>OX421934.2:14226624-15476624 GCA_949128155.2 Xanthia icteritia | reverse complement strand
AGTTTGTCGACGGACGGTCGCCGAGCGGGGTTCGACTGCAGTTGCAGCACTATCATTGAAGCTGCCGGCTTGCGCAGCGATGACGGGATCCTGTGTGACGAGTTAGCTTTTATTGATGTTTGCGTGTAATTCTGACAGTGCAGGTGAATTTTTGAGAGTAGAATTTCAGTGCTGTGTATTAGTCATTTGATTAATCATTTAATAGAGAATGGACATTGAGAGTTTTCAAGTTGACAAATGATACAACATTTAAAATTAGGCACGAAATTTACAAAAGCTTATTAACACAACAGTGATGAAACGAAGTCACACAGTTTTAGATGCACAACATCAATAAAGCAACAATAATAATTGCCTTTCTCGCCAATTAGCAACAATATGAGTTTATGGTTGTTACACGTTACAAACGAGGCGCGTCACCATCACCATAAGATCTGTAACCACCTGTAGCGCTGGTTGACGGTATTATCGTTGACTAACGCGCGCGCGTACCGACTACCCAACGAATGCCAGGGCCCCGTGCAACATACGCTCATCGCTAGGTGCACTCCCTCGCTATTTGACAATACAAAGTATTTCTTTATTATTTTACAAGCATTTTGTACAGCGGGGTTCTCGATAGCTAAACAGGCTGATAAACTAATTTGTTTGCAAGTCTTTAGTATTGGTATTTCTTAGAAAGATGTTGAGTCCCGAACTTCGACTCAACAGGAAAGTCATTAACAAAAATTAACTATTGGAGATTGCACTAGTTCCACAACATTATGAGGTCTACTTGTAAAAATTATGATTATTGTTACTTAGTTCACATTAATAAATTATAATTTCTTCTTAATCAAACCACATGTTTTCTGTGATACTAGTTTTGACAAGCCACAATATTATAATTAAACAGCGTAAACGTCGCAACAGCATTAACCGTTATTTCGTGGCAACCTGTTTGAATTGACGCCAATATGGTAACGCCTAATAAGGGTTTTTGAACATATTCAAACTATATCTGATTAATTATTATTTTTAGTTGCATTATGTCATAATTATGTGCATTGCCAAGTAGTTGGATTAACTTACATGATAGAATAAATTAAACATGATCAAAGAGTCTTAACACTGAGAATTTCAAAGGAAGTAATGCACTAACTATAGCCAGTTTACAACCAAAATACATCATTTCAACATTTCAGAAATTAACAATGTTGTCCTAAACATACATCCTTTAAGTATATCCTTTGCTGACCTCCTTGTGGAATGCTATAGAAGAAGATTGAAATTAATTTAGTCTCAGTTAAAACTAGGTATTAGTGTGGGTACCTATATTCGCACTGCTTGATCCTCTTGTAGGTATCCTTGAGCGTGGACGTCTCAAACGGCGGCTTGCCGACGAGCAGCGTGTACATGATGCAGCCCAGGCTCCAGATGTCCACTTCGAAGGAATGCCCCTTCTTCGTCAGTATCTCTGGCGCTATGTAGTTTGGTGTGCCGCATAGTGTCTGTTTTCTCTCCCCTGGAATGTAAATATGTATTAATATGATAGTAATTTTATTTCTTCATGATAATTGTATAAAAGTTCAGTCAGTCATGTTTGTTTCACAAAATGAGGTGTCACAACAAATATGGTCGTATAATAAAACACTAAAACTTAAACACAACATACATGGTAATTTATATTCAGGTCAATGAACCATGAAGGCAAAGTTGATTAGAATACCTACAGTAGTAACATAAATTATTAATTCGAGCCCAAAGATACCAACTGTCTAGTTTGGAGCTCAATCGCAAATAAAATATTGTAATCTACCTGAAGGTAATATTTTAAACTACTTATGTTGTCTCAACTTGATGTTAGCTTACAATATTCTACAACAAAATATTTTCATAATAAAATATTTTCTATTTCTATAAGTCAAAGAACACAAACCTTCATATTCAATTCTAGCAGCAAGTCCAAAGTCTCCTATCTTGACATGCAGGTCGTCATCGAGGAACAGGTTGCCCAGCTTCAGGTCTCTGTGGATGATACGCTTACTGTGCAGGTACTGCACCCCCATGAGTATCTGATGCATGTAGAACCGAGTCTCTGGCTCGGTGATTGCTTTTCTTCTTTTGTGCAACTCCATCATTGACTGCAACGGAAATAAACATAAGTATGATTAATAATTATCTGTTGTGATGAATAAATTAGTTTGTGTTGGTTACTAAGACAAATCTGAGTAAAAGGTAATATGAAAAAGAACAGTCTAAGATTTGAAATAAATCTATGGAAAGATAAATCTGGGAATCAATCTATTCACTTCACCTCTCCAACCAAATGATGCAAATATAGAAAACATGATAGAGAGTCAAGTTACTATAACACAACACAGACAAAATATAAAATATTGATGCATTATAAGTTCAATGACTTACCCTTCTCTTACACAACTCAAGTATGATGTAGATATTGAGTGAGTCTTCAAAGAAGCTGTGGAAACCGACCACATGCTTGTGCTGCAGAGAGCGGTGGATTGAGATTTCCTGAGCCATCTTCTCCTTCTGGCTCGACTTCACCATCAGTTTCTTGGAAACTATCTTCCCTGCCCATATCTGGTTTGTCTGGATGTCTTGGATCTCGTAGCATTTTGCAAAGCCACCCTAAAAATGCATGAATTAGGTGTATGAGTGTGTAGTTTTATATTATACTCAATTTGAAATAAGATTAGACGTTCAAACAAACCTTTTTTACAGCCAGTTCAACAGATTCTGACTTCTATACTGTAGACATAAGCAGGGCATAAATTACAAAAAGTGGTTACAATATCAACTGTTTACTGCAACTGCCATTTGTCATGCCACCAACGCAATAGAAGTCAAAATCGGTTGAACGAACTGTACAAAAGGTTTAGTTAAATGTCTAATCTTATTTAAAATGGAGTAGGTATAGGTATTGCAGTGAATTTTCTGAATTAATGCAACTCAAAATAGTATCATTGATGTATAGTTCTCATTTGATTAACTATATATTACAGGTGATTGTTATAGATTATAATCTTCCTACATGGTATGATAGTGAAACAAAGATAATTATGCAACTGTAAATAGGACACATGGCTTGAAATTATTTTCTCCTTATTTATGTTTGATATAAGTTTCAATTGTGGCAATTTCTTGGGCCTTGAGTTACAAGAATTGTTATGAACCTGAGACATTTGATTATTTAGACATATTTATATCTTTGCTTGAGACTTTATAACTAAGTTTGGGTTTCTTAAAAGAGGTGAAATATTTGCAGTTTATCACTTACTAAAACTTACAGTAAACACACAAGATATGATAAGCTTGTGATGAAGCTCCAATGCGTGTAATTATAATACATTCGTGTTGTTTAGCAAATTTATTAGGGTGCACCTGTTGCCCAACTTGTGATGAATTTGAAATGTAACCGACAATAAATACGGTTTTATTCACAATCAGTAATTAATAATATGATTACGATCACCGTCTATACACACAGTTGACCGTAGGGCTACTGAGTAATCAATTTATTATATTTTAACGTATAACGGTAACATAAATTTAGATTTTTCTAACGTAACAGGTGCGAACACCGTTGCAAGTTTATTTAACTTTTGAGTATTCAAATCGCACAAATTGTTTATATATACTGTTATACTTCGAATGTACTGCAAAAAAAACAAATGCCAATGATAATATTGAAAGAAATAAAGGAAAACTTACCTTTCCAAAAAATCGTAACCTCTGATAGGTGCAGCTCGTTTGAGGATCATGTATAATTTCCGGAATTTCCTTTTTTTCTTCTTCTTTTATGGACGCCATTTTAAACTAGCTTAAAATATAAAATTACAAGTCAAATAAAGTTAAGATTAACAATAAACTATTGATGATTGTTGACAAATTCACAAAGGAGATTTCAAACGGCCATAC
The DNA here is from genome assembly GCA_949128155.2 of Xanthia icteritia. NCBI lineage: Eukaryota > Metazoa > Arthropoda > Insecta > Lepidoptera > Noctuidae > Xanthia > Xanthia icteritia. Next base: position 15,472,703 of record OX421934.2, on the reverse strand, counting down.
GTTTGAACTTTGAAGCAACTTTGAAGGCTGTTTGAACGGTTTGCAATGTTCGTCCAATAACAGAATAGCATTTTCTACCGAAATTGCTACTGGAAATTTTCTGATTTCTACCAAAAATGTTTCCCTTTTTATTTCGTGTGAATATAATAAAGAAAGAAGTAATAATTAATTATGTGACAAATATTTATTTAATTAAAAGTTGCATTTGATTTTCTCATTGCATGCATGGAAAAAAATAAGAAACTAAAAAACTTCGCAAGCAATGGGAAATTGTCAAATTGACCTACACGACCATGCCTGGGGCGTATCACCGGTCACCCGGTCAAAATCTCACTTCCACATGCCTCCACTAATAAAAAAAAGACTAATGTCGCTGCGTGTGTAAGGCATTATTTAGGGAAATAAATGCCAAATTAGTATATATAGCCATTTACACCTTGCAACATTTTTGTCAACTGCTTCAATATCTCTCTCTCATTTTCTCTCATTGAAAATGAATGAGTTGGTTATTCAACATTTTATGGAGCGGCAAAGATAATACATTTGAAAATTCCGTTTTTTTCCCTGATGTTACAGGTTTTATATTCTTCTCGGGTGGAATGTATTGAAAAATCCGCAGTATTGGTTTATCTAAAGTTCAGACAAAATATCAGACTTTTATTGAAATCTGAATGGTTTCTGCTTTCATGTTTTGTCGGCTTTCAGTGTAACCAGATGCAGCTGAATACTAGTATTTTACATGGAGCGACTGCCTATCTGACCTCCACAATCCAGTAATACGGTACCCCTTGGTAAGACTGGATGTCAGACTATCGGGCTTCTGACGACTCGTAACGACTGTCAAAGATCTACGAATGGCAGCCGGGACCAATAGCTTAACGTACTTTCCGAGACACGGAGGATTCTCGGTATGTAAAGATCGCCTATCCACGGACCAACCTCGGCAAGCGTAGCTTATGTGTAAGCTGTTATTACGTAGCCACGAGCCTCTCTTTTCACGAGTTTGGCTGGATGATCAAATGACCACTGACTAGATACTATTTATTATGTACCTACCTACCTATCTATACTTTTATTCATAATAACATTATAAAGAAGTTTGTACAGACGCCAGCAGGTCAACCTACCTGAAACTGTCAAATGTTCCCAATCAACTTTGAACCTTATGCTTTAGTGATAAAGTTGAAAATCTATTAAAGAAATTTGACAGATTGTAGTAGGTTGATGTGCTGGCGTCTGTATCTACGTATGCAGGGGGTAATCTTCGGAACTAGGTACTGATCCGATTCCAAAATATATTTAACTAATAGAAAGCTACAGTAATTACAGTAGGTATTGCCAAGTAACATAGGATAAGATATAATAAGTATTATAAGTTACAACAAAAAAAAAATCACGCGGACGTAGTCGCGGGCATAAGATAGCAATCACCAAGGAGCAGAGCTGCATAGTTGCGGTTTATCACTGTTCATCGGCACATACATTTATTTTTCTAGGTATTTTTTTAGAGTTCCTTGCCTCAAAAGGATAAAACGGAACCCTTATAGGATCACTTCTTTGTCCATCCGTCCGTCCGTCCGTCTGTCTGTCTGTCAAGACCCTTTTTCTCAGAAACGCGTAGAGGTATTATGTTAAAATTAATATCAAATACGTAGGTTTACTAACGGTCCCTTGGAGCACTAAAAATCAAGCTTCTAAGTCAATGCAATAAAAAAATAGTTTGGAAAATCCAAAAGGGCACGCCTGATAACACACATTCAAAAACAGAAAAAAAAAATGAGACGAGGACGTTATTATTAGGTTCATTCACTTCTGTCCTCCGCGGACAGAAGTAAAGAGTCCAGAGGCCCTACTAGTGTGAGTTTCTTTTAAGTATCTCGATTTTACGCACCAACCGCGTTCGCCCTTCACGGGTGAAGGCCGGCCGGCTGCCAATCGGAGCGTCGAACGCGGTCGATGCGTAAAGTCGAGATGGTTAAAAGAAACACACACTAGGACCTCAGTATAGTAGAGAGTCAACAAGATAAAAATAATTATATTTTCTCGATCTCCTTTGCTTATGCGAACTTTTTATAAAAAACCACATTGGTTAGCCATACCTAGACTGGTACCGAATGCGGCGTCCTCTACATGTGCCCTAACATTTTCGCCTTCATAGTAGGTATTGTAAATTAAAAAAAGTACATATTATTGCCTTTAGCACATATTTTTTTTGTAGTAGATATATTTGTTTTCAAAACATAGTTTCTAACATAAATGAACAATTTATTTAAACACTTTTCAGTAGCATATATCTTTACAGGTTAACCAGTAATAATCGACCAATTTAATTTTGCAGTTAGAAAAACATGTTCTCCCCATACATTCCGTATGGGAGAACATGTTTTTCTTAGACATGCTTAGCATATTACATGATATTTTTTAGGGTTCCGTAGTCAACATGAAACCCTTATAGTTTCGCCATGTCCATCTGTCTGTCTGTCTGTCTGTCCGCGGCTTAGCTCAGAGACTCTTAGTACAGACGCCAGCAGGTCAACCTACCCGAAACTGTCAAATTTTCCCAATCAACTTTGAACCTTATGCTTTAGTGATGAAGTTGAAAATCTATTAAAGAAATTTGACAGTTTGTAGTAGGTTGATGTGCTGGCGTCTGTACTAGAAAGCTGTAATATGGCATGGGTATACATATTAATCACGACGACAAAGTGGTAAAATAAAGTCATGGAAAAACATTTTTTTCTCGTCTATCCCATGGTGTGGGGTGTCGTTGGAAAGGTGGTCGCAACAATATTGCAAGTGTGTGAAAACCATTTTTGGATTCAGGGATCTGTTTGCGAAATATTAAACTAAAGTGCAAATTTTTGTTAGAGTCAAGTGTGCCGGGGTCTGCTAGCTAAATGGTTGGTTTTTGATATGGGAAAAAAATCACGGCAGTAGTATATATAACGAAATTAAAAGGAAAGCTATTACAGCTAAGTAGGCTCTACAAGTAGGCTCTACAAGCAAAAACATGTTCTCCCGTACATTTCGTATGGGAGAACATGTTTTCCAACTAAAATGTTAAGTTTGTTCTTGGAATAAATTCATTCCATCTACGGAATCCTTCATTGTCCGGGGTCAGACACGCACTTGGCCGGTTTTTTTATTATATAGATAATTGAACTACTTTGAATAAAATAGCAATTTTCAATACACATAAATCATCACGGCTAAAAAAATCTTTAAAAAAAATTACTCAATTAATTTATTTTCTCGCAAGCTACGTTTTCAGGTTTTATACTTGATTGACGGGTTTTTTTTTAAACTATTTTGTTGTGCGGTAATGATAAAATCGTTTCTGCTGCATTAAATCAATTTTTGAAAAGTACGGAATTAATCTCCATTAAATTATCTATACAATGGTACCTATATAAATTAAGTAGGTTCTGTGTACTAGCAGGAGTGTAACAATAAAAACAGTTGCAGAAAGGAGGCAAAACAAATTTTTCGATCTCAGAGCACTCTCTAATGCTTCGCATTATGAGTCATGCAATACGGCCATCTAAGCGACATATTTTGATACTCGCAAATAAATCAAAATCTTACATTGGCAAGAGGCAAGATCTTACAGCACAAGTAAATGAAAAACTCCGGAAATCGTTAATTTGTTTTTGTATCACAATTTTTGCGAATACAAACTTACATTTGCAGTTGGAGAATTGACCGTGACGTGTATGGTAGAATTTTTTTTCAAGTAAGAACAGGGATGAATTCATTCCACCTAGGGAACCCTTTTTATATTTAAATATGAATTATAAAATAACTTCTCCCGCTCTAGGCGGAGTGGAAGGGCGTGTCAGACACTAACAGACTAAAACCCACCCGTGTTCCTTCAGTTGCCTGTATGTTGCCAGGGGCCACGGTATCCCTTTCGGACTTTCCCGCGACCCCGGCAGGCATCGGCCCTAGCGGACCCCGTCAGTTCTGCTGACATCTCTTTGACGCGCGCGTGGAACACAACGCGCCGTCGTCGACCCGGTGTTACGGAACCCTTCATTGTGCGTGGTCCGACACGCAGTTAGCCCTTTTTTGGACTGAAGAAGTGAAGACTTAGTATGATTCCAATGTGATTTGTCGTTATCCTTCGGGGTGTGGTACTGGTACGTCATATTGTTATCATTTAGCTACCGTGTTTATGAAAGCAACTACTTTAGCTTCCGCCAGCGGCTTCGGCTTTTTTATAAATTATAGTCTATGTTACTTAGTTATAACTAAGTTAAATTCTTTCGCCACTAGAATGCTATATTATAATATAGCATTCTAGTGGCGAAAGAATTTTTAAAATCGATCCAGTAGTTTTTGATTTAATTTATTACAAACAAAAATACAAACATACAAATCTATTCTCAATATAAGTAGCAGTAGTATCCTACCTGGCTTTTGGTGAAATAAAGAATTTATTTATTTATTTGCTGCTACTACTGTTATTATATATTATAATATATAAGGTCCCATTAAGATAGATGGACAAATTTTGACACAGCGTTCAGTACGTCTAACCAAAGATATTCAAGCAAAAAAAAACACAGATTAAAGTGATTTTATTTTGATCTAAAATAATAAATGGCATTCGGTAACCAAAATTTTTAGTGTATTTTCGTTAGCTGATTTATTTTTCTTGTAAGTATCTAATGCATTTTTCTTATAATTTTTTTACCATTGTCCTTATTTTCCACCTATTTTAATGTTTAGATGTAGGTAGATCTTAAAAAGTCGTGCGTCAGCGTCACCATTGTTTACACATTAATGATTTATTTATTTGTATCTGCGAATATGTTGAGATTAGTTTGTATAATTAGTTTATCTGGCCATATCCGCTGAGGATGTGGGCTGACTTCCTGTTAATTAATAACTACGTTCTTATTATTATATCTAGGGACTAGATTTAACTAATCCCGAAGTACCTGCCTAATCCTATGTCGGCTGGTAAACTTCTACTAGTAAACATGTCCTTCATTTACAAACGCTTTGGAAATAATTAATGCCCATCAGCACCATAGGTACTGAATACGTTTGGCAAACGGATTGTGATCGGAGCAGATAGGTACAGACGCCAGCAGGTCAACCTACCCGAAACTGTCACATTTTCCCAATCAACTTTGAACCTTATTCTTTAGAAATAAAGTTGAAAATCTATTAAAGAAATTTGACAGATTGTAGTAGGTTGATGTGCTGGCGTCTGTACAGTACGTGTTCGGATAATTTTAAACGTCATATTCATCATTACCAAAATATTAAGGCCCCGCAAACAGGCGCGACGCGACTCTAATAAAACAATTTCGAAGAAAACTTCACGGTAGAACAATAACCGGCGCGGCGGCGCGCGGCGGCGTCGCGTCGCGAGCCTTTCCCTTCTGTGGCGTAGAGAATTTGGTTTTGGTTATTTCTGAATTTTTGCTTACACACCTCGGGGCCCATGTATAGCTTGGGCGCCCCGAATAGGTATTTGATACGGCAGTAGTTAATGCCCCTGTACATTTATACACTAGAAGGCGTTGCTAGTTCATGCTGAATTCTGGTGAAAAAATGGTCTTCTGCACCACCATCGTCGTCTGCCTAGCCTATTACCAAATAAGTTGGGATCGGGTTCCAGTCTAAACGAATGTAGCTGTAAGTACCAGTATTTTATATGGATCGACAGCCTATTGACCTCCACATCCAAGTTACTCGGTAATGCTATAACTTTTGCCAAGACAAATAGTTTTAATATACACTTTCGGAAAGATAGGCACGATAATTTATTGCCCTTGTCACCATAGAACGCTTTGCTCCTAAAATTTCTTGCTATAGAAAAAAATATATCTATGGTAATCAAACCTAGTGACCGCGGAGGCCATGCGATGTCGCCAGAGCGGGATATCAGTTTTTGAGGAAACTTTTCACTCACAGTGACTCATGAAGAGTGGGCAATACCTTTATCCTGTTGGAACGGGATCGCAAATAAAAGTCACGATTTAAAATTCATTCTATGGCACTTGGAAAGGCCCTGAATCGGTCTTCACGCTGACTTAAACTTTGCTTATCGTTTTTTTTGTTCTTGAACTTCTGCCTAGGTTGATTTACGTCGGAATCTATAGCTTGAATAAAAGTCTCTGAGTCCATAGCCATAAAAAAATAAGTACTTAGAACTTACCTACCTATGGCTTGGCTTGTAAACATCTGATAACGAAAAAAAACTGTCGAATTTTCGGACGAAGGATTCTTCTACCTTGTGCTTGAACATCTTGGTAGTGTCTTAAAAATTCTAAGGCCCTGAGTAGACGATGGAGAATTTATCCGCGGACAATTATTTGTCCGCTACGATAGAACGTATGGAAATCTATGCATTAACGCACACGTAGGACAAAATAGACTGCCGTGATTTCATACGTTCTTTAGTAGAGGACAAGTTGTCCGCAAAAAAATTGTCATAGTCCTGCTCAGCGCCTAGCTGTGGACCTTTCTATTCCACTTGTCCTTTGGCGTTCAATTCAAATACCAACCTATGTATGTTTTATTTTTGAGTCAAGTTTAAAATCTTTTTGCTGCCGTGAGACAGTTTATGGTTAATCCCAAACGTACTAACATCAAAAAAAGTTTGCGATCAGTTTGAAAAAATCTTCTTTTTTTGTTACGGTATACTATATTATAATTTCTTCTTCTATTTAGATTTTTTACTTAAAAATATAGAATTAGAAAATAAAACAAAATAAAATTCAATTGTTTTTCCATGTAAAAAGAAATTCAATCCAAGTTTACGCTCATTCAGAAATCTGACTTAGTCAATTTTAACGGATTTATAATATTTTTTGAGGAAAGTTGTTATTGATAAAATACCAAGAGATAGAGAGAGAGATCAGAAGTTTTACGAGCAAGAATTGTAATTTTGAGGGAAGAAGGATATTCCACGAGAGAAATTGCACGCAGAGTTGCTGTATTCCAATCCTGTGTCGTGTTGACGTTGCAGAGGTACCACGGCATGGATAATTTAGCTGGCCGACCCCGCAGTGGTCGCCCAACTGTTCTGACTGCTGCTCAGAAGCGCTATATCAGATTGCTGGTATCCCGAGACCCAGCAATCAACGCCACTAAAATAAAAGCAGAAGTGCAGGCCGCCTCTGGACTTGAAGTTAGCACTCAGATCATTCGGAATTGCTTACAACAGGCTACGAGCACGGAGGTCTTGGCGAGCACCTCTGAATTCACGGCAACGTCAGCAATGGAAATTGCAGTGGGCTAGGCTCCGGCAAAATGAAGAAGATGAAGAGGAAAACATTTGACAAAACTGTCTCTTCGTGGACGAACTGCGATTCAGTACTCATCCAGAAAACCGACGTGTCCGTGTCTGGAGTAGACCTGGATACTCTGAAAGGCAAATAACTGCCACTGGAACCGTTCAGCAAGGCGGGAAATCGGTTCTTTTGGGGTGGAATTATGATTGGAGCTAGAACGCGTTTGCTCCCGTATCGAGGCTCCATGACTGCAGATAGGTACAAAACAGTCGCTATTGATGGAATTGTCAGACCCTCCAAGTAAACTATGGGCACCAATTCATACTGGTCGATGATAATGCGACCGCAAATCGAGCTCAATGAGTCAATGCTGCTCTCGACACGACATCACAGCAAGGTTAGACTGGCCTGTCGGCTCGCCTGACTTAAACCAAATAGAGCACGCGTGGCAAGCCTCGTAAGCGAGCTTTTTGGAACCGTCAGTCATCTCCCCAGACAGTGCCAGAGATCAGGGAAGCTGCTATTCAAGAATGGGACATGTTACCGCAAGAAATGCTGGATAACTTGATCCTCAGTATGCCCAGGAGGACCTCCGCATGTGTGCGAGCCAGGGGAGGATTTATATTGTATTAAATAAAAACCTTCTATTCATAAATTGTTGTATAAGTTTCGTTAAACGATCTTTTTCTTTCCATCTTTCTGTTACAATTACATTAGGATTGAATTACTTAAATTTTACTTAAATGAATAAAAGCTAAGTCTAGACTTGTAAGCGCATTCTGACTAATAACCACTATCTTATTTTTTAATAAGAATTAGGGGCCGATTTCAGTCATTCACATTAGTTAGTGATTCATAAACCGTTTTATCTTGCGTTAACTTCCTGTCAGAACTGCTATGGAACTTTTCGTAAAACGCTTGAAGTTTAATAATTTTATGCGGCCTAGGGGTTTCCCTTAAGGTCTCGGTTGACGTTGTTATTAATCAGACAATTTTTGCTGAGTAATTATATCGAACCAATACCTCGATGTCTTGAAGGACGCTGATATTGAGAGCTTTAAATACCTAGGTCTGTCTCATGCGAATCACTGTATAAAAGTGTTTGTTTGCCGTAGTCAATGTCAAAGGCAGGCAGCGCTGTACTCGTGCCCGAGTTTGTGCAATAATTGAAGAATTTGAATGAATAAAAACATATTTTGCTCGAACAGTTACGCCAGTACTGGTGGGCTGTCTTTAGTACTTAAATTAAAAAAAAGTAGTTTTTCAAAAATGGAGCGTTCTTGTCGTTGCGTTTTGTTGATTAGTGTTTTGTTTTTGTTAAATATTGAAGAAAGTTTTCAACGAGCGTGGGTGACTACCGATGAACGTAAGTTATTAGTAATTAATCATTTATTTAATATTATTGACCACAATACCTCATTAGTCGTCCTTGACATGCTCATTGGTGGGGCGATTGATTATTGTTTTACCTTCGTCTATTGAACACTTGAACACGATAATAATGTTAATCTACCGCAATTTGTAGGGAACGTCTGAATTATGCTTGTATTTCGTTTCGTGTAGATAATTTTTAACTTCTTGCTCAAGTGCTAAGAAGAACATGTATACAACAATCGAATTAATTTAGTTTCCCGTAATTAAAGGCTACTGTGCCTTTAATTACGTGAAACTAAATTAATTCGATATTTCGATTAATCATAGAGTCTTAAAGTCGTGCTCGTGTAGTTTTTGTTGTATCATTAGTAAATATAGTTTTATTCATGGTTTTTTTTAAGTGAGTGAGTAGGTATTGTGAAAATTTACGAAATGTCAGCGAATTGGAACTTAGTGTTAATTATCTAGCCGTAATTATGTGAAATTATAATGATGCAAGATGTGACTGCAATCATTTTGTTTTGTCCTGTTTTGTTTTCGACAGGGTAAGCAGTTTTGTTGGAAGCTTTTGAGGCCATCCAATATTTATATTTTTTTGTTATGTTCCAAGGTATTTTCCGAGAAAATACCGCGAGTGTTTTATGTTACGTACTCACGACTTCCCTTGTTCTATTCGTTTGAGTACACAAATCAGCAAAAGTAAAAATTCATCAAAACTTTGTCTGAATTTAAATAACGATTTTAGTCAATACGATATCAGATTCTGAAATGCACCCTAAATGCGTAACACAATAACAATCACAATCTGAGTGATTTGATATTGTTAATCCATTGCTTCATATGTTCGAAAAATTTGTGAAAAATATTGTTGAACTGTCAAAATGAAAGCCATTGCTACTGTAAGTGTGTTACGCAATTACCCCGCAGGTTGTCACGGTTCAGCAACTGTGTATTGTGTTTGAGTAACCTTTTTAAGGTTGTTTAGTGTAATTGTAGGTTCTAACGTATTAAACAAAGAATCTAGATACAAAGAGATAAATCAGACTGTATTCATTTTATCTGCAACTAAAAACATGAATCACAATACTGTTTTCAGTGCTAACAAAAACTACGAGTATAAACAAAAAGTGTCTGGTAATAAACCATGTCGTACAGTCGTAGTGACGTAGTGCCTCTAGTCAGGTATTGTCAGACACTAATTTTATTCATGGCATGTCACCGTCCCATGATGCAGTACGATGGTTGATTGTGTGAGAACACATAAATATTAATATCTACTTACAAACAGCCGATATAAAAGACTGAAGTTGTAAAGGTAACTAAACATTTACACAGAGTATTCACATCTTGAATTTGCACAAAAACAGCATTGATAAATTTGGAGCAGTCTCGTTTGCAAATTGTTTTTTTTTTTCAAAATTTTATAGAAACTGGCCGTTTTAAAAAAAACTCGCAAAACTATTTACAAAAGCTGCTGGTTCGATTTTCCGATGGTCGCGGCGACGCAAACTGTCTGTTGTAGACCAACTTGTACCTACGAGCGCATCGCGTGCGTGGCTGGCGTGCAGTAAGATACTTCGCGGGAAACTGTCCTTATTCAATACGTCTTCACGGCATTACTTACTTGGTCGAGGTCAGGAAAATGTCAAGCCGTCGTCTTGGAAACTGCGCTCGTTTTGATCCAAGGACGCACAGAAAGAAAACGACCACGCAACGCTGATGTAGGGTGGCAGACTTCCTCGTACGATGGCTACGCGTCGTAATGCTTTCATATACTGACTCGGCTATTTCTTGGCCTCACCTGACCGCTTGAATAAACAGCGTGGACAGATGTCCCATTATTAAACGACTTCAAAAAGGGGGTTATTCCACTTATCCCCATTACAATCCCCATCAATGAGGATTTGAGAACTTTTTGTCCGGAAATCCCCATTGACTGTACGTCGACGTATATTTTCGTCGATATTTTCCAAAAGTCATTGGGTTAGGTTAGGTTAATGACTTGCTGTTCGTTGCGCATGACTTGAAAACTGCTAGACCGATTTGGTTAAATTCCTTTTTAAATGTTCGTTATAGGTTTTTAGGTAAAGGAAAATGTAAAATTTGCCCGGAAAATTCAGAGCTGAGCGGTACACCGCCATCTATCTAGCGTATCGGTACTAAAAGGGGTGTGAAAGCTGTTAGCTAGTACGTCTGTAGAATAGTGTGCCCTGGTTTATTAATAGTAATTTAATTAGAAAATTAGTTCTACAGCTCATAGACTGGACAGCTCATAGATCTGGACACATTCCATGTAAAGTATGCTTTCATGCTAAAAAGAACTCTCCTAATTGTTTGGATTTGTGGAAGTCAAAGTCAAAGTCAAAATCAAATAATTTATTTCAATTAGGCACAAATAAGGCACTTTGAACGTCAACATTTACAGAAAAATAATAATTGATTCTAGTTGCCCCTTCCAATAGGTAGTTTTCGTATGGAGAAGAATGGGCAAGAAACTACACCGTTACTCTTTTAAAATATTTTCACAATATCTTGTATACATCAATTATATAATTATATGTGAAGACGATGCACCTAGAATAAGATTACTATACCACGTTAGATAAAAATAAATGCAAGATGTGACTGCAATCAGAAGACGTACATCACTTATTTATGGTCTGTGTTCGATATGAGTCTGATAGAAATTATGTGTTTGGGGTCTTGAGGTGGAACCGAGTTCATTGAGGCACATTTCACAGAAGTCTGTCTCAATCAAATGGTGATGATGCGAAGAGTCTGTTCAGGTTTATGGCCCAAATGTAATCCATAGCAGTGTGTATTTTGTTATTATTTGTTTGGGCTGCTACCCATACGTAGCAGCTAGTATATCGATGGTAAAAATGTAAGTTGGAGTCTCATTGCCTACTACTTCTAGTACTCAAACCTCAGTTGGCCTAATAGAGGTTTTTGATCCCTATATGAAACAGCATCGATCGGCATCAAAAAAGTTTTTGTAAAAACTGCCCATTTTTTTGCAAACTGTTTTTTTTTTTCAAAATCTGTGAATGTAGATCTAAATGTCTCAAAAATTTAAGGACAGTCTCCTAAGACCGTTTTCCTGTAGCTACAACGGTTAAGGTAGCTGTCCTTGCTGCCCCATCTCAGAAATCCACTCTGTATAAATCGTCTAATTCAAAATTATGCGCCACTCCACTGTTTTGTTACGTACGTCATCTGAAATATCTGAATAGAATATAATTTATCACAGTTCTGTGGCAAATATAGTAGCGGAACGCGCTATTTAATATTAGAAGATCTGTACCTACTTCCAAGATACCTTTTAACCATGAAACGTGTTTCCGCAGTGGAGAATCACATAAACCCAGAAGATCTGCTGGAGTTTATGAACATGCAGCCGAACATCAGCCACACTAAAGAAGTCCTCAACGATCCATTATTACATGCTGACTCCGTGGTATAATGTTTTATCTATCTTTTTTTTAAAGAAATAATGTAAAAGTACATATTTTTTAAACGGTTAAATTGACTACAATAAACTTTTATTTTTTCGACTAAGTCTACATTAAGGGGGATGCGCTAAGGTAGCCCGCGAAATTAAATATTTCTTTCGTTTTTTGCAATTTGTAGGTCAGTGTCAGGTTGTATGTTGATTAAAATATGATTCGAGACCGTAACAAATATGACTTTACAGAATTATAATCATTAGAATCGGCAATACAACTCTCCTTAAGTTAGCATAGTCCTCAAATGTCATGATTTCATGAAATAGTCATTCAATAGGATTACATGAACTTAGAGAGTTGTATTGATGACTTTTATGTTTATTTATAGAAAATAAACATTTGATACGGCCGCGCATCATATTTAGAATTTCGCGGGCTACCCTGACGCTTTCGCCCAAGACGAATAGAACAACTAACCGGCAGAATCTGGATATACTTTGATTGGCTATTTATAAAACAATGAAACGATTGCTGAAAACTCACTTTTATAACTCTATTTCGTTAATTAACGATGTATTTACTCTTATAAATGATCTATTATTTAAACTGACATCAAAATATTCAGGATACTACGACCAGCCTTCCAGTGCCAGACAATGTGGACTGTTTCGGGCTAGGCTCACTGTCGCGGCAGGTTATGAGTATCTTCAACATGAAGCCCGACTCATCCAGCTCTGTTAACACGCACTTCTACTACTCTTCACGAAATATGACTACCAGGGTTCAGGTAACGATAAAATATGACTACCGGGGTTCTGGTAAGGATTAAATATGACTACCAGGGTTCAGGTAAGGATTAAATATGACTAACAGGGTTCAGGTAAAGATAAAATATAACTACTAGGGTTCAGGTAAGGATAAAATGCTTTCTCATTTGCCCTTTATTTCTTACAAATAGGTATATACGGCACCTTGACGATACCATTTATATGGATCATCATCATCATCTGCCTAGCCTTTTCCCAACTATGTTGGGTCGGCTTCCAGTCTAACCTGATGCAGCTGAATACCAGTAACATGGAGCGACTGCCTATCTGACTCCACAACCCAGTTACTAGATAACACGATACCCCTTGGTAAAACTGGTTGGCAGACTTTCGATCCGTAACGACTGCCAAAGATCTACAAATGACAGCCGGCATCAGGGTCGTTGGCTTCATACCGGTAATTTTAATTTACCTTTCAAGGGCATGAGACATGAACGCACGCTATAAGATTCATTGTTTGCAGGTTTTCCCGGGTCCACAGTTCGGCCTCGAATGGGTTGATTTCAAACCGAACAGGAAGACGGTGATGATAGTCCATGGGTTTATGAGTCACAGCAACGCTTCTTGGGTCAATGATATGACTCGGGCATTTTTGGCATGGGTACGTTGATTTCCATCATTCCTATGCATATGTTTCATCTATCCTGAAGAAAGACCATCCTGACAACGAATGTACAGTACAACTATCGCTAACTGGCAAACTTCGTTTCGTCGGTCGTCGGATTTCTATCAGTTCCCTTTGCATTTGGTGCAGACCGGATGCTGTCAATCGACTTGGAAGCGAACTGATAGAAATCCGACGACTGACGAAACACGAAGTTTACAGAGGGACATTAAGAAAATAGTTGTACTGTACTACAATTTAAATAGGTTCACCATTTTTGTGAATGTTTATTTATTTATTAAAACTTTTATGCACAAGTAAAAAAAAAAATACCGTACGAAGGCGGACTTAATACCTGAGGCATTTTCTGCCAGTCAACCTTAGGGTGATGCAGAGAGAAAACATGGCAGGTGCAACAGAGAACAAGAGATTGATAACACGAAAATAACTATAAAATACAAGAATAAATACATAGATATATACAGTAGAACTATTTTCTTAATGTCCCTCGTCAAACTTCGTGTTTCGTCAGTCGTCGAATTTCGGAGCATCCGGTCCAGTCCGTCCAGTCTGCACCAAATGCAAAGGGAACTGAGAGGCAATTCCCGGAATTTTTAAGAACGTTCGCATTCGCATCTCATTCGCAATCTATCAAAAATACAATCTATTTAAAAACATTTTTGACAAGTTTGACAGATTGCGACTTGAATGTGAACGTTTTTTTAAGTACGAGAATAATTGGTCTTCTGATGAAATCCGACGACTGACGAAACCCGAAGTTTGCCGAAGGGCATTAAGAAAATAGTTGTACTGTACATACATACATATAACAGAATAAACTTTGTCAGGAGAAACAACTATCGGTAGAAGAGAAAACGAAACCAGCGAATCAGCGCTGGGATGTTTCAGCCAACTTCTTACGTTTATGTTCTCGAATGTTTCTTTGCAGGCCGATGTTAACGTCATGGTAGTAGACTGGAGCGGAGGCGGGAACACTTGGAAGTATTGGCGGGCAGTGGCCAACACGAGGAGAGTTGGCTCCGATATTGTTGGGTAAGGATCTCAACATCAAATCTGCCTAGCCTTTTTCCATTATATTATATTGAGTTCAGGTTCCAGTCTAACCGGATGCAGTTGAATACCAGTATTTTACATGGAGCGACTGCCTATCTGACCTTCACAACCCAGTAATTGGGTAATATGGTATCCCCTGGTTGTCGGGCTTTCTGGCTTCTGACGACCCGTAACGACTGACAGCCACGAATGACAGCCGGGACCAACGGCTGAACGTGCTTTCCAAGGCACGGACGGGTGTCAGTAATTCGGTATCGTAAGATAGTCACCCATCAACGGACTGACCGCAGCAAGCGTAGCTTAATCTGATGGATCGACCCGTGCGGCAGTTATTACTTAGCCACGAGCTCCTCTCGTAAGGGTCTCAACATGGTACATCACTGACTACCTGCAGTATTGTCTCTCCTGTTACCTTTAATCCATCCAAAGGTTGTCTGTTAAAGATCGCTTTAAGCGATAAGACCGCCCATTGTGTCACCCTATGTAAAATGTCTAAATTTGTCTGTAATTTTTATGGTGTATAATAAAGAGTATTCTATCTATCTATCTATCTATCAATCTTAATACTAATATTAATGAAGTAGCGTCAAGTCGGCAAATCACAAAGTAGTGTCATTTCAGACAGAAGATCTACTTGTTGTCTGCAAATAGAATCGCTAACATGCTATTTTACTTTGATTTACCTAATTTTAATTTTTACTATACAGGGTGTTTGGTGCATCGTGTGCCAAATTGAAATGGTCGACTGAATTAGTCATCTGCTATCCTTTCAGACACCTTAAAAATACCCAAATAAAAAATATTGGGTGTTTTTTAAAATAAAACAGTAAAAAGTCGGTATTTTTTAATCGACTTTTTATTGATCTATTAAAAAAAGACCCAAATAAAAAGAGGGTCTTTTTTAAAATAAAACATAAAAAATCGATAAAAAAATATCCACAGAGCGTGAGAGGTTGGTGTTAAGGAGTCTGAAAGGATGGCAGATGACCCCTTCAGTCGACCATTTCAATTTGGCACAAGATGCACCAAACACCCTGTAGGACTCATTGTTAATTTATTACAATAAATATTTATGCACTTCCTAGCCTGAAGAACAGATTCAACCTATTTCAGGCAAATAAACAACTGTGCTCTATTTAATTTAATTATTAAGTTACTTATTGTAAATGTGCCGCTTTTTATAAATAAACGATTTATTTTTATTATTATTTCATTTTGTCATTTCCAGGTTCATGCGCCAGCTGATAGCAGCGACTGGGGTCAGGACTAAGGACATGCACTTCGTCGGGCACAGCTTAGGAGCCCACATCGCATCGTATGTGTCGTTTCATCTCGGAAAAGTTGCAAGAATAACAGGTTAGCACGTCTCCTAATGTGATTTACTTGCCTCTAGTATTCAAATTAGATTCAGTATACAACAGATTTCCACTGAATCTTATCTTGCTAGATAATTGTTTAGTTAAGCGACTTCTATTTCCAGAATTCTGAAAGTGGGCAACGTCGCAAATAGCTGTCAAATATTTCGCTGTTTTGATTAATTTTGCAATATTAGGTACTGTATGGAAATAAGAAATATGGCTAACTAGCGAACTGGAATATTAATAACTAGCTGTCACCCGCGACTTCGTCTGCGGTCCAGGATGAAAAATAGCCTATGTCCTTACCCAGGTCATGGTTTATCTGTGCCAAATTTTATCCAAATCCGTACAGCCGTTTTTGCGTGGTTGGGTAACAAACAAACTCACTTTCGCATTTTTAATATTAGTAAAATTCTGACTATCCTAAGATAGTCAGAATTTTATAGAATTCAAAGTGGTTTTAATCTTATCCTAATGATATAGAGGAGGGTGGTGGTAGCCCAGTGGTAACCCGACTTTCGAGTTGTAGGTTGTGGGATTCGAACCCAAGCAGGCAACTTACTTTGTGTAAATAATTTCATCACCACTGCTCTCAAAACGGTGAAGGAAATCATCGTGAGGAAACCGACATGTCCTAGAACCAAAAATTCGAAGACATGTGACTTATACCAACACGCACTGGGCTCGCGTGGTAGATCGTAATCTACCACGCGAGCCCAGTGCGTGTAGGCCGTAGCCTACTCCCTCGCACAGAGAGGAGGCCAGCAGTGGAAACATTATAGGCTGATTATGATGATGAAAAATACCTCACCATAGATCTCATTAGTATATATATGAAGTATGTCTATTTACAATAGGTATCAGTTCTTAGGTGTTCTTCTGCAAAGCTAACTCTCTCATAACAGAATTATTGATAATTGAATCACACTTTATCCTATTGTGTTCGATGTTTTAAATCTGGAAGTGCAGGATTCCTCACGATGTTTGCCTTATCTGTGGCAGTCAGTTATGTCCATTGTCAACATTGAATTTGATGTTGTAACCGTTTTAGGTGTAAAAAAGCCACTTGGAAAGTTTCCAAAGACTTTTTTTGCATCTAAAACTAAATATTCGGTTTCACGATATTAATTATTGCATTTCATAATCTACTCGTATTATTTTTTTGTTCGCTAGTTAGCGATTTTATATTTCCATACAGTAATATTGCCAAATTAATCAAAACCATAGACGTATAAAAAAGGTCGGACGGATTCTCTCTAACAAAAAACTGTGTCACTCAGAGTCAGCCAGCTCGCTGTACGTACAGCACACATTCACACAAATAGTCAGCCATTTACGCGCAAACGTCAACACAGGCGATACGTCTATGCGGCGATATTTTTTTTTTTTTTTTTAAGATACAGTATTTCTTGTGTAGTGAAATGGTGTAAAAACGGTAGTAAAAATCCAGGAATCACGTTTCATGGGTAAATGAACAATTCAATCATTTAATTCCCAATTTTATACATCAAAATCAATCTTCATTCGATAAAATTCGTCACAAGGCCAGTGTTGCCAATATTCACGTGTGCAAATTACCCGAAATATGGGAAATTTATATGAACTATAAAGTGTGGAAGATGTATATGATGATGGGTTTGCTATATTGTATTGTAATATTTGTGAACTATTTTATTAGAACGGGAGTAAACTGGTAGAAATCGCGGTGGCGTCGCGGCGACGGGCATCGTGTCCCTGAGCACTTATGGCCCTCTATGCGACATTATCTATGAGAAAGTGTGAATTTGGTCAAAATGAAAATCCAAGATGGCTGCTGCGAGCCGTGCTCCCCGGCTCCTTAGCCCAGATTCGCACAGATGTATTTTTATCGCGGCGATCTTCTTTTGTACACTGGATTTTCAACTCTCGGTATTGAGCCAAGCATTGAGAATCCAACAGAGTGCATCCAGCGCGTATCCCAGCGCGTCAAGAAAACACACTGTTAGATATTCAACTCTCGGCGCTAAACAGAGCGTCAAAAATCCAATTCGCGAAAAAAATTGCCGCGGTAAAAATACGCCCGTGCGAAAACATTAGGTTAAAAAGTAAAATTTTAAACATTTAAAATATTTTCAATTAACTGTGTTTTATTATCTTTTTTATTTCTTTTATATTTTCATCATAATTGGTTCTTACCATTAACCTTTTGAAATGGCACGGTATAATTCTGCCTGTCACGACTTTTTGTCTAAATAAAACAAAGCATTAATAAATGGGTAAATTTGGCTTACATGGCATCCCTAAATTCACGCACACATAAATTAGTCGCCGCCATTACGGGACACAGTTTTGTCTGAGCGGGAGTTCCGTCCGACCTTTTTTATATATGTCTATGATCAAAACAGGTAAATATTTGACAGCTATTCGCGACGTTGCCAACTTTAGGATAAACGCTCTTAATGGGCACGTAATTATTTTATTTATTTGTTCAAAATCTGTAATAACAATAACTTATATTTATAAAGTCTACCAAACTGCATAACATAGTTTGTTGGCAGTTGTTCTCGTCTAACATTCTTTTATTGTTCCAGGTTTAGATCCCGCTCAGCCTTGCTTCAGGACCACCGACTCTACTGAGCGATTAGATGCCACTGACGCGGATTACGTGGACATCATCCACACTAATGGACGATTGTTATCAAGGATCGGCTTCGGCTTACCTGACCGTAACGGTAACGATTTCTCCATCATTACTTACTTACGAGTATTTTTATCAAACAATGTTTTTCCTAAAGGTATCAAGGGCCACCCACTCGGGTCAGTGGTATCGAGTTTTTGACTTATTTCAATAATTCTTCCTTTTGAATTATAATTAAACAGTTTACTTTGTATGTGTTTCAGGTCATGCTGATTTCTATCCAAATGGCGGCATGAAGCAGCCGGGCTGCTACAACGAATCCAACTCCTTGTGGTCACAAATTGTGCCATTTTCTCCAGCTAGTAAGTTGATCGAGTTTAGATTTAAATCCATGTTTTCTTTTATCTTTCCTCTGAGATGCATTTCTACACCAGCGCACGCGCACGAACCGTGCACACTACGTGCCTCGAACAGGTCTCGAATTACTGAGCACATCCTAGTAACACATGGACACGGCACGCGATGTGTTCGCGAACGAGTGTTTTGACTGTCTCTTTCACGCGAACCATTCGCTAACGGCTCGCGAACATGTCCAAAGGTGTCTACACTATGTTCCTAAGATACACGCAAACCGCACTGTTCGTGCGCGTGCGCAGGTGTGGACCCACCTTTATGCTGCATCCCAATAGCTAAGGAGCTCGAAGCTTTAGATTTTCTATAGCAGCTTGGTCATTACAGTGTAAAAATGTTTTTTGAACTGCTGTAATTTCTCGTTAGTTATTATATACAAATTCGTTTTATTTCAGAACTGCAGCAGGCCATTTGCAGTCATGGACGTGCGTATCTACTGTTCACTGAATCCTTGGTCAGCAGTAACTGCTCTTTCAGGGGACATAAATGGGATTTGACATACGAAGGGTTAGCCTGCAAATGTTTCTGATGCCATTAGCATACATTTATACCATTTTACCCCTTGCCATTTTGTTTTTAAGATCTTGATTTTTATGGTTTCCTTCCAGCATTAACGCGAGTTTAGAAGCGGCTTGCGACAGAGTCGATTCATGTTCGGAGATGGGCATCAAGGCTATTGGGATGGCCGGAATGCCGCGAGCGAATGGACCTTACTTCGTGCTGACCACTGATAAGGAGCCTTATTGTCGTAAGTCCTTATCTTCATATGCTTTTCAAATCAACACAGCTTAGTGCTCCACAAAATGGATTGACGGCCTGGCGAAGGTCGAAGGAATCCGCTGGATGCGAGATGCGCGGGAACCAATAGTTCTGGCTGATGCTATGGCTAGCAGTGAAGGCATTCAGCTGAATCATGATGATGAAATCAAGTGTTGATTTAATACCTATTATTTTTAATTAAACTTTGTGTCATGGGTAACCAACAATGAGACTCAAGATAGACCAGATAAATACAGTATGTTAACTAACGAAGGGCGTTCACGTTTAACCGCAATAGTATAGCGTCCTTAAATGCAAAAAAAAACATTCTTTATTTTTTATGTTTTTATAATAAAATTTAAAAAATATTAAATTGATAAAATAAACCTCGGTACACGCGCCCTTGTCGCACTTGACTTTCCACGTTGAAAGACAAGTGCGCGTGTACAGAGTGTTTCTTTTACATATCAATTTAATATTTTTTAGTATACTGGTATTCAGTTGCATCAGGTTAGATTGAAAGCCGACCCCAACATAGCTGGGAAAAGCCTAGGCAAATTGATTGTGAAAACAATACAACAAAAAAAAAAACCTTTAAATGGTAATATTTTTTCTAAGATGTATGGACGCTATACTATCGCGGGTCAACGGGAACGTCCTTCGTTATTTATTGTAAATCTCAGAATTGCAAAATACCGATTTTGCACTTAAAAATAATTATCCATTTACGTTATAAAACAACATAAATGTCATTAATGACCGATACATAAAAACAGCAGTAATGTGAGATATTTTTATTTAATTGTTACTCGTTTATTATCTCTGTTATATTTATCAAGGGCATGTAATGATTTCCGCTACGTAAGTAAGTACTCGGCCAATAACGATCGCTTCTGCATTTATATGAGAGGCGGAATTGATAAGATTTATGTGATGGGTATTGAGCCACCTGCTGGATGCGAGAAATAATGGCTCCCTTCTCATCACCCGTTGTCATATAAACGACTCCATTTTATTAGTAAACTAGCTGCGCCCCACTGTTTCACCCGCATAAGTTTCGATCGATCTCGTGGGAATATCGGGATAAAAAGTCCTAACTCAGGTCATGGTCTACCCATGTGCCCATCCAAATCCGTTCAGCCGTTTTAGCGCGAAAGCGTAACAAACAATCAAACACTTTCGCATTATAAATGCGAAAGTAAGTTTATTTGTTTGTTATACTATACAGAGCGGATTTTTGAGATGTGGCATTAAGGCCCTTAACCGTTGTAGCTACAGGAAAACGGTCTTAGGAGACTATTTGATCTGCATTCACAGAATTAAAAAAAAAAATACAGTCAGTATTTCAACAAGAAAATCCGCAGTTTTCACAAAAACTTTTTTTGATGCCAATCAATCCTGTTTCTTATAAGGATCATAAAACTACATCGGACCAACTGGGGTTTGAGTACTAGAAAAGTCAGTAATCGCAAAAAGCTTTTCATATAAATTATTAGTCGGTTATTTTTAAAAAAATCTGCTGTTTCATAGAAAAGTGCAATACCTACGCGGTCAAAATGTATGGAACAACTGATTTTATTTTTAATAACCGACAAAAAGTTTCAACGCAGGGGTTTCAGATTCGTGTACTGAATCCATGGTAAAAGTTTTCCCGTCGATGTCCCTGCCACCCTGTATAAAACATGTAAAAAAAACTGTCCGATTCGTGCGGATGTTGTTAGGTATCATACTGAGAGTAGGTATATTTATGTGGAATTTTCAGAAATAAAATATAAAAAAATCCCGGCATTTTTTTTCAATGGGGAATTTTAAATGTTGCTTTGAAAGTTTATGGGTTATGGGTAGTAGGGAACACAGTTGCTGGCAGGCAGTTCCATAATGTCCACACTTAGTCCCAAACAGTTTAATAATAATCATAACTTTTTTACTACATAACTTTAGCAATCACATTAAAACCTAAGTCTTTATTTGGGCTACATATTTTTTCTTTACTTTTAAGTTGGCTTGTGAACTGTACATATATAATAATTCATAATTTTGGTTCATGTGATGTTTACCTTTAAGTAATTGTTACACTGTTCAAAATTTTTAAGACATTTTATCAAGATGTTAGTGTAAACAATTGTTGGCCAACCAAATAAATAAATCAAAATAACTTTAAAATCTTTGTATTTCAAGCAACGGAATGGGAGCGTCGTCACCCGCAACCTGATTTACTCGTAGACCTTCAAAGGGGCTTCCTCATAGACGGGTTGTCGAAGAGGACTACATCAAGGGCTCCTGCCACGGACTCTTCGTTTTACGCGGACCCCATGGAGAAGAGCCTCGTGGTGGCCGCTTTGACCACCACCACACAGAGGAGCTGGTTCCAGAGGTGGTTCGGATAAACAGGAAAAATATATACATTATTTTTTAAGACAAGACTGGATATACCTTTGGGACTGACTGAAAACTAATTTTATATGCTTATATTTATGTATTTTTATGTTATTACTTATTTACGATTATGAAGTTCTAGGAAAGCCAAAATTGTGAATACAAAATTATTATTTTTGTGGAAATTGGAATTGAAAAAAACCAGTGATCTGTTGATGGTAGCTGCAGGAAACTTGGCAGCGGATTTAGGAAACTGTGTGTATGGAAGTAGGAAATTACATCCTTCTCTAAATTCTCCGCAAAATATGCTGTAGCTTTGTTTGACGAGTAAATTGCGGGGTAACTGCGTAACACACATCTATTATACATTGTGACAGCAGACCTAGACCAAATATTTTTTGATATTCGAATAACCTCATGATCTAAAGAGTGCCATCAAGAATATGAATAAAAAATAAAAAAAATATATACAATGTGGAGACAACTATACGACAATAAATGAAAACACTGGCAATACTAATTATACAAATTACTAAACTAATTATTATAATATTGTATTTAGCTGTAAGTCTTCCAAAGTCTTTAAATAAATAAATACTAAGTAATGCATAACCGTATTTTGGAACCATCAAATAAATCTTAGCGCCGAAATTAAAAAAGTGATTTTTTCAAACAAACTAAATTTTAGTGATGGGCCGACTATGGGCTCTGCCAATCTTTGACTAGCTATAGTGACTAAACTATTGGATATATTTGATTGAATTTTCGTATGCAGATTAAAAACGTGATTACGTATACGCAGTTTAATTTACTGTCGTAATGTCGTATCCACCTTGTATATTTATCATCATCATCATTTCAGCCGAAAGACGTCCACTGCTGGACATAGGCCTCCCCCAAGCACCGCCACTTCGACCGATTCTGTGCTTCCCGCATCCAGCGGATTCCTTGCAAGGTCATCGGTCAATCTTGTAGGAGGCCTTCCAACGCTACGTCTTCCGTTACGCGGCCGCCACTCCAGAACCTTTCGGCCCCATCTGCTATCTGTTCTGCGAGCAATGTGCCTGCCCATTGCCACTTAAGTTTGGCAGTTCTTCGGGCTATGTTGGTTACCTTGGTCCTCCTCCTTATATACGAGTATAAAGTCAAAGTCAAATAATTTATTTCAATTAGGCACAAAAAAGGCACTTTTGAACGTCAACATTTACAGATACTTACTACTTATTTATATATACTTATACAAGGTGGACATGACATTTCGGGCGAAATTTCACCGGTATTCTGGTAAAATGATGATAGATCGCAATGGGTGTCATTTTGACAGTTCACCCATGTTATTAACGCAATGAATGCGTCATTGCGTTATTCACGTTGTTGAGCATATATGAATATATCAAACCTATGAAACAATGGATTAACAATATTCTTCAAAACTCTCGGATTGTGTTTGAAACTGTGTTACCCAATAGGGTGCTGGTCTGATTTTTGGGTCTGAACTGTATATTCTTTGTTTTGTGAATATAATGCTGAGAGAAACGGATCTCCATTATTTTAACTAATTGAACAATAGGGATGATGCCTGGGTCAAAAAAAAGCAATTCTATTTAGTCCGTCAGTCAGATAATGAAAAACTATTAGACACGTATCTTTTGCTTTATCATATTAATAAAAAATGACTTCGATAAAAACGCATTAAAGTTGGGGAGTGGGGGTTGCTACGTCACAAGTAAGTATAAAATCTACATACTAGTGACGTTATGGCACATTTTAACGCAATGTATCGCCGTAATCTTTTGAAATAGTAAAAAAAAGAAAAAATACGTGTCAAATATTTTTTAATAATAAAACTGACGGACAAAAAAACATTTTTTTGTCATCATCCCTATTCTCGTCGCTTGCCTGTAGTCTATAGTTTACTTAATCATGTACTGACAATCTATTTTACTTTTATATTTATATGTGTGTATAGTACACACATATAAATATAAAAGTAAAAGAACTGCATTTGTATTTTATATGTTTATTGATACTCATAGAAATATTGATTTTATTACAGTTTTAATAAAAGTATTACCTTAGATTTATGTATGCGTTGGTTTTATTATTTTGTTTTTCCATCTTTAGAATTAAGTAGGTACCGATCTCAAATAACATGTCTTGAAAAACTATAGCAGGCACTAAATGGCTACAATATTAAAATTAAAATGGTAAACATGCAGAACCCAGAAAAAAACTATTTTTGTGTGATTCTTTTATCCTAAAGAATTGTACTCTTTTAACACTTCACAAAAACATAATTATGTTACAGAAACATGCAATACTTTAAGAGAAAACAGCAAATCAAAATCAAACTCACCATAACACAGACCTAGTAATATTTGTATTACCTACCTAGATGTGAAAATCAAATTCGGTGTACAAGATTTGAGCTACATATCTCGTTGTGGTGGTATATTATTATTCTAAAAGAAATAAGTTTACACAACTGTTATCCTTATCACTTATCAGGATAAGGGCAAACTTATAACGGACTTATTAAGGTGAATTCGCAGCTGTAGCCGCGAAATTCAAATTTTCTTACGTTTTTTGCAATTTGCAGGTCAGTATCAGGTTGTATCTTGATCAAAATATGATTTGCGACTATAACAGATATGTATTTACATAATTATTATCATGAGAATCATGAATAAATCTCTCTAAGTTAGATTTGTTCCATAAGAACTTTTCCAAAAGTTTTCTTTTTTCGTTGTTATGGAACAAATCTACTCTCTCTAATCAAATCTATGTCTACCGCGCTGCAGCATCAACATCAGACCAGCTCCAAAGTACTGTAGAGGCTTTACTCCATGGTTTTAGAATAAAACTTCCGCGAGTTTATTATATGTAATTGGCAGATTGGAGACGAACATTAATATTTAGATTAAGAATAGAAAAACTGTCAACTAACAGTCCCCCCAGGGCTGTCAAGCGGATGATAAAAAAATATAAAATGTAATAATTAAATCCTTAAACACAATTATAGTCATCAAAGTTCTACTGCAAATAAGTCTTTTACTTAATAGCCGGCACCTCCACCATACGCAGACTCGCGTAGAGTCTACATACTACAGCTGTTTGACATAACGGAGCTGTTTGTAAAACGGCTAACGGTTATGTAAAACAGCGGATTCGAAAACCCATTTGCGACACATACATCCATATGGTAGGTACTATGGAGCTGGTCTGATGTTGCAGCGCGGTACAAATATTATTAGGTATTAATTAGGTACTGCCGTCTCCAGTCGTGCCGGCCCGCGGCAATCCCGTGCTCTGTGAGCCAGAATAACCATAGTAGCCAATAGGAATAATGGAGATGGAAGGGGAAGGAACGAAAAAAATAAATGATGCGTTATAATTTAGTTAATCAAATAATATATTGCTTGTTATTAATGAGTCAATACAGTTTGCCCTTATCCTGATAATAGTTGTGTAAACTTATTTCTTTTAGAATAAGAATGTAAGTTACAACCACCACAACAAGATAGTTCAGTACATCGAATTTGATTGTCACATCTAGCTAATACAAATATTAGTAGGTCTGTGTTGATTGTGGTGAGTTTTATTTTGATTTGTTGTTTTCTTTAAAAGTATTGCATGTTTCTGTAACATAATTACGTTTTTGTGAAGTGTGAAATGGGTAAGTTAAGAATAAATGATAAAGTTTAACATACCTACATTAATAAAAGAGGAAACTATAGGAACAATCTTAAATAAATTTAATTTGGTTTTTATCGTATTTTTAAACAAGAAAGTGACATCTATAAAAACCCTTTTACAACTTGTTTACCTTTATTCACTACCTAAACCTATGGAGTATAGATAAATGGTTTTTCATGACATATGATATGATACATTGATACCTATTTAGAGCCTTTAGCCCCTGGTTCGCACGGACGTGTTTTTATCGCGGCGATTTTTTTCGTTCACTGGATTTTCAACTCTCGGTGTTGAGCCGAGCGTTGAGAATCCAACGCATTGGGACGCACTTTCATCCCAGTGCGTTGAAATAACACACTGTTGGATATTCAACCTTCGGCGCTGAGCAAAGCGTTGAAAATCCAGTGCATGACAAAAAATCGCCGCGATTTTATTACGTCCGTGCAAACGTGGGCTTACAGGGTTATTTGTTAAAAGTACCTACTTCAACCAATTTTATAACGTTAACTATTTACAAGTACAACACCATTATTTATTTACACGCCACATAATCGTTACCTATTAAAGCTTTTAAAGTTATTGCGGAGCCTTATAATAATACCTGTAGTGAGCACGCAATAGTTTATTAAGTTTTATAGCAATAAATCACTAAGTTAGCAAGTTCAGTGTTTCTAAAGTTGTGTAGTAAACTGTTTGGAGTAACGCCTTGTCAAGAAAATGCGGGGCGCTGAAGTTGTTCAACGTCTCAGAAAGAGATTTATATTCTTCGGACGCAACAGTGGCGTACATGGTCTGCATTATGTGTTTGAGGGCGATAGAAGTCTGCTGTCCAGGTACTTATACCTTCACAATATCCTTGATTTTATCCTGGTTGGGTTTGTTGGTTGTTAGTTTCCTAATTCTTATCTAAGACATGCTTAGCATATTACATGATATTTTTTAGTGTTCCGTAGTCAACAAGGAACCCTTATAGTTTTGCCATGTCCGTCTGTCTGTCTCTCCGCAGATTAGCTCAGAGAAACTTTGTACTAGAAAGCTGTAATTTGGCATGGGTATACATATTAATCACGACGACAAAGTGGTAAATTAAAGTCAAGGAAAAAAAAATCTTTTTGTCTCCCATGGTGTGGCGTGTCGTTGGAAAGGTCGTTCAAAAGTATTGCAAGTGTGTGAGAACCATTTTTGGATTCAGGGATCCGTTTGTGAAATATTAAACTTTAAAGTGAACATTTTTGTTAGAACCAGGTGCCCCCTGCCAGCTGTTTTTTTTCCATATCAAAAACCAACCATTTTGGTTTTTGATATGGAAAAAAAAACACGGCAGGTAGTATATATAACGAAATTAAAAGGAAAGTTATCACAGCTAGTGAGGGAGAGGCAAATTTCGCACCGTCACGCCCCTAGCCGCCGCAAAAGACGCCCTGGGCGTCGGGAATCACAGGCCGATTCCCGGCCACCGTAGGCGCGGGCTTGCGGACGGTGAGCAATGGGTAGCTCGCCGTCCGATATGGACCAGGCCCGGGTAGACAGCGCATTGTGTTCCACGCGCGCCTCAAAGAGATGTCAGCAACTGAAGGGGTCCGACAGGACCGATGCCTGCCGGGGTTGCAGGAAATTTCGAAAGGGATACCGTGACCCCTGGCAACGTACAGGCAACTGAAGGAACACGGGTGGGTTTTAGTCAGTAAGAGTCTGACACGCCCAGAGCGGGAGAAGTTATTTGATAATTTCCCAACCAAAAAAAAAAAGCTATCACAGCTAAGTAGGCTCTACAAGTTTATTGCAAAAATATGTTCTCCCGTACATTCCGTATGAGAGAACATGTTTTTCAACTACAATGTTAAATTTGTTCTTGGGGTAAATTCATCCCAACTACGGTACCTTTCATTGTGCGTGGTCCGACACGCACTTGGCCGGTTATCTTATTGATACCAGACTATGGATTACCGGTACCAGATTAAATAAGATAAGGATAGAAGCGAGCTCAATGTTTATAATATCACTTTGTGGCTCCTTAGCTCGAAAATCTTAAATTCATCATTCACTGACAGAGAACGCACTACCTAAACCACTGGTTCTAGAAGCATGACATTTTCCACAAGTGACAAGAGGTCCTTATTTAGGTAACCTGCTACTGGGGCATTGATGGACGATCGTGAAAATGTGGGACGAGGCATAGTCGAGGCCCGTGAGTCCATCAATGCTTGGCTGCGGTCAAGGCTTGTATAAAGAATGAAAGAAAATAAATTTATTTGACTCAGGTTAAGGCACACATAGCATGTGTGGCAAGTATAGTTCTTTTCTCCTCAAATAAAGCGCGGAAATTCAAAATCAGTATTTAAACTATAAATTCCGGAATTAATGACGAACAACGATAATTTTTCACGCGCCAATATCTTCTTTTTTTTGTGTTTTTTTATATAGCTCTCTTGCAAGTCAAATCGAAATATAAATAAATTCTTTGATGAGTTACCTCCTTGGTTGCCATGTGTTGAAGTAAAAAGTTCGTTTCATTTTTATATAACACGATAGTTATGTTAGTGTTTTTTTTGTTTAGTTTTCGTATTAATGGCCGCTAAAACGACAGTTATGGATTTTCATACAAACATTGCCAGCCGGGCGCTTGCATGTATTCGACCAGTACCGCAATTTCGATTTATCTCGAACAAGGTTGTCAAAACAATATTTGAATTTCCAAGCATTTTTGAGAAAAATATCTTAAAGGGGGATGAAAGTCTGTATGGAACTTCATAATTTTTGCTGATGGGAAATCCCACCGAGCGTACGGTTCGTTGCATCGTAAATACGTCATTGGTGTCTTTCCCACGGTTCGCTATGTGTTGATTTCAACAAAACTTTCTTGTATCCAGGTTATTCTGGCTATTGACTCTGATAGCGTGTCTGGGTTGCCTCTACCTCATGATGCAACACGCAGGAGAACTCGGAGTGGAAGTGAACTTTACGCCTGACACCCGCTACCTGAACTGGACCACTACGTTCCCAGGAGTGACGTTATGTGAAGAACATGCCACTAAGTTTGCCTTACGGAGATTTGCTGAGATGTATCGTAAGTATCGACTGTAGATCGCCCCCTGCACGGACTGAAACATACCTGGCGAAATATGGGTGTACCTACTAGAGGTACACTTCTGCCCAACCCTTCGGGGAAACAAGGCGTGATCTTATGTTCTATATACAATTAAATATTGCTCGTTTAATAGTATTGCACAGTGTAGTGCTAAATGTACTATCCAGATACAAATAAGCCGCGACTGTCAGCCGCGGCTTGCGGACGCGTCCGATAATTTGTTCCCAGCTTTATATAATATAAACCCTGGGCACTGTATCTGATCCAATCTTAACTCTCTGGTTCTGTCACAGATGACAGCTTGCTTGTCAGAGATTATAAAAAGGGTACATTCCGAATTGCGCTGTAATCCAAACCGCCAGACAAGAGCTATCAAAGAGAGTACTCGCTCAGCGACGCTCGCTTGGCGGGCAGAACACTCGCTGAGTGACTCATGCTTGGTGAGCTAGTAATCGCTCATCACCGTCGCGCACTCGCTGGTCGTTGTTCGCCAACTCTTTTTTTGTTACTAGCTCTGCTCGCTTCTAGTTACTCGCCTTCGGTGGGAGAGGTGATCACAGGTGCCTATAAGTGGGTGTACTGAGGATTGTATCGAGTGGAAATTATACAGGACAATAACGTTATGTCTAATGATTGTCTGTTAAGAGGCCCATTTGACCGTGAAGAAAAGGTGATAAGATAAATTAATTATCTATCAGAAGACTCATATGCATTTACTCTTTAGTCGTATTTTGTATTAAGTTCCAGAAGTAGTAGTGTTTTTGATTTTGTTTTACATTAAATTTTCTAAACATTATATTATAGTAAATAAATTTACAATTCAGTATTGACCATGTAATTTCAATCTGGTTAAACTCTCAAGGACTCCACGAGACAGGCACGACCTAGTTTGGTCCACAAGTTAATATTAAAATTATGTTTCTTTTGTAAAAATATTTTTAGGAGTAATTTACTCGTATTAGTTTTAAGGAATATTTTATTTAGTTAATTTAACAATTTTCATTATCATTCTTAACTAAAAATGTGATGATTCTACGCAAAAATAAGGATGTGTGAATTCAGAAAAAGTTTTGAAAGAACATATTTAATTATAAATGAGTAAACAAAGACTTTATCGTCTTAGAGTACGTAACCTGTGTTTATTTGTGTGTTTTTATATTCTTCATTGATTGCGGTTTGTGCAAGCCCTTAAAAGCAAAATGTCCTTAGGGAGACCTTCGCATTGATAGGTACTTATGGACAATCTTGACACAAATGCGTCATTAATTAGATATTACGGTTTCTGTGTTAATTATTCGAATTGCTGCGGTTCTAATTAGGTATTGTTCAAATAGGGAAAACTGTTGATTCATAAGTAGGTAACTGTGGTTCATTATGATATTTTAATGAGTTAATTACTATGTAAACTGCATGTACGGAGGAGTGCACTGCACGGTGGAGTTTCTTGTCCATTCTTCTCCATACGAAAACTACCTTTTGGAAGGGGCGATTAGAATC
The DNA here is from genome assembly GCA_949128155.2 of Xanthia icteritia. Lineage (NCBI taxonomy): Eukaryota > Metazoa > Arthropoda > Insecta > Lepidoptera > Noctuidae > Xanthia > Xanthia icteritia. Next base: position 15,442,326 of record OX421934.2, on the reverse strand, counting down.
TTTTTATTTTTTTTTGTAAATTTTGACGTTCAAAAGTGCTTTTTTTGTGCCTAATTGAAATAAATTATTTGACTTTGACTTTGTTACATAGGTATGTTTTGATTTCTCATCCATGGGACTAACAAAGTTACTTACTAGCTTAAAACTACTGCAACTCTTTTATAATAGCGAAGCACGTAAATAAAACCCAATCAAGAATATAATTTATTGGATTTGATCAAATAATATCAATTATTTTTCAACATGGCACACGGTTCAACGGCTTCAATATTCAGTGGTCATTTTCATGGTACCTCTACCTAATGGTTGGTTGTGCGCTTGATTAATGAATTTCGAACTCGACTGAAATTGAAATGTAAACAAACTTTATACGGGTAACATAAAAATTTCCAGAGACTATTATTATCTTTTGTCAACTTTGTTCAAGTTACAAATTACAAGGATCTCTATGAATTAATTGGCTCTAGAGACCTCAACTGTAGCAGGTCTCTTTCAAAGTCAAAGTCAAAGTCAAATAATTTATTCAATAAGGCACATAAAAGGCACTTTTGAACGTCAAAATCTACAAAAAATAGAATTAATTCTAGTCGTTTCGAAAAGGTAGTTTTCGTATGGAGAAGAATGGGCAAGAAACTCCACCATTACTCTTAAAATGTTTTCACAATATTTTGTATTAATTAATTAGATAATTATATGTGAAAATCTTCACACCTAGAATAAGATTATTATACCACGATATGTAAAAAGAATTAAAAATGATTCAATGACAGTTATATTATTTATGTGATAGATACATTGTGTTCACATAGGTATTTACAAACATTGTAAAATTATACCTTATTCCTAACATTTTAACAATTAGTACCTAATACTAATAAGTCAGTAGTAGTAGTAGTCAATAGTGTGAGTTCAAGTAATCACAGAATGTAGAATCAATTTTATAAAAAATAATATTATATAATTAAATTAGCAATCATTTTGATTTTGTCTAGACTCTAAATTGTCTTATGGAGCAGGACTAGCATGTTTCCAAGCATTCTTATCTTGGATATAATCCTCCTCTCTTTCAGACATATAATATACCTTTTATTTATAAACATTGCTTAGAGTTAGGTAGCGCTTTTATAATTTCTAGTGTGATGACTACATTATAAAAACGGTCAAAGGCGTTATAACGTTATCGGGGACGAAAATGTAAAAGCGCATTTGATTAATGTCTGCTTATCCATAGGTATTTTATGACGTTTAACTCTTTCGGGGCCACCCAATTTTCATAGTACTCATACGCCATGCCGCCATACATATTGGAAGTGAACCCTCCGGGAGGGTTACCGGCATTACGTTTGCGCTAAAGTTAACCATCGCGGACGGTCAACGGCATTAGGTTTAAAACCGTGTTATAAAATACTGTAAAACATGTAAGAAGTAAAATAGTGTTTTCAGAGGGTCTTGTCCCTATACGTAGTTTCCAAACTTATCGTAATCGTGAACAAAAAATATTTTTAGGATAAAAATGCTTGGATTTTAAAACCAACGCATATACCAATAAGTCTTGTTAAAATATACTTCTGATTTTATTTTCACGGATAAAAATGCTGTATTCGCTTAAAAAAACTTACATTTAAAATGAGCCCTCCGCGAGGGCTCCCGGCATCCCATAGCGACTAGTTGAATCCTCCAGGAAGGCTCCCGGCACTGAATGTCTTAAACGTTGCAACGTTTATAAATAAAGGGGTACCTATGTTTAGAAGCTTTGAAAGTCTTAATATCCAACCCTTAATTACTGATATTTTTGTCTGTAGTCTTTTACGATTATTATTATTATTATTTTTTAATGTTTTTATTATTAATTTGTTTTGTATTTCATTTTGTTTCCTTCTATTATTTCGTGTTGTATGTTTTGTTTTTTTTATTATCATTATTTTCGCTTTGTCAAACTGAATGTATTTACCTAGATTATAAGAGAATGATGTGGTCTCCTATAATTGGAAGCGCGCACTGTATTTGTCCCTGTTCTTAGATTGTAAACGTGCATGAAATTGTGTAGCCTCTGTTGGAGATCCAATAAATAAATAAATACTTATCGTTAGGTGGTAATTCTGTGGTGGTAATTTACATTTGACTTCTTTTTCATACTTTAGCAGACCTACTTGATCCCCTGAACTACGATCATCGGCGGTATTTAACGGACGTACTGTTTGCACGCGGAGAGTGCAGTAGTACACAATGTGCTCCATGCGGCACGACTGTAGCCTGCGATGTACCTTGGAGGAGTATCATCGAACATGTAAGAAGACCTGTCTATTAACGAACTATGTGAACTATCTATCCATCATTGGTATCTGACTGAGTAACTGCCTCTCCCTCGCGATCGTATGCTAGCGGACTCCGGCGCATACCGTCGCATGCCTTCGTATTCCACCGCGGTATACTCGCTCTCTTTAATACCGCGGAGAGGAATCCTCTTAGATGCTCTGCGGTTGGTCTCTGAGCTTTGGAATCTATATCTTGTTACCATTAGATACGTACAAATTTACATTGGTAAATTTAAAACGCCCTGCCCCGCCGTCCGCTGATGTGCGCTGGCTTTAAGGGCAGTGCCAGTTTTGTCTAAATCGATAGTTAATACAAGTTGCTATTATTAATTACGTTGGTTATAGGGAAATTATGTTTAATGACCTTCAGTAAAGATTGTGTTGTGAAGTGAAGGCTTCCACAGACAGGTGCGACGCGACGGTAAGACGCGAATTTGGTAGAGTCGCACCTGTTTGCGAGAGCCTTAACTAAGATATGATACACAATACCCAAGTACGTGGATCCATAGTTAATACGATACATAAATTAACCTTACCCAGGAAGTAGGAACTATATGAGTCAGCAGTAGTAGCAGGAATTAAAGTTTCTTTGAGCGTGAATTCCTAGAAATTCTTACTGGGAATTTACATGGGATATCATCTACTAGACTATGTTGAGGTCAGCTTCTAGTTTAGGTAAGCTGATGCAGTTGAATAACAGTATTGCATATATATACATGGAACACTTATATGTCATTGTTCAAGAGTTTTTACCGGCTTTTTTTTTGTACAATTCTATAATATTTAACTTCCGAATGAACTTAAAAAAATAAGTTTGGTTGTTTCCTAATAAAACTAAACAAAACACTTCCAAAAAATATTGCATCAATAAAAAATTGTTTAAAAATATTAATAAAAATAATATAGCTATCACGCACCTTCACATTCTCAAGGAAGTTATTCATGACCCCACCAGGTACACAAAAGCTGCACAGAAATGGTATCCGACTGCAGTTACAACGATGTTGTATTTCCATGTTGCGAATATTTTCATCTAGTGGACTCTGAGTACGGGCCTTGCTTCTCCTTCAACACATTACAGAACAAGTGAGCAATCTAATCTGTGTACAATGATAAGATCATCGTGCAGCTGATACGGACGGCTATAATTACGGAATATTGTATGTTAACTATTTCAGGGGAGAACACAGTTTGTTTGTTGTGAATATGACTACTGGGCCTGGAGTTCTGATGTTTCGCTTGCTATCTAATGCTGAAGTAAGTGATTTGCGATAGTACATATATTTTGTTTCGCTTGATAGTTTTTTGGACTCCATTTGAATTCGCAGATTGTCGTCGCGTGCGATTACCTAACCTACCTACCTTGTCTAAAACTTGAAGATGGGTAGTATTTTTTTTATTTTTTTAAACGGTGCCCCACACTAGGAATTTCTCCTGTATCGTGGGTGCGTTTACAAACATTTAAACTCACATACACAAACAGCCAAACCCGGAACAACTACTTGTAGGCCATACAAATATTTGTTCCGTGCGGGAATCGAACCCGCGACTCGCAGTGCAGCAGTCAATTGCTTAACCACTGCGCCAACCGTGGTGGTAGTGATCAATCAATTTCCATTCTAGCTATCAATACACAGTCCAGAAGAGTTATCAACGAACAACTTGGACGTGAAGCTCAAGAACATCATCTACACTTACAGTGTGAACCGAGTGGAAGTACTGTTCTCTGTGGTGGAGATAGTCAATGATGTCCAGCTGCAGCCAGAGAGTATTGAGGTTAGGGGGTGCCGGTACCTGCATGAAGTGCCTGATGATCCGCTTCATACTTATCCGGTAATAATGATTCGAGAAATGGTTATAATATCGGTATTAAATTGAAATCATGAAACGCAATAAACGTACTTTATAATTAACCTAACAATTTTGAAGATTGACGTCTCTTGATGGCAAACTATCCATGGTTCCCTTAGGCATTAGGGATGGGATTTTCAGCCTTCTATCGACTAAATTAAACGAGGAAAGAATTCATGTAAACTACAAAACCTTTCTGTTATCAATAGTTTCGAATTTAAGTTCACCAATCAGTTTATCTTCTCGCACTAGTAATGAATGACCATCCATCATAATTTCTCAACCAAAAATGTTCTATGTTCAACTATGATATTCCCAGGTATACTCTTACGGAGCCTGTCGGCTAGCTCAAACCACTAAGGAGTTCTATCAACAATGTGGATGCGTACACCCTGCACGAGATCTTACCTGTAAGTATGGCAGCGCCTGTGAATAGGATGTGATCGTCTAGACATATATAGCGATGTATTGATAGCGCTGCGGCTTAGGCGTTTAAGCATATATGCATAAAGTTTGTTAGACCAGTAGAAGCACTATGTAAACACAACACCTACTTACGGAATTACATAGTTAAAACTTGAAATGGTTGCTGACATAATTTATGAAACATTTTATTTTATTACAGACGAGAAAATGTTCTGCAATTACACTGGAATGAACTGTTGGAATGCATATGAAGGTAGACGTTTAACACATAAAAATAAAGCATATTTAATGTACCTAAATAGGTACTTAATTACTAAACTAGATGTTAAATTTTCAGCTCACAAAATTAAAGTAGGCGAAGATAAGAATGCTAAAGAAGCCTGCGTTCCTTCATGCGTCGAGAGTGAACTCAAAACTATACATTATTCTAAGTACGTATATTTCAAACAAATTCATTAATTCATTCCTAGATATTTTTTGCATAAATTATAATTCTGTTTTAGAATATTTTAATCGTATTATGGGCTTATGGGATCCTTAATTGTCGGAATTCTATCCAAAAGTATACTATATACTTTAGGATAGAATTCCCAATGCATCCTTGGAATATTAGTATTCCGAAAAGATCATGTTTGATGAGTTTGGAAATTTTAATTGTTATAGGAGATGGGTAAATGATCAACCCGGTATAGGCACTCTTGTGGAAGTAAAAATGGTCTCACTGCCTACACTACGGTACCAGAGGAAATTGATACGAGACAATTTGGATTTAGTTGGTTAGTTTGAACTGCTGTTTCTTTGCTTTCATTTTTAGCGCATTTATGTGAAAGTTAAAAACCTATCCTAACATGACCATTGGTGACTTTCCACTTAACGTATGCTGTTATTTAATTCTTTAATCTATGTTATTTCAGTGGCTGTCGGAGGTATCGTTGGACTGTTCTTCAGTGCTTCTATCTTGAGCTTGCTGGAAGTCTTCTATCTTATCCTACGACCACCAAGCAATCTATAAAATAAATCAGATCTTTCATAATCATTATTTTTAATTTTACCATACCAATAATATTATTTACGTATTATAAACATAGCACATTGTGGGTGCTAGAATGTCCTAGATTATCGTTATTTATTTATAAGCCTCTTTATTCTGAATTGTTTTTACTCTATTGCAGTATGTCTCAAAATTCAGCATGCTTCTTGGCAAAGGCCTCTTCTAGCTGTTTCCATTGAATTGTATATCACGAGCCACTATCCTCCAGTTAAGGCCCGCTGTAGGGTTTATCTCGTCCTCCAATCTCCTTTGTTGTTTTCCTGTTTTCCGTTTACTATCTCTGGGATACCAATCAGTTATTAATTTACACCATTTTTCCTGTTTTGAATCAGATCATTCATAATCATTGTATTTAATTTTATCATACCAATAATATTATTTTTATATTATAAACATTGCTCATTCTGGTTGCTAGAACGTCCAAGTCTATCGTTATAGCAACGCCTAATGTTTTGTCGATAAGCAAAGCGCTGTTAGCAAGCACTTCGCATTCATTAACTAGAGTGACAGAAAATAGAATAATAAAAAGTGGTTTTATAGAAACATTTAGTAGTCATGGGTAATACTGAAAGTAATGTTACTAGTGGTGTTAAGAAACAAGCGGGGACTTCGCAACAGAAGCTATACAAACTTGTCGATATCAAAGGTAAGACAATGAAAACGTAATGCCTGTATGTTTGTAAATCGAAGTCTAATTATGATAATTCTAAAACCATGATTTTAAACGTACATTACTACTGGATTTATATTTTTAAGTGGGTGGCTACTATACTGTTGAACACGATTAATGTGACGAAAAGAAAAGATTAATCATTAATGAACTTGATGACATTAAACAATCTAAATCACCAGGTGGTGGTCTCCTAGTAGATATGATGAAGCGAGCTCTGCAGAACAAGCAGTACGCAGAGATAGACCACGCTATAAAGACAAAGGTGGAGCCCTTTCTGTACAACAGGGGCAAAGGCCGGTACATACCCGTGTCGCACCTAGTTCTGCTCAGGAACAAGGAGAGATCAAGACATAAGTTGGTAATACACAACTCATTAATGTTGGTAAAATTTACTAAATATTTGTTAGATCGCAAATTAGGAGACATAGCACGAAAGCACAAGCAGTTTCATGAAGGGTTGTACTTAGTACTATTATTAATTCTGTTTTAAAATTCTGTTACCTGGTTATCAAAGATCTGGGGTATGGAATTGCTGCTAAAATAGGCCAGAGCACTTTATAACCGAAATTCGACAAAAACTTTCGAAAAAGTCAATCGTCCAAATAAAAAAATAATCTAAACAAATGAGTACGAAAATAATCTCATAAAGCTTTTAATAGTCCACTGGGGAGCCAATGTTGGTCATCTATAATATTATAAATCACTGCATGAAGTGATCCTTGGGGTATAATCCTGTAATTAACACATTTGGCAGGTGTATGGTAACAGCAGTAACGATTACTCTTGATCATTGACCTACTTAAATGGTTGGCTATGAATTAGTATAATAATATGTAGTCATAGGTACTATTTTGCTCTACATGTATGTCACATTCTAATGGCTAAATAGTAAGAGACTATTTTACGTTTTCAGTTGCCTCCCTTACGGAGTATGGAGAACCCAGATGATGAGTTTGATGTGGAGAAGGACTGGCCCTTCGTCAGTCAGGAGGAGTATGATGCCAACCCGTCTGGCTTCAGGGAACTCTGTTGGGATCTTAAGGTAACGAGCAACAACTACGTAACATTATATAACGTTGGTATTTATAACCACTTCCTTTTGAGGCAAACCAACTTTTCAAAAAAACATATTTATATAAGTAAGAGTTTTAATAAATAAGTAAGAGTTTTAAAGATTTACCCTACTTCGTGTATCCCCTGACTCCATAATATATCTCTGTACGTGTACTCGTCATTCAATGCAGGAGCGAGGAGCCGTGGGAGAGACAATCCTCCATCTATGTCTGCTGAACGCCTCCTCGCTATTGGCTAACCTGGCCAAAAGACTGCTGCGGTTCTATCCTAAGCTCATCAATGACGTCTACATGGGTGACGAGTATTATGGTAACTAAAGCTATCATCACACATTTTAAAAGAGTAACGGTGGAGTTTCATGTCCATTCTTCTCCATGCGAAAACTACCTTTTGGAAGGGGCGACTAGAATCAATTAATTTTTTTTTGTAAATTTTTGACTTTCGAAAGTGCCTTATAAGGGACTATTTGAAATAAATGATTTGACTTTGACTTTATCAGTATGCGGTAATTGAAGCATAATTATGATCATGATGACTGGTTGAATAGTATTGTGATATTCTTTAGCCCTGTTAATGAACTACGGTGTTTAGAAAATATTTACATATTTTTTATTTATACTGGATCCTATTGATGTTTTCTATGAAAATCTTGATTCAGGAAACATGGAGGGAATAGTTTACTTTTGAGAGAAAAATATGTCTAGATAAGTCAGACAATGCTGTGAACTCATCGAAAAAAATAGCGTCCAACTGTTAGCCGCTAAATGCACGCACATTAGAAAAGCCCAATGACAGCACAATGACGTGGCGCGAGTGTAAGACGTAGCTGTCACGCACACCAACATAACAAAGTTGGATTGTTTGTTTTAGTTCTTTTGTAGCGCGACATTCTATCTACACATGTAAATAATCAAAGTACCTATTATGAAATCAAATTCGATTCATAAAAAACGTATAATATTATATATGTCCTCTTCAATTATTGAAGAGATTGGCGCCGAGGCGTCTGTGCAAGGTCCGCATAATTTCAATACAAATCCAACAATATAGGATTCATTACTTTTGGATCACGTAAGAAGTCACGTACGAAATCGATTTGTACTCAAACAGTGCTTACACGAGATATATTGTGCTCGTTTGTGCTCTTAAGTTATTTTTATTAAGTTATTCTCTGATAAAAGCAGTCTTACCTATATTACATAGCTTTGTTTATCCACGAGCTGTTTTCTTTTGACCTAATGATCTAAACCGACAAGAATAAATTTTTCGTAGCGATAGTGGTTATTTTTATACGAAACTAAGTGAGCCGATAGACGTTGTCCTTTCCCAATAAATACAAAAATCTCATGGAAAGAGCAGTTTAATTTTTCCCGAATTTTCTAATTTTCTGGGCAAGTGTTCCAGTTTTTATTTGCCTTATAACGTTATTTGTATGTTTACAAACATTTATTAAAAAAAAAAAAACAATTTTGTCCAGCCGCTCTCAAGTGATGTGACCAACGAACAGCGTTTAATTTTTAAAATTTATGTTATAATATTACAGTAAATAACGCAAGACCTCTTAAAGGGTCATTGTACTTTTTGTATTTTGTTTTGGCGATTGCAGGGTTGGTCCCATAGTAAAAGTTGTTCATATTGATGAGTAGAATGACCCCTTAAGAGGTCTTGCGTTATTTACGTTACACCTTGTATATCAGAATAGATAGATAGATTACCCCTTTTAGGAACATTACAAGTAGGTACTTACCGAAACGCTGTATTTTACCTCAATTTCGTGTAGTCAATCTGATAGAGCGCCTGATAATGTCTATCAAAGCCCAAAATTAATCTGACAGTGATTTAGTGCTTCCATCCCGTTCATTAATTACTTTAGATGGTTCCTATCTAAACCGTATTAAAATGCAGAGATTTTCCACATACTCATTACTGAAAATGGGTGATTTTTAGGTTTAGTTTTCGTTTTTTTGTTTTCTTCATATTAGTTAAGAACACTGTATACGTTAGCTGTAAGTTTTCCGAATAGAATAAAATAAAATAAATAAATACTGAGTTTACCCTATACCAAAATTGGTAGTTGGTCGTTGGTTGGTGGTTAGTTGGTTGGTTGGTTGGTGGTTAGTTGGTTGGTTGGTGGTTAGTTGGTTGGTGGTTTTATTAATAAATGCATCGACATGATTTAGCTATATTATCTATGTTATTCTCTAGGGGAGAGTGTACTCCACATCACAATAGTCAACGAAGATCCAACGATGGTGAAGTTCCTCCTAGACGCCGGAGCGAACTATCATGAACGATGCTATGGCAACTTCATGTGTCCAGAGGACCAGAAGGCTTCGCGGAATGACTCCTTTGACCATGAGTGGGTCAATGTTCAACCAGAAACTAACTATAACGGGTAAGGTCTACAACTAGAATTATCTATCAAACCAAAAAAATATGGAGGGATTGTGGGAACGATGAAAAACCAGCCAAGTGCGAGACGGACTCGCATACGAAAGGTACCGTACCACCGTTAAATATTTAGCAAAAAAAGGCCGAAAAAAAACACGTTCCTTGTATGGGTTTCATTTTTAACTTTTTTTTCTTTCTTATATTTTGTTATATCGTCAATAGAAATACACAATCTGCGAATATTTCAACTGTTTACCTATTACGGTGAATGAGATACAGCCCGCTGACAAACAGATACACAGCGGAGGCTTAGTAATAGGGTTCCGTTTGGCACCCTTTTGATACGGAACCCTACAACCAACATAGAACAAACAGATACCTACAAACCACACTTCCGAAAACACAAAATACTCACACTTCTTTAATATATCTTAGAATTATGTAAATTTGTCAAAAAACACCCAGATTTTTACACCACTTGCGAAGAAACACAAACAAGGTACACCTTTCGACACAACAAAAACAAAATAAACATACCTCAATCCAAAAATGCACCCAACCAGCTCTTTAGTTATGTCCATAAAAATGTATAATAAATTGCCAAATGATATTAGAGAAGTAAGTAAAACAAATACATTTATTCATAAACTGAAACAATTTCTGGAATCCAAGTCATAGAACTCAGTAAAGGAGTTTTTAGAAGACAAATCGATTACAAAAAACAAAAAAATCTCTCTCTAATACACCAAACATTATGAAATATATATAATATAATATGGAATATAGAAAATCAAATATAAATATGAAAATATGAATACATAATATTCTTGAATTTCTTCTAAGAATTTCATAATAATTACCTACATTATTCATATTCAATACATAATTTCAAAATTACACCGATATACACAAACCTAATAATATATAATAAGAATGTATAATTATGTATATATAAATAATTATACACCCAATTAAACACATGTAATACTTAATTTATAATAATATTAATTGTTTGAATTGTTACTTAGCCCTCTTCCTCTCTCCTAATGTTGCTGTGCCCGACAGGGGCCATATTGGTCTTTTACTTGTTCATACCATCTATGTAATACATATGGAATGCAATAAAGAATTGAGTATTGAGTATTGAAAAAAAGCTGTAACAAGAAAATGAACACAGATGGTGGCAGATACAGAAGCACGGCGAAAAAAAGAGGTGTTTGATCCCAAATATCCTATCCCTATCAGAATACCAGCGCTGTGACATTTATTATTAAATGTCGCAGCATCATGCTGAGATAGGAGCCTTTTGGCCTCGCACAGGACTTTGCACTTCATATTAATTTTTACTCTGTTTGTTTTTTATTTTTTATTTTTAGTGAGTGTGAGTTTAGTTTAATTAAGATCTGTGCTTGTCCCAATAAATACTTTTTCTTTCTTTCTTTCTTTCTTTTCTTTCAAATATATAGAGAAGAGGATGATGATGTGGTCTTCGCTGATGTAGTGAGACTTGCTCATAACGCCACAATAGGTAATGCTGGCTCGAACTAGATTTTAACTGAATAGGTACGATAAAATGTTAATTTAGGGACGTGTCTGCGTTCATTCGTTTTGTTATTTATTCATTAAGGGTCAGTGTTTTAGGACGGAGTCAGTATTTAGAAAGGTTCTGTAATTAAAATATCTAAATTCAACTAGCTCGTACCTACTACGTCACTTTCATATCTCGGACTAACTTACTGAAAAGAGTAACACTGGTTAATGGGAATAAAAGAGACATTTGCCAATTTTATATCGTTACAGTTACGTGTACTGGGGCGAGTATCCACTCAGTTTCGCAGCGTGCCTGGGTCAAGAGGAGTGCTACCGACTGATCCTAGCGCGGGGCGCCGACCCCGATAAGCAAGACACTAACGGCAACACCGTGCTGCACATGCTCGTCATTTATGAGAAGATGGTTAGTTTGAACTTCTTTGTTATTAACTGTGTTAACAAACTTTGGCCCCATTGTTTACGCAGCAACCCCAAGAAAGAGCTGCATTGAGAAAAACTAGATGTTGTATAAGTAGCTGACATGCAAAGTTATATTATAAACCCTAGATTATGGGAAAGATTATATAAATATACAATGGAGCGAGTTTAAGACAGCGAGAAATCAATATGTTATCGAGAAAAACAAGAACATCATAAAATTAGAGTTAGTGTTGGTTTCAGAAATCAGGTTTAGCAGCATTAGCATGATATGTAGGGGTGTCATCAGTCCAGTGGTCAAAGTCAAAGTCAAAACGTTTATTGCGAACTAAGTGTTAAAATTAAATGCCAATAATAATGAATTTAATACAATTATTCAGCAATATTAATGTCATCCTTTTCAGGTACCTAGTAAAAATTATAATTATAATTTTGTATGAAGTTAGATATACTGGATATATACAGGATAGACTAAATCTCATTGTTTGTATATATTGACAGATCGCCTCTTTTGTACATAAGAGAAAATCGTTATTTAAGCTAGACTCTAAATATTCTTTTACTGGGTAGAAACATTTATGGATTAGGTATAGTTTTAGCCTTTTTTGGAATATTGTTACTGATTTTTCAACATGTTGGGCAACTTATTATATATTATTATTTAGCTTATTCGCTATTAACTAACAAAACAAATCGTACAATGCTTTCTCCGTTAACAGGAAACATTCGACATGGCATTCGAAGTGGGAGCCTCTCTGAACATCAAAAACGTGCTGAACCTAACTCCCTTGACCCTGGCGGCTAAGCTGGCCCGCACGGACATGTTCTTCCACATCCTGAACATCGAGCGCGAGATTTACTGGCAGATTGGCGCTACCACTTGTGCTGCGTACCCGCTGGGGCAGGTCGATACTATTGACACGGAAACTGGGTGCATATGCAAGGATTCTGCGCTAAATTTGGTGACGTTTGGGGTAAGTGTTGAAGGATTTTCATAGTATTATTCTATTGTATACCTAAGCCTATTTCTGTCTCCTGATTGGCCATTCTAACAGAATTTGTACAAAGCTTTTCCAGAGGTGTTGAAATAGGCCATGAATGTTAAAATAAATAATGATATTAATGACTTAACGATTTTTTTTAATCGAAAGTTTTCCATCGTAACTTTTGCAGGAGAAGGACGAACATTTGGGACTCCTAGAAGGAATGTTGATCGATCTCTTGAAGACCAAATGGAACACATTCGTGAAATTCCGCTTCTACCGGCAGTTCATACTGTTCACGTGTTATTTCTTGATCTCTCTGGTGTGTTTTACGTTAAGACCGGGACCACCAGACAGGGCACTGAATGCCACTGCACTAAACGCTACAGTAGGACCTGTCAATGATACCGATCTGGTTATGGAAGTTGGTAAGTCACTATCAGCATTAGTTTTGGTTCTTTTCTTATCGATTTTTTAAAATTAATTTATTATTATTTTATTTACACATAGATCTTAAACATATTACGTCGGGGTCATTAGTATTGAGCTATGCAGAGGAACAAAGTGTAAAGTTCACTAATCCTCCATAGAAAAGGAAGGATTCTCCAACCGTCTGGTCGGAGTGTCCTCCGACAACACTCGTCTGAGTGTTGTGTCTGGTGGGCTACTGCCCGACGATTGATGTCGTTGTATACAATATACTAGTCGCGCGGTAAACTTTCCTTGCGCGATGCAGGATTTTGCGTGATTTCATTGTGGCGTTGTAGAATAACTTGTAATGTAACAAGTAGCATTGTATGAAATTCTAACAGAACAATTTTTCAAAGATTTAACAGCGGGTCCCAAACTATGTATCTTGGTGAAATAAACATTACGCAAAGTTAACGTGATCTGATGATCGAAAAACTTGAGACTAGAGATGCCGATGCATTGCACCAGCTTTTATGACAAGTCTTTTACAGTTCAAGCAGTACGGTTATGGAATGCCTTGCCCGTGTCGAAAAGCCGTACTCAATCTTTGTCCACTTTTAAAATTCTGGTAAAAAAACACTTCCTCGCTCCTTAAACATCATCATTACATATAGTTCCGTGCTCTTGTTTCACGTTTATAATTTTATTTAAGTATATCTTTATATATATATATATTTATATGAATAAGTTTATGCTTAATGTATGTATGTATTTATTGTATATGTAAATGGTACACCACTGACTACCTGCAGTATTGTCTCTCCTGTTACCTTTAATCCATCCAAAGGTTGTCTGTAAAAGATCGCTTTAAGAGACCAAGACCGCCCATTGCGTCACTTTATGTAAAATTTCTAATTTTTATGGTGTACAATAAAGAGTATTCTATCTATTTATCTGATTTGATCAAAAATATTGTATTTTTGTTCATCGAACGGTTAGTTGTTTATACCATTTTGTAAACACAGGTTGATTCATGTTAGGTCCTTCGTGTTAGGCCCTTCATGTTACCACTTATTCCGTATCCCATGTATTACATAATCACCACCATGTCTTTGAAGAAACCACATCATTTGACGAAGGTTTACGTTTATTAATAATAAATGGTGGGACCATCTTCGAAACCACAAAACACAATCATTTTGTTGTCACTTTCACCTTTCGATGCTTTATTATTTGTTATAGGCTTTAAAATTAGCTGTATTAACTCCCTTACTGAATTCATTTTAAAAGAATGACAAAGGTTTAAGTTGATTCATTGGACAAAGACGTCGGAAACGTCATGTTTCTCGTAATCATAATAATCTGCTCCTATTTCAACTTCAGTTGTAAAATGCAGTGTTGCGAGATCTCCAACATAATATTTTGTATCGTTTTCCATCCTTTAAGAGGGAACAGGGCCTGCGAGGAATTTTAAAAATAGGTATTTGAAGAAACTATCATCTTACCTCAAGTCTGCTCCCGTAGAGTGCGATAGGGATAGCTACTGCTCAGACCAATTATATCTCAAGAAAAAAATTATGAAATCGACGTTTCGTATTTCCCTTTTTTCTCCGCGAAAACTGAACCGATTCAATTATTTGTTTACATTAAAATTTTAAGAAAGAGTATGTCTAGGTTTCTATCATTTTCTTTTATGTTAAAAACCTTCTCACATTTGTCTGGTACTCCTCTAATCACGGCGGTAAAAATGGGGCAATTTTGTAATTTTTGGAGGGTCGTATTTTCTTTACCGATAAGTTGCTGAAAAAAAGGAAATAACAAGGTCGTGTCTACAGCACAACTTGATTTTATGAAGAAAAAAAAAGATTACTCTAGAGGCATTATTCAGGAAGAAAAAAGGGGAATACATTTATATGGAGAATCGCAGGCCCTGCTCCCTCTTAAAAGATTTATTTGCTCACGGAAGCTTTTTTTCTAATAGTTACAGAGAATTGTACAATACCGCTGAATGGCTCAGAGTTCGATCCTGGGGCTGTGGAGATTATGAACGGGAGCAAAGCTGATGGACCGCAGTGTGCGCGGTTCAAGAGTCACTCTAAGGATAAAGATAAAGATAAAGATAAACGTAAGCCTTACTTGTTTTTTGTCTTCAGAAGCATAATAGCTTATTATGTTTTTTTTTTACACCAAAACGCTTTTTTTGGAACATTCTTTCTTTTCTTTTTTGTGTGGTTAGTGGCTATTAACTTGTAGCGCTTATTTATCGATTAGATCCAATTTGCACTTTATTGAGGCAGATCGTCGATAGACTAATTTATAATTTAATCGAATCAGTGGCCGGTTGTATTATCATGTCATAAATAACTGAGCAAATAGTAAGCCCAGCTATCTAATTACGCAACACATTTTCGTAAACGATTACGACAAATTTGTTTCATTTTGACAGTTCAACAACTTTTATGGCGTTATTTACGTTGTTGCGCAGATTTTTTTTTCGAACTTATGAAGTAATGGAATAGCAATTTGTTTCAAAACGATTCAAATTCCGATTGATCGTGTATTACGTAATTAGGGTACAGGTGTCAGAGTATTTTACGCCGCCCACATTTACGGGCCTCTGACTTGGCTTTACATACCGTCGAGAAATATCTCTCAGGCATGCCGGTTTCCTCACGATGTTTTCCTTCACCGTTTTTGAAGCAAGTGAAAATTATACAATACGCACATGAATCCGAAAAGTCAGAGGTTGGTGCTGCCTTGGGTTCGAACTCGAAACCTATGACTTGGCAGTCCGATGGTCACTCCACTAGGCCACTATATCACTGGTGAATTTTTTTGGAATGATTTCTAGAGATAATTAACTGACTCCCATATTACTCTAATAACTACTATAACTCTAATAAAATAATCAAATAAAAAAAACGACGAAACGGTTAGGAGCGACTGTACAGAAAGTGGCAACTTCGCAAATAGCTTTCAAATAGCTGTTTTGATTAATTTGGCAATATTACTGTATGGAAATAAGACATATGGCTAACCAGTAAACTAAAATATTGATTATGAAATGCAATAATTAATAAATCGTAACACCGAATATTTAGTTTAGGATGGAGGCCTTTTTACACCTAAAACGGTTACAACATCAAATTCAGTGTTGTTGTTTCAATTGCAATTCATTATTAATATTCTAGTTCACTAGTTAACCATATTTCTTATTTCCATACACTAATATTGCCAAATTAATCAAAACAGGTAAATATTTGACAGCTATTCGCGACGTTGCCAACTTTTAGGATAAACGCTCTTAACCGTTTCGTCGATATTCTTTATTTGACTATTTTACTTTTATTTGTAAAATACTCGTACACGTTATTATTAGAGTAATATGGGAGTCAGTTAATTATCTCTAAATCATTCCAAAAAATTTTAGCAGTGATAGATAATAATCGTAATTTTCCAGGTACAGACGCCAGCTGGTCAACCTACCCGAAACTGTCAAATTTTCCCAATCAACTTTGAACCTTATGCTTTAGTGATAAAGTTGAAAATCTATTAAAGAAATTTGACAGATTGTAGTAGGTTGATGTGCTGGCGTCTGTACATTCAGCTACTCTATAGATTTATATCATCGAAGATTATCTGTCGATATTTAGCTTTTTTCTTTAGGAATGAATTGCAACGAGGCTATCGATTAATTTTTTATACTATTAGTAAGTTTATTATACAGTGTCGCTATTAAACCTGTGCTACTTATTTCAGGACCGAGAGAATCCGATATGGAAGGTTGGTGGGAGGACCTCACTGAAGACTGTAGACTGATGAACTTTGAATCTTGGCAAGCTAAAGTAAGACCTTTGATTATCGTTTCATAGTTCAATTTTGTATCACTTTGATATGAAAAGCTCTCTGCTCGTTATTTTGTCTATTTCGAATAAGGCTTCCGCAGTTAGGTGCGACGCGACACCAGTAAAACAGTTTCCGTGAAGTTTTCATAGGAATTGTTCTACCAGAGTCCCGTCGCGGCTGTCTGATGAACCTTAAGATATATTTTTATTTCTTTCTTCGTGAAGCACTAAACTTTGGTTTTTGTTGCAGGTAAGAATATCAGCCGAGCTCCTGCTGTGGGTAGGTGCATTAGCGTATGTGGGAGCCGCGCTAAGAGAAGCTCGGTTCTTGGGAATTAAAATGTTCATAGAGAATCTAAGCACAGTTCCATCACGGTGAGAAAATATGATTTTGGTTCTTGAAGATTAATAAAATTGTTTTAAAGTCTACTAGCAACCCGCTGCTACTTCGCACGGTTTTTATGACTTGACAAAACATCGAGATTTCTTAGGTATATGTAACTTTAATATCAATGTATTATACACATAAACCTTCCGGAATAAATTGTCTAAGCGATGGTGAAAATCTCATCAAAATTTGTTGCGTGGTTTAGAAGAACAACACGGACATACAGGCAAACACGAAAAGCGGCTTTAATTTACAATATGTATTGAAATAGATGTACACGTATCTGATAGGGAGTAGGGTATTCGCCGACGTTTCGGACTACTGTCGGATGGGCCTGTATCATCGGTGACGGACTTTGGGACTAGACTCTCTGGGCCAGTTCGGGACCCATCAGGGCTCCGTCAGGGACGGGTCAAACCTTTGATTATAGACAAGTATATAATCAAAGGGTCAAACATTGCTTACATAATACACACATACGTATACACACACACACGCACACACTCAAACAAACATCCACTCAGACACACCATCAACCACTGGCAATTGTACCATGTTGACAATCTTTACTATGAGTTACAAAGGGAGGCTTTTTTTTTGTGATGGATATTATCAGATAACTTCTCCCGCTCTGGGTGGAGCGGGAGAGCGTGTCAGAGTCTTACTGACTAAAACCCACCCGTGTTCCTTCAGTTGTCTGTACGTTGCCGGGGGCCACGGTATCCCTTTCGGACTTTCCCGCAACCCCGGCAGGTATCGGTCTTATCGGACCCCTTCAACAAAGGGAGGCCGGAGTTCTAAAATCTAAAAGCCTAGGCTTAGCTAAGACTTCAGAACTCCCATTAATTACAACATTTTGTCAAAATATCTGTCATGTATAAGAATGTCATTTGTGGAGATAAATAAACCATTTTTTTTATTTATTTAATTTTGTATGAGTTGATTGACATAAATTAGGACATGAGGGCGTCCTTTAGTCTTCCGGAGCATGCTCTGCATATATAATTACACGGGGTTTGTACCTTTGCATAGGTTAATTTTGTATGAATGGATTGACTTATTAGGACAGTCCGTCCTTTAGTCAGACAGGGCCGTCCCTTAGTGTTTCACGGGACATTAACACGGGGTCTACAGCTTGGACATCACGGAGCCCTGAAGTTCCTGTATGGATAGGCCTTTCTTATGAGCTTTACTGTCACCAACGAGACACAATAGAATTTTTATTGTTATCGACTTCTAGAAGCAAATCGACAGTTGAGCGATAATAAATGTTACTTGTATTATTAACATAGTATAAGGAGCTCGTGGCAAAGTAACAACAGCCGCACGGTTCGATCCATCAGGTTAAGCTACGCTTGCCGGGGTTGCTCTTTGGATGGGTGACCATCTTTACGTACCGAGATTCCTCCGTGCCTCGGAAAGCATGTTAAGCCGTTGGTCCCGGCTGTCATTCGTAGATCTTTGACAGTCGTTACGGGTATTCAGAAGCCCGAAAGTCTGACAACCAGTCTTACCAATGGTTATTGTATTACACAGTTACTGGGTTGTGAAGGTCAGATAGGCAGTCGCTCCATGTAAAATACGGTGTACAGCTCCATCCGGTTAGACTGGAAGCCGACCCCAAAATATTTGGGAAAAGGCTAGGCAGATTGATTATAAACATAGTATATTTTGAAACGTATCCTGTTTTTCCATCTTGGTTGACACCCTCAGAGTTATGTTCTTGCTGTCCTGTATCCTGATGCTGGTGCTGCCAACACTGCGGCTATGGTGTGCCGACGAAGAGGAAGATCATCTAGCCGTCATCATCATGCTCACCACCGCACCGTACTTCTTGTTCTTTTGCAGGTGCTATATTTAAATATCAATAAGCTTAAATTAAATTTTTATTTTGCTAGCCTGTTTTGTCACACTCTTGGGCAAACGGCCTCCTTGCACTCCTTCCTGATGACCATGACTAACTTCATGCACTTGATGCTTTCAGTTTTAATTGACATATGAAGATTTAAAAAAAATAGATTATAAAGGTGTTTCCATTAAAAATAACTATTAAGGATGATACCCGCACCATAATCTTTTCATTGACATAATCTTTTCGTAACTTGACATTATATACCTACAATATTCTATATTTTATAATAAATTATATTTGTTACAGCTGTAGTGGCAATCATGTCGTTTGGTTTAAATAGGCTTTTATTTTTATTATTTTATTTTGCTTTTATATAGATTCTTTTCTTTTAGATTTTGTGAATGTGAGAACGTTGTAGGCTTAACAGACTGTAGATCTGTCGACCATTTTCTATCTTGCTAAGTACCTGGTACTTGTTGATAGGCCTACACTGTCCTCTCATACCTATTAACACTGTAATTTGAAAACATTGTAAATACCATTTACTTTTAAAAGAGTAACCGTGGAGTTTCTTGCCGGCTCTTCTCCATAGGAAACGACCAATTGGAACCGTGCACCTAGCTTCTGACGTTTCATAAGTGCCTTTGTAGGTTTATGTGAAATACTATATTTTCAATTTGAATTTGAATCTTAACTAATTGCGTCTAGCAATTGGTTTTATTACGATTCAGATCAACGTAAAGCTGCGTCCAGATATGTTCTTTTGTCCGTACCGTACCTCCGTTCAGCGTTGCGATCCAAAAACTCTCGCCGTATCGTACCGCCTTTGAACGGGGCGAAAAATCCGACTCGCGATGGATCGGAGCGTACCTGTGTCGGTATGGAGCGAGACGCCGTATCACCGTACCGTACCGAACGGACGTCCAAACTGGCGTTCTTGGATCGTGACGCTGATACGAAACGGAGGACAAAAGAACATATTTAGACAAAGCTTAATAAAACATAATACCCATCTCTAGGAGAACAAAAATGTAGGACAAGCAGAAGCAGTACAAGAGAAAATCTAAGTCCCTTACATTTCGCCTTTTCGCTTGCTCTGTGACCACCTCATGAAAATGTAACTTTTTTAATGTTTAAATGGCTGGAAAAAACACCTTTGAATTTTTCTACTTATTATTGAATTTGTCGGTATAACGTTTCATCTAATAAATAACAAGGATATTGTTATTATTTGGCAGAGGCTTCAAGACTGTTGGTCCATTCGTAGTCATGATATACAGAATGGTTATGGGTGATCTTCTTCGGTTCGTCTGCATATATCTGGTGTTCGTCATGGGGTTCTCACAAGGTACGAGTTTTGTATTACCAGTAATTATCTATTTGATACAAACCAAGGAAAAATCTGATGAATCTTTTAATACAACATATGTTACATAAAGAAACGGTTGTACCTCAAAATTAATTTATAATAGCCATCTACTCCACTTTTTTCCACAGCTTACTACATAATATTCCTATCATTTGATAACCCGAACACCCCCGAAGGCGTGGACGACTCAGTGTCGAACCCCATGCCCTCGCCCATGGAGAGCATCATGGCCATGTTCCTCATGTCACTCACCTCGTTCTCCGACTACTACGGAGCCTTCGACCGCACTGACCATGAGATTGAGGCTAAGGTACGTATCTGTATATTCAGAATATGGCAACAAAATCATCAAATTGTATATCCTTTGCCTTTCTATGAATTAAAATAGTTGAGATTCATTACCTTGTTTGTTATCAAAAGTATGTCAAGTATAAAAGTCCCGACCTGCTTCCATAGCTCTACGCAGGGAAGCATATTGTGCCCTAAAATATTTGTGATTTTGTTACAATGCAGAATTTTAATTTTGTACAGTCTAGCTAGACTACATCGATGCAGGAAATACAAACAGATCCACGTCAGACGTTCTTCCGCTCAGCTGTCGATTTGCCTTTAAAAGTCGATAACAATAAAATTTATATTGTGTCTCCTTAGATTTGCCTTTAGAAGTCGATAACAATAAAAACTATACTGTGTCTCCTTAGATTTGCCTTTAGAAGTCGATAACATGAAAAATTATATTGTGTCTAGTGCTTCTATTAGTTTTTAAGGCTCTATTATTCGACGGATTCTCTTATACATCATTTCAGACGGATTATATTAGCTTGTTTTGATCTCTTCTTTGTTAAAAACAATGTTTAGGTACCATTTTCGTTCATCAAAGATGCCGTAGACAAAATAATCGTAAGTATATTGTCCTATTTTCATCAATCAAAAATAACTGTAGACGAAGCAGTCCATAACGATCAAGAAAAAGAAAAAAGAAAATTATAAATTATTTATAAGCTTTTAGAAGACAAAGGGATCGCTCTTTGAACTAGAGACATATGTCACGCATCTTGTTCTATAAATAACTAAGTATACGAGAGGCATTTACCATGTTTCCGTAACATTGAATGTTGAAATGTGACACATTACAAACAGAAACTAATCATCCTTGATCCCTTTTCTTATATTCGAATAGGTTCGATTTCTACGCAATATATGTATGATTTTCACATATTACGAAATGGACACGGTGACGTGAACCCTAAGACATGGTAAACATATTACGTCTTGGTGTTACCAAACGGTAGGTTTGACATTATGACAGAGTTTAGTTCTAGGACTGTATATATAACAACGTAATTTTCCATTAAAATGAATATTCCGTAAATATTAATTAGCATTCAAGGCAGGATTTCTTAATCGATATTAGGTTGTCATTTGTTTTCTACCATCATATTCGGTCCTCTAGTTGTCATAGACAAACAGAAAGTTAATTTTCGGAACCACTATGTGTTTAAAAACGATGTTTGTTTTGACTAATGAACCCATGAACTAAGCAACAAATCTAATGTCTTGTGAGACTATCTACCTCAGTACGAGTCGACTGAAGCCAATCGCTATCAAATTGTAATGTGTAATGTAGCACACAAAAATCTTTAGCTTTCCCTCTCGGAGGACCGCATCACACATCTATAGATATGTCGCACGAAATCACACCCATAAATCGGTACTATACTCTCGTCAACTGCTAATCTGCGTTATCCGGTTCAGTTATCGAGGTTACACTACTCACAAACAGATATATCCCCCGTAGCGTTATGTCAAGTAAAGGTTACTCCTATATGCGACGTTCGATGCCCCATGATGTATTTGGTTAAAACCGAGACTGACAAGTTATGACACTGTGCTAAATTCTGCTCCCACAGCGACCATAGCTTTGAGTCAGCATTATTTAGTTAGTATTAGAGATTTGAAAGAATATTAATGAGTCGCAGAGACTAGACTATTTGTCACATTAGGTGTTAGGTAATGTATTCATCACACAAAGATTCTCGACACGGTGAAGTCATTAGTACATTACGATTTGAAATGAAAGATTGGTTCATTTTCTTAATAATCATTGTCTTAATATTATAATTATATGAACTAATGCAGACATGAAAGATTTTATGTCCAATGAAATTAAATTACTTAGTTCTTGCCGCTTGCGTTTGATTACATACTCAAAGGATTGATTTGATATTCAAGAGCAAATCGACAGCTGAACTTTGTAGCTACTGATACAATTTAAACAGAACCAGTTTCGGCCATCCACTTAAATATTCTGTATTAACTAATCGGATACTGCGATTAAGAGGTTTCAAATTACCTAAAACATATAATAACTTTAACAAACACGTTTGCAGCTGCTGTTCGTGGTATACATGATCATAGTGGCCATATTGTTGGTGAATATGTTGATCGCCATGATGGGGAACACATATCAGAAGATAGCGGAGACCAGGAACGAGTGGCAACGCCAGTGGGCCAGGATAGTGCTGGTGGTGGAGCGAGGCGTGCCGCCGGCGCAGCGGCTCAAGAATTTGTTGGCTTATAGCCAGCCGATGGCCAATGGGAAGAGAGCACTGGTGCTGAGGATTAATCAAAAGGTAATAAATGTTATTTGAAGGATGATCACGAAGAACGAAACGTGAGCGTGGATGTGATATGAGCTTTTCTCAGATACACAAAAGGTACTTGAGAAACCTAAGACCCGAGTGTCGTTTTTGCCAGATTTGGCTGCGTGTTCGAGATAATAATAGAAAAAAGGGTTTTGGGAAATTGAGCTAGCAATTTTGTAACTTGTATTCATTATGACTTTCATTATTTGCAATGCGGTTCAAATAGTTATTTAACACATTGTATTGTATCAAAATTCTAAAAATTGTGCTGCTTCACACCTTCACTCTCACTGTCTATTAACATTTACATATTATTTTAGACAGTGAATAGGTAATATACCTATTATCTAAAAGAATTTGTGTACGCCGTACTTATATTGCATCCGAAAAATACATTTTCTAACCGCGGCTTCACGCCTCAGGGATTTTCCATGGTACTTAAAATAGTCAATTAGTAACTGGTGAGTAAATAAATCCAAATTCACTTAAATTTTCTGCAAAGGATGAAGACAAGGAAGAGATGAAGGAGATCTTAGAAATGAAGCGTACACACGAGCGCATAGTGGCGAAGCGCAAACAACGAGAGGCTCATCTGGCGGCCGGCAAGGGACACATACTACCGCCGACGCCACCCAGGGACTACCCTATTAGGAAGTAAACAGAGATAATTAGATATAAATTGAAAATAAAGACCATAATAAAGGCTAATTTCTTCACTACTCTAGTAGCCTTTACAGTGAGTCTAGAGTGGGTACCTAATAAAACGAAAAATGTCTACAGTCTATAGCTATACGCTTTTCCTTTATCCAAAAGGGATTATTTTATCGTATGGGTAAATAATGTCCCTACGATAGGATACTGTGCAATTAATTTACCTATTGAGAGTCTGAAAAATAATGTGTGACTTATTGAAAGTAAAAAAGTAAATAAATTCTAATAAACGATGATTGCATTTTCAATCAAACTACACGCAACTTACTCAGTGTCTTGTTGAAGACATTCCTTACTGCAAAAATGATGAATATAACAAAACCTGCGAAGCAGAATTGAGAACCGGATTCATGCGATATTTTCCCGTGAGCATACCTATGCGGTTTTAACTTGTAAAGCGAAAATTCTACGGGTGCAAACCGCATAGAAAAACCACAAAATCATTTTAATAAGGGAACTAATGGCCCCTATCAATAGCATGCTTAGACATTCGGTGATGATCACAGAACGATACATGACAGCTTAGGTAATTTTGCCAGAGGGCAAACAAGGCCTAACAACCATGTGACGTCCAAAATACAATGCGATTCAAATGCTACAAGAGGTTCAACTAAAAAGAAAGATAAGTATGTCATTTTCTATAGGTCGGGTCGGGTCACTTGTATCAGTACGATCTATTATTTAAGAAACTTATTACAAGAAGTGGAAGTGTTGTTAATTCACATAGCACGAGGCTTAAATCTAACACGCTTCTTTAATGAATTGATACTACTGCTACTATCGATAATACTATACTAATGTACGACTTACGTAATGTGATAAATTATTAATAATTGATTAAATGCCACCAGGATTACGTTGATATCAAATTACTCTGTCTAAGCCTCAGGCATCTTTCTCACATAAGATGACAGCTTAGAGTGGGCAAAGCGATCGGAATGTCGTGCTTTTCTGCAACGCACTGTACAAGAAGGTCATTAAAATATGCGTAAGATTGCTTAAATTGATATTAAGTATGGATGTTTGTATTCAAATTAAATTGACCTTTGTTATCGATAAAGTGTCATACATAACACGAAGAAAAACTGATGAGCCGATTTCTAACGATCTTGAGTTCTTGACACGGCTCAAGTCATTGGAAATCTGTCAAAGTCAAAGAGATGTGCAGCTTTTTGTAGACCTCAGTTTCCATCAATTTAACTGCAAAGCAAATATTAGCTTTAAGCTCGTTAAGATTTCTGTCAGGTCAGCCGACAGCCCAGGAAATTCACCTCCACCCACGCCTTTATTATGTAGGTACCTTTAATATGAAAATTCGTCAGTTAACTATTGACAACGTAAATAAATGATTTATATTCTTACAAAAATGCTAATGATGCGGGGGCGGAGACAAATTGGCAGACAGGAAGGTTTTTATTTTTATTGAGAAAATAAAAATGTTTACGCGCGTTTTAAATGTCATCTAACGCTTGCTATTATCTAAGAACAAGATGTATTGTGGAGATGTACTGATGTACCAAATTGTTAGATAAAACAGAGGTGCGAAATGACGAAGTTGACCGCTTTTCTCTCTTACCTCATTGTTTGTGCACGGAACCTCTAAATAGGCCGGCCACAGCTCGCCGCCGGTGGTATTCGCCAAATATGATGCCTATTACAGATATTGTTTACTTCCAATCCGTTATGAAATAAGGTTTAGGGCAAATTATATAAAAATTCAGAAATATTTACGTTGTGAGTTAAATATTTATATACCATACATGGATGTTTGTTTATCGACTCTAGAATAGGTAGGTAAAGCATCCATTCAATTATGTAATAAAAGATTTCCAGACGATGTTTTCAGTAATGTAACTTATGTAATATAACTGTAAACTATTTATGTAAACATTGCATAGCTAACAAAGTATTTTGTTACAAGCCGTTAACTTGAAATGGGAACAATGGAATTAAATTAACTTTATTTTAGTGTCAGACTATCGGGAAGGCTGAAAACCTCTTTTTGACGAGGCAACCTAATTCCTGAGTAGTACGGCTATAGTTTTCCTGAGAAGTACGCCAAAAGTAGAGCAAATCTGTTGATACCTGTAGTCAGAACAGTCCTTACTTTAGATAGTCAGGATGTGTGTTCAACTGTCTATTGTTGTGAGATCACTTCAAGCATTACCTGCGCCCATTTGGTTAGCAGATTTGAACATAAATATATTATATAATATTTATGGTAGCGAAACCATACCACTTATTTACTATTCATATTATGGTCATAATAATCCAACGTATGAAAAACCTTCTAAGCTTCGACTGTTTACCTTTGACATAAGTTGCATTATTGTGGGTACACAACTGTGTGCAAATACCATGTTTGATTTCTTTCCTCACTTTACCGACTACTGTCCATTGACAAACGCTAAGTAAAGAGCCGAGGTCTGAAATGAAGGTCATTACTATACTTGTTTATCCACGTAATTGGAAGATCTACGATAATTATTTCGACATTTCTCTTTCCATTGATAGATTCGATTAAATTTACTACTACTGGATACTATCATTTCGTAAGTTCTAGAAAAACTTGTTCAATCAGCGTGGTGGTAGTGCTTTTGTTGAAAGAGCACAGAATTTTTCACGCGGTTTTAGTCTAATTTTATCTTGATCGTCCGTGCCTGCTTCAGTTTTATGATATTTGCGTTATTATAAATAAATAAATAAACTATATTTACCTGACTACGGCACCGCAAACGAGAAGGAGTAATGATTTTGTTAAAAGTAAGCAAATCTGTTGTTAAATCCCTAACAATTCTGCCACTCTGGATTTGGCCCTTACAATGACAAATCTGAGATGTATTTCAAGAACTACATATTTCTGTGAGGCCAACCTTCTTACTTAACACTATGTATTTCTGGCCAATTGAATAAGCATTTTAAAAACTGTCACCTTTTGCGAGAACAGAATGGTTAAAATTAAAGCTGTACAATTTGGCCGAGTTAGCTAATGCAATGGCTATAATAGGTAACAAATTAGTGCTATTGTGGCGTTTACTAATTGAGCTGCTGCCATCCACTTGCGACGCTAAACCATTGTTCAATTGGACATTACGTATATTTGGTAATCAGGCAACTATTTTGTGTCTCAACATGTCCCATTACTGTTTAAAACAATAATATTTTCTTTGCCTATGGTTACGTTTCTATGCAAAGTAGTCTAGGAAAGACCTTTGACATGGGAATTTATTATATACGTGATACGTGTATGTAGCTGGGTACCTACTAGTCGGAGAATTACGACTTCTTCATTGTGTTCGTCCGGTTGGCGAGGGTCCAGTTCTAGATAAAGTGACGGAGCGGAATTTAAATTATTAGGCCTACTTTCAGATTAGATAAGTTACCTCTAGTGATATTCAGATTTGATATAGTTGTAAAATACGTTTTTATTAATTTATTTATCTTTATATAGATTCTTTTCAATTTTGTGAATGTGAGAACGCTGTAGGCCTAGTGGACTGTAGATTTGATGACCATCATTATTCTGTTAAGTACTTGGTACTTGTTGAAAGACCTACACTGTCCTCCCATACCTAATAACACTGTTACTTTAAAAAAAAATTGTAAAAGCCCATTATTTTTAAAAGGGTAACCGTGGAGTTTCTTGCCGGCTCTTCTCCATAGGAAACAACCAATTGGAACCGTGCACCTAGCTTCTGAAGTTTCATAAGTGCCCTTGTAGGTTTATATGAAATACAAAATATTTTGAATTTTGATATTACTCATCAAGCAAACAAGCTAGTCGAACCATATCCTAATTTAATAATTAAAATAAAAACATACATTAATTTACTGGCAGACAACGCGCAGCCTAGACCACTGGGTCTAAAAGCATGAAATTTTGCACAGAGTTCTGTTTGTAACGAAGATGAGATTCTCGGAAGGATTTTTGTAAATTCATCCTCTAGCACAGTGGTCGGCAAACTCATTAGTCAATAGAGCCAAATATCAATACTATGACGACTTAAATTGCTTCCAATCCTTTCTGTGTATCCAAACTGTCTCAATACACTTTTCTTAATCCTCTTTCAGTCCACAATGCTTCCTAAAATTAACTTGCTAAGAAGTAGGATGTCTTTATCATCATCATATCGGCTGGTAAAAATATATAGAAGGCATCTTACTTATTAACAAATTAATCTTTGAAAACTTTCAAACGCACAGAAATTGATTCATTTTCCATGTCCTATTAATTTATTGATGGTGAAAATATTTCGGAAATTAATCTTGGAAAAATAGTTTGAATTTTGAATCGAACTTGATATCTTGCTTAATGACCGAAAGCCCGACCCCCGCGCGTAATCTATAGCTCGCACTCATTGACATTTGTACAGAGCCGCACTCTATAGGACAAAGAACGGCATGCGGCTTGCGAGCCGCGATCTGCCGACCACTGCCCTATAATTATATAATAAGACCTCAAAATACCATTTCAGACACTAATCTACATGGTCCTCATATGGCCTGACCAAGATTATGTCTGGACTTTAAAAGAGACTCACCTCAGAGTTTGTTTCGGCCTTTCTTCTCAGAGTAGTCAGATAGGAAACGTCGAACTCATCTAGCTAATTTTTAATTATCTTTTTAAGATGACGTGTAAAAGTGATTCCAATATCCTATTTACAGAATAAACAATTTCATTTCATTTCATTTCATTGACATAATTCCCACTGCTGGGACACAGTCCTCCTCCCTGTAAAAGGGAACGGGCCGTAATCCACCATGCGGCCCAATGCGGATTGGTGGACGTCACATATCTTCAAATTTTGTTTCTAAGACATGCTGGTTTCCTCACGATGTTTTCCTTCACCGTTATGAGAGTAGTGTTGATGAAATAAATCATATAAAGTAAAGGGCCTGCCTGGGTTCGAACCTACGACCTACAACTCCTGTAACCATTGGGCCACCACAGCTCTCAGTTCATCCCCTAAAGGGGTTAAATCATTTATGAAAAATTGTTCCGAATGGGAATCCCACAACTTCTTTCCGTAGTCCAGGATGAAACTGTAGGAGTAACAGCTACGCACTTTTGAAACGCTACCTAATGTTGCTAAAGTTATAGATTAGCAAATTAGCAACTCGTTATTTGGTCTATTATCTAATCCTATTACAGTAAGGCCTATTCATCATATTTGATTGCAGAATGTCCCTTGAACTATAACGGAACAAAGTGTTGAATGGCGGCCTGATGAACTGTTATAGTCGATGTCATGCTAAAAATAAAGTGATTCATTGACATACTTTTCAATTATACGATAACGAAATTAATTAAGTGGTCACTGATGCTGAGCAACTTTCATCAGTCAAAGATGACTGTGAAGAGGGAAAAA
Source organism: Xanthia icteritia (assembly GCA_949128155.2). Classification (NCBI taxonomy): domain Eukaryota; kingdom Metazoa; phylum Arthropoda; class Insecta; order Lepidoptera; family Noctuidae; genus Xanthia; species Xanthia icteritia. The sequence goes on along the minus strand of OX421934.2, from coordinate 15,413,004 downwards.
TATTACCTCAATGTTGATTGATACCGCTTACGAAATGTTAAGGGTAAATATTTACTCATTTTGCAGAACGAAGGTGTAATGAAAATCGAATTTAAACTGATGCATAATCAGCCTATAATGTTTGTGCGTGCGAAAGGGCCGTAATCCACCACACGGGCCCAGTGCGGGTTGGTAGATGTCACGTGTCTTCGAATTTTTGGTTCTCGGACATGCCAGTTTCCTCACGATGTTTTTCTTCACCGTTTTGAGAGCATTGGTGATGAAATTATTTACACAAAGTAAAGTGCTTGTCTGGCTTCGAACCTACGACCTACAACTCGTAAGTCGCGGCCGTTACCACTGGGCCACCACTGCTCTTGATAATTTGATGCATTTGATATCAAATACCAATACTACTCAAATCTAAAATACCTACGGGCATAGCCTGCGAGACTTTGCAGAAGGAAGGCGATATGAAAGGTCAATGGATATACGAAAATATAGCTTGGAACTGGAATATTTAGTCTTATTTTATAAATTTACTAGCAAAATGTACCTACCTTATCTACAATCACCTATAGTCATGCTTCTAGCTAACTTAAAAAAAAAGAAGGAAGTTATGCATTCGGAAGTATCGTTTCTTTACCATGTACTAGCTGCAACTCGCGGTTTCACCCGCATAAGTCTCGATCCCATGAGAATATTGAGATAAAATGTAGCCTATGTCCTTCTCCAGGTCATGGTCTACCCATGTGTCAAATTTCATCCAAATTCGTTCAGCCGTTTTAGTGTGAAAGCGTAACAAATAAACACACTTTCGCATTTATAATATTACTAGCTTTTGCCCGAGGTTCGCCCGCGTAAAGGTCGAAAAATATTCCACAGGAACCTACTACCGGGATTTAGAGTATGTTTGTCATAACCCAGGCCATGGCCTATCCATTAAATAGTAATGGCATTAGCCAATTAATTTAAATCAGTTCAGCCATTACGACATGCAAAGGTGATAATAAATCTGTTTTAGGGTTCCGTAGGTAACTCAAAATGAAAATTTTAAACCCTTAAATTAAAGAATGATATCGTTGTCTATCAACACCTTTTTCTCAGAAAACGCGTGGAGGTATCAAGTTGAAATAGATACCAAAAACTTAGATCTACGGTTCCTTGGATCTTTAATGAAAATCAAATAAGTTACAAGTCAACACAATAAAAAAATACGGCCATTTATGCCGCATATTTTGACACTCGCAAATAAACCAAAGCCTATTTGTTACTTGCCGTTGGCCCAGTAGCATGAAGTTTGGCGAGAAGCAAGGTCAATTAAAGAGGAAAATCCAAAAATAGGTAATTTATAGTTATATACGAGCTGCAAAGTTAAGTTTGCTCTTCAATCTGGGATCAAACATTCATAAACCGTGTCTTGAAGTAACATTTAATCTATATTTCATTCAAACCGGTACTCTCCACTCTATTTAAATATCTTTTTCAATTGAAAAGTTAAATTTGTACTTCACTCCGGATTTGGAAATTCGGGCAGCCGAGCAAGCATACCTTTGAGACGGAACCCTGAGGGCGCAAGTCCTACTCACACTTGTCTACAGTTTAAAAAAAAAAGAAACAGGTTTATATGATTCTAAATCCCTTAAAATACTAATTATGCATTTTATTATTATTATTACCATTAATTTGTAATACCTACACTAGTGTCGCCATTGGCCACGTAACCTACACGTTAGAAAGGTTTAAATTATAATAACTTTTGAGAGAGTAGGCCGATTTTAATGAAATAAAGATTATGTCAATTCAAGAAACGGACTATAACTATATTTCAAATCCCTTAAATCTTTTGAAAAGTAGACACAAAAAAAAATATTACATATGAATTTTAAAATCATATCCTACTGTACCCCTTTGGGGGATAATTTGACAAAAACTCTGAAACGCGATTTCTTACCAAAAGCATACATTTGAATTTTTATATCCTTAAGTTAAGAAATGCTGGGTTTTCCATACTAACTTCATCCCCTATGTCACCCCCATTCTTCTCCAGGATGCCATTTATCTCCTTGACAAATTTTATCGAAATCCGTTCAGTGGTTTAGCCATGAAAAGGTAAAATACAGACAGACAGAGTTACTTTCGAATTTATAATATTAGTATGGATAGTTAGGATATATTTAGGACTTACACTGATTTCTTTATGGTTACTGGGCCAATTTACGTGATTCTTGTTTTATTCGGTAATTTATATATGATTATCCATCCAGCCTATGAAATGAGCTTATAACTGGCGAAAAGCACATCTTGTTATTGAAATGGAATAAATCTGCGCTGAAAAATCTATATTCTAACGAGTATACAACTTATCAAATAAAAGAATGCTAAATAAATATTTATAAGTTGTTAACAGTTTTTGTTGCTTAGCATAGCAAATACCGTAAGGCCTAAGTGATTGTGATAACTTAACGGTAACTTTGCCAATTGTTATCCCAGAAATTATATCTGCAAACAAATGTACTTACGCATTTGTGTAATACTTAGAAGGCGCGTTGATGATACTATGAACTTAACCCTACTTTGCTTATCTTACTAGTTGAACTAATAATATTGCTTTTTTTTCTGTTATTTAGTTAGACATCATTGAACACAAAGTTATTATTTTTTATCTTTGTGATAAAACGATGATAACTTGCAAACAATTATTGCAAAAATAAAACGATCTAACTTCGATTAATGTTATACCTTTGTAAAAGTTTCGTTATTATTTTTATGTTTAATTTCGGTAATCATTTTCAAACTTTTAATTTATTTCTTCCTGTCGTCTAATGTAAAAAACAATCATTTAAGTAACAGCAAAACTGCAAAGAGAATAAACGCGTGCATTTCGAAATCATAAACGGACAATAGACACTGTTTTATTTATGTGTTAAGATCAGAGACGCTCCCCAATTTTCGGCGAAGTGGTGGAGAGTATAAAACCATAGGCGACCCACACGGAGCACCACACAGCCGCGCGCACCTGCAGCTATGAAGACAGCGGTGAGTTGACACACACACATGACGCACACGAGACAAGTCACGCAACAAACCTAGTGAAACTGTGTACCTACACTTTGCATATTTAACTTTTCATTAATGCGGACACCGTGGATTTCTACTTAAATAAATATTTGTTGTTCCAGTTAGTGATACTGTCGGTGGTGGCGGCCATAGCGGGCGAGGCGCCCTACCACCTACCGAGGCCGGGGGCGCAAGCGCCTGTGTTCAACTACCCCTCCGCGCCCGCACCCCAGGCGCCTCTAGCGCCTGCGTTGCAGTTCCCGCCACAGCAGCAGTTAAGCCCTAACGTCGGCTACAACTACCAGGCACCGCAACCAGCCCCGCAGTACATCCAGCCCGCGCCCCAGCACCACTCCCACCCTCACCCACCTCCCCCTGCTCACCACCACCATCACCACCACCATCCCGCGCCTGCACCAGTTTACATCCCGTCGCCACCAGCTCCCCTCCCATTGGCGCCTCAACCGCAGCCGCGTCCCCAACCACTGCCAGTGTTCCAGCCGCAGCCACAACCTAGTTACCAACAACCCAGTGCGTCGTATGGCACACCGCAGCCAATCGCTCGCCTACCCGTGTTTGCTCCCCAACCGGCCCCACAACTGATACAAGTGCAGCCTCAACCTCAACCTCAAGTGAACTTCCAACCTATTGCATACCACCAACAGCAACAACAACCACAACAACAACAATACTCACAGCAAGGAGGATACAACTACCAGCAGCCTCAAGCTCAGTACCAGCAGCCCCAGGTGCAATACCAGCAGCCACAGGTGCAGTACCAACAACCCCAAGTGCAGTACCAACAACCCCAACTGCAATATCAGCCACAAGCTCAGCCGCAGTTCCAGCAGTCCGCAGCGCCCGTGCTGTCCAGCTACCAGGCTGACTCCAATCATTACAACAGTGCTGAGGAGCAGACTCACAGAGATGCTCTGGACACAGTCGTTGTCGGCCGTGTGCAGGATATCATCAAGAACGATGAGCACAGCGTAGCACGTAATGCAGGCTACCAGTCTTTAGTGTCAGGAGTGTCCCTCGGGCAAGCCAAGCCCAGTGTAGAGATTACATCCTTTGTCCACACATCACCTTTAGTTACAAGCTCTGCATCAGGTTCGGCAGCATCATCATCATCAGTAGCGTCTTCTCAAGCGTTGGTTCCTTCAACGGATTACGGTTTGCCGTCTGCGCCAGCCTTAGCTAGCTCCGAATCGGTCGAGTCAGCGTCCAGTTTTAATTTCTTGCCACAGAACAAGCCAGCCCTATCATACGGTCTACCAAACTAATTAAGTTTAAGTCTAGATTTTTTTTATTGTACAAAGTGCTTTGTAAATAGAAGAGTTTTTTTTGTTGACTTTTGTAAATAAAATACGAAGTAAACGTTTATATTATGTTTTATTTTTTAATTATGAATCTAACAGTAATATTTTATGTCTTCGAAAATTTCCGTAGTAGTTTCATATAATTCTTATTTACATCATTCATTCTTTGATAGGTCAGATTTATTTGTCACAGATTATTTTTAGAAAAAGCGGGTATTGACAGCAGCTACAGGGCGGTTTTTCCTAAAAAGTAATAAGTTTGTAATAATTACGTAACACACTATAGACATGGTGACATGCGCCGAGGGTATGTAAGAGGTGATAAAAAACTTACGAAGCGTATGGAGTGATCGGATGTTTGCGCGGCTTCATTCGAGGCACAGGTCACGCAGCGAGAGAACTTATTCACGACTGCTACTTCCTTCATTTTACAGCATTCACCTGTTTCTTCATTTATACCAACAGTAGAGCAGGATTGACGCCGTATTGGTATTGGACCAAACATTTGGTTTACTTCGTTACAATTATTCTAAAACGTTAATTTTCATTAAAATTATACTACTTATATTAACTATTATCTAATCTACGTAATACAAATCTTAAATTCATTGACTGACAACGCACGACTTAACCCGCTGGGTCTAGAAGCATGAAATGATTACCAAGAGTTCTTTTTATAAAGAAAGTGAGCACTAAAGAAGTATACAACATGTAAAATTAACCCTGTCCGATCCGTGAGGGTGTTGTTAGGTATCGTAAGAAAGAAAAGAAAGAAAAAAAGGTTTATTTGTCACAGAGACACGTGCATACAAATAACAAAAATATAAAGAACATAAATATTTGGCAGCTGCACGTCATGACTGTGACAAGAAGGCTTCCACTCAGCATAATTCTGTGCTATGAGCGACCCACAGCACAGCGCTGATTTTCAGTGGTCACCCGAAAAATACGTACGGACATCAAGTCAGTAACTAGATATAATGAAATTATGAAAAATTCCAGTGTGTAAATACTGATTCAATCAGTGTTCTGTCTCGCTCCCACCCTCACCGTCGCATCGCCTGCGCGCGCTTGCTATTTAAAAAGTACAGCAGTTGCATTACACTATTGCGTCTATGAGCGTGATGACGTACTGTGCTGTCTGTGAGCCATCGAGCGGCGTCGCGCGCGGCGTACTGAGAGTCTATTTACCTATGTGGTAATTTTAAGGAAAAAAGAAAAAAATACACCGATTCTTGTTTCAATGGGGAATTTACCGGGATAATACATGGGGCGCGGGCGGCTTTTGTTTAACAGTTGTCTCAGTTATAACATAATTATGACCCTTGTTGAAAATGTTCTAATTTTTAATGGAATTGGGGTAATTTTGGTAATAAAACGTGAATTTTAAATAGAAATAACTTTTTATTTTCAATAATAATAAGACTTTTAATTTTACAGTTGGGAAAAGTTGACCTGCTGGCGTCTGTACTACAATAACATTACTACTTTTTGGTAATGTTATTGTTGTACAGACGCCAGCAGGTCAACTTTTCCCAACTGTAAAATTTTTCCAATTAACTTTGAACCTTATGCTTTAGTGATAAAGTTGAAAATCTATTAAAGAAATTTGATAGATTGTAGTTGTTTGATGTGCTGGCGTCTGTACCTATGTGCCCCTTTCGGAACGAACAGGGTTTTTTACATATTATTGTACCTATATGCAAATGGACCTCGTGGCTAAGTGATAACTGCCGCACGGGTCGATCCATCAGGTTAAGCTACGTCCTTGTCTGTGGATGGGTGACCATCTTTACATACCGAGACTCCTCCGTGCCTCGGAAAGCACGTGAAGCCGTTGGTCTCGGCTTTCATTCGTGGATCTTTGACAGTCGTTACGGGTCGTCAGAAGCCCGAAGTCTGACAACCAGTCTTACCAAGGGGTATCGTATTACCCAGTTACTGGGTTGTGGAGGTCAGATAGGCAGGCGCTCCATGTAAAATACTGGTATTGAGCTGCATCCGGTTAGACTGGAAGCTGACCCCAATATAGATGCTTGTTTTTTTTAATATGCAAATTCACCCCTGTTGTTAAGGAAATTCTTCATTTTTACCGATGGGAAATCCCATTGTGTACACAGCTTGCAGCAGCAGCAGCGTTGTTTACGTCAAAATGACTATAAATCTTACCAGTCTGGCGGCGGTTGCTTTGCAACATGCAGACAGTTCAGGCTGATACTGACTCTGAATGTCAACTTTTGATTTGCTTCCAAAACTTTGACACGACACGCATAATTGTTTCGCTTTCTGTTTCTTGGGCGCCTCCGTTAGTACAGGAGCAACAATTGTGAGACACATCTCAGGGCTCGGTATTTTGTTGCTTTGTACCTAAAAGCATTTAAATCATAATAAACTTTTGCTTAAATGATCGGGGATACTATTTCTTAGTTTAAAGAATTACCTTGACAGGTATGCAGAGCACCGGCGGCGGTGGCGGCGTCGGCGGCGGCGGGATCGGCTTGTTGCAAGTTTTGCAACAGCACGGGCCGAGGTTCTGTGTACTGCGCTCTGGTTCAGGTGCATATTGACTTTCTTCATGTACTGGAACTACTTTTTCTTCTGGACACTGGCATGACCCCTCCACCGCTCGTGATTGTGATGGTACTTGCACTGCTTTCGGTACTTTTTCCAGATTGCACTTACAACACAGTCCCAGCTGGTTCGTTGGATATTGTGCTTTTGAAGGTACTTTTGATACTTCTTCCTGGAGCGGTTTCGGCTGAATCGATGGATATTGTGCTTTTGAAGGTACTTTTGATACTTCTTCCTGGAGCGGTTTCGGCTGAATCGATGGATATTGTGCTTTTGACGGTACATTTGGTACTTCTTCCTGGAGCGGTTTCACCTGAATCGTTGGATCTTGTTGTTTTGTTGGGATTTGTTTTATATCCGGTACTTTTTCCTGAAGGCACTTGCAACATGGTCCCGCCTGATTCGTTGGAAATTGTTCTTTTGACGGTACTTTCGGTACTTCTTCCTGGAGCGGTTTCGGCTGATTCGATGGATCTTGTGGTTTTGTTGGGACTTGCTCTATTTTCGGCACTTTTTCCTGAAGGCACTTGCAACACGGTCCCGCCTTATTCGCTGCATCTTGTTCTTTTGGCGGACTCTTTGTCGCCAGCTTCGTATGTGCTTGTTCTTGGCAATTTGGACATACTTGTACGGCGTGAGGCATTGTGTCGCTATGTTTGAGCGCACTCTTCTCGCGAGCCACATCACTGAGGCTGTGGGATCTCCCGGAGCATTTCGTGTCGCAAGGCATATTTGACGATGCCACAGTAGAATTGGATTTGCCCCCGGAAGTTGGAGTACTGAAATAAAATATAAATAGGATTTTAGTAAAACCGTTTTCGTGATACGGAATATGTAACCAATGGTACGGTACTATAATATGTAACCTATGGTTGCCGTAGATACTAACTGATAGGAAGGTTCAGATGCAGCTCGCTTCAATTCTTTAGGCTTTAGAAGAAATTCACAGCTTGGATTAGTACACCTGCTCAGAATAAATAGGTAGTTGTTAATTGATGGACATACACGTGTCAAAAGATTAAAGGATATATGAACTATACTGACTTTTCAGACACGTCCCCCGAATCATTGCCTAAACGTCTTCGTTTTCTCCATGGACTGAAAAATAAGAAATATTATTATGATTAAATATGAACGAATGAATTATTCTATTCATCAAATCAGATTCATTGTACCCGTATACAGTGACTTGTAAATTGACGTATTCCTTCTAGAATATGATAGTGTGACCCGTTAGCAACAATTAATCACCCTATAATACCTAGCCAAAAACTGATGGGATTCGAGAAACCCCATTTTTTATATATTTTTTAAATTTTACCAGTTTTCGTCACTAAATATCACTTTTACTTAAACTCTCAAATAGAATGGCCATCATTGCCTTTAAAAAAAATCCTTTATTTATTATGACATTGGCCTAAGTTTAAAAAAAAATCCCTGAATGCGTCATAAAATATGAATTCTTTAAAATATGAAATTTAAGGGCTTGTTATTGCAATTTGATTTGAAAGCTAATAGGTACCTCAATTGACAAAGCTTCTTACGTAAAAAAAAATATGAGGGGCCCATAGTCGATGATGCCAAAAAAGATAGAATTGGCAATTATTGAAATCATTTAAAACCTTATTCTAACTTCTGTCTACGTAACTTTTGAAGTGAAATTAGTTCTTATGTGTGCCGCTGCAAGTTTTATTCTTTGTCTTAGTGCTTCTACTGAAGCCATCGTTGTCGAGACTTCTTATAAATTATCTCAAACAATCTAGAGGAGTAAGGTCAAGAGACGTATGTCATACTATTAGAGCATGTACGTGCGCTGTATGTTTAAATACACGCAAACTAAGCGACGACTGAACAGAGACCAGCGAGTAGACCGTGAGTCATGTTAAAAACTCAGTAGCCGCTTCACAACTTGTGACCTGCAGTGCTATTCTGTAACCATCTCACCGTAAAAACTTAGGTGAAGTGAGCTCGGAGTGAGCTGTCATTCCACCTGCTGCTAGGGACTGACAGCTCACTCCGTGCTCACTTCACCTAAGTTCTCACGGTGAGATGGTTACACTGGTCATGACGACCTGGGTGCCTAGCGTGTGATGGATTGCTGGGAGGTTAGAAAGTAGTGGGATGGCACAAAAGAAGTTAATTAATTCGATTATCACTGAATTTACAATATTTGAACAATTTCCAAATTCTACCTTTACCAGCATTATCGACATTTTCGTCGGCATCTCTAAATAATTTTTAATATTTTGTACCTTGTTAGATAGCTGATTAAATGAAAATGTCTTCCCCGTGTTTTGTACACAAGTTATCTCAAAATTTTACTATAGCATTAAGCTATAGTAAAATTTTGAGATAACTTGTGTCTAATTTCAAGTACGTAGATGATTTTTGAAAATAGTTAATAACCTTCATCCTTTTGTTTAAACTGTTTGATGTTTTAGAAAATTTAGTTACATGGAAACGTTCATTAAAGTATTAGGTACCCAATGGAATTGCAATGAAGGCTATTCAATTTGAGAGTTAAGAGAAAAGTGATAATTAGTGACGAATTCTGGGAAATTTTCAAAAATACATAAAAATTGGGTTTTCTCGAATCCCATAAATTTTTGCCTAGGGTTTATAGGGTGCTTTTAATTGTTACAAATAGGTCACACTATCACATCCTAGAAGGAATACGTCAAATTACAAGTCACCCTGTATATGTACCTACCTACAATGCTATAAGTTCACCAGAAAATGGACAAGCCTAGTCTTTTACAATACGCTCAAGAAATGAGTACCTAATACTGTTTCTAAACAAGGTTTTGAGGACGTAGCAATGGCCGGTTCAGCAGCCTAGAGTGGCAGTAGGAAAAGACAGACTAAGGTCATATAATCCGAACGCTTTTTACGGGAAAAAACCTATAGGACAACTTACCTTTTTTTTCGCCCAAATTTTTTAGTCGTTACAGGACTGAAATGCACAAAAAATATAGTAAGTAGTAGTTCGTTTATGCAGTAAGTAGGCAAGCAAAAACTCTTAGCCTTTGCAGTAGGGACGATTGGGTATTGTATAGGTATCATCGGGACCAATAAGTGTGCAAGAGTACCTAGGTACGTACTGCAAACGCGTCTTAGTTGAAACTTTGACGGACCCTAGACCTACTACCACTCAAAACATCTGATCAATATCTCGTGATATCGCGAAATAAAATTGATCATCTAGGATCCGTCTTAGTCTGATACTACCGAGTTCAATATACCAGGTGCATAGACATGGTACATCGGTGGAGTTCTTCGGCGCCCGGGGCTCGTGTGACGTCGGAGCCTTCGTTTGCTGCCCACTCTCGCGCAGATACTCGACATATTTGTTGTCCAGCCAATTGGCGAATCCGCTTCTTTCCGAGGCAGCATCACTTTTATTGCACACTTTACGTTCCTAGATGAAAATACTCGTTACATTTGGAAAAGTATAAAAAGTCGAAATGCACGGCAAGAAAATCAATGGCACGTAAGAAAGAGAGGCAGTGGAATTGATATAAAACTTTGAAAAGGATTTAAACGTTGAATTAATTTGGTTAATAACAAGGGCGTTGAAAGACTAAGGCTTCCTATACATGACGCCGGAGCCTGATACGTTGTTTTGTGTATACGAATGAATATCGCGCATGCGCCGCACCGTCGCGTCGCCGCACCGGAACCACGTGTACACCGCATTGGTGCCGAGTTAAATAATAAAGCAACAATCACCGATCAGTAAAGCATTGCCAACGAAACTGTAAAGACGTCTGCGTTTCATTTTATCGAAATGCATGTATGAACAGCAGCGCACGCGCCGTGTTAAGGCATAATTCCCAACAACGCTGCACGCGGCAGTGTTGCCGCAGCAGTGTTGCTGCAGCGGTTTATACGAGATTACATTCCGATCATGGCAGCAATGCTGCGCGACATTGCATTACATTGCTGCCGTGCTCGGAATGTCAGGACAGCACTGCTGCGACACTGCTACTGTTGTGTGACGCGTCACTATTGGTTCCCATACATTTGCTATAGGTTATGTATGGGTGCCAGTAAATGTAGTGCCCCCACGTTCAGCGTTGTTCGGAATTATACCTTTAAGTACTTTTTTTTTTGTCTATCGCATCTCGCAGTTGACCTCAGAAGAGGGTCGTAGCTGCTTAATCGGACTTTCCTGTGGCTGCCTTAAGCTTCTACATTCAAAGCCTCCAGCCAGGGCGAAAACTCCTTTAAGTACCTGAGCATCGTGTAATAGATATATATACAAAAGAGCGACGCGGTGGGAGGGCGGTCATATGCGCGATGTTCATTGTACATTCGTCTATACTAGGGGCCGGCAAGTAATTTGAAGTGGGGTCCGGATAGTGTTGGGCACATAGGTACTACAATAAGATTACAAAAAAACCTTAATATTATTGAAAATAAAAAAATATTGCTATTTAAAATTCACATTTTTGGTACCAACATTACCCCAAATCCATAAAAAATTAGCAAATTTTCAACAGGGGTCATAAGTCATGTCATAAGGTAAGTTATTATACTTGTAGACACCCGCTAAACGACGCGCGACGGCCGCCAGCGCCCCCCCCATGTACGAACCCGGAAAAATTCGTCATTGAAAAAAAAAGTGTTTTTTTTTCTTTTTTCCTGATAATTACCACATAAATAGACTCTCAGTAAAATACCTAATAACTCCTTCAGGGATCGGACAGGGTTTTTTACATGTTGTATACTTGCACCACACAGCACAGCATAGCCACTGCAGCTGTGTCTACCTACTAACTAAATCAGCTTCCGTTGATTAATCCATGGACGAGATAAGAATCTTATTGAATCGCTTTAACATGTAACTGTTTTTTGTCCCTAATAAATAAATAAAGCTAAACTAACTAATCAAATTAGATTCTACGTGGCAGGTATTTAAATATATTATTTAAATTGAATAGTAGGTAAGTTATTTAACTATATTTGCCGATACAAGCTCCGACCTTTCGCGGTTCGGTTACGGACCGCGCGCTCCGCCTGTTGCTGACCGTTGGTTTAAACAAACATGCGATCGCGCCAGAGCGTCCCGGGCGTCATGTACACGAACCCTAAAAAAAATTGGACTCCTCATGGGCCACACAAACTACATTTTATGCGTACCCACGTAGGGATTTCCACAAATCCCTTGTGGTTTTGTCTTTCTATATAAGTATTTACCAGTGCTTACTTTTTTCAAAAAGTTGTTACGAATTATCTAATTATCTTATAGAGAATGCCAGACATGGTAACGCCTCTCATGACAAACTGAGCATAAGTAATGAGTTAATGTTCTTAAAGTATGTATAGTTATGTTAAAAGTGTGTCATGTTTAATTTCTCATTTCTGGTCGATACTAAAATCTTTACCTGTGTGTACCATTTAAAAGCTTTCTTAAATGGATTATCTTTCTTGGGCTGTTCGTTAGTTTGCCTCTTGATGCAAGCTGCTGTTGTTGCAGGCTGCTGCAAAAATACATTAATGAGGTATCATAATAAGATTGAATCGACTTGGAACCTACGAACGTTTCAGGTGCAAAGACAAGCAAAAATTCTAGCTGAACTTGTACTCGATGGGAGAAAAGAGAATGTCCAAATCCGTATTGCATGGGTGCCTTGACAGAATAAGGGCCTTGAAGACAGACAAAAGCTTCCACATTGAGTAAATATAACGTTCATAGCTTGTCAAGCAATGGTTGTGGATAAGACTATGTGACGATAGGTCATCTTATAAGTTATCCTCGAGAGGACCGACCACTGTGTTTTCTTGGGCTGTATGTGGAACACAGATATTTTTAAACGATTTTTTAATTTGATAAATCTCATAAAAAGGTTGATATAAATGTAAAGGGAGGTGGTTGGGAGGAGAGAGGAAGACGGCAAGTCATCCCCCCACCCGCCAGTTCACAGGAGTCACATTTTCAAGGTCAATGTCAAACGTTTCAAAGGTCAAGGTCATTTTTTAAAGTATGTCATTTGGTAAATCTAAAATGTTTGAAGTAAGGCGTAGTCGACGTGTCGTGACGTGTGACATCTATGGGTTATTTATTAACTCATCATTCTATTACCCTTATCCCAATTTATTTGTGGTCGGCGCAACATTTTTTTCTTCCATACTTCTCAACTATTCGTCATCTCGGTAGTCATATCGTCCCTTTCTAGCCATATCGTCTTTCACACAGTCCATCGCTTTCATGGTGACCTTCACGTCAATAATTGACCGAGCGACCGAAGCGAGCGAAGCGTTTCTGTTTCAAGTCTGGCAAAATTCGCTTTCCTCGGTCAGTTTGTTGGTACTCCTCTACAGGGCGTATTTTACAACCAATCTGGACGAAACTTGGTATACAGATTTTACGACTTTATGGAATTTTTTTTCGTCGGGGATTTTTGGTTGGAGGGGTGCTTCCTCCAAAAAGGGGCAAAAATTGGACTACTGGATATCTCCGCCTTATCAGATCGATTTCGATGGTTCTTTTTTTCATTTGAAAGGTCTTAGTAACTTTAAATTGGTCTCATAAAAATTTGGTGAAGATCTGATGACGATCATTGGCGTGATGAGCAGAATAGCTCTTCAAAAGGCAGTAAATTGCTGACTTTTAGATTGAGGGGGGAATGGGGATAGGAACTTTAATGGTATATTAGTTATTGTAAAAAGGTTTGTTGTCGCGAGGTCTACTGTTTGCAGAACTACCAGTAGGTATATATATTGAGACCGCCTCGACGCCTAACATGCCGGAACCCCGCTTGCAACCTTTAAGGCAGGCGGGAATTAGAGATCACGGGCGCTCAGAGTGGGGACTCTGTCCGCCCACTGAGTGATCTCAGGGAAGACGGCGCACAGTGGTCACGAGCTGCCTTGCACATTTGGACAGTTAGGTTTCGGGGAGATCCCTTTACATTCTCCCCAGAGATGTGCCCTGACAGGCGCTGCACAGAGGGGGTTCCGGATTGGTCTTTTAAGAGTGCATCTTCCATGTGCAGATGGTGACCACCGGGTTGGTTTTAGTGAGGTAGGAATCCCCCACTCCTCGGTTTTATCCCCAAAGACCGGGCGCCTTTTGAAGGTATACACTCGAAAAAAAAAAAAAAAGGTATTTTATTGAGGCCAGTTATTGGCTTCCTACATGAACCGAATACCTATACTTACAATTTCAGCGTAGTATACGAGAGGGTGTGCCATCGTAGCATACATCGGGACATGTCGACTGTTCAATAAAAGTTTTCCGTAGTCATTATGATTATTTTCAAACGAATAAGTGCATTGCGAACAATCGCAACTTTCACAATCACTGGAGGTTGTTGAAGACATAGGAAAGTGTTTTACTCATTTGATTTAAAAAAATGTTTACATAAAATGATGTGTGGATATGCCAAAGAGTAACATGACTGGCTTGGTTCCTGACAATTTTACTGTCACGAGTTTTTTCCACGGCTGCTCTAGCATGCAAGAGTATAGTTATGCAAAGAGTACCTATTACTGTTTATTATTCAAGGCAATGGCTCGTAAAATTTAATCGGAGAGGCAACCTGCGAGTGGCGAGTGGTAATCTGGGTCTTGAAATGATACCGAACCCCCCCGTACCGTCCAAATGGACCCCAAATGGACGGGGGCGGAGATATGGGGGTGAAGTTTAAACCCTATTTATTTTTATTATATTATATTTTGCCATTCTTCACATACGGGCAGTTTTCGCACTCACGAATTTAGAAAACTAAACTGGCCAAGTGCGTGTCGGACCACGCGCAATGAAGGGTTCCGTAGATGGCATGAATTTATCCCAAGAACAAACTTAACAATGTTTTTCAACTGAAAATGTGAGTTTGTCGATTATTACTCGTTAACTTGTAGAGCCTTCGCTGTGATAGTTATCTGGACCCCAACTTTCAGTACAATTGCGCCAACCACAATACAAATCTACGTTCATCTCACAATCGTCTTCTTCAATGTCCCACTCACCGCACAGACTTCTTTCACTCTTCGTTCTTCATTTAGTCTATCTCAAACTCAAACTCACAAGCATTTATTTCAATTAAACCATTTACAGGCACTTTTGAATTGTCAAGAAGTCGGGCAGTCAGAAATATGAAGCTAGTTGCCCATTCCAAAGCGTAGTAGGTACCTATGGAGAAGAACGGGCAAGAAACTTCCGGCAACTATCTCTCTGTGGAATGCGCTCCCCCAGGTAATCAGGATGGCGACCAACCGATTATATTTTAAAATTAAAGTTCGCGAGCACATCCGCAAGAAGCTGGCAATATCATCACAACGGTAATGTTTTCCCATTGTTTGTCTTATGTGTGCTTGTATTTATAAATAATTAGGTGTATTTATAATATTTACAGTTTTTAATAGGTATATGTATATCTTTATATTTAAATAAATATTTTTTCCTCAATTCTCGCTATTGCACCTACCACTGTTTGTCTCTGCATCACCCAAAGGTTGACTGGTAGAAAATGCCTATGGCATTAAGTTCGCCTCTGTATATTTGTGTGCTTGAAGTATTAAATAAATAAATCATGTATTTCTACGTTTCATGTGACCCAAATAGGGACGTGTAACGTAAATAAATGATTTTTGAATATGGGGGTCACTTTTGGGGGGCATATAAGAAAAAAAAAGAAAAAGTTTTGTAAACTGTGTGACATATCAAATGAAAGGGCTTGTGGCGAGAGTTTCAAGTATATTTTATTTAAAATTAACACCTTTGAAGTTATTTAAGAAAAAAAATGAAAATTTACCATTCCCCTCCCTATCTCCGAAACTTCTGAGCCTAATATTTTTTTTAAAATACAGATATTGGTGCCGATTCTCTTGTCACAAATGCCTCTAAACTAGACTAAAAATCACTAAAATTTAGTTTATTCCTGTCAAACGATGAATTCCCATTCTGAAATAGACTAAAGTGACACAACTTAACTATATTTTAGTTTGACAGCACTAAGATGGCTCTGAGATTTTAATTTAGTGAAAATGACAATTTTGCTATTCTGAATTTGACGTTTTTCACCTAAAATTTTAATTTTCTATCTAAATCTGACCATTTTTAATCGCGATAAAATATGGTGTGGAATACTATTAGTTGTCATGAACTAAAATTCACACGAACACCTCGACTTCAGATGCAAAAACAGTACTGTTATATATTTGTTTCATTTCTTTTGCTTATAACTCGAAAATGGTGTCCTATCGCAAAAATAATGAAAATTTCGACCCCCTTTATGAAACCCTTATACCCCTAATTATCAACACGTAGGTAATATTTTTTTTATTTTCCATGCAAAACGTGAAAAATTCCATATAAAACACGTCGAGGCTGCCCCCTCTGCGCACCTCCGGCTCTAAAAAAATTCACGGGGTAGTGCAAACAAGTGTGTACCACGTGGAGTCGCGATTGTCAAATTCGATTTAGTTGTGTCAAAATAATTTTTAAGTTTAGACTTTTTATTGCAGAATAGCGTTAAGATTCTCATAGTAAAAAGTAAGGAATTTTAGTGATAGTTTAGTTAGTTTAGTTCAGTGTACAAGAGAATCGGCACCAATGGTTCTTAGATTACAGGAAAACCTATAAGAAGTCTATGGTCTTAAATACATGGTAAATCTCTTTATATTGTGCGTACAAACTTACATTTGCAGTTGCAATGTATGGGAGAACATATTTTTTCCCATGATGGAGCAGTTTAAGGCCCCAACGAATTATTTTTATAGAACCTCCCAAGTGTTCATGTTGTACCTATTTACAGTTTTATTGATTTAAATATTTCAGAGCCTCCCTGAATTCAGTTTGTCAACCAATGTCGGATGAAATTAAACGAAAGAAAAATGTTGATTTATTACATAGCACTATTTTCCAGTTGCGTAAATGTTGTATTCAGTTATAACAACAGAATGTTCACGTTGCTCAGCTATGAGAACACCAGTGGTAAGATAATCTGAAGGCACTCAGTCGAGCCCCTTCACACTAGCGTTTCCAGTGTCGCCTACGTTGGAGAAAAGCGTGTATAGAGAGCATAAGCTTATCTTTTTAGTAATACCACAAACAGAATACAGTCCTTTCACAGTTATTTTTCCTCTGATTATGCATCACTGTCAAAATCACAGTGGTCTTTATCATCGTTACAATAAGGTTGCTGTTAGGATGCTGCCACGGACAAGTCTGTCAAAATCACAGTGATCTTTATTTTCGTTAACTTATGGTTGCTATTAGGTTGCTGCTGTCAGAGGTAAAATAACTGTGAAAGGACTGTGAAGTGTATGAGAGAATAAGGGTCGGTTCACACCGAGACGTGATGCAAAGCGACGCTGCGCGCTCTTTTTAAGATAGTAGTACTAAATATAACTTTATTTACTACTCAAAAAGATACACATTTAATTGAGATAATTCGAAAATGCCTCTCGGCCATCACGAAGCAGCGAAGAGTGGGTCTGCCAGCGACTTCACGATGCGCCTCGTGACGTCGCGCTGCGTCTCGCGGCGCCTCGCTGCGCAGCGCGAAACCACGGTCTCGGTGTGAACTGACCCTAAGTTTCTCCTTTCTTTTGGAAAGAGTCACAGTGCGGCATAACCAATAACAACATCGCTGTTCAAGACGTGGTCAAAATGAAGGTAGTGAAGGACAAGAGCGGCAGCGGCAGTGGCGTCTCTCTCGCACCGGGGGCAGTGGGGTTCAGTGTCATCAGAATTACCACTACGAAAGCGACAGGTTTGCATGTTTCAGAATATTGCACCATTATACACTACCGGACACCTAAATCGAGCCACCCCGCATATTTTTGTTTAAAGTGCTCTATCTTTTTAAATAATGGTACTTAGTCCAAAAGAAAAAACATGCGGGGCAGTCTTTGGGGACTGCCGATAGAAGTGAAAACTAAGCGTGCGGTGCCGATGACGCGAGTTTCACGCTTTTTGTTCACCCAAAAAGTATATAGCTCATGGAAAGCGTTCGGTGACTATGAAGCGAGTTCTATGATTTTTGTTCACCCAAAAAGTGCTCAACGCGCCTAAAGAAGTTTTCACTTCAAAAAACTGATTTTGAAGCTAGTCACTCGACACTATCATTTCCGTTTGTCATTGTTCCAAATTTAAATAGAAATCGAAATACTAAAAAAACTGTTTAGTTGCAATAAGTCGTCTTTTCGCGATTCGCGGGAGTAGTAACTTGTGTTACCTCAAACTTCGAAGAGCATATTAACGACGGCCGTCATGCGGTTGGCATGGAATTAATTAATGCCACTATAACGTCATGTGGAATGTTCTCCTATGCTTCCAGCAGTTTTCAGCTCGTGCAGTTTCTGTAGCTGGTTGATTAGTTCGCACACGCCTCTTCAGCGCATCCCATAGTGCTCTATTGGATTCATATCAGGGCGTCTTGCTGGCCATTCCATTACTGTAATACTAACGTCATGCTCTCGAACAATTCTTGTAGCGCCCTTGCATTATCTATCATGCATAAAAATGAAATCCTGGCCCACAAACTCAGCGTATGACATCACATAAGCCTTTACGCATTGAGGAATGTATCGGTCGCTATTTAGTGGCAGCCACCGTGGTTCTGTCACAACCTCAGGGCCAGTTTTTCTTTCGGTGGAAATTCCGCTCCAAACTATCCATGACCCCCCGCCATAACTCACCTTCACTTCAAGGCAACATTGCTGTAAAACATTCTCCCTGTCTTTGGTAGACTTTCCTACGTCTATCATTACCATGCATGATGCAGCATATATAATCTTGGTTTAATTACGACAATTTTGTTTCATTTTGACAGTTCAGCAACATTCATTGCGGTATTTACGTTGTTGAGCAGATTTTTTTTTCGAACTTATGAAGCAATGGATTAGCAATTTGTTTCAAAACGATCCAAATTGCGATTGATCGTGTATTACGTAATACTGGTTTCTATTGACGTTGAGTCCAATGCAAATGTTCGCGGTCAAACTGTAGGCGCGCCATTCTGTGAGCTCATGTCAGTTTGGGCTGGCTTATGAGGTTTCAGGCCACGTTCTTCGAGTCTCCTTATAACAATTCGGGTTCAAACAGTCAGTCCATGTAAGTCTCTAAGCTGTTCTTGGATCTGTACTGAGGTCAGGTGACGATTACGCAGGCATTTGGTAAAGATAAACGGATCTAGTCGTGCTGCAGTGACACGGTTTCGTGGTCCTCCTGGGCGGCGCACGAAGCCGCCAGTATCCAGGTATCGATGGTAAATTCTTTGAACGGCAGAACGACTTACCTTTATGAAGTTGTGCATTTACGTTTCGCTGACTAAGTTCATATCATAGGAAAAAGTGCCAAAAAGCTTGCGCGGCTACTTGAGGTGCAGTATGTATCCATAGTTTAAACGTCAGAAAAGATTAAAAAAATAAAGAAATAAATTTCGATATTCTTTTTATGCAAAACAAAACGAAACTTCACAAATTTGATGGGTATCGACATCTAAACACGATAAAACAAATGAAAACAGATTTCCTCAACTTATACTTTTTTTTTTTTGATGGGAAATTATCAAATAACTTCCTCCTGACTAAAACCCACTCGTGTTCCTTCAGTTGCCTGGACGTTGCCAGGGGCCATGGTATCCCTTTCGGACTTTCCCGCAACCCGGGCAGGCATCGGTCCTATTGGACCCCTTCAATTGCTGACATCTCTTTGAGGCGTGCGTGAAACACAACGCGCCGTCGACCCGGGCCTAGTCCTTATCGGCCGGCGAGCTACCCATTGTTCACCATCCGTAAGCCCGCGCCTACGGTGGCCGGGAATCTGCCTGCGATTTCCGACGCCCAGGGCGTCTCCTGCGGCGGCTAGGGGCGTGAGGGCGCGAAGTTTGCCTCTCCCTTACGCGTTCTGCGTCCTCCTTCGCGAGCATTACTGCTTCGAACTTATACTTCAAGTAACAATACTACCAGCGGTCGATGACCCCAAAAAAAGCATCAAATCTTTTTTTTATCATATTTAGATGTCGATACCTATCACGTCTGGACGCGGGCCGCCGTCGTTTAGCGGGTGTAACTTATGACCCTTTTATAAAATTAGAATTTTAAATACCAATAACTTTTTATTTTCAATAATAATATAAAAAAAAAACTTTTTGGTAATGTTATTGCAGTATATGGCCCTTTCGGATAGGACAGGGTTTTTTATTACTTAATATAATTATAGCATGTGATGATTATCACATAAAAATCTGTTAAATATCGATCGTTATTAAGTTGATAGTTTTATATTAATTTTATTTCTTTCATCTCTTCCTCAGATCCTTTGATCGGATTTGAAAAGATTCTTCAGGAAGTTTTATATGGACCCAAAGCCGGTACGTTTTCCAATATGTAAATGTTAATATTAGATTGCTTATTTAGGACTGTGCTTAGGATACTGTTATCTATAGGTATTTTAAGTACCTACTGCGAATCCTCTTTAACTTGTCCCGTGACGTGATTGGTAAGCACTGCTATCTAATTACGCAACACATTTTCGTAAACGATTACGACTAATCTGGTTTCATTTTGACAGTTCAATAACATTCATTGCGTTTTTTTTTTTCTCGAAGTTATGTAGCAATTTGTTTCAAAATGATTAAAATTCCGATTGATCGTGTATTACGTAATTAGGGTACTGTTCTGTCAGACGCCATTTTGAACTCTATTAGTATTGAAACTAAGCTTGACGCTTCAATGGTGCCAACATGACATGGTGCAAGGGACAAGTTATAGTCACCGGTCAGTACGTTCGTTAGTTAAGTCCTCATAAGATATCTGGTAGGATTGCTGGCGGGATAAAATAAATTGCAATAAGAAAGTTACATCACAGATAAGTACATATGGGACACTCTGCAAAATCATTTAAATAAAAAGCGACTCTTGCTACGACACAATAAAGTGCAATTCAGTCGCACAGAGCTAATTACCGACAGTTATATTAACCTAGCAGTTGCCCCTCTTTGTATCGCGTAACTCTTATATCTTCTGATTACGTTATGCCCACTGAGTTCGACAAGTCGAGCCCACCGCGTACCTACTTGTAGCTTCTTATCTAAGATGCGGATGTCAAATCTGTACCTATTCATACGCACGTAGCGAAAATTCGGAAGAAAAAGCTTAACAAAGTTTATAAAATTCGCCATAGTAATTATGTCAATGTGAATGACACAGCGTTATGTAACACTATGGAACCTGGTGGCGAAAGCTTTCGACAACCCAGTGAAGGAAGCTATGTAACTTTTATATTCAGGGACATACAACTGACCTGTGTCGCCTGACAGTGTAGCTGAGCTTATCTAGAACATTTAGAATAGTGTGCGCTCGAAGAAAACATGCCCAAAGTGTGGTCATGTGATGATGTGTGCGTGTGTAACTGAGTATGCAGTTACGCAAAACTGCTCCTTTGTAGAAATAGCTTATTGTTATACCATAAAGTTTTCTTAGAAATTGTATTGTTCGAGCCGTGTCACGACGTCGCGTCGAGCTAGTCTGCACGAAGCTTATACGTTTTTTAAGATCCAACTCTATTTTAGTGTTCCGTATTCAAGGAGTACCAAATCGATTATATGCTAAATAATGCTTACATTTAGCATAATTATAACCGATTTGGTGTTCATATGGCTTATTTTGTATTTTTAGTAACTAAGTAAATGAACCCAATCCTACATCGGGTACATAGCTAAGGCCGCTATCATGGGAAATATTGATAATGATATTGGAAACATACAATGACCCTGAAAAATTATTCTTTCTACGTTTATAAGACCTTTATACGAACTATGTATGTATAAGAAAAACAAAGTGGGACAGAAAATACATTTATGCACTGATTTCGGGTCAGTTCACACCGAGATGTGATGCGAAGCAACGCTGCGCGCACTTTTTAAGATAGTGATTCAAAATATAACTTTATTTACTACTCAAAACGATACACATTTAATTGAGATAATTCGAAAATTTGCCTCGCTGCGCCTCGAGATACCACGCGGCGTAGCGCGACGCATCACGAAGCAGCGAGGCGTGGGGCTGCCAGCGACTTCACGATGCGCCTCGCGACGTCGCGCTGCGTCTCGCGGCGCCGCGCTGCGCAGTGCGAAACCACTAGCCTCTTCAAGCATCGTCGCGTCGTGTCACGTCTCGGTGTGAACTGACCCTAAAAGGCACACAAAATAAAAACACAGGAATGTGCGCCTAAGGCCGTGTCCTAATAGAAAGTGATCGTCGCGCGAATACACGTTCGTCGCGTTCAAATGTCACTTTTTATCGCTTTCTATTAGGACACAGGTCACAGAACTGGGCCTACTAGTTCAGCAAAAATTCCACACAACTATTGCCTGACGCTGATATAAGCATAATTATCCATCATTCAAGAACTACGAACCATCTCGATTTGTTCTAGGTAGACGTAAGAAAGGTAAGGTTGAATCCTATTCCAGACGCTGAAGACTACTTGGCGCACTGGCCCACGGGGCAAGTGATGCGGTAAGTTATGTCTGAGAAACACGCAAAAGTTTGAAAAACACGTCGTCATGAAAATAACTTTGATTGGGGCTAGCGCGCACTGCGGTGCGGTGGAATGTGGTGCGTTATTTCTGTCGTACGGTATAACAAACGCAGTCACCGCTCACCGCAGCACTGTGAATCAACCGCATGCGTTTCTTTCATCGCAATGCGCACATTGCTTCTATGAAATTCCATACTTTATAGATTACTTATGCGGTAAAAAACGCACGGCAGGGCGTGCTAGGCCTTCAGAATTTACTAGGAGTAGCAAGCCCTAGAGCTTAATTTATTATAATATCTAGTGAGCCAGCATTGCTTTGCACGGGTGCCATGGCGACATGTGTTTCTAAATGATGGAGAAACCACATCAAAATCCATTCCGAAGTTTAGAAGATCTAAGCCACACAGACCCGAAAAGAAACTTTATTTTATTTATACTATCTATGTAGTTTAGATGTTACGTTTATGTACTATCGAAGAACTTCACATCTAAGCAGTTTGAAAAAAAAAACCCGTTAATATTAGGTCTTTACCTATGAAATTGCCGTTTTGTATGAAAAAATTTAAACGATTTTTTTTCATGTATCTTTTATTTGTATTAATCGAAGTAATCACCCATGCAATCAATGCATCTTTGCCAACGCAGTGGCAGTTTATTGATGCCCTTCTTAAAGAAATCAGCTGGACGGGAGGCAACGAATTCTTCAAAGGCATTTTGTACTGCCTCTCGGGTATTGAATTTTTTTCCCGCCAAGAAGTTATCCAAATTCTGGAAAAAGTAGTCTGTAGGCGCAAGGTCTGGTGAGTAGGGTGGATGACGGAGAGCTTCCAACCCCAGTTCTTGCAACTTGGAGACCGTCTGCTGTGCAGTATGAGGTGGCGCGTTGTCGTGCAGGAGCAGCGGAGACGAGCGATTGACCAATGCTGGTTGGAGATGTGCCAGCTTCTCCATCATTGTGTTCAGTTCTTCACAGTACACATCTGCAGTAATGCTCACCCCGTTTGGTAAGAAGCTGTGATGAATCAATTATGATGATTATACCCATTATGATGACCTCATTTGTTACCGCCCCGGTTCGATAGCGGCCGAGCGCTGAAAGCAGAAATACTCCTTACGGTGTATAGATATGAACTTCTTCGGTGGTACAACCATGTATATGTATAAACGTGAATGAAGCAATAGGACCGTTTATCTGCCTCTGTGGTCTAGTGGTTAGCCTACCTGTCTCAGACTCAGAGGTCCCGGGTTCGATTCCCAGTGGGGGCAAAATTTTCTGCTCGGTTTGGTTGGTGGTAGGGCTTGTGCTAAGTCCGCCTGGCTAGCTGCCGCCATCTTATCTGAGTCTGTCTCCATAGCAACAATGTTAACAGCATTGTTGTGTTTCGGCAGTTAGAGGTAAGATAGCCAGTTCCTCTGTCGTTGAGGATTCCGGATGAAGCTCACTTGTACCTGCGGCCCCGATCATCACTTACCATCAGGTGAGACCAAGGCCAAGAGCTTCCACGTTTCCAAAAAAAGGAGTATGTAAGGAAGAATCATAGCGTTTAGTAGTTTCTGCCTACTTATAGAGAACGGAATCGCCGGAGGCGTCTCCGTCCTCTGGGTGCCTAAACAAATGAAAGAGGTTCTTTAGAGCATGGCACAAGTCACCGCCATGCGACTTGTGGAGTGTTGCTTGATGCAAGTCACGTTGCTCGAGGCCAGAGCTTTAAGGTCACAGCTCATTAGAGCCACCCGGCACCCACTCCGCACCGCCTCGTCGTACGGCGTCCACTCGTTGTCGACAGGTGGTTCACGGGTGGACGCCACGTTATCACCAAAATGTTGCACGATCAACCAGTGAACCCCGCGCGGTCAACGAGTGAACACCGCGTGGTCAACGAGT
This sequence comes from Xanthia icteritia, assembly GCA_949128155.2. Lineage (NCBI taxonomy): Eukaryota > Metazoa > Arthropoda > Insecta > Lepidoptera > Noctuidae > Xanthia > Xanthia icteritia. The sequence goes on along the minus strand of OX421934.2, from coordinate 15,388,694 downwards.
GAACGCCGCGTGGTCAACGAGTGGACGTCGCTTAGTCCACGAATTTTCGAGTAGTCTGTTAACAATTGGCATTAGGTCTACACATTGCCAACGTATCGTCCTCGCGTGAATCACTCGCGGGCAGCGCGCGGTCCGCTTCGGACCCGCGCGTTGGCGATGCGCAGTCAACGCAGGGCAGCGAGTTGTCACCGAGTGGTCCACCCGCCGTCCGCGCGTGGACGGCTTACGATAGAGGCGATCCGGTGACGCTACGGAGTTGATGTAGTGAGCGCATACCCATACAAGTCCATATCAAGAATACTAACCGCACGAGGCGAGGCGGTGCGGAGTGGGTGCCGGGTGGCTCTAATGAGCTGTGACCTTTATTCTTCAGAGCGGAGACGTTTCAAGGCAAGAGTAGCGTCCACCTGCCGTTCTTGGAGTACGTGCACCGTGGCCACTGTAATCTGAAGATCACGAAGGACTACATGCAGACAGCCGTTAACGCTTTCGCCATATTCATCTCTGGGGACCTCTCGGATGTGCAGCGGTTACCAGGGTCTTATGTGCTGCAGTCTGTTAGTTACTTTTTATATATAATATCGCTGTTCATCAAGATCTCTAGCACCGCTAATGTAAGGTTTTGGCCATTTGTGATATCTGACACAATCAATTATTTTACTATCATCAAGGTAGCCATACGCGGTTATTAGTCTTGTGGTCGCAAGAGCGACCTCTGGACATTTCCTGGGTTCGATTCCCAGGCCAAGCAGTGTTTTTGAGTTTTCCGTTAGGGATTTCTCAGAAACAGCCCGGACGTGCAGCCACATCATCTGTAAATAATGACTAACTATAATCTTCCATACTTGCATACGTATAGCTTGTAGAATTAAATTATTAACATCACATGCAGTAGATATTAATATTAATTAGTTAGATATTTCTCATTATCTTAAGTGTTATTGAATGATCTGCGCTGAATCTTGCTGAATGTCTATGTTGATTACCGTATTATACTAGCGCATTTTGTACATTTGTATCACTTGTTAAGCTAGTCAGTAAAATTTCAAAACTAAAAAAAATAAAGAACATGCTGGGTTCTCCGTCTCACTTACGGACATACCGTAAGAGAGACAGAGGGCGTAGCGCCTGTAACTTCGGCCGAAACTACGGATTCCGCATAGGGAGTAGTACCTACCCTAGATTCGGAGATTCGGCCTGGTAAGAAATTTCATTCTTCCAGGCAAGAACAATAGCCATGATGCATGTAGCGCGCGAAAAGCTTGCAGCGACGTGGTTTGTCGTGAAGGGTTCTACGCCCACGAATAAGGTGACATTCGATACGCTGGAGAAGTACCGTCCCCTGTTCAAATACATCCACGGCAGGGAGATGGCCAGACTCAACCTGTCTGATACCAAGATACTGTCGTTTATCGGCACACATCCCGATCTTAATAGGCATCAGGTATTTTTGTCAGTTTGTAATAATTTACTGAGATCTCCGCATATACAATATGTAAAAAAAAAACCCTGGCCGATCCGAAAGCGGCACATAGGTACTGCAAAAAAAGTAATAAAAAATCTTATTATATAGTAATAAAATAGTTATTGCTATTTAAAATTTACATTTTTAATACCAAATAAACCCCAAATCCATAAAAAAAATCAAAAGGGGTCATAAGTAATGACTTGTAGACACCCGCTTAACGACGGACGCGCCCATGTAATAACGCGGTAAAATTATTCATCGAAAAAAATATATGTTGCTAATCTTATAGGATCACTCGTGTGTCTGTCTGTCTGCCCGCCTGTCACAGCCAATTTGCTCCGAATCTAATGGACCGATTAAATTTAAATTTAGTACACATTTGTATTTCTGTGATCCAAACACGGACGCGTAATGTAAATAAATGAATTTTGAATATGGAGGTTACTTTAGGAGGCCAATAAAAAAATAAAGTTTTGCAAACTGTACCGTGTGACATATAAAATGAAAGGGCTTGTTGCGAGGATCTAATTTTTTAAATAATTTTAAAATAAATACATATAAAGATATTTAAGAAAACAGATGAAAATTCACCATTCCCCCCCCTTATTTCCGAAACTACTGAGCTCAAAATTTTGAAAAAATTCAGAGTTTGGTTTTTTACTCATAGATTACAGGAAAACCTATAAGTCTATGGTCTTAAAATAACATACTTAATCTCTCCATATTTTGCGTACTAACTTACATTTGCAGTTGGAATGTATAGAACATGTTTTTCAACTACAATGTTAAGTTTGTATTTGGGATAAATTCATCTCAACTATGGCACCCTTCATTATGCGTGGTCCGACACTCACTTGACCGGTTTTTTACATGTTGTATACCTATCAATTACCCTATGGTCACGACCTATTTAAAAGCGGTCGTCGCGCATTATGCCACTTTTTGTTCGGAAAACCGGAAAGCGCCCTCTGTCGGCAACAACCACGGGTTCAGGTTCACCGAACAAAAAGTGGCATTTGAACGCGACGATCGCATATTCGCGCGACGATCGCTTAATCGGACGCGGGTTCGTCTTTTATACCTACAATGCTACAACGATCTTTTGGTGCACAGCTAAAATTGGAACTAACGCCGCCATCTTGACACAATTTCAGTGACAACAACAACGCCCGCCCCTCAGGCGCCAAAATATTTTTTGTAGCACTAAAACTCAGTTGCACAAAGACAAACATTAAGACAGAACAGGCTCTGCGAGGAATTTGAAAAATAGGTATTTGAAGAAACTATTGCCGTTGTCTTACCTCAAGTGTGCCTCCATAGAGTGCGATAGCGACAGCTGCAGCTCAGACCGATTATATCACAAAAAAAATTGACGAGATCGACTGATTTCTTCTCGAAACCAGAGACGATTCAATTTTTTTGTAATTTTTTAAGAAACAGTATATCTAGGTTCCTATCATTTTCTTTTATGTTTAAAACTTTTCGAATTTGTCTAGTAGTCCTCTAATCACGGCGGTAAAAATGGGGCATTTTCTGTAATTTTTGCAGGATTTTATTTATCAATAAGTTTCTGAAAAAAAGGAAATGAAATGGACGTGTCTACTACAGCAGACCTTGATTTTAGAAAAAAGAAAATGGATGCTCTAGAGGCATTATTCAGGAAGAAAAAAAGGGAATACATTTGGATGGAGATTCGCAGGTCCTGTTTCCTCTTAATGCTCCATTCATTACGTAATGGATCATTAACGCTAAAGATTTCATTAATTTCACCAAAGAACCCTTAAAATCAAGTCTTATGTTGCTTTCTGCAACAAGTTAAAACAAGTTAATGGGAAATTGACAGCTTTAAAACTTAAAGATCGTTTCTGCAACTGGCTATCTTTAAGATAATTATTTAATTTAACTACCCTGATTTTAATATTGTTACACCTACTTTTTATGATGTGTCAATTTTGTCTTTTGCTTATGCTACGGCCGCATCTGCGTGTATAAGTTTCGCACTGATAAGATACACGCAGATATGACCAACCATTATCGGTTATCATGACGATAGTTCGGGCTGCGTAGGACTTATCGCCCGGTTGGCGGTAAATAATAAACGCGGCGAAGTCGCTAATGTTACCCCATTAGCGCGATAATTTTTAGCGATTATAACATATGAAGGTTCGGCACGCATTGCTTTGACACGATAGACGCAGATGCGGCCGCAGCATTATGCATAGTCGTGTTAAAATCACCAATAGGATACTGTACTGCCTAAAATTGTATTGTATAGGTAGGAGTGGTGGCAAGCAAGTACATGCAACTGAACCCTCGCTGGACGGACGCTAAGTACCTGAACATTATGAACAACTTGCTGTGCGGGGTACCCATGATCTTCATGAGGAGGATACCGGAGAACACGTACCTTCAGTTGACTCACCAGGTCAGTTGTAACATGAAGTGTTGGACAAGAGCGCCTACAAAAAAAGCTATGTTAAACGATCGTTACAGATACATTGCTTCGTCTCTTGTTTCGGCACGAACCATGAAATAAGCTAAGTTAATGTGCGCTTTTATCATTTCTAATGTAACAATATTATCGTGGTCCACGTCCACGTCCATAAAATGTATGGAAATACGTGCACGTTATAACGTTATCGTGGCCGTAAATTTAAACGCGTCTTCATGTATTTCCATAAATTTTACTTTCCTGTGTTATCGTGATGCTGTGACGTGAGCTGGTCACAGTATCATGACCTGGCCATCTACGATAATATATTTTTTCAATCATGCTTGGAAATTCGAGCATTGTTTTGATAACCTTCTTCGAGATAAATCAAAAATGCTGTACTGGTCAAATACATGCGAGCAGGCGTTACCTGTCGTCCGGCCAAATAAATTGTTATGAAAACTCATAGCTGTTGTATAATTTAAAAAAAGAACGAACTTTTTACTGCGACACATGGCAACCAAAGTAGTAATTTACCAAAGATTTTATTTCAATTCCGATTTGGCTGCAAATAGAGCTGTTTAAAGTAAAAAAGAAACAAATGAACAATATTGGCGCGTGAAAAATTTTCTTTGTTCGTCATTGATTCTGGAATTTATAATTAATTTACTTAGTTTGAATTTCCGTGCATTATTCGAGAAAAGTACTATACAATCCTTGGCCGCAACCAGGCGTTGATGGACTCACGTATGTTTGCACATTCGCCCATTAATGTCCCTTTAGAAGGTCGTGGCAGTAATGTACCATTGAGGAACTTCATATCTATACATCATAAGGACTATTTCTGCTTGCAGTGATCGGTGGCTATAGAACCGGGGTGGTAACAGATGTGGTCATTGTGTTCACGGGATTTTGTTTTCAAACTGCTTAGATAATATGAAGTTCTTCGTTAGTACTATATCGTCACGTTGGAAATTATAAAAGAGCACAATGCCGTTATAAAAATACTTGCCACACACGTACATTTTAGTAACGTTACTGGTGGATTACAAAGTATAACTACCTAAGTACTCTACTTATAACAAAAAAAATATTTCCAGATATTTTACCATATACGAGCATGTGATCCACTACAGCGCAGGTTTTATTTAGCCATGATGATGAGAACCCAGGTTAGTTCAAAGTCTATATGCAAATTTATGTAAGCGAAAACGTCTTGTTATCTTGTGGTGAAATAGGGATGATGACTAAAAATATTTTTATTTGTCCGTCAGTTCTATTAAGATTTAAAAAAATATTAGACACGTATTTTTCCTTTTTTTACTAATCAAAAGATTACGGCTATACATTGCGTGACGTCACGAGTATGTAGATTTTATACTTACTTGTGACTTAGCAACCCCCACTCCGCAACTTTAATGCGTTTATCTAAGTATTTGTTTATTAATATGATAAAGCAAAAAATATTTTTTTTTTGACCCAGGCATCACCCTATTTTACTAATGAATACGCGATCAGTCGCCTGCCTATGTCACTTTTTGTTCGGAAAACCGGAAAGCGCCCTCTCTTGGCGCGACAACGCGTTCCTCGAACAAAAAGTTTGAACGATCATGTATTCGCGCGATGATCGCTTTTAAATGGGACGCGGGCTGAGACCTTAATATTGCAATTGTTAGGTAAGTACCTATATATTTAAAACAGCCAAAATCGTTTATAATGACCGTCGGATTAAGGTTATTATAACCGATAGTCGTTGCAACCAAAACCTATGTTAAGTTAACAGAAATGCTAGGACCTAGAAAGAAAGAAAGAAAGAAAGAAAATACGTTTATTTGCGGTAAACATGACGCAAAAAAGAACACAAAATTATAAAATGGAAACAAGTTCAGGGAAAATATGCGTCACATTCACGCAAAACGGCCATCGCTCAGCATGATGCTGCGACCCTATGCAAGACAGAGCCCCAGCGCTGGTTTTCAGCGACAGCCGGCCAAAATCGACCTCAAAATTTCGTCGTAATAACCCGTTATAAACTATTTTGACTGTACCACCAGTTGATTGTTCTTGAATTCTTGATCTGTTAAACTTACTTGAAACTCTAACATGTTGCCGCGACATTTTCTCTAGGCGTTAGGCAAGTCATACAGTTGGAGCGCGCGCGAAGTCTCCCGGCTAGGTTTACTTCTAGCTGAGGTCAGTGGCCCCGACCTGAGTGCCATCAACCCTGAAGCAATGTCTGGCATAACAGCCCAAGTAAGACCTTATTATTACTTCGTAAATAACATTAGCAGTATGCTGCACGTGTGTATACGATAAGTAGAGAACACGCAAATCGCAGAGTTAAAGTGCCGTTATGACCATTGTAATCTAAAATCTTTTTGGCGTATGTTTTGGTCCAGGTTAAAACGAATGAGTTTGTTTTGTTTCTTTCTGACTGGACCAAACGTAGACAAACTGATGTTCAGTGAGCCATTCGAATGAAGCCATTGATTGGAGCTGATCAGACGGTAAACTTATCACATCGCCCCCACGGTTAAATTACCAACCATAGTCACTACGATCAGATAATTGAACATAGGTTAACAGAACTTGTAACTATTACAGGTGATGCTAGAAATGCCGATACACAGTCTAAAGTCGATCACAGAGATGCAGCTCCGCTACCTGGACCCGAAGCCGCTCAATATCCTGGCACGTAAGCTGATTGCTTACCAAACCCAACAGCTTGCGATTTCTAATTATGCAGCCACGCCACTAGGATTCCCAGAAGTTTTATTGTATATTTCGATTGTAATTATATTAGAAGCAAAATAAATTATAGTTTTTAACACAATTCGACGTTATTTTCGGTGTCTTTAAGTTACTTTTCGGGGTGTAAGTTGTTAGGTTGCCAAACGGTTAACGGTTAAAGCCTCACGTAGACTAGCGTGATGCGACGGCGCGACGTGACGCGAACAAAACAATTTCTAAGAAAACTTCACGGTAGAACAATTACTGGTGTCGCGTCGCGCCTGTCTGCACGAGGCTTTACCAAGACGTGTCGAGAAAAAAAAGTAACCAGAATCTTAATTGTGTAACACACGATCAATCACAATCTGAATCATTTTGTAGGATATTGCTAATCCATTGCTTCAAATGTTTGAAAAATGTGTCTGTTCAACAACGTAAACAACTCAATGAATGTTGTTGAACTGTCAAAATGAAACATATTGTGATAGATCGTGTGTTACGCAATTAGGGTACAAAATGTGTACTCTAGTAAGAGATATCTTAGACGTTGTTTTTAATGGAGACCTTGTAAAACAAAGTAAACAAAGATAAGAAACACAAAGTAAAAAAAAAAACCTTTTTGTTGTATAAATTGTCAAAATGGATAACTTTTAAACACTTTCAACGGCGGTAGATGGAACGAGTATCGACCATCAGGGTGAAGCCGTGCCAGTAACTAAAACAAATACATTTAATAAAAATCAAGCTGGTGAAGGCATTAATAAAAGATAACGATGAGTCAAACACTTTTTACTTACTATAACACAGTTCCACTGAGTCTGCGTCTCCACATTAGAAACTAGCAATAGTTGCGGACATACTCGTGTCTGTATTTGTATACACGGTAGTGGTTTAGGACATGTTGAGCATGGCGGTGATACTGGCATGCATCCTTGCGTCTGTACTTGTATACAAGGTATTGGTTTAGGACAACATGTTGAGCATATCGGTGATACTGGTGTGCATTCTTGTGTCTGTACTTGTACACACGGTATTGGTTTAGGACAAGATGTTGAGCATGTCGGTGATACTGGCATGCATCCTTGTGTCTGTACTTGTATACACGGTATTGGTTTAGGACAACATGTTGAGCATATCGGTGATACTGGTGTGCATTCTTGTGTCTGTACTTGTACACACGGTATTGGTTTAGGACAACATGTTGAGCATATCGGTGATACTGGTGTGCATTCTTGTGTCTGTACTTGTATACACGGTATTGGTTTAGGAGAACATGTTGAGCATCGCGGTGATACTCGCATGCACCCTTGTGACTGAACTTGTGGAGATGTCTGTGAGCTCACTTGCGAGCATACTGACTGTACTTTTTGACATGACGTTACTGGCGGGCAAAACTCTGAGCACACTTGTGTATCTACATGTTCGCATTTTAGTGGGCATAATTTTTTGCATTGCTTAACCTGCGTCGTTACTAATATCGAAGAGCTACTCTCTTTTTGATTGTCGCACCTCGTACCCGAGTCTTCTGAAATGCTCACTTTACGTTTGGTCGTCATTATACATTCGCCTTGTGGCTCTTCAGTTTGACATGTTGTGTCTGTTTTCTTCCCCATTTCCCGCCTCTGTAAAGGCACTCCTGATACCGTAACAGTAGTAATAGTATCTAAAGTCATCTCTGATAAATTCTGTTTTATTGGTATTCCACTGCTTGTTTTTTTTTCCTGTGACTGCCTTAGGCCGCATGGCCGACATGGTGGATTGAAATTACAACTGAAAATGATAGGATCATGAAAGACGTGAGTACTTTATGAGCATTTTAGTCTTCTAATGTACATATTTGTATATTATCAATTCAGTGATCCTGATCAGTCAATGTTGTTAGCAATTTTCTAAGTATCCTGACCAGACCAACAATGTAGCAAGGCTGCCTACAAAAACACGCATTTGGTCAGTCTGGAGCTGGTTTACGGAGGGCAAGACTGCTTAATATTTTCGTTATAGTTTGTCACAGGTAGCTGACACGAGTCGTTCAGTTTGTTGGTTAAAATTATTCGCATTAATTTAAAATAAAATTTTAACAACGTAGTCAAATAAGAGATCATTTATAATCCCTTACGATTAAAAACATATCTCAGAAGAAATATTAGTGTAGAATAATAACTTACCAATCCATATCTTCATCCATATCTTCATTCAGTGAGTTTGACAATAATACGAAATACTTTTTGTTATTATCACAGCATGGCGGAAGATCACACCGCGGCGGGTAGTTTAGCCTTCCACAACCAGCACACTGGACAACCATCAATTGTGGAGAACTCTCGAACCCGTTATCTCGAAAATACTGTTGGTTTATTATAGACTGCAACGATCTTTTGCGTCGCACAAACACACCATCGTCAATAGATATCTGAGATTCTTTTTCTGAACTCGTAATGTTTGTTAACGACCGCGACCTCAGACAATTCTTTTGACAAGAATAGACTGACCTCACAATGTTCCGAACCTCAACATTCAGTTTTAGATTTATTACGTCACCTTTATTTTGGATTGATATAATATTTTCGTCAGGATCTACGGTAGCGAGTCTATGATCTCGTTTACAACAGAGAGCGCACGTGCACGTGTACGAGTTGACTTTTGCTGTACTACTTGTGGACACTTCTTGTTGGTGGTGTTCTATTGCTTCTGTATTAGTTTGGACTTCTTCGTTAACCGTACCAGACGCCTTGCTCTTTTCGTCATATATCAGTTCTGTTTGTGTTTCTTTCGGGTAATTCTTAGAGACATCAACAATTATTTTGACTGAATCTAACCGCACAGACCTTATCTCGCTTTCCTTTTCATTTATTTCTTTTTCATCGATAACATTTTCAAGAGGATTTTTATTTGTTGCTAAATTCACTAGGTTTGTTATAGAAATAGTCGGTGTTTCAAGGGTAGGTGGACTGATGTGTTTGTATGGATCCTTGGGCAGTGTTTTTGATTTTCCAACGTTATTGGAAGCTGGGACAGGAATAGCACTGGCTTTACTAATAATTCTCTTTGGGAGAAACTCTTTGTTGGTTTTTATAGGTTGTTTATCGTTCGGCTTCCTTAGCAATGACGTGTTTTGCCCGATTGACAAACGTTTTTTTTCAGTCGATGCTGTTCCCGCAGATAAACTACTTCTTCGTGCATGTTGCTGGGCTTCAGATATATGCGAAGCCCCTGCTGCTCCGGTTCCTGCAACGCTACTTTGTCTAGCCCCAGGGTAACCCACTCTGTTTTTAATTTCTGATTCATCTAACTTGGCTGCAGTTTCGTCTACTCTGATACCAGGAGATCCCAATTTGGGTTGACCCAAATTGCTAGTTCTTGCTATAGAACTCATCCTATCTCTAGGACTTGCTCTAGATCCAGATACAGCTGCTCTGGCACCAGAGTTGGCTCCTCTAAAGCCAGGATTTACTAATCCGGCTTCATGATCACTACTTCTGAGTCCTAGATCACCAGCTCTGGCTTCATGATCACCCACTCTGCTTTCCCGACCACCCAATCTAGCTAAATGATCGCTCTGTTTGTTTCTTTGTTCACTCAGTCTAGCTGCGTTCAGCCCGGCTCTGCCTGCAGGATTAGTTTCTCTGCCTTTGTGCTCGCCTGCTTGTCCACTAAGTCTGCGTGTTTGTTCAATTCCTCCTTTCTGTTGGCTTGGTCTGTGCTTATTTTCAATTCCTGGGGGTCTCAGTTCGCTTGGTCTGCGCGCATTTTCGTTTTGTATGGCTTTTGGTTCACTCATTCCTTTTACAGTGTCGTTTTCTCTGCCACTTTGTTCACTGTCATTTACTCTACGTCCAACTTTTCCTCCATTCCCAATTTGTTTGTCCCTTTGATCACCTTCTGTAATTCTATATTTACCCTTCTGTTCAAGGTTGCTTTCGTCAATTGGGCTTAATGTGCTGCTTTGTTTACGAAATTTACTATCTTCCCTGCATGCATCTTTATCTACTGTATCTTTGGCCGATCTGTCTACATTGTCATCTAAACTTCTTTCATTATCACGCAACCCAATCTCATATACTTCTTTTTTTAAATCAATTTCATTCGACCATGGCCCATCATTTCCCGGTTTAGCTTCATGTATAGTCGACCAAGCTCCACTTTTGGCCGGTCTAGGTCCATATTCATCTGGTCGGTTTCTTTGTTCCACAGACCGATCTGCAAATTCAGCCGATCTAGCTCTATATTCACCTGGCTGAGCTACATTTACACTCGGTCTAGTTTCATATTCACCTGGCTTAGGTCCGTTTTCTCTCGGTCTAGAATCATATTCACCCAGTCTAGCTTTACATTCACTTGTACTTACAACTCCATTTCTACTCGCTATAGGTATATTTTCGTCTGGTCTAAGTCTAAATTCACCCGAACTACCTCCGTTTTTACTCAATCTAACAGCATGTTCATCTGGGTAAGCTTCGTATTCACCCGGTTTCATTGCATTTTCATTCAGTTTAGCTCCATATTCATCCGGTCTAGTCCTAAATTCACCCAGTTTAGATCCATTCTCACTCAATCTAAGTGCATGTTCACTCGGACTTGCAAATAACTTAGCTCCATATCCGGCCGGTTTAGCTAGAGATTCAACGAGTGGATATCCAAATTCACCCTGGCTAGCTCCATATTCACCCGGTCTAACTGCATGTTCACCCGCCGTAGATGCAATTTTGCCTGATTTGGGTCTGTAATCTTCTGCTACAGCTGGTTCTGAATGTGCCTGTAAAAAAGACAAATCTTAATCTGGTATATATAATAGTCACTAAGTCTATTTTCAATATGGGTAAAGAAGAATGAAGAAGACCTTTATTTTGATTTGAATTCGTGATATATGTTAGCATTTTCCACTCTCTCCCTAACAGTTCTTATTTATTTTATTTTATTCGGGAAACTTACAGATAACATATACAGTGTTCCACGTGTGTGTATCAGGTCGTGGAAGGAATACGTCAAATTACAAGTCACCCTGTATAACAAAAGACCGGGCAAGTGCGTGTCGGACCACGCACAATAGTTGGGATGGAATTTATCCCAACAACAAACTTAACATTGTAGTTAAAAAAACATGTTCTCCCATACGGAGTGTATCGGAGAACATGCTTTTTGCAACTGCAAATGTAAGTTGGTCGATTATTACTCGTTCACTTGTAGAGCCTACTTCTGTGATGGTTTTCCTTTAACCTTTGTTATAATAATATAATATATGTAAAAAAATTCACGGCAATAGTTTATATTATAAACTATTGCCGTGAATTTTTTTACATATTCAAAACCAACCATTTAAGTGGCGAGGACACTTGACTCTAACAAAAATTTGCACTTTAAAGCTTAATATTTGGCAAACGGATTCCTGAATACAAAAATGGTTTTTCACACACTCTTTCTCACACTAATGTTTTAGAACGACCTTTCCAACCCCACACCATCGGAAAGACGAGCAAAAAAAAGCATCCCACTTTAAGTATAAGGAAGGTACCCAAAAAAAAACATGATTTTATCTAACCATTTTGTCGGCTTGATTAATTTGTATACCCATGCCAAATAACAGCTTTCTAGTACTAATAGTCTCTGAGCTAAGTCGCGGACAGACAGACAGATGGACATGTCGGAAACTATAAACGTTCCTTGTTGACTACGGTAACCCTACTATACGGTAAAACTTCTCTAATGAAGAAAAGTTTCTTTGGTGTTGCTCCACAGGTGTATAATAAGATGCCATTGCAGAAGTTTAAGAAAACACTTAACGGGTTACTGATTGAATTTTTTTATTATACTCTAGAATCTAGATGAATTTCTCACTAACAAATTTCTATAATTATAATCCTGACATAAATTCTTCAATACTAATAATACAATTTTTTTTTTTTACTTGAATTATTGACATTAAATTTTGACATGAAATGAAATTGACACTGAATGTAATAAAATTTAATTTGCTTGCATGCGTTAATTTAACAATTAGGTATCTACTCAAATACTTATTTCATTCAATTGTAATAAGTGGTCATTGTAATTTAATAGTATGATTGAATAACTTTTGACAATATTAATCATTTGTATGTCAATATTGGCAAAACAGCGCACTGCCCCTAATATTTAAGAACTTTGTATATTATCACCTATGTTTGACAAATAAATTATTCTTATTCTTATTCCTAAAAATCTATTGCCGTCTCGCAAAAACTCAAGAATGGCTCGACTGATTACATTTTTTTTGGTTGTTTTATTAGCCTCATTGGGTGGTTTAGGTAGATAACAAAACACAAAGGAACAGCCGAAAAATCGAAGAAAGAAACACATGGTACCAGCGCACTTGTCTTTCAACGTGGAAAGACAAGTGCGACAAGTGCGCGTGCACAGAGTGTTTCTTTTACGTATCAATTTCATATTATTTGTGAATATTAGCAAAAAAAAACTTTTTTTTTTATGGTAATATTATGTTGTGTATTTTTGGACTCTATACTATTGAGGGTTAACGGGAACGTCCTTCGTAAGTTAAAATACTGTGTAGACGTCACAAAAAAAAAAAAAACACTTTTCTTACAAGAATATTGATTTCGGATATTTTTGTCAGAAATATAATAAGGTGTATTGAAATAACACGCACTGAGCTCATGAAGGGTCCACCTGCCGGCCCCAACTCCGGATGTCCAGTAGTATATAATGACTTCAGATAATCTTCATCTGAAACAACGTATGGACACTTTTAACGGCGCTCAGCAGCAGGACGGCATGGCGGCATGGCTTTACTCATGTGACATGGCGCGGCAAACCATATTTTGTAAGCATGCACTTTGAACTGACTGGTTGAGAAACTAAATACAAACTAAATGTGCCTATGTGCCTACGCATAACTGTAATAATCTACACTATGTAATCTAAATGAATTCAAACTAATATTATAAATGCGAAAGTGAGTTTGTTTGTTTCTTTGTTACGCTAAAACGGCTGAACGGATTTGGATGAAATTCGGCACATGGGTAGACCATGACCTGGAGAAGGACATAGGATATACTTTATCCTGATATTGCCACGGGGTCGAGACTTATGCGGGTGATCCCGCGGGGCGTAGCTAGTATCCTAACTAGTAAATGATATAAATGCGAAAGTGAGTTTGTTTGTTTGTTACGCTTTCACGCCAAAAGGACTGAATGGATTGGCACATGGGTAGACTATGACTCGATCATGATCGAAACTTATGCGAGTGAAACCGCGGGGTGCAGCTAGTTAAATAAAGAGGAAAAAAAAGATTTTTGTATGCTTGTTTGTTACGTTTTCACGGCTAAACGGCTGAACTGATTTTGATGAAATTTGGTATGGGGATACTTTGAACCCTTGGGAAGGACAAAGAATACTTTTTATCGACACACAACGAGGACGAAGCCTCGTAATATTATGAAAGGAAAAGATTTGTATTTTTGTTTGTAATGAATAAACTCAAAAACTATTGGCCGATTTTTAAATTTCTTTCACCAGTAGAATGGTGTATTATTACTACGTATAAATAGTGCCATCCACGAAGACGCGCCCCACTTCGATCCGCTTCGTATTAAACTATAGCTTACAGTACAGTAATCGCGGAGTGGGGCGCGTATTCGTGGATGGCACTATCTGTAACATAGGCTATAATTTAAAAGATATCACGCGGGCGGACCCGCTGGCGGAAACTAGTTAACAATAATTATATTATATATAAGGTCCCATTCAAATAGATGGACAAAATTTTAGAAATCATTCAGACCACCAAAGTAAGGACAATGGTAAAAAACTAATAAGAAAAACGCATTAGATACTTACAAGAAAAATAAATCCGTTAACGAAAATAACTAAAAATGTTGGTTACCCAAATGCCATTTATTATTTTAGGTCAAAATAAAATCACTTTAATCAGTGTTTGTTTTGCTTGGATATCTTTGGTTAGGCGTATTGAATGCTGTGTTAAAATTTGTCCATCTATTTTAATGGGACCTTGTATATCTTGGTCTTGGTTCACTAACCTTCTTTTTCGGGGCATAAGCAACACGTTTGGAGATCACAACACTCTAAAAAGTAGGTATAATATTAATAATAATAATAAAAAAGTATATTCAGGTAAAAAGGTAAAACACTAAATACAAATTTGCTTAAATCTACGAAAAATGCAATTATGTTATGTGCCTGAACTAGGTCATCCTGTGTTTCAGGCGAGGCAAGGTATAATATTTGTAAATAATCACATTAATAAAAATCAAGTCATCTAATAGGTATGTAAAAAGGTGTAAATAGTACAATAAATCTAAAACTACTTGCTAAAATCTTAGTACCTATCCTAACTTAGCTAAACTTAATTAGTACAAAATTAAATACAACTTTTATTTAAGTACATAACATTTAAACAACACTTTTATTTAAGTATATTAACATAACATAACCTCACACCTATATTCCTCGAAGGGTTAGCCAGAAATGCACCTATAGAACACCCACATTTCGCCAGTTATGTTTAAGTCCCATGTAACAGGGGGCGAGCCTATTGCCATCAACTGAGCACAAATCCAGACTCCGGGCTGCTACAGAGATATTCCAGATGGAAAACTCAATAACAATTTGCTCAACCTGGGAATTGAACCCAGGAGCTCATACTCATCAGCGAACACTAGACCAACGAGGCAGTTAAGTTCGAGTCGGTATATTATTAGGTATTAAGTATTACTAAATTAGTACCTATTGCAAAAACAACACCGAAACACCCTTGGGAAAAACAGGCGAGATTCCAAAAACACTATACTCCATTGGTTAAAGTAATTATATAACGGTAAACAAATCGTAAAAAGGGTTTTTATAAATGACACTTTCTTGTTTAAAAATAGGTACCTACGTTATAACCAAATTAAATTTAGTTTCGATTTCTACGATAGTTTCCTCTTTTATTAATGTATGTTAAAACGTAAACGTTATAATTTATTTCACTACTCTTTTTTTTGGTTAATAATATAATATTTTGTAATCTGTCTATTGTAAAGAACCCAAAAAGACCGGTTACCTACGTCAACTAATTATAACGTTACTAAATTGAAGAGTACAACTGTGACGTAGCATGACAACTGAAGTGACAGGGATTACGATTATTCGGTTACTTGACTTATTTAACTACCTTAACCAACGGAGTATAAGTACCTACCTATGTATAACTGGGATACCAGCCCATGCTGAGTTCTTAAAGCAATTTCGAGATTTCATTAGACTTTCAAAATAATAATCACAAACTGTTATTAATATTGTCTACAGTTATTTCCCATGCCTATTCCCGGGCACAATCATTGTGATTTGTGTCCACTGGTAGGTGAAGGATTTGTCCCACATGGGGCTCAGTACCATTGACATGCTTGCTTTGGTGGTAAAGCATAATTTAAAGGCCATTCCAAAGTCGATAGCATTAGTACTACAGTTGCTGCAATAAGCAGCTGTGACTAATAGACAGGCACAGAACAAGTCGGAACATGAGGTTCCTTCTTTAGGGGGAAGTGCTAAGGTAGTCCGCGAAATTTATAATTATTAGAATCAGCAATACAACTCCTTATGTTAGAATAATCCTAGAATGTCGTGATTTCATGAAATAGTCATTCAATAGAAGGAGTTGTGTTGATGATTTTTATGATTCAATCTGCCTAGCCTTTTCCCAAATATATTAGGGTCGGCTTCCAGTCTGACCGGATCCAGCTGAATAGCAGTATTTTAAAGAAGAGGTAAGACTGGTTGTCACTTTCGGGCTTCTGACGACCCGTAACGACTGTCAAAGATCCACGAATGACAGCCGGGACCAAAGGCTGAACATGCTTTCCGAGGCACGGAGGAGTCTCGGTATGTAAAGATGGTCCATCCACAGACCAACCCTGGCAAGCGTAGCTTAAACTGATGGATCGACCCGTGCGGCAGTTATTACTTAGCCACGAGCTCCTCGAGATGATTTTTATGATTATAATTCTATAAATAAACATTTGATACGGCCGCGAATCATATTTAGATCAACATACAACCTGATACTGATCTGCAAATTGCAAAAAACGTAAGATTATTTGAATTTCGCGGGCTACCCTGATGCTTTCGCGTTAACCTATTTGGTACGGAGCCCAACAAACTTTTTGAGGGCGCTTCAGTAGCCCAGTTAGGAAGTCATCAAGCGTATATACTGAAAGAGGGCAACGTCGCAAATAGCTGTCAAATATTATGTCGCATTTTTTTATTTATTGGGCAATATTCTGTATGGAAATAAGAAATATGGCTAAATAGTGAACTAGAATATTAGTAATGAATTGCAATTATAACACTGAATTTGATGTTGTAATCATTTTAGGTGTAAAGAAGGCATTTGGAAAGTTTCCAAATACTTTTTTACATCTACAACGAAATATTCGGTGTTATTCGATATTAATTATCGAATTTCAGAATCAATATGTTAGGTCACTAATTAGTCATATTTCTTATTTCCATACAGTTATATTGCCAAATTAATCAAAACAGCTAAATATTTGATAGCTATTTGCGACGTTGCCAACTTTCAGTATAAACGCTCTTATGAAATGGGTCCTCTAACTAAGTACTTAGAGACCTTTTGGAGACGTGAACTTCTGTTGACGAAAGAGAACAGTAAAATGAAAGCTATTTCAATAAATAACTCACCATCTTTTTCGGGGCATAAACAACATATCTCTTCGAGTACACATTCTACAAAGTAAAAACATTTAAATTTAGTTTAGGTATACAAATGATGAAAAATGGAAATAAATGGTTTATTATTTTAACAAGTGAATACCTTAACAACTGCTGATTGGAGCCTCTTTTTAAGTAAATAAGCCTCTTAAAATAAGTATTATTTACTAGATTTTTTTATTCAATGCTATCGTAGGAACACACGGCTACACATCAAGCTATACATTTCCAGTATAAGCTGACCTCACATTGTACGGAAATCTTATACAATGCGAGATCAGCTTGATGTGTATTCAAGAAAATAATAAAAAATGTTACGGCCGCATACTCAAGACTGTTGCGTACTGGTATACACTGTTTTGGCCATTTTCTGTGAAGACTGATACTGTTACTTATTTATACTGTGGTGCGGGATTCGGTGTAGGGTTATATTTTATTCCAGCAGCGCCTCCGTGTCTCCAAAAGTGAGTGGTTTTATCCAATGAGTTACAATATTATGCTATTATTCTTTGGATTATAATCATATGCTATGCAATTATCTACATCTAAGACAGTTACACAATATCAAAAGATATTGGGTAAAATTCTGGCTAGATGATCACCCATTGATACAGAATGATTTATTGAGCAGGTTTATTCGATTTTTGAATGAAGTTTTTTCTTAATATTAAATTGGCGACGTGGTTCCTAAGAATCTTCTCTGCCTCTAATAGTAGGCATCGGCTGGGTATAGATAGGTACTACAGTTTGACCAAGACCGCTGTTCCGCGCTCAACGCTCAAGCCGTCCCGCCGCTCATTCGTTAACGCTACCCCCGCCTCGCCGCGCATTCATAAGGCGGCGGTCTCGGTCAAACTATAACAACACTAACATAATTTAGAGGTACAAATTGTTATAAATTACTTTATCATTTGTGTTTTTAGGTTATTGATCGTTAAAGTTTTCTATGAATGAAATGTATTTTTTTTTAATACTTCCCGATTTTTTATATTTGTCTGAATTAATCACCCAATATCTGACTGTAAAACTATGTTGTACTACTAAATAACACCATGTCAATACTAACCTGGAATTCTCTTTCTTGCTTGTCGCTTTTCCCAGGACCTTCAAACATTTTATTTTTTTGTTAAATTATCCTCCTTACGTATTTTATTTTAAATACTCGAAATAAGATTTACAGTGATTTGTTTTAAATTATAACTGACTAGAAACCCGCCCCTGCTTCTTCTACATGATGGTGAAAACAGCGGTTGCGCAGTTTAGTAGAACAACGCGGTTACACCGACAAACACGAGAAGCGAATTTAATTTATAATTTATGTAGAACTGGATATAGATGTTTTTGATAATAAATGATTGTTTATAGGTGCTCTGCTTACCTACAAGCTCTTATCAGATACTTCTGATAGCCAGCATCAATGAATGGGTCTGGTGATATAACAGCCACATATGCCAGACCATCTTTAAGTTCCAGCGGCCCTTCCACCAGCCGGCCATCGGTAGTGTACAGATTAATCGGAGGACTCCTGGAAGTGATCAATTTAGAATGAAATAAGACACAAATTAATTTAAATTTAACTCCTTTTTGGTGTTCTGCGCCCAAAGGGTACCAACGGACTGTTACTAAGGCTGTGCTGTTCGTCCTTCTGTCTGTCACAGGGCTGTATCTTTTGAACCGTAATAGGTAGACACTTGAAATGTTCACAGAGTGTGTACTACTACGGCCAACATAACAAAAAAAAACCGGCCAAGTGTATGTCGGACCACGCACAATGACGCCAGTAGCACACCTCTGCCGCGAAACCGCAGTAGTTCAATTCACGCTGGTAGCATACCTCCGCCGCGAAACTATAGCAGCGAAACCGCAGTAGTTCAATTCGTTTCGCAGCGGTGGTGTGCGTCTTGTTCCGCTACTCGAGTTCCGCTACTCGAATTTCGAGTAGCGGAACATGACGCGAGCCGGTTGAATTGAACTACTGCGGTTTCGCTGCTATGGTTTCGCGGCGGAGATGTGCTACCGGCGTGAAGGGTTCCGTAGTTGGGATGAATTTATCCCAAGAACAAACTTTTAAAAGCTGAGAAACATGTTCTCCCATGTATCCATATACGTCACGGGCAATACTCCAACCGCAAACGTAAGTTAGTAATCGCAAAAAAAATATATATAATAAAACAAAAAATTATCTATTTTCGGACTTTCTCCTTTACTTGTGCTGTGAGACCTTCCTTCCTGCCAAATTTCATGATTCTAGGTTAACGGGAAGTACCTACCCCACGCATCTCTGAGAAAATGGATATTGACAAACTGACGGACGGACAACAAAGTGATCCTATAAAGGTTCCGTTTTTCCGTTTGAGGTACAGAACCCTAAAAAATAATAAAAATAAAGTAAAGTTAAAAATTAAGGGGTGTTCCCATACAAGAAACGTGTTAAAGAAATATGTAGTGTTAAATATTACGGTGGTTCGCAACCGTTCGTTGCACTTGGCCGCTTTTTAATTATTTATTAAAATTGCTGATAAAAAAGCGTTTTATAAGACTGTCTAACAATCGACGGATAATTTTATTACTCACTGGAGTCCATAATGTGACTGTGCCAACAGGTTTAGTGTGTCGTCCCATAAGTTAAGTTCGTCAGCTCGTAGGTGATACTTTCTTGGCGGAGAATACTGCTGACCGTTTGAAAACAAAAATATCTCGATGGATTTCCAGTCACCCTCGAGATCAGGGACTCTAGCTTCGTCTGCATTCATGCTCCGTTATATTCCACGAGTGATTTGATTGCCTGACTCTTCCTAAAATATCAGGAGCCATAGAAATTAGGTTATTGGTCGCACTGGCTTTTGTTAACAAACTGATGATTTCGTAAACAACTTTATTACTATCAGTTCCAGTGAATAAATAAATTTATTTAAATGATTTATAAAAATATCGGAAGTCGACTAGGTTTTCCTTAGTTTGCTACATTAAAATTTTAATTTATTTTATTGATAATATTTTTGAAAATACCGCGACATTTCTCGTATTTCAGATCTGACACTACATCTGAGAGTTGCCATTATTTTATTATAATATTTCCCCATGTCATTAGTAAATTATTAGAATACTTTTGAAGAAACTTCTAACTTGTAACTGCGCTAAGAAATACTTCTTTTCTAAATAAAAGGTTTTCTAAATAAATACAAACAAAAACTCACGCCTTCTACCCATGGGGGTAGACAGAAACTTACAGAACGCCACCTGTTGTTTTAAAAAATATATGTATAAATAATAATATTAATATTGGTCTATCCCTTGGATAATATTCATTAAAATTTTATCCTGTGATCTAATTTAGTTGCCATATGTACCGATTTGGATTACCTACTAAGGGGTCATCCATAAAGTACGTCACACGAATTTCATGATTTTTTGAGCCCCCCCCCGTCCTTGTCACAGGTGGTCACATTTATGAGACCCCCCCCCTCCCTAGTGTGACATCACATGTTTGGCAAATTTCACATCGAAAAATTATTAAATTAAAACAGCAGTTCCGAAATTAGTTTTATTTCCAGATTTTGAAATATGATGTCACGAAACTTAGGACCCCTCCCACCCCTTGTCACACCATGTCACACTTTGTCGACCCCCTCCCCCCCCTTTACGTGTGATGTACTTTATGGATGACCCCTAATGGGGTTAAAAAAGGAAAGCTCGTCCGTAGGATGGCAGCACTGTTGTTATGTTATCTGTTAATGTTACTTATGTACTGTCATTAAACTGTCATTATTGTGTTTCTGTTGTTGTTTAGTTTTGATTAAAATGAATATATATTAGAGTGACCAATTACTTATTGGCAGATTTAGTAGAAAATGTAAAAAAAAAACTTCATGCCGAGTTTCTCCCTTATTTTCTTTTATTCAAATATTTGTGAAATAAATGGATTCCCGTATTTATGTACCTAATTGACAGCTGCGCAAAAGTTCGTATTAAATAATTATTCGTAAAAGCAGTAGCTTGTTTACAAAAATGTATGGATAGCCGTCAAATTCATGGACCAGAGATAGTAGTGACTTCTAAAATATTAATAATAAGTTTATTTGTTTTCTCTCACAATGATTTTGTTAACAGTTTTGAACTATATAAATTCACACTGTGAGAGCTGGTACCTGATGTAGGTTTAAAAACCCGAGTTACAGGTCACCAGGCCCCACTTAGTGACTATTGGTTTTATTCATTTAGTTGGTTTTATTCGTTTATTGGTTTTTTAGTTTACTTTAGTAACAGTAAACTAAATTATTCCATTTAAATTGCGAAAATTTCAAAACCTGGCAATACACAATTTGTTTATAATAAACTTGGATACTTGTCTTTCAGCACAGTCTCAGCATTTATTAAAAACTTCAAATTTATTCTATCATAGTAATAGTAATAGGTTTCTCTGTCTCCGGGGACTGGGGTTCTCCATCAGGTAAGTGATTAGTTTGTCTTGCTCAATCGATCGTGACCGATACGAAGCAACAATATAATTTGTTTGTTTATTTATATATGTATACTATATTGTACTTACACTTTTGGAACTCGTGGCTAAGCCATAACTGCCGCACGAGTCGATCAGGTTAAGCTACGCTTGCCGGGGTTGGTCTGTGGATGGGTGATCACCTTTACATACCGAGACTCCTCAGTGCCTCAAAAAGCACGTTAAGCCGTTGGTCCCGGCTTTCATTCGTGGATCTTTGACAGTCGTTACGGGTCGTCAGAAGCCCGAAAGTCTGACCACCAGTCTTACCAAGGGGTATCGTATTACCCAGTTACTGGGTTGTGGAGGTCAGATAGGCAGTCGCTCCATGTAAAATACTGGTATTCAGCTGCATCCGGTTAGACTGGAAGCCGACCCCAACATAGTTGGGAAAAGGCTAGGCAGATTGACTGTACTTACACCACAAAATTACATGACAAAAAAAAACATAATTACAAAACATACAATGGGCGACCTTGTCGCTTTCCGCTCTCTCTTCCAGACAACCTTAGAATGGACAGTGATTTGCCTGGACGTAAAATGGGACTGTCGTTGGTGCAAAATAATTGTAATGATTGTACCTTGTCCGCCGTCCACCGATGTTTTAGAAGATACAATTTTTTTGTTCGAATTACACAGGATGTAATCAGAAAGTGAAAATAATTCAAGTGTTCTAAGTAGAGTTAGCTAGATTTTCGGTGCACCCTAAGACCCTGAGTCAGTCTTCTAACTTTGCTGGATTCAAACTAAATCTTTACGTAGATATACATCATTAAAGGTGTTTCTCCAAACATGAGAGAAAAAGAAGAAATTAAGTCACCATACCGTGGCCTCAGACCAAATATAAAATCCAGCCAAGTGCGAGTCGGCCTCGGTTCCGTATCTATAAAAACGGCAAAAAAAAACACGTTTGTTGTATGGGAGCTGGGAGCCCTCTTAAATATTTATTTAATTCTGTTTTTAGTATTTGTTGTTAAAGCGGCAACAGAAATACATCATCTGTGAAAATTTCAACTGTCTAACTATCACGGTTCATGAGATACAGCCTGGTGACAGTCGGACAGCGGAGTCTTAGTAATAGGGTCCCGTTATACCTTTTAGGTACCGAACCCTAAAAACCAAGACAGCGCTGCAAACAATACAGTGAAGCATGCCAAAATTACGTTAAGTGCGTTGCACACATGTTTACGAACCCGGCCTCACGTCACTTTGTCTTGGTTTTTTATTTGGTCTGAGACGGTGGCCCGTAAACTTACTGAAAAAATAAAATATCATCACCAAAAATACTGAAAGATAGCCTAATTTTTACAACCACGCCAACTCAACCCCGCCTCTAATAGAGTTACTTTACTTCGTTCAACTTGAGGGTCAACGGTCGCCGCACCCCACAAGGGGTGGTTGGTGGTCGCGCCACTTGACATTTCATTAACGTGGTAGTAGTATTACTTTACGTTAGCCTCCGTTCTCTGTAGATAAAGTTGTTTCGTCTTTACACAGTTCATTATTGGGAACAACTTTGCCGATTGACTATGTGACTTAAACTTACTGACCAAGTTTATTTTTAGAGGATTGGACCAAAACTCTCTCTTATTCCAAGAGAAGATTTTTGGGTAATTTTTACCAGCTGTAAGGTAATTTTTACTATAGCTAGGATATGATATGAATTATATTGGTTTACTCTTTTGCATGATAAGGGTCATTAATGCCATCACCCTTTTAAATAGCGATGCCTTTTATTATAGGGCAAATCGTGCGGGTGACACAATATCAATAGGTTACCACGACATTCTAGTAGGTACAGACGCCAGCAGATCAACCTACCCGAAACTGTCAAATTTTCCCAATCAACTTTGAACCTTATGCTTTAGTGATAGAGTTGCAAATCTATTAAGTAAATTTGACAGATAGTAGTAGGTTGAAGTGCTGCCGTCTGTACCTAACAATAGGACGGGACACACTGGGAACGACGCGAAACGAAGCTAAGTTCGTTTAGCTTTCTTCCGAGTCTTTACCCGACTGCGGCGAAGCCAAAACAGGAGGGTTATGTGTTTTTCCTGTATGTTTGTCTATCCGTCTCTATGTTCCCTCGTAACTACTAAATGGCTGAATCGATTTTGATGAATGATATATTATGTCGTTAGATTCGTCTTTATTGCGCGTGTGTCACTTTATTAAAATCAAAATGGCGGATTTTAGGCGCCAAAATGTAAGTTTTCAAAAAAATCAAGTGGGGTATCAAAATTAAGGTTTTTGAAAGGTATAACAAAAATATATAAAAATTATATGTTTAAATGTAAAAATTATATATTTGGAATGAGAAATGATAAAAAACGAAAAAGCTGAAAATAAAAAACATTATTTAAAATAACAAAAAAACCCGGCTGCAAAAACACATAACTGAAAAGAGAATAAAAACAAGCATTATAATGTTTAGAATTTTGGTATCGCAGGCAAACAAAAGTTACACCACATTTCGGGTCATTGGTCCCGCCTGCAATACCAAAATTCTATAGATTATAATGCTTGTTTTTATTCTCTTTTCACCCGAAACACAGTCAAGTGCGAGTCGTAGTATGAACTCGCTCATGATCGATATAGTGCATTCCTACAAAGGAGATTTTTACAACATAATATATGACGCCCTGACTAAGATTTTGCACAGTGGTGCCGATTCTCTTGTACATCGAACTAAACCATCACTAAAATGACTTTTGGTTATGAGAATCTTAAAGCTATTCTGCAAAAAAAGTCTCATGAATTTTTTTTAGAGCCGGAGGCGCTCTTGGCACGTCGAGGCTGCGCCCCCGGCGCGCCTCCGACTCTTAAAAATAATTCATGGGGTACGGCAAACAAGTACCACGTGGAATCGCGATTGTCAAATTCGATTTTAGTTATATCAAAATGATTTTTAAAAGAGAAGTTTAATTTAATGTTGTCATCTGAGTCAGCATTTTCATTTTTATATTATATAATATTTGCACACCATGACAATATGGTAAATATGTTAGTATAACTCTATTGAATGTAACACCTTGCATGCATTGTTCTCCATAATAATTGTATGTACACTCATATTTGAGCAAATAAAGGAATCTGAATCTGAGACTTTTTTTGCAGAATCAAAAGTAAGGAATTTTGGTGATAGTTTAGTAAGTTTAGATCGGTGTACATTGTTTTGTTTTATTTTATTAAGGCAGTGGATATAATATCATCAGCCTTTCGTACTCAATAGACCGTGAAAGGGTGATGTCACAAGTCTATTAGGGTTGTGGGCATGCCCATCGTGCCCACAGCGGTGGATCTGCGCTTGAACCGAACTTAGCATCGTTTGCTTCGTTCCATGTCCGTGCGTTTAATGATTCATAGTTGCAGTAAGTATTGACATAAAAATATGATGTTTCTGAGAAGTGGAGATGGTTTATTGGCTCGGTATACCAAGCCAATAATCCCTGCATGGATCTATGCAGGAATTCGGTTCGGACTTGTTACATTTTGCTTTAATTTGCTATTTGGAACAACAAACAATTTCGTGATTAATTAGAGAATACACACAATGAAACTTTAAATTAATAATTATGTAATCAACAGCGTACAGGCTAGTATTGAAAATGAAACCTTTCAAAACTAGGCTGTATGATTTGGAGCATAATGTTTCTGAAAGCAGTGATTTCTCAGGCAATTTCAGCAACTTCCTGCATTTATGCCAAGTTATTTAGGGTCGGCGCGGCGCGGCGTAGTAAATCATTTTCTATAATACACATTACACATTTTATGAGTCATTATGCCAGTTTTCTTTTCTATCCTCGACCCATACCTATATCCATATTTTCTTCGGTCATAGTTTTCAGGTAAAGGTGTGGTGGCATCTGCATCGCCGCATGCGCACAAAGACATAACGTCACACAAATCCTGCATCGCGCAATTAGAGTTTACCGCGCGAACACCATAGACATCAATCTTTGGGCAGTTGCCCGCCAGACACGACACCCGTCTGGTCGGAGGATACTCGTTTTTCTATAGAGGATGAGTGAACTTTACACCTTGTTCCTCATACCTCTAAAAAAGTTACCCAAAACAAATACTACCTACCTACTGTTTTGTCCAAGCTGGTACCTACAATATTCTATTCAAAATATCTGTGTCTGAGTTGCGCCTGCGCGTGTCACTCTCGCGCCGCTCATTTGCATTCGGTTTCACTTTTCTCTCGCCATATTAGTTATGGCAGAGTCATCCGTAACAATATTAGTGTATACCTGGTTTTTAGAAATCTGTCCGTTCACCTCGACGACATATTGCGATGAAAAATCGTACCATATACTTAAACACAATTTATTGTTTACCATGTATTCAAAGCGCGATTATAAATTACTAGCTGTCCCTGTGCCTCGCGGTTTCACCCGCATAAGTCTCGATCCCGTGGAAATATTGGAATAAAATACTCCTATGTCCTAACCCAGGTCATGGTCTACCCATGTCTCAAATTTCATCCAAATTCGTTCAGCCGTTTTAGCGTGAAAGCGTAACGAACAAACATACAAAGAATCAAATCTTTTCTCTTTATAATATTATTATTATTGCCGTCTTTGACATTTCTCGGGACCGTAGGGTCCTGGACCTTTGGAAGGCGTACGAGAGGTCCGAAGTCAACTCGCAGAGGCCCGTTAGACGTTTTTAATTAAATTAATCACCAACCGACGATTATCCCTGTCCGCACTATGCTAGTGCACTCAAGTGACTATTGCAGGACATGGAAACAAAGATATTAAGATTTGGTTTGGGTGGCTAAGTGAACTGGTTACCTAGAACTATGGAAAGACTATATGACCCCTGCCTAATCCATATTTTATATAAAATACACAGGTAAAATGGCATGGGGTGACTTGCATACCAATAATGGGTCCCCGAAAACTGTCGCTAGCACAAAGTGTCAAGGGGACAACATGTCCTGAAGTGCTTATGAGGAGTGGAGAGGTATTCCACGACTATCAGAACAATCCCAGAGCCTGGAAGATGGTCAAGATTCCTGCCAGCACTTATAGAAATACTTCCTTATAATAACGATACTTATAATACTATAATAAGTATCGTTATTATAAGTGTGGAAAACAGCGCTCATTAACATAATTTGTAATAAACATCACCCTTTAACGTCGTGGGTGTAAGGGGTTGCTTTGTTGCATATAGGCACTTTTGATTAAGTCAAGCTACTGGCCTCAATTTTTTTTTATTGGATCGTAAATCGAATGTCTCTTAGGCGCCGGCAGCAGCCTAATTGCGAATCAAAATTGCTTTTAGTTCATAAATTTACTATTTATCTGCAACTATGGTCTAGTGGACGCAAGTGATACTGCTGAGCATGAGTTCCTGGGTTTGATTGAGTGAGTTTTCCATCTGGAATTATTCAGTGGTAGCCCGGAGGCTGGATTTGTGCCCGGTTGATGGCAATAGGCTCGCTCCCTATTACATGGGAGTTAAACATAATTGGTAAAATGTGGATGTGCTAAAGGTACTCTGCCCAACTCTACGGAGATACAAGGAGTGATGTTATTTTATGAGTTATTTTAACTATTTAAGTCTAGATCACCGATCATAATGTATTTATATTAATTAATGGCCATTGATTGATCTGGCTGAAAAACAAATCTCTAGTAGCACCAGCACGTTAACACGTTCAGTGCCGGGAGCCCACCTGGAGCGATCACCTTATCGCATATGGGATGCCGGGAGCCCTCGGGGAGGGCTTATTTTAAATGTAGGTTTTTCTTTGCGAATACAGCATTATAAACCGTGAAAATAAAATCTGATGTATATTTTAACCAGACATTACTATATGCGTTGGTTTTAAAATCCAACCATTTTTTTTGTTCTCGGTTTCAAATATTCACAAAAAAATTAAAAGGTTGGACTACGTATAGCGACAACACCCCCTGAAAACACTTTTTTACTTCGTTTTACAGTGTTTTATAACACCTTTTAAACCTAATGCCGTTAACCATCCACTATGGTAAACTTTAGCGCAAACCTAATGCCCGTAACCCTCCCGGAGGGTTCACTTCCATGACGTATGAGTTCTATGAAAAATGGGTGGAGTCGAAAGTATTAAAGACCCTTGAAACGGTTGCATCATTGTTGTTGAAAGCCTACGGGCTACGTAACGTTGTGAGAACGTATAGAAATGTTTTGTCTTCGTCAAATGGCCCTCGGCCCACATAATTTCACCCACTCTGGCTCTATGATCGTTGAGTGTTATTTTATGCCTCCTCGACTCTACCTTCGCTACCTTATTCGGTGGTACCTAATTTGTACAAAAATAGAGTTATCTCCACATTTTTTTGGTTTATAGAGAAACAAGTAAAATGTAGTTTAATCAATTTTACCATATGTTTACACATACACCACACATATATATTATATATATTCTTTCAGACCGAATTTCGGCCATGGCGACCAATCACAGCGGAGAACACCTTTGGCCAAAAAAACAACTCAACAAGATTGATACCGGAATGCACCAACCGAATGCTGACAAAAATCCGCCTCCACCTCCGTTGGCTTTAACCAATGGGCCACTCCAGGTATTTATAAAAGTAGAGCGAGACTATACGAGTTATATGGTTTGAAAAAATATAGGTTTGATACTCCTTTCGTAGAGTATGTCAAAAATTATTCAAAATTATTTAAAAAGGTTAGTGCTTTTGCTAAATCTAAATTTTTAAGCGATAAAATTACAAATTCCAATAATAAAGTAAAAACCACTTGGAACATTATTAATAATGAAATGGGTAAATCGGTTAAGCAAGATAAACAACTTGAGATTATGGTCGACAATAAATTAGTTACTAAAGCAGCTGACGTAGCTGAGGCGTTTAATGAGTTTTTTGCAAACATACCTATAACCACGACTCGCTCCTTAAATTCGTCCCCGTCTAAAGCTGAAAACCTTTTGTTTAGTAGTGTGTCTAAAAGTAGTCGCTTATTCAGCTTCGAACATGTTACACCGCGTGATGTAGTTAATGTTTTTAACACACTCAAGTCAAAAAACACTGGTGATTACTGGGGCATCTCCATTAAACTTTTAAGCAATATAATAGACATCGTAGCCCCATATCTAGCTGTTACTTTTAATAAATGTGTTGATTTAGGAACTTTTCCTGACCTCATGAAGAGTAGTAAAGTCATACCATTATTTAAATCAGGTAATAAAAATGATGTTGGCAATTTCAGGCCTATTTCTATCTTACCAGCATTTAGCAAAATATTTGAAAAGTTAATACTCAAGCAGTTGCTAATCCATTTTAATTTAAATAGCCTCCTCCATAATGAACAATATGGCTTTACAAAGGGTCGTTCGACCACAGATGCGGGTGTTGCTCTGCTGAAACACATATTTAACGCATGGGAGAACTCGCAAAATGCTATTGGGGTTTTCTGTGATCTCTCCAAAGCCTTTGATTGCGTGCACCATGACACGCTTTTGGGTAAACTGCGTCATTACGGTGTGCAAAATGAAGCTCTCAACCTTATAAATTCTTATTTACATAATAGGTCCCAATGTGTAGATGTTAATGGTGTGAAATCTTCCGGGCTGCCAGTTCAGTTAGGTGTGCCTCAAGGCTCAATACTGGGTCCATTCTTGTTCTTAGTCTATATCAATGACTTACCATTCTATTTAAAGGGTATCTGTGAAGTTGTACTGTTTGCAGATGATACGTCACTTATTTTTAAAGTAGACAGGAATAGACAAGACTTTGACGATGTAAACAGTGCACTCTCAATGGTTACGGATTGGTTTTCGTCAAATAACCTAGTTCTCAATAGCAAGAAAACCAAATGTGTAAAGTTTGCCCTTCCAAATGTTAGAAATCTAGGACCCAACATCGTCTTAGATAAAGAGTCACTTGAAACTGTAAACACGGCAGTTTTTCTGGGCATAACAGTAGATGCCAAACTTCAGTGGGGCCAACATATATCGAGCCTAGCGGGAAGGCTCAGTTCGGCCGCCTACGCCGTCAGGAAAGTAAGACAATACACTGACGTTGATACAGCTCGGTTAGTCTATTTTAGTTATTTTCATAGCGTTATGTCCTACGGTATTCTGCTGTGGGGCAAAGCTGCTGATATTCAAAATATATTTGTCCTTCAAAAACGAGCTGTTCGAGCAATTTACCAGCTCGGTGCCAGAGTTTCTCTGAGAGATTTTTTCAAAGATATCGGTATCCTCACAGTGGCATCACAATTCATTTTCGCCAACATATTATATATTAGGCAAAATATACACTTATATACTAAAAACAGTGATATTCACAATGTTAACACTAGAAATAAGGACAAACTACGTACTCCCTTTCACCGGCTTCATAAGGTTCATAACTCATTTGTTGGGCTTGGTATAACCTTTTATAACAAGCTACCTTCTTCTTTGCTAGATTTGCCTTTTAATGCGTTCAAAACTAAAGTAAAATCCAACCTCTCTTCAAAGGCAATCAGGCAGGTCGCTGTGATTAACTCATGTTTAAATGTGTTTTCTCCAGAATTAGCTTACTTACTGACAGGTTATATGAGTTTATATAATTGTTTATAATTTTACTAATTTTACTTTATTTATTGTTGACATAATCTACTCATTACAATGTTTTTTTTATGAATTGTATTGCAATATGTGGTTAGCTAGTGACCTCGATAATGTTTTACTTTACCTCAATGGTCCTAGTTTATCAATTATAACTTCTAGTTACAGCTATATGTAAGCGGGCACGCCCTTTATGTCTGGAGGCTTTTATTTAGATATTGTTTTCGTTAAGTTATTTTTATTTCTGCTTGAGTATAGTTCTCGATGTTTTTGGTTGGTATATTGGCGTGTGCTAGCTGTCATATGGCTATTAATTTTATAATTTAAATTATGTTTTGTGTTGCGTAATGTAAATATCATTTTGCATACTATTATATAGAATCTTTTTTACTGAACAGACAGCTGTGCTGCTGGGGAGTTTGTTGCGCCACTTCTTCATCCCAGCTAAAGCACTAGGAAGTGGTGAAGGGTGGGCGTTTTGGGGGACTGTCTTATGTAATTTTGACGTTCGAAAAGTGCTGATTCTCAGCCTAGTTTGAATAAATGACTTTTGAATTTTGAATATTGACTTCTTAATACCATTACAAGTAAATAGCCGCGTAAATGTTTTTAATTTTTAAGTTAGATTATTAATTTTTAATATTAATTTTAATTGTTATTTTGATTTTGTTATTTTAAATTTATGTGTTTTTATGGACCATGTGGTCTGCAATAAAGATTTTTATTATTTATTATTAAATACTGAGATGAATTTAAATGCATTACAGATTTACAAATAACATAACATCACGCCTTGTTTCCCCGAAGGGTTGGGCAGAGGTGTACCTGTAGTACACCCACATTTCGCCAGTTATGTTTTTAAGTCCCATGTAATAGGGGGCGAGCCTATTGCCACCAACCGGGCACAATTCCAGACTCCGGGCTACTACTGAGAAATTCCTGTTGGAAAATCCCAATAATACATTACCCGACTTGGGAATCGAACCCAGGACCTCATAGTCAGCAGTAGCGCTTGCAACCACTAGACCAGGGGTTCCCAACCTTTTTTTGTCTACTGCCCACTTTAAGAATAAATTATTTTTTAACGCCCCCTTTTACACAAAAAAGAGGGAATTTCAAACGACTGGTGGGGCCTTTTACACAAAAAAGTGGGGATTCTTAACTGATAAGTGGGGCCAAGAAATATCTCACGTGGGGCCCCAAGGGCCCCATGGGACGGGGGTTTGACATCACTGCCCTACACAATGCCCCCTTTTTTTTCTGGGTCTCTTACCGCCCCCCTTTAGGCCTGCAGCGCCCACAAGGGGGCGTTATCGCCCACGTTGGGAAAGACTGCACTAGACCAACGAGGCAGTCTGACCAACGAAGCAGTATTTACAAATAACTTAAATATATATAAGGTACCTACTATTAAAATAGATGGACAAACTTTTAGAAATCATTCAGACCACCAAAATAAGGACAGTGGTAAAAAATAATAATAAGATAAACGCATTAGATACATACAAGAAAAATAAATCAGCTAACGAAAATACACTAAAAATGTTGGTTACCCAACGCCATTTATTATTTTAGGTCGAAATAAAATCACTTTAATCAGTGTTTTTTTTTGCTTGAATATCTTTGGTTAGCCGTACTGAACGCTGTGTTAAAATTTGTCCATCTATTTTAGTGGGACCTTGTATTTCAGACTCAAACAAAATAAAAAAATCAGTTTCACTGTCAACCTAAAACTGTTTACTTAACCCCTTCTAGGGCAGTGAGAATTCCACCATTTGATTCGTAGAAAATGACAAATAAAATTCCCAGAACTAACTCTAGTACTTTATTCTGACAATTTGTACACTAATCAATCATTATTGTTCAACATACCAAAACAGATAAATGTAAGATTTCATACTATAGGTACCTCTATCACTTAGGGCTACCTGCAAGATAAGATAATAAAGGGTTCATTATATACATTGTCGGATATCTTCTTTATTAGAACTTTCATACTTTAACTGTATTGACTAAATTACCTTAAATTAATTAATTTAGCTGAATGACACCTACCGAAACAAGATTTTATACCAACCTACCCTGATTATTTATTTGTCAAATAACAAGACTGCCATAAATCATAGTGCATAAAGATACTAGTATAAATATATCTAAATGTTTGGGATGGAGATCTAACACCTGACAAATTTATGCGAATTGTTAATTGTCTATTGTTTTATTTGTTAAGTCATTTTTACACGAAAAATGTGCCTTGAAATACCTATGTTAAACCAAAAGTTAAAGTATTAGCGATCTTAGTCGCATTACATAATATCAGGCCTGTATTTTCCAAAGGGCCGGGCAGAGAGGTGTGACCTTACACAAAGGTTATAAAATCATTGATTGATTGAAATGTCTAATGAAACATTCAACCATTCCAACTACCAGCCATTTTTTTTTTGGTTTTGATATTGTCAAATAACTTCTCCTGCTACTCTGGGCGGAGCGGGAGGGCGTGTCAGACTGACTAAAACCCACCCGTATTCCTTCAGCTGCCTATACGTTGCCTGGGGCCACGGTATCCCTTTCGGACTTTCCCGCGACCACGGTCCAACTACCTAGCCTAAATACTTAATAGTAGATTTCAGTGATTATTGCAACACTAAAATGAAATCGTCGAAGAAACAAAGATAATTAAGGCTTGTACAGACCAGCGCGACGCGACGCGGCGACGCGACTCGAACAATACAATTTCTAAGAAAACTTCACGGTATAACAATAACCGGTGTCGCGTCGCGCTAGTCTGCACGAAGCTTTAAGTATTGATGGATTGTGATTAGAACATGAACAAGGTCAGGTACTATATAATCAATATAGGCAACATGAATGAATTAACAACAAGTTATTGTACACTAAACCCATCTGCTCGCCAAGTGCATATAGCTAACTATACAGGAAATTAGCCAAATTAACCTATTAAATATGTTATTGGCAGTGAGATATAATATGCAGATCCGAAGGTTCTTACGCTGCACGGATGCGGTTAAAATAAAGCTTTTTAAGGCATATTGTCAAGTTTATCAAACTCGAGTAGTATTTGGACTAGTTTCACTCACAGAGCTGTTAATGCTCTTCGTGTTCAGTATAACAATGCATTCAGGATGCTGTTGGGGCTGCCAAGCTTTTGTAGTGCCTCGGGTATGTTCACGCACGTGCAAACTGACGGCTTTGCTGCGATCAGACGCAAGCGTGCAGCATCCCTGTTGTGCAGAGTGCGTGCCAGCTCCAACAGTCTCCTGGTAGTCATTGCTACCAAACTGGATTGTCCTATCATTTACTTTGTAAGCCAGTTGCATGTTCCTTCTAATGGTTAGGGGGCGTTCATAAAATACGTGAGATGTTTAAGGGGGGGAGGGGGTCGAGTCAAATCTCATCTAATCTTACGTTGGAGAGAGGGGGGTCTCGGCAAATATCACGCAATTTCTTTTCTGATTGAAACAAAAAAAAAAAAAACTATTTTGGTCCATTTAATCCAGATTGTACATGCTTAAGATTTAATCTTAAGCGTTATCGTAATACGATTAAGATCATTCACTAATTCGTTCGAAAGAAAATAATTTCATTCATACTTCGACGTTATACATCTACTGACTGTCAAACCACCATATTTGTTTTATACCAAATAGCTCAATTTAATCTGAATTTACGGTACAGTGTAGCCCGTCCTTTGTTTTCGCGCCACTGTCAGCAAATTTTTTTTTTTCTTTTTATAATAACAATCCAACGCGTTTACGTAGGAAACCCACATTTTGAAAAATCTCATGTGAGATTGGGGGATGGGGGAGGGGGTTGAATAAAATCTCACAACATCTCACCAGGGGGGGAGGGAGGGACAGAAAATTAAAAAAAACACCTCACGTAATTTATGGTCGCCCCCTTAATTGTTTGTGTTGATGGAACTTTGTTTGTTTTTGTTGTGTATAAATATTAGTAACATAGTTTGTAAGTAAATTGTTACTAACGATATGAGTCCATGTTACTTGAAAATATTTTTTTTATTATTACATGGTACTTGCAAAACTTAAAATTGATCAAGTTGTCCAAAATACCAAACTCGTAAGCCAAAGCTGCAAAAACTCCTACCAGGTCGTTGAATCTGAAAGAAGATGAAATAATGTAGTTATATAATTACTCATGCATAGGCCATGTGGGGGGATTGAATTAAGACATTGCATTCTTGATGGTGGCATTGTCTTATTGGTGTAAAGGTATAAAATACATAAGAATTCCTACCGATCCTGATAGATGCTATCTAAATAAACAAAAATTAATCATTTTGCTTACCAATGGTAGTATTTTTTTATACCAAACTAATAAATATATAGATAAATAAATTCTAATAAATATATTCTGTGATAGGTACCTACTTTCGTAGGGAGGGCCTTCTATGTGGAGCTATGGGGTCTTTGCTCCATTATCGGTAAAGATACAAGAGTCTTAATTCTAACCAATGAGCCAGCGTCCATACTACGTTGAATACACCGGGTCTCGTCCGATCACCGAAGTTAAGCAACATCGGCCGTGGTTAGTACTTGGATGGGTGACCGCCTGGGTACACCACGTGACGTGGTCTACAAATTGTAGAAATCGGCCATAAATACACAACATAAAATTTATAGAGTTTATGAGCTTATCGTAAACTCACGCATTAAGTTCCACACTGCATCTGAAATAAGTGAACGTTTACGTTTACGGGGATATCTAAAGAAAAGAAAGAAAATACATTTATTTAGCACAGATTAATCTACGACTGGTACTTATTCTCTGTCATGGAAGGTTCAAAAGTACGCAATCCAACAAATATCTTCCTGATCTGAATACAAATACAGAACAAACCTAAGGAAAACCTACAAAGAAGTTGGCTTTCATGTCGACTCTGTGGACGAATAAAACAAATACTGTTTTAAAGTTACCCTAAAATTTATAACTAAGTATAATAAAAGTGAGAGTGATTTAATTCTTCCTTTCACAGACAACACATACAGCAGCTCAACTTAGAGCTGGCATCAATCTTGTTGTTGATTATGCTTTTATGCTGATTAACAATTGCTTATATTATTCCTAAATAACCAATGCTAATGAAGGAAAATAAAAGTACTTATTCAATATCTAAACCAGAATATTTATAATCAGATAATTTATTAACTGACTGAATTATTGCAGACAACCCTAAACATCTCCTTTGCTAATAAGTATATTTCAGATCGCCGTGAAGTGAAATTGGGAATCATACGAGCTTACCTGTTAAGCAAAGTCTTGATTCAAATTTTATGAACGGCGATCTGAAATATAATTACCAACCCGCCACTAGCGAACAGCCCCAAAGCTACAATAATTAGTCTCCCTAATTCACTTATCCTTTCAAGAAAACCTAGTGAATGTAAGTATGCGGAACTACTCTGTACAGAAAACAGAGCTTGTTCCTTCTCTTAAGGATCTCTAAAATAAGTGACATTGAAATCAAGACTTCAAAGAGATGTCAGCAAGTGAAGGGGTCCGATAGGACCGATGCCTGCCGGGGTTGCGGGAAAGTCCGAAAGGGATACCGTGGCCTCTGGCAACGTAAAGGCAATGGAAGGAACACGGGTGGGTTTTAGTCAGTAAGAGTCTGACACGCCCTCCCGCTCCGCCCAGAGCGGGAGAAGTTAATTGATAATTTCCCATCCAAAAAAAAAGACTTCGCTTAACGAGTAAGCTTGTTTGATTCTCAATTTTTCTCGAATAAGACAAATACGCAAATACACGAACACTCGTATCCGCCGGTGGTCGGCTTTTGGTCACATATCAAAGGATTTCAAATATACCGAATAAGTTCGTTTACCGTCCACACATGGCTTGCTCAGTAGAGTGTGGTGTTTTATGTACCATCGAAGAAATTCATATATATACACC
Source organism: Xanthia icteritia (assembly GCA_949128155.2). Taxonomy (NCBI): domain Eukaryota; kingdom Metazoa; phylum Arthropoda; class Insecta; order Lepidoptera; family Noctuidae; genus Xanthia; species Xanthia icteritia. Next base: position 15,352,342 of record OX421934.2, on the reverse strand, counting down.
GTAAGAACTATTTCTGCTTGCAGTGCTCGACCGCTATAGAACCAGGGTGGTAACAGATGCGGTCATCGTGTTTACGGGATTTTGTTTTCAAACTGCTTAGATTTGAAGAGCTTTGATAGTAGGTACGCCTAACAAATATTGGTAATTAATACAGACGAAACAATAAGTCGCTGCTGCCGTCAACACGTCCATCTTTGCGTTCAGATTAGCAAAAAGATAGCAAAAATATTCTTGAATGTTCGGCATATTCGCTGTTCATGACGATGTGTGGACGGTGTGTTCGAGTTATTCGGACTTCTACACTATATAGCCGAGCAAAACACAGTAAAAAACGTACATCATCCACTGGTCACATCATGATGTGGCTGACTTTTTTTGCGTGCTCACCCTGCACGCAAAAAAAGTCGATGTACTTTTATTGGGTTTCCAAATATGATATTATGGAAAGCGATCAACTTGGAAGCAGCGCAATGATCTGTCCAGGCCACATCATGATGTGACCAGTGGATGATATTCATTTCATGAAATGGTCAATTCTAAGATCTGGCCACGACATATACATATTATATTTGTAATCACGTTCTAGAAAAGGGTTCTAACGATTTCGATGAAAGTTGCAATATAGGGGTTTACGGGGGCGAAATATTGACCTAACTAGGTATCATATCTGGGAAAATTCGTTTTCTCTATTTTCATAGCCTCGGGAATGTGATACAATGTTGGTATACCTGGACGATATGTTTATCTATTTTCATCCGAGCAGAGCTCGGTCGACCAGGTACTATATTCTACGTCATCATATGTTTAAACTACAATAGTTTTGCCTCTATCTCCAAGAGTAGTTATCATTTATGTATGCGGCATTAGTAATAGTAAAATCCTCAATATTTATTTGCATGTGAACTTAGGAGGTAGGTTTTACAAAATATGATCATTGTGGACCCTGTCGGGCACCACAAACTAGGAGAGAGGAAGAGCTTTAATCTGTTGAATTAATTAATAGACTACATACCTATACAGCGTGTAAAAAAAACCGTGTTCGATCCGTGAGGGTATTGTTAAGAATAATACTGAGAGTCTATTTATGTAGAATATACTGAAAAAAAAAAAAAACTGCCGCATTTTTTTTCAATCGGGAAATTTACCTTGTTATTACATGGGGCGCGGGCGACCGTCGTTTAGCGGGTTGTGACAAGTCATAATTTATGACCCCTGTTGAAAATTTGTTAATTTTTAATGGAATTGGGAATTAAATTTTGGTACGAAAAACGTGAATTTTAAATAGCAATAACTTTATTTTTTTTGTAATGTTATTGCAGTACATATTGCCTTTTTCGGATCGGACTGGGTTTTGATAAAACTTTGTATACATTATTATTTAAGTAATTAAATTATAAAAAATGTAATAAAAAAGTTGTAGTATAGTTTCGTGTGACAGAATCATCCAGGGATCTACTACCATTTCGAGTTCGGAACCTCCAAGTAGCATAAGTTCCTGATAGAAGAGTACGTGCTGATAAATTACAGGAGCATAGGAATTTCCTACTACGTTTTATGTTTTTTTTTTTTTTTTTGGGTGGGAAATTATCAAATAACTTCTCCCGCTCTGGGTGGAGCGGGAGGGCGTGTCAGACTCTTACTGACTAAAACCCACCCGTGTTCCTTCCGTTGCCTGTACGTTGCCAGGGGCCACGGTATCCCTTTCGGACTTTCCCGCAACCCCGGCAGGCATCGGTCCTATCGGACCCCTTCACTTGCTGACATCTCTTTGAGGCGCGCGTGGAACACAACGCACCGTCGACCCGGGCCTGGTCCCTATCGGACGGCGAGCTACCCATTGCTCACCGTCCGCAAGCCCGCGCCTACGGTGGCCGGGAATCGGCCTGCGATTCCCGACGCCCAGGGCGTCTCCTGCGGCGGCTAGGGGCGTGAGGGCGCGAAATTTGCCTCTCCCTCACGCGTTCTGCCTCCTCCTTCGCGAGCATTACTGCTTCGCAGAAGGAGGTGACGGCCTCCCATGCCCTCTCGCTCCATACCATGGCCTGGACTAGGGCCGGACGCGAGAGATCCCCGCCACCGATCGTCTCCACGAGGACACGGCGATGCTCTGCCCAAGCCGGACAGACCTCCACCGTATGCTCAACCGTGTCCTCCGGGCGATCCACGCAGTGATGACACCCGGGCGTTTCCTCCCGCCTGATATGAAACAGGAACCTCCCGAAACAACCATGTCCGGTGAGGACCTGCGTCAGGCGGAAGGTGAGGACGCCGTGGCGCCTCTCTAGCCACTCCTCAAAGAGGGGACTTATCGCCGCAATAGTGGCGTGCCCAGCACTGGGTTGCGACAATCGCACTCTCCATGACGCCATGAGATCCCGCCGGAGCTCTGTCCGCTGTGCCGCGATTTCTCGCGGAAACGGAGTTACGCCTCGGCGTTTCGACTCCTCGCGCCACTCCCAGATATGCGCGAGGACTTTTGCCTCCAGATCCCATGGCGGTAATCCGGCAAGGAGGCTCGCCGCCTCACCGGAGACCGTGCGGTATCCCCGGACCAGCCGGGTGGCCATGACCCTCTGGGACGCGTTCAACCGGCGGGCTGGCCGCCGCCTCAATGAACGCGCCCAAACCGGTGCCCCGTAAAGGGCCATGGACCGCACGACCCCCGCGTATAGCTTCCGGCAGGAGGCGTTTGGACCCCCTAGATTGGGCAGGAGCCGCTTCAAAGCAGCCTCGGCCCGCTCCAGTCTGGGAGCCAAACGTCGGAAGTGCTCCACGAAGTTCCACCGGCTGTCGAGGACGAGTCCAAGGTACTTCATCGTCGACTCGATGCCGATGTGAACTCCTCCTACCATTATTTGGGACCCCAACGGTGGCGCGTTCCGAGGACCATGAAAACACATGGCCTCGGACTTGTGCAGGGCCACCTCGAGTCCCAATTGCCGGATTCTGCCCACGATTGTCGCAACCCCGTGTGTCGCTAGTTCGGCCGCCGCCTGGTGCGACCTCCCCTGCGCCAGGACCAACGTGTCGTCAGCGTAGCAAACGACGCTGACGCCGCTAGGGAGGTCAGCGCGCAGCACCCAGTCGTATCCGATGTCCCACAGATGCGGCCTCAGGACCGATCTGTGGGACACCGCACGACATCTCTCGCCGGTTCCATTCTCCCTGGTGACCGGGGTAGATGACGGCCCTGTCCGTCAAATAGGCCTCGACCACACGACAGAGGTAGGTCGGCATCCGGTGATACCGGAGTGCCTCCCTGATGCAACTCCAGGGCAGGGTATTGAAGGCATTGGCGATGTCTAGAGACACCGCCAAAACGACCCCACCCCGGGACACAGCGTCCCCCGTCGTGAGGGCTCGCACGCGCATGATGGCGTCCACTGTAGAGCGCCCCCTGCGGAAACCAAACTGGCTCTCCGCCAAATCCGGCCCCACCCGCACCAGCCGCCCGACGAGGCGGTCTGCAATGACTCTTTCAAAGAGCTTGCCCACCTCATCGAGCAGCACGATGGGCCGGTAAGCGGACGGAGAGTCCGCAGGGCGCCCCGGCTTCTTAATGAGGACCAGTTTCCCCGTCTTCCAGCGAAGTGGGAACTGGCCCCTCTCCAAGCATGCGCTTTATGGTTGACAACACATCGGAATCTAGTTCTGTACAAGGCTTGCATGTATTTAAGATGATATTTCATTAGTACTTATTATTAAGTACTCTTTTGTATATATTTACATAGTATAATTATATTGCAGTCTGGAATAATATATCTTTCAAGTGTTGAAAGAATTTTTCAAATAAGAGATCTGGTTCCGGATATTACCCTCCACTATACACAAACTCACAAAATTCACTCTCTCTATCTTTATATATATAATTCTTCTGTACGTGTGTTTGTCACCTAATTCCTCCTAAACGGCTGGACCGATTTGGATTGAAAGAAAGAAAGAAAAATATTTTATTTGGGACACGCACAGGAAATACAAACAGTAAAAAATAAAAAAAAAACAAAATTATATAAAAAATTAAATAAAAAGGGAGCTTAAGTTTAAAAAAAACTAACAAAATAATAAAGACCTGTGCGAGGCCAAAAAGTCCCCTATCTCAGCATAATACGGCGATAATAAATACCACCGCGCTGATATTCTGATAGGGCCCACTGTGATGCCACGGACACATCTACGGACTGAATTTTGTGTCTGACGGATTGAATTTTGTGTGTATATTTATTTATTTATTTTGGCCAACCAACAATTGTTTATACTGTTACATATTAAAATAAACATTATTATATCAAAGGTTAGTATAACAATCTCTTATAGGTTAGCACCGCATACCCCATAAAGTAAGATGTTAGTTTGAAGCAAAATTTAAATCAGTTTAAAAACAGAAATTAGAAAATAAAATAAAATACAAAATCAAAATTAATACGATAACAAAATTAAATACAAAATCAAAATAGGTAAAATACAAAATAAAATTAAATACAAAATCAAAATTAACAACAGAATCAAATTTAAATACAAAAATTAAATTGAAATGTCATAAAAGCAAATTCATAATAAAAATAGCACGAAACAAAAATGACATAAAAATCAAATTCAATTTTACAGCCAATGTCAAAAAGAAATTATTATTATTGTATTATAAGAAATTATTATTAATTAATTAATTATTACACACTATTGAATGTTATTCTGTGGAACTTGCCAAACGAGTCGAAATGCACGTCAATAAGATATATTTGAGTGGGTCCCTGGATGGTTTGAAAATACAATTGAACCCGGTAGGTGGCGCTGTTCGGGCAGGACGAGGTCTGCCAGGTCCGCTAGCAGGTATATAACATTTGTATAGACTAGGAATTGTAACTTCAAACAAATACAGTCCTACTCCGGAAACTGAATGTAGGTGAAGCAATCCGGAATTAATTTTCATTTACTAGTTAGTCTCATGAGCGTGAATATTTGCGTTACTTATAACGTTTTAGCGTGTTTTTGAACTATATTTAGCTGGCGAGAGCAACCAAGTATAGCACGAACTCGTTACACAACCTCACATAACACTAGCAGTGGTTACATTGAGTTAATCTTATTAAAGAGCCGTATCAAATGACCGCTGTTCCTAGAACCGTGATGTTTCGGTAAATTTGTGTTTCAATTTAAAGTGTTTGCCAACCGATTTGTAATATAGCTCCTTATAGTTCGAATGTTACCTGAAATAATCAAATTGTTTACAATAATTATCTTAATTTCAGGTTTTTTTTTATCATCTTTTGCTGCCTAAGGACTCTTGAACGCTATCAACATCTGTAATCAACATCTGTAATAAAACCAAAGATTGCCAAAGGTGAGGATAGCAGTAGTTTATTTTGAGTTGTTAATTGCCACGGTTTTCTTACGTTATCACCTTTGTGACTAAGACCGAATAGGTGGCAACATGGTGTCCGCAACTCCACGTCAAAGCGCGTAGGTATTTTGCGTACGGACTAAGACTGAATAAATTAATATCAAGGTCGCTAAACACAGAAAACTTGCTACCAGCTCAATTCGTCAAACAAAATATTAAATACGAACAACTTTATAAAATACTAACAAAAGCTTTGCAGTAAAATAAAGTATGCGAAACTTCTAATTATCCAAGTTCAAGTAAATATGACTTGAGGGTGTCCTTAACGGGAGATGATACAAAATAAGCGAGCCTACACTGGAACGTTCTCTTTTATCTCCGTCCAGTGACATATTATCAAGATATATCAGGTTCTTAGGCCCCAACAGAAAGATTTGATGCAGACGAAGTCTTCATATCTTCGTGTTCTTTTTAGAAGAACATTGTTTGTATGCCTAAATTCGTATCCTTTATTTAGTCTGCCTGGATTTTATTCAATGTCTGCATCATGTTTTAAGAGATTGTACGGGTGACTTTTTGTTGATAGTCTGGAGTCTAAACGAAATAACTAATTCGTTTTATTAGTTCCAACCAATTTTCGAATTCAATAGAGTCTGCATGTGATTTTCCTAAGACTAGACTGCGGTGGCCCCACATAGCGTCTGCTATTTACCGTCGAATTAAGACATTGAAAGTTATTTCGGTTTAAAGAAACTTTATTCCCAATAAAGACATAAGTCACTTACTTGAGAACAATACTAAAAATATAGATTACAATATGTTCGTCATCAGTATTACAATTTAATAGTTACCCATCCAATGCATTCATTTCTCCAGAAGTGATCGATCCGCAATTATGTGCTTTCTAAGTTGAGTTTTGAATGCATTGTAAGAGTGTACATTTCTTATACAGGACGGTAATTTGTTATAAAGCTGTGCTCCTTCAAAAGTTAGCATTTTTTTGCCATAGTTAGTTCTTGTTTTTGGTAAAACTAGCAAGCTTGCTCGCCGTGTACTGCGTTGACTAACTTGTTTATATTGAGTGAATGTTATGTTTGAGTGAACGCTTTTGTGGAGAATATTTCTGATGAAAAAGCATGTGTTGTAAGTATAAAGTTGTTTTATGTTCATTATTTTTGTGTCTTGATAAATTTTGCTGGTAGATGTTAGATATGGGTAGTTGAATATTATTTTTATGATTTTATTTTGGGTAGTTTGAAGTTTTGATAATTTTATTTATGAAAGTATGTTGATGTGCTTACCTAGAGAGCGTTTTTTGACATCGTAAAGTCATACCCAGCTGCTATCCTTTTCATGACCGCCGTCCGTCACTGCGGCCATTATGTGGTTTTTTTATATCGATCTTTTTTGTTCTGAGTAAATTTATTTTTCTACATTATTTTTTCATGTTCTGTCATATGTCGTCTAGTTTACCTTGAACGTTGTCAAAAAGAATATAAGCTTTATCTTAGCTTTTATTTTTATCTACCAGTTTTCATTATCTCCTGCATTCCAAATTAGGTACCTACTTGCACTCTGCACGCTAGTGGGACTTGAGTAGGCCTACTAACAAAATATTCTACCTCATCTTCTATGAAATGTAAACTTTACTATTCTATTTATTGATACTTATAACAAAACGCTCGTGAAAGCATTGCGAGCGAAAGCGTTTATCGCTTCGATTAAGATATCAACCATTTCTATTTCCAATTGTAAATACTTCCAGCCGTTCGCATTTTCAGAAACAATGATTTCATTGTTTATATTTAAAACTAATAAAATTAGCTTCGTGTTGAATTTCCGATCCGTATATCTTCCCGGCTGTTCTTAGGCAGGCCGGCTGCAGTGTCGTTGCTTCGTAGAATGATAAAAAAATAAAAAGTAGGGAGTGTGTAAATAAATACAAGGCGCGTGCTATTTGTAGCAGCGACGCGCGTGCGCGACGCATCGCCCGACGACGCCACAGATTCACTCGTCACAGATAAGACATCACTGGAATTGTGACGCATACCGCACACGATACGATGTAGGTCTAAAAAAAGCATGATTAAATAGAGCATCTTATAGATTTGACCGAAATAGACTTTGTGAATTACTAAATGACTTATTAGCTAATAAGTCATTTAGTATAAAAGCGTAATGCTGTAAAAGCTCTTCTTTGTCACCTAAAAGTTCTAGAAAAGTCGTATACATATGACCTTTATTCATAATATTAAGAGAGTGTTTGCAGAACAAAAAAAAATGTGATAGATCCACCTTAGATTTTATGATCATACTGTGCTATCTGGAATTTTATAATCTTTGTGGACCTGTGGTATTGTCCTTGTCATCGCCGTGCAGCTAAACGCCCGAATGCATTACGCCTGATTTCGCCCAACACAACCGAGCCCAAGGCCGGAATTTGAAACAAGCTCAAATACTAAATCTCTCACCGCGATGACAATTTCAGAACAAATGCTACCTATCCAGAGTTATCCCGAGTACTTATCCAAGTTAAAATTAAAGATGTCCTTGAATGAGTATCTTCTTACTACTTCCTGGTTTCAGGAAAGCTGTGTATTGTAAGCTGAAAACGGCATACCTAATAATTAGTGTCAGTGAATGACCAAGGAGGCCGTGGGACGGGAACCAGGAGGCGGGGAAGCGAGCGGGTTGCGGGCGCGGGGTACCGGCGCCGCGCCGCAGTCCGCGCGCCGTCCCTCCGCCGGCTCGTCGTGTGCCGCCGCCGCACACCCGACGCACGCGATCGTCGCCTTTGTTTATTGTTGGACGCGCGCTCTTACAGCTGTTCCCAGTGCTGCACCGCGACTTACCGCAGTGCTGTTATTTTCAGTGATTTCGTTTAATAAGTGCAGTTCCTGTGGTGTTTCTGTGAACTGTGAGTGTAGATGGGGTAACGGAGCGGCCCTAGAGCTGCCGGTACGGTGTGTACCAACACCTCTGCCTAGCTAGCAGACTGTGAGCGGCGCGGTCATGGCGGCCACAGCCCGCCGCGAGATAGACACGGGCGAAGAGGACATAGCCGCCATCGCTAAACAGATTTCAGATCATGCCGAAGCCATATATCAGACTTGGAAGGCGCGTGGCCTTGCGCCCACGGAAATATTATCATGCAGGCCCACGCCTGGACTCAAATTAGCAGAGAGTCTGAGGACTAAACCTAGGCCGGAACCTAAACCCGAAATAAAACAGAGACCCGATATTAGACAGGTTCATCGCCCGGACGCGCCTAGGGAACAAAGACCAGACGTCCGAAGAGAACAGAGACCCGACACACGCCGTGAAAGTTTTGAGCCCGAAGCAGATACCATAGAGGTTATGCTCCCTCCAGACTTGGTACCGGAGCGGAATGGTACAGGTGGCGCAGGCGCAGGTGCAAGGCGGGCCGACCCCGCTGCTATGCGGCTCGAGGTCGCCCGCGAAGAGGAGCGCCTGCTGCGGGCGCTGCGCACCGGCGGTGTGGTGGCTGAGCGCACTGCAGAGCGGCCGGACGTGGTCCCACCACTGTCACTGGTTGACTACGCCAAGAGTAGATACCAAGACAGGCTGGAGACAGGAGCGAGGAAGCCGGCCGCTGGCGCCAGTGGCGAGCGCCGGGCGTCCTTGGGCTCTCATGTCACGGAGGCGCGCTCTAAGTTTGAGGCGCGAGCTCGGCGCGCGTCCAGCGCCGGCGCCGGTGAGCCCGCCAACGCAGCGGGAGGAGTAACGCCCGTGCGACCGTTCCTCACAAGGGGCTCAGTCGCAGAACGTGTGCTTATGTTTGAACGATGTCCAAGTGAAGCTACACTTGAGCTAGCCAAAAGGAAATCTCCAGCAGCCACCACTTGGCGGGGACCACACGATGTCATCAATAGAGCACAGGTGAGAGCAGATAGTTGTATGTTTTTATTTAGCACGCTGTCGACTCTCTTTGGTAAACATAAAAAAACGTCGAGAATAAAGACCAGCCAAACGAGAACTAAAACTAGGGGCAGGAGCAAAGCAAACAGTAATTATTTGTGCACTCCTTGACGTTTGTTGTCGCGTCACAGACGCAGCGGACGCGGCTGTGAGCGCGAGGTTAGTTAGATATACTTGCGCAGGTTAGCCGGTGTTATTTGTGTACACATCGCGATTATTTTGTGATTCAAGTACACAGTGACATCAGCTGCTCTGTTCCATGAAGACACTTGTAAAACTTGTTATGTTGACGATATATTGTTTGGTGCAAACATCTACACAAAATGTTTGACATGGTTTGCACAAAAACGTGTGTTGTTAAGTGTAAATGAGGTAGAATGTATTACGAAGTACTCAAATAGGATTGTAAACGTTCGACTTCGTCCATAATGAGCATCAACAGAAGGTCACAAGCAAATACCGCTCATATCTGCCCACTTCTTATATTCGTTCTAAGTTTTATTTGTACAATCAAACGGTTGCTTCATACGCCTTCGTAGTTTCAGTAGCTTCTGTTTTATGTTAAGAGATGACAAAATTGAGAGTTGATCATTGAATGCCATGTGTCGGTTGCATAGATAGCGCTCTATCGATTGATGTAATGACAAATCCGAAGAGCTTGTCGAATAGAATGAGTCCAATGAACCAGTCCAGTTCGATGTTATTCAATCATCGAGAGCAGCGTGCACTCTGATTTACTAGCTGTACATATGTGAGTGTGTACATTGTACGAGTCGGTTCGTTGCATTTTTGTCAAATTGCCAATTTGTTCCTCGTTGAACAGTGTCCCGCATGCACGACGCCGTATAACGTGCTCCATAGATAGGCTCAGCTTTTAGAACAATAATGTGTATTTGTCAAATGACAACAGTGGCCATGTCCAGTCATCTTCTGTGTAATTGAGATTCATCACAGTTGTTTATTATCCTTTAGTTTGTGTCATTGAATGTCTGGCTTTTCTAGGGATTTATTGTTATTATTATTAGATTTATTGGTAATTGAATTGATGTTATTTTTAAAGCTTACTTTTTACTATACGACTTTTATAGAACCTAATGCAGTAGCTGGTTGTCCACCACTTCTATGATCTTTCACCATTGGAACCGAAAAACAATATTTTACCGACGATACCTACGTAAACAAAATATCTGCGAATGGAAACAAAACAATAGGTAATGATATTGTATTTCCCTCAATCAGAAATAAATTGCAATTGTTGATGTAACAGGAAAATCGAGCAAAAGCACTGATCGTATAGTTCAGTTATCCTCATCGGTAGCTATATTAACCCCAAAAAAGCAGGTCAATAAAGAAATGCAGCAAACAGTACGCCAAAAATTTATAATTCGTGTGGTGATGTCTAAACACGCGTTTTCGTATAACCGTTACATTTACGCACGTGGAATCATAAACAACGACAAACAGGATACGAATTCGAGGTATTCGTGTCACAGAGTAAGGTGCAGCACTCATTTATGTGACTATGTACAGAAATTGGGACATATTTTTCCTACAACCATCTATGTATATCAAATGTCCTTAACACATGTGATTTGTATATTTCTAAACGGAAAGAGATTGTTCACCTCGTCAAACTACTACGGCTAAAGAAAAAAAATGTGTTCCAAATTTAAATTCGTCGAAACGGCGGGAATGGCTTGGCTGACGCCCAGCAGCGTTAGCCGATTAGAGCCGACCGACATCCGAATGCATCCGAATGATGCCGGGCCAGTAGGAATATAGATTCATCAGTATAAATCTCTACAACTCCATCGCATTCGGGTTGTTAATGCTTGTCCATTGTATGTAGGTTATGAGAATTGCGTGAATAAAAACACAGGAAACCAAAACTGCAGTATCACCTACATATAATCGGACAAATTGGGCGGAAGTGATTGTTCACAATCATAGCTGTTGCGTATGACATAGGTGTCGTGCGAGTGCGAGACCGTTCGTGTAATCGTCTGTAATTGGGACGTCGTATTATGCAACATGTTGCGAGAATGAGAGCAGTTCCAAATGTCATGAATCCAGAACAATTGCGTTTTATCTCGCACGTGTCGTGTCGAGCATGTCGATAAATTGCCTCCCCACTGACGTTTTCTTTGAAGACTTTACTGAAAATATTGGTCGATAAACTAGAAGAGATTTTTAAATCAAGTTTACTATATAAAAACATAAACCAACAGCTGCTGTAACTATACGGACATATTCGATACTATCTCTCCTCATTACCATTCATGTAAATAATTACCGCAAAATGGTGGCTCTGCCAACTCTGTACGTTACATCCACTCTGAGAAGTCAATGCCTCTTTTAAATAAAATACTTGATCTTTCCGCATACATTCCGTCTTTCCCTCAGTTGGCAACTGTCTAGCGAGAGGGTTATAAATAAACATAAAGCGAGTAGGTCCCTATATAGTGGGCATGAAGCAGAAACTTGTCCGGAGCGATAGTATAGTAATAAAAGTTGATTTGAAGTAGTTAGGCTAGGCAGTGAAGGACTCAAGGCCAGTGGCCGGTGGTCGCATGTTCTCACGCGATGCTGGGCCAGCGGAAACAGTAATAGTGCGATATGTTCGGACAACTCTAGTTAGTGTCGTTAACTTTCTTTATTTATTGCTTTCTGAAGCACGTGTCGAGTTCAGGAATCAGATAATCGATATGAAGACAGGTTGATATATTCATTTTTGCATATACTTTGGTTCATATACGCTAAAACTGTTCTACCGCAGGAAAGGGATGTACTCAAAAGGAGGAATGAGGAATTGATAACCTTGATTTATACGAGTTGGCTGGCGGTTTCCGACTACCCAGGTTTTCTCAGGATATTTTCATTCACCAAAAGTCAACACTATCAAATATTACTACTAGTGGTTGATGGCGTTTCTAAGCAATCAATCTGCTTAGCCTTTTCCCAACTTTGTTCAGGTCGGCTTCCAGTCTAACCGGATGCGCTGAATACCCGTATTTTGCATGGAGCGACTGCCTATCTGACCTCCACAACCAGTAACTGGGTAAAATGATACCCCTTGGTAAGTCTGTTTGTCAGACTTTCGGGCTTCTGACGACCCGTAACGACTGTCAAAGATCCACAAAAACAGCCGGGACCAACGGCGTAACGTGCTTTCCTAGGCACGGAGGAGTCTCGGTATGTAAAGATGGTTACCCATCCATAGACCAACCCCGGCAAGCGCTGCTTAACCTGATGGTTTGATCCGTGCGGCAGTTATTATTTAGCCACGAAGCTCCTAAGGCGTTTCTAAACGAATATCGTTAAAAAGCCGCTATACGAATATGAAGAGAAAGTGTTTTGTAGCGATAATGATCTTATAGCAGCGATTATGTAGTGATAATATTATGTTAATTAGTATTACGTGTAACGTTACCGACATTACCATAAGTATTTTAATCGTTATCTTGGATGGTACTGGTGAAGGTAACGTTCTACTTAGCTATGCTAAGTTATGTTAGGATCCTCATGGTTTTGTAGGCTCAAAAACGTTCTGTTGAAGCTGCTACTTTATCGCCTATTAATTTTATTGCAGTTGCTTTAACAATGGTTTCATGCTTGAAATGCTTATCAATATTGTTTGTATAATAATGTGTGTTTTGCATGGAAGCATTGTTTTGTTTTTCCGAAATATTATTGTCTATTTCATTACCATAAGCACATACTTTTGTGTAAAATTGTAACTGTCTTGTTCGTTAGCCTAAGTTAATTCAGTTTTGAGAGATACGGCCTTTAAAACTTACATAGCTGTTTTATCACTTGCGAAGTTCTCAGGGACCTTTCATTATCGTACCATGAAATCAAGCTATGTAAGTGCACAAGTTTCACTATTCACGACTGTGTGGTGGATTTATAACTTGGCGTCACGTAACATTTTGTTAATTTTGTCTCTGGGCCGACACTTGTATGCAAACGAAAGTCTCGAGAAACTAACCTCTTTCAAATCATAGATAAGATCTGGCTGATAAGATTTTTTTTTTACTATTCCTTATTTATTTGTAACCCATTGCAAAGTTACAGTTTATACAACTTTTAATTCTACCCCCGTTTACCGCTCGCTTCTATTTTTGTCGCCATTACCAAAACATCCCATATTTAGGTATATAGCTACTTTTTACCAAACCATGGGTTAATAATAAAGTAATAGATTTCTAAGCTACTCAAAATTATGCAAAAAGAACCGAAATAATAAAATAGTTAAGTATAGTCTGTCTAAATCACTAGTTCCTATCAACTAGTTGGTCACATAACTGCACCTAGTATAGCAATTTAACCCTATAATTGTGATATTAAAGTGCTAAAGTGATTTACGAAATGTTCTTTAGTGTGTCGTGTAAAGGTGAGATGAAACTAACGACCGTAACTTTATTAACATTATAATTTCTGCTTCTAGTATCACTTTAACAAAAGGGACGATGTTTTTAAACCTTTTGCGTAGAAATTGACGAAAATGTGTTACCTATTTATTTATTGATATGGCACTTCAAAAACTTACTCACTAAAACATACACAAACAAAAATCACATACAGTTTCAGGTAGATACTTATTGTGAATTCGTCACTTGCAGAAGTCCACAGAACTAGCAGAGACCCTAATTTAATTAATTAATAAAATAAAATAAATTATATTAATTTATTTCAGACTAATTAATTTATCCTTATTTGTTAGTCTTAGCGATAAGTGTAAGATAACTAACGGTTAGTTGAATTACATAAAAGTTACAAAATAAAATAAACTGAAAATGAGCTATGTTCCCAAATATACGATGGGGAATACAAAAAAATACAACAAAATAACAAAAACAATCTTCAATGCCAAGAGGCTTTTCTTTTCCGCAATTTTCTTGAAGAACCTGCCTTTATTGAGTTCACAAGGGCAAATGTTATTATTTATTTAATACAACTAGTCATTATTAAGGAAAAATAATTTTGTTCCAGTAGAATTATGATAGAGTTAAGTCACGCAATTCCGACTTATAATAACTGAAGCTTTTTAATATAATTTATAGGCCGTTACACTGTTGGAAGGTGGAATAATAATTAATGAAAACATTCAACAAATATTATTTAATATGAATAATAATTTCGACTGTATTTAGGTACTTAAATGTAAGTACATAGATAAAGATAATAATAATAAATGTTTTATTAACTTTACCAGATAATTATTATACTTAAACTGATCTCAATACAACTTAAATTTTATAATAATTTACTTATGTAAATAATGTTAATAACTATTATTATTTAAAAAAATCATTAAATCTAAATGTTATTTTAATGTTATCTAAATGTTCTTAATTTATTTATGCTCCTACTGGAACGCCATACAGCAATTACACCATCGGAGCAAAAATTACTTCATGTCCCGGTTTCCATCCATCCGCGGTGGACATGGAACGGGCGGCGATGGATCACGCACACTCACGCAGTCACGCAGCGTCAAGACACTTCTCCATAGCTCCATAACTCCATTCATATTATTAATGTTATTTTAATTTAGTATTTTACTCTTTGCTGTGCCCTTTTATTTATTTTTTTTTCTTGGTTGGGAAATTATCAAATAACTTCTCCCGCTCTGGGTGGAGCGGGAGGGCGTGTCAGACTCTTACTGACTAAAACCCACCCGTGTTCCTTCAGTTGCCTGTACGTTGCCGGGGGCCACGGTATCCCTTTTGGACTTTCCCGCGACCCGGGCAGGCTTTGCTGTGCCCTGGCTTGCGTTATGGACGCTGTAGGTCCATAATTGTACCTTAAAGCCTTGTAACATCGTATTAATATAATGGAATGCAAATAACATAACATCACGCCCGTATTCTCCGAAGGGTTAGACAGGAGTGCACCTACGTAATACGCCCACATTTCGCCAGTTATGTTTAAGTACCATGTAATAGGGGGCGGGTCTATTGTCATCAACCGGGCACAAATCCAGCTTTCGAGCTGCTACTGAGAAATTCCAGATGAAAAAAAAACACTTTGCCCGACCCGGGAATCGAACCCAGGACCTCATTCATGCTCAGCTGTAGCGCTTGCGACCACTAGATCAACGAGGCAGTTGAATGCAAATATATATTTGTCGCATGAAATACAGTGTCGCCGACTGAAGTACTCTATACAGTCGGTGCGCTATGACGGAGTCTAAGGACCGCAGGGCGAGGGCGCCGGAAACAACAGGAGCGCCAGTCACCCTTCAGCCCTAGGAACTGTCACACGTTCATGAGACGCGTGCGCACATAGATTCATACCAAGTTTTATTACTTTATTTCGATTGTTATTGTTAATGGACAAGATGAATTAGGACAATAATTGTTAATTGTGATTTGTGTAACTGTATAGACAAAGTGTACATAAACTAAGTGTAAGAAGCTGTTATCATCTTTTAATTGCCCGAGATCCACAAACAGCCCACAACAATGTCAGAGGATGGAAGCACGACCCCCCTCCCAAATGTCTCCCCCTCAACGACATATTAATATGCATACAGTCAAAACCGTTTATAGCAACGACATACCGGTTATAACGACGAAATTTTGAGGATCCAGCATTTCTGTTCACTTATCACAGTGTTTGGTTATAAAGATTATCGGCTATAACAACCGTAATCCGACGGTCCCTTAGAAGTCGTTATAAACGGTTTTGACTGTACTAGGTGCCTACCTAGACAAGGCAAAAGCACTTGTTCTGAATGTAGCAAAGCCATTGCCAGCATGAATTTTCTATGATAATAATTCAGCTTATTAGAGATAAGATAGTGTTATCAGTAACCTATATTTTGATAGCATATTACAAGTAACATGTTTTAATAATATACGTCAATGACCGATATAGTCTAACAACTACGTAATTGGGACTTGGCGGTTTCTTTTGATGTTCTTACTTGAGTGTAAGGCCTTCAAACTGTTCCCCGGTCGGCGGCGCGTTGTGTTTCACGCGCGCCTCAAAGAGATGTCAGCAGAACTGGCGGGGTCAGTTAGGACTGATGCCTGCCGGGGTCGCGGGAAAGTCCGAAAGGGATACCGAGGCCCCTGGCAACGTACAGGCAACTGAAGGAGAACGGGTGGGTTTTAGTCAGTAAGAGTTTGACACGCTCTCCCGCTCCGCCCAGAGCGAGATAAGTTACTTGATAATTTACCACCCAAAAGAAGGTAACAGATGAACATACTTACATACATACATTCAAGACGTAGTGATAAAAATTGAATAGGTTATACTTAGACGGTTTCGTCACGTTGAGAGGATAAATGAAAGGCGACTAACAAAAGTTATTTACAAGGCAGATGTGAGTCGAAACGGGAGGGGACGCCTTAGCAGTACATAGTAACCTTATTGGTGATGTTCTTCAGAAAGGTCAGGTGTTTATGACCATTATATCGTGGCCAGATCAAGTGTTCGACCATATCGGGAAATGGCCAGCTAAAATTGACCTAACGTCAACGTTTAATGATATGTTAGTCGACGTTTGTAGTAAAAAAACGGCAAGTAATTGCGACCAAAGTATGAACGTAATCGAACTAAAAGCAGTAGATATGTAAGGATCATAGCGGGTCGCGATCTATAGTTTCTGCCTACCCCTATAGGAAGGCGTGAATTTATGTATGTATGTGTAAAGTGTTTAATTTTATTGCAACCTTTTCGCGTTACTATCATTTTATTGTGCATTGCATGACGTGTCAGGAATTATGTCATCGATGTATTCAAGCGTTACTGGACAGCAATGTATAAGGATAATATCAAATAAAATATAGACATATCTATATTTTATTTGACATTATCCTTATACTTTGTAAATAATCATCTACACACTAATATTATAAAGAGAGGAGATTTGTTCAAAATTCAACGTCAGAAGCTAGGTGCACGGTTCCAATTGGTCGTTTCCTATGGAGAAGAGCCGGCAAGAAACTCCACGGTTACTCTTTTAAAAGTAAATGGTATTTCAATGTTTTCAAATTACAGTGTTAATAGGTATGAGAGGACAGTGTAGGCCTATCAACAAGTACCCAAGTTGTATTTTTGTTTGCAATGAATAAACTCACATACTACTGTTTTAAAAAAATATTCACCAGTAGAATGCTATATTATGCTGGCAGAAGCTAATTTAAACTAGCAAAACTTTTTCTTTTTATTATTAATTAGCTTTAATATTATTATAGCCGATTTAATATTATTATTTATTTATTAATTTGATCTCATGCACATCACACATTTCACAATATATTAATGTAGGTTTTTGTACATGAATCCTGTCAGGGCACTGCAAAGCACAATGTTGGTTTACTGTTGAGTTTATGAACATTAATTAACCTATTTACATAATCAATACAATACATTTCAGAAAATAAAAAAATACATGTCTAGCAGTCGTTATGATGTCCAATTAACAGTAATAAACAAAATACAATAACACACATAAAGTCATATTTAGTCAGTATTAGTAGGTAGGTATTAAAAAGTAGAATAAAATAAAAATAAGGAATACCTACGTAATAATTAAAATCATGTCATGTCAAGTTTTTAAAATACAAAATAAAATAGATTTCGATTTATTGTCACTGGAATAAACAATATTTATGTCTTTGATCACGCAGGAACTAACAAAAAAAAAAAAGAAAAAGTATGAATTAAGTACCTACATCTTCTATAAAGTTTTATTCGTTATGAATTCGTCTACTGTGTAATAACATTCCCTATTAAAAGTAATCTTAGTTTGCTATAGAATGAATATATCGTAGGTTGATCACTTAATATACCTGAAACTTTGATATGTGAAAAATCTGTAAACAAATGAAACGTCAGACTGTGTAAATTGGAAAGACACAAACAGTAGTCATATGATATTGTTTGCAATACATTTTCCTGTTCCATTTAATAGTTATACCGTTTATGGTAAGTAGAAGTCTGTTTGCATTCTAATTAACTCGTACACAATAATATATAATCACGAAATATGCTCTGGTACAAACGCGCTAAATTCGAAACTAAATTATTCAGAACCAGCGTCACTGGCATAGACTATAGAAACAGGGAAGTACCCTGTTTCTATTGTCTATGCTGGTAGATAACTTGTATATATCTATACTCCATTTGAAATAAGATTGGCCATTAAACAAACCTTTTTTACAGTCCGTTCAACCGATTCTGACTTCTATATCGTAGTATAAGGATGACATTAAAAGCAAAAAGTGGTTACAATACCGACTGTTTACTGCAGCTTCCATTTGTCATGATACCAACACAATAGAAGTCAAAATCGGTTGAAGGGACTGTAAACAAGTTTTAGTTAAATATCTAATCTTATTTCGAATGGAGTATAGTAAAATAACCCCAATAAAAAAATTGGCTTAGTGGTGATTTGCCCGAATTTACTCGCCCGAAACGGGTGAATCGACACTTTTAAATATTTTTTTTTTTTTGAGGCGATTCGTACGGAGTTAATTTATTTGTAGGCGAATCGACAAGTCCATAAATCGATTCGCCTACAAATAAATGAACTTCGTGCGAATCGCCTCAAAAAAAATCTCTAAGGTAATAGCGAGATTTTTAACGTAGGTAGGTTTGGAGGGATAGGTTCATAACATAACATCACACATGTAATCACAGAAGGGTTAGGCAGAGGTGTACCTATAGTACACCCTCATTTCGCCAGTTATGTTTAAGGCGACGATAAGCGACTTTTAATGATTTTCTACTGACTATCACGTCTAAACGAGTAGTGTTAATGATTTGGAAAAAAATTGTATTAAATAAGAGTATTTTCTTAATAACTTAATATATGAATATTTTAGATAATGTTTATATTACATAATGAAATTAATTTCTAAAGTTATGTCTGACGCTGATAAGAAACTGAGAACCACGCAAAATCTATCGACCGTATATTTCTGAAACCTTCACCATTTTAAAGATAATTTAATTATTGATCTTTTAGTGTGTGTTTTATTAAAATACGTTTTGTTTTTTATATAATAAATTAATAATGCGTCTAATTTGGGGCAGCGCTCCTTGATGGGCGAGTCGTATTACTGGCTGGACGTACTTACGACACGCTTTGCGTGAGCTCAGTACAGAACAGAAGCTAACCACTCAAGGTCACTGGCATATATCTGCCTCTTAAGTCCCTTGTAGTAATAGGGAGCCTATTGCCACCAACCGGGCACAAATCCAGACTCCGGTTCTATAAAAGACTTAAAAACTTTTATTCAATCAAACAGCCGAACCGCACTACCATTCGAGGTGTACACTTAAGTACCTAACACGTTTAGTGCCGGGTAGATTTATGAGAATATGCGTTGATTTTAAAGTACAAGCATTTAATTTTCAAAAACTTCACCAAATATTTAAAAAGCTGGAATCTACGTATAGCGACAAGACCCCCTGAAAACACAATTCTACGTCGTTTTACAGTATTTTATAACACTGTTTTAAACTGAATGCCGTTAACCGTCCACGATGGTTAAATATAGCGCAAACGTAATGCTGGTAACCCTCTCGGAGGGTTCACCTCCAATATGTATGGCGGCATGGTGTATGAGTTCTATGAAAAGAGGGTGGAGTCTAAAATGTTAATATCCGATTAGTATGGAAGAGAGATCAATGTGAGAACTTTCATTTATCTAATCAATATCATAAACGAACACATGTTCTGATTACGCAACAGTAATCTGAACGATTGTCCATCTTATTATGAATGATTAGATACGATTTATGGCTTGTCAAAATAAATTGAGCGATGTGTGGCTTTCACTTACATCCTGATTGGTTGGTAGGTAGCTCGGTATGAGATTATACCTACTTACTTACTGACCGTAATTGGTTAAAACTACGCTATTAAATCTTTGGTCAATATCTTAGTGTTTTTATTGCTGCAGCTGTAAAATATAGCCTTTTATAAAAGGATTTGTAACGAAACATACACAGAAGCAAATACACACGCCTTTCCCCATGGTCCTGAACAGCAGAACACGATAACGTGATGCGATTCTAACATAGCATGTTATACTCCTTTGTTTTGCAAGTAAGAACGCATTCAAAATATTTCAAAGGCACTGCACCCTTACTTCCAATAACAAACCTGAGAGATTTTGAAATAAATTGCTAATCCATTGCTTCATGTGTAAAAAATTCGTCTGCCTCAAATAACGCAATGAATGTTGTTGAACTGTCAGAATGAAAGGCTTTGCCAGTTTAAGCTAAAAGCACTTTGAAATTTGCGATTAGTAAATAAGTATGTACTATCTATCTAAAATGATCTGTTATCTGCATAGTGCTTCTGTAGTGGTCGCCAGCCTGCTTGTCTACGTGACGAAAACTCCCTCCTTTTTGGGAAGGTGACTTTGTCCTGCAATGGCGATCAATCATGCATCGCAGCGTGTGACGGTTGATTGATTGGCTACGAGAGTAGTTACTCCTATGTCTGCTTTGTAGTCTGTAACCATAATTATATCTATATACTCTTGTAACAATAAAATAAATAATTATTTATATTATGTCTGCAATTGTTTCAATTTGACAAAGGCCTCTTGATCAACAATGCTCTTGGATCTAACCAAAGTGACATCCTATCAGCGATAAAAAGAAAAGAAAGAAATAAAGAAAATACATTTATTTAGTACAGACTAAATGATAACGATGATGGATAAGTCAAAAATTTATTAAATTGACATGAGCTACTGAAAAGCTTATATCAATCCTGTTGAATGAAAGTCGTTGTAAAAATACGAAACTCTTTTAAATCAATTGTCATTTAACGTGTATAGCTTTTCATGAGCACTTTATTTTATGTGGTGTATCAACAAGGCTACGCTAGCTAAGGAATCCGTTCTGTAATTTTTTTTTTTTTTTTTTTTTTAAGCGAACGATTCATATCAACTTAGATTCTTTTGGGGTATTGTAAACTTATGAAAGTGTCATAATATTTTGCCATTCTTCTTCACTCGTACAAGATAATAAAAGCGTATGTTTTGGTAAAAAAATGCGATCAGCAAGTTAGATAGCTAAGCTGACTGCCGTAGATGTACTGACTGTAGTAGGTATTATTTTTCTATTCTGTGGTCAGGGAAAAAAATCATAGATAATCCCAGGGTGAGTCAAAGTCAAGAGTCGTAGTGTGCTATCGTCATAGTAGAGGTTTTTAATGTACCCCAAAATGTCATAGAAAAGGCAACACCGATGCTTGAATTTCAAATATTCAATTCGACGAACGTGTTTAGGAGGAAGTGAGTCCGAAACTTCCAATTCGAGCCGCAACGAAGATTAAAATAGTGACGGTTTTATGATGCTTTCACTTTCACACGTCCGTGGGCTCTTGCGTAATTATTTATTAGCAACTCGTCATACTTGGGTTATGGGATTCTGGTAACATTTAATGGTTCTTTTTTAATTTGAATAACTGTGTGGGCAACGCGAAGGTTGCATTGTATGCGTTCACTATAAATAACAATGAGCATTGAAATTGAAACTGTATTGTAGACATTTCTACTTTTTTATTTCTATGAATGAAATAAGATTTTTACTCGGTACCATCTTAGTGAACAACTTTTGTAGATTTTTATGAAACTCCTGTTTCCGCAGCTGAAAGCAATACCTCCTTTGTGCAGCGTCTTAGCAGTTGCTAAGGGAGTTCCCAAGGGAGTAATTTCATCGCAAGTCAGTGCCCCCGATTACTTGTAGTGTTCACAAACAGCACGTGACCAAAATTTGGCTTTCCCTTCCCCAAAGGTTAGACACCAGATCGTATCAGTCTCTGTAGGACTTTTTTACACTTTGATCTGATAACGAACTCTTGTACACCGAACTGCCATATTGATCTTCATTTGTTTAAAAAAATACGATAACTAGATCTAGGTAATCTGTCAATGTTTCGTTGGATATTGTCACGTTCCAAAATCAAATTCTGCCGTTTCCTGAGTTGCCAGTAACATACAAATCAGATAGTGGTCCTAAAAATTCCCGCCTCATCCCTCGTAAGCAAAGAGCTTCAAAAAATATTTGCTAAGGCACAGGTAAGCAAGCGAGTGCCTCCTTCAATCTCAATCGATCAATATTTTATTAGTGGCTACATTTTCTGTCGTCTTCGTAAACATGTAGAGCATGCTAATGTGTCTCTTGAGTGCGACTTGACATGAATATGCATACTTGTGGACAGTTTAAACGATGTAAAAACTTGTGTTCTTACTACTCAAGTGCTACTGGGATTGCATAGTTTTTTACTTATTGTTTTTAACTTCACTCTTTCATCTTTAAGTTAGGTTGGTAATACAAAATATTTTTTTGATGAATTGTTTCGTTATTAATTTTCAGTGTGGATGCAAAACGGCATAAATAAAACCACCAGGCACACTAAGATTGTAACATAAGCTTGTTTTCTACAAAAAGATTTCAATTTTAATTAGCACCACAGAAAACAAGAATTACTGCGAATCTCCGGATAATTGGCCTTTAATTATTAGTTGATTCATCGAGCAAACAGCCTTGATGTGCATTTTAAATTAGGAAACGAAAAATTCTAGACACCGTAAATAGCGTTTTTATTATGTTAATTACTGTCTAGCTTCCAAAATAATTAAATTATCATTTCCGTAACCACTTATTATGCGAATCATGGATCCTGAATCAATGACTTTGAAACGATTGTTTGTAAGGTTTTGCTCTATCATCGGATCCGGCAATGGTATGTGAAGTCACGTGAGTCCTTGTGGAGACGATCGGCGGCGGTGATCTCTCGGGTCCGGCCCTGGTTCATGGTACGGAGCGAGAGGGCATGGGAAGCCGTCACCTCCCTTCTGCGAAGCAGTAATGCTTGCGAAGGAGGAGGCGGAACGCGTGAGGGAGAGGCAAATTTCGCGCCCTCACGCCCCTAGCCGCTGCAGGAGACGCCCAGGGCGTTGGGAATCCCAGGCCGATTCCCGGTCACCGCAGGCGCGGGTCTGCGGACGGTGAGCAATGGGTAGCTCGCCGTCCGATAAGGACTAGGCCCGGGTCGACTGCGCGTTGTGTTCCACGCGCGCCTCTAAGAGATGTCAGCACAACTGATGAGGTCCGCTAGGGCCGATGCCTGTCGGGGTCGCGGGAAAGTCCGAAAGGAATACCGTGGCCCCAGGCAACACAGGCAACTGAAGGAACACGGGTAGGTTTTAATCAGTAAGAGTCTGACACGCCGTCCCGCTCCACTCCGAGAGCGACGCCGTTAGCTAGAAGTTATTAGATAATTTCCCACCACAAAAATAAAAATAAAGTTACGTGAGTCGTGCACACTTTGGCAGTTGTAGGTGATACTACATCAAAATCCACACCTACTAAGTTAAAGACCGTAAAAATATTTGAGAGTAAGTAACTAAATGAAAAAAGTCATGACGTTCAAAATGTTACACTTTTTTTGGGTCTAGCTCTCAAATCCCAAATGTGCAGAGTATTTAACGAACAAAGGAACTTCGTTTCAACACAAAATCAAAAACTATATAAATTAGGAAATCAAAATGATGTAACAAAAGTAGCCTGTTACCTTACCGCAGTGGTTCCTAATCATTGGTCCACAGGAGCCAAAATATGGTCCGCCATCGACAAGGGATTTTTGCTTTGTTGGTAATTAAAAAACAAGGCCAGGAATCGATTGAAACTAAGTGATGATTTGCGTGTAGCTTGAGCAATAATATTGGTCATAAGATTACCGAACTTATGCAGAAGATGCAAGCTCAAAAATCACATTGATTCAAAATGTATTTAACTTAGGCCTTACCTAATACTATAAATGTATGTTTTCTATTAAAACAATATTGTTAATGAATGTTCCTATTGAGATTTTAGATTGATTCAAATGTTTCTTATACATTGTGCTCCCTGCTAACAACAAAGGAATCAAAGTGGTCCCTGGTCAAGAAAAGGTTGGGAATCACTGCCTTACAACCTAATTACCGTCGGCAGAACCTGGCAATTACGGTGTTTGTAGGTAAAACGACGTCATTCGATTCCTGAAATAAACGTTCGCTTTACGATGAGAAATTGCAGATCATCATTCCCAAACAGAAATTACAGCCGAATCATTACCAGCAAATTATAGGTATTTAGACGACGTAATGAGATGGTAAAACACAGTTTTACGTGGAATCATGTTTTTATCTTACTGCGAGGAGCCTCTTTATTTGAACAAGTGATATGATGTCATTAGGCAGTGTTAATTGCGTATCGAAATAAGCTAAAGTCTACCGCAAACAGGTGCGACGCGACTCTGGTGGAACGATTTCCCATTGGGAAATTGGTCTACCGGAGTCGCGTCGCGTCTGTCTGCGGTTGCCTTTATTCGTGGCGTAATGTTATACTTACAAGTTGGTATAGGTACGTTGAGTTTCCCGACGTGATTCCACCAATGCTACTAAAATAAATCAACATTGAATATGTTCATAACACAAAATATTTCGAATAAATTAACACTTTTATTTTGAGTCGTGTCACTCAAATGTCAGTTGTTTAGTCAAAAACATCAGTTTGAATGAAGACGTCATAAAAAATATACGGAGCAATGAAACGGCTTGTGAAAAATAAAATATAGTAGGGAATATCTTGAGAACAAAATATTGTACTGTTTGATAATGTTTTCCATGAGCTTATAAGGCTGTTGAGAGGAAAAAAAGGCGAACGAAAGGCAACTAACAAAGGTATTTAGTGGTAGTGGCAGTGGTAGGTAAGGCAGATGAGTGGAAACTCCGGGAGGGGAGGACGTTCAAGGAGGACATAGCATAATCAGCATATATTTCCCACTGCTGGGACAGACCTCCTATCAATGAGAGGGAGTGGGCCGTAATCCCCCACGCGGACCCAGTGCAGGTTGATAGATGTCACGTCTTTAAATTTTTGGTTCTAGAACATGCCGGTTTCCTCACGATGTTAACCTTTACGCGTTTTGAGAGCAAGGAGGACACAATAGTGACCTTATTGGTGATGTTCTTCAGAAAGGTCAGGTGCGTAGTACCTACTACTCGCAACCGGCGTGCGTGTATGACCTGCACCGTAATTATTGCGTAAAACACAATCAATCATAATCTGAATAATTTTGAAGGATATTGCTAATTCATTGCTTCATATGTCCGAAAAAATTGTCTGCTCAACAACGTAAATAACGCAATGAATATTGTTGATCTGTCAAAATTAAACGGATTGTGATTGATCGTGTGTTACGTAATGGGGAAGGCAACTGTCAAAATGGCGCTGTTATAAATAGTTCCCAAAACAAGCTAAAAAAAAAAGACCACCTCACGCCTTGCATTATGCAAGGCGTGAGGTGGTTTTATTTTATTTTTTCGAAAATGACGCTTTGTTGTGTTCCTAAATAGTTCGAAATTGGAGTCCACCATTTCTCGAAAGACCTTAACGAAAGACCTTAAATATAAAAGAAGTTTATTTGGAATTACATAGAGTTCGAGGTTATGTCGGAAATAACTATTTAAAGTTTTAAATTCACGACAGTTTCAGACACTTTCGATGTCAAATAATTGTTTCAAAATATTGAAATCGCCGAAAGCAACGAAATAATGAAATAAAACCAAACTCATGAATGAACATAAAATTGCTTGAATGAACGAAATGTCAAATTTATGTTTATTAGCTATGTAGGGACCTAGCTATGATCACGTCATCTACGATTAGCTTTGCCCGACCTTCCTCATTAGGGTACAGATGTATGTAGATGTACTATCTACTACTAAGAACTTCATATCTAAGCAGTTTGAAAACAAAATCCCGTGAACACCATGACCACATCTGTTACCGCCCCGGTTCTATAGCCGCCGAGCGCTGCAAGCAGAAATAGTCCTTGCGGTGTATAGATATGAACTTCTTGACATCGAATGGTATGTAAGCGCAAAAGGAGTAATGTAAGGATGGTACCAGGTGGAATTCTATAGTTTCTGCCTACCTCTTATGGGAAGAAGGCGTGAGTTTTTGTATAGGTATGTGTGTAAAAAGGTCGGCACTTTGGCAGTAATCATATTATGATTTAACCTTTCTTTAATGGCAAGAGTTCGTGAAAGGTCGTTTGAAAACGAAAAGAGGTTATGCAAAACCTCCGTTTTCATTTAAAAAACATTAACACAAACAGATAAGCGATAAAAACGTAAAAGTAAAAAAAAAATAAAGAAATAAATCAGCAGCTCGCTGCAATCAAATAAACTACAGTGCACCATTCAATTACCGGTATTGCCATTACTCATAAAACGTATTCAGTGTATATTAAACTCTTGCAACACTGGCCGCTTACCGCCATACATCGCACGAACTAATATCCATAAACATGGAGTTTACACACGCCTATAATTTCCGCTGGGGTCCCATACCCTTTCTAACTCGCTTTCCTAACCTAATCATTTGAAATTACAATTTTATTAATACCAAAGAGTATTTGGACTTTGGAAGCAGTCTACTTTCATCATTCGGTACCAGTTTTGCCCTCAGTTTGTCAACAGATTATCGCTGCGTTGCGTTGCGTAGCGTTACGTAGCGATGCGAAGACTTACGTTGCGTTGCGTAGCGTTTCGTTGCGTTGCGTAGAGTTACGTTGCGTAGCGTTACGTTGCGTTGCGTAGTCTTGCGTTGCGGTTACATTATTTAGCTAGCTATTTAATGGATAACTTTATTGGTTTTTTAAGATGTGAGAGTAATTCCTCAAAAGACAAGGTCATCTGTAAGCCTTGCCCCAACTAACACGACCATAGCCCTAATAGCTGACCGATGACTAAAACCATCAACTAGCTAGCCCAAAATTGCCCTGGTTACTGATGACCAAACATCCGGCCGTTCATTTAACATGCACATTGGTGATTTGGACGGTGACGCTGCTTTTGAACTTCAAATCTAGAAAAAGTTCATTTGGGTAGTGGCACAATTAATCCATACTTCTAATGCGAACTGCAGTCCGGCCGTTGAGACAATGCGTTCTTCACACACAGTTTCATACTAACAAAAAAGTATGTGTTTTGCGAATTTTTTGCAGATACAACTAGAAATTGTCGAACTGACAGGTGTCAGAAACGTATTCTCTCTGCGGCAGGACTGTAGTGTTGAATGGTGCCATAAAAGCTGTGGAACAATTGAATTGTCACTCGCGCCGTTCTCTCTGTTGACTGTCATACTGCTGTCACTTGGAGCTAGTTGAGTCCGTTAATAGTTAAGCGCAGCTGGTTAATTCTTTATTAAATCACTTAATTATTATTAATATTAATTATATTTTTCTACTTTAATAAAGCTGCAGCTTAATTATCCGTTCCGTTATTGCGTACTACTTCGTTTGTAAAGCCCAGTGGCGTCGAAAAAGCGCGCTCATGCTGCAAACACTAGAGGAAAGTGAAATTGGTGACGTGATATTATACGGAAAACCGTTTTATTATTTACTGCTAATTATGTTAGCTCGTTACGTCGAATTTATCCCTTAATCTGATATCCCGCAGTAGCTGAATGTTTAATGTTTTAGGTTCATTAACATCGAAATGGCTCTGTTGTGATGTGCTGTCATATGTCATTGACTCACACAAACTGCGATGAAAATAGCAAATATTATTCAAACATAAATCTGCGAGGAGAAACATTTTGTGTTTCTATTTTGTAAAATATGGAGACATAAAATTCATGCTTTGGTTTGGAATTTTATGAATATTTTAGGGATAATTTTACGGTACATAATTTATTAATATCAATGCGCCATCATCTCCCATTGTGTACAGGAGCATTTATCCATTAATGGAGCATTTGAATGTCACCATTCGGGAGCCAGTTATCATAAACAACCCACTTACTACATTAAAAAGTAAGCAAAGCCGAGATAAGCGGAAGGCACACAATAGAAGCCATTCATATTAGTAAGAGATGAACGATATAGTGCTCATATTGTAACTGTTTCATTTTTAGTCTATGGTCTGCGGCAATGCTGTATTCAGGCCATTCATTTTGTCTAAAAGGACTCCGCAATTTTGTAGTTAGAAAACTTTGCGGCTTATGTAAAAGATTAATAGTTTGTTAATAAAAAGGAAAAGCATGATTTAATTAAATATTAAAAGCATATGTTTATTACTAGAAACGTTAAGGAGAATGTATTTAAATTGTAAATTAATGAGCGAAGAGTTTTGATGCCATGTCTGTCTGTGAGGATCCTCATTTTAATAACTTGTTTTCTAGTATTGTTGATCTTGATCTTGATAAATAAAAATTATTCAGAATGAAATCGGGAATAATTTTAAATATAAAGCAGATGTTTTTGCGTGTTTGCAATTTTATTTGAATGTTAATCTCAGAGAGATCACCAAACACTTGAGATATTGGAAATCTTGAAAACAATCAAGGTCAAATAATTAATTTCAATTATGCACATATAAGACACTTTTAAACATAAAAATTTACAAAAAAATTGAATTGATTCTAGTCGCCCCTTCCAAAAGGTAGTTTTCGTATGGAGAAGAATGGGCAAGAAACTGCACCGTTACTCTTTTAAAATGTTTTACAATATTTTGTATACATTCATTATATAATTATGTGTGAAGACGATGCACTAGGTAAAAAGAAAAGACAATAGGTAAAAATAATTCATCAGAATTCATTTTGTGCCCGGTTGATGGCAATAGGCTCGCCTTCGGCGCCCTCCATAACATGGGACTTTAACATAACTGGCGAAACGTAGGTATACCATGGTACCATCGAAGAAGTTCATATCTATACACCGTAAGGACTATTTCTGCTTGCGGCGCTCGGCCGTTATAGAACCGGGGCGGTAACAGATGTGGTCATCGTGTACACGGGATTTTGTTTTCAAACTGCTTAGATTTGAAGTTCTTATATAGTACATCTCTGCCCAACTCTTTGGGGAAACAAGGCGTGATGTTATGTTATTCAGAATATTTCAAAATCAGGTTTGAAAAAACATTTGACATCCGACTCCTTTTAGCGGTAAACAATGAACAAGAGTACTGTGTGCTGGAAACACGACATGTAGCGGGTGACAAATTACAACCTGAGTTCATACACTCATACAATGCAAGAATGCTTCTGTTCATTTGCAGAAAACAGTCATGTTTTACTTGAAAATGCTATAAAATTGTACATTTCATTGTTCAAAGAAATATCCCATAGAAATAGGCAAGCTCAGGGATGCCAGACGTATGATGATTATCGTACATGTACGATAATTTCGACACTGGTACGATGTTCTATACAATATGTATTATCGTACGCAAGAGTACGATAATTTGCAACCCTCCTCCAAAGTGTGATGAAACGACTATTCAGCAAAAATAATGAGGCGAAAACCAAAATAAGAAACAAACTTGCAACAAAAACTGTTAAAAGAGGCTTTACTTTCAGCGCAATGCGTAAAAACTCAATCAAAACAATGCTGTTATGGTTTTAAAGCAACTGAAAATATTATGTTACTTTTTTAATTTCTTTCACACTTCTCAACTCCCTGTAACGTCACCAGAGGCAAATATAATAACTACAATTAATTAGATGTAAGCACTTTTGTATCTCATTCTAAGTGAACTGTTATAGTTCTTATGAGAAATAAATTATTTAAACCTAAAATTCCTATTCTATTTCTTGTTTTGCGAACTAGCTACTCGTTCCGCGCGGCTCTGGCAGTTTTTGTACGATAATTTTCGAATATGGATACGATAATTCACTCGCACTCGTCTGGCAACCCTGGGCAAGCTAAAGTAAAGTATCAATGTGTCGCCATATTAGCCGTAGAACCTATGACCGTTGGAGTGGAGTAGACGTGTTGTTGAGTAGAGTTGTGATTGACTGATTGCGAATTGGCAAAAATAAAAGTTATAAAAAATCATAACCCTCCTTTTTGCTTCGCCGTAGTCGAGTAAAAACTAAAATCCAACTACGACAAAAAAGTTAACTAAAAACATATAAACAACACATCATAGACAGACTAATTAAAAATCCGGAGTTTACGTGTGACTCGGATTTTTACTTTTATTTTTATTTAAATTATATTGGAGTTTATAATATATGCTCGTCAAGCCCTTCCAAAATTCAAAATTCTAAAGTCATTTATTCAAACTAGGCTGAATATCAGCAGTTTTCGAACGTCAAAGTTACATAAGACAGTCCCCCAAAACGCCCACCCTTCACCACTTCCTAGTGCTTTAGCTGGGAAGAAGAAGTGGCGCAACAAACTCCCCAGCAGCACAGCAGTCTGTTCAGTTATAAAAAAAATGGATTCCATTTGCCGAACACGGCATTATTTAAAAAAAAAAAAAAACGTGACTTTATGTCCTCTAGAGGGCGTCATTTAATGTGACGTGACCTTATAACCAGCGGACGATCAAGACGCTACTAACGATATCTCATTTGTCAAATTGTGATCAGTAGTTTAGAAGTTATGAGGTAACAGATAAACATACATACATACATAGCGGTCAAAATCATAACCCTCCTTTTCGCTTTGCAGTAGTCCGGTAAAAAGTAGGGATGACGCTCTCAGGCTAGGCGGAATGACGATCTTCGCAGGGTAGCGGCTATAAATGAGAATTGCCAAGAATCCAGCAAAATTATGCGCTATTGGAGGATAATACATCCATTATGATGGCTGATGATGATACAACCGTGTGTCGATCCTATACATACTCGTATTCATAAACTTGTGAATACACAGCAGTCTTATCACATCTACAACGTAAAGAGTAAAATAATGTAGCAAATGTATCTGATAAATACAGCTGTCTAAACAATGGAAGACACGAAGGTCGCTTCAATAATCGCATTGAGCTTCTTTATCAGCAAAAAAGTATCGCAAGACGATTGTGGTCCAAATTGCTTTTGCAATAAACGAATGTTATTGAAACCCGTCCGAAGATTAAACACTTTTTAAATGTGATGAAAATATGTTAAAGAGTTGAAATGAATGGTTCCATAGATATAATTGTATGTATATGCTTCGGAAATAAGACAATATTGAGTCTTTGATGCCGGTTGTCATAGCATTACCAGATACATGACAGCGGTAGTCTCAAGATCCCAAAAGCTTAAAATTGCCGATAGTTTCGTCGCTCGAAAAAGAGGTCTTTGGGTATTTTACATAAATTGTTGTTTTGTATTACTTTATGTGTACAGGTTCTGATACTATCCTACAACTTCATCCAAACTAACTTGCGTTGAAACCTCCACTTTATGTAACTTTCGAAGTCCATACCGCAGTCCATATTTTTATATGTAGGTACTTTAATAACTTTCTCGTCTGGACTCACAATAACATATTATTCATTTAATCCCTTGAGAAATTGCTCTGTTTTGATGAAGAATACTGACTAAGAATACTCCGTATGTATTTCTTCGTCCATTTAATTTTCTTATCCATTAAGCAAAGAGGTGCTCTATGTAATTTAATATTTTTATTTAGGGTTATAAATTCAAAGCTCGGGATGGTAGAACATTTCATTTTTGAAGATAGTAAAGTTATTCTCGTTGTTAAGGTCGAGAGGTTATCGGTACGATAAATTCAGAAACAGTGTATTCATTTTATTTTATGTCCTTTTTTATTAGTTTGATTAAGTGTTAATCACTTTGAATAACTAGTTTGTTCTCATAATATAATATTGACGTGAACGAAATGGGTACTCGATTTTAGATTGATTGTATTGGGATCCCGTAAAAATAGCTTCGACAGTAAATACTCGGCTAGTTCCATTCGTATGTTTATCACGATTTCATTACAATCATATCGTATTATAAAAACCGATTGAATATAAATGTATTGAAAGCTACACACGACGCGTGTCGACAATGGACATTCCTCTCTGCTTCGTCCATTCATGCAACAAAATTATGAATACTCATGTATAAAGTGGTTATATACTGGAATATTGTATGTACATCGCTTTCCACGTAAGTAGTTTTGTAGAGCGTGTGAAACTGTGCCGGTAGAGAACAATGCAGGACGACGGGAAATGCCCCGTGAGTGTACGCCATACATAATTTTACGTAAGTCTTAATTGAGAGGTCAGGTTTGTTTCGGCTTGTATTAGTGAGATGTTTTCTCATTGCCTTTCTAGATAATTGCTCATAATCAGCCTATAATGTTCCCACTGATGGGACACAAACTTCCGCTCTTCGAGACGAAGTGGGCTGTAATCTACCACGCGTGCTCAGTGCGGGTGGTAGATGTCACTTGTCTTCGAATTTTTGGTTCTAGTACATGCCGGTTTCCTCACGATGTTTTCCTTCACCGTTTTGAGAGCAGTGGTGATGAAATAGTTTACACAAAGTAAAGCGCCTGCCTGGGTTCGACCTTCAACTCGTAAGTCAGGGCCGTTTCTACTGTGCCACCATTGCTCTTAGATATAATAATAACTCATTGGAAATTGTTATCTAGGTAGGTACTTCTAGAAGAGTTAAATGCAAGGGAGAGATAGCTATAGGATCTTTAGCCTTTCCTATTACTCCGCGTTAATTTAGTGGGTATATTTCTATCCAACGCTAAGCAATACTCCCTTACCTACCTCCTACTTACTTTAATTTATTATTTCACATTTACGTAATTTATTCTCAGAAGTCCATGCAGAAAGGTTATCAGATAAAAGTTGATTCTGCATAATATTTCTTCAATTTTATTATATGAACTATATTTCTATCCAACGCTAAACAATACTCCAAAATTATGATAAACTTCAATAGAGCAAAAGAAATGGCCTTTGTAAATTTTGAGAAAACGCTTTCTACTGTCCTATCTTGCAGACATGGAATATCCTACCTGTGGTTTGCGTCGCAAAAACAGAGCTTAGCTCCACGTATCAGCCATTATAAATGATGAATGGTCTCATTGGTCACAAATCAAAGTAAACACAATACAATCAACAATTACAAGCTCTTACTACTTTCCGCTCTATTACAGCAGTAGGTATGCAAGTGCATAGCAATTAATAGATATTTGCTATCAATATGTAATTACGGACGCATTCGCGATAGCTGCCTTTTCTTTCGTGGTATTTGTTCAGATGCAACAATATGAGACGTTATTACGTGTACTATTTAAATAAGATAAGTGTCAAAGGCAGTATGTTATGAGCAGGCTATTACTTATACAAATGGTGAACGTTGGAATTTAGGATTGTCATTTGCTTATAATCTGGTAGCTTAGGATGGGCCGGGATTTATCGGTCTGTTTTCGGGAAAAGGTCTGTGGACTTGGAACTAAATTGTGGTTTGACTTCCAGTTGCTGTTATAGTCTTCGAAATATAAACAACTTCCTTTTTATTTATTTTTAGAGTCAGATGTGCATTTAGTGCGAGCTACATCACAAGGTGTAGGTATATACGACTATGCAGCGAAAATAATTTATATAATTTACTTACTTTAATTTATTATTTGACATTTACGTAATTTATTCTCAGAAGTCCATGCAGAAAGGTTATCAGATAAAAGTTGATTCTGCATAATATTTCTTCAGTTTTATTATATGAACTCTTTTATCTTAATAAGCAAGAAATTTCCAGTTTACGCTCTGTAACATACGAAACAACCGTTTAAAACAGATTACACCACTTTTAAAAACGAAAGAGAAAAATCTTTTAAGCCACAATAAACCCCGTTTAGTAAAGAGCTAAAGAAGTTAATATATTTATTTGACCAATAATGAAAGCTGTTGCAACACTACCATGTGATCTTGAACCCACGCACTGCGAATGCGGCTCTAACCGCGTAACAACGGAGTCAAGGTGGCCGAAAGATAAAAAAAGAAAATGTCTCAATGTTGTGAAACTCCAGGATTTAATCTCCAATCTTGTGAGCTCTTTGATATCGCTAGTTCAGATTGATTTGGTGCCGAAAGCTCCGCGATCCGAACTTATTACTTAAGAAATAGATCGGCAACATTTGGCGCGGAGTTGCCAACTTAGAAAAATTTGAAAGTGGAAGCGATGTTGCCGGTTATTTATTGAGATGAGAAACGAAATAAATATTGATAAATACGTTTATGTTTTATGCCAAGTTGTTTTTGCTTTCAATTTAGATAGCCACCCACCTTTTTGGGGTTGAGGGTAGTGACAGAGTCGCTTTAGGTTAGGTTCAAAGATAACACGAAACGTATCCAGGCCTAGCCTGTAAACTTTTATGCAGGTACGTAAAAAAGTATTTCTACGTAGATATTTTTAAATATACCTCTCTTGGCTCATAAAGCAAGTCAAGTTCTACGAAAGGAGTCGGTCCTTCGTATAACTAAAGCACTGCAAGTTCCCGCTTTTTTACTTCTAACTTGGCAAAATCTACAGAACGCCACCTACTACGATCCTTATATACACCTTTTGTTTCGTGTATGTTCATACATCTGGTCAAACACGCATGCCGATTGCGGATACCACGCACCTAACTCGCTGTAACTCGCCGTAACTTACATTTGGAAACCCCCCTGACTGAAGTTATAAAGTTAGCAATTACTCACATCATTAACTTTGCTATAATTATAGCTAATCAAATATTTTACGCAATTTCCTTCATATTCAAATTCTTACATGGCCATATAGGTACAGACGGGTTTGATGGCATAGATACAACCATAGCGAACATCAAAGTGGTGAGAGTGGGCACTGTGGGCAGCGTAGATCGGAGCTTAAATTGACCGTGGCGGTCACGTGACGTAGACGACACGATATCATGGCGCCCAACCATGCGTGGACTTGAGTTTTGATGGCGAGTTTTTGTGAAATTGTTGACTATGCTTAGCGAGGTACCTAAAGTGTTTGAAGATTTAGAAAGTATTGAAAGTAACAGTGAAGGAGATAATGTGTCTATGATTTTATAAATTCATTCTTTAGACTGCGGAATCCTTCTACAAAAGTTCATCAAAGTGGGCCTTTTATTTCAGTCTCGTAAAGATTGTTTTTTGCCTTCCCTATACCTTTCTGAGAGTCTTCCTCGCACTTCCCAGTTTTTGAAAGGCAATAAAAAACTAAATGTAATTTATTTTGCCTTAACATATTTTCGTCTCAACGTCATTTTGGCTAGCAACACAATACAATTCAGATGTAACATCACTTTTGTCCCGCACGTAATCAAATGTTACTCAGACCGTGAGCCCACGCTAGCAGAAGACATAAGCATTCATTCATGCGATCTACATTATTTTCCTCTTACCGTACAATAGTCTTTAGGTATATGGAGCTGGCGTTTAGATTACGCCGCCATTTGTTTTTTAAGGAAGTCTATGACTGACGTTCTTTATTTGAATCATCAATGGAACTTTTTAATCGTTTTAATTAAAGGAATCAGTGGTTTTTTTTAAATTTGGATTATGGCATCTTGTTTTTTTTTTTACTTTTAAAATAAATATATTCTGTGGATGTTTCTTATAAATGTCATCCTGGCTTTTGATTCACTTTATGGTATAATTTGTTATTAATGTTATTATGACTCAATGCAATCACTCTTGAATGTAAAGGCATGACAAACATTTGCTATTCTGTTCAAGAACCGTGAAATACGTATTTAATAACAGGCATCCAATGTATAAAGAAGTAAGTCTATTTTTACAAGTTTTTTTTAGGTTCAAAAGGCCGTTCCACAGTAAAATAAGAGCAGACCGCAATTCGTATTTTAGTGGCCTGATTCCAATGATGCGTCAGTAGCTAAAATACAACTACACGTCATGAGATGCGTTATAATTAATGGCAGTATCGTGTTATGTAAAATGTAAACATTTTGAATACATAAGCCGTCTAAAGTATACCTTTGTGAAATTAGTCTGAAGTCGGCCTTCCTTTGTTTACCTAGGCTGAATTTAATCACGTAACTTACGTAATAGCTTCTGAAAGGTGAAAGTTTAGGCAATCGTGATGTATCAGGGGTATTACGCACATACATCAATGAAGTAAATGAAATTTCAAGAAAATTGACGCTGTAACTAGGTACCTAGTTCTCTATAGGTACGGCGAATCGATTTCTGGGATTGTCAATTCGCCTACAAATAAGTTAACTTCGTGTGAATCGCCTCAAGAAAAAATAATATTATTTCAAAGTGTCGATTCGCCCGTTTCGGGCGAGTAAATTCGTGCGAATTACCGATAAGTTTAAGTTTCTTTATACATATGTGTAGTAGGTAGGTATGTACATCGACCTCCGTTATTTTTAACTTTTATTTAATTCTGTAAGTAATTATAATATATTTAATAAATTGCGTATTAAATGAGTTGAGTTCCGGAACTTATTAACATGAGGAAGAATATACTATACAGGTAATTACTTCGTTTTCAATATTATTCCGTAGTTATAGCTCAGTATAACATTAATAATGAGAATATAATGCAGGACATGATTAGCCATACTTAGAACGAACGTCATCAATTAATCGATTGCCAATAAAGGCTTTTAGGTACTATCGTGGACACGCATATAAATTATCTGAACACCGTTAAGTACTATTCCTGCTTACAGTGCTTGCAGCGCTCGGCCGCTAAAGTAACGCTTACCTCCAAAAAAATAGCAGTAAACAGATGTGGTCATCGTGTGCACGGGATTTTGTTTTCAAATTGGTTAGATATGTGTGACCGCGATGGTACCTATGTTAGAGCCTTGTAGAATCAGCATCTTAACATGATAACTACGAAATACATATAGAACTATGTTTTATGTGTAGGAGCTGAAAAATGGACACAGATAGCGTCATAACGTTTTCGGTCAAAATATTACACTAGGCCAGTGGTAGTCGATTATTTTTACGCCTTTTATTTTGATAAATATTCAATGTTTCTTAATTCTAACTTGAAACAATCGATACTCACACTACACAACAAAATTAATAAACCTAATTCTATATATATCAGATTTTATACCAATTCCGTGAACAGTGACTAAAGTGTTAAGTACTTACTCAAAATGGAAGACGCAGAAATCTTCCGAAGTCAGTAGGGAAGACAACTTGACTGTTAAAGTTTGAAGGTGACCGACTCGTTCAGAAATTATTCAAAGGGTGAGGACTTGGTTATGTTTTGAACGCAGCTGTTAGCTGTTATTGAACTGTCAGTGCTTTAAGGTGGCTTGCTTTATAACAATTATTGTAGTCTGTGTTTGTACCTTTCAGGAAATATCATCATAGACATAGTATGCATAGTATGATTTGAAATGTAGTAAAATATGGAAACTATGAATTTGTGATTTTGCTGTACCTTCTAATTTGTTAGTTTCCCTGCACTGTGCCCCAAAAAAAACATCAAATCATTTTTTGTATGTGTTTTCTGGTTTAGATATCGATACTTATCATGTCAGCGGAGTTCCGCTAAATAAATGAATTTAACCCTATATAAGTACTAATATAAAGAGAACAGCAGGGTAATTGCGTAGCACACATAGGTATAGTAGCAATGGTTTTCATTTTGACAGTTCAACAACATTCATTGCGTCATTTAGGTACGTTGTTGAGCAGACAAATTTTTCGAACATATGAAGCAATGGATTAACAATATCCTTCAAAATGATTCAGATCATGATTTAAGGTCTGTTATGGCATGAGGGTGCAAAATGTGTGAGTTGTATTTGTACGATTCGGTACTAACGGGATTTCCGAATTCTGATCCCGATAAAAAATTGCGGTTATGAGTTCAGCGAGATAATATTCTCCTATGACACATTGACCATTATGTTTAATCGCTGTTAATATTGTACCTACGTCGTATTAATTATAATAATTAATTGTACCTATACTATCAACGTATGTACAAAGTTACGTTAATCGACAAACCATAGAAGTGCGCCAATGGATTTATAACCATAAAGCGTTTTGAAGTTAATTACATTTTTTATTGAAGTATTAACACAACGTCCTTTAAGCACATGTTAATGACTTAATAATATTGCTGGACTGTTGCTTTACTTAAAAATAAAACGGATTTCCATATTAATGTACCTGAGTATGTTGTAATGTAATGTTAATTACTTTGTTCTTATGGTTGAGGTATTATGTGGCTTTATACGGTTATAAAATAACTACTTGCCTTGAAGCAACACGTACAAGAACTAACAATAAAATTATTGTTTATTTATTTTTAATATCCAGAGCCATAAAACAAATTCTTTTTTTAGTGTTTGTATAAGTTATTCCAAATCCATTAAAAATACTGTAATTTTAGGTTTTGCGAGACAAAATAATTGTGTAAAAGCTAAAACAAAGTAATTTTGTTACAAATTCGAATTATCTAGACCCACAGACTGTTCACAAAGCTAATTACTTAACAGATTGACAACCCAAGTCCCCAGAATAACCTTCCGCCATGAAAATAGAGTTGAAAACACAAATACATGCAGCTATCTACGCCTATCTAGGAAGTGTTGCAATAAACGAAGGCATTGATCGATGTCCTATCTAAAGAATACCTAGCTGCCTACACACCTCCCACGTTAAGCAACGTCGCATATCCTCATATGGGACAAAGGATCTGCATCTAACACAGAAACCAGTTAGATCAACAATGTTCACCTGTTTTGACCTAAAGAGTTGCGAAATGAGTCCCACGGCCAGTCAGGTTGGCTGAATAGAATGCAGTACCTGTGCTTTATCCGCATAGAATGTAAAGCAGAAGTGTAGATTCGAATTTTGAACGGATTCAAATAAAGTGATCGTCACTCGATGAATGGAATAAAAAGGATTCAAGTTAGCTTTCATGACAGTTTTTAAATAAAGTTCTGCATAAATTTTAATTATGTAAATAAAAACCGGGCCCTGTTGCTTTATAATTTTGAATACTAGAAGTCGGCTTGATAATTCGTGCTCGAGTTTGTTCGTCATTCGTCATAATGGCCGTTGACTTAATACTTCTTAAATCAACGCTCCTTGTCTATCTCGTATAGTTTTGTTAAAAATATTTAACGTAAATATGGAAACGAAAGTAAAAGTTGTGTTGGTATTCAATGAGAATCCTACGGTCGATGTGAAAGCCACATTCGTTCTGTAGATGTTTCGTTAGGATACAAATTTGATTAATGAATGGCGCTGTGCTTCCGATGTCTTCTATATACGATAATGTAATTCCAAGTTACACAGGTATGTGCCCTAAATTAAAGAGTATCGAAATACGTATCTGCAGTCGTAGTAATTTCCGGTATTTAGAACTGACCTTGTCTAACACGCATGACTCGGGTCATATATGTCGCAGATGTACCAAATTGGTCATGCTCTTCTCCCACGCAAGGTTCGACATACCCTTTCTGTTTTCTTATAGACCTACTGAACATCAAAATTAGTACATTTAACGACATTCCATCGCTAAAAGCTAAACTGCTAAGTACGAAGGACTTAGCGTCAGTGCAGTTGTGCAAGCGGCCTCGCACCCACGCCGCCCCCGTCCTCTCGCTTGCATCATGTGCTGGATACCTGCAACCAGTCGCTCGGAGCAAAGGTCAGCTGTGCCCAATTGGGGACAGGAATGAGGAAGTGGTGGGAAAATTGGTCTATTTCGTTGTGCAAGGTTTAAGGAGTTAAGTATAGGGGTCAGTGGGAATGTTTGATAGAAGAGTGGGTTCACATATCTATAGATACCTCTTTATAACAGTAATTTTCTGGGTTTCTTTTAAGCCCGCATTGTAGGAACAAGTTTCATAATCTAGTGCTATTGGGGTCAGTGGGAATCTTCGTTATGAGAAGACACAAGTCTTCGTCGTTTCATTATATGGGTTTTTTGTAGGTCTGTATTCTAAAAAGGCCAAAACTTTTTACTTAGTGCCAATTTTCAGTTAAGTTTTAGTCCGGTATTCTAGAGATTATTATTAATATTCGTACTTATATAGAAAGATAAGTCTAATTTTAAGATTTAGATCCAAGGAGCATGGCATAGTATGGGAACAAACACTGGCAACAAAATGTTATTTATTTACAGTAACTTCAAAGAAACAATAATATCGTTCAGTTAAAGTATCAATATTGACTTATGGAAAGAGAAAACCTACAAATGCAGATTATTTGTTGCTCATTAGTCGACTGTCTGGCTGTCTCGTTAGACTACTCAACTGTTACGGTCTCAGTTACCCAACTTAAAAAGGCCTTTAAGATATCATACAAATATTATTTAGTACTTACTTTAAAATTATTACAAAATGGGCCCTACATTAAAGTAAGTACTTAATTCAAAGATAAGCGACGTCCAAAAAGATTTAAACGATAACATACTTTTTGGAGACAGATAATTAAACTTTAAAAACGAGTTTTAGAACACTGGCCAGCGAGATTTAAAAAGTGAAATTAACTTTATGGTTCTCTTTTTGGTTGAGTAAGCATGAACTCGTGGAGAGTTTTGACAAGCATCGCACGACTTGACAGTCAGCTGATCGGAGGCGATCACTTCAAAATATCAAGGGTCGTATGAAACTGCCAAAAGCGAGGCCAAAAGCACGAAGTCGAAAAAATTTAACATTAAACAAATGAAGTAAACTTGAAATGGTTACGACTTCTTAATCGAATTATGTTTCAGTATTCCACTTGACAAGACAGACATTTGATAGACCATTATGTTTTACATTTATTTATTTTATCTGTAAATAAAAATAATATTATGCCAAAGGTTGTTTGCAGGTACAAAATAATTCAGTGAAATTGGTCTGTTTTTATTAGGTACGTACGAGTACTGTAGGAGTAAATGTTAATGAAACTTTTAACTTTAAACTGGGAGCGTCTAGCTGGCTTTTCCAACCTTTATTAGGTACATAAACATTATGGTTAATTTTATTAATTAACCTTTTACATTACCAGTGTTATCCAAGTTATAATAATAATAAATAAATAATAAATTTTTATTCAGTATTAAAAATTCGTAAAATATTAACATAAAGTCTTGAAATAATTTACAAAGGTATTATAATGTTAGATGCCAGTACTAGGATAAACCTGTATCACAAGCGGCAGTTGAAAAATAAGTATATAATGCATTTCCTTGTTTTTCCCATTTTCATATCTGAGAAGGGCAAGCCCTTGTAACTAGGCATAAACCGTAGCGGAGAAAAGCGATGAAAGAGCGCTTTTTTACGCAATGCAGCAAGATAAAAAAATAGGTATTCCGAAAAACCCACAAGTGGGCGAAAAAAAGCGCTGCCATGAATCTGTTGAAAATTCGCCGCGTTTTTCGCACACATTTGCCCCTAGCCCTTAGACAGTTTCAAATGCACTGCCTGCAGGGTAGGTAAAAAAATAATAATTCATAGACTACATTCTTTTAGAAGTCGATAACTAATAAAAATTTTACTTATTGAGTCTCGTTAGTGATAGTTGAATTCATAATTCCCTTAATTTTACTGCATAAAATTCAAAATGTGTCAATTGCCTAAAACCTATGTATACGTACGTATTTTCTTGAGTTATCGATTCGCTCACAAATAAATTAACTTAGTGTGAATCGCCTCAAAAAAATAATATTATTTGAAAGTGTCGATTCACCCGTTTCGGGCGAGTAAATTCGTGCGAATCAACCAATAAGCCAACATAAGATACATTGTTACTTCTCAAATAGTTTTTATGTAGTTGCACGAATGATTCATGTTTGAGCTAAATAGCTGTTGCATTCAGATAATTACGGCTAAGACGGCACAAGTCTACAACAGACATAATTAGATACCTTAATGAATTCTTTGTACCTACCTTCTTGCTTAGTTTATGAAGTAACCAAATAGATTGTGCTCTGTATAACTATATTATAAGATCATTTATTTGAACGATATTACTTGTTAGAATGAAGTTTCCTTCATCAAAGGATTTGCATTCTTTTTTAATTTTATGTTCCTTTAGCAAATGCATCTTACAAAATATCTATACTTAGTTTATGTACTTAGTGTATATAACTCACACAAAAACTCACTCACATAAATTATTTTATTTACTCGGCTGCTATTTAAAGTCTGTGGATCGACCTTTGATTGTCGTTGAGATTGTTGGTTATGAAATAAGGATACAATAAAATGCAACATCAACAACAGCGGTTTTATTAACCGCTTTATAAGTTTGTTATGCAACTTATAAAGCGGTTTTATTAACTGGTGTGCTATTCATTTTGATTGTAAAGTTATTAAATTCCGTGAGAAAACAAAACACATGTAACAACAACATTCGAATTTTGAACACACGGTCTACATTTTTTTTAATTTATTGAATGCAGCGCAACGGATCGTGTCGTGCACAGGCATCAGGCGCTCACACACCACGCCAGTTTACGACCGCGGTATCACATTTTATGTAGTGCGTGGCATACCTAAGCCCGAATAATACTCGAGTGGTCTAGTTATAGCCAATGAACGGAACGGCCGATAAATTGAGGCAAGTAAAAGGGCCGGTCAGCGGCGTGCCCGATACGGGCACTAATGAAGATTTATGCGGCTGAATGAGTACCTCAGCCGAAGGACGTAGACCGCAGCGAGACGAAAAATAGTGCTCGTCAATTGTTTTTTTTTTGTCAAGATTTCTTTGTGGGTTCATCAAAGTGATACGTCATGGAGTAAGTATAGGAAATGATAGAATAATAAAAATTAATATAAATTATTCTGTGGTTGTAAATTGTTTAGTCCTTGTATGACTTACAACGACCTACGCATTCAAATAATTTGTTTACAGCATAATAAAATACTTAACACTCATGATAAACGGGGCCAAAAGAATTAACTAGACAGCGTGAGAACTAGGCATAGAAACAACGTGTATCACCGTAATTTAGTATAAAAATACTATCTTTATATCTACAAGGCGGCTCTAAGAAAAACTATGCGGATAACTACAGAGTGCCATTGTAAACGAATCTATTGTATGGGTCATGTGGGCGAGGGAATAATTGGGCGCTTATCTGCCGGCTATTATACAGACAATGCACAGTAGGACAAACAATGAAGAATGGCGAGGGGTGCAGTAAAGACACCCGCTCCTTAATTCCGTGATTTGCACAAAATTACGATTTGAGATATGGGACAATAGAACCACTAGAGCTATGAGGGTTTATTGGTAAACATCTGACAAGCTAGATTGCGGTTATTGTGGTTGTGTTCCAACCCCAGATTGAACGTATTAAAATGTTCGTCTGCATGTGTGGTTTTAACAACTCTATAAACTGGGATGGTCATTTAGCACTCGACTTACTCTTTTTAATCGTTGGCAACATTGCCAATTGCCACCTAGAATGGCGCTGACAATCCAAAATGTTTTCCCCAGCAAGAGATTTCTAGAGAAAAAAAAGAAACTTTTTAGGAAGATAAACTCCTCCTTGGGCATCTTCTTAAGTTGGAACTTTTAACAACTAACCAGATTAACAAACCAAATAATATACCTACAAAAAGGTCTCTTTAATTATTTTTTTAATGTTTATTCCAAGTCAAAGTCAAATTCAATTAATTTATTTCAATTAGGCACAAAAAAGGCACTTTTGAACGTCAACATTTACAGAAAAATAATAATTGATTCTAGTCGCCCCTTACAAAAGGTAGTTTTCGTATGGAAGAGCAACGGTGAGTAAGCAACAAAAGAGTAACGGTGGAGTTTCTTGCCCATTCTTCGGGCAAGAAACTCCACCGTTACTCTTTTAAATTTTTAAACTTCTGCCCATATATCTATCAGACAGCTAAATGGTAGGCGCCGTGCTACACCTTCAAGCACACGTCGTTTCAGGGACGGACATCATTTGTTTCATTGTTCTTGCTTAGTGACATTCATGGTTCAACATTTTATGAACACAAGACACATGATTTACTACAACTAAGTAGAAATATTGTGATATTCTTCGTCTATCGATGGCAACCTAGATTGGTTCGGCTCAGAACCACCACCATCAGTAGTGTCCATCACCCAGTACTAGCTGGTTGCCTGCAGGCATCAGGGTATACGCAGGACACCATATAAGGTGCCCCATCGTTTCTGAAACAGCACCCAGCAGTAATGTGATCAAGTAATATGAAAAATGAAGTCAAACTATGCGCACCACATTAGCTCTCCAGGCTTGGAACAGTCTAATACAAAGCTATGTTATATTATCGAAATACACTTGCAATAGAAGGTTTCTTGATAATATTATTACGGACTTTAAATTCCCTAACGTGAGAAGACAGTAAAAACTTTATCTCTAAATAGGTATGCCCAAATATACTTTAAATATCATAGGTCGCAACATATATCCCAATATATTTAGGCAACATTTTCGTAATACATTTACGTTATTGGATTGTGAATACTTGTAAGTACTTAATACCTACTCCGCAACAACCATTGAAAAAGCATTAGCGTGTATAAGAAGTCAGAGCTCAGAGTAAGAAGGTTACAACCAAAATAACAAAACAAATATTACATTTAAAAATCGATTAGTATTACACATTCGTTCCTGTGAAAAGTGTTTTAAAAGAGTTATGTACACGCACGCAAAAACCCGCGAATGGGATCCCTCGAGAAATAAAGCTTTTAACACACAGATACCGATGACAGTGGTGAATATACAGATAGATCTCTTTTATATCGAGTTATATCCCTATTCTTGAGAAATAACGATAGAACGGGAGGGTTATATCACCATTTTG
Source organism: Xanthia icteritia (assembly GCA_949128155.2). Classification (NCBI taxonomy): domain Eukaryota; kingdom Metazoa; phylum Arthropoda; class Insecta; order Lepidoptera; family Noctuidae; genus Xanthia; species Xanthia icteritia. Next base: position 15,307,511 of record OX421934.2, on the reverse strand, counting down.
AGAGGATAGTTTAAGAAGCAGTTTTAGACCTTCATAACAGAGACATTCCATTACTAGAGAAATTCCATTACTTTTTGATGGGACATCAAATTGTAACCTAGATTCTGATAAAAAGCAAGCAATTTGGAGCTCCAACGATCTTTGATGACCCAATTTAACAATCGAAAATCGTCAATTCCTCAGTGTTTCCTTGACCGCTCGCAGGATAATAAGTTAATTGCCAGTTTTACTCAACATAGGATAGAAACAAGTAGTTTAATATAGTGGCTACTATTAACAACGCACAAGAGACAAATGATAAATGATTGTTTACACAACAAATAACACAAAGCGAGACATACATACAACTGCGGTTAGATCATAAATTGGACATTTACAAAGGCGAAACATACGAGGGAACTCTGACAGTAGATTCTCCTTGTATAGGTTTTGAGGTTACAATAATTAAGTATTGTTTACATACAAGCGAAAACAATTTATCTGAGCCTGTTTGCTTCAATGCCTGCCTTAATACAGAATATTGAACAAGCAGAGGGAGATCCACAGAGCTATGGGCTTTGTGCCAAGCCGCGTAATCTACTTAGTACACTATATCATATTCTGATAGACATTGTTGTAGCCTCCTACTATGATTATATTCTTCTTCTCTGATATCAGCACTAGCTTTACGAGAATATCAATTCATGCCGTGGTCAATAGCACTCTAATTACGTAACACACGATCGATCACAATCTGTTTCATTTTTACAGTTCAACAACATTCATTACGTTATTTACGTTGTTGAGCAGACACATTTTTAGAACATATCGAGCAATGGATTAGCAAAATCCTTCAAAATGATTCAAATTATGTTTAATCGTGTGTTACGCAATTAGCATGCAGTCTGCAGGATGGTACCGTTGCTGACTGTCCAGGGTGCGCCGGACAGTCACTTAATACCTGACAGTCATTCAAAAAGGCTATTTTGTTGCACTATGGTTGCACCACAATGCATCACTAGTAATGAGACCTACCATAAAAAAACGTTTATCACACAAGATTTTTCTCGAAATCTTCAAACAATGCTGTAGTTTAATAATTTAACGTTAACCATAAATAATTTGAATAGCAATGATTGCTTTATAAGGAACGTGGCTATTTCTAACGACATATGTACGTATAAATGACGACCATTGACAACGATGATTCTGTTCATTCTTAGAATTTACTAACTAAGTCAAAAGAGACATTGTGTTGATACAACTCTATGAGACTATACTTTAAAATATGCAAATTGCATAGCAATTAATTCAGACTAAGATCACATATGTTGTCTCCATAATCCATTAAGTTCAACATGCTTTGCATTTAGCTACATCGAAATCATTGCTAGTGCCGAATTTCTGTTAAAATGTCACGTTATGTTGTCCCAAAACCATTTTCTCCTTCAATTTGTCTCACATAATCAAAATATCAACTGAACTACAAATCAAACTGTACAATTCAGTCACTTTACCAAAAAAATATCAACACCGTTTACTTTGTTCGCAATTCAAAATTAATGTAACGTCGCCCGTTAATCCAGTCATAGAAACAAAGAACAATCGGATGACAATCGCAAAGGAACAAAGGACGGCTCCAATGAAGCGAGCGGGATGCTGCGTCTCCCGAGTACACCGAGTACCACGTGAGATAAATGGCTCGATCAATTTAAGTTTATATTTAGAAGCATTGAGATTTATGACTCGAGAGCTACTTTGAAGTACGGTGAATATTATTAAATCCTGGGCTGAAGATTGGAGATAACGATTCACTTTCGCGTGTTCATTTGTGTGCGGAAAGTGAGAGTAGTAAACAACAATTGGCGTATGTTTTTGAATATAAATACCGACGCAACTTCATTTCCTGTTTGTGGTCGCAGGCAGCTGATCATTAAAATCAGTAGCATTTGCTTAATTAGCTTGTTTTATCTTAATAATGGTTATACTCCTTTTTCTTTTGTATGATTTTAATGACCTGACTTTTGGTCCCAAGGTCAGTCTTAACATGGTCTATCTATTCAGCTTCAATATTAATTTGTCTTTAGAACACAGTGCACACTATGCTCAATTGCTTTGGGAGCGGTCTTTTATGGCCCGTATTTAGTAGTGCTATTAGAAGCAAATATTGAATAAACTCAAATGTCAAGCCAGGTGATCTACGACGCATTTGATGTTATTAGCAGATAATCAATCAACAAATAGGGAAGCAGTGAAGGCCATCGATTGACATATTATGATCAACTTGAATGAATGTGAACCGGTTAGGAACTCGTTGGAACAAAAAAATATAATAACAGACAAACATTTTAGCCGCCTTTTTTTAAAGCCAAATTCATATAATATTATTAATGAAACTAGACCAGTTCCCAAAAAAGAAAATATAAAAATCAAGCATCAGTATATAAAAGTAGAATAAAAAAAAATTACAAAAGCATCTCCAGCAAGATCCATAGAGGCTCATAACACCGTGCAGTGGAGCGTGTCACGCTCGCACGCGCAGGCTGCGCAGTAGAGCCGCGCCTGCGCCTGAGCAGCTCGGCGGAGCGCGACCGGCGCCGCCGAGCGCGCCTGTCAATATGATGTAATCACACAAGGTCGCCTTCTACCACGATATGCTTCGCTACAGAAGAGCCATACAATGCAAGAAGACAGTCACGTGCGCGTGACAAAACCAATGAAGGGCACGCATCTTCCGGTCGGAAGGAAATGAGATTTGTGTATTGTGTAGGCCAATTACTTGTGCTGCAGGGTAACAAGAACTTACTGCAAAATCTTAGTTATCGTATAGAAATTGTAACGGGGCTATTATAATTTTGGAAGAGAACAAGTAATTCGACAAGTGTATGGGAAAAATGGAAATTACTAGTGGGAAATACGTTACTATCTACGTCACGATCTGTATATATTATGTTCTTGCCAAAAAAACAAAGGTCAAAGAGCAAGTACCATTTATACATCTTAAACTTAAAAGTGTTGAGTTCAATATCACTGTATCAGCAGAAAAATTTCTTTGTTTTTAATCCTCGAGGCTTTTTTTAAAAGATCTACCTGAGTACTATCTATCGTTAGGACTGGGTCTTCTGCACTTCTTTATTTAGTGGCTTGCACTCTCGCGCTGTCACTGGAACCGGTTAATTTGTATACAACCAAGTTTTTTCTACGACTTACCATTCAATCATGTTTCCTATCATATTATTTGGATTCGGATTCGTCTTCGATCTGTATTCGTATGTTTCAAAGTGTGGAATTTAAATCCATCGTTTGAGATTTTATCCTCCTATTTTGGTCCCCTCGTTGATCTAGTGGTCGCATGAGAGCCTGAGTTCGATTCCCAGGTTGAGCAGAGTGTTATTGGGGTTTTCCATCTGGAATTTCTCAGTAGCAGCCCAGAGTCTGGATTTGAGCCCTGTTAATGGTAATAGGCTCGTCCCCTATTACATGGCACTTATCATATTGTGAAATGTGCGTGTACTACAGGTATACGTCTGCCTAAGTATTCGGGAATACAGGCGTGATGTTATATTAAGTATTGTCGTGTACTGAATTTATGAGTATTTATTGCAGTTTTTACTGTTTAGTGTTGATAGAAAGACCATGTTACTTTAAATCCGTAAACATTTCGATATAAATGTATAAAATTCATTTTCATCTCTAACTTTATCCGCTAAAGGATCCACGTCCATCTCGTTTTCTATTTCGACACAGTTTTCTCTGTTATTATGTTCTGCGTGTTTCTACGTATTTGTTATAAAATCTAAGTCTAGAACATAGAAAGTATTAGTGGACTTATTTGCTCAACTGCAAAGCTAATGACGCTGTATAAATGCATTAGCGCTGCTAAGCTGAATGAGTGGAAGTGAAACCTCATAGGTTCTAAGCTAACATACGATTATACGCGATTCATAGTGTTTAAAAAGTCGGATTAAGCTACTTTATTTATACGTTCGACTAAGCGCCGTAAGCGCTGAGTGGACAAATTACATATTGCATTAGGTGCATGGATGTTAGATGTTATCTTGATATTATGTTTGCACTGGCATACTGCTGTTAGTTATTCTGGAACTGTGTGCATCATGAATTTATTTACTTTTTTTAAATTTATTTAATTCATTTGTTTAGATATACTTTTTGAAAACCTTAGTAAAAATGAAATTTTACGATGAAAATATAATAAAGTGAATAAAACACATTTGAAAAGTAATATATTTTATTTACTACTCCGACCTTAGATCTAATATATTAAACTTATCTTATAAAAATAAATTAAATAAATAACATAATACAGTAAATCAACAACATACGTTTATAATACAAACATTTTGCTCTTAGACATTGACATGGCCTTTGTAATGTAGGGGTTTAGGGATGGATACCCCCATCAGTAATGTCAGAAAGTACTTTTTCTAAGAGTACCTTAGTTATTGGTATTTTTGAAGTTAAATACGGTTTAGTACGTGGTAATGGGAGATCTTTTGGTATGTCATCAATGCGATCGTCTGAAAAAAGAAATTCATTCGTGTCTTCAATTTCTATGTCATCGGTCAAACTGTCAAATATGTCTCTATCTCCTCCGTCATCGGTCAAATTGTCAGATGTGTCTCTATCTTCTACGTTTTCGGTCAAATTGTCAGATTTGTCTCTATCTTCTACGTCATCGGTCAAAATGTCAGAATTGTGGATTTTGTCCATTAATAACTCATCTGTGGGAATATCTAATGTTGGATAGTCTGCAAGCGTTTTATCTGTTGGTCGAGGGGAATCATCCTCATTTATTCCAAAGGGTGAAAAATTATCAATCGGTATTACAGAACTCTTTTCAGTCATATCAGAAACTGGGGACTCCAGAAAGTAAAGCGTTTTATCTAACTCTGAGCGTGGTGCTACTGGAAGAGCTTTAGCTACTGGTAAAGAGAAACCCCTTGTATAAATATCTGACAACACATTTTCTAGAAGTGCCTTAGTTATTGGTAATTTTGAAGATGATAGTTTTTTATTATTTGGTAATGTTAGGTCACTTCGCGTATCTTTATAAAGAGAAAGAATGCCTTGCATCGGTGATTCTGCTGAAGGATCATCAGTAAGATTTTCGGAAGATGGATTTTCACTCTCATTTGGTTTTTTGTCATACATTGAAATGTTCGGTATATCTGGTCGTATGTTATCTATTGATGATGACAATTCTGTAGGGATATTTAAGCTTTGTAATTCTGAATACATTTTATCTATTGGTAATGGCAAAGTATCCTCAGTAGAAATTGGTAAATTATCAGTCGGATGGTCAGAAAGTGATGTTTTGGGTAGTGTTTTATCTACTGGCAGCAAAGGACTGTCTTTAGTGAAGTGCGAAATAGGAGGTTCTACGTAGTAGAGTGTTTTTTCTAACACTGAGGGTGATGTCAGTGGGAGAGATTGAGCGACTGGTTCCGAGAAACGCCTTGTATTAATATCTGACAGTACATTTTCTAGAAGTACCTTCGTTATTAGTAGTTTTGAAGATGATGGTATTTTATCATTTGGTAATGTTAGGTCACTTGGCATATCTTTAGAAAGAGAAAGAATGCCTTGCATCGGTAATTCCGATGAAGGATCATCAGTAAGGTTTTCGGAAGATGGATTTTCAATCTCATCTTGTTCTTTGTCATACATTGAAATGATCGGTATATCTGGTCGTATGTTATCTATTGATGATGACAATTCTGTAGGGATATTTAAGCTTTGTAATTCTGAACACATTTTATCTATTAGCAAAGGCAAAGTATCTTCGGTAGAAATTGGTGAATTACCAGTTGGATGATCAAAAAGTGATGTTTTGGCTAGTGTTTTATCTACTGGCAGTGAAGGACTGTCTTCAGTGAACTGAGAAATAGGAGATTCTACGTAGTAGAGTGTTTTTTCTAACACTGAGGGTGATGTAAGTGGGAGAGATTGAGCAACTGGTTCCGAGAAACGCCTTGTATTAATATCTGACAGTATATTTTCTAGGAGTGCTTTAGTTATTGGTAGTTTTGAAGATGATGGTATTTTATCATTTGGTAATGTTAGGTCACTTGGCATATCTTTAGAAAGAGAAAGAATGCCTTCCATCGGTAATTCTGATGAAGGATCATCAGTAAGGTTTTCGGAAGATGGATTTTCAATCTCATCTTGTTCTTTGTCATACATTGAAATGATCGGTATATCTGGTCGTATGTTATGTATTGGTGATGACAATTCTGTCAGGGTATTTAAGCTTTGTAATTCTGAATACATTTTATCTATTGACAAAGGCAAAGCATCTTCGGTAGAAATTGGTAAATTACCAGTTGAATGATTAGAAAGTGATGTTTCGGGTAGTGTTTTATCTACTGGCAGTGAAGGACTGTCTTCAGTGAACTGAGAAATAGGAGATTCTTCGTAGTAGAGTGTTTTTTCTGACACTGAGGGTGATGTAAGTGGGAGAGATTGAGCGCCTGGTTCTGAGAAACGCCTTGTATTAATATCTGACAGTACATTTTCTAGAAGTGCTTTAGTTATTGGTAGTTTTGAAGATGATGGTATTTTATCATTTGGTAATGTTAGGTCAATTCGCGTATCTTTAGAAGGAGAAAGAATGCCTTGCATCGGTAATTCTGATGAAGAATCATCAGTAAGATTTTCGGAAGATGGATTTTCAATCTCATCTTCTTCTTTGTCATACATTGAAATGTTCGGTATATCTGGCCGTATATTATCTATTGATGATGACAATTCTGTAGGGATATTTAAGCTTTGTAATTCTGAATACATTTTATCTATTGACAAAGGCAAAGCATCTTCGGTTGAAATTGGTAAATTACCAGTTGAATGATTAGAAAGTGATGTTTTGGGTAGTGTTTTATCTACTGGCAGTGAAGGACTGTCTTCAGTGAACTGAGAAATAGGAGATTCTTCGTAGTAGAGTGTTTTTTCTAACACTGAGGGTGATGTAAGTGGGAGAGATTGAGCAACTGGTTCCGAGAAACGCCTTGTATTAATATCTGACAGTATATTTTCTAGAAGTGCTTTAGTTATTGGTAGTTTTGAAGATGATGGTATTTTATCATTTGGTAACTTTAGGTCACTTGGCATATCTTTAGAAAGAGAAAGAATGCCTTCCATCGGTAATTCTGATGAAGGATCATCAGTAAGGTTTTCGGAAGATGGATTTTCAATCTCATCTAGTTCTTTGTCATACATTGAAATGATCGGTATATCTGGTCGTATGTTATGTATTGGTGATGACAATTCTGTCAGGGTATTTAAGCTTTGTAATTCTGAATACATTTTATCTATTGGTAATGGCAAAGTATCCTCAGTAGAAATTGGTAAATTATCAGTCGGATGGTCAAAAAGTGATGTTTTGGCTAGTGTTTTATCTACTGGCAGTGAAGGACTGTCTTCAGTGAACTGAGAAATAGGAGATTCTACGTAGTAGAGTGTTTTTTCTAACACTGAGGGTGATGTAAGTGGGAGAGATTGAGCGACTGGTTCCGAGAAACGCCTTGTATTAATATCTGACAGTACATTTTCTAGAAGTGCTTTAGTTATTGGTAGTTTTGAAGATGATGGTATTTTATCATTTGGTAATTTTAGGTCACTTGGCATATCTTTAGAAAGAGAAAGAATGCCTTCCATCGGTAATTCTGATGAAGGATCATCAGTAAGGTTTTCGGAAGATGGATTTTCAATCTCATCTTGTTCTTTGTCATACATTGAAATGATCGGTATATCTGGTCGTATGTTATGTATTGGTGATGACAATTCTGTCAGGGTATTTAAGCTTTGTAATTCTGAATACATTTTATCTATTGGTAATGGCAAAGTATCCTCAGTAGAAATTGGTAAATTATCAGTCGGATGGTCAAAAAGTAATGTTTTGGCTAGTGTTTTATCTACTGGCAGTGAAGGACTGTCTTCAGTGAACTGAGAAATAGGAGATTCTACGTAGTAGAGTGTTTTTTCTAACACTGAGGGTGATGTAAGTGGGAGAGATTGAGCGACTGGTTCCGAGAAACGCCTTGTATTAATATCTGACAGTACATTTTCTAGAAGTGCTTTAGTTATTGGTAGTTTTGAAGATGATGGTATTTTATCATTTGGTAATGTTAGGTCAATTCTCGTATCTTTAGAAGGAGAAAGAATGCCTTGCATCGGTAATTCTGATGAAGGATCATCAGTACGATTTTCGGAAGATGGATTTTCAATCTCATCTTGTTCTTTGTCATACATTGAAATGTTCGGTATATCTGGTCGTATGTTATCTATTGATGATGACAATTCTGTAGGGATATTTAAGCTTTGTAATTCTGAATACATTTTATCTATTAGCAAAGCTAAAGTATCTTCGGTAGAAATTGGTGAATTACCAGTTGGATGATCAAAAAGTGATGTTTTGGCTTGTGTTTTATCTACTGGCAGTGAAGGACTGTCTTCAGTGAACTGAGAAATAGGAGATTCTACGTAGTAGAGTGTTTTTTCTAACACTGAGGGTGATGTAAGTGGGAGAGATTGAGCAACTGGTTCCGAGAAACGCCTTGTATTAATATCTGACAGTACATTTTCTAGAAGTGCTTTAGTTATTGGTAGTTTTGAAGATGATGGTATTTTATCATTTGGTAATGTTAGGTCAATTCTCGTATCTTTAGAAGGAGAAAGAATGCCTTGCATCGGTAATTCTGATGAAGGATCATCAGTACGATTTTCGGAAGATGGATTTTCAATCTCATCTTGTTCTTTGTCATACATTGAAATGTTCGGTATATCTGGCAGTATATTATCTATTGATGATGACAATCCTGTAGGAATATTTAAGCTTTGTAATTCTGAATACATTTTATCTATTAGCAAAGCTAAAGTATCTTCGGTAGAAATTGGTGAATTACCAGTTGGATGATCAAAAAGTGATGTTTTGGCTTGTGTTTTATCTACTGGCAGTGAAGGACTGTCTTCAGTGAACTGAGAAATAGGAGATTCTATGTAGTAGAGTGTTTTTTCTAACACTGAGGGTGATGTAAGTGGGAGAGATTGAGCAACTGGTTCCGAGAAACGCCTTGTATTAATATCTGACAGTATATTTTCTAGAAGTGCTTTAGTTATTGGTAGTTTTGAAGATGATGGTATTTTATTATTTGGTAATGTTAGGTCACTTGGCATATCTTTAGAAAGAGAAAGAATGCCTTTCATCGGCGATGCTGACGTAAGATTATTAGTAAGGTTTTCGGAAGATGGATTTTCACTCTCATTTTGTTTTTTGTCATACATTGAAATGTTCGGTATATCTGGCAGTATATTATCTATTGATGATGACAATCCTGTAGGAATATTTAAGCTTTGTAATTCTGAATACATTTTATCTATTAGCAAAGGCAAAGTATCTTCGGTAGAAATTGGTGAATTACCAGTTGGATGATTAGAAAGTGATGTTTTGGGTAGTGTTTTATCTACTGGCAGTGAAGGACTGTCTTCAGTGAACTGAGAAATAGGAGATTCTTCGTAGTAGAGTGTTTTTTCTAACACTGAGGGTGATGTAAGTGGGAGAGATTGAGCAACTGGTTCCGAGAAACGCCTTGTATTAATATCTGACAGTACATTTTCTAGAAGTGCTTTAGTTATTGGTGGTTTTGAAGATGATGGTATTTTATCATTTGGTAATGTTAGGTCACTTGGCATATCTTTAGATAGAGAAAGAATGCCTTGCATCGGTAATTCTGATGAAGGATCATCAGTACGATTTTCGGAAGATGGATTTTCAATCTCATCTTGTTCTTTGTCATACATTGAAATGTTCGGTATATCTGGTCGTATGTTATCTATTGATGATGACAATTCTGTAGGGATATTTAAGCTTTGTAATTCTGAATACATTTTATCTATTAGCAAAGCTAAAGTATCTTCGGTAGAAATTGGTGAATTACCAGTTGGATGATCAAAAAGTGATGTTTTGGCTTGTGTTTTATCTACTGGCAGTGAAGGACTGTCTTCAGTGAACTGAGAAATAGGAGATTCTACGTAGTAGAGTGTTTTTTCTAACACTGAGGGTGATGTAAGTGGGAGAGATTGAGCGACTGGTTCCGAGAAACGCCTTGTATTAATATCTGACAGTACATTTTCTAGAAGTGCTTTAGTTATTGGTAGTTTTGAAGATGATGGTATTTTATCATTTGGTAATTTTAGGTCACTTGGCAAATCTTTAGAAAGACAAAGAATGCCTTCCATCGGTAATTCTGATGAAGGATCATCAGTAAGATTTTCGGAAGATGGATTTTCAATCTCATCTTGTTCTTTGTCATACATTGAAATGTTCGGTATATCTGGCCGTATATTATCTATTGATGATGACAATTCTGTAGGGATATTTAAGCTTTGTAATTCTGAATACATTTTATCTATTAGCAAAGGCAAAGTATCTTCGGTATAAATTGGTGAATTACCAGTTGGATGATCAAAAAGTGATGTTTTGGCTAGTGTTTTATCTACTGGCAGTGAAGGACTGCCTTCAGTGAACTGAGAAATAGGAGATTCTACGTAGTAGAGTGTTTTTTCTAACACTGAGGGTGATGTAAGTGGGAGAGATTGAGCAACTGGTTCCGAGAAACGCCTTGTATTAATATCTGACAGTACATTTTCTAGAAGTGCTTTAGTTATTGGTAGTTTTGAAGATGATGGTATTTTATCATTTGGTAATTTTAGGTCACTTGGCAAATCTTTAGAAAGACAAAGAATGCCTTCCATCGGTAATTCTGATGAAGGATCATCAGTAAGATTTTCGGAAGATGGATTTTCAATCTCATCTTCTTCTTTGTCATACATTGAAATGTTCGGTATATCTGGCCGTATATTATCTATTGATGATGACAATTCTGTAGGGATATTTAAGCTTTGTAATTCTGAATACATTTTATCTATTAGCAAAGGCAAAGTATCTTCGGTATAAATTGGTGAATTACCAGTTGGATGATCAAAAAGTGATGTTTTGGCTAGTGTTTTGTCTACTGGCAGTGAAGGACTGTCTTTTGTGAACTGAGAAATAGGAGATTCTATGTAGTAGAGTGTTTTTTCTAACACTGAGGGTGATGTAAGTGGGAGAGATTGAGCAACTGGTTCCGAGAAACGCCTTGTATTAATATCTGACAGTATATTTTCTAGAAGTGCTTTAGTTATTGGTAGTTTTGAAGATGATGGTATTTTATTATTTGGTAATGTTAGGTCACTTGGCATATCTTTAGAAAGAGAAAGAATGCCTTTCATCGGCGATGCTGACGAAAGATTATTAGTAAGGTTTTCGGAAGATGGATTTTCACTCTCATTTTGTTTTTTGTCATACATTGAAATGTTCGGTATATCTGGCCGTATATTATCTATTGATGATGACAATCCTGTAGGGATATTTAAGCTTTGTAATTCTGAATACATTTTATCTATTAGCAAAGGCAAAGTATCTTCGGTATAAATTGGTGAATTACCAGTTGGATGATCAAAAAGTGATGTTTTGGCTAGTGTTTTGTCTACTGGCAGTGAAGGACTGTCTTTTGTGAACTGAGAAATAGGAGATTCTATGTAGTAGAGTGTTTTTTCTAACACTGAGGGTGATGTAAGTGGGAGAGATTGAGCGACTGGTTCCGAGAAACGCCTTGTATTAATATCTGACAGTACATTTTCTAGAAGTGCTTTAGTTATTGGTAGTTTTGAAGATGATGGTATTTTATCATTTGGTAATGTTAGGTCAATTCGCGTATCTTTAGAAGAAGAAAGAATGCCTTGCATCGGTAATTCTGATGAAGGATCATCAGTAAGGTTTTCGGAAGATGGATTTTCACTCTCATTTTGTTTTTTTTCATACATTGAAATGTTCGGTATATCTGGTCGTATGTTATCTATTGATGATGACAATTCTGTAGGGATATTTAAGCTTTGTAATTCTGAAGACATTTTATCTATTGGTAATGGCAAAGTATCCTCAGTAGAAATTGGTAAATTATCAGTCGGATGGTCAGAAAGTGATGTTTTGGGTAGTGTTTTATCTACTGGCAGCAAAGGACTGTCTTTAGTGAAGGGCGAAATAGGAGATTCTTCGTAGTAGAGTGTTTTTTCTAACACTGAAGGTGATGTAACTGGGAGAGATTGAGGTACCGATAAACTCCTTGTATTAATATCTGACAGAATTTTTTCTAGAAGTTCCTTAGTTATTGGTAATTTTGAAGAGGATGGTGTTTTGGTGGGATCCTTAAGAAGAGAAACCTTATCTATAGGTACTGGTAGATCATGAGTAGGATTATGTAAAGATTGAGTTTCATTCTTGTCACGGTATTCTATGTCATCGGTCGGAATATAAGGTTTGTCTTTGTGCATTTCATCCATTGGTAATAAAGGCAACTCTGTAAGATGGTCTGTGGTTGAAGTATCTTCCAGTTTTTTAGAAAATTCTACATTTTCAATCAGATTGTCAGTATGTTCTGGATTATCAAATATATTTTGTAGCGGCCGTAGAGGAATGTCTTTTGTCTCAGAAACTGGAGACTTTACATCTACATGATGGAGCGTTTTATCTAATAGTGAATGTTGTGTAACTGGAAGAGCTTTAGCTACTGCTGATGACAAAACTCCTTTCGTAGTATCAGAAAGTACGTTTTCTAAAGGTGCCTTATTTATTGGCAACTTCGAAGTTGAAGGTGTTTTATCAATTGGTAATGAGAAATCATTCGGTTTGTTATCAGTGAGGGGTAACATCTTATCTTCAGGTAATGGTAAATTGTCACGGGGTAAGTCAGAGAGTATAGACTCTGAGAGAACCTCATCACTAATCTTGTATAGGTTAGTAGATTGTTGACCCTCTAGATTAGTAGACAATAAAATGGCGCTAGGAATGTCAGTAACTAAACTATCCGCGGTTACATCACTTTCTGGTGATAGTAAATGCTCCACCACTAGTGGTAGGTCTTTTGCGTCCGCGGTGGAGTATGGAAATTCTATGTTTTTATCAATAACAAGTGAAGGTAAATAACCTTTTAAAGAGGGTTCATTAGTAACAGCATCAGCAAGAGACAAATCCGGGATGAGTTTTTGCACTGATTGCGGTAAGTAATCTTTTTGAGGTGGGCTTTCAGAAGAAATTTCATTAAATTGACCATTTGGGAATGTTTCATGGATTGATAATTTGAATTCATTCATCGGCAGAGTTGGCAAGCCATCCGAAGGAACTTTAGAGGAGGAAAAATCTTGTAGTAATTTGTCAATATTAGGACCGCTCTTTAATATCTTAACACTATCTATCGGAACGTCAGGTACGGCACTTTCTATAACTTCATCAACTGGCAACGACAACATATCCGTTGGTTTTGGCATATCACTAACAGGGGTTACTTTACAAATAGGAGTTAGGGTATTAACCACTTGTATTGGTAAATTATTCGTCGAAACTCCAGGATGTTCTGGATGTACCTTTGTTGGTAAATCATCAACTAAAAGTGATAGATCATCACTAGAAACTTCATAGATATTCGGAAACTTTAAATCCATTTTTAATGGCAAATCATCTATCATACGTGACAAACCATTGTCAAGCGTATCCTTGGTACGCAAAGTGACAGTTTCAGACAGCGGTGTAATTGAGTTGTCTAAGACATTTGGTTTATTGTCAGCAAAAGATTCAGATACTGGTGTGGGTGGGACTATCTCATCTATAGGCAGCGATGGAGTGCCTGTTTCTAAAAGTTTATTTGGAATAACCAATTTATGCCCTGATAAAGGAAGAGGGTCCGTAGGGCTTCCATCGACTGAGATAGGTGGAAGCGTCTCATGAAATTGTTGTAAACTGTCAATTATCCTGTCGGTTGCTGGAAGGGGTAAACTCTCAGTAGGTATCTCATTCATTGGCAGTAACAGGCTAGCAGATTCTGAAATTGGTAACAGTGTAGTATCTATAGGTGTTGGTTGACTATAAGTAAGGGTCTCAGTGGAAAGCATCTTGTCAAGTATTTGTCTCATCTTATAAAGTTCGGTTTTTAGCGTCATATCTGTCATCATTGGAGAACTATTCAAGATTGGAGGCGAAGGCGAATTACCTATGTGTTGTGGCGCACTATCCGCAGTCGTAACTGGAGCTGGTGTATGAGGGACTTTTATATCCATTATTATAGGTAATTGGTCAGAAAGAGTCTCAGAGAGTAGAATGGGTGAAAGCGACGACTGCTTTGGTTGTGGTAGTTCAGCAGTAGGTGGCTCAATAAGAGGTATAGAAAGAAGGATTTTATCTATTGGTTGTGGTAGACTTTCAGTAAGTGAATCCACGGGCAAGCTTGGAATAGACTCATGAAGGAGCATGTTTGTCTTTAGTATTTCTATACTGTCTGTTGGAGTTACAGATGAAAACTTCTTATCCAATGCCACTGGCGGAACGTCATTTAGAATCTCAGACAAAGAGTCTTTTGAAACAATATCCATAGAAGTAGTTTTATACAAATGCTCTGGAATAAACATATCTTTAGAAGAAACATTTAAGATTTGCTGGTCTGAATCGATTTCACGCGCTATTATTGGCAATTCATTATGAAGCATGTTATTGTATGGTCCATGGCTCAACGAAGTAAAATCACTACCAGAAAAGTCAAAGAGTGGATGCTCAAAATCTGAAATTGGTGGCAGAGTATCAGTATTCACGTCTAAGTCACCAGTTTCCGTAGGTTGTTCAGACAATTTATCATCGCTAGTTGTGACAAAGGGTGCATCGTCTGTCAATGATTTGTCTATTAAAATTTCTGAGAATGGTTTCTCTCTCAATGATGACGGACTGCCCTCATTATTGTAACTCACTGAATTTGTTGGCAACGTCTCGTGCAACGATGACCCACAGTCTGAATTACTATTTAGTACTTCACTAGGGAGAGCAGTGGAAAAATGGTTATCATTCTCAAGTGGCGCCATATTAGAAAGAACATTGTATAGTTGATTATTTGGCACGGGTCTATCGATTGACGAAGATACAATTTGATTAAAAGGCCAGGGTTGAGACAGATTGCCGCTAGATTCAGTGAACGGTAAGTAAACAATTATTGGTGTATCTGGTGATGTCCCAAACATTTGTGACTTACCAACAGCATCGTTATTCAAAGGAATAATAATTATAGATGTGGAAGCTGGAACTGCGTTACCATTTGATAAGGGTGTGGGGCCTGGGTTTAGGGCATTTGTGAGTACCTCATATGTTATTGGTTCACTGAATGGAATTGGCATTCTGACATTTAAGGGACCTGCTACTGTTGTAATATTCTCTGGTATTAATTCTGCTGGAAGTGATGTCATGTTGTTTCGTAAATTATCGACACCGGCATCATCAGAAACTTCCTCTGATAATTCTTCAGTCGGAGATACAGTACAACTTTTAGCACTGTCCGTCAGAGTTGTGGATATATCTTCATTTGTTGAAACGACTGTATAGTCAGATGTATTCATACTTTTTTCTATTTTCTTGCTGAAGTTGCCGGTAGATACTATCGAACTGGTGTCATCATTGAATAGTATTTCTTGGATAAGTTGTAATGTTTGAGCAATGACACTATTATCTACATCCTGCAACTCTTTTGTATTATTTTTCAGCTCATATGTTGGGCAAATATTTTCAGTATTTTCTTCAATAACTTTGTATGGGATTGGTATTGGATGATATGAATATTCTGTAACTGGACAGGTATTTTCTGAACTTGTCGTTATTTTGACAGATGATGTTAATGCCTTTTTCATTTCTGTTGAGTTGCTGGGAATATTTGATACTAAACCAGCGGTCATGAAATCGTCAGAAACTTTTTCACATGTCGCAGTTTTTGTGAAGTTTAATCCTTTCTGACCTACGTTACTACGTTTGGAGTTTTCGGTTGAAGTACGTCTATGTTCTGCTTTTAATTTGTCGTATGATTGAAGATATTTACTTGCTTTTGCTTTCGTCAATCTTGTGAGAGGTTTGTTAATATCTTCTTTGGCTTTAGGGTTGAATGTTTGCTGTCCAAATTTGTGGAATGATTTTTCTTGCGTAAATGGTAAATAATTCCAATAGTTTGGCTCCCATGTATCCATTGTATTAAGTGGATATTGAACGTCTGGAAATGTTTCTGAATCGAACAAGCGTATGGGATCCGGGCTCGAAGCGGATTGTATAGAAGACATGTCTGTTTTCAACTGGCTGTTTCCGTAATTAACTTGTTTGTTACTTAGAAGTTTACGTTTCATTTTTATTTCCTTTTTCAAATCGCTTATTGCTGAGCTTTCTAAGTTACGGGCTTTCTGCAAAGTGTTCACATGATTATCCTCATTAAATTTCATTCCAATATGAAAAGGATCTCTCGGAGAATTGTCCAGGGGATATTCATTTTCTGGAAAATTATATTTCTTGAACAAAGATTTCTTTGGAAGAGAGTTCTGACCAATTCTGCCATTTTGAGCTGCCTTTACAAATGTTTGTTTCGGTGTCTTGTTTACTTGTGGCGGCGAGAATGGTGCCGGGACGGGGTTGTTTTTGACGGGTTTCAAGTCGTTTAGGTAACGTTTCAAAGAAGCCTTTCTTGGTGTTCTAGGCATACAATGTCTGCACGCTATCTGAAATAGACGTAGTTTTTGTTTTTGGTTTGGGCACAATATTTATGACGAACGAAAAAAACGAACAAAAACAGAACTTGCCATAACATTTTCATCATGTATGTTACTTAGGCCTTAGACCTTAGACCTTAAACTCTAAATTATACGGAATCACATGCATTCGATTTCCATTGTTGTGTGTGGGACTTGAGTGAGGTGCGAAGTATAGAACAGGCCTAAAGATCCTTTTGAGACAATTTCAAATTAACCTATAAGAAGCTACACAATACTTTGAAAATATAAAAACGGTAAGTTTTAACAATAACGGCCAATTGTTTAAGGATCGCACGGTAATAATTATAATTAAATTAAATTAATAATAATTTTGTTCTTACCTGGGTTAGCGCGATTATCACTAAGGTTATAGTCACCTTCTCCCGAAGTCCCATTTCATTTAAATGTTTCGAAGCTTATGCGTTTTTTATTTATAATGCTTCAATTTACTTATCTTTGCTATGAATCGAAACGTGATTTATTCATTGCTCTTATAGGTAAATTTTCTATCGTTAACACATCTTTGATATATCACACTATCATGGATTACCTCATAATAACATGTACCTCTTAGTATTTCTGTGATTTCCTAATAATAATTTTATTTATTTTTCAGGTAAATTCCATAAAGTAGAATAAGTGATGTGGGCTACAAGTAATTGGTAAGTTTAAAGTAAAAAAAAAATGAGACGGATTTCTGACGAACTGTAATTTATTATCAATAGTAGTTATTTTACTTAAATATTCTTAACACGTTTAACTAAACCATATTATTCGATTAAAACTTTAGAACAGACATCCAGGATAACACAACCATACAAAAAAAAAGCTTAAATAGTTACTTATTAAGTAAAATAAATAAATAACTTGACTATTTAGCTGTTGACAAAAAATAGATTAAAAAAAGCGGAATGATAATTTCGTGTTAAACCAAAGAATATAATACTGAAATAATAAAACTACGTTTCCGCCATAACAACAAACAAAAACAGAAATATACAGCTTAACTTTCCGTACAAGAAGTATTAGTTTCGTTGGCAACAGGCCCAATCCTGCAAAAATCACTTTGCATATCCTCAACAGAAGTAACATTTGTGATATATTCATTTAATAATGAAGTTAAGCTCGTTAATGCATCGTTAATATCTTCAAATAATGGGTGCTTTATATGTTCAGGATGTTCCCCTTCACGGAACGAATTTCCATTAAATTCGATAATGGAATCATTGTTATTAGGCGTCATGTCCGAACTTAATTTAAATTCGTTTGAGCATTGATTCACAATTTCAAATGTATGCACTGTATTGTTGTCACCTTCATTACATTCTGGTGTTTCTGTACTTGTTAAGTTTGTCGTAACTTTTCCTAAGTCACTAATAAAACCTACGGCGTAATCTATGTCTTTACAAACTGGACATTTTGTAAACAGCTTGTCCATATCATTGTCAGAGTTTGGAATCTCCTCATTTTCAATGTCGTCCTTAACATCTAACGTCGTAATATCTTCATGAAGCGTTTTGATTGCTCCCTTATCAATAATATTGATTTCATTTCCTTTTGCGTCTGTTATCTCATTTTTACCTACTTTTTGCGTAGCTGGCACTTTTTCTTTACTTTTTTCATTTTGGGTCCAAGAATAATCAGTCTTTGCTTTTTTGTTACCTTTAGCGACAAGGGAATTGAATGTTGATTTGACGTCATTATGGAAAGGGCTTGAGGTAAGATAAAAAGGCTTCGATGAATCTACAAAACTTTCTGGGTATTCAACCGCCGGGAAGTATTCTGCTGGAAAAGTTTGAGTTACAGTAGGATCTCCATAGTTCGTCGTACTTGTAATTTTATATCTGGCAGGAATCACTGAGTATGTGGATTTTGATTTCAAGTTATTGAAATTACTGGTTGATGTAGTTTCTGCATGTCGATTAGGGTTGTAGCAGTTGATGTTCTGAAAAAAATATTAAGATTAATTACAAAGAATTCATGATTTATTCATATTTTATCGAATATAATACAACATATAACAACATATTATCGAAGAGAACCATTTACTTACGTTAAGCGTGATAATTAAAAGAAAATATCTTGAATTCATTGTGTTGCGACGTGTAGATCAGATATATTTAACACGTTGTTTATTTATGTTTTCGAGCAAAATATAAGTATTTAAGTACGATTATTTACAAAAGATTATGAGGAAGTGGTTACTTTTATATACAAATTCCTGTTTTTATTATATTTGCAAGTTCTGAACAAGTGTTGTGCAAAAATGGAATCATGAAGTTACACACTTTCGGGACGTGCTTTATCGTATAAAAATCCTATCATAACAGTATTATCTCTACTGCATTGTAAAATCATATGGCAATAATAGCTTTGTTATTGTTATTACATAATTCGTTGATTACTCGAGTTATCAGAATATGTTGTATTCCATTTATTTTATTATGGCTCACGTCGCATATCACAATACAACACTGGATTAAAATAAAACAACAGGCATCAAATTCACTATAAAGGTTTTATATTTTTTTCACAGTAATTCATTTTTCGAAAACAAAAAAAAATGACTGTTGGCACGCTGTCGTTAATACATTCCAAAATCAAATGGGCTGTTCTTTTTCTTTAAATTCAAATATTTCCTCCATCTCTCATCTAATTTCTCTCTTCGTCAACTTATCTTTGATCATTGTTGTTAACACCGTCTACATCCGCATCCGCCTCCACACCCCCCGCATCCGCAGCCACCACCATGACCACCACCGTTGCCGCCAAACCCATTACCATTCCTTCCTAACAGAGCCAAGATCAGGATTGGGAGAATGGTATCCAGGTCATTATTGTCTTTCTTCCCGTATATCTGTGGGTAGTAGCCGGGGTACCCAGGGTACTGGCAATGGGCCCAGTGCATCTGTAACAGAACAAAACGGAACGTTATTAATCATATACGACTGATTTATCATTACAATATGTTGACAATAAGCCAGGAGCTGAGTAGTACAAGCTTACACTAATCATATTTTGTTTGATCGCTGTGAATTTAACAGAAGCTTGTTATATTTAGCTACGAGTAAACGAGGATATTGTGTGTTTTGAAGTATATTCGGAATCGATTGGGGAGTGTATTATTAACTGTGGCAATACTCGAAGATTGATGCTATTTTAAATTAAGCTACTGTTTGAAGTTAGAATTCTTTGCTACCTCTGCGTTTTTTTAAAGGTAACTGGTAACACTGCTTAAAAGATTAAATCGCAATTTTCTCCATAGAGTCCTTGCAAAAAACTTTGTAGAACTACAACTTCTTCAAAATTATCCTAATCTTTAAACTTGTGCTGACACCCACAGCGGCACATGTTCAGAAATATGTAGGTTGCCTTTGATGTTCTATTTACGTCAGCTGGGCTTAGAATTCGGTGTTTCTAAGGAAACGTAATTTTAGCTCCCGGCTGACGTATGGAAAGCAGAAGTTCTAGGAAATTAAAGGTTATATTTTGACATGTGGTTTTTGGAAATTGACAGATAGCCCCATGGGTGTAGTCGGTGGGAGATAAAAACAAAGGACGATCACCAATTTATTTTCTAACCATGGTGAGGAATTTCCATCAGTGCTTGTTTTGGCAATCGGTAGAGAAGTGTGTGATCGGGAGGGACATCGGGTACGATAAAAGATGACGTCATTGAATAAATGAAAATAATTTCTTAAAATATTTTTACTTTCGTGGAAAAATCGCTTCGTTTTTCGTCATTTAGGTACTTATCGTAGAAAGTCAATTCCTTGAATTAGCTATTATTAATTGATTACATTTACGTAAGGCATTTATTTATCAAAAAGATTTCTTCTCGTGAGGTTTTATGTGATCTTTTTGTCAATTGCCGTTAGTTGCTCTGGTAATTTTCTGTATAATTTTCAATTACTTAAAAAGCCTTATTGTTGTAGTATTAAATACAATTATTAAAAATACACTTACATTGAGGACGAGCAGTAGAGCTGCGAATGCGACAAACTTGACGGAAGCCATGTTGACACTTTTCACGTAAACAAATTAAACCTACTTTTATACATTTTTATAATATAATATCAACGCAGAAATAAGGCAATTTTCTTCTAGGATTTCGTAAATATTGGTAAGTGTGCTATACCAAGCACGTAGGTCGCTGATTAAAAACGATTTCACAATTTTAATGAATTATTAATTTTAATATTACAAAAAATGTTGTTGAGCAATTCTGTAGATAACGCTAAAATAATTCGTTGGACCTTTGTTTTCTTGTTTCTGATGTTAGGACGAAGTAACGACCTTCCCGACCTTTTTTTAATTGTCTGCGACAGTAAAAAACAGGTCGTCCTTTCTGTCTTTTTGCGGTCTGTTATTTTAATCACAGATTTTATTAATCGGACTGTTCCTCGTCTCAGTTTGTTGCCCGTCGTCAAGAATGTCTGTAGGAAATAAAACACTATTTAGTTCTATAGTATTATTTGTCATTGTTTTATTTATAAAAGGCATATATTTAATCGGACCACCAATGATCCCCATTTTGTTTACCTAAAAATATTATTGAACACCCTTAATTAGTATAATGAGTGAATGAGTTTGAGTATTAGAGTCTAATACAATTATGATTGAATTTCAGTATTAGAGTCTAATACAATAATTATTGCGCCTCTTTTTGAAGTCATAAAAATACATCTAAAATGTAGCCTGGTTGCTCACAGTTCTAACCTAACCTAACCCATTTGTTCAGGGTGCTCTAGCTTAGTTACTGCGACCAATTCGGCTAGCACATGGTTGCTCACAGTTCTAACCTTTTTTTTTGTTCCTGTGTGGAAAATTCTCATGGATGTCCTCCGCCCTGGGGCGGGCAAAGGGGTCTGTCAGACTTCTATGACTAAAAACCACACCCGGTGTTCCCTTTCCACACTTGAACCGAGGATCATGAGATCTAGTGCGCCTTCCATGATCCCCGATCCCGCGGATGGAGTGAGGTGTGCGAGTGGACGCGCGTGGAACACTACGCGCCGCCACCTGTCACAGTTCTAACCTTTTTTTTGTTTTTTGATTACGGGGGGAAATCCTCATGGATGTCCTCCGCCCTGGGGAGGGCGGAGGGGTCTGTCAGACTCTTACTGACTAAAACCACCCCGGTGTTCCATCTCACACTTGCACCGGGGATCACGGGATCTAATGCGACTTCCGCGATCCCCGGCTAGTGCCGGCCCGCCTCTGCGGGCCACCTCGAGTTAGGGGGGAGTGAGGTGTTAAACTCCCCCCTTACGTCATTGAGAGGCGCGCGTGGAACACTACGCGCCGCCATCTCGGGTCCTAAGGAGTAGGGGGCGACGGATTTCGGAGACCTCAGGGGATTAGGTTAGGTTAGGTTAAAAGCTAGTTTTACCCTGGGTTAAACTAGTTTAGTTACTCCCAAAAAGTTAAATAAAGGCACATTTATTTTAAAAGTGTGCATTATGAGGCCCATAAAGTTATTAAAGGTTTATTAATTTTAAAAAGCGTACACCATTAGAAGGTCAATAAGTTTTTAGAGGGTCAGTTAAATATTTCCCATAACTCCTTATTTCTTCTAGAGAGATTTCTTATACCTAACCTACCTACTACTAACTACAGCAAGTTATAGGGAAAAAAAATGGGTATGTTTCTATTAAGGCTCTCACAGACAAGTGCGATGCGACGATGCGATGTGAAATTGTTTTACCTATCTGCGGGAGCTTTTAAGCAAGTAAATATTAAATCAATTCTTGGTTGATTTGCTTTGTTTCGGCTTGTTTCTATGTACACATACACATAACATCACGCCTTGTTTCCCCGAAGGGTTGGAGAGGCGCCCTCAGTACAACCACATTTCGCCAGTTATGTTTAGTTGTGTTTATAGGTACCTACAGTCTTTCATAATTTTCATAAAGTTTTTGGTATAATTTCTTTGTCAAGTCTGTATTGTTTAATATTCTTTCATGTCCATGTTATTTCTGAAGCATGAATTAATTTCGCAAATTAATAAAACAATGTAGTTACCGTGAAAGAAAGAAACAAAAAGTAATATAAATTAAACTTTTTTTTTTTTTTTTTTTTTTTTTTTTCTATGAAATAAAGTCTATTTATTATTATTATTTATTATTATTAACTAAACACACTCCTGTTTTTTTTCTTTTTGTTGCCAAAAGACTCCTATCTCAGCATGATGTTGCGACATTTAAAAATAAGTGTCGCAACGCTGATATTCTGATAGGGCCCGCTGTGATGTCACGGATAGATAAAGAAAAAAAAAAAAAAAAGAAAAAAAAAATGTGTGAAATAACATATAAAAATAAATTATTTATTTGATAAAATTATCATACTTATCATTATTTAATAAAAATCTCTCCGTGAAAACTTAGGTGAAGTAAGCGTGAAGTGACCTGTCAATAGTGGCAATCTCTAGCATCCGGTGAAATGACAGTTCACTTCGCCAAATTTTTCACGATGCAAATGCGATATTTACATAATAGACCAGATCTTTATTTCTTAAAAACAAATCGTTTATAAATGTTCTAGATTTAATTTTATCGAATGTGGTATTTAGTAAGAAAATTACTTCACAAAACAATCATACATTTATATTTACGAAGTCTATTTCCAGTATAATCTAGTTTCCCACTAAAATACGTACTCACATTATTTGTCAGGGTTCCAAGCGTTGATTTCAATGTAAATATTACTGTCTGATCTCGAGATTTTAGGCTTTGTGGATTACTTGCTGGATAAACGTGTGCTATTTATATCGTCACGCATCTACCGTGTTACAGCGATTATATCAGAAACGTTACACATTTGTTGAGCTGTGGTTTATATTTGTTGAGCTGTAGTTTATATTCGTTGAGCTGTAGTTTATTGAAACAAGCCACGTAGCGAGATAATCGCAGCACTTTTAAATTATATTATAGAATATGGTGTCAATGATCTTGCTCGGCTGTATGGCAGCCGATTCTTAAATTCTATTAATTATAAGCACACAGCACAAAATTCAAAATTCAGAAGTCATTTATTCAAACTAGGCTGAGAATCAGCACTTTTCGAACGTCAAAATTACATAAGACAGTCCCCCAAAACGCCCACCCTTCACCACTTCCTAGTGCTTTAGCTGGGAAGAAGAAGTGGCGCAACAAACTCCCCAGCAGCAGCAAATGATTCTATACATATAATAGTATGCAAAATGATTTACATTACGCAATACAAAACAAAATTTAAATTATAAAATTAATAGCCATATGACAGCCAGCACACGCCAATATACCAATCAAAACATCGAGAACTATACTCAGGCAGAAATAAAAATAACTAAACGAAAACAATATCTGAATAAAAGCCTCCAGGCATAAAGGGCGTGTCTGCTAACATATAGCTGTAACTAGAAGTTATATTGATAAACTAGTACCATCGAGGTAAAATAAAAAATTGTCGAGTTCGCTAGCTAACCACATATTGCAATACAACTCATAAACATAAGCGTAGCAAGTGGCGCCGTCTAGTTTTGTTACGAAGTTACTGAATTCACCGAAGAGGTTGGATAAGAGTGACACTGGCTGATCACTGGCAGATCACTCCAGCAGAGCGTCGCATTAATAGTTGCGTGGCGGCCGTCTTCTGATGACAGGTTATGTCGGGGGAGCTGTTGTCGTACCACGTCCACGACCATAGATAATACACTTAAATACGTCTACGACGAACTGCTATATTGAGTCACAATCCTGATAATATAGAAGCTGCTGAACCACTAATACGTTGACCATTCCTGTATGTGTGTATTAAGTATTTCAAAACAAAGAAACATTTATTTTGCAAAGGTTACTAGTTGCTAAGCTAGCTGGATCATAGCTGACAAATGACTGACCGACTGAATACAAACCTTACAAAATTCCAACAATAATTTTATTGTTGGAATTACATGATTAAATTGTAGAGTAAATTAACGTCATTTACAAATGAAAACATCTATAGGTGGATTAAAAAATAGGATTTCAGGTTTAAGTATTCAAATAATGAAATCAAAGCGGCACTACTAATTAACATCTACACCACGGGTACGTTTCTGATCCATTTGTTTACATTTTCATCTGATGCTTTTGGAACAGACTTTATGTAATTATGTGGGTCTGTGATTGATATACTTGGGTTTTTTTTAATATATCAATGGGGTCTGTACATAATACGCTTAGAAACAACGATAGGGAAATTAAACCAATACACGTGTCGAATGTTAAATGATTTATTGATAAGGTCAATGTCAAATACACCTATTTAGAAATAACATTGCACGACAGAGCTGCAAAGTAGGTCCTGATTATGATGGAATAACAGCTATCAGTTTTTTTTTTCAAGATACTGTGACACTTGGTTTTGCAGTATTCTTATCAGCCTTCGGTAAAACTATCTTAACATGCAACGTAGGACTTGAATTGCCATTATTATAGCATTTATTACAATTGTTGCAGTTATTGTTATCGTTACAATTTTTACGTCTGTTGCTACAAGAGCAACCGTAGTTGCAGTCCGTGTTGCAGTAGCAATTATTGTTACAGTTGCAATCCATGTTGCAGTTGCAATTATTGTTACAGTTGCAATCCATGTTGCAGTTGCAATTATTGTTACAGTTGCAATCCATGTTGCAGTTGCAATTATTGTTACGGTTGCAATTATCGTTACAGTTGCAAAAGCCGAAAGAAGGAAACGGGGGAGGGATTTTATTATTTGATAATAACAAAGTAAAAAGCTCCTCATTGCGGAAATATCTGGAACCTATGTCATCATTTTCATTTACTATGACTATTGGTGGTTGGTTGCTCGCTTGTTGGGGGAAGACAGCTTCAGGTTGCCAGTAAGGTTGGTTGTAAGGAGCGATGTTTAGTTGAGCAAGAGCATCGTAGCCGTATACGCCGTACGGGTTGCTGAATGCGCTGCAGCTCGGGCTGCCACATGGTTCACCGTACAAGTTGCCACAGCCGTTGCTGTATTGGTTGCATGACGGACTATTACATCCGTTGCCGTACAGATTGCTTAGCGGGTTATCACATGCGTTGTTGCATGTGTTGCAGCTAGGAATCCCACAAGTGTTACAGATTGGATCGCCACATTCGTTGCCGTATAGATTGATGTTTGGGTTGCAACCTAGTGCATTACTGCAAGTGTTACAGACCGGAAGGCCACATCGTTCACCGTACAGGTTGCCACAGCCGTTGCTGTATTGGTTGCATGACGGACTACCACATCCGTTGCCGTACAGATTGATGAGCGGGTTATCACATGCGTTGTTGCATGTGTTGCAGGTAGGAATCCCACACGTGTTACAGATTGGATCGCCACATCCATTGCCGTATAGATTGATGTTTGGGTTGCAACCTAGTGCATTACTGCAAGTGTTACAGACCGGAAGGCCACATCGTTCACCGTACAGGTTGCCACAGCCGTTGCTGTATTGGTTGCATGACGGACTACCACATCCGTTGCCGTACAGATTGATGAGCGGGTTATCACATGCGTTGTTGCATGTGTTGCAGGTAGGAATCCCACACGTGTTACAGATTGGATCGCCACATCCGTTGCCGTATAGATTGATGTTTGGGTTGCAACCTAGTGCATTACTGCAAGTGTTACAGACCGGAAGGCCACATCCCTCGCCGTACAGGTTACTATTCAGGTTGCCACATGAGTTGCAGCTCGGGTTGTCAAATGCGCTGCCATACGGATTACCATATAAGTTGGCGTATGGGTTGTAGTTTTGGTTGCCACATAGTTCACCATTTCGGTTACATATGGACTCATATGGATTGTATGGATCTTGGGGCAACCATTGGCACAATACAAGATTAAGCTGAAACAAAAAAAAAATATAGCATAGGTCAACCACATAGATTATATTTACGATGGACCCTCTGTAATATACAAGGTGTTTCTTTCGATTCATAACTCTAGGGTATTCATGAGACCATTGCAAAGAATCAACTGGCACATGAAATATTAAAAAAAAAAATGTTTTTCATTTTTCATACATATATATATACAATAAAAATAAACATTTAATTCAGACTATATTTGTCCATAAATATGATAACGTCGCTGCTAAAAAACGTGCTGATAAATTAATTTCATTCAAACCAATCATTCATATCGCATTACCAATGAAACTTAGATACACACATCGGGAGTCTAGTGTTATTGTTATCTTCGAAACTATGTATTTTTGGAACACTTGTTCTAGGACTTTTAAGTATTATTTTTGCTTATAGCATATAACCTCAGAGTTATGGAACATCAAAAGAAACACGTAGATTGCTTCATTCATGTAAATAACTCGAAAATCCTAGTAAGTAACACTTCAATGTAAGTTGAACTGTAGGCCAAGACAGGCTACTGTGAACAAAACCAAGGTGCCACGAAACAATCATAAATATTCGTTTTTATCGTGACAGTTTCATTTGCAACGAAAACAAGACTTTCCTAGTTACCGGTGGCTCCTATTTCATTTGGGACTTTTCGCAATAAACACTTGAAGTGTTTATTGCGAAAAGTCCCAAACTTGCGATGTTTTCTAGAAGAAATTGCTACGTGTCTTGAATTGTGAAAGACCCGGTTGAATATTAATACTCTCTGCATATTGCCATAACAACATTATTATGGTGATGACAAATACAAACTAGGTAGCATCTTATTAAAATCTGCATTCCCTTAGTCACAATATTGAGCAGCCCGTTCTCAACAATGTTGGACACTTCAAGTCTGATGCGGTAGAATTTGATTAGGAGCATTTATCACGACACCATATAAAATGTGCAGGTTTGAAGAAATTTTATGTATATTATTTTATGACAGTCTTTCCCAGGTGGGCTCTACCTATATTTGTGCCTCGAGTGCATCCATTATTTTGATTTAAAATTGAATTTCCATCCTGAATATTATGATAGCTGGTAAGCTGGACAGCCCACTGCTGTGGAATCTCACCCAGAGGATTAAGTCACGCTTAATCTAATATAGTTCTAACTAACAATGTTATGTAATGGATCTGTTATGATCATCTGAGAAAATAAATAAATAATTAATATATATTTTTTATAAAATCGCGATAATACATTGTAACAGCGAATCAATCTTAAGAGCTAAACCAAACATTTTTTTAAATTCGAATAGCTCATGACCTAAAAGGTACCTTAAAGAATATGAACGAAAAATTTAAAAAAGAAAAAAAACACGGGTATTTAGATTTCTATTAATATGAAATGGCTCACCTGTATTATTAACAATATATTAAATATTATTCTCTTTAATGGGGTCATCTCGCCGTTCTCACTTTTCTATATATGCCAATGGACTCATAGGATTCCCGTTTATATTACATTTCTTAGTACCGATATAATATGGGTCATACGATATTTCATAATAATTCAGACATAAAATAATAATTACATGAAATTTTATCAAGGACGTGGTCGAGTTGCTCAATCCAAAAGAATTATTTTAAATAATTGTTGCTTTGTAAAATGTTATGTTTTCTTATATTTCGTAATACTCATAGTGATTGGCTCGCTAAGTCCCCATAACATCACGCCTTGTTTCCCCGAAGGGTTGGGCAGAGGTGTACCTATAGTAGGTATACCCGCATTTATGTTTGAGTCCCATGTAATAGGGGGCGAGAATATTGCCATCAATCGGGCACAAATCTAGACTCCGGACTGCTACTGAGAAATTCCAGGTAGAAAAATCCAATAACACTTTACACGGGAATCGAAACAAGCACCTCAAGCTTAGCAGTAAAGCTTGCGAGCAGTAGACCAACGAGGCAATCACCTTCGTTAGTCATCATCGTCATCACCATTTCAGCCAAAACACATCCTTTGACTTGACATAGACCTTAAGCGCCTCCGCTTTTTCTAGGACTCTCCTCCCTATTTTGAAAATTCAAGACGTATTTAGAATTTTTTGGGGTCTTCTTCATCACTCGGGTCGGCACTAGCCATAAAGAAATTATCAAAGCGGTAAAAATGCTGACTTAGTCAGTAGGGTGCCGCTGAACCCTTAGTGTTTACTTGAGTAGATTTTTGGGAACACAATCAAACAATACAAATATTGAAAACACCATTATATTTCAAACTGAATGCAAATTGGGTTAACAAGCACAGGCTGGATCTGTTCTTATGTAAAGGTTAATTTCGTTGGCCCCCTGTCCCGGTTGGCAGGGCTCCTCTGTGTAGCCGCAAGAGTTATCAGAGTAACCTCCGAAGCCAGGGAAGCTGTAGGGGTAGGGACAGTTCATGGGGTAGGGGATAGGGTAGGGAATATAGGAGCAACCGGATCCGAGGTTATTGTTGGAGTATCCACCGCTGTTTCCGCAACCATAGAAGCCGTTGTTCTCGTATCCTCCTCCGCAGTTGCCTCCGCAGTTGCCACCGCAGTTGCCTCCGCAGTTGCCACCGCAGTTGCCTCCACAGCCGCACCCACCATTGTATCCGCCGTTGTAGCCTCCACACCCACCATTGAATCCGCCGTTGTAGCCTCCGCTGCCACCTCCAAAGTTTCCAGACCCACAATTTCTCTTGTTTCTCATTGCGAAAAGGAGGAAATAGAGTAAGTGTTGCCAGTTGTCATTATCGTCATCCTCAATGATGATAGGAGGTATAGGTTGTGGGTAGCTGGGCGCGTAGTTGGAGTAACCATTGAAACCGTTGTAGTTGGGCACGGTAGGGACGGACTCTTTGATGTAGGAGTTGTACGGTGAGATGGCGGGCGTAAAGATGGCTGGCACGACGAGCTGAGCAGTGCCCTGCATGGTGGTGGCTACTGGTGAGGTGCAGGGCTGGTTAATGTACTCAACGATGGCTGCTTGGCCGTACACCCTGCATACCTGGACAAAAATATGGTAAAATTAATAATATGTTCTGGGGAACAATTCTTAGAATTTCCTTGTTATAGTTCTTTAATTTCAAAAGGCATTGTTTTACTGTTTTTTTTTTCTAATGTTCTAAAAAAGTTGCATTTTTTAACTTACCTTCCAGATCAGCAAGAGAGCGACAAACACGAAAAGGTTCTTACAACCCATTTCGAAGGTTGACATGTGATCAATAACACATATCGTGTACTTTATATATACTGTGTTTTTGTAAACCAAACTCGGTTACTAAGTTTATGATGTAATTTAGTCCCTTGCAACCTTTGACACGTATTTAAAACATGACATTATATTGGTAATTACTGTTTCGCAGTCACTAACAATTTCATAGTGCACTAATGCACTTTCTTCATTACTCGTAGATCTATATAATTTCATTTCAACTCGAAGAGAGCGTGTTTTTTGGGCTCCACTTTCAAGACATTAAAATGTTGTTAAAAAATCAGGCAGAATCAGGCTTAAAAATTGAAGAATAAAACAGCAATAAAGTGATGTAAGTAAATATATATTTTTTTTTTAACAAAACGAACAGAAATAATATTTACTATAATCTTGAAAGGATTCTATGGTAGTCACACAAACCAGCATATATATTAATTAATATTCAAATTGTGTTCACCACGACATCAACCGAAAGATTTGTATTCGCCATCTCTCGATCACGAACCAAACAATCGATTGAATTATTGTTGCAGTAAAATGTTTGGTCAAACATAATAGTGCATATTTCTGCCAAGTCTTATGAGTTTAAGCATCGATCATTTATAGGCAAGATATCTTGAATTTTCTAAGTGACACGTAAAACTATAAATTATTTCAGAAATTGCTTTGAATTAGAAGAAGAAGAACTAATATTACCTTATTTGTGTATCAAACTGCCTCGTTGGTCTAGTGGTCGCAAGCGCTACTACTGCTGAGCATGAGGTCCTGGGTTCGACTCCCAGGTCGGGCAAAGTGTTATTGGGTTTTTCCAGGCAGCCCGGAGTCTGGATTTCTGCCCGGTTGATGGCTATATGTTTGCATTAGATGGGACTTAAATATAACTGGCGAAATGTGGGCGTACGTACGCCTAACCCTTCGGGGAAACAAGGCGTGATGTTATGTTATGTTAAGTTGTTTATCAAATAAGACGGGTACAGAAAAATACACTTTACATACTAGTGACAAGATTTAGTTACACACAACAGGGCTGTTGATGGGGAAGGGAATAGGGTAAGGGATAGGGATGGTCTGGCCACCGCAGCCACCACCACAGCCGCCGCCGCATCCACCCCCACAGCCGCCGCCGCAGCCACCACCATTGCCGCCCCCAAATCCTCCAAAGCCCCCATTGTCACATAGCAGGAGGAGCAGGATCGGCAGAATGCTCTTCATGCCATCGTCATCGTTGCCCGACTTCACTATGATGGGGTACGAAGGTGGGGGCCCGTAGCCGGGGAATCCTTGCGATCCAAAGCCCGGCGGCGCATAATGGGCCTGGATCAGGAATACCTGGAAAAATAAAGGAAAATTATAAGTTAGAAATGGACTATAAAACTTTTTGCCCATAAAAGAGACAGATCTGTAAGAGTGCCCTTACAAGCTCAACTCTGAATGGCTTTTTTTTTCTTCTTCTAATGGATTAGATATTTCATAGATTCCGAATATACAAGAGAATTTGTTTTTATACTTTTGACAGAACTGAACATACTAATAAAACTGTATTTAATGAAAAAAACTGAAAAGGAAAATGAAAATATGATATAATCAGATAAAAATAAAATAAACTTACGGCGTTGGAGAGAACCACAAAACAAGCAAGCCACGCTAGGGAAGCCATTGTAAACGTTATAATATTTTGCGATGCTAATCTACAACTTTTATACCACCATCTTGACATAATATCACTGATTTTATTTAGTAATATTCTTCGAACAATACTATTTCCTTATCAAAAGGTTCCAAAATTACTTAACATCGATTACATTGTCACGTAAAGTTATGTCAAATGTGTAATATCGATATGTAAATTCTATTTGTAGATGTCTATCTACGGTA
The DNA here is from genome assembly GCA_949128155.2 of Xanthia icteritia. Lineage (NCBI taxonomy): Eukaryota > Metazoa > Arthropoda > Insecta > Lepidoptera > Noctuidae > Xanthia > Xanthia icteritia. Next base: position 15,275,914 of record OX421934.2, on the reverse strand, counting down.
AGTGATTTCATATTGTTCTAGCTGATAATGTTTCTGTTAGATCGTACTCTAACAGCAGTATTTTACCTCCATCAGACGGTGATATAGGCACTTGCTTATAGCTTATTAAAATTGTAAAGTAAGAGAAAACAATAGAATTAAACAACATATATTTCTCAATGTTTATTTTCAATAAACAAAAAGTCTTTATTAGAAAACTTTACCAATTTACAACAACGGTAAAATTCTTCCTAAGATCACAGATTTAGCTAAAGCATCACTGTGTTAGCAGAATGAGCAAAAACGGCAGAATCTTCTCTATGGCGCTGTCATCCTCCCTTATCACGACAGGCATGCCATAGCCTGGTTGTGGTGGCAAGAATGGTGGGTGACCATATGGTACTGGGCTGTTGTAGCCACCTCCAGGGTAGCCCGGCCCTGGATAGCCATAGGGATTTGCGTCTGCGACCTGCAAGGAGAATAAATATATCATGATGATTAAACATGTACGAAGAAATTATATCAAAAGTTGTAGTATCGGACTGATGAGCTAGAGATCGTTGATGATTATCGATTGAAACATTTCGGGCAACTTGATAGATCTTAGTTGAGTAAGTTACCTATGGTATAAAAGCGCAACCAACTGCAATTTTTTGAAAGCAACGCATTGAAACTACAGACTGTATAGTCATTTTTACTATATGAGGTAGCAGACACTGAACATCTGATATAATCATGTGTTTCATTGTTTTCAAAACCAAGTTCGCTAACCGCTGACCTAACTGTATATTTCTTCGTGAACCCAATCCTGTGACACTCAAGTTACCAAAACGAGACGAGCTTAGAATTCAGCTTATCCTCCGCGTGACGGCCGTGACGATATAATATAATGTTCATATGTATCCTTAACGCTCCGTCTGCCTCTAAAACAATGAGGACTGAGGTCAGAGGCCCAGGGGACACTTCGGTCACTGCGCCCGCTAAGCCGATCTAAGCCGATTTCGACTAATGTTATTAGATGATGCTTGTTACGACATGTCCAAAGCCTTATAGTGCTAAGGAGCTTTTGAATGACCTATTGAGAAGCATGACTTCACTTTTACGCCTGAAAGAATTGCGGACAGACAAATTGTATAAGTATATATCGACCGAACCTTCTGAAACCGTTGATGAAAGCTGTCCAAAACTACTACGAGCCTTGGAATCGAATACTTGGGCCAAAATAGCAACAATGAAAACAAGGAAAATCAGGTCATTTAGTCTAACTTAATAATAATATTACATTCGATTTAATTACGAAATTGGGAGGAAAGTTCCAATTTTAGTGTGACTTTCTTAGAACATGTCACGCGGTCTCCCAAAATATTTAAGGATTTTCATTACCTAGAATCCAATAAACAAAGCCTCGATACACGTGTAGAATAATAATAATATTCTTATCCCAAAACATTTCCCTTTCTATATGGAAAATAATTGTAAAAGCTTATGTGAAACATTTACAATTCTACCCAGGAAGCTATTGAAAAAATCAAATTTTCGAATACACTTTTGCTAGCATTCGCGGTCTCAAAAATACACATCTTGTGCTTTATCTTTATAAGTTTATAACTCATACTGAAAATTTAGTAGAAGTGTGAATAGGAATGACATCATGAAGTAGTAATATTTCATAGTCAGATTGTTCTTGCCTTGTCAACTAGCGTCGTCATAGTTCTTTGCTCATAATAGATGTCCTCTGAGATGGTCAGAATCTAGTTGTTTCGAGTTTATTATAGTAAACTAAGTAATTGTGATATCATTTGGCATAGTCCTTCATTATTCACCTACAATATCACTATTACATGCTAAATATATTAATTCTAAAAAGTAATGTCTAATTTCATGTGTTTTTCAACGTTCCTAATTTTATCTTCTGTGGAATAAAATTACATTTATGGTTTAGGTAGAAAGCAGAGCTTCTAAACATTATAAAATATTTCAAATGAAGGAAGAATGTTTAAAGCCTGTTGTGAAAGAAGTAAAACTATGATTGAAATCACTATCTTACTGGCGTAAACCCGCCAGCTACCCCACTGAAACATCATTGCTGTTAATCACTATTCATAAAACAAAATGACTATCAACCTTACCGTCATAAACTATACAAGAAAATTGGTATAATAAAGTTAGAAACTCACATTAAAAGCGACGACGACTGTGAGAAGAATAATGAGACTTGTGGACGACATTGTAGTAATTACGAATGTAATGCAAGTGCACACAGATTTTATACAGAATGATTAAAACGAATATTTCTTTGTGTTTTAAAAGGTCTTTGTTCAGCTGGTATTTGAACAGACGTCAGAGATAGAGGACAGGTGTATGTGTGACGATGCTGAAATTAAATTAAAATGAGTCACCTGTGTGATGAGTAAATTGTTAATCTTATACCCAAGTGGCTAGTACTAATAGTTTTAGTGAGATAGTTCGCTCTTATCGGGCCGTACGGCTTACATACGTCAGAAAACTATGGAGCTTAAGTCTAGTTTAAGCATTGTTTTTCTCTCGTCAAATTATTTATAGATATTATATATTATACTATACATTATAAAAGTTGATGTGCATGTGAGATTTTATAGCCAATTCCTTTGCAGCTTTTGTCTCGACGTTTAGTCTTTACCAAAATGATTATAGATATTGTACTTTATTGTTATAGCAAATATCTATAAAGTACAATATCTATAATCATTTTGAAGATTAGTAGAAGTGAAGCCTAGTAAAATATTCATGTATTAGAGACCCAGTTGGCCTCAAATAAGTCTATTCGAGTATTATCCCTCAATGCTTACTCTAAATTTTACCACAGAGGTCTGATTAACGGCCAGCAAATAGGTTGTGGATGACATTAATAATTCGAGCATTGTGGCCGTAACTGGCCACATGTGTATATGATGGCTCAAGTACACTAAGGCTTATCCTGGTGCTTATTCAAGCACCCAATAATTGAATACCAAGTAGAGATCAAATGATGGAAGTGATAAAGATGAAGTAGATGATTGTATTGATGATTGGTTTGGGTAAATGAAGGGAAACTAATGAAAGTCAATTGGAATGTTAATCGTGTTATATGACAAAAATTGTTTACTTATCAATAAAACATCAATTACAATTTTTATACAATGTCTTATTAAAGTTCCAATAAATACTTAAGTTTACGATTATTTTATAAAGTTTATTAATAATTATCACGTACAAAACATCTTAATTATAATCACCGTCAACATTTTTAATACTATCCGGAGAAAAGACAAGTGGCGATCGCTTTTAAGCGTTTCATATTTTAACAACGACTTTTAATAGGATTGACATGTTTTTCTGTAGCTTATGTGAATCCAATACATTTTTTATTTTTCCATCATCTTTATCGCTGTTAGAATGTCGCTTTGTCTAGGACTTCTGGTTTTTGTTAGGATTTACAAATATTTAATCCTCTTCACTGTAGTCCACATCTTCTGAATCATTTTCTTCTGACTCTTCTGCACTGTCATCGCTGACTGCCTTTTTCTTTACATTCTTATTTTCCTTTTTATTACTTTTACTTTTTGTTTCTTCCGTATTATTTGCTTTCGTAGTAGTTTCTACTGTCCTTTGCCCGTAATTCATCAGACTGGAATACCCGCCGAATATTGTAGGCTCAGGAACATTATTGGAGCCGGCTCCGTTATTAGGACACCCGCAATTCTGGCAGCCACAACTACTCTTCTCTTTTAACAAGTTGATTATTAACGGGATCAAAGATTTCAGATTTAATTTCGACTCCTTCTTTTGTACCGTTTGTACCGGGTAAGGAGAATACATGTTATATTGAGGGTCAGAGGCCTGAAATTCTGATAGAATTAGGTTTAGTATTGATGGTTCTTCTACCACTTGTTGTGGTTGCTGATTCTGCAGGTAATTGGTCAACGGTTGAGCTTGCACTGATATAAAAGGAGGTTGACTGGCTACAGAAGTAACTATTCCTTGGGTCTGCTGTGGTGAAACTGGTGAAGCTTGGATAGTGATTGTTGGCCGGTTATCTGCACCAGTTCCTCTAAATTGAGTCTGTGCATAGTTTACGCCTGGTTGGTTTTGGCCAGAAGACTGGGACTGTAGAGCTCGAACCAAAAACTGTTTTTGCACGTCCGTTAATTGATTCTGCACGGGATTAAAGTTTGCCATCTGTTGGTTCTGTTGGGGTTGGGCGATATTATTCTGAGATGCAAAAAGGGATAACAACGAAGGATGGCCCTTTAGAGCCGCTAATTCTGCAAGTGAATTAGATGAATAGGGCGCGTTCTGTGTTTGTGACGGGGACACATTTGAAGTCGGAACCATATTATTTTGTTGCTGATTCATTGGAAAATTTTGTCGACATCCATTATTAGTTTGAGTGGGACAACTTTGTGGTTTCGATGGACTAATAACTAATCCAGGAGGCAACTGAGCTGATCCTTGTTTAGTGAACTGTATATTACCAAGTGACCCTGATCCACCCTGCGGCTGCAAATTGGCTTGGAGACTCACTGATGGCTGCAAATTCCCCTGGAAATTCCCACTGATAGGTTGTTGCAAATTGCCTTGCTGCGGAAAATTAGACAGCTGCGGCAAATTCATGTTTAATCCTCCGTTTGGCGTCTGGTTCATGTTATTTGGTGTGTTTGTCCGCTGAAGTGCTTGTTGTTGAAACCCGATAACGTTATTTACGCCTAAATTTTGATTGTTCGGTAAACCTTGTTGCGCGGCATTTCTCTGGAAACACAAACAACAGTATTAATAACATAAAAACAGTAAATAACTTCAACAAAAATGATAAACAATTACCTGTAGATATAATAGCAGAACGAACGTACAACAGAGTAAGGCTGACGCCATATTGAAAAACTGTACAATATTCTTTTATTTCTTCTTATATACGATTAATTATATCTCTTTTGGAGATGTGACGAAATCGCGAGTCAATTATCTCTGTATCTTTTATCTGTGCATGAGATGTGGGTTGTTTTATATTCTCTCGGCACGTCTCTTCAGTGGAAATCAAACGAAATGTCCGATGAAAGATAACACTAAGATAATGTGCCTTTAATTTTGATGAGCTCAGGATGCCTTTGTGGTGTACAATAACATCTGGCAATTAGGATTCGATCAACATATGGTCGTAGGTATTGATTTTGAGAAAGCGAATTTTGTTCACGCCTCTTGACTTTGAACGACATCTTGACTAAGCAGCAAGAATGTTGAGGCTCTTTGGCGCCAAGAACTTAGCACTTATGCTTGAGGCTAAGACAATAGTATTTGAACGTGTAGTACTCATGCTCACGGAAGTTTTTAAGCTCTTAACCTTGACAAATATACTTGAGATAGAGAAAAGAAAGACTCTATAGTCCCTCTCTGGTTTAAAGAGTTAGTATTTCTATTAAATTCTATTCTCGACGATCATTAAAGTTAAGTGTAAATATTAAATTTAAATAAATTTTCTTCTCAAGTTCTCATTTCGGAATTTGAGAATAATTGAATCAACAGAAATAATTTACTTCAAGTAAAAGCCTTAATGAAGATAAATAGTACCTAACCTACGACCCTACGACCCTACGAACCTACGACCTCGACTCGTTAGTCACGACTAGATAAAATGTACTAAAATTAGAGCTGAGAAAAAAATGCTCGTAATTTTTCACAATGCTCTCCATGATTGCGGGTAAAAGAAATGCCTTCCGTCTGAAACTCGAAGCATTTGATCGTTGTGCCCCAAATCCCTCCTGGAGAGCATATTATTAACATCGTATTGATTCTGCGTAATCTTTGGATCTTAGGAAAATGGCCGCGAAATTGCTTCGACGAAAATGTTTATACAGAAAATTTGCTGGAATAGACTAGAATTAATTTTGAATTACTTCGAGAAGACTTGTATTTTAGTTTCTAGGATTCCTTAATTATTTATGTCCAATGAAAGCAGTAGTCTCGTTCTTGAATTAATTCAAGAAAATAGTATCAGATGACTGTCTCGTTGGTGCAATGGTCGCAAGAGGGACCGCTGAGCGTGCGTTCTGGGTTAGAACCCCATCACCCTAATTGCGTTTCTTCAGTGCTTTCAATCAGAATCTGAATGATTTTTTGAAGGATTTACAAAAATCATTCAATCCATTTCTTCTCATGTTTGAAAAAATTGTCTGAATGTTGTTGAACTGTCAAAATGAAACCCATTGCTACTGTTATTGTGTCACGCAGGTACCCTGCAGGTCGGTCAAAGTGTGATTGAGTTGTTAATTGAGAATTTCTCACGGTTGATGGCATTTGACTCGCCCCCCTGTAACATGGGGCTTAAACAGAACGAAATGCGGGCGTTCTTGGCAGATACACCTTTACTTAACCTTTCGATGCAGATGTATGTAATATCATACAAAACAATAATTTCACTTTAATCCAGGGTAGTTACGGGAGAATGAAATAAGATCTCTCCGTAAACACCAAAATGATCGTGTAAAAAAACTCGTGCATAAAACGGTAAACAATAACAAACATGACTCACAAAAGCCGTGACATAAAAAATGTCACAGTCAACAGTTCCTATTTATTGCTTACTGTGTCAGTTGCCATGCAACATCATAATAGGTTGGGGAAAAAGTCTTTTCGCATTATAGTATGTATGAACTTGTAATAAAATCTCTTTGGCTATACTATGTGTATCTGGCTGGTTTTGGTATCATTGAAAGTTTAAATTTTAAAGAACATAATTCCAAATTCAAATTAGGAAAATGTGTGATTTTTATTTGTTTTTCGTACTGTCTTGACAGTACGAAAAACAAATAAAAATCACACAAAATCATCTCAATTAACAACTCAATCACACTTTGACCGACCTGCAGGGTACCTGCGTGACACAATAACAGTAGCAATGGGTTTCATTTTGACAGTTCAACAACATTCAGACAATTTTTTCAAACATGAGAAGAAATGGATTGAATGATTTTTGTAAATCCTTCAAAAAATCATTCAGATTCTGATTGAAAGCACTGAAGAAACGCAATTAGGGTGATGGGGTTCTAACCCAGAACGCACGCTCAGCGGTCCCTCTTGCGACCATTGCACCAACGAGACAGTCATCTGATACTATTTTCTTGAATTAATTCAAGAACGAGACTACTGCTTTCATTGGACATAAATAATTAAGGAATCCTAGAAACTAAAATACAAGTCTTCTCGAAGTAATTCAAAATTAATTCTAGTCTATTCCAGCAAATTTTCTGTATAAACATTTTCGTCGAAGCAATTTCGCGGCCATTTTCCTAAGATCCAAAGATTACGCAGAATCAATACGATGTTAATAATATGCTCTCCAGGAGGGATTTGGGGCACAACGATCAAATGCTTCGAGTTTCAGACGGAAGGCATTTCTTTTACCCGCAATCATGGAGAGCATTGTGAAAAATTACGAGCATTTTTTTCTCAGCTCTAATTTTAGTACATTTTATCTAGTCGTGACTAACGAGTCGAGGTCGTAGGTTCGTGTAAATTATTTTCAAAACGATGAAAGAAAATATCGTGAGGAAACCGGTATGTCCTAGAACCAAAAATTCGAAGACATGTGATATCTACCAACCCGCACTAGGCCTGCGTGGTGCATAATGGCCCACTCCCTCTCACAGAGAGGCCTGCGTCCCACTAGTGGGAACATGATAGGCTGATTATGCATGGCTGTCGTTAACGGTGATTTGTGCTATTTCTTGCTGTGCTTAAACAGCATGCAATATTAGGTAATGTTTTCATATCGTCTAGTTTTTCATATATAGGGTAAAGGGGGTCTACGGTAAAATTCCTTGACCGATATACTCAACGATCATTGAAGTAAATTGTTAAATTACCTAAATGGCTTTGAGTAACTTTGTATGGGCTAGTGGGATCATTTTAATTTTCAGCGGCCACCTGTTAATGTAGCTTCATAGTGCTGTTTTAGTTATATATAATTATGTCTGCAATAATTGTGTGCAATAATACCTGAATACGGAGCTGAGATATTTGTATTTAAAGATTCCAATAATGTCGTCAATGTATAATACATCTATTATTTTTATATATTGAAAATAGCCTTATTTTTATTTTTTTAGAGTGAAAGAAAATAAGTAAAAAAATAATTTTCTTAAGTTGTCATTTCGGAATTTGCACACATTTAGTAACAATCCTCGATAAAAATTAATCTAGCTACAAAACAGAAAATTGTTTTTAAAACTAGTTTTCGGTAACTTTTGAGTTTCCTATGTGACAGTCCTAAATAACAGTTTATTCAATAAGCGTAATAATTATTAGCAAGTCGTCTTAGAGGGTTCATCCATTAATAACTATGACGGGAGAACGTTCAAGTCTTGATCCTCGACCCTTTCAAAAATAATCTAGGTCCCAGTCCCCCAGCGTCCCAGTTGTTATGCATACTACAAGTTTACGACGCGCGACGGTTAGGATAAAGTAATAAATTCACTAAGACCCGTTACTTAAGGCAATAAACAATTTCACATATTCTAATAGCTCAACAGGAATGCTAAAGTGGCATTGCTGTAAATACTATCTTTCTACAATATAACACAGCTTAACACATTTATGCAAAATTGCTTCCATAATAAATAAATGTACTTATATGCTGGTAAACTGGATCTGAGATTGGTTAGCTAAGTAAACAGATGGCCATAGATCATATCCCCAGTAAAATCGTACTTATATTGTATATCTTATTTTTGTATTCGCCTCCAACCAAAGATTTAAATTGTTAGATTCGCTCTACCGCGTCAAAATATAGCCGCAATCTGTTTCGTTTTGACACCTCTGACACACAATGACGCAGTGAATCGACTTGATTGTCATGGAAACGCTATTTAATCGTGTTTGAGGTCAGTATGATCATTTTTTCGCGTAACTAAGTACGGTCAGGGCAAATCTAGCGTTTTAATCTCCACCAAAATATGATAAAATGCTAATATCCTAAATTGTTTTTTCATCAATCTAGTTTAGGCATTGGATGCTTAAAACTGGGTGTGTGCAAGCCAAGTACATATTATGGGAAATTTCCTGTCAATAAAATTAATGATACAGCTTTCTCATCATGTTTTATTAATCGTTTTTAGAGTGATGTCATGTCATACATTAATTTAAAAATAAATATTTCTTGTAACTATCTTTCACTTCCTGCTAGGGCAGCAGCAACTGATTCGGAATCTGCATCATTGTCGTTAGTGTTATTGGTTTTATCCGATGCTTTAGATTCGGCTTCTACATTCGAAGTATTTTCTGAAATAATGTTGATTTCTTCTTTTGGTTCTGCGGCACCCCCACTACTTTCTTCATCATCATTGTATCTAGACATTGTGATGACAGGATTGTTGGTTGGTATCGGTATCGGGTAGGGTATCGGTATGTTATTGCCGCCACAGTTGCAGCAGCCACAGCAGCCGCCATTGCCTCTGTTTCTGGTTGCTAGTAACAGGACGGTGAGGAGGAGGCCGATGTCATCGTCATCGCGGTTGTCTGAGTATGCTATCGGGCCACCACCATAAAATTGTTGAAGTCCTTGCGCTGATACTTCGGTTTCCTGTAAATATAAATATACGTTAGTAATCAAGTCAATTTGAGAGCGTGTTGGGATATTTTGGTAGAACAAAATTCTAAAATGATCAAATTGTTTTTGTGCATTCTAAAGAAGGAAACTTGCAACCTCTACAAGTGATAGCCGTTGAACATGTCTATAAACTCTAAAGAAATGCTGTTTTCTATTAAGAAAGTTAAATAGGTTCCAGAACTCTTTGTGTTTGCTTGGCAACTTGGATTCCGTGTGCGGAAATTTATTTCTTCGGAAAACATACCTACGTATTTTCCTAAGTTTTAAAGAAACATTAGGGCTATAAATACTGATTTGCTTTTTAGTGACAGATCATAATTTGTTAGTATCTATACCAAAACCACTAAGTTGATTTATAGTTTCTTTCATATGTATTCAAATAAAATTAAAATAAACTAAGTTTCAAATTAGGGGATATATTGCAATTGATTTTACTGACTCACCTTATAACTAAACAAAATAACTGAAAAAATGGCACTGAAATATATAATTAATTTCATATTTAATTATAATAATAAATAGTGACTCATTGATGCGCCTGCACTGGCTACCGATAACACTTCCAATAAACTTTCTCAATGAAAAACTATCTTATATTTATAAAGATTACATCAATGAATTTGCTATCTTATCTTATCGAAAGATTATAAAACCGTGAACGTAAATTATCTCACGTGCAATAGAAGATAGTATTGGTATTTTATCGCGCATCCTTTTTTTTAAACTATTTGAATCGATCTTTTATTATTACAAAAAAACATTATGAGTTTGGAATTCGATTTTATTTTAATCGAATGGAGTAGGTAGACATTTATGCATACAAACATAAACTCACGCTTTCTTTCTATGGGGGTAAGCAGAAACTGCAGAACGCCACCTGCTATACGATCCTTACAATACTCCTTTTGCTTCGTTTACGATCATAAATCTAGTCATACACACCTGGCCTTCCTGAAGAACATCACCAATAAGGTACACTATTGGCCTTCTAGGGCGTCCTCTCTCGGCGTTTCCACTCACATCTGCCTTGTGTTAGTCGCCTTTCTTACATCCTCTCAGGTATACTTTCGTGTTGCATTTTTTTAATAACTTTAATATGTTTGTCCATAAAACATCTTAGATAGGAAAACCGTGGAAACACTTCTATGATTTTCGAACCACAAAAAAAACATATTTTTTTCTGGTCTGGGAAGTTGTGGCCACTGTAATGGAAGGTGAGAATCGATTAATTTCTCCATTTATATTACGGAATCTTTGATTGACTATTGGAATGGAACATCTATTAATTCTTTACTCTGTTTCAATATTCAGGAAATGGAATGGAATCGAACTGGGATTTAATTAACTAAGTTCTATTACAAAATGTATTGCTAGTATAATAGTTGAAATGGTTTTGGCAATTTCACCCAATTGCAAACTTTAGTTACCTAGTTAACTATTGTGGGGCTCGTGGTTAAGTAATAACAGCCGCACGGGTCAATCGATCAGGTTAAGCTTCGCTTGCCAGGGTTGGTCCGTGGATGGGTGATCATCTTTATATATTCCTCCGTGCTTCGGAGAACACGTTAAGCTGTTGGTCCCAGCTATGTCATTCGTAGATCTTTGTCAGTCGTTTCGGGTAGTCAGCCCAGAAGTCTGACAACAGTGAAAATCAGTCTTACCTATGAGTATCGTGTTACCCAGTAACTGGGTTGAGGAGGTCAAAGAGGCAGTCCCTCCATGTAAAATGCTGGTATTCAGCTGCAACCGGTTAGACCGGAAGCCGTACCCAACATAGTTGGAAAAAGGCTCGGCAAATGATGAGTTAACTATTGAATTGAATATTTCTATCAGACGAATGTAAGATTGTGTTATTGAATCATTTTTCCGTACCAGTATGTTATCTAGTTATGTATTTTATTATTTATGTACACACAGAAAAATAGATACAGATAAGACATAATCATAATTATGAGTACAAAGGTACTGCTTATTTCTTAAGAAATTTCTTCCAGCAGACCTACGACAGGAGAAATGAGAAAGAAATGTCGACAATAGTGTGTGAGAACAAGAAGAGAAAAATATAAATATGCGAAGTCTTAAACTAATATATTGAAATAAACCTACACGTATAACGTAATAAATTAACATATACTTAAATAAATACATAGAGCTTAAATATATAAACATTACGTATTTGACTGTTAACCTAAGACTGTGGGATTTGAACTAAGTAAACTGTTAAAACTGTGGTTATCTCAACCTAAACTCGAAATTGGGAAAGAATTAATTTAAGTTTGCCTTACCTGTTGGTGAGTTCTTTACTGAGATTATTTGCCGGCTGTCGCTGAAAACCAGCGCTGTAGCTCTGTCTCGCATAGGGTCGCAGCATTATGCTGAGCGATGGCCGTTTTGCGTGGATGTGACGCATATTTTCCCCCTAATTTGTTATTCTCGTGTTTTTTTTTTGCGTCATGTTTGCCGCAAATAAACGTATTTTCTTTCTATTTATTTAAGGGTTAGGCAGAGGTGTACTTACCTATAGTACACCAACACTTCGTCAGTTGCGTTTAGGTCGCATGTAATAAGGGGTGAGCCTATTGCCAACAACCGGGCACAAATCCAGACTCCGGGCTGCTACATTACAGACAAAAAAACCCAATAACACTTTGCTCGACCTGAGAATCGAACCCAGGACAGCAGTAGCGCTTGCGACCACTAGACCAACGAGGCAGCCACACCACCACCTCTGCTCAACCCTTCGGGGAAACAAGGCTTGATATAATGTTCCATTATGTTACTTGACACAAACATGTTGTAAAAAAAACTGTAATTGGGAAGTAAATTAAAGAGCTTCCATATTTATATATAATAAGCATAAGCATCAAAAAGAGCTCACTAACAGGCAAAAGATATCACATTCGAAATGTTAGAAAAACAAGCTAGCATAACATGTCATCTTTTACTTTAGGTTTTGGTAGAAAAAGAAAGGTTTTATCGTAATAGATTGCGGTACCCATTTCTCATGCGGGACGATTTAGTATGGAATGTTACCGAGTACAGCATCCTTTGGGACAGATTCTAACTTATGAGACAAAATGTGCCTGTGTTATTATTGAAAAGAGGTTGTAATATTCCTGTTATAGGCATCTTATAGCCAGTTAGTGTACCCTACTGTATGTTATGTTAACATAGGTATTTAATAGGTAGGTACCTACATATACACACATTTTAACAGCTATGTTTGAGTCCCATGTGGAGGCGAGCCTATAACCATTAACCGGGCAACAAATTTAGACTCCTGTGAAAGCCCTAATTTAAAAGCCTAACAACACATTGCCCGACGTAGAGCTGGATTGAACCCAGGGCCCGGGGTTTCAGCAGTCTGGGTCTGAGACCAAGAGATAAACGAAAAAGTCAGCATTTTAAATTAAACAAATTATTTGGTATGGCGGACGCATTAAGGTAGCACGCGCAATTCTTAAGAGGGAACAGCGCCTGCGATTCTCCATACAAATGTATTCCCCTTTTTTCTTCCGGAATAATGCCCCCAGAGCAAACTATTTTTTTTTTTTCCTATAATCAAGGTCTGCTTTAGACACGTCCCTGTTATTTCCTTTTTTACAGCAACTTATTAGTAAAGAAAATATGGCCCTCCAAAAATTACAAAAACGTCCCATTCTTACCGCGGTGGTTAGAGAACTACCACTCAAATTCGAAAAGTTTCTAACATAAATGAAAATTATAGGAACCTATATAATATAATCTTCATTAAAAAAATTATGTAAAATGCAATTGAATCGGCTCAGTTTTCGAAGAGAAAAAAGGGGAATACGAAACGTCGAACTCGTCAATTTTTTTTGTGATATAATCGGTCTGAGCTGTAGCTGTCCCTATCCCACTCTATGGAGGCAGACTTGAAGTAAAACATCGGCAATAGTTTCTTCAAATATCTATTTTTCAAATTTTTTGCAGGTCCTGTCCCCTCTTAAGTTTTTTGCAATTTGCAGGTCAGTATCAGGTCGTATGTTGATCAAGAAATGACACGAGACCGTAAATATGTTACCATTTACATACTTAATTGTAAGAACGAATAGAGGGAAAAATACGCATAGAGGAATAAACATACACACAAAGTAAACACTTCTCTGTTTTTGCACGAGGGTAACCTTGCGTGCAAATCGTTTTTATCTGACAATAATTGCGGCTAACGGTATGCCTCGTCCATCCAGTGTAATTACAGACAAAGTAAACACATATAAAGCTTCCTTGCTAGCTTGTATATGTACAGAAAGTAAAACATACTGAAAATATGCATGCCTATACGTGTGTTTAATATTAAAGAGAACCAAATAAGAAGCTCTTGGGTATCGCCGAATAAAAGGTGCCACGCTTCGATCACTAATGAAGAACTTCTTCTTTATTAGTGATCGAAGATGCCACGTTAAACTTTATATTTATACTTTAACCGTTTTGAGAGCAGTGGTGATGATATAATTTACACAACGTAAAGCGCCGTCAGGGTTTCAAACTAACGACCTACAACTCGTAAGTCGCGGCCGTTACCGCTGGGCCACCACTGCTCTGTCGGTTTTAATTTTACAGAAATCTTTTTGGCGGCTTTACGTTGTGTAAATTATATCATCACCACTGCTCTGAAAACGGTAAAGGAAAACATCGTGAGGAAACCGACATGTCCTAGAACCCAATATTCGATGATGTCATCGAATATTGGTTATCATCACATCATGACATCTACCAACCTGCACTGGCCCCGTGTGGTGGATTACAGCCCACTCCCTCTCACGGTGAGGAGGCCTGTGTTCAAGCAGTGCAAGATTCAAGGCTTACCCTTATCTCATCTCATCACAGCTTGGTATTTACACTAAACCATTTAGATTAGAGCCTTTATCAATTGGGTATCACGAACAATAACAACTATAAAAACCTCAGTAAAAATAATGTAGGCATGCACGATCCGATCCAGCCAGTGCCTTGCTGCTCTCTCCCAGCGGCGCTCCGTACCCCTCACGGGGTGCCCTTAGTGTGTAGTGGTTTTGTTTATAATAGGTTGGGGAAAAAGTCTTTTCGCATTATAGTATGTATGAACTTGTAATAAAATCTCTTTGGCTATACTATGTGTATCTGGCTGGTTTTGGTATCATTGAAAGTTTAAATTTTAAAGAACATAATTCCAAATTCAAATTAGGAAAATGTGTGATTTTTATTTGTTTTTCGTACTGTCAAGATGAGTGAATCTAATGAAGAAATTCGATACATTTTAAAATTTTACTACAAAAAAGGTAAAAATGCAACGCAAGCCGCGAAAAAAATTTGCGATGTTTATGGACCTAGTGCAGTGTCTGTGAGAGTAGCACAAATTTGGTTTAAGCGTTTTCAATCCGGAAATTTTGATGTCAAAGATGCACGTCGCTCTGGTCGCCCTATTACGGATAAAATGGATGCCATTTTTGAAAAAGTGGAGCAAGATCGGCATATTAGTAGTTACGACGTAGCTGAAGAACTGGGAATTGACCACAAAACAGTTTTGGCGCATTTGAAAAAAACTGGGTACACAAAAAAGCTCGATATTTGGGTACCTCACGAGCTCACTGAAAGAAACCTAATGAACCGTGTACTCATTTGTGATTCTTTATTACGACGTAATGAAACCGAACCATTTTTGAAGAAGCTGATAACTGGTGATGAAAAGTGGATCACGTACGACAAGAACGTGCGAAAAAGGTCGTGGTCAAAGGCCGGTCAGGCTTCACAGACTGTGGCAAAACCCGGGTTAACTCGCAACAAGGTGATGCTGTGTGTGTGGTGGGATTGGAAGGGCATTATTCATTATGAGCTGTTACCACCAGGCAGGACCATCGATTCTGAACTCTACTGCGAACAACTGATGAGATTAAAGCAAGAAGTTGAGAGAAAGCGGCCGGAATTAATCAACAGAAGGGGTGTGGTTTTTCATCATGATAACGCTAGACCTCACACATCTTTAGCCACTCAGCAAAAATTAAGAGAGTTTGGCTGGGAGGTGTTAATGCATCCGCCGTATAGTCCTGACCTTGCACCTTCAGATTTCCACCTGTTTCGGTCTCTTCAGAATTCTTTAGGCAGTGTCAGGTTAACATCACGGGAGGACTGCCAAAACCACTTGTCGCGGTATTTTGATCAGAAGTCCCAAAATTTCTATAGCAATGGGATCATGTCCCTACCTACAAGATGGCAAAAAGTTATCGAACAAAATGGTACCTACATACTTTAGTTAAATGTAAACATACTATGTTAAAAAATGTTTTGAATTTTCTTAAAAAATGCGAAGAAACTTTTTCCCCAACCTAATATGTTTTATGCCCTGACTGGAGGCATTAATTTATTAAAGTATCCACAGGATTGCCTCCTAGGTTGAACTGCAAGATGTCACTTGGCATGATGACACATTATCAGCCTATAATAGGTATTACAAGCCTCCTCTCTACGAGAGGGAGTGGGCTGTAATATACCACGCGGGCCGTTTGGTAGATGTTACGTCATGTCTTCGAATTTTTGGTTCCAGAACATGCAGGTTTCCTCACGATTTTTGCCTTCACCGTTTTGAGAGCAGCTGTGATGAAATTATTTACACAAACTAAAGCGTCTGCATGGGTTCAAACCCACGACCTAAAACTCGTAAGTCGGGGCCGTTATCACTGGGCGACCACTGCTCACCCTCTGCTGCGAGATCCCATAACCAAAAAAAAATATATGTAGGCAGGCGTCCGTAATAAATTCCTCAAGAATAATAATATATATAAACTTTAGTAATGTCAAAACCCTTGGCCATTTTGTTCCTTAAGATCCTCCAAAATACGTCGCCACAGACAGTTTTATTCAACAAAGTGTAGTGGTCCCTGATGAACGTGCACATAATGTGAGGAATACATTACCAGCATATGAGACCTCAGCTACTTCGAAGTTCGAACATAGTTTTATAGCGTCATCTGTCATAGTAATATTCATTTCGGCGCTGAAGTAAGAAATGTACAATATTAGGCTCGTCAAAGTCATTCATGTTGAAAATGGCGAACATTTAACCGATTAACTAAAGGTATAAGCTAGCTGGCTAGCTACAATTAATTTTAGATGAGCAGAGATTTCTAAGGAAGAGCAAATTAACACTACCATTTCGAAATAAATGGATAATTTGATAACTTTACTTAATATAGAGCCTTTGTTCCAATTTTCGAGATACTGAAAGTAATATTGGCTAGGGATTATTTTCTATTGAAAACTCATAACAATATCTTGCTTCTGTATAGTCTAATCTTCATTTATGTTTGAATGTATCAAAAGAATCTAGAATATTGTTTGCTACGTAGATTGTTGACTGTTTATCTATACACGATACGAATCGTTGTCGCTAGCTTTATGCAAAGCAATGTGCTTACATCTGATAGAATTGTCTTTTACATACATCGTTTACTATACTTACATTGTATTTTATATTATACTAGGTAGGTACTACTACTACCCGGCTCTGCTTCGCACGGGTGATATGTATTGCGTACCAGGGATGTTAAGGAGGATATCCGAAATAAAAATCTATCCGTAACTGTAAACGAATCCGATTTAAAAGATTCGGATAATTTCGGAAAGGGGGAGTCTAAATGAGACACGTTAAGGCAGGTTTTTCTGCCCGGCCAAGTCGACACACTAGCCGCGCGCGTCACTTGCATGTTTGTTTATCAATATTATAAATTCATATGATTAAATAGTTTAAAAAAAACTGAAAACTAACGGATAATCCGAAATAATTTCATATCCGAATCCGATATAATATTATTTCTAAATCCGTAGCCGTATCCAGATCCGAAATTTCATATCCATAACAGCCCTGCTACGTACAAGTCAACGAGTATTCCGAGCTATATGTTGTTATAAGAACGAACGTGTAATGTAAAGACGACTTAGATGACTTAAGATCGTTTTATGTGACATATCCTGCATCAATTGTTAGTTATCATCCATTTGTTCGACTTAGTCGATGATCTTTTTTTTCTCTCTGATTTTGTAACTTAAACCAAGCTTAATCTATCAATAGCAACCCCTAGACACTGGCTTTCATCGTGAATCACTACGCTTGCCAAAGGATTCGTGATTGCAGTAGCTATATATGTTTCTAATAACACACAGGGGAATGGTTAGATCGATCTGTCCGTCTAATGCTCTTTTCACTAACATTAAGCTACACCTAAATGAACGCATAAATATTATTTCACTTTTGGATTTTCAATTATCAGCGCTAAAGCTCGTTTAAAATTCTACAGTGCACTTTTATTTAGGTGCCGCCTAGGGTGAATAAAAATAGGCATAATATGCTTGTTCAAGTCGGAAGTGCTGCACGTGTAACCAACTGGATCGGAAGGATTCTAGACCGACATAAACCAACACGTGTCTTATTTTCAAGGACAGGGAAATAAAAAATCATTTTAACGTACGGGAGTTTACTAAATAAATAACATTAAACAACCAACAATATTAAACTTATAAAACACAATAGTTTCCAATTGTTTCCTTAAAGTTGAAACATTAGGCTATGATATAACAGTTAAATTATACATATAGAATACAGAAATTTCAATGTTCCCCCGCATTGAAGTTCTCTGTTCACGCCAAGTTACTGATTTGATTATTAAAAGATCATAACAGATCCAATAATGTTGCCCTAATTCCAGAACATTGCCTATTTTTATACGTTTGCTGTTTCTTTCAATTCCACAAACTTTAGTCACATTTCGGAATTATTTTCTTCGTAAAAATAAACCTCTCACTTTGATAGTCCGTCTCAACTTTGAGCGTCAGTAGACGATTTACCCTTTACTTTACTGCGACCCCGAGTAATGACAGGATTGTTAGTAGGTATTAGTATGGGGAAAGGAACAGGTGTAGTGGCACTGCGTTGGGAGCAGGAGCAGCCACCACCACCGTTGTTCCCACAACCACCATCAAAGAGGGTCAACAAAAGAATTGGGAGAATACTCTTCAATTTAGATTTAGATTTCTCCATTACAATTATTGGAGCTGGAGGCGTCGAAAATGAAGGATCAAAAGATGGAGAAGGGCTAGGAGCAGGCACAGGTTGCGATATAACAGCTCGTACCGGCTCGGGGATGCACGGGGAAGCCATATTAATTTGTAAAGTAATAGGTAACTGCTGACCACTGCTTCCTGTGTCGGTAGATGGAATAGTAAAAGTTGTGGTTTCGACTGGCACTGAAGTTACAGTTTCAATTGTCTGTGGATAGATTTCGGTCACAACGTTTGGAGTATAAATCTCTTGTATTATATTCTGTGATGGCAATAACTCGGGAAGAGGTGAGGCAACACCAATCAACGGCGACAACTGAGGCATCGAAGGAATTTTTACAGTAATTGGTGTCTGATAGATTTCTGCTACGCTTGCGGTTGGGGCAAAGCCTTCCTCTTGAATAGTTTGCGTTACAGGGGGATAATTTTCTACTATGGTTAAAGATTCAACGTTTGATGGGTAAGGCAATGATTCTGTTATTTGTTCGACTATCGGCAATGAATTTGAACTTTCAAATGGAGGATATGTAGAATAGGTCGTAAAAGAATTATGGTTAGGGACACCATAATTGGTTGTGGTAACAGTATTGATTGATAAATCTGGAGGATAGGACGCAAATGAAAATACTTCATTGAAACGTTGGGTAGGAAATGCCGTTAAGGAATTAACTAGCTGAGGAGGCGATCCTGGACCTGGATAGTACTCCGTCAAAACTGATCCCACTGGTAATCCGGTAACGAAATCAAGGTCATTCTGTAAAAAGACAAATCCATTATATTGAAAATCTTGGAGACGTTATCTGGAAAGAGACAGTTGAATAATCTTAATGAACTTACGTTGAGTGATAATAATATAAAGACGAAGCAGAGTGTCCGTCTGAGCGGAGACATTTCGAATAATTATGTTTACAAGGAATAAGTTTACTTAATATACCGAGTTTATATTGTGATATTACACACGATAACATAGCTTAGTTATCTGTTACACAGAATTATTGCAATCATTGTGTTTTTGTACTATTATTTTGTAACTTAGGAATTGCTGCAGATCTATATGTCCACTAATAATTAAAGTTATTAAAAAAGTTCGTATGTCATTGGAAAATTACAGTATTTTATTTTATCTACGAAAATATTGTGGTTGCGAATGTCGTTCATTTAATCACGTCAGTTAATCTTTTAAGTCCCGCTTGTTAACTCCTTCAGCCATTTTAAAATTGCTACAATTGCAATGTCTGTTCTGCAATGTTTTCGTCAGATAACTATTGCAATTCTGTGTTATGTTCCGCGATATTTTGTATTTATCAAGATTTTCTTTCTGGTTACAGGTGAGCCGAGGGCACAGCGCGATTTAACACGTAGCTGGTATGTCCGCCAGTCAAAACTGTCTTGTTATCATAATGAATGAAACTATTTCAAACGTAGAACAAATTTCAAAACTATTTCAAACGTTTGAAATAGTTTCAAGCAATCATCTTGACAATATAACACCGTAAATCTTTTAGAAATCGCAGATTTTTGTATATTTTAGGATAACCGCGTATATAATGGGAGATTTATTGGGTGACTACACCCAATTTTTCCGAAAACAGCAACCTTCGGTAGACTTGCCAATGAGGTTTTGCCAAAAACAGTTGTTTATTACCAAAAAACATTCTCCGTGGGTGGTTAACGAAATCTTTAAAGGGACATATCCCATAATCATAAATATTGATTCAATTTCCCCTTAAATTTGGTCATTTTGTCCAATTTATGTTCGTCCGAAGGAATCGTTCGCGAGACGTACTGAGTGACGAATGTTCCAATTTTACATACAATGAGTTTTTTTATATAAATAAATCTTTTGCGGTCGACCTACGTCATTGTTTATAGTAGAATTTGTGCCGAAAAAATCGGAATGAAGAGGAGAGATTTATTCATCGTCTGGCTTGTGTTGCACCTTGCGTTAGTCTTTGGCTTATGTAACACAATATATTTCAATCTAGACTTTGTTATCAGCTGCGCGTGTTTTTTGGAAAAAATCTAGACTCGATTATACACATCATGCAAATCTAACATTAATAAAACAGTTTAGTTTGTGAAGATTGTATCACTTTAAATTTCTTGGAACATTTAGGTAATCAATCCTATCGAAAGATATATCGAAAATCAAACTGGAATCCCAAACAAATAACTCTTTCTCATTTTATTGTAAATTTTCCTAAACTAGCAAGTTGTCTGTAGGTCCACATTTTCTTTGATCATCATCGGGGTGTATTTTGTACGTCATCGTCTATTTGTAACGGAAATGTATATCCGGCATTTGTAGTTTTTATAGTCCCCAGCGAGCCTTGTACGGCGAGGATACAGCTCGTTTGATATATGGACTTTGTCGCAGACACTCGTGTCTACTGCTTTTCACTGTTACATGGTAGTAGGGCTAGGCAGTTAGGCAGTTGACGTCTTTATTTCTAATTCCTTTGTAGCACTTTGCCAGTTTGCCTTCACCTACTGTGTTTGTCTGGGGGCTATTGAATTTTGGCTTTGTAATCCGAAGCGTATTCTACGGCCTTAAATTAAAAATCTTTCTCGAAATCTTTTGATTTTGGTTCTACTTTTTGCTTAAATGGTCTTTGTTATCATTATCAGCCTGTAGTGTCCTACTGCTGAGCAAAAGCCGCCCCCTATCTATTATTTATAGCAATTGTGGCCATAAATGTAAAGCAAAATAAAACTATATACCTACCCAACGTAATGCAACTTTGAATGGTCGTTGATAATAATCTAAACTAACAACCACTTTAAAAGTCCTATGCTTTTGATGCTATTTTGCCAAGTCATCATCAGCGATACGCTCAAACTCGACAACAATCCGTAAATAATTGTTGGAAAGGAAGTCGATGTAAGGAAGTTTGTTATTCGTAGAGATACGAGACTTTAACGACGTCCGTCGGTTATCGGTCGCGGCGTGATTGATGTCAGTTTTTGTTCTATATGTGGGTAGTAGTTAGCGTAGAAATTATGTATCCATTCCAGTAATGAGGTGCGGTGATCGTTTGTATTATGTTAGTACGAAAGTCGGAAATCATCTAGTAATAAATAGAAAATACCTATTACATTAGTGTCTATTTTTGTTAACTGGTTAATTTTGGTACACAAATAATAATATGGCGTCCTCAGATTGTGATTTTGAGATTGAGCAGTGATGGCCCAGTGGTAACGGCAAGTTGTAGATCGTTAGAATCCAGGCAGGCGCTTTACTTTGTGTAAATAATTTCATCACCACTGCTCTCAAAACGGTGTCTGAATCAAAGTCAAAGTGAATGTCCTAAAACCAAAAATTCGAAGATATGTCACATCTACCAACCCGCACTGGGCCCGCGTGGTAGATTACAGCCCACTCTCAAAGACAGGCCTTATGCTTATGCTAATCTGTGTCTTATTTCGAATCTATTCATGAATACACACTGCAGTTACCTTCGTAGGTATTTCTTACAAGACGTTCATACTTAATTTAACGCGTGTGGTTAATGCAAGAACTCGTGATTTTCTTACCGTGTTTGCTTACCAAATAGGGTATACAAGTAAAATACACTATACTTAGGTAATATTCTAGTGGTAAGTGGTTGGTGTCGTGGCCTCGTTCCTAGTTAAATACACCAAAGTCTTCGCGACAACCGTTCGAAATTCAAGCTGAAAACTGTTCCGAAATCTACCATGAAACTTGGTACCATATTATATTATAAATGGGGTAGTTTTAATTCTATCGGAAACTTTATTTAACTTTTAGCGTGATATTTAAGTTCGTGATATTTGAAATAACAATGGGTTCGTTAGGGTCGTTTCTTTTTCTTCTACCTGTATTCATGTAGGTCTCCTCCATTGCATTATGTACGGAACATCGTCTAGCAGTTAAGAGGGAACAGGGCCTGCGATTCTCCATACAAATGTATTCCCCTTTTTTCTTCCTGAATAATGCCTCTAGCGCAATTTTCTGCTGTATTCACGTCCCTGTTATTTCCTTTTTCAGCAACTAATCGGTAAAGAAAATATGACCCTCCAAAATTGACAAAAATGATCCATGTTTACCGCCGTGATTAGAGTACCAAACAAATTTGAAAAGTTTTTAACATAAAAGAAAATGATAGGAACCTAGACATACATACATACTCGTTCTTAAAATTTGAATGTAAAAAATAATTGAATCGGTTCAGTTTTCGAGGAGAAAAATGGGGAATACGAAACGTCGATTTCGACAATTTGTTTGTGATATATTTGGTCTGAGCTGTAGCTTTCTCTACGGGGGCAGACTTGAGGTAAGACGACGGCAATAGTTTCTTCAAATACCTATTTTTCAAATTCCTCGCAGGCCCTGTTCCCTCTTAACAATTACTTTAATCAACTCAGGTTTTTGCTGTCCATTGGAGTAAATTATGTAGTCTCCCAAGTGTCACCACAACCTGATTCGTCGCCTCCCAAATCCAGTTTGACTCGGCCACTTTTGAAGGTCGTCAGTCCATTTAGCATACAGCAGGTACTTACAAAATAACTAAGAATTTTCACACTGCACGCAAAATAATAAATAGAAAATTCAACGTATCTCAAATACCTACTCTAAAATACCAACAATTTCTTAACAAAGTTCATATTTACCAAAATAATTTCTAGACTCCCGAATTATTTCAACAAGGTACCTTTAAAGTGAAACATTGCGTAGTATTTAAACAATAGAGTAGCGTGTTCGTACAGAATCCTGTAAAGCTTTTAATAAGAGGACTTCGGCGTCGGCGGCAGGATCAGAGGGCATCCGAGGCGGCTAATTGGTACCACCTCCACTGTCCACTGGATTCCAGTTTGATTTTCGATATATCTTTCGATAGGATTGATTACCTAAATGTTCCAAGAAATTTAAAGTGATACAATCTTCACAAACTAAACTGTTTTATTAATGTTAGATTTGCATGATGTGTATAATCGAGTCTAGATTTTTTCCAAAAAACACGCGCAGCTGATAACAAAGTCTAGATTGAAATATATTGTGTTACATAAGCCAAAGACTAACGCAAGGTGCAACACAAGCCAGACGATGAATAAATCTCTCCTCTTCATTCCGATTTTTTCGGCACAAATTCTACTATAAACAATGACGTAGGTCGACCGCAAAAGATTTATTTATATAAAAAAACTCATTGTATGTAAAATTGGAACATTCGTCACTCAGTACGTCTCGCGAACGATTCCTTCGGACGAACATAAATTGGACAAAATGACCAAATTTAAGGGGAAATTGAATCAATATTTATGATTATGGGATATGTCCCTTTAAAGATTTCGTTAACCACCCACGGAGAATGTTTTTTGGTAATAAACAACTGTTTTTGGCAAAACCTCATTGGCAAGTCTACCGAAGGTTGCTGTTTTCGGAAAAATTGGGTGTAGTCACCCAATAAATCTCCCATTATACTACGAAGTACTAATCGGTAAAGAAAATATGACCCTCCAAAATTGACAAAAATGATCCATGTTTACCGCCGTGATTAGAGTACCAAACAAATTTGAAAAGTTTTTAACATAAAAGAAAATGATAGGAACCTAGACATACATACATACTCGTTCTTAAAATTTGAATGTAAAAAATAATTGAATCGGTTCAGTTTTCGAGGAGAAAAATGGGGAATACGAAACGTCGATTTCGACAATTTGTTTGTGATATATTTGGTCTGAGTCCGGTCGACAATTTGTTTGTGATATATTTTCTCTACGGGGGCAGACTTGAGGTAAGACGACGGCAATAGTTTCTTCAAATACCTATTTTTCAAATTCCTCGCAGGCCCTGTTCCCTCTTAACAATTACTTTAATCAACTCAGGTTTTTGCTGTCCATTGGAGTAAATTATGTAGTCTCCCAAGTGTCACCACAACCTGATTCGTCGCCTCCCAAATCCAGTTTGACTCGGCCACTTTTGAAGGTCGTCAGTCCATTTAGCATACAGCAGGTACTTACAAAATAACTAAGAATTTTCACACTGCACGCAAAATAATAAATAGAAAATTCAACGTATCTCAAATACCTACTCTAAAATACCAACAATTTCTTAACAAAGTTCATATTTACCAAAATAATTTCTAGACTCCCGAATTATTTCAACAAGGTACCTTTAAAGTGAAACATTGCGTAGTATTTAAACAATAGAGTAGCGTGTTCGTACAGAATCCTGTAAAGCTTTTAATAAGAGGACTTCGGCGTCGGCGGCAGGATCAGAGGGCATCCGAGGCGGCTAATTGGTACCACCTCCACTGTCCACTGTATTGCAGGAAAAGTGCAGCAGACCAACTTTTCCAAATCTTCTAGCTAACTGTAGACTCGTGCTTCGCTGAAATAGTGTTTAGCTTTGCTGTCTCGTCCTTTGTCGCCTTATTTATAAAGGTTTTAAAAATTATACTGACTTAAGTTCTTTACGTTAGTATCTTTTAGTTTAGTTATTGATGTCTCCTACCTAGTGGGTACTTATAGCCTTAAATACTGAATTTAGTACCAGTCAACTATACTCCATTTGAAATAAGATTAGATATTTAACCTTTTTTACAGTCCGTTCAACCGATTTTGACTTCTATTGTGTTGGTGGCATGACAAATGATAGCTGCAGTAAACAGTTGGTATTGTAACCACTTTTTTTTCTTTTAATGCCATCCTTATGCAGTACGGTATAGAAGTCAGAATCAGTTGAACGGACTGTAAAAAAGGGTTGTTTAAATGTCTAATCTTATTTCAAATATATCCATATTATATAGATTGGCGCCATAGCTTCTCACTTGCCAGTTATAAAGACAACTATCTACTTATTTCATACATTTAGTTGGAAGTTAGTACATAGATATAGCCATGTGGCAGCTTGCCAGTCTAGACTGGCCTACGGACTACGAGCTAGTAGGTGTCAATCGACACTATAATTTCGATCCCGCTCCGTTCTCGATATGTTCTCACTTGCTCAATAATTCATACGAGAGTTTCTGAGAATATCCATTAGTTACCCAGTTTATATTTTATAAATGTAAAATAAACGTAATATTTTACAAATAACAAAGTAAATGTAAACTAAATGTAGGTAGTATTACTTAGGTACAATGTAGTTGATTGACACATCATCATCATCTGCTGTCATGCCGTTAAACACCGAGCGTTTGCAAACAGACGACGCCATTTGTACAATAACGAATCATACAATATGCCAACGACACGTAAAGCATTTGTTAAAGCCCCTAAACACATAATTGAGCAATTTAAAATGTTGGGCACCTTGAGTATCCTTTACTATTCAGTTTGTTACCCATAATTTCAGCTTTATGTTTGTCAATAATCACTTTCGTGATGTAATGCAATCATTATCAAATCAGCCAGTCGACTATAGAAATAACAGGTAACATATAACCTAAACTTCTGTCGCATTCTACTAGAATTTACACTTTGCGCATACGCAGCCCTTAGGAGGAGCTCGTGGCTAAGTAATAACTGCCGCACGGGTCAATCCATCAGGTTAAGCTACGCTTGCCGAGGTTGGTCTGTGGATGGGTGACCATCTTTACACACCGAAACTCCTCCGTGCCTCGGAAAGCACTTTAAGCCGTTGGTCCCGGATGTCATTCGTGGATCTTTGACAGTCGTTACGGGTCGTCAGAAACCCGAAAGTCTGACAACTAGTCTTACCAAGGCGTATCGTATTACCCAGAAACTGGATTGTGGAGGTCAGATAGGCAGTCGCTCCATGTAAAATACTGGTATTCAGCTGCATCCGGTTAGACTGGAAGCCGACCCCAATATAGTTGGGAAAAGACTAGGCAGATTGCATACGCAGCCGTTAATTATTATTTAGTCAGAGAACACTGTCAGACTGTGAAAAGCTGTGTCGCAATAAAGTCAAGTGTCGCAATTTTGTCTGAACGCATAAAATGACGTCACGTGAATGGAAGGCCTTTTGTAAACGCCGGTTGCCGCCTTTCATGCAGATTTGTCTTTTTTTCGCGACACGAGTGTCATTAATTAGTGCGTGTTGATTGATGATTTTGTATAGCCGTTTTTGAGGTTACAGTGAGAGGTAATTGACATAAAAAGTCGGGTGCTTTTAGCAAGAGCGTAGCCAGCGAGTACAGCGTATGTTTTGAAGCGTGATTTCTCAAAGGGGACAGCTTAAGCTTACCGCTTTTACTAGAAAAGTCTGAGATTAATGAAAATTCTGGCGTGCTATTCTGAAAATGATCGCTGCCAGAACGGACTGTCCCTTTCGGGGAAACTGGGTGGGGACAGTCATCATTTGTGAAAACTAACAATACTTACCTATTTAACTAAGCACTATTGTTACTAACACCATAATACTAACAAAATTATAGACATTAGTCTGAAATAAAGTTTTATTTAATTTAGTTTTAAAAGTCCATGAAAAGCCGCCAAGACAAATTACACAGATTAGTGTCGATCTGACATGACATAAATTAACTGGATACTAAGTTAATGTTTCATTCAAAGATAAAACATTCTATTACGCTGATCAGAAGTTATTTGATGCGACTGAAAGGCGTAGTATTTCAAATAGAATTTTCTCTTCAAAGTTAATCGAATTTCTAATTTAATTTCGGTCTTATTTAAATTACCAAAGCCTTGTTTATAGCCTGACGTAATTTAAACAACACCTAAGCTTTGTATTAAAAAGTAATTTTGTGTTACATATTAAAAATTTAAGTCGCTTTTTGTATCTGTCTGCGTGAATTTTAATGCGGCTTTTACCTTCATTTAGAGAATTGATTCCGGTTTGTGTTTATTCCATTACTATTAAACTAACATAGAATTCTTGTTGTTTTTTCAAGTCAAGGTACAAACTGTGTGAAGTAGAAACAAGTCGCTAGTGGTACTAGTTGCTAGCGAGTACTATCTTTTCAAATTGTTTTTCTTTACTTTCATTGCGATCAAAAGCTTTCGAATAACGCTGGAAACAAATTTGTTGTCTAAGCAACTTTTCTGAGTTTAATAGTATCTGATTAATGATGTATAGAAGCTGCAAGTGTGTGCTGCTGTCACATAGTGATAGAAACTAGTGGATGGATAAGTTGAATCGGATTCAAAGCAGGCTTGAGTCAAATCCTCTTTGCTGAAGTATATTTGAACGTTGAAAGCGAATTGAGAGAACTGAACTTGAGAAATAGCAACGAGATGATATTGAAAAGAGAGAGTAAAGAGGGGCTTGTAACTAAGTAATAAAAACCGCACGGGTCGGTCATCGGGTTAAACTACGCTTGACACAGTTAGTCCATGGATGGGTGATCATCTTTGCAGACCAAGACCCTCCGTATCTTGGAAATCACGGCCGTTGGTCCCGGCTGTCTTTGGTGGATCTTTGACTGTCGCCCGAAAGTCTGACAACCAGTCTTACCAAGAGTTATCGTATTACCCAGAAACTGGATTGTGGAGGTCAGATAGACAGTCGCTCCATATAAAATACTGGTATTCAGTTGCATGTGGTTAGACTGGAAGCCGACCCAACATAGTTGGGAAAAGGCTAGGCCGTAAAAAGTCGAAAAACTCATTAAATCCTATAGAAAAATTCGAACATTTCTTGCCATATCTAATACATACATATATTAGAATATACGTATGTATTAGGTATGGAAAGAGTTCATACATATATGTAAATGAAGATCATTAAAACCTTCATTTGAATTTCCCGCTTAAAAACTCCATGCATTTAGAATATTTCTTTTCCTTTTAAACTCTATATAGTACTAACTCTCTAACTCTATATACTCTATGTCGACGGCGCGTTGTGTTCCACGCGCGCCTCAAAGAGATGTCAGCACAACTGACGGGGTCCGCTAGGGCCGATGCCTGCCGGGGTCGCGGGAAAGTCCGAAAGGGATACCGTGGCCTCTGGCAACGTACAGACAACTGAAGGAACACGGATGGGTCTTAGCCAGTAAAAGTCTGACACCTGACTGTCCCGCTCCAGAGTGGGAGAAGTTATTTGATAATTTCACACCCAAAAAAAAAAAATACTACCATATCTGTGGTATAGATATTCTGGATTGGCTATGAAACAATGACTTATTAAACGCCATTACTGACGCCACAACTTAATAATCTACACTAGTAAGGAATAAAGTGAAGCAATAGCTTTAAATGTTGTTTCTCATGATTACAAGTATGTCATTAGTAAGTTAGTTAACAAGAAGTTATTTTTTTTTATATTGTGGTCTAACATTGTATTTAATCAAATAAATTATCTTGATTACAGAGCAACTATCCGGCTTATTGTTTCATTATAAAAAGTAAATACCTAACCACACAACACATTAAATATATGTATGTACCTATAAATGAATAACTTAGGGAGTTTTCAGTACAGATACCTACAGGAACAGCATCACTGCATATTAAAAATACAAAGTCCCCCGCCGCGTTTGTCTGTCTGAACGCATTAAACTCAAAAACTACCAAACGGATTTTCATACGGTTTTTACCAGTGGATGAGGTGATTCATGAAGAAGGTTAAGTGTATAATTCATTAAGGTTGTGTGTCAATTTGCTGAAATATAACGATGATTGTTGAAGATGTCGGATAAAATCATATCGACTAGGAGCTTTACTGGCGTGCGCCGCGTAAACCAATAGAGTTATATGAAAACAACGTATTACGGAATGAATATACTGTTTATCATGATAATTATTGAGATTTGATACAGCCGTAATAGCAATCACGTCATTTCGTTTAAAATACGTTTTTATTTTTATTAATTTATTTATCTTTATATAGATTCTTCTCAATTTTGTGAATGTGAGAACGCTGTAGGCCTAGTGGACTGTAGATTTGTTCACCATCATTATTCTGTTAAGTACCTGGTACTTGTTGAAAGACCTACACTGTCCTCCCATACCTAATAACACTGTTATTTGTAAATATTGTAAAAGCCCATTATTTTTAAAAGAGTAACCGTGGAGTTTCTTGCCGGCTCTTCTCCATAGGAAACAACCAATTGGAACCGTGCACCTAGCTTCTGACGTTTCATAAGTGCCCATGTAGGTTTATATGAAATAAAAATATTTTGAATTTTGAATTTTTTTGAATTGAATCTGAATCTACACATTATGTAATCTGTAGTAATTTTTAATCTTCCTAGTACGTCCCCGTGGGATATTTTCCGACATGCGAGATGTCGGAAAATAGCGCGACGCTGCGGGCAAAAGCTAGTTCAGAAATAAAATAACACCTCTAATAACCTTTCTAACAATGTATCACCACAAAGATAAACTCATTCAGCCTCATTTAATTAATTAAAAAGACAACACGGAAGTATGATTACCGCGAACCGCATAATCTCGTCTAGTTGCCCAACCGCTGATAAGTACCGCGATAGGACGTTGGCCTGCGCGCGAGTGGCGACGCCGCCGCGTACCTGCGCGTGCGACGCTATCGGTGTACGCGCCTTATCTCTCGTTGGGAAATGTTCATGAACAAGGACGTTTATTGTGTTATGTAGAAATAAAACACGTGATTTCGGTGTTGTGTTGAAATTATGGTTTGTATTGCATTTATTGTTACACATTCATACATTTTTCCTATGGTGGTAGGCTGAACCAACACAGGACTGCGCGAACAAAAATGTTTATCTATATTAATTACCGTCTTATTTATCGGCCAGATAGAGTACCTTCCAAATTAATTTGTATTCAAAGTGTGTTTATGAAATCATTTCAATAATTTGGCAGACTTTAGATAGGTACCTATTAAGTGCACTAGCAATTCCACTAATGGCCTCCCAACTCGATCTAACTCCTCAATTTTTGATGCCACCCCTGATAACGCCCTCGTCAAATTTGCTGTCGACCGACCTTGCTGCCGTAAAAGCATCGGGTGTGAAATTTCATCAAAACCGGTCGCAATTTCATGATATTTCGACCTTGTAATCAGATGAGCGAATCGGCAAACCGTAATAACAATATTATGGAGGCAAAAATCGTTTCCAAATACATCATTACTTATTAGAGAATAAATAGAGCTCTGAGTTGAGCTGCACTATTACTGACAAATGCGTGCACTGACAGGACAGGTCCACTCAATCTGTGTGGTTCTTTACACCAATTTACATGGTCTTCTCATGATCTGACCATGATTATGTCTGGCTTTAAAAGAGGCTAACCTCTGAGTTTGTTTCGGCCTTTCTTCTCAGAATAGTCAGATAGGAAACGCCGACCTCATCTAGTTTTTAAAATATTATTGACTTGTAAAAGTGTTTGTACAAACCTATTTACAGAAAAATAAAGAATTTCATCATTACAGTAGGGAAAATGTAACCCTGAAAGTGGTCAAATAATGTTTACACAAGAGAGACAAAAAGTCAGCAAAGTATAGGTAGGTACCGGGCCTGGGTCGACGGCGCGTTCTGTTCCACGCGCGCCTCAAAGAGTTGTCAGCAAGTGAAGGGGTCCGATAGGACCGATGCCTGCCGGGGTTGCGGGAAAGTCCGAAAAGGATACCGTGGCCCCTGGCAACGTACAGGCAACGGAAGGAACACGGGTGGGTTTTAGTCAGTAAGAGTCTGACACGCCCTCCCGCTCCACCCAGAGCGGGAGAAGTTATTTGATAATTTCCTATCAAAAAAAAAAAAAAAAGTATAGGTAGGTACTGCTTGTCTTCCTTAAAACTTCATTAATTCAAAGGCTTTATTTTTAGAGCATCAAATTGTGCCTAAAGCTGGTTTTCGTAGAAAGTAGCCCAGCGCAACCTGCGCAGAGAGAATCATAATTTTCAAAAAAATCTGCCTAACCTTTTCCCAACTATGTTGGGCACTTGGGCTCGGCTTCCAGTATTTTACATGAAGCGACTGCCTCCACAGCCCAATTACTGGGTAACACTACCCTTTCACTTTAGTAAGACTGATTGTCAGACTTTTGGGCTTCTGACTACCCGTAACTACAGTAAAAGATATATGAATGACCGCCGGGACCAACGGCTTTGAGTGCTTTCCGAGGCACGGCGGGGTCTCAGTAAGTTAATATGGTCACTCATCTACGAAGTAACCGCGGCAAGCGTAGCTTAACCTGCGATCGACCCGTGCTTCTGTTATGACTTAGCCACGAGCCCCTCCACTTTTCTCATAAGTACTTAGTTCGAAAACGTAACTAAACGTCAGTAGAAAGCCCAGCACCTTGATCGTCATTATTATTATTATAATTTCCATATTTGTATACAACGGCCATCATGATAACATTTATGCCTTAGGCAAATTAATTTTACATTGACATTGGATCTGAACTAAGCTACTTACTAATTAATTGCAAACTCGTCAGGTAGACAGAACACGTTTACCGATTCTGAGCCCGTCTGTCAACTCGTCTAATTCACGAAGTCTACTTTGTCTGATATTTAAGACAAAAGCTATCTCACACTGTTTCAATATCGATTTGGTCTAATTGTACTTCAACTTGAGGATTTCAGTAATGTCGAAAAGGGCTTTTGTAAAAATCTTACCGTGAAAAATTTGGTGAATTGAGCTATCAATGGTGTCGAGCTGTCAATCCTTAGCATCAATTTCATATCTAATAGTATAAAGTTCGTTTAAGACTAATTTGACAGGTGCAAATGTCGAACAACAAATTGAAAAAAATAAAGTTCAAAAATTAAAAGCCGACTACTGGAAAATCACGTCATCAGAGCGTGATTTTTCAGTAGTCGGATTTTAGTTTTTGAATTTACTTTTTATTAAAATTATTTTGGGTTTATAAACTCGTGAATTTGTTTTTGTTTAGGTTTTGTTGTATAATAGGTGTTAATTTTACAGCCGCGCCGTGCGTCGTAGCACAGTCTTACTTTTGCTTGTTTTTAACAATTTAAACATATTTATTTACTTGAACAGTATGATATATATACATACATATTTGTAGTGTGCTCGTCAAGCCCTTTCATATGATAAACCTAACCCAACATGTCATAAAATATTAATTTTAGTTCATGACTTTATGTCCTCTATAGGGCGCCATATTCAATTTAATCTAACGTCACATAGCTTATAACAGGCGGACGATTAAGACGCTTCCAACGATACCTCATTTGTCAAATTATGGTCAGTAGTTTAGAAGTTATGAGGTAATAGATGAGCATACATACATACATACCGGTCAAAATCATAACCCTTATTTTTGCTTCGCCATAGTAACAAACAAACAACAATCATTTGAAATGTCAAATTAGTCTACGGGTTTAAAAAAAAACGAACTTTAGGTGGAATAAAATATAGGTGGCATGACAGCTTGTCAAGCTCACTCCACCTAAGTTTTCTCGGTATATTTTTACAGAATAGATCGGCTGTTATATCTTGTGTATTTTAGTTGCTATGGTAACCAATGAAAAGTCAAGAATTATTGATATTCGACGACGTAAATTGTACCGTCTAGTATTTACCGCCTCGGGAGTATTGTAGTTGCGAACTGGTGTAAGGTCAACAGGTTTCAGACTAGATATTTGTTTGTAATTAGTATCTAACCTCGTTTGTAATGACATCCCATCTCTCGAAGATTGTACTAACATCCCCTTTGTAAGTATTTGTTTGCCCTTTTATTGCCTTGACGAATTGCAATAGAGTGTTCGAGTGCCAAATTAATACCTACTGATTGGGACCTTACCTACAACACATAGTTTTGGTATATTGTTTTGTTAAGCTATTATTACTAAGCGAGAGTTGATGTGTTGATGATAACAAAACTATATGAATTACCAATTTTTTATCAAATTTAGAGCCACATGCAGCACGGTCACCATACTGTCTAAAATGGGGGCTTAAACAGTAGTTATCAAAACCAATCGTAATAACCAAATCACCATTAGAAATTACAGTAACAGTACTTAAGTATTTACCAACAATAGTATCACCTGTAGATTCCGTTGAACTAAGCCGTACGTGGGTGAGAGAGGGATCACGTGACCGCGGTGTGTAATGTCTTGAACAAAGCGTTGCCATTTGTATGCATCGGCTAACTGTGCTTGGCCCAGGTGTGTGGTCGACAGGTCGGCTTCTGGTCCGTGACTGGGAAATTTTAAATGGGCTTTGTAGACACTTTGGTGACGAAGAAATGGGTACACTGTAGCTTCTAAGAGCCCTAACAAAGCTCGTCCTAAAAATGTCATGAATGCTGAGAATGCAATTTTAGAGACATGGTATTTTAATCTCAGTTATCGCGTGGTACCTTTTAATGACTTGATAAAGATACAACAGAAGGAGCTGTTTCTCTTTCGAAAGACAGAAGAATTATTGATGGAACCGACCAGAAAGAAAGAGAACGTTGCCATATACAAAGAAATTAAATCTTCCAGATTTAGTATGAAAGCAAACAGTCATTTGAATAAGCTCTAAGATAAATGATCAAATTGGGATTTTGAACTTCGTAAGGAATACCTACCTTTATTATTTTAACTAACGAATTCCATTATCTCGATTAGGTTTTCAACTAAAAGGGCTAGATTTTCGTAATAGCAACTTTATTTTCTTTTTTGTGGGCACTGTAATTTTACAAACTGAGTTTCTAATTTCAAATTATATTTAAACCTATGTGAATATACTTTTGAGAGGGCGTTGACCCTACAAAAAAAAATTGTCACTTCAGTCTGCGCGGTTAAATTTTATTTGTTACCAAAATAATATTATTTTGCTAAAAAAATAAAATTAAACCGTGTTCTAAAATTTAATTGAATGAGCATATTTTAACTATATTTTATTGATATCTCTAGCGTTATAAAATGCTATTTTAACTGAGCAATTGTGTTTTCTTTTTAGTTAAAATAAATTACTTTTTTATTTGTTTTTTGGAGCTCATAATAAGACGAATCCGATCCACAGATATATTAGAACCATCTAGGTTTTCGACGTATTTTCTTTCAGAAAGTAGATATCTAATATTCATTGAATTTCTGGAAGTTCATCAAAGTTAGATTTATGCCGTAGAAAAAAAAAATCTAACAATGTGCTACCAGAAGTTTTATTAGAACTGTAATATAACCCTAGTAATATTTTTCTTTCGTTCCTTTGTTTCTAGTCGTAAGTTACGAAAGGCAACTTACTAAAGTTCATTTTGTTCATCCCATATAAACTAAGTATATAGCCGCCACCGCTAGTTTGAACATACTGTCTGTGTAGGTATAGAGTTGGGAAAAATTTGATTAAGATTGTTGCATGGAATTGCCAGTGAAAAAAAAACAAAAATAACGAAGTTTGGTTTCGGCCTCGTCAAAGTAACCTCTCCAGAGTTTCAGAACATTTCACTCATTGTAATTTTCGGAACAAAGTTAATTAGATTGTACATAGAGTAGCCTAGTGGTATATGCTCGGAAAAAATATAAAATATATGTATTAATTGTGAGAATTTTGCCGTGATAGATATAACTTATTGCCACGTAGCCATCGTAACAATAAATACGGATATAATAATACGTTCTTAAAAGTTAGTAAGTATAGTAAAAAGATAACTGTTTTTGTAAGTATTGCATGTAAAAAAAAACTACATTCATACATCGTTTTTGGCATGAGATAGAATAACGCAACATGAAAGGGAAAACTACAAATTTAAAAGGAAAAAAAAAATGAAGCACCAAGAACATTAAACGTGTGATCATTTATGGATGGGCCACCTTAAAGCTAGTTATTTCCGTAAAAGTTTTCATCCGCAATTTTAACTCCTAAAGTTTCATTCAAAAGTTTCCCGAGTGGCTTTTGCAGGGAAATGCAAAGCAATTTTCCTAGGGATACCGATCGCTCGCCATTGGAAAAGTAACTTTTTAAAAGTGGGATTAAGGCTGAATTTTGCGTGGGATGGTGTAATACTGCACTGGTGCAACGCCCTTGACCGGTGTGGAGAGCCCGTGGCGCGTTTACTAAAGCCTTCAAATTAAATATTAAACTTTATTACGCGACACCACTAGAATGTGAATGTGCTGAATTACTGTGTAATGAGAAAGGTATAAACTTACGTTTACTTTGGAATTAATTTTAATGATTAAATTGTGAATAAAGTGACAGCTATTTAGCGTTCATCTTCAATGTTGCCATCTTAAAAAAGGTTATTTAACCATAGATACAACAAAATGAATAGCTTTTTTCAAAATTGGAATTTAAAAAGCCAATCCATTGTACTTATTCAAATGCGTTCCAAAGGTGTTTATGATAGTTTATGCTAAACTTATTTCCGTCCTGAGAGTAGGTACACTCGGAACGTTTTACGAGACTAGCTTTAATTAAACCGTTCAAGCTCGAATCTGGCCACTTTCGGTGACAAATTGGGTTATAAACCCTGTAGGTGTACGTGCGGCTTTCACAGGTAATTTTTCCCCGAAAAACGCTACGTTATATAGCCGAAATGTGTATCGAAACGGCAGTTATTTCAGAGGTGTTGCCGGAATAAAAAATATTTGCATTTTTATAGAAAGTTGATAAAAACATGGATCATTAATTCGCTCAATGGGTCGCAGTTTTACGAGGAGTCATTCTGCAATTATTGACGTTACGATCGCCATTTTGCAAGAAAAATACTGGTCTGTGTAGTTGATTTTATTCTGTGTTGTATTTTCTACGAAGCCAACAGTCTAGACTGTATCTTAGTGACTAATTACAGTTAATGAAATGTCTGTCCAGAGTGAAGTCGCAGGAGAAACTCTTGTAATATTGTAAACAAAAACAAAATTAGACGTCCAAGCTGACAGAAATGAAAGCGCTAAGTTTATCTGTTTTATAATGTTGTTGGTTAAGTTCTTGTAGCTGTTTGATAAGGACTTTAATGAGAGAACAAAATGAAGTTTAATAAAATGAAGTGAGCTTTCATAATGGGGTTTATTTATTTAATACTTTAAGCACACAAATATAGAGAGGCGGACTTGTGCCATAGACATTTTCTACCAGTCAATCTATGGGTGATGCAGAGACAAACAGTGGTAGGTGCAATAGCGAGAACTGAGGAATACATAATATTTTTTTATAGGGGTTTTTATTTTACTGTTGGGTACCTATCTTAGAAACCATATTTTCTTAATTTACGATACCTTAAACTTAGTACCTACCTAATGGCATATTTTAAAGAACAGAGGAAAGTATGACATTTAAATAAATAAATATTTGGCACCAGTTCATGAAACGCGAAATAAAAAGGACCCATTAAAGCCTCATTTATGCAAAACTTAACATTCATTGCTCCATTTTATTAGCCTTACATTTAGGTACAGACGCCAGCACATCAACCTACTAAAATCTGTCAAATTTCTTTGATAGATTTTCAACTTTGTCACTAAAGTATAAGGTTCAAAGTTGATTGGGAAAATTTGACAGTTTCGGGTAGGTTGACCTGCTGGTGTCTGTTCTTAACTCAGCAATCCGTTACTGTACCATCTTATATTATATATAATATATATCTATACTACAAATACTCATACTACAAATAAAATTAAGGTGTCTGTTTGTAATGTCAAAATAACAGCTATTTACTAAATGCATAGTATAATAAAGTATATTCGATACGTCTAGGTAACAAAAAAACTCTTTTTTTTGTCTGTCTGCCTGTTTATTCCGGCTAATCTCCGAAACAGCTGGTCTGATTTTGACGGGACTTTCAATGGCATTACCAATCATTGTAAGTACATTGCAATTACTCCTTTAAGACATCAGCGATAGCTACTTTTGAAGCTGCTTTTATTTTGGTACAAGAATCCACCCGAAGTCTCGGGCAGCAACTAGTTTTCAATAATATTACAACATCCAATTTCGCCACATTTTCTCGAACAGCTGTTTCCAATCAGGGACGTTTTCTTCCCGGTCCTATAAAAAATGTCGAGCGAGACAAAATCCAGTCGAGCGTAGTGTTGCAATAAAATTTAGATCGGCCGCCGTTCGGTCACCGGCTCCCGGTTACGGCCCGTATTGATTCGCTCCGGACCGATCGATAGATACCCCACATTGTTAAGGAGTTCTCATGGGAGCGAGACGCTAATGGGATAGTTATAAAATAGTTTTTAAATTACGTTAATGGACCAAAATTGTTGGGATTGTGTGGGATAAATATCTGAAGATGGTTTAGGCGTTTAGGTTTTTGTGTTATTTCTTACATACCTAACATTTTATTATAATTTTTTTTTTCATTATATTTTTTAATTTAATTTAATTAAATTAAACTTTAATCTAATTATGTAATTAGATTTAAATTTAATTGTATGTATTTGATCTTATTAGGTTTCATCTGTGTTTTCTATTAATTTATGTTTGGCAATGGGTGTTATTTACCTGAAATAAATCAATTTATTATTATTATTACCTATGTAGACCACACAAAACCGAAACAGTCAAAATATTATTTGCTAAGAATGTTGCTAGTTTTAATACAACTAAGAATTATCCCCAAAGATGGATGGATATTCATAAGGCTGGCTTTTTGCTGCATAAGGTAGATTGCACAAGGATCACCCATTTTACTGTTATCTTATTGTATGTACCTACAATCTATCCAAATAAATTTTACTTTACTTTACTTTTAGACTATTTAATCATTCTTTACTAGAATTGTACTCAGCAAAGACTTATGTGGTCATTAGGGTATCTACCATACCTACTCCAGAGAGTACGTTGTCACTAATTCAGGAACTACTGCAAGCTAGACAAGTATCTCTTTTACTCTACAAATTGTTTACTGTCTGACCTCGTAACTTCAGTCGCTTGTAAACTATTCAGCCTTCCTGAATGAAAGAAAGTTTCCCTTCTTTCCTCCGAGATACCAATTACTTATTTTTTTAACAAAATACATCAAATAATTTTCCGTTAAATAGTAGCAAATAAATTATGGAGTCGCTTTAATAAGCATAACCCTATTTTGAGTTTTTTATTAAGTTAGAAATACGCAGCAAACAGACAATGGAAAGACACTTACCCAGTACAAAACTTATTGACACGAATCTTTTGAATATTAAAAAAAAAACAGTTCCACGTTTCCGATCCGTCGGGTCACGTATTATTGATAGCGGCCGGGATCGGTCGATAAGGAGGATGCGACACCTCTCCAGTCAGCCGGGTGACCCGCAGAATGGGCATGAAAAGCGACCCGCAAACTATCCTACACTATTGTGTGTGGGAACCGTTTACATCGGCTGCTTCACATCGAATCATAGTCTAGTTTAATAGGGAGTATGGCTGGCTTTATTGGCTAAACATTAACAACAGTCGGTAAGGTACTTTATTTTAGATTAATTTCATTAAAACCCTTAAATAAGATGGAACTATGAAAACTGCATTATAACTACAGCACTTACTTTCAGGAGGTAAATAAATATGAAAATATTATGCTTCTATTTATTTTCGAACATTATTCTCAAAACACTTTTATTTACTTAAAGCATAGGTAAATCACTGATTCCGTCCCAATAAAACAATAGGACCTTAACCGTATCCCTAGGTATAACCATACTTCCCACCACACCTATTTTTAACACGAGCGCCAAATCCCATTATTGTCTAGAGTACGGGTTTGCAGACGGCTGCATTCAAGATGGCCGCCGATCAATGGTAACCATGGCAACGCGTCGCGCCCGCTCAGCTGGCTGCTGAAACACGCTGAAACCAAAATACGACAGAGATACACTTATAATACGCGTTATGTATGAAAGAGAGGGGGCATCGAAGGGAAAATTATGGGGAACTGTCTGAAAAGGATACCATAAGGATAATTCAGTTTGTGAATGTTCTTAATAATGTAGTGGTTTGGAAATGTGAAAATTCGTTGTATAAAATTATTACGTTGCTAAAACAACTCTAAGATATAACATGACTAGAAAATGAGGTCATCAGTATAAATATCTTCTTGAAAAATGATGACCAGCCTTATAGATGATAGCCAGCCTTTTTACATAAAAACCTTTTTTATCAGCCTAATGACCAAACATTAGATAAACGAGAAAACAAGGCCGAGAAGAGAAAACCTTTAAGTTAAATATATCATCATTTTTATGTCTAAATGTAGCCGGGGTAATGAGAGCACCAGACGATATAATATAGGTAACGGGCACGCGTGTATCTTATTTACTTGTTATATATATTTGTTGCTATGTATGTGTTTCTGAATATCGAAATATGAGCACTTTGATCCCTATATTTGCTGGTACGGTTTGATAATTGTTTTTAGCACAAGTGAGCAATTACCATTCGGTTTATTGAATTGTGTTAAAAATGAATTACACAACTCGGTAGGTCCATAAAAAAAGGATTAATCCTAAGTTAACCGTTCTTTCTGTATCAAATACGATGAGCAGTTTTATCTTTGCTTAGCTTGCAATTATCTAGCTACATTATTGTTAAATAATCAAAAGAATCGAAAATTATAAATGAGAAAATTCACAAGTTAAATACCATTAACGAGCCAAAGTGTTGGGCGTTAAATATCACTCCAAATCCCCAAGAGATTAATATACTCAACAAATACAATATTTACATAATCCATTTAACACCAATAGCTTTCTGAATTATCAGTAACTAGAATCTAATTACCTTTGGATATCCAACTTAATACAATTCGAAATTCACCTACGAGTACACACGAAGCCAAATTCCCTTCGGAAAGATCCACCGATCCACGAGATGGCATTAATTTGAGGAGGTAATAAATATCAAGTTACATTACCACTAATAAAGACTGTTAAAAGTCAATTGTATGTGACAAAACCTCGGTTTAACTTTACTTTTAGAAAGGCTCATCCTGTCTTCCCACAAGGTCAGGTCATAATGTCCTACTGAATTACCCTGTTACATTACCTACAGGTTATGGGGCCAGGGAATATCATTATTTACGTAGCTACTTAGACTTCTGTGGTATTTTAATTTTATATTTAGAAGTTGGCCCTGAAAGTTGGTCTAGTTATAGGTCAGAAATCTGAATGCGTGGCTTAATTAGGTAATAAATGAGAACAGTTATTTGTTTGTTTATCCAGCGTTCTAAGAGGAGTTATTAACGCCAGATACTTATTGCTATAAGGGTTTAAAAACATTTACCCCTTTACTCATTCTGCGACTGTTTAATCATATATTTTTGACGTTTAAACGTCTCTTAACCTTAATCATCGTTTATGAATAAACCCCTTAGTTTTGCCTCAGATTTTAACTTTACATTTTAAACGAGTACATCATCTATTAAAGATCTAAAAAAAAGAAACAACATGGAGAGGCTTTAAAAAGCATTTATCAACACATTTTGGACGTCAAAATAAAAGAAAACAACCCCAAACCATTATTCAACGCTTCCTAGTTTCAATCTGACGTGAGATGAAGAATTGGCCAACAAACTCTTCAGTATAAGGGTGCCGTTCCACCAGAGATGTGGTATGCTACGTTGCTATGGCTGCGTTTGATATTCACCAATCATATTCATTGGTCCATATATATGGTGCACATAGCATAGTACTGGTGGAAACGGGTTCAACTTAGCTATGTTTATTATAAGGAAGGATGCATACTTTGGATGCGTGCTACGAATGGGAGCTATGGATGCTTTGTACAGAGCAGCTGGAGCCGCTCCCCGTGCCTTCCCTACTGTCGATCCATCGCATAGCGCGAGCTGCGCTCTTCCTCGCACAGCTACTTCGCGGCGGCGTATCTTCATAGAACTTACCTCTTCTTACTCGCCCCGCTACACAGCTTAGCATTAGTGGAAACGGTCATATAGTTTAGTAGCTAAACTTTCACATGCTCGCAGCATAGCTGCCTAGCATATCTCTGGTGGGAAAAGCACCCTAATCGTACGGCTCTACCAGTTCTCTAAACTAAATAGCAACTACTATTAAAATTATCAGCATTAGTATCCATAACTCGCAACCCTGCCGAGCTGCGACTGTCGTGCAAACTTGCGAAGCGTGCCGACTATTATTGTCGACAGTGCCTAGATACCTACTTTCGACCTATTCCCACGCCAGCTCTCGTTCGGCTGTCGGCTCAATTAAGTCGTGCCCTGTTTAGTCTATTGGAAATGGCACGTTAACTGCTAAACTATAAAACTTTGGATTGATTTTAGGGACTGATTTTGAAAAGACGCTATTATTCGGTATCTAGAATGGTGCTGGTTTGATAATATTATTAAGATAATAAAACCAAAAATGATAACATAAATTATTATATCTATCGAAAAGTGGATGCAGTTGTTACCACTCTCGAACAGCCTTAAATCCATTCTCCCTTAATCACGACTTACTTCTTTAGACTTCAGCAATTCTGACAATTTTTTTATGATGATTGATTTTTCGATCTCAACTTCTACTTTTAGGGTTCACACTTGAAATAAGATTTCGTAAGTGATTCTTTGGCGTTTAATTGCCTCTGTGGTCTAGTAGTAAGACCACCTGTCTCAGACCCAG
The DNA here is from genome assembly GCA_949128155.2 of Xanthia icteritia. NCBI lineage: Eukaryota > Metazoa > Arthropoda > Insecta > Lepidoptera > Noctuidae > Xanthia > Xanthia icteritia. Next base: position 15,233,879 of record OX421934.2, on the reverse strand, counting down.
AGGTTCCAGGTCCGATTCCCAGCGGAGGCAAACGTTTCTGCTTGGTGTGGTTAGTGGTAGGGCTTGTTCTAAGTCCGCCTGACTAGCTACCACCATCTTATTTAACTCTGTCGCCATAGCAACGACCTCTGCGATTGAGGACTTGGGGTGAAGCTCGCTTTCACTTTAGTCCTGATGATCATCAACTACCATTAAGTGAAATGCAGGCCAAGAGGATCACCAAAGAGGATACAAAAAAAAAAAAAACTCAACCATACCATGAATATAAAAGAACGTCGTACCACTTAATTCCCTTACTTATTAAGTCAATAAAGTAATATACGAATGTCTTCACAACTTCATGATATTCCCTCAGACTTCGGTAACAGAATATTTGTTACAAATTGGCGCACTAAGTTAATAAACCTGTGTGAAGGCGCTAATCAGTCTTTTTGTGGTGGTACTAATCAAATTACGCCTCATAATTGGTAAAGTTTACCTACGCTTGATATATCTATTGTATGTGTTCAATGTATTCTGATTTATAACAGTACTTGTGATAGATTAAAGTATGGCTTGGATATCGGTGGGAACTAAATTGTGTAATCCTGTACTAGTTAATGAGCAGTATTTGTATATACCTATATACGAGTATATATATATATATATATATAGTCGGGTCGTCCATAAATTACATGAGGCTCGAAAGGGAAAGGGGTTCGGAAAAAAGTCACGAAATAGGGGGAGGGGGGGGGGGTCGTGAAATTTTACGTGGGGTTTAGTGCATTTCTAAACCAAAAAGCGGGCCCCAAATAAAACTATTTTTCTTTCTATTTTAAGATAAAATACTCTGTATTTTTTTTAAATACTTTACACCAAAAAAATACATGTTTCTTTGGGTTGGGAGAGGGGTTATTCTAGAACCTTACCCCGTATCACCAGGGGGTTTAAATAATTGATAAAAAACATCACGTGATTAATGGACGACTCCATATTTGTAATCACGTTCGCGAAAACGGCTCTAACGATTTCGATGAAAGTTGCAATAGAGGGGTTAACGGAGGCGAAAAATCGATCTAGCTAGGTCTCATATCTGGGAAAATTAGTTTTCTCTATTTTCACAGCCTCAAGAATGTGATACAACGTTGGTATACCTGGACGATATGTTTATCTATTTTCACCCGAGCAGAGTTGACCAGATACTACTAGTTTAATACTACAGTGTTGTATTGCTGTTACAGATCTTCGGAAGTTCGGAGTACTTTCATATTATTTAGCACTATCGGGGATATTAATAATTTTACAATAATCATAACAACAACCATGCTCATTGTACTATTTTCATTAGAATCTGATGGACTCTTGCTACGAAATAGACAACACACTGAAAAATACTAGCTTAATTATGTAACCTTATCAAATATGAAAAACATTAGTTTATAGATTAAGTGCCGCAGTGACAAAAATGATGGCAGCGGGGATTGACTTTAAGGTGTCAAAAATCGCTCTTTAGGAAAACGCATTTCATTAATAAAGTTTTAGTGACGTCATCTTTGTGGCCACCGCTATTCTGGGAAACCACAGATTTAGAGGCGTAAACTGTACGTATTTGTTATGAAGTCCATTTTTATATAATAGAATTAACAAAACTATCCCTGTACATCAATCCTCTTACGAAATGTGTAAAAAACTAACAACAACATTTCTAACCAGTTTAAACTACGACGACACTGAATATCTACTTACATCACAATCATAGTGACTTTCCTAACACTCCGTACCTAAACTCAACCTCTTTCCCTTCCGATTACGCACACACACCACACCTACATCACAAAACACACACACAAACACACACCACACCTACAACACAAAACACACACACTTATTTACCACTTCACACACATAATATAAGTTAACGTTAAGTTATATGTTTGCAACTTATAGTCCTAAGCAGTCTATAATAAAATTTGTACTCCTTTTATTGGGAACCTGGGCTGGCGAACCTTAATACAGGTTACTATGTAACCTAGCTAGGACGCCAGATTCAATTTTGTATATTGTTACTCTCTTTAAGATTTATGCCTAAATTGTAAATTGTAATTATTGTAACAGACTGTACCACACTTTTTTTGAAAAAAAAAAAAAATATAGTTCTCATCAACCTCCTGTTCATATACACATTTATATGTGGTCCGCGAAGTACGATCGGGATACCTACTAACTACATCTCTATTTATTTTACATTCTTTCGACACAAAAATCTTTCCACAATAGTCAGGCGGTGAATAGCAATCGCACGCGGACTATACCTTGAATACCTTTAACATTCAAAGATTACTGCACATAATTGTGATGTAACAAGGCTTGTAACCATAAAAGCGTAATGATATAGGAGGTAATTATTTCAGTAATTCAGTTCACGAACGAGGCAAAGGCCAAATGTCATGCAGACTCTGTGACGAATTACAAGTTAATTATGTGGCACGGGAACTTGTTAAACCGACTGTGTGAAGCTGAATGATTCGAGAAAAAAATGTTTTATTTTTCTTAATTGGCATTTCTTTCACAGTAGTAAATAATCTTACGTAATATTTTTTTTGCTTAACTAGTCACCTATTCGGGTGGCTTTTTACTTTTTAGCAAGAGATGAAAATACACACATCACGGTCTAGGGATATTTCATACTCAATTAAATAACTCGAAAAGTACTGGCCGCATTGTAATCTTTCATACACCGATTTGTTTGTAATTTATCTCAGACTAATTCCAAATTCAAATTTTTGAAAATTCTTTTGTTTCGGTGGCATAAAAATGTCTTGATGTGTAGGAGAGGGAATTTTCATTTGTGCGAAATTTAGAAAACAATACGAATTACGTTTAGTTACAGGTTTTTTCATTTTTAAACGAAAGATAAAGTTAAAATTGAGGTATTGTAGCCATGCAACGCCAACATTTGACGAGGGCGGAGATGTTACAAGCTGTGGGAATGCTGGAAGCTGGGTCTGTTCAGCGTAATGTTGCTGAGGCCATAGGGACCCACCAAAATGTAATTTCAAGATTGTGGACACGCTATCGTGCCACAGGTGAAGTAGCGGAGAAGCACCGGGGGCCAAGTCGCATCACTACCCCCAGACAAGATCGATTTTTGCAAATTACTGCGCGAGCTCAACCAAATGCAACGGCGACTCAATTGGTCCAAAGGCTGCGAGTGGAACACCAAGTGCTTGTGAGTGACCAAACTGTAAGAAGGCGACTGCATGAAAGCAATCTACGCTCTCGTAGACCACTCCGGGTCCCACCTTTACGGAGAGGCAATCGTGGACGACGATTAGAATGGGTTCGGAACCACGTGGACTGGGGCCGTGAGCAATGGTCCAATGTGCTGTTCACGGATGAATCCAGGTTCGGCTTCCATCCAGATTCACGAAGGACGCGTGTTTGGCGAGTTTCTGGACGATGGAGCCGTCTTCAGAACCCTCAGGAAGTTCACCCATACCAAGGAGGAACAATTATGGTTTCGGCAGGAATTCGTCTTGGAGGACGGACGGATCTCGTTTGGGTGCGGGGCAATATATATGTTAGATTACTCATCATTTTTTATTTATTTTTTATTATTTATTTTTATTTACTATTACCACTTACATTTGTTTTTACAGGTAGGAACCCAATTCAACAATGTAGTCACAATTTCCACACTCAGAGACGTCACCCAAAAATCGATTAAACACCACCACCAACAAAAACGAAGTCTTTTTAAACTGTCCTATTTTGACTATATAATTTATTATTACTATTTAAAAATGCGAAGTAGGGGCGGGTTGCTAGTACAATACATATAATGGGTTGATTGATGAAGGCGGCGAGTGTCCCCGATACTCGCAAGGTTGCCGTGCATGTGCGGCGTGGGCGCAATGGACTCGGCGCACGCGCACGTTAGCGCAACAGGGCTGCGCTCGCTCGCACATGTTTGTCCTGGTTTCATTGTCTTAATTAATCGCGGTACCAGTCAATTGTCATAGGCCTCAGCTGAATCATTGAATGCCCCTTTCTTTTACTTGTACGTTTAAAACGCTGAAATACTTGGTTTACTGCTTTGAGAGCCATCTCACGTCATCATCATCATACAGCACTGCTTCACCCACTGCTGGGTTTTGGCCTTTCTCTGTTTTTGCCAATCTCTACGCGCTCGACGCACAGTTGACGAAAGAATAGACAGAATGACAGATTCACAATCACAATCTGCCATTTTGTCTATTCTTCCGTCGACAAAACCTGTTTCTATGGTGGTCATGCTACGTGTGCTGTGCTAGTGCTCACCCATATGTTTGCCGAAATTCGATCTCATTAAAGATATTTTGAAGGAAGAAGTCCTCCACAAAAGCTTTGAGATTGAAATAGCAGACAGCGTTGGGGCTCTGTCTAGGGTCGCAGCATTATGCTGAACGATGGCCGTTTTGCGTGGATGTGACGCATATTTTCCCTAAACTGACGCAAAAAAAGAACACAAAATTAAAAAAGAAACACTTTTTTAATTTTGTGTTCTTTTTTTGCGTCATGTTTACCGCAAATAAACGTATTTTCTTTCTTTTCTTTCAAATAATGATTCGGTTTCTTAATTTTCTTGTTACGAAATTAATGTCTCAAAAAAAGTGATTTTGGAATCTAGAAAGCCCTATACAACTTGCAAGAATAAATTAATGATTGTTACCTTTTTATCGCACATAAAATATCGTGTCGTCAAAAATATTCCGTGCATCACAATGTGTGTCATATACTGCACGTATGTATGTACCTTCTTATGTATACTGCATTCATTCATATGATGTGATGACTGTTTTTATGATAGTGTTGATGACTTCAACGAATGTTTCTTGCGGTCGAGTGATGGTCATTTGCGGGGCTATTAAAGTAGACTTACAGGTCAACCAAAGGCATAAGTAGTAGTAGGTACTTTATTGAACGAATGACTTAATAATGTGGTGTATGATGTTACACTTTTAATTTGGATTTATACTTGCCTAAAAATAAATCATCAGGATCAGTCCATCAGGCTATTTGAACCTTCAGTCTTCTTACGAACCAACCTCAACGTGGGTACTTTATACTTATAAATAGATTTCGGAAAAGCAAAGGCACAGTATAATAAAGTAACAGTATTATATCTCGGCAGTGACCTTGAAATAATTACCTACGGACGCTCAGTAGATAAAACTTCCGCGTCCGTGCGTTACTGCCTCGCAGTCGATACTGTTGCGTACTGATATACACCGAGATTACAAAGCGCGTCGTTTCGGCCGTTTTCTGTGAAGTTATAATACTGTTACTTATTTATACTGTGGAAAAGGTTAGTTTCAATCATCCTGAATTTAAAAAAAGCTGAACTATTTACAAGTTCTTGGAAAAGTCATATTCTGAAAAGACGACGAAGAATCTACATAGACTTGAAATAAAACCAGTCAACAATAAACATCACTCCAAACATACGCCACTATTACCTATAATCTATAGGCATACAGGGAGCCATCCAACGGAATATAATCCCTGTAAGCCCCTGTTGTTATCACCTGCGTGGCTCGTGTCTCGTGGCTCATAATTCCCGCTGGAGTACACCTATTGTTTCTTTTATTGTCGATTCCCTTTCACGCGAGAAATAACCCAATTACAATAACACGCGATAAAAATATCATCAATATTTATTTGTTTTTGTACAGACAGCTGAACAAGTAACGAATAGATCGGTACGATCTCAGGTGCGATAGAATTCAATGTCAGGTAAAGCAACCAATTTAATGAAATATCAAAACGGCTATTTGACACTTCCCGTGACCCAAAGGGCTGGTTTTTACCTTGGCCAGAGGTTATTATTGCCATACAACGTGGCAATGCGGCCAGTCTCTTGGGTACATTACCAGTCGACAGCGATGCGGATGAATTTTTCGATGCTATATTTTAGTTATTCAATAGTTTTAGTTAAGTTTGTGTATAATTTTGCTATTTTTATTAATTAATTAGATATAAGATATTATATGTCATGTAAATATATATATATTAATAAATAAATAAAATTTTAGTGTTAATGTTTAATTTAATGGTGATAAATAAAATAAATATGAATTTTAATGAATGAATATACTTTGAGTGTAAGTATTTTCGCACTAAACATTCTCAAGTTTCCATCTAAAAACGACTACATTTTCATTTATTGTATTATCAGCCTATAATGTTCCCACTTCTGGCACACAGGCCAGAGGGAGAGAGGCCGTAATCCACCACGCGGGGCCAGTGCGGGTTGGTAGACGGCACATGTCGTCGAATTTTTAGTTCTAGTTTTTTTTTTTTTTTCACCATTTTGAGAGCAGCGGATATGAAATAATTTACACAAAGTATCCCCATATCAACCAGTACCCTAATTACGTAATACACGATCAATCGGAATTTGAATCGTTTTGAAACAAAAAGGCTAATCCATTGCTTCATAAGTACGAAAAAAAAATCTGCTGAACAACGTAAATAACGCAATGAATGTTGTTGAACTGTCAAAATGAAACAAATTTGTCGTAATCGCTTGCGAAAATGTGTTGCGTAATTAGATAGCAGGATGAATGTTTGCAAGTATGAAAAACTAAGTTAGGGATATAAAAATTAATATTGATGCTTTTGATAAGAAATTAAAAATTACATTTCTTTAGTTAGAGATATAAAAATTTAAATTGATGCTTTTGGTAAGAAATTCAAAATTACGCGTTTTTATATAATCATCAAAAATAGGGGATTGTTTAAAAATTCACATGATTATTGAAATTTTTGTGTCTTTTCATGAGATTTTAGGATATTTCCAACATCCACGCGGGCGAATCCACGGACAGAAGCTAGTATAACATAAACAAACAGTTAAATGAAATCCTAGCATAATAACGACATTGCACTCAACAAAGGACAGTGGAATTACATTCGTTTTTCGGTTGTTTATCTTCATTTAGGACTAATCTATTTGTAACCGCCTCAATGAACTACTACAAAGTACTAACGGCTGTTACGCTGCCCTCATTTACTTTAGTTTTATAGATTTAATTACCCTTTTGTCCAATGACCCACATTCAACTGATTCTGACGGCCATCGATGGATTACGGATACGGACAAATTGACTGATTTATCCCACAAAAACGGAGCAATGTATGATCAAATCCAACAATAACACTGTATATCGTATATTACCTGTACCTATATTATTATTTAGTATAATAAATGATTTACTTAATAAATAATAGGTAAAGAGCCACCATTTTGTTTAGGCAAGGTTACCAAAAGACCAGAAACTTAAAGGTTGTATTCAAAATACGGCCTAATAGGTATAGTCAGCCTCAAAAATATGTTAAAATCGACAAGAATCAAATGAATTCTTGTCCATATATTATGTACATCTTTTTGAGACTGACTGTACAAATAAAAACAAAATAAACCTCGTCCTCAACATTTATTTATTAACCCAAATGCGCTGACACGAAAAAAAAACACGAAACAGCGATAATAATCCCTTTTTTTAAATAATTAAAATCTTATTTACTTATGCTCCCTTCTTGCAAATCGGATTTCCCAAAACTCTCTTTAAATATTTTAATTTATTTTGCTAAGCCAAAAGCAACCTTGCTGATAGATAAAATGCTAACAAATATTGGGATTTTATGTAAGCACGGTCTTTGTTGGCTTTCAGCTAAAGTCTAGATAAAAAGGCTCAATATTCTACGAATATTGTTACAAAGCTTTTATCTTAATTTGGCCAATTGGGGATTTAAGGATCTATACTTCCCCAAATTGCTTAGCACCATCCTCCGGTATATCGAAAATACTGCAGCATTAATTTTGAAATACATGTTAAAGTCGAGGTTTAATGTTTTAGTACTTTGTTTGACGAAAATACAATTGCATAAAAATGACAAAAAATACTCCAAATTAAATCATGAAACTTGGCATAATATCTGAACTAACTTTAAGGCAGATAAAACATTTTATTTTATTTTTTTATTGCCATTATTTTTGTCGTAAAAACTATTGGCGCCTTCGAGCAGTATGGTGCGAGCCAGATAAAAAGTGAATTTGAGCTGAGGTACTATGGGCTCTTAAATGTCAGATTAAGACGCCTTGAAGTGGAAAAAAAACATTAGCTTATTATTAATCTTGTTCTTCTACTTAATTCAAATCTTAAATTCAATCATTCACTGACAGATAACGCACAGCTTAAGCCGCTACATGGGTCTAGAACAAGAATTCCCAACTGTGGGGTAGTGCACGCCAAGGTGGGGCGCGCCTCCCCCGGGCGGCGTAGAGTGACCAATAGGGGAGGCGCGGTGGCTCCAATAATAAAGTATACATTTATAAAATTTTATGTTCTTGGTATTAGAAAAGGCTAAGACTATTTTCCAAAACTCAAACCCCAACGTTTCATAAAAGCTTATTTAGGTGCTGTAAAATGAGGTTCTGCTTTTCTCCATAAGTCGACAAAATAAGTTTTTCTATTTCTTTGTTGTGCTCGCTTCGTTCGCTCTTCCATTCTATATTCTCTTGATTCTTCAACTTTTCTGCATAAGTCGACAAGGTAAATTATTTTTCTGTATTAATTGTTCAAAGAAAAATGTAACGAATCCGAAATATAAACATATAACAAGTATAACATTTTTCGTGCTCGCTTTGCTCGCTCTTACATTATGCATTCTCATAATTCTTGCGTTTTTCTGCAAAACTCGACAACGTATCTTCTATTTCTATTTGAATGATCAAAAGAAAATCTAGATAACCTATCCAAGGGGGTGAAAACATAATTATTTGATCTCACTTTCGCTCGCTTTATATTCTTATGCTTTTCTGCTTATGTCGACAAAGTAAATCAGGGGCGTAGTGATTTTAAAGGAAAGTTAGGAGGGCGCGGATTGTAAAAGGTTGGGAACCCCTGGTCTAGAACCTTGAAATTTTGCACAAATCCTTTTTTAACGAAGATAAGCAGTAAGGAAGGATTTTTGAATATTCATCACTTAAAGTGGTTAAACAGGAGATGAAAGTTTGTAAGGAATTTTGTAATTTTTGGCACGGCTTGCAAATACTAAAAGTTCGTGATAGACTCGACAAGGTATTTAAAAAATAAAACACTTTTCTAAATAGATAGCTAATAACTTCAACGTTTATGTAAACGATAGTCTACACTACACTAATCTACATCTACACAATATTATAAAGAGAAAAGTTTTTTTTTTTTTTGGAATGTGTAAACTCCTAAACAACTGGACCGATTAAAAAAAAAGTTCTTTCACTAGTAGAATGCTATATTATCACTGAGTAACAGGCTATAATTTATAAAGATATCACGCGGGAGAGCTGCTGGCGGAAGCTAGTAATAAATATTATAAGAACTCGATTGCCTTTGTAGTTTAAACCTAGATTATTTATAAAATATCACAGTTTTTGTTGGAAACAGTTCACAAAGTCGTACGCGGCGTTTATTTATTAAACTGTCTACATTGTTTCAAACACGCATCAAGTTCTAAACTAAACTCTACTAGATATAGAAAATACGGTCAATTTCAACATGTCAAATTTATTACTCTCGAAGGTAATTCGTCTGATAGTTTGCTCAATACTCAATGAATATGATCTATACATATATATTACACTATACTACAAATAAATAAAGTGTCTGTTTCTAATATCAAAAAGAAAAAAAAGAAAGAAAGAAAATACGTTTATTTGCGGTAAATATGACGCAAAGAAAAAGAAAAAAAAAACACGAGAATAACAAATTGGGGGAAAATATGCGTCACATCCACGCAAAACGGCCATCGCTCAGCATAATCAAATAATCACCTATTTACTACATGCTTATGAAAGTATAATACGGTACTCATAACTATTTTTTTTAAAGTTTCTGTCTGTTTATTCCGGCTTATCTCTGAAACGGCTGGACCAATTTTGACGGGAGTTTCACTGGCAGATCATAGGCCAGAATGTGAGTTTCTTTTAATCATGTCTACTTTACGCATCGACCGCATTCGGCGCTCCGATTGGCCCTCCACTGGTGAAGGCCGGCCGGCTGCCAATCGGAGCGCCGAACGCGGTCGATGCGTAAAGTCGAGATGGTTAAAATAAACTCAGACTAGGGCCTCTGATGTTATGAGGAGTAACTTAGGTTACTTTCATTAAGAAAAACAATCAGGGCCCACGCAGGTGAAACCCCGCGTAGCAGCTATTATTAATTATACAAATGCTTTACTACATATATTTACAACTGGGTTGTGGAGGTCAGATAGGCAGTCGCTGCATGTAAAATGCTGGTATTCAGCTGCATTCGGTTAGACTGAAAGCCGACCCCAACATTTGGGAAAAGGCTATCTATGCAGATGATGATTTATTGAAATGCAACGTTCAATATTTTAAGTTCCTAGGGTAAGCCTATAACCGAAATAAAACATAATTGATAAAAGTAATATAATTTGTATGGAGGTGTCCAAACTAGCGCGAGTCGCGTCCCGCATCCCGCGCGGGATTTACCTCAGTTTGAACAGTCCCTAAATGCCAAATCCTCCTAATCAGCCAGGTAGAAAACAAAATGGTATATACATATATGATATAACCAAAACTTTCAGCCAACTATAAAAGAAATAAAAAGAACATTACACAAATGTCTTCACACACAGAAATAAAGGCCATAACTCTATATTTCAGTGGCGCTACAAAAACCGTTTACATTACTCTGGGGGCCCAGCCGGCCATTTTATCATAACGAGGGGCACGTTCACTGGCTATCAAAGCGAATAACAGGTGGGAGTCAGATTTGCGCAAAAGTATCAAAATATTCTTCGATACATGCCTTGTGTGTCGCTATCATAATAATATTCTATTTCATACACTTTATTGTAATGTTTTTTCGGGGTTCTTTTGAAAATAGGAAGCTAGGTCTTTTCATGTACACCTCTGCTTACACCTTCGGGGATTGCAAGCATGATGTGATGTGTGTTATGAAATTATTTTTCATATTTAACTTGTTTCTAAATCACGATATCGGAGGCCCTAGTGTGTTTCTTTTAACCATTTCGACTTTACGCATCGACCGCGTTCGGCGCTCCGATTGGCAGCCGGCCGGCCTTAACCAGTGAAGCGCCAATCGGAGCGCCGAACGCGGTCGTTGCGTAAAGTCGAGATGGTTAAAAGAAACTCACACTAGGGCCTCAGATTTGTATTCGCAGAAAGCTGCTTCTAATGCATAAGTATAGAAGAACGGGTAAATATAATATTCCATCATTTTTTTATAGAACCTCAACATAGTGTGAAATCAGACTTGTATAATCAATATTGGAGAGGTTCAAATCTAAATTGCTTGTAGTGTATGAAGCTCGGACTGCTTCTCTACTTTAACACTTTCGATTCCACCCATTTTTTATAGAACTCATACGCCAGCCCGCTATACATATTGGAAGTGAACCCTCCGGGAGGGTTACCGGCATTACGTTTGCGCTAATGTTAACCATCGCGGACGACATTAGGTTTAAAACCGTGTTATAAAACACTGTAAAACGAAGTAAAATTATGTTTTCAGAGGGTCGTGTCGCTATACGTAGTTCCAACGTTTAATTTTTTTTTGTGAATATTAGTTTTGATGAGCAAACAATTAAAAAAATATTAAAATGCTTGGGTTTTAAAAGCAACGCTTTTACTAATAAATCTTGCCAAAATATACATCAGATTTTATTTTCACGGTTTATAATTCGCTAAGAAAAACCTACATGTAAAGTGAGTCCTCCGCGATGGGTCCCGGCATCCCATTGCGACTAGGTGAACCCTCCAGGAGGGCTCCTGGCACTGAACGTTTTAAGGTGCTATCTGCTATCCGGTGATCCAGAATCAGCCAGATTTCTGTTTCCATAATAGTGTCTGATAGTGCACTGAACTGCTGTTTGATGGACAGCTGTCAAACTCCGTAATTCTATCACCGCCAGAACAATAGAAAAATCTATTTTAAATTGACGTCATTCAGGACCGAGTCCGAAGGAAACGTGATCGATACGCAATAAATCACGTTTATACTAAACGTGGTTTACACGTGTTCATAACTGTGAACCGTAGGTTGACGTACTCAACAATAACAAAAATTACACGTAATATTTAACTAAACGAGGGTGAAATAACTGTTTTATAAAAACCCAAATCTTGAAATTTCAAACTAGTTGTACCTACTATTGTAGGTAAGCAAACTAAGAAACCACATACTATAATATTTATATTATTAAAATGTTCAACTACTATGTAAGATATGGAAAAAATGAGTATTTTTCGTGGTGGTAAGTTGTGCTTCTTCTTCTTTTCGTGTGGTTAATGAGCAACCTGGGGCCTTATTATGAAGTATTAATGCCATCATTATTCCACTGCGAAAAAAGGATAGTGCTAGCGGCCTTGTATAGCTCCGTCTCTCACTCACACTGGAATAATGGTGGCATTAATACGTCATAATACGGCCCCTGGTGTCAGAGTTTTAAAGCCGCCCATGGACCTCTGACTTGGCTTCACATGCCGTGGAGAAATATCTCTCAGGCATGCCGGTTTCCTCACGATGTTTTCCTGCACCGTTTTTGAAGCAAGTGATCATTATACAATACGCACATGAATCCGAAAATTCAGAGGTGCGTGCCATGGGTTCGAACTCGAGACCTATGACTTGGCAATCCGACGGGCACACCACTAGGATAGCCTAGTGGTGTGGCCGTCGGACTGCCAAGTCATAGGTCTCGAGTCTGCTCTAGACGGCATAGCTGTTTGTGCCGTCTAGGGCAGTGATAGCCTAGTGGAGTGGTGTGACCATTATTTACCATCAGTTGGGACGCCTACTTATGTATAAGCCACACAAAAACAAATATACAAGTCTAGCGGACATTAGAAGGCTCTAATTCTGTAGAGGACGTGGTAACTTAAAAATTATTCCCCTCTCCGAGTGGACCGTAAAACTGAGCAGTAATTCCGTATTTGTGACGTACACAAAGACAATTTGAGCACTCGTAAAAACGTTTAGTATTAGGTCTTTCTTCAGACGGCAATTAATGGATTTAATTTCGTCATTATTGGACTTTTGTGACGGGAATTTAACGCCCTTACCTTCGGCAATGTCAAGAGAATTGCGACCATTGCTCCACTAGCATAAAAGACGTTTATTAAAGTAGTTAGTAAGAGAGCAGTGGAAGTTACTCAGACTTTAAGGCGACAATTAAAAAGTCCGTGTTCTTACATGTTTTACATACTTATTACTTTTCATAAAGTGTGTAATGTTTAATGTTTTTTCTGTATTTGGTGGTCGAATGTATATTTCGATGATTTGTGACTTATCTGGCCTCGATTATGACAGTAGCATTCGCACAAGCTTGCCTTTTTTGGGCGCCATTTTTTCAAGGCTTCCTCGTCAGTATAAACTTTCCTATAGTATATTATAGGTATTGTCGTCGACATGTAGTGGCTCCTCATCTGTTTTGGTAGAAATATATTATTATGAAGTTTTCCATATTAGTATGTTATTTTTAGCATTATCTCGTTAATACTAGGCTGAGATTACTACTCTACAGATCAAAGAGTATTTTTATGCAACCCCGATTTGTAACTGAATAAAAAAACCACAAAAGAATTTCGCGGTCGGTAAGCCTCTCATTAAAGATTGATTTTAAATAAGTCGTCATTAAAGATTGATTTTCAATAATCTACCATTTGGGTACTGGGTATGTCTTTCATTGACTTGAATGTGCCCTGGTGGCTGAAACTATGTCATGCTCACTGTCAATGTTCAATGTCTCTCTGACGGTGGCGCGTGTCGTGTGTTGGATCATTTAGGTCCCTTCAAAATGGTGGTGCTAACCCATGCGTCGTGCTCGTGAACAACGGGCGCCGTCAGTAGGGACTGGTCATCTCTTAGCTGCCACGGCGATTTTAATTTAATTAAATTCTTGTATTGTTTTTTTATTTCTATTACGGACGCTTTTAATGTTTTGCATCGTTCTCACATGTATAACTTCAACATGAAGATGTAACCTTTTTAACTTTATAAATTTAGTAACCATATTTTGATTTAAAAGAGTGTCCGTGGAGTTTCTTGCCCGTTCTTCTCCATAGGTACCTACTACGCTTTGGAATGGGCAAGCTTCATCTTTCTGACTAAACGACCCCTTGACAATTCAAAAGTGCCTGTAGCTAGTTTATTTGAAATAAATGCTTTGAGCTTGAGTTTTAGTTTGAGTTTCGTTACCCGGTCTATTCAAATTATTTAAAAAAAATATCACACGATAAATTCTCCTATAATTTATCGAATGAGATGCTCCTTTACGTTTCAGACAACACTTTTATTGACATGGAAATAAACCTCTGAAAATGTAAATTGTTATATCTCATTAGCATTTAGAAAAGCTTACGTACATGGAATATATTTGGCACGTTAACTCTCCTACTTGAGGATGTAAATTTATCAATAAAGAGTGTCGCAAAAGGATCGGGCTTTTTGGAGCTTCTTTACATATTGGTCCAGGTTGGCCGTTATCATTGTCCATCGCAAATTTTTATGGATGGAACTGAATATTGTTTATTCAATTCCATCCATAAAAAAATTAAGCGTAAACAATTTTTTTGGCGTCCCAACTGATGGTATTTAATGGTCACACCACTAGGCTGCTGCTCTGCCACTGCTCTAGACTCCAACAACACATCGCCCCACGCCCGGAGCAGTTTGGGTTCAGGGCGGAGCACAGCACGACGCTCCAGTTGTCGAGGGTACTGCACCTTCTGACAACAGCGCTGAATAAAAAGGAATGCTCGGTGGCAGTATTCCTCGACATGGAGAAGGCCTTCGACCGTGTGTGCTAGCAGTGGTGTGCCCGTCGGATTGCCAAGTCATAGGTCTCGAGTTCGAACCCATGACACGCACCTCTGAATTTTCGGATTCATGTGCGTATTGTATAAATATCACTTGCTTTCAAAACGGTGAAGGAAAACATCGTGAGGAACCTGCCTGAGAGATTCTCGACGGCATGTGACGCCAACTCAGGGCGGCTTTCAAACTCTGACACCAGGTTAGGCACTAACCACATGAAAAGAAGAAGACAGCCGTCTATGGACTTCTACAAATCATAGACATCGCAGCTGCCTTGCCATCTCGAAGCTGGAATACCTCTTGTGCAGAATGTAGCTAGATATTTTCATAATCACCACATTTGGTAGACAGATCGATCACAGTTAACAGACGGAGGGTGACACTGCTGCCCATTTTGCTCTCATCTCCCTCTGACTACCCCACAGGTGAAAAGAGGGTGGCAGACTTTGCAACCGCACTTTACAAGTACATTTTCAAGTTACCTGTACATATTAATGCTCGCCGAAGACTGTAAAAGGCAATGTTTCTTGCGTATGTTAAAATTTAATCACCTGAAAGCGCTGAAACGGAGTTGGAAATTTTGGGATGCGGTTTGATATGGAATTCGTCTTGACATGTTTTTGTGATGAAGGTAACTGAAAAGTGTGGAAATTGTTTTTCTGTATACCTTTGTCTCTGAAAATCTTAAATTCATGAGCATTATTTACACAAACATTTATTATCTTCACTTTAGCCAGTGCAGTTTGCACGACCATTGAGAAATCCATTACTTGTGTTTATTACCTTATTATTCCTATTTATGATTCAGGTGTAAAACTACTGCAGTTTTTACTGAAAGCATGTAGGACACCCTAAAATAATTTCAATCATTACCAGTCAATCACAGTTCTCTACGATAATGCTTTTCCAAGTTGCCGTAACCCTTGATTTCAGTCTTTCTTATGTAATTTGCCTCACCTATGTTTTACCCATCTGGCTGAACTGGAGTGTAGAAGATTTAAGAAACTCAAATTAACTAATGTGTAGAACACCAAAAGAAGCCATCATCAAAGTTAATATTTGAGATACTATAATAACTAATATACACAAAAGCCCGTATATCTATAATGGCTTTCGTATATTGGTTAAAGATCTGTTTCCTCTATATTAAGGCCGTGACCTCTAAACCGCTAAACTAAACCGGAGAATGTAGTCACATCACGACCTAATTCCTACCATGGCATGACCCCATTACGGAATATCAATAAAGAGTTTTATGTAAAGTCTTTCATGCACGTGGTACGCACGTGACCGTATCTTGTGCCTCGGTTTCCGAAAATCTCTGCTGTCAAATCTCTTGTCGTTGTTGTGATTGGTTGATTGATTTAGCGACAGCCAATCCAACCATTGGCCATAGGTTTCAGTTTGTTATGCTTTTAGGAATGTGGAGACTCTTTTAACATCCCAAAGCTCATTCTTCTTGTTTGTTTGTCTTGCAATTTCATTTAATACATCTAATATATGTAACTATTAAAATATTCATTATTATTATTGTCTTACACAATTTAAGTATACAAACACACATTGCAGTATAAAACTGATTTACATCCGTCACCTCACACTTCAGGTCCAGTTGAAAACCAGCGTCAGGCACTAGTTGTCTGGCATTTTTGCTGAACTGGACCTATTTGGCGCAGCCGCGAGGCTTATTCCTGCTAGTATCTTCAACGCACTTTACACTTTTTATTTTGTATTCTTTCTTTTTACTTGTGTGCCTTTTAGTCTGTGCTAAATAAATGTATCTTCTTTATTTCTTTATTATTTTGTCAAGGTCCATTCCCATCCACATCTTTTTCATTACCCTATAAACGAAAACTATAAAGAGCATCGGATTTATAGCTGTAAAGATAAGACCAGATTCAATTTATTTTCTAATAACATAATATCTTCAGCCTTATTAATAGGTTTATCTCTAGTTCAATACATATACACATCGTCTTTTATATTGGCTTCTTTGGAAAGTCGTTCGAAAAGGCATATATATCTTTTAGCGTTTAGTAGGATTTTTAAGGCAGGTATTCATAAATTGATAAAAGACGTGAAAAGGGTTTTTGAAACATGGCGAATCACATCCATCCATTAGGGAATAGATCATTCAGTTTTCAATGGATAGTTTTAATACTAACATTAGAAGAGATTAGAGAAAATGCATGAGCCGAAGACTACAGACTGAAGATGATGTAGACTGGTCAAAGTACAGCTAAAGGTGCGTAGCAGCAACATCCCAGATTAACCAACGTAGACAAGACACGACTAAATACAATCAATTAAGTATACCTCATCGTCTAGCGCTATTTGCAGCCTGTCTACGAAGTTTCCAGTCTATTTCATGAGGCGAGCAAGCTTCACAAACAAATATAAAATGCATCAGACTGAGCTAGTAGATTTATACTCTATCTATCATTGAACCCAAACATCGCTCGGCTATTCCCGTTTCCCAATTTGGTGTGGAGCGAGTGCGCGGGTGCGCGCTGACATGCGCGTACGACTATTAATACCACGTGCTCAGGCGCGTCGAACCCCTCCCCCCTTCCCGCCCTTCCCCTCGTCTATCCCGCTCTTTATAAATATAGACCGAGGGAATCCATTGCGAATTGTACGTACACCACGATGTTGGACATTATCGATGCTCCGTTCCGAATGCTCCCAAACGCGTGAGTCAGACTGTAAAATTGTAAATAGAAGGCGAATCCGACCTCTCGTATGTAAACGTAAGTAGTATTTATGGTTTGAAAGTATCGTGTTTAAAAAATGTGATGTTGAACAGAAGGAATGGCTGGGAAGTGGGACGAAGTTATGGCTACTGCTAATAATAGCAATGCGGAAATTCGTGGAAATAAGCCTAATATTTCAACGAGCTGTCAATAAATGAACACTGAATTTTGACGAAAAGTCTCTGGTTTTTTGGCAGATCTTCTGAAGATTAGCCCTCTAGAATACTCTTGATCCTCTTGCAGCCCTTTTTTATATGAAAACCACAACTGAAAGTCAGAAAATTAACTCGAAGTAGGTACTATTGGTAGTTCGAATTAATTTTCTGACTTTCAGTTGTTTTCCCATTTTTTACCCTATTTCAATACTATTGGTATTATTAAATGAAAAAGTTGTGCAAGCAAGTACCTACCTGTCTACTTATTGTTATTCAATTTGAAAAGTTGGTTTTACGAATGCGTTATCCGGTTTTCCCGATTCAAATGTAATTTTTTTACACAAAAGGTTTTGCAAATGAAAGTATTGTTTTTATATCAGTGAACTGAGGCCCTAGTATGAGTTTATTTTAACCATCTCGATTTTACGCATCGACCGCGTTTAGCGCTCCGATTGGCCGTTCCCTGGTGAAGGCCGGCCGGCTGCCAATCGGAGCGCCGAACGCGCTCGATGCGTAAAGTCGAGATGGTTAAAAGAAACTCACACTAGGGCCTCTGTAATTTAAAATTGTACACCACAGAGATTAATTAAAACATGCTTCAATTACAACTACTTTTTATATTATTTGTTCATGGCGTTTATATCTGCACAATATTGTGATATGCATGTACACACGCCAGCACATCAACCTACTACAATGTGTCAAATTTCTTTAATAATTTTTCAACTTTATCACTAAAGCATAAGGTTCAATGTTGATTGAGAAAATTTGACAGTTTCGGGTAGGTTGACCTGCTAGTCTGTACATCCTACGAAACTCATAAATCGATTCCATGAAATTTATTTTATCTACAGTCAATATACGCACGTACATCGTAAATTCTGTAGACATTTTATACCTTGAAAACTTCCTTGTAATCATTGACAAAGATAAAACTACTTCTCGTCATAATGTTAACAAACTATTAAAAAAATAAACTCTTGCTACCGATTAGTTATAAACGTTTATGAATCGAATCGAATTCAATTAGATTGACATTAACTCGATTCAAATATATGTCAAATTGACATTAATCAAAATTCAATTGGAGATTCGCTTCGATTTGTTTCGTTTAGGTGTGAGTGTGTTTTGTAGGTCCTGTAACCTCTGACACACACACTCACACAATGACGAAAAGACTTGCCTTGAATGTCATGGAAACTATTATTGCGTGGGCTCACTCTTCTCAGCGTGGACACTTTTTCGCGCGACTTAGTACGGCGAGAGCAAATCTAACGATTTCAATCTCTGCAGACTTTACTTCGGATCATATCCGATTCAATTCGAATCACGAAGATATCGGAAGTAAGCCAATAGTTTCTTGTTCTAAATCAGAATCCGTAATCCGAGGAATATCTAAAGAGATTTAATACATCTTTGACCGCATTTCTCCTTGTTTCGTAATTTCGGTTTCCTTAAGATAACAATGTGAAGTTTATGACTAAGAGCTCTTCTCTATACCACTGTTTATGCTACGGTTACCTAATGTTGATGCTGTGTTATGAACATGAGAGCTTGTGTATTATTATATTATATTCCAAACGTAAAGAACTAGCACTTTCTAATTCCATAAAATAGCAAACACCTATGAATATGACAGCGCGTCTATGTTTTTTACAAACTTACTAGAATCACCGAAAAGGTCGGAAAAGAGTTTAGAGGCATAAGGAACAGGGTGTAAAGTTCACTCATCCTCTTTAGAAAAGGGAGGATCTTCCGACCAGACGGGTGTCGCGTCTGGCGGACAAATGCCCGACGAACCTTTAGAAGTCGCGACGCCCCCGCAAGGGGGCGTGGCGAGCGGGGTCGAAGCGTCGCCCCTCGCCCGCGGAAGCTATACAGTGGCCCGCTGATACGGGCCCATCAATGTGTCGGTCTTACTCGACCTATGGGCCCAACGATTGATGTCGGATAGTCTTTTAAATGTCGTTCGCGCGGTAAACTCTAGCTGCACGATGCAGGATCTATGTGACGTCAGGATTTTTGTGTGACGTCAGGTATTTGATGAGTAGGTCGCATGTGGCTATGTAGATGCCGCCACAAGAGTGACACTGGCTGGTGACACTCTAGTAAAGCGTCGGATCGACGGTTAAGTGGCGGCTGTCTTCTGATAACAGAAGATCAAGGAATATTTAACTACTCTCTTACGAGAGCAGAAGATGATGTCAAGAGAGCAGCTGTCGTACCACGTCCACGACGAACTGATATAATATATTATTCCGGCACAATCCTGATGATATTGAAGCTATTAAACCACTAATAGGATGACCACTTCTGGTTAAGGCTATCCTGCACCGTCAAGTAGTTTTCTTACACGTTTATTTTAATTTCTGGTAATTAAACAATTTTCAAGAAGACCCTTAAAATCTTCTACCACTAATCTCTTCCTTAGTTTTCAAAGCCTTAATTTCAAGAAGCTCTAGTTTTTCTCCACGGTTGGCTATAAAGTTACGAGTTTCGCAAGGCTCTCTCAGAGTGAGATACCTTTTCTATAAAATTTAATTTGTACACTAGACAGTGTACAAATTAAATTTTATTTTACCGTCGCGAGCAGCCTGAAAAGAAAATACCATAATTGAACTGAGTAGAATGTTAGGAAATTCCTCTGAGGTTTTGAAAATATCATAGACTATTTAAAAAGTTGGGCCTGAAATAGTATGTATCAGAGAGGCAAGTTTCTCTATGGGACGAACAACGTAATTGTGAAAAAATTATCAACAGTCCCATACAAATTTACTCGACCCAAATGGCGATTAGGATGTCGATCCCATAGAGACAGCTGTTCAGTTTGATGGTCTGTCTCTGTACTACACCCTCAAATTTGAACACCCCTTTCTGATACATGC
This sequence comes from Xanthia icteritia, assembly GCA_949128155.2. Lineage (NCBI taxonomy): Eukaryota > Metazoa > Arthropoda > Insecta > Lepidoptera > Noctuidae > Xanthia > Xanthia icteritia. Next base: position 15,213,219 of record OX421934.2, on the reverse strand, counting down.
TACAGCATGGGCATGGGTGGTCAAATTTGTATCACATGTTATGTGCCTCTCTGAGTACTTACGTACCCAATATGTCAGGTCCAGGAATCCTGAATTTTGCGTCGTGTCTATCCTTAAGGCATACAAAGAAACTTTTTAAAAGAAATGTATTCTGTACTACATCAAGAATTCGTGGAAGCGAGTTATTTTCAGCCAGTGTTTGTGGAAATAAAATTAGGACGCTAATTAAACCTTTTTCCTCGGTAATCTCCTGGCTTTTAAAAATTTCTTCGTACCTAAATAATTATATTTATTTTTACGACTACCCACAAAAACTGTACAGACATCTTAGAGCTAATTTATTTTATTTTAAAATGAATTTATGGTACCTACTTTGGCCTTTATTTGTGTCTTCTTAAAAATCGTGGGTGAAGAGGGTACAACGGGTCACTCGCCAGTCAGATGTTATTGTAAGGCTGAACAATTTTTCACAACGACATGGAAGACGGATTGAGAATCCCAGTGTGCTTATCAAAGAGGAGACTTACCTAAACTTAGATACTTCTTCCTACCTTTCGAGATAATTGATTACTTTGTAAAGTATTATTTATTTATTTTATTATTTATGTACACACAGAAAAATAGATACAGATAAGACATAATCATAATTATGAGTACAAAGGTACTTATTACTTATATTATTTATTTTTTTGTGAATGTGTGGATATATTATTTTTTGTCTTTCTCAGTTAGTTTTAATGATGGTGTGGCAGTTTGAGTAGTTTATGCGGCCTACCCAAACGTCCTTTCATTGGTAGGTATTGTTTGTCGAGTTGAGCTCCTTAAGTTCTGAGTTGAGCTCTACGATTACTGACAAATGCTTGCACTGACAGGACAGGTCCACTCAAATCTGTGTGATTCTTTTATCAAAAGACCATTTCAGACACTAATCTACATGGTCCTCATATGGCCTGACCAAGATACTGTGACCTCTGAGTTTGTTTCGGCCTTTCTTCTCAGAGTAGTCAGATAGGAAACGCCGAACTCATCTAGAGTTTTTTTTTTTTTAAGATTACTTGTTAATGTGATTCCAATATCCTATTTACAGAACGAACAATTTCATTTCAATTCGTTAGCCCCCACGAATAAAAAATATCTTAGTCGATTCGACTCTCGAACACACAGATTACAGTCAGTTGATACAATGAAATATTCACATATTGTGTTGCTTATTAAATAAATTACCGTCCCTCGCATGGATGAATCTGTCGCATTGTAAACTAGTTTGTGCCTGCAGCTTTATCCATGTGGAAAAAGTCGTATAATGGAATAAATTATTCACTAAGCACGCCAGGATACACTACACACATGCACAGTTTTGGTATGGTACGTATACAAATATGAGTACCTATGGTCTGTTCCAAAAGTATCGGATGAAAATGTAAACAAATGGATCAGAAAACCTTCCTGTGGATGCCAATTTGTAGTGTCACTTACAAATTTTAGCGCTTTGATATGATTATTTGAATATTTAAACCCGAAATTCTAGTTTTAAATCACCATAAAGAAGTTTTTCATTTGACAATTGGAATAACTTTAACCGAATTTTCAATTCCAATTTACTAAATAGTGTGATTCAAACTACAATTAAATAAAATCTACCCGCCCATCAATCATGTCGCGTTAGTTTATACGTCATTATTACCTTAGAAATCGCAGCCATGAAACAATTAGAGCGATATCACACTGACGATTTGCCAGCGTGTTTCCAGTCAAGCGATTTGTGAACGTGCGAAGTCACAGTGTTCTTACCGTTTTTAAAATAATGTTGTTCTCTCGCTCACTTGTCTCGCTCTCTCTTGTGTGTCTTGTCTCACTCATGTCAATCGCTCTCGTTACGTAAACGCGGCGAACTCGTTGCGAACACGGGGCGTGCTCGCTGCGCACACGCAGCGAGCGCGTTGCCCAATAGTGTCGCTGAAAACACGCTTATAAATTGCCAGTGTGATATGGCCCATAAGCTTCTCTAGAAAATATGAATAGACAGAAAAATCTATTAACTTTAACAACTAGTACTTTTATATTAATTTGTAACTCGCCCGGGATAAAAAGTATCCTATGTATTCATCCAGGTTATAAACTATCTATGCGCCAAATTCTATCCAAATCCGTTCAGCCGTTTTTGCGTGATTGAGTAACAAACATCTAAACATACAAACTTTTACATATATAATATTTAAATATATATATATATATATGTCTACATATAGTTACATTATGTTGTAATTGTAAGAGAAAGTTCAAATGAATTCCAAGAGACATTAGCTAAGGGACCGATTTAATTGCAGTCGATGAAACTGGAAGTAAACTGGACTCATAAAACTAAATTATAATCAAAACATGTAAACCTAGTAATAAAATAAACTTGACCAGTCGTTAATAAATAAGAGGAAATCATTACATTTTGGAATAAAATTAAAACAATTTGAACCTACTAGAACTGAGAGATAGCAAATATTTAAATGACAGAGGGATACATACCTATACTCTATTTGAAATAAGATTAGACATTTAAACAAACCTTTTTTACAGTCCGTTCAACCGATTCTGACTTCTATACCGTAGGCATAAGGATGTCATTAAAAGCAAAAAAGTGGTTACAATACCAACTGTTACTGCAGCTGCCATTTGTCATGCCACCAACGCAATAGAAGTCAAAATCGGTTGAACGGACTGTAAATAGGTTCAGTTAAAAATCTTATCTTATTTCAAATGGAGTATCCATACATATATAGACACACGCCTTCTCCCATAGGGGTAGACAGAAACTACAGAACGCTACGGACGGTCAACGGCATGAGGTTTAAAACCGTGTTATAAAACACTGTAAAATTGAGTTTCCGGGCGGTCTTGTCGCTATGCGTAGTTTCCAACCTTTTAAATTTTTTGTGAATATTTGTAACCGTGAACAAAAATTTTAAAAAATATGAAATGTTTTGGATTTCAAAACCGACGCTTATACTAATAAATCTTGTCAAAATATACATCGGATTTTATTTCCACGGTTTATAATGAAAAACCTACATTTAAAATGAGCCCTCCGCGAGGGCTCCCAGCATCTCATATACGACTAGGTGAACCCTCCAGGTGCTCCCGGCACTGAACGTGTTAATGAGGTTAAACACCACTGCACAACAAGTTTTGTATTGGAATTCTTTATTACCCAAAGATCAACATGTCTTTGTGAGTTAATCAAAATGTTCTTCTAAAATGAACAGGTAATGCCAATCAAAGTGGAAATCAATGATGGATCGACTATTTCATTAACATATATATGCCTTTTATAAATCAGCCCATTTATATTGTCAAATCAATCCGATATTGGTATAATTGAATTGTTGTTTAGGCGAGAAACAGGTGTTAGATATTGATTAATGATCTGTGGGACGACAATGTGATTTAAGGTTGCGTCTCACGGTTCAGTTCTTGTTTTGTTAGCAAATGCATTATTATCGTCAACATTATCTTCTACACCGTATTTTAGTTCATTGTTATCGTGATCAGTTCTGACAATGGATTAACAATAATGTTTCAAGTAGATAAAACTAAGTCATTGTAACTATTGTGGCACAAATTGCAACAAAAATCTATTTAGGGTTTCAATTTTATTCATGAACATTGACGCTTGCGTCTGTGCCGAAATATCAGAAGCTCAAAACAAATAAAAACATGGTACCTACGAGTATAAACCCGTGATGCGTTTTATGTCATTTGAATGTCTGTCTTTAACGACACTTTAGTTGTAGGTATGTTTAGAAAAAACTTCCGCTTTGTTTAGATTTTTTAATAGTTACTGACTTCACAGTAGCTACATCTAGCAGAGTCGTGTGAATTGGTCTTTATTCGTTTTGGCACTGCCAACGTAGGCGTAGTAGTCATTTGGTTTATTGTTAAAACATATAACATGTTACGGCATTCTGTTCATTATATTGGAAACAATATCTGAGGTTGTCGAGTTACCTTTTGTGGTTACCAGGAGCTTAGAAGATTAATGAGTTCGTTAGCCAGAATTATGTGCTGCGGTTACAGTATTTTGTGGGCAGCTTTACGATTCTGGTGGCGTACCTAAATATGATTATTTTTTGTTTTCCACATTGGCTCGGATTAGCCAAGACGTCTTGTGTTTAGTTTTGGAGAAACTAATCAGAAATTTTATTATTTTAGATACTGTTTCAAATAACTAAACCGCATTTAATGGCAATCAAGGATGTGTAAGAACCCATATAAGTAGTCAACAGAGTCTTTCAGTTGATAGAATTTGAGTTAAAGCCTCGGGCAGACTAGAACAATAACATTTCTAAGAAAACATCACGGTACAACAATAACCGGTGTCGCGTCGCGCCGTTTGCGCTATTTTGCACGAAGCTTAATGAGATTTTTACTTTTGAAAATAAGCTAATAACAGTTTAAGAAGGCTGAAGACATACAAATACCTACCTACATTTTATTGTTTGTGTATTTCGATTCGATTTATATAGTTTTGCCAGGTTGTATAAACCTACAGCTGGGCCTTCTGAGCTGGATTTCAGGCTCAAGGAAACAAATGCGACGCAACAGCGCGACGCAACTTTAATAAAACAATATCTATGAAAACTTAATTGTTGAACAATTACCGGTGTCGCGTCGCGTGACAAGGCGCACCAGCCTGCACGAGCCTTTAAGGGGATTTGTGGGGCTTCAAGGCTGATAGTCTGACCCGAATAATCTCTATGAAATAGGAATATTCCAATCGTTTTTGTTACGTTAGTAAAGAAAATGATATTATGGATATCGGTTTCATTCAAAGTAAGTAATTGAGTTGGGAAGATCAAATAGCAGTTGCTCTAAAGAGCACTCGCGAAGCATTTATTTGAGGAGTTGTAAGTTAGTTATTTGTTTTATCATCATCGGACAGCCGTAAGACGTTCCATGCTGGACATAGGCTTCCCCCAAGCATTGACAAAACGATAGATGTTATTAGAAGTGAAACGTCTTAGGCCGTGACTCGATAATAGGACGAGAATTGAGAGTGGGACGCGACAAGTTTAGACACATTTCGTTACGTCGCGCAGTGGATCGAAAAAAGGCTCTCGAAGACATAGGAGCTTGAAATTTAAAATGTCGGTTTTTTGCTTGAAATGGCTTATAATAGGCGATATCATGCATTCTTGATATTTTATCTTGATTTTTTCAGATTGAGTGCGGTTTTTTTTAAAAGAACCGCTGTAAATCTCGTTATATGAAGTATGTCAAAAAATCATAAATAAATAGTTACATCACCGTGTGTAAGGATTATTATGGTTATTCTCTCAGTTCCGGAGATATAACCCTATGCTCCATACAAATTTATTGCAAAAAAAAAGTTGCCAATTTGCCTACCCGATTGTATCCTATGACATATCTTGTCTTCGAGAGCCTTTTTTCGATCCAGAGCCGATGGAGCCTTTTACGACTTGCGTAGTCGTCGTCGTTTTCTCTTTCTCTGAATCTCTTATTTTTAAAAAGTTTATCACGTGCACGGTGTTGCCTGCGTAATTTTTTATTTACTATATATGTACCTTCATAAACTTTTGCTGGTACTTTATGACATGGCTGACACACATCAACACGTGCTGTTCATTATCCTAATCAACCAGTTCATCGACTTTACAATATTATCAAAAAAAAAACTTATAGGTGTGAAATTTGGCATACTAAGATGGCGCCTTTGCCAGAAACGTCACCGTTGAAGTTTTAAACAATAGCAAGACAAAGGTCGCAGTAGATAATGCCAGTTACCAAGAATGAGACAGAATAAATAAAATATTCGCAAAAAATATTCCTAAGGTCGCCCGTATAATAGATGTCTTTACAAGAAACGGGTCAAGTGCGAAGCTATTTAAGAAGTAAAGATTCTATTTTTATTTTCTTTAGTAAAGTTGTTTCCTTTGTATATAGGCAATGTTATTAAAGGCCTTTGCGTTGTTATAGATGATAGGCAGCCTTTTATGCACAAGAATATTGCTCTTATTGTAGTCAGATTTCCTTCTTAGAGTGTCGATGGCAATCTAAATAGAGTCAGCCCAGAATCTGGTTACGAGTTTGGCATCTTCAGTGTCCATAAGCTCCTGTAATGTTCAGGCAACAAGACACGCTGGAGACGACATTGTTTGAGGGACAGCACCACATTTTCCACTCCAGGGCGGATTTATCTGTGAATCTCCACCTAAGTAGGTCTTCCTTGCTTCGGGCTAACTGGATCTGGAGTCTATTTCAGTCCGATGAAATGACGACAAAGTAAATTTACATTATTTAATCCATGTTATTTTAAAGTTACGTTAAGTTTTTAGTTTTCATCACATTTTGTTTTGTATTTAGAAAATATAGTTTCATTTTTACGATGAAATCAGTGTGTAATCTTCAGGTTTCATTATTAGTATAAGAAACCCTAAACTAGAGTTTTTGTTTTGAGAACATCACTAAAGCGACCACAGAACGGAAAATTATGTAGCAATTACAGAAAATGTCGAGGGCTGAAATTACTTTTGTAAAACATGAATTATTCCAACAAGAATTTCTCCTGGCAAAATGTTGAGAATAACAGTACAACAGCCGTTTTGCACTGTTATTTACTTCGTAGGCTATTCTCTAGAATTTTGCACGAAATAAAACACTTCATGAATGTCGTTGCAAAACTTTGCAGAATGAGCGTACGTCACCGAGAATTCATTTGAACGTTAATTATGATGTTGGGCGGACAAAAAACGACCGAAAACTTATTTTTTGTGTTCGAAATCAGCATGTGGGCGACAAAGACGGCTCAATCACCGGCGCCAGGCCTTTTGTGACTTCCACATTTTCCACATCTTTCCTTCCTTTCCTATGAATACAATATCATCTGTTTTATACTATTGTCCGGGAAAATTTTGTAAACAGCTAGTTTACGAGATTATTTCTGTCATAATTGTGTTAATATTGCTCGCTGTTGGCCTCGGCTGTAAATAGACGACCACTTCTCGCGGCAATTTTAATGTTTAAGGCCAGCGATGTTCTCTTGTTTACTCACAAATTCATACGGAGATCAACAAACGCCAATCCCTTGAGAAGTTGAAATTGTTCATTGACTGCAGAAGTGTAGCGTAGATAGGTACGATTAGAAACGGAAAGGGAAATATTAAATTGATCCTCTAAAAACTTATTGACCTGATGACGCTTTTTTAAATTATTTAACCTCTAATAACGTTTGGGCTTCTAATATTGCAATTTTTTTTAAATAAAAGATCCTTTTTTAAACTTTCTTACTTTTTCTCACAGTTGGTCACAGTGACTAAGCTACGGTACCTCGACCAAAGGGGTTAGGTTGAGTTAGAACTATGAAAAACAACGCGCAGTTGCTTGGCTATTTAGTATTTTTAAGACACCAAACTAGGAATTATCCACTTGCCATCAGGCGATATCGGGGTCAAGAGCAGCCCAAATCCGTTTTTTTGTTTTTAAATGATTTTCAAAAAAGAGGACGCATTCATAGTCAAAGTCAAATAATTTATTTCAATTAGGCACATGGAAGGCACTTTTGAAAGTCAAAATTTACAAAAAAAAATCAAATTCATTCTAGTCGCCGCTTCCAAAAAGTAGTTTTCGCTTGGAGAAGAATGGGAAAGAAACTCCACCGCTACTTTTTTAAAATGTTTTACAATATTTTATACACATTAATCTTAATTTTAATTTCATTGCCATATATCTCAAGGTATTTTGATTTAACATTTAACACAGTACCCACATAAAAGTTGTAAGTATGTACTTTAGATAATCTGAAAAATGGTTGATCTATTTTATCTATAATTCTAGTATTAAAATTATGTCTATCACTTACTTTATTAAACATAATATGTAGATTTATTCATACATAAATAATATTTTCATAAATTAATTGGCAAGGTACCGTCATAATATTAATCTTTTTAAATAGATCTCTAAGAGATTTGCAGCGACGTAGATTATAAATGGCTCTGACAGGTCTCTCTTTTGCAAAATAAAGATGGATTCAATGTCAGCAGCCCGACCCCACAGTAAAATGCCATACGACATAATGCTGTGGAAGTAGCTAAAATAGACCAAACGCGCGGTTTCTACATCTGTTAACTGTCTTATCTTTCTAACAGCATAAGCGGCCAAGCTTAGCCGCCCTTATTTATTTATTTATTTATTTTATTATTTATGTACACACAGAAAAATAGATACAGATAAGACATAATCATAATTATGAGTACAAAGGTACTGCTTATTTCTTAAGAAATTTCTTCCAGCAGACCTGCGATAGGAGAAATGAGAAAGAAATGTAGACAATAGTGTGTGAGAACAAGAAGAGAAAAATATAAATATGCGAAGTCTTAAACTAAAATATTGAAATAAACCTACACGTATAAAGTAATAAATGAATATATACTTAAATAAATACATAGAGCTTAAATATATAAACATACATACTATAGGTATATAAATACTCACAGTTGAGAGGAAAGGTAATGCTCTTTTACTCGAAATTTGAATTGTGAAACAGTTTTTAAATCACGAATGCTAGGCGGAAGTGAGTTCCACAACCTTACTGCATGGACAGAGAAGGAATAGGAATAGTAGCTTGTTTTATGAGGATGAGATTTAAGGAGGGATCTAAGGTGTGATCTACATGGTGCGTCGCTAGGGCGAGCGTAAGAAAAACGCTCACGCAGGTAGGAAGGATAAGACGGGTTGTGTAAGACGTTGAAGAGGAGACATAAGATCCGAGTGTTCCTGCGAAGGCGGATTGGGAGCCACTTGAGTTCTTTGCGAAGATGAGAAACATGGTCATACTTTCTAAGTCCGAAAACAAAGCGAATGCACAAGTTTTGCAAGCGCTCAAGCTTGTTTAATAGCTCCTCAGTAGCATCCAGGTAGCAGGAGTCGGCATAATCTATAATCGGCTGAATAAGTGTTTGTGCCAAAGAAATTTTAGTTTGTGCTTTTAGAAATATAAGATGAGAGAGAGATTTCTCGTCTAGGGAGATTCCTACGAAAATCGTTTGATTAATAAGTTCCAGTTTTTATCCATTCAATATGATGTCACAATCGTTACTTCTTACATTCGGTAATTTAAATCTAAGGCATTTTTTTAAGGACATTCTTTATATTAGAGGGGTCATTAATATTTTTAGGAAAACTAAATGGGAATTACTTGAGGTTAGATTACTTAAATACATGTCTTACGGAACACGTGCATAGGATAGTGGGTTGCTTAATAATTAAGGACAATTTACGGCCGGTTGCTATGCTACATAGTTCTATAAGTAAAGGGTTCTGTAGTTAAATGGTATCCGTGCCAATGTGGTGGGTTAGGCGCGCGGTCACATCGGAATGTCATTACAAGCCAATGGAGAGTTTGAATTAGTATCTATCACTAACTATGATCCTTTAGTCGATATGGTTCGATTTTAATGATCAATGTAACAAGCCTATAGGCTTAACCTGAGAAATAACACAGCCTATATGTAAGGATTTTGATGCAATTTTAGCATCTTTACCTAAAATTCGTAAGATTAACAAAAATACATTTGTGGACTCAGTAAGAAATATACATCTAAGGTGACATCTGTTTTCTCATGCTACGGCCACATTATCGCGATAAAGCAAAGATTAGGGTTGTTGCGACACGTCTGGACAAGCAATTCGTCACATCGTGAATCGTCCAGGCGAACTCGAATGCGAAACTCCGAAGATTTTTAACAATGTCGCCAATATAGTTCGTCGACAACGCGACACGATTCTTTGAGCGTCAATGTGGCCGTAGCATAGGACGCAAGACGGATTGGTAATTAAATCAATCCCTCGAGGTAGTTTTATTTTAGTTACATCTACGAATAAGCTGGCTTTACTCAAATCTCAAGAAATACGTGACTAAGACGTCCTCGGTCTTCACCCAAACCAATTTAAACCAAAAAGGTTTATAACCCCTAAAGTCTTTACCTACTATAAAAGCTACAAAGATGAAAGAAAGTTATTAAGCAGTAGACAGAGTACTTTTTAGCTCGTATACTTGGTAATATCAAGCATTTGCAAATATTACGACCGCGCCACGAGTAAATGAAAACATAGGTAGATTATTACACACTTATGTACCTACGTAGAGGCGTACCTATGTATAAACTGTAAGGTAAAAAGGCTGTGATAATAGGTAAATATTTTTATCATGAACACTATATTCTTGAAAGAAAATACAAAAGAATGTTCTTGAATAAGTGTTTAAAAGCGTCTGAAATGAAAAGTAATATGCTAGTGTTTTATTTAGTTTACGTGTCTAGAAATATTAAGCAAATTTTAATAAAGACTCAGGTGCTAAACATGCATCACAAGAATTACTTTAAAACACTATATAACAGAAACCTAAAGATTTAACTTTCTGTCACGTTCATGGAAACATAACATTTATGTTTTATTCATTCACCAATATTAAACCTAAATAACACAAAGTCTGCAGCTAATCTCGCTAAAGCCAAACCAGTTGATTCATCTAAATCAATTTATTTTCGTAACATTACAAATAGAAAAAACCTTTCTGTCGCTCATCCCGACGGATGTACTGCTAACGAAACGACGGCAGACATTTATCAGAATTTTCTATTTCATCGCTGGCTCGACAGGCGGACTGCGAAAATATCAACAATACACTACGCAATAAATCAAAAGAATTGCGACTCACTCACCTCGCCAACGATATATTCTATTTCTATTACGTTTGCGCATGGAAGCAGTTTTGGAGATAACGTATGTTACAGATTTATACATGTGAAAAATGTGGGAGATTCGTTGTGTGATGTTTTAGGAAAGCTTATATTCCAAATCTGTTTGACATATTAATAACTAACATATTACCCATTAAGATAAACAATGAATTTGCAATCACGCACGGCGACTTGGTATGAAAAATTAAATATGTACTCAAATCACTGTTTCGTCAAATCTTTACAGTAATACTAATATCATAATTCCTCTTCCACAGAACTATGCCGCCTCAGCACCTCCAAAGCCATCATCAGCACCGCCACACACAACGCTACAGCGCAGCGTGCGCGGTGCTGCCAGCAGTGGTGTGCCCGCGCGAGTCATCCCTCGCTTCCACTTCCCCAAAGGCAGACCCCCGCCAGGTCATCAGCAGGACCACGCGCTTCATAAAGTACAATCTGCATTTGCCACCTTCCCAAATAGTCAGGTAAGTTGATTATGTTATAATGTCGTCTAGATAAACGAGACAATTCACCAATGGCTTTAATGCCTGTTTAATGTTTCCAAATGAAAAATAGCGTCATTCATAGTTAGTTACACTTTCAAAGATGTTAACCCAACATCATCAATTCGTATAGTGTGTATATTGCGTATGTGTTTTTAGCAAAGGACAGCCAACCGATTCTGTAAAACCTCGCCGTGAAAAGCTTGGTGAAGTAAGCTGTCAATAATGTCAATCCCAAGCATAAAATAGAATGACAGTTCACTTCAAACTCACTTCACCTAAGTTTGCACGGTGAAATCTTTACAGAATAAACCGCCTATTCTAGTGTTAAACAGGTACCTGGCAATAGCCGTACACAATGGCAAGCCCTTGAGCTTGTTACCTGGCTTTTACATTTGCTCCCTAATATCAAAACAAACATCAACTTTACCCTGCACCCTAATTGCGTAACACATTTTCAATCACAATCTGAATAATATTGAAGGATATTGCTATATAATCTTCATATTCGAAAAAAAAATCTGCTCAACAACGTAAATAACGCAATGAATGTTGTTGAACTGTCAAAATGAAAGCCATTGTGGTAAGAATGTTACGTAATTATCCCGCTGGTTATGTGTAGCACATTACAGGTGACTGGTATAATTTAAGTCTGCATAATTTAAGAGAGAAATAATTTTGAATTACGGTCAAAATTGTGGCTTACTGTCGTCCTATTTCGATTGACATCCCTCCATTTAAAAATGAAGGACATTTGAATTAGATCAAAAGTGAGTGTAAAATTACATCATCCAATTCATTAATTAGCTACGTTTGCTTACGAACACCTACAAGTAAATCAAATTGTCAATAATGCCAAGTTAAGCCCCTAACTGCCTAATTCTACGCACAACTTTTCTATAGAGCGTTCGACGTTTAATTTATTCGTGGCCGAAGGCGACGTACGGATTCACGTCAATATTTAATTATACTCTTTCAATAAAACGAACTTCGGAAATCCGTAAAAGAATTCTGAGAAACTAATTTGGTCGTATCATGATTAGACGTTGAGGATTCTGTATCATTAAATTACTTTCTCGGCTTAAGAAAGCTTCAAAGTTTCTACCTAAAACTCCCAGAGTCAAGAACTTTTGGACGTAAACATTTCATTTCATATGTAGAAATCTTATTCAATTTCTTCGTAAATTTTGACCTATATGCTTGCTGAATTGGCTCATTAGTCTGAATGTAGCGACTGAGTCTGCTAGATAACAGTACTTGAATGAGTATTTAACTCTTCTTGTGTTTTTCTTCGCGAATTAACCTTAATTACATTTCACTATTAATTTTCAATACCTATTAATTCAAACAATGTAGCGCCAACTCTCTTTCTCTTTACGATATGGAAGTATGTCTGAAATTACTTATATTAAGTCCAAAATCAAATTAGTTTTCGTCATTCCAAAAAATGTAACTTTCAATATAAACGACGATGTGCGAAGTTGGGCACATTCTAGAAATTTCTCTATTCAAAGCAATACATGTAAATAAGTTACGTGAGTAGACCGATGTGAGAAGTGTAACGTCCATATACGCAAGATTTACAGCTTTGTTTGTAGAAGAAATCCAAAATCGTTTGCTGTATTTACTTACAGAATAGGGAAAAATGTTTACTGAAATGTAAAAGCTTTATCAGATCATATCAATATGGGAATTAACACAATTTATTCCTATATTTACAGGCAATGCATCCACCAAATTTTAAATTAAGTTGTGCTCTGGCTGCTCTCTGAATATCTACATATAACTCATGTGAGTCCACCCCATTAATCAATTTACCGAATATATAAAAATATGGTGCAGATACTCCTGAAGCTAATTTGTATTTAATGACAATGATGAGACCGACGAGACGTAATTATCCCGATTAGTGTCTCTTCGTAATCGATGCAGTTAAACGAATCACACATCTATTTACGAGAACAATCCATTAATATAATTGGCACGATCGCGACATTTATGTAGGTACTTAAATTTAGACGCCATGTCAATCAATTTCGATTTCGAAACAAGCTGACCTTTTGATCGGTTTAAATATAAAGGTGTCTGAGTTTTATCGCGTCATTATTCGAAATTAAGCCGTTAAGTGTAATGTCGGATTAAGGATACAAATGTTATCTGTACGCTCGATAGTGCGAGAGTATCGATGAAACCTCAACGGGCTCGTAAAAAAACAATTTACCTACCAAACAGCCCCAAACCGAATCGATAAATCCAATCTAGTACAAATTCCATTTAAGCTTCGGATTTGCATTTGCTGAATTTACGATGTTAACGCAAAATCTGACGCAAATTACGTTACACGTCGAAATAATAATATGCGTGAACACAACTGTTTACTTCGTCAAATGTTATATCTTCTTTAGCGTTTTGTTTCACTCCAATGTTTTTGTATAGTGACATGGCATGAAATTTAAAACCATGACAGTGTTTTGTTAGTTTAATACATGCACTAAAATTTGACGTCATCTTTGATCAGTCTTGCACATGTGTCATACGTTTTTACGAAGTGATGGAATATCGCGAAAGATTGAAAAAATAACCAGCGTAACATCAGCCCTTGTTTAGCAACCCCAGAAACGCCTTCACATCGCTCAAAAACGTCGGACAAAGGGACATATCGTTCAATAATACGGGGTCGTGACAAATACATGCGACATTTATCATCGTCGGACGACAAATCCTTCGTATTTCAATAAGTTCGGCGAAAAAAAACAATCTGAGTTGGGTGACTTCCAAATACGGTCATTTTCCCGCACAGCACTAGCGGATTCTTTATGTAATTGGACGAAGAAGGCCGAACCTGGTTAACCACGTTATTGGATGGCCCTACCTCAAACCGATTCCGTTCATAGATATCTGATATATGGCCAGATTGGATACATTAGAGATGTTTTCGTACATAAAAAGGCTAATGAAATTCGTTTGGATAACAATGTCGAAGTAGAGGCCTTTATTCATTCTTTCATGGACAAACAATTTAGAGTGTTTTTCCTAAGTTCATTATTAATTATGTAAAAATAGATAATCTTGCCGATATATTATTAAAAATGCATTTGTAACTCAAGAAGACAGAGAAGACTGAATGATATAGATGATTATTATAATATAGCGCAAATTTATTTATTCATAAAATATACTTAAATTATCACCCAGAAAATCATTCCACCTGGTGCATCTTGTTACTTATTTTTAACTCAATTTGAGATATTTCTCGACGGCATGTGAAACCAAGTCAGCCCATGAGCGGCTTTAACACTTTCGACTCCACTTTTCATAGAACTCATACACCATGCGGCCATAAATATTGGAAGTTAACCCTCCGGGAGGGTTACCGGCATTACGTTTGCACTAAAGTTAACCATCGCGGGCGGTCAACGGGCGGTATTACGTTTAAAACCTTGTTATAAAACACTGTAAAACGAAGTAAAATAGTGTTTTCAATGGGCCTTGTATACATAGTTTCCAACCTTTTAATATTTTTGTGAATATTTATTACCGTGACCAAAAAAATAAAAGTGCTTGGATTTTAAAACCAACGCGTGTACTAATAAATCTTGTTAAAATATACATCAGATTTTATTTTCACGGCTGTATTCGCTAAGAAAAACCTACATTTAAAATGAACTCTCCGCGAGGGCTCCCATAACTTGCGGGAAAGTCCGAAAGGGATACCGTGGCCCCTGGCAACGTAAAGGCAACGGAAGGAACACGGGTGGGTTTTAATCAGTAAGAGTCTGACACGCCCTCCCGCTCCACCCAGAGCGGGAGAAGTTATTTGATAATTTCCCACCCAAAAAAAAAAAAAAAAAAAAAAAGGGCTCCCATAACCGACTAGGTGTACCCTCCAGGAGGGCTCCCGGCTCTGAACGTGTTAAAACTCTGATACCAGGTTTGTCACTAACCACACGAAAAGAAGAAGAAGAAGACTCAACTTGCACAGATTCAAAACACAGCAAATAAAATAATAAAATATAGAATCATACACATACCTAAGTAAAGGATGAACTCTCTAGAAACAGCTTCAATACTTCGAAACGCAAATACGGCGAGAAATGCTTATCTGCTGAAGCTAAGTTTCCTTACAAGGATATCGGCACGACTGTCTGCCGCAAAAGGCATGCCAATAGTCAAATGTTTAGATAACCTAATAAGTGGAGGTCTGGAGAAAGATCGGCGATGCTCAATGTTGGCAATGTCGGTTTGTTGAAAGAGCATTGAGATATAATGGGGAAAAGTAGACGTTCAAATGTGTACAATGTAATTGGAAAAACGGTACTTGGAATGCATTTGTTTCTTTATATACTTCAAGTATATTTAATCGTCTTTGATGTACTGATTATTTTTATTGTAAAGTTCGATAGCCACCTCGTTTTCGATCCTAAAAATGAGCGATCGTGAGAGTCGATTAGCATTCATTAGAGAATCGCTGTTAATTGAAAATAAAGCGCTGGAGGATGCTGCTAATGTCTTCTGAAACTATTGTAAACAACAATGATTAGTCAGTAATTACGAATATTTGCGTAAAACTTACTTGCGTTACGGATTATTAAACAAAGCTATATAAAACTTTCACCATTCGTTGACAAATTCGTAAAATCATACAACAAAGCACAACATATATATCATATATATATTAAACTGCAGCAAAAGTGATGTACAGGATCTATTCATCTTGTTTTTGAGATAATGTCGTGCCGACTACTAAATAAAATTATATGTGACAGAAGATAAAAAATTACAGTAAATAATAAAAATGAATGCGTTGAAATACAACATTCTTTGTATTTTACATCTTCCTGTGATACATTGACGCAAATGATCTAGGCAAACAGTCTGACTTTCCAGACCGAGTTATTGAAACATGTTTCAAATCCCAATAATGACTTTTGGTTCGCATCGCTGGTCAAATTAAATGGAGCCCTGATTTTTTCTGCGGTCAATGCCAAGATTCCTCGAAATTCTTCGAATATTGGAAATCCTGAACAAATTGCTTCCATAGTTTTACGTAAAGCGGATAAAAGAATAAGGGTAACAATAAATCAACACAGGATCATATTTAGATTATCTCCTGAGATTGTTTTTCTAGGGAAGTAGTTTTGCCTGGATTTCGGAGCTGGGATTTTGCCTAGGGTTCGAAATAAGATGATCCTTATTAGTTACATTACCGTGATAGGGGAAGTGAATGTTTGGCACAGAGCACGTCCTAGCCTAGTGATTCATGGTATGAGGAGCTTCACCGAAAGGTTTCCGTTGATAGGATCTCGACATCATCATTATTCTTCGCAGACCGAGGTTCTAAAAGCAGTAATAAAATTATTAACTTGTCCAAAAAGGCGCCAAAATCTGTACGAAATAACTTAACAAAGTTCATTATTAGTTTAGCTGTTAGCGTCAAAGTTGAAATTAAATTTTAATGGCGTTAATGTTGACGTGTGTCCAAAATAGCTGGACTTGAGCCAAATAAAGTCGGGGCTAATTACAAATTAGCGACGCGGTGACAGCCTGACACTGATATTACTACAATTATTATAATGTTCGCTTTATTATCTCCATTTTGAACAAAAAGGAACAGCTGGCTGAAATACTGAGTGGGTAAGCGATGAAGGGATTGTCAAATTAATAGACAGCTTCATTCAGCTGCGTAGACGAAATACTGCGATCACCGATCCTTGTGACAAGAGTCTATTTCCACACTTTTATGACTGTTCATGGTGACATGAGCTATATTCATCAATCGACAGGACTGACAGTGATTATTACATCAAATTTAGAACTAGTACCTATGTAGTAATTTCATTGAAAATTAGAGGAACTCAGCGTTCCTGGGAATGAAGATTGGATGTCGATGTTATGGCCCATTCTAACGACACCATAACATCCATCGCGTAGAATCGTGCGTGAGCGAGATGCATCAAAGTTTAAAACCCATCATTATGTAGACGTATGGCCACTACGGCCATGCATCTTGTATGTAAAATATTATGCTGTGGTATCCTAAGTTTGCACTAACATGCCGAAAGGCTTTTTACAAATAAGTAACCTATCCCGTGCGTTATTATTTCTCAAGATATTTTGTAAAACAATGACAGTTAATGCAACAATTCTGTAGTGTAAAGAACTCCATCTGTGGAAACCCGAATATATCTGTGTTTTATTTTTCTCACTGCATCATTCCCTGCCCTAATACCAATTTATTTGGAGTCGCCGCAACATTTATTTTTCTTCCATACTTCTCAATTAGTCGTCATCTTTGCATACTATCTAGCTATCATCCTTTCGCACAGTCCATTCATCGTTTCTTTGGTCCTACTCTTCATTCATACTAATAACTTTCCTCACGACATTTTCCTCATTCCTCCGCATCACATGTCCACACCATGGCAACCGGTTTCCACATAACTTTTCAGTCACCGGTGCCACTTTCAGACTTCCTCTTACGTATTCATTTCTTATTCTATACTTACATTTATAACACCATAGCAAAATAGTTTTTGCATTAAATTATATACCTATTGTTAAGAGTACTATTTCTACTCTCCTAGGTTCTTAGTGCAGACATTCCAATGTGAAGAGATGGCTTCATACCAAGCATAGGATATCGAATTAGGTCACTGTAGTGTTCATGAATGGTCGTCTGTAGTTGCATTATGCACTATTTCAATGATTTAACGATAGGTACTTGTATACTGCTTCAAGTGCTTACGCTCATGATGGTTCTTCAAATAGATTTGGTACATAAATTCACCTCCTTATTGGTAGGTAAACGTCTTATAACTAAACTAGCGATCCGCCCCTGTTTCACACGGTTTTAAGACTTGACAAAACATCGGGATTACTTTAATAAATAATATTTTTTATATAAAATAATTAATTAATTAATAATTTAATAATCATAATTAATAAATAAATAATTTAATAATCATAAGTAATAAATAAATAATTTAATAATAATAATCTATTTAATAATTAATTTCTTGAACGTTCAATATTAATGTATTATACACATAAACCTACCGGAACAAATTCTCTAAATGATGGTGAAAGCCGCATCGGTAGCCGTTGCGGAGTTTAGAAGAACAACGCGGTCACACAGACTGATACGAAAAGCGACTTTATCATAATATTTATAGATGAATTACATGTATTGATAGGAAAATGACAGGAGACATAATATTAAGGGCCGATTTCACCATTGAAATTGAACGCGATCAGCATTTCTAAAACGCGTTCAAGAGCTGTCAGTGTCAAAATTGTTATAGACTCACTATTGACAGCTCTTGAACGCGTTTAGTTGTTCTGAACGCGTTCAATTTCATCGGTGAAATCCGCCCTTAGTCTCCTATATCTTTTTTTGTATTTCGCAAAAGTCTTCTTGAAACGATATTTCATTGAACTTTAGATTGAAGATGTGTGAAAAATATTAAAGGTGAAATTAAACCAAAAGATAGAAAACTGTTTCTATAATCATTTTATCGCAAAAGAAGATCTAGATACCACATTAACAAAATATCGCGAGATATTTAACAATAAAGAGATTTTGATTCGAGAAGAGATTATATCCGTAGGTATCCCGTTGTCACCTTAAACAAGCGGCTTGTTCACAAAGGCATTAATATCCCACAGCTCCTCGAATTCCCGTCACACAACACGGCAATACATCAGTGCTTGATGAACCATTACCCGTATAAAACCGCTCCCAAAGTTTTCGCTCGGTTTCAGTCAGCCGTGCACGGAACAACAGATTCGGTCACTCGGTGTACAACGGGGTGCAGTCGGATAAAATATTTTGTATACAGGCAAACTACACTATCAATATTTGCTTTTATTATATAAATAACTTTTAAAGCTTAAACATAATCTTCCCGACCGATTTCGGTCACGGTGGCTAATCTCAACGGAGATTAGCCAGGTACGTAGGATAGTTCACAAGTGTGTGAACAAACACAGGTGCAGTTTCTATTCATTTACTCTCATAAGTCCGATAGAATGGCATCGCTAATGGCAAACTGAGTATAGCATAATCAGCTTATAACTTTCCCACTGCTGGGACAGGCAGTGGGCCGTAATCCACCACGCTGGCCCAGTGTGGGTTGGAGGATAAAACAGTCTTGTCTTCGGATTTTTGGTTCTAGGACATTAAGATGTTTTTCTTCACCGTTTTGCCATACTTATGAATGTAAAATAATTGACTACTAAGCACACTTACACCATTATTTAAAAGTTGTTGCAAGTTATCTGCCTGTATACCAAATGACTTGTTCGACTGTACTGTACCCACATTGGGCTATCGGCCGACCGATGCTAGTGCACTTGGCAACATTCCAGAACTGACTTTATGTTATTCTTGCAGCCGCCGTACTCTAGTTATCGTCAAATGAGACAATATAAAAGAACTTGAAATTAGTTTTTGGTTTTGAAATATTGAAATTATATTTTTCGTGAAAAGAAAGACCAAATCAGATTTAGTTTGAATTAGTTTTTGAACTTCGTTAATTCGTTTTTTTTTTGTTCTTCAATCAATTTACAGTTGCCTTGAGAGAACCTTTCTTATAAAATTTTCGTAATTAGATTACATAGTTTATTTTCCTTTATAAAAACACCTAAAATGTGTTGAACCGATGAAGTACCCGACGCTCATGCCATAGACATTGCACCATTTATCTTTTTTTTTCGTGTTCCATTCTACAGTCAACCAATTCTACAGTCTTCGTCCAATCGAGTGCGCAGATTTTCGAAAAAGCCGTAAAAAATTCAGACAATTTAAAAAGAGAACATGCAGTTGGCTTTTGTTCTGGGCGCGGCGTAGTTCGCAGTTCATAAAACATTGTTTGGTGCACATACTGGCACGGATAACCGACGATTTGCTTTACTAGTTTAGTTTCCTGCCAATGTTCATCGGCTATTCACTATAGACACTACACACCTTGTAAACTAGGTTACCTTGCCGCTTTGTCCAAAGAAAATGGTATAAACTTGCATAGTTGTTGATTTTAAAGTTCTTCACAAATTATAATAATTATGTAGTTTTAAATGCTTCGTCCTAAATATACATACAAGCCAGCCAATAAAGACTCGCTGGACATGGACATTTACGAAATACATTTATTTTAGAGATCGTTGGTTGGGAGCGAAAATCCTTGCGTCGCATTCCAAATTCAAATCCTAACACGCATCTTTTGGACAGCCACTCAAGTTTTCATTTGATTCAGACATCCGAAAATCTAAGTGCACTTGAACGTCACGGTATACCAACCTTTCCAAAATCGCACCAGAACTTCAATCGAAGAACTTTATATCGAAGCAGTTCCCGTGAACACGATGACCACATCTGTTACCGCCCCGGTTCTATAGCGGCCGAGCGCTGCAAGCAGAAATAGTCCTTATGGTGTATACATATGAACTTCTTCGAAGGTACTTTAAAATAGTGTCATTAGCATTACTATCGATTCTATTGAACCTATTTCGGCCTAATCATTACATTCATTAGTATTATTTTAGATTAATCCAAAATATATATCTACAATATTTGTTTTTTCCATATTTCGGTATAACTTAGATAGAAAGACTCCACTAATAATGGAACTGCTTGAAGTTCAACAACACTACCAGTACTATGCTATAAATATTTATTAATCAAATAAATCATAAACATTTAACTACCACTTAGTAATAGGTATTTAAGTGTTCTATAATCACTTCACAGCAATTCACTTTCACTGGATCAACTAAATGATTAAATCTTGTCTATACTATGCTGTGAAAAAGAAAGCCACTTACATTTTAACCGTGATAGTATCGCTAGTTAAGTGAACAATCGCGTTATGAAAACTAATTACACTGGAGCAATAAAGCTATTTGTCGATGTAAGAGCAAGACATGGTCAATGGATTACATGTCAATGTCAACTGCAGTATCGCTTCAAAACGGCGTATTAGTGATTCGCCCTTTAGTCGCCTGAAATAGGCGAATCAACCCTTTTAAATAATATTATTTTTGGGAAAAACGGCTTAACGTGCTTTCCGAGGCACGGAGGAGTCTCGGTATGTAAAGATGGTCACCCATCCACGGACCAACCCCGGCAAGTGTAGCTTAACCTGATGGATCGACCCGTGTGGCTGTGGTAACTTAGCTACGAGCTCCTCTATTCTCTACCTATAGCATTTGAATCGCAAGGGTTGCTTATTATAAAAAACACCTCACAAAAAAAAACACATAATTCGGTTTACCACTCCCGCCGCCCATAAAACTGTATCTATTTACAGACGCCAGCACATCAACCTACTACAATCTGTCAAATTTATTTAATAGATTTTCAACTTTATTACTAAAGCATAAGGTTCAAAGCTGATTGGGAAAATTTGACAGTTTCGGGTAGGTTGACCTGCTGGTGTCTGTACCGCCCCTTAGTTTCCCGTCTTTATTACAAACAGAGTAAGTAAGTAGTTCCACTCATTTACACATTATGTTCTAAGTAAACCACTGACCGCACAGTAAGTAACCACAGACCGCAGTTTATACTCAGTAGGTCAATCTGGAACAGAAACATAACTAAAATATGTAGAAATAACCCTGTCCGATCCGAAAGGGGCATATCGGTACGGCAACAACATTAGGTACCAAAAAGTAATGTAATGTAAAAATGTTTTTAACTTATTATTGAAAATAAAATAGTTATTGCTATTTAAACTTCACATTTTAGTTCCAGAATTAGGTACCCCAAATCCATTAAAAATTAGCAATTTTTCAACAAGGGTAATAAATCGTGTTATGACTTTTAGACACCCGGTAAAATACCTAAATGTTTTTTTCTATTTTCCGATAATTTCCACATAACACCCTCATAGGGTTTTTTTACATGTTGTATAGTCCGCGTGCGACTGCTAGTCACCGCCTGAGGTAAGTGAGCGTTGAGACAGACGGGGGAGGGCGCCATTGACAAAATTGGCAGACTGAGTTAGCTTGGCCTTTGTCTACCTCCCCCGTCTCACCGCTCACATACGACAGGCGGTATTAATAAGTAGTTGCAAGTGCGAAAGAAATTCTTTGACACTTCACACCGCCTGTCAACTATGAATTTCTTTGGCTTTCTTCTCTTCCAAATTGGAAGGTTACCGTTTTAATTTTTCAGAAAGGTTTAGGCCTATTTCTACAGTAATAATAAGTATCGTGCTGATGACAATCTTCATCAAGCGTACTGATACAAAAAAAAATTGAAATATGTTTGGCCCCAAAATTCAGATACGATGAACTTCGCTAACTGACGCAGTCATAAGGTCCTCAAGTGCACCGGCATCATCATGAACGGCTTAGATCTCTCTATGCCTTCATAGAGAGATCTAAGCCGTTCATGATGATGCCAATGACAATAATTATTAACTACTTATACCTAATTCATTACCACTTAGCAGGCTTGTTTTAATCAGGGACCGTGCAACCCCGGTTAAGAGTTAAGCTTTTCGAAAGGGTAAGCCGTTTATGAGGTTACCTTTATCTGATGTAACCCCTTGAATGGGTTCTGTGCTCAAAACCCATTAAAAGGGTTATCTCTTCAATATGGATAACCCATTGAATGGGTTCTATACCTAAAACCCAGTGAAAGGGTTACATGATAACCCATTGAATGGGTTCTATACTTGAAACCCAGTGAAAGGGTTACATGATAACCCATTGAATGGGTTCTATACTCGAACCGCAGTGAAAGGGTTAACCCTTCATTATGATAACCCATATAATATAAGGGTTTTGTTCGGGTTATCATATGGTTTTTCAATAAAATTGTGCTAAATAGGTGATGGTGGGGTGGGGCGAGCACCACGCGCATTGCTTTTATTTCACTAGATATCGTAGGCTTGTAGACGAAACACACGGAGTAAGGTGATGTGTCCTACAAAGGGTGACATTACAATTTTTTTTTTTAAAGTCTTTTCTTTAATTTTCTATGGTATAGTTACTTAGGTAATTTAACAATCTAAACTCTTAAGGACGCGTTTGCAAATTTGATAGGTATAGAATCGAACTACTACATTGACAAAGGTCACACACACAAGTGTACGCACGGTTAGTTGCGGGAATAGTAGTCAAGTGAACTAATTTTGGTACTTTGAAAGTTTTTGTTTCTCTATATTCTTTATAATACATAGGCATCTACAAAAAATATTTCGTATTGTTGTTTGTATTTTTACTAAATAATACTTAGATACAAATACCTACTTCAGTTATTGCTAGGAGGTACTGGAAGCCCTCTTCTGGTAGAAAGATGTGGGCTGTGGACTTTGGGCTAGTTTTGTTAGTTATGATGTGACTTTACCTCCAAACTTGATGGAGTGACCTGAAGGTGTACTTCGGTGACTGCTACTGGTACTCCTCGACGAGTAGAATTAGATGTGCCGAGTTTGGGCTCGTTTTGTTAGTTATGACGAGACCTTACCTTTGGACGAGATGGAGTGACCTGTAGGTGTACTTCGGTGACTGTCACTGGAACTCCTCACGAGTAGAACTAGGTGCGCCGAGTTTGGGCTCGTTTTGTTAGTTATGACGAGACCTTACCTCCGGAATTGATGGAGTGACCAGAAGGTGTACTTCGGTGACGGCTACTGGTACTCTACGACGAGTAGAACTAGGTGTGCAGAGTTTGGGCTCGTTTCGTTAGTTATGATGAGACCTTACCTACGGACTGAAAGGAGTGACCTGAAGATGTACTTCGGTGACTGCTACGGGTACTCTACGATGAGTAGAACTGGGTGTGCCGAGTTTGGGCTCGTTTTGTTAGTTGTGATGAGACCTCAC
The DNA here is from genome assembly GCA_949128155.2 of Xanthia icteritia. Classification (NCBI taxonomy): domain Eukaryota; kingdom Metazoa; phylum Arthropoda; class Insecta; order Lepidoptera; family Noctuidae; genus Xanthia; species Xanthia icteritia. Next base: position 15,189,134 of record OX421934.2, on the reverse strand, counting down.
CACCGGACTTGATGGACTGACCTGAAGGTGTACTTTGGTGACTGCTACTGGTACTCTACGACGAGTAGAACTAGGTGTGCCGAGTTTGGGCTCGTTTTGTTAGTTAGGATGAGACCTTCAGTCCGACAGCATCTCGTCTTGGTTTTGGCATTATAGCGATTGTTCAAAATTCACAAATACGCACTGACTAATAAATACCTAATAATATCGCAAAAGACGCCCGGGTTCAAAAAATCAAACAGCAAGAATGACAATTGTACGGTCCCAGCAAATGCCTGCAATAAAGTAAGTAACAAGTCCAGACATGAAAAAATCATAATATTATGTAATTTCGATATCCAGGCAGCAAAGCTAAAATAAACACTATATTACATGCAATAATGATCATAGATCCCTGTTTAGAAGCCGCTCGGTAAGTAGGCACAAAGGCGCCGCCGCGGCCGCTTAACGCGTGCTATTCCATTTTGCAACCTATGCCCATCATAGAGAGATCATATTAAATTGCTCCGTCAGTCGGAATGTTACGCTGTTATCGTTTTAGGAGAGTTGAAAGTGTAACCCTTTTGAATGGCTTAAATTAAGCCGTTCAAATGGGTTACCCACATCGTATGGGTTTTTAAATAACGGCTTAGAAAAACCCTATCGAAAACCCTTTCAATGGGTAACGGATATTTGAATGGCTTAAATTAAGCCGTTCAAATGGGTTACCCACATCGTATGGGTTTTTAAATAACGGCTTAGAAAAACCCTATCGGCTTAAATTAAGCCGTTCAAATGGGTTACCCACATCGTATGGGTTTTTAAATAACTGCTTAGAAAAACCCAATCGAAAACCCTTTCAATGGGTAACCCAAATGGTCCCTGGTTTTAATAGAATTACTTACTTATGAATGAGTCGCTACTAAGCAATTAGTTATTTAAATGTATTCTCATAAGCAAATAACACATTCACACGTTTCAAGGACAACAAGGACATTGTGCGTATCTATCTACTAATCTATGGTCGTCCATCCTAGAAACATGCACTAGGTCCAGCGGTAATTACCATAAACCAGCCAGAGATGGCGAACCCATATTGCGCGCGTTAAAATAAATAAATATAAGTTTAAAGCGTGAGAAAGATCTGGCGCCACTGTTAATTAGTGTGAAATCGTACGAATTATTCATTCACTTTTCATTAATGGATTATAACATTGAATTCTTAAATTTTAATTAAATTGTGTATTTAGACCGCCTACAACATGATTTTAATGCGACTACTGACTGACTACCAATGTCTAGTGACCTATTGTTTTTAGTTAGCCTTATTTTTTACATAATCAGTGGCACGGTAAAAACCTGGCACGTAGATTTAAAAAGGTTCGCCATCCCTGCCAATTACCATAGACTATCCTATTAAAGACCTAATACGGTTGACGGGCGAACGTATTAAAATTCTGCAATTGCGAGTCCTCGTATAATTATGTTCAGTCACAGTGAAGCAAACAAGCGCAGCTGTCGTCTGGGGAAAGCGGAGAAAACAAAGATGCTATCGTTTGCGGGTCTGTGCAATGGTATTAGTATTCTGGTCTTAGAATGTCCTATTGCTAAGTCAATATATCCAATTTTTCTAGGTTGAAAGACTAAGTGTGGATTTCACCAATGAAATTGAACGCAATAATTTGAATTGAAAAGGCTTAAATCTTTGCTATTGAATAAAGCATATTACGACATTTCGGAATTTTTCACAGACAAATTGTAATGACTGTTTTTTGACCTAGTATGTTATAGTTCAATTCCATTTGACATTTCACGTGACATTTTGTATTATTTTAATTATTATTTTATTATTTTGTCGCTTTTTATATTTTATTTTATTTGGACATTATTTTATATTTTTTCTTTTGACATTTTCTTATATTTTTTTTTTGTTTTTTCGCTTTGACATTTTTTTTATATTGTTTCTATTTTGAATTAGTATTATCAATTTCAATATTAATGACCGTTATAAATATTTGTACACCTTCGGGTATATCACAGCGCGCCTGTAATTTTATTTTATAACAACTTTTTATTGTACCTGTGTTAACAAATGATTAAATGACTTATGACTTATGACTTAACGCATTCAGCACATCTAAACGCGTTCAAGAGCTGTCAGTGTACAATATTCCATAACAATTTTGACACTGACAGCTCTTGAACGCGTTTTAGAAATGATGATCGCGTTCAGTTTCATTGGTGAAATCAGCAATTAAACACGGATAAACGTTGCGTTTTATCCCGTTCCAATTTTTTGTCATGATAGTGTTCTGTTACGATTTCATGATCAATGAGATTTCCATGTACCTACCTAAGTCGAACAGTATTAAGAGACATAGGTACTTACATGTGATCTGCAAAAAATCTTATAAAGTTAGGGATAGTTCACTTTACATTCGGATGGAGTTATATTTTGTTGCTGTAAATGTAATTGTAATTACAATAATATAAACCTGAATCGACTTTTAAGGTATTGATTCGAACATAATATTGAAAAAAGATCGAAACCCATGTAAAACCAAAATCAACGCATGAAATGCTGTTATTTCTATGCAATTTTCATTTGTGTGATATGCATTTTCCTCTATCATAATTCATAATACACGTAACTTTACTGTGTAGTCTTCTATTTATGTTCTTAATTGTATACAAACATGCGCAACACATACCTACTCCTTACCTACATTTATGTCTTTCGTCGTCAGCTTATCTATCTAGGTATGCTCCCTCCCTGTTGGGTCAGTCTCCTGAAGAGTTGGCAACACTTCGCTAAAACCGACAGTGGCCGACGATCAACGAATGGCGACAATAATTTAGATTTTACGATTATTATCTCCGCTGTTACTGTAGCGTCTACGCCTGTAAACAAGTTTATTCTTCACGTTTTGTGAAAATAACTAGGTACCTACCTACTATTAGTTTTCCTTTTCAAGAACAAAAGAGATTCTAGTTTATTACTTAATAATAGCTCTGATACATATTGAAAAACTTTTATCGTACAGTATGAATCTTCATTTTTGTTCCGATAATTTTTATACAGTTTTCAAACATTCGTTTTTCATGAAATACTTTTCCAATTCTCAACTCAACATTCTTAAAACATTAAATATAAATATAAAAATAATAAAAAGATTTCAAGCCTTGGTCAGAAATTTTATTCACGATAGCAAAAAATGTGTCGAAAAAATGTCAAGCCAACATTAATTAGAATTACACACGTACAAAAACTGGCGAGCCTAAAAACCAGTGCACAAAAAACCTAAGTCAAAAAACCTGTGTTACCTACCACAAATCTAAATCTTAACTTTGAACAATTTGTCAGTGTGTCTGCGCTGTCGGAGGACGTGGGACTCTTCTCACGGATATTACAACACGTAACATAATGCAAATGACGTCCTCAAATACCCATTGTTCCGTATTTACGACGACGGGAAGTAATTACAAGTAATTGTAGTTTTTATTCAAGTATTTATTGCGATTTCTATATAAATTAACATGTTTTGTGCCTGATGCGCGACGAGATTTGGCACAAAACATTCATTACCTAATAATTAATTTGGGGTATCGTTTTCATTGCGACCTGTTATTCTTAGCGCCAATATTTTGTTTGTGTTGTCTATGCTAATTAACTTTTTATAAGGTGCTAGCAATACAACACATCGTCAACTGTGTAAGATCATCAAAATATAATCTAATTAATTCATTGCAGCATTCGAATTCGACTCGTTAAAACTGTCAAAAAGACCCGATTTCTTCAGGCCATTTTTTTAATAATGAATGCGTTCCAACTTCAAATTACGACTCATTTATCAACGCGTTCAAAGTTAGACGTTTAATGAATGTAATTAATTTGAAGAAATTGCCCTGTAATTTATTTCTAGAACGCATTCCTAAGAATTATGTCATTGTGGTCCGATTCGGTATCGGAAACGCCATCACGGGCGAGTCCATCAAAGGGTCGGTGTTCGACAAGCCGAGCCCACTTGGCGGCCGTTTCGCGACCTCTTTCCCTATTCAACACATTTGGGTCAATCGGAGCACGGTGCAGCTAAAGTATAATGCAATATTTATAACATTACAGCTTGTTGCCTTTTGTGACTATGAAACGCGACGTAAAGTATGAATGGACTTATTGTGGGAGTACTGAAGAACTTTCAGCGAGTTATATTAACCATTTATAGATCAACAATGTTGTTGTTATGGATTTAAAATAGACAAAGCAAGAATGTATTAGAACTATATTTTAAGCCTCGTGTAGACACGACACCGGTAATTGTTCTAACGTGAAGTTCTCTTAGAAATTGTTTTGTTACAGTCGCGTCGCGCCAGTCTGCACGAAGCTTTAAATGTGCGGCTTTGCTTGATTAGGCACACAGAGAACAACAGCACTCGATTCTTATTTAATTTTTCCAGATGCTGTACCTATTGTTTTTCCACTAAAACGAGCAGTAAATTATCTATCTATGTAGCCTGCTTGGTTGAGTAGGTACCTAACCAAAAGTAAAAAATAACAACGATAAAAAAAAGATGTGAGCATTGCGTAATAGCGTTGGATTCTAAAGCAAGTTTATCAAGCATGTTAAACAGAATAATCAAAGCTTTAACGTCTGTCTAGGATAATAGAAATTGATTTAGGATTCCTTAACCACTTTATCCTAAATTAGGATTTGAGGTAAAGTTTTGGCAAGCATTGAACAACAAAAACAACGCTTTACATAACAATATTGATGAAGATCAAACCTATAAGACACCCAACCTGGGCTGTGTCTAATACATGGCCTACGAAGGCGGGCTCATAAAACTTTAATCGGCCAAGTGTAGATCGATTCAATAAAAAAGATAATCTGAAACATCTGTTTTGGCACACAAATGTAAAGTTAACATCGTAAAAATAGGAATTAGGTTTAATTACCTCAATACTATTTATGAACCATTTTTTTTGAGAGACCATCTTGATAAATCCCATGACTCCCACGAGACTATACTTAACGATGCTCGTCCACTCCAGCGCACCATGCTAACTGGCTTATATTTTTAACCACCTACGACATGACATTGGTTCTCAAATAGTTCATACCATTACTGTAGTGTCAGTTAATTGCTGTAACAGGGCTGTTATCACGGTTTACTCAGGAAATCAGGAGTCCCAGGCTCACCATCACATCCAAGTCTTAGTCCAGCGTTCGCTTCACGTCTCATCTGCCGCCATTTGTAGTCACTGACAGTTGACATTAGTGACAGCTTCCAGACTCCTTGTGTGTGAGACTACAAGTACCGAGAATAACCAACTATTAATAAAAAGAATAAATCATAACATCTTCAGCAACTAGCTCTAAAAAACACTCGTCGAGCCATTTAAATTCTGGGTCACTTCCTGCTTGGAGGTAAGTGAGTATCATGGCCTGTAGGAAACAGCACTCGTTGAAATATACATATAGCTAAAGCCCTTAGATGATTGGACAATAAAAGTTAAGTAATTAATTAAAACCAGATCAAAACAATTGAACATTCAATTTAATTCATTCATGCAAAGGCTTTGCAGAAGCTGGGTGGTTGTTCAGTGACAGCTCGGCCCGAGACAACTCAACCCGATGCCGTTTTTAAACTGTAACGATTTTTGGCGATAGAACTAGGTACAAATAATTTAAATATTCGGTTCAAATACTCCCTTACCTATATTCTTTAAAAAAGGTTCTGTTGAAAGATCAGCATCATCCAATTTTATTCTCATAACAAACTTATAAGCGATATTGGTTTTGCCGTTTTGCGCGGATGTGACGCATATTTTCCCTAAACTTGTATCTTTTTTAATTTTGTGTAAGTACTTACTTTTTTTTTTGCGTCATGTTTACCGCAAATAAACGTACCTATTTTCTTTCTTTATTTCTTTTCTTTCTATATTAGATTATAGATATAGCTCGTACCGATACAAGAAAAGCAGAAGAACACATGCACATAATAATGCGACGTTCACACTTCTCATAAAAGTCTTGGATAATATTCCAGTAACATAGCTTAGCGTAATATCAGTAAAGCTACTTCATAACATAGACTTCATAAACTTAAGGCACCTTTGTCATGATGATTCTTATAATAAAATATTCTGACATTGTTTGACAGGCAGGATGTAAAGACGCCAGCACATCAACCTACTACAATCTGTCAAATTTATTTAATAGATTTTCAACTTTATTACTAAAGCATAAGGTTCAAAGTTGATTGGGAAAAAATTACAGTTTCGGGTAGGTTGACCTGCTGGTGTCTGTACTTACCTATCTTATCTTATGTGTCTCTCCAACTATGATCCAGTTTGACACAAAACAACGGATGTACCTAAAGCCTATAATATCATAATAGGAATCTCGTCGTAGGGTCTAATTAGGGCATTCAGTAACAGGAAATTGGATTGGGTTCGTCTACACTATGTTTTCACAATGCGTGTAAAGACTCCGCGGAGACTTAGAGTGAAAAGAGATGTCAAAATCACAGGGTTTCTTGATTAAAAATATTAACGTGGGCTAAGTTCGTTTAGCTTCGCTCATGTAGCTAAAGCGTGTTTGCATACTTCGGTTCACACAGCAAACTATGAACTGAAGTTTGAAAATACGCGGTAGCTACATGAGCGAAGCTAAACGATCTTAGCTTCGGTCCCCGTATGGCCCTAGCAGCATAGATGCTTATTTTTAAGGTTCCGTACCTCAAAAGAAAAAAACAGAACGGTCCGTCAGTCTGTCTAGGCCCTTTTTCTCAGGAACTTACTTATCTACGTGTTTTATATTAATTTAAAATTTAATTAATATAAAACACGTAGGTCTGTGGTCCTTGGACCTCTAATAAATTTAAGCTTCTAAGTCAACGCAATAAAAAAAATCGGGCATTTATGCAACATATTTTGGTATGTGAAAGAAAGAAAGAAAAGAAAGAAAAATGCGTTTATTGGCATTACAAAAAATACACCTTAAAACTATAAAAACAGAAAACAAATTATTATAATGCCAAAAGGGCCTCAGCTCAGCATAATGTCAGATGACAACACAAAGTGTACCACCTGACGCAGATTTTTTTTTTTTTGTGCAAATAAATCAAAAACTACAGGGTACTTCCCGTTGACCTAGAATCATGAAATTTGGCCGGAAGCAAGGTCTCACAGCATAAGTAAAGGAAAAAGTCCGAAATCGTATTTTTTTGAACGTAAAAAAATATTCGATTACAAACTTACATTTGCAGTTGGAGAATTGGCCGTGACATATAACGATTTATGAGAAACATGATTTTTAACAACTAAGTTAAGTTTGTTTTTGGGATAAATTAATCCCAACTACGGAACCCTTCGGTGTGCGTGGTACGATATACACGTCCGGTTTTTTTAAATCAATAAAGTCGTTTCCGTGCCACCCAAAATACGATGAAAATGTACCTGAACCTGCAACAAAAACATTAACAACTGAGGTGAAATATCTTAACACTTAATACAGCACTCGAACTAAACACTAATCAACGTGTAAGCGACCCATAACATAAACCAGTCATCGCAGTACTACCGCACTGCGCTACCCGACTACGAACGCCTACAAGCCACCAAGTATGTACCTCTCTTCTGGAAGCGCTCCACGACTTAAACTAAATTACTCCAATTTAATACCAGTTTGAGCCCCAGTATCAACCCAGGCTAAATAAATAGAATAACTTAATCCGTAGCTGAGCGGAAAATAGCTCCGATGTCGAAAGTGAAAATGAGCGCGATACTTTAATGCGGTTGATTATAAAGCGATTAATTTGTTACACATTGGATTAAAATGGAGCTTTTTTTCTTTTTAATCATTGAAAGCTTCTGATTTCTCATCTTCCCAACTCCATCATTTTATTCGTACAATTCCTGTGCTCTGCGCAGCAATTTCTGATCTCAACTCAGGTACCATTTTCTCAGGTTTTTTCTACAAACCCATGTATTCCATCTCGTAAATCGTACCGCGCCGTGCTCTATGCAGTCACCTGCATTTGGGAGAAACATGCGGGACCCATAAAAAATAAAACACGCCATCCCGATACGATAGGTAGTAAGTACCTAAGAGAAAACATATAATATTCGCTGGGCTGAAAAAATATAACACGCGCTAGCGATTCGATTGAAGACGAACACGTATAATTACTATCTTACTCTTAAAAGTTTCCATTATTACCTTCTTGACGGCCATCATAAATTAATCATTCGCCTCAAGCCGTAATTACAGAAGTCATCACGCATCACTGGGTTTATCAAGTTTAGCGTCGATACAGCTCAGACCTGTCATCGAAGCGACACAAAACATAGCAATGTTCGAAGTCCATGGATGGCTACATACGGTATTGTTCACTACAGCTTCTCATATAAGCGGCAAGCTATATCAACACATTGTCATCTAGATTGAGTGGTGTTTAATAGCGAGTGATGGCTGCGCTTCGGTGAAGCGTTGCGGTAACTAAATGCTGTGCTATACGAGGCTATACGTCAGTATGTACAAGAGATATCAAGTTTTTAATACATGGAGTAATTGTTCTTACTAGTATGTTTTTTCATGTTTTAAGAGCAAGCAAGCGTGTGATTTTCCGACAGTGAAAATGCCACAACTTCCTCGCCAGTAGAAGCCGAGAAAGACAACTTAGGAATTTCATCAGTAAAAAGATTTTACAGACAGGTGTAACTACATAAATCTATGGTTTCTAATCCATTTACCAGACGTGTCAATAATCCCAAAATCCGCTTTTATCGTTAATACTTAGCAGCGGTCATTTTGAAGCCCATATTCAGTAGTATGTTTAAGAGTTGATATGAATAATAAATCAACTTTGTAGCAAAATATTCGTTCGGTAAAACTAAAGCAAAGTAAACTTAGTAATAAATAGTGTGGCACCTGGGGCACAGCGAAACATGTTTAAAATTGTCGGGTAGCTGGCCCAACCCTAATGAGTAAGTATCGGACTGACCCGTAAACCCTAATCGATTCCAACAACTTTCACGAGAATAGAGCAACTCACAATAGATACTGATTTGAATTCAAAAATATTCGAACACAAAACTGCATTTAACATTTTCCAGCCTGTGCTGTCTTACTTTTGGTAGACCTCATTCCAATTTCGTATTGCGATCCTGTATAATTACGTGGCTATTTTCAAGAAAAGCACATTATTACTTTTTAAGTAAACGAATTTTCGGTAAAGCTATTTTTTTTTTTTTTTATATGTCCAACGTCAAAGTTTCAAAGGACATTCGATCTTGGCACAAAGCATTCTTCTTTTAAATCCTTTAGAAGTTTGAAAATAAAACTATGTAGGTACTTTCAAGTTACGGCCTCTTTTTTACTGGTTCCAAACTTAAATGGCGTGCTCTATTTTAGTTTATGTTCTTGATAACACTTTAGTATCCCTGTGCGGTGTGATGTGCCCTAAAAAAATTATTACCAATACCTCCATGACTTATACATTTTATCTTAGCACGTACAGAGCTTATGACTGGCAATGATTCCCAGGGTTTTATACGTACGCTTTAAATTTTATGTAGACCCTAAATAATTCACTGATATTTTAGGCATGACATGAGAAACAATGGTTCTTTGGTTAAGTATCTTCATAAAATTCTCAAATACATATACAGATGTTATAAATTCTACATGATTAACGTGCTTAGCTAAAATTTACGTCAATTTTTATTGTAGTCTAAAAGTTAATAATTTTAGTCGTAAAGTCGCCAAACCTGCATAACATTTAGTGGGTTTCAACTTTATAGCTGTGAATATGTTACTAAAATTATTCCAATTATCATATTATATATAAATAATTCATATTCATAACTGTGGAGGTCCTTTGAGAAATACTGCGTATCAGTTTCATTCAACTTATGCAGCGGCGACAATGACATACAGCCAAGTCCGTTCCTGAACCGAATCCGCATTCTGCACATAAATTAATGTTTTTTTGCTGCATTATAATATTCTGCTAGTCTCATATTAATTAAAATTTGAGCAAAGGCATTCCAATGAAAAATAGGTACGTAGATCTTGGAAAATGACCCAGGTAAATTATAATAAGAATGTAAACAGTATATCGAAAACTAATATCTATTTTAATACAAAAAAACAAATGTAACGAATTTTGTCTCTTTATTAAAACCAATTTGACTGTTTGCCGAAGAGCTAGTTAAAAACTGATAACCTATACTAAAATTGTTGTATTTGCAAACCTTAATAAAAGTACAAGTTATTCTCAACACAGGTTGGATCTGTGACAGCGTTGTCGAATATTTGGCATCAAAAACAGTGTTGCGCGAAAGTTCACACTTCACACCTTCTCCGCCTGACAGTTGGCGCCATAAAAGTTGGCGCAATCTGTCACACTTCGACGATACATTTTTAATTACGCACCAATAAATGTAATTTGTCCCGAGATAAATATCCTGCCTATGGATACCAATAAACCTACTTTAATATTTATTAGAAAATTACATCACGATGCTAATAAAATTTTCACAAACATAAACATTTTTCCGGCACGTTTTTTGTCAAACAGTAGACAGAAAAGGTGTTAAGTATGGCATTATGGGCCAATATCCTAATTCAAACGACAGTGAGCGCGGTGCGGGGTCACCGACCGGCCGTAACTGGGTCAAGCCGACTTGACGTAACTATTTATAGCCGATGGACGGCTAGGTTTGACAACACGGCTTGATGCCCCGCGGCCCGCGCGACTCCCTATGTGAATTTAGAATGAGAACTTGAGAGTGTTGGTATTGTGGGCTCGGGTTAGCTTTGATTACCAACGTGTGTTAGGTCGGTTGACCTAAGTGGTCTTCAGATCTCTAAAGCCGCGGTCCCACGGCCTGTCGACGCCAGTCGCGGGCCGTGCCGAGCATTCCCACCGCAAGCCTTTTCGGATCTACGGTTCCGACGGTCTGTCGGCCTGGCCTGGCGCAATCTGGCCTGTGAGAAAGCGGGGGTGGGACCGCAGCATTAAGCTATGTTTACACAGAGACCTCTGTAAACTAAGTATAAACCTAGCCCTTACAGTGCTAGTTACAGCATTAAATACCGACTTGCAAAAACAACCAATTCGATTTAAGCCTCGTGCAGACTGGCACCACGCGACACCGGAATTGTTCTACCGTGAAGTTTTCTTAGAAATTCTATTGTTAGTCTCGTCGCGCTAGTCTGCACGACGCTTTATTGTTAACAAATATTACACAGCTTCCAAAACCCTTTTTTTTGTACGGGAAATTATCAAATAACTTCTCTGACTAAAACCCACCCGTGTTCCTTCAGTTTCCTGTATGTTGCCAGGGGCCATGGTATCCATTCGGACTTTCCCGCAACTCCGGCAGGCATCGGTACTATCGGACCAGATTCAGTTGCTGACATCTCTTTGAGGCAGCTTCCAAAACCCTCAAAATAAATTGCAAACATTTCAAGTTTATAACTACGCGAAAATCAACCCCATCTGGAATGCGTGGAATTGTAAACTGCAGTCGCGAAGTCATTGTGTTGTGATACAAAATTCCACTAATAGTCAGTCAGGCGTCTGACTGTCTGGCACAATATCTGACCAGTCTGCTGGACTGATGTGTCCACACGGAATTTGATAGGATTTTTACTACGCACAACGACTAATCACTTCTTTAGAGAAAATGTATTTTAATTTATGAAATGAGGTTAAGAAAATTAACATTACTTACAGGATAGCATAGTTTACATAATTTTATTTAATTTATAGACGAACAAAACACTTTAATTTACGGTAGGTACCTATATTAAAGTTATTATAAAAAAGTGCTGTCACAATTTCAATAAAATCGGTTTCTGTCAGAGTATTGAAATCGAATAAAGTTGAATAGAAGCAGTATGCGATTATATCTCTCTCTTCTGAGCCTTTTCCCAACTATGTTGAGGTTGGCTTCCTGTCTAACCGGGGGCAGCTGAATACTAGTATTCTACATGGAGCGACTGCCTTTTTGACGTCCACAACCCAGTATCTGGGTTATACGATACCCATTGGTAAGACTGGTTGTCAGACTTTCGGGCTTCTGATGACCCGTATTGATTGTCAAAGATCCAGGAATGATAGCCTCCACCAAAGGCTTAAGAGGGAACAGGACCTAAGAGGAATTGCAAAAATAGGTTAATTTAAATTTAAAATTGTGAATGAAAATGTTAATTTATAATTTCTAGAAACTATTGCCGTCGTCTTACCTCAAGTCTGCCCCCGTAGGATGCGAAAGGAACAGCTGTAGCTCAGACCGATTATATCACAAAAAAAATTCGAGATCGGCGTTTCGTATTCCCCTTTTTTCTCCTCGAAAACTGAGTCGATTTAATTATTTTATACATTAAAATGTTAAGAGAGAGTATGTCTAGGTTCCTATCATTTTCTTTTATGTTAAAAACTTTTTAAAAACTTTTTTGAATTTGTCTGGTAGTCCTCTAATCACGGCGAAATAATGGGGCATTTTCGTTATTTTTGGAGGGTCATATTTTCTCTACCAATAAGTTTCTGAAAAGAGGAAATAACAGGGACGTGTTTACAGCAGAACTTGATTTTATGAAAAAAAATGATTGCTCTAGAGGTATTATTCAGGAAGAAAAAAATGGAATATATTTGTATGGAGAATCGCAGGCCCTGTTCCCTTTTAACGTGCTTTCCAAGGCACGGAGGGGTCTCGGTATGTTCTGATCACCCATCCACGTACCAACCCCGGCAAGCGTAGCTTAACCTGATGGATCGACCCCAGCAGCTGTTATTACTTAGCCACGAGCTCCACAAGCAGAATGCGATTATATGTAGGTATCAAAATCAATATACTCATGTGGATGTATTGATCCTTCCTATTCATTCTGTTTATTCCCGCGGAATATCGGAGAGATCCCTCCTATTATTATTGTACCCTTACGTGGAGTAGGGTTGAAAACCGACATTAACTTATGTATTTTTCTTGTTTACATTTCGTACATAGTACCTACATATACCGTACAGCCGTACCTACTCTGATGTAGGTAGGTACCTATTACAAAAAGACAGTAATCAATAAAAATGTTGAATATTTCCTCAAACACATCGTCGGTCGAATCACGAAAGGGCTTATCTGAGTTATACCAAATTTTTCAGGAGAGCGATTTTTAATAAAATGTACAATTATGTGCCGTCGTAACATTTTACCTAATTCTTATATGAGGTTTATACAATACTCGTTTTGATTAATAGTTAATTCTGTTTATATATTTAATTAACTTTTTTGTGTAAAACTGTTGGCTGTGGAGATATTCGATTTTTTTTTTTAAAAAGTTTCACTGACGCCCCTTTGTGATTTTCAATCAATCCAATTAATATCATTAATTTCATTTACGCCCGGTATCTTGGATTTAAATTAAATGAAAAACGGGAAGTATACTGAAGCTTAAGCTTATTTTTTAATATAAGAATCTAAAAAAATACTGGTACATAAAATATTCAAAAAGGGTCGAAAAACGAATCAAAATAAGTAGTAATTCTTATACTAAATCTACCCCAGGATTGAAGATTATTTTAGTAAAAATAAACTTCAATCGTGGGGTAAGCTTTCGTAGTAATAAACATGTTCTCGATTCCTTATTATCGGTGTATCTCCGCTGCACATTTTCATTAGGTTATACTTCTGTTTGGAATTTTTTTTTAAAGAGTGGTTTAACTGTTCGACGTTTGTCCTCAACCAATGTACATTACTTCGTTTTAGTGATATAGATTTGTATTGTATTTCCATGTGACTTGTTTTAAAGAACAGTGTAGTAGGTTGGGTTCTCAATACTCTAAACTCCATGACGTCTGTCCACTTAAATGACTGACCAGTTTGGTCATCTCCCTTTTTTAACTGTAGCAACTTTAGTTTTGAGGCTTCTGGATTATGATAATTTCAGATATTTCAATGACCTGTCTTTGAAATATCTGAAATTATCATAATCCAGAAGTCTGACCTCATAAGGCTTTTTGCGTGCCAATCGTATGATCGGTTCCAGTTGACTGGGTACATACATGTTTCCAACCTGATTCATTGCAAACGCTATCGCGCTATGGACAGAATCACCCTCACTTTGCCCATGAAACGAACAAAAGTAATGCAAACTGATTTCTTCAATCGATTCACTGTTACTAATCACATATAAGAGCAGTGCCGCCATTGTGGAGTTTTTATTCTGGCCTACACAGCCGTCGCTGAACATACAAACTTCTTTCACTCCCCTTCTATCACAATTTGTTAAGAAATAATGTACACTAGTAGACATAACTGATGATACGCCTATTCGTGATGTTTTAAACTAAAGGAACAGTAGATAGGGCTCTTCGCGACTACTCCTAAGTCATTAAAGACTGAGATTTTAGTTATGCCTTTTCGTGACATAATAAAACTTGACATCTAGAATTCAATGGTGTAAATAGCTCAAAATCCGAAATTTTGTTGGTTGCGCCCCTTCGTGATTCGACCGACGACATATTTGAGAGTACTTAGGTAAAATAATAAAACTCGAACCTTTAACAATCCTTTCTATGTATTTATAACTAGTTGTTGCCCGGACTTCGTCTGCAATCCGGAATTAAAAGTAGTCTATGTCCTCCTCCAGGTCATGGTCTAGCCATGGGCCAAATTTCATCTAACTCCGTTCAGTCGTTTTAGCGTGAAACCGTAACAGACAAACAAACTCACTTTCGCATTTATATTATTAGTTAGGATAGACTTCAATTAATGCTCATTAAAATCAGCTGACACCAGCACGTGTACTGCCTTTTTTATGACGGCATTTAACTATGTACCTACACTAGCTTTTAACCGCGTGATTTTTTTTTTTGACATCAATATATTCTATAATCATAACAAGAGAGATACAGAAACACACAGGGAAGAAAGAGAAATCTTGTTTCTCATCTCTGGCTTGCCTTTATTGGCCAGCTGGAGTAAACACTGTCGAGGAACAAAGCTCCCATCTTATTCTTGCCTTAATTAGCTGGCTTGAGTGGAGATTCGCAAGAGCAAACGTGCTCGGAGGAAGGAAGTATTCCAGTAAATGCTTGTAGGGATTTTGACCATCTTCCGGGCTCTGGGATTGTTCTGAAAGCCGTGGAATACCTCTCCACTCCTTAAGCACCTCAGGATATGTTGGCCCCTTATCGCCACGTCATTATGTGCTAGCGACAGTTTTCGGGGGCCCATTATTGAGTATGCAAGTCACCCCCTGCCATTTTATCCGTGTATATATAAAACATTGATCAGGCAGGGGCCATAGTCCTTCCATAGTTCCAGATCACCAGTGAACTTGAGCCACCCAAACCCATAGTCCAATATCTTTGTTTCCATGTCCTGCAACAGTTCTACACCAACCGGGGGTTATCCTTGGGTGCACTAGCATAGTGCATACAGGGATAATCGTCGGTTGGTGCCTTATTTCATTAAAAACGTCTAACGGCCTCTGCGAATTGGCTTCGTCCCCTCGTACGCCCTCTAAAGGTCCGGGAGTCGGGACCCCAGGTCCCGAAAAACACATTCTAATAATAAATCCTTATTGGCATGCAACTAAGGCCCATGACACTCGGAAATACTGTAGCTTCCCATTAATGAAAGATAATTCGTAATCGGATCAGTAGTTCCGAAGATTAACCCCTACATACAAACAAACAAATACATCTTTATAATATTAATATATGATGTAACTCATACAGACGCCAGAAAGAGAGCACGCGTCAGGTTCTTGGACCATATTCCTTAACAGCGGAAGCACTCATGACAATAAACAGGCGGTTCCATTCCACCTGATGACCACTGACATTCGTCGAAGGAAACGGAAACGCGAAAGATAACCGCAGTCCGAAGGTTTGGGCCACATAACAGTCGGACACTGCACGTTTTGGGACAACAATGGACCATTAGAAACACTTTTTGTACCAAAACTGGAACCATTTTGGGCCCAGAAAAAGTGGTCGCCATTTCTGGAGACATTTTAATTCTATTTCTAAGATAAACACATTCTTACGTCTTACTTATAGATTTATGGAAATCTCTTCAGGACTAAAGTTTTATTAGACTTTTTATAAATAGATTGATGAGATTTTTATTCCGAAATTGATCCTCTTTAATGTTCACAAGAACCATTCATTTATTAGGGTTCCGTATCCGATGGATGCCAAACGGAACCCTATTACTAAGCCACTGCTGTCCGTCCGTCTGTCAGCGGACTGAATTTCACGAACCGTAATAGTACAGACGCCAGCAGGTCAACCTACCCGAAACTGTCAAATTTTCCCAATCAACTTTGAACCTTATGTTTTAGTGATAAAGTTGAAAATCTATTAAAGAAATGTGACAGCTTGTAGTAGGTTGATGTGCTATCGTCTGTACAGCAATTTTTTTTACAGGTGGTGTTTTTTTATTGCCGCTTTTAATTAACTTTATTTTTTTAAGTTGTTAACTTAAAAAAATAAAATTAAAGGGGATCCCCAAGAAACGTGTTTTTTTTACTAAAGTAAAGAACGTACCGTACATTTAGGACGGTGGTGCGGAACCCTTTGCTTGGCACTTGGCAATTTTTTTAATTCATCACACGTTGTGATTTAAATACCTCCTTGAAAATATGCTTTCACATATTTGAATTTCCAATGCAGATGCTGCCAATAAGCCTTTTTCCTAGCGCATCGATGGCAAAAAGTTCAAACATGTTTGTTGTGTGGGCACGCGAGGTTAGTTCTGCACTAATAGGCCTTGAAACTTTGATTAAGCAACTCAAGTAGGCCGCTAAGCACAATCTAGCAAATGGGGGATTATAGATCCCACTGATACCCAATGCGAATGCGTTGCTGACCAAACCATGTCCAAAGATATAAAAATATGTTGGTGTCCAAAGTCTCCACAAACCTGCACTTCTGAGAACCAAAACAATGCCACTGATGCCGCGATTGACGTAGCCACCTACTGAGCCCAACTCGTTTAACATATATTTACCATCGTCTCGAAAAGAAGAAGACTCCAAAACAAAACCTTCACAATTATACTTCTCAGAACTTAGTGAAGGGATGACTGTGCATAAACTGTACCTAGGTATGCCTCTCAATACTAAAGCACGTGTATCTTGTTTGCAGGTCCCCCGGGACAGTTTCAAGCACATAGTGAAGGCATGCGAGTGTCCTCTCTACTGGAAGATGCCGCTGTTCCTCGCCACGCAACAGAACCTGCACGTGCCGGTCGACGGACACAAGTTTATAGACTTCTGGAGAGAGTAAGTACTACAAAGTATCTAGTAGATACCTAGTTTCACATTGTCGAGAGTTTGTCTCGTTCACTAGTATTAGGTCTCATGGATAAGGGCGGAAGAGAAATTGTATAGAAATTCTCTTTTAAGAGTTTTAACATTTTATACCGACCGTTCTTAAGATTTTTTTTTTACTTTTGTGTTTATTCTTAGTATGTAAGCCTTCTTAAACAATAAAATATAAAAGCTAGTTTAAGCCCTCTGAATACAGCAATGCTTTGACGACGATTATGAAGATTGTTCCTTTTTTTCTTGTCTCTTGATATGTGTGTACATAAACTGTTAAATAAATAAATAAGATTGGTAGAAAACAAATAAGAAAAGCAATTTCGTAAATAAGGTAGGTATATTATCAGATATCTAAAAGAAACCTGTGAAATCTATCATCAAATATAATTTCAATTATTGAGCTAGAACGAGAGCGATTATTGATTAGAGACTCCATCACATCACTCTTTGAGATAGGTACCCAAAAAAAGCGGTAACAATTTAAAAATATACAAGCATATTTTAGGTTCTTCCCCAGCCTACTTTGCCTACTTACCCCATATTAAAACACCACGAAAACTCCGCCGTCACCGTAATCTGAAACATTTTGAAAGGGCGATAACATCAAGGTTAAATACGTAATATAAGTTCAGCAATATCATAAAGAAAATTTATAAATTTCACAAATTCTTCAGGTTGAAAAACTTAACGGGCATCTAACGACACCGCCAGGCATTGTTACTTTTACTAGTATTAATTACGTTTCCCTTGGAAAATCTTAAGAAAATAAAGCTGTGAAAAATAATTAAACAAATGAAGAAGTAAGTTTTCCCTTGAAAGTAATAGCTTTAACTTACTTAAGTATACAGATGCTAGATAATGTTCTTTTAGTTATGAACTAAAGCGTCTTGGAATTTACGTTTAAAAACTAGTATCGCTAGCGGTAATTGTGCGCGTACATGCCGCTAAAGCTTGGTAAGCGGTTCCGTCATATTATAACGGCCGTCATGAAAATCTGTTATTTTCACCAGTAATTGACATTAAGAGTGCTTATCCTAAAAGTTGACAATGTCAAAAATAGCTGTCAAATATTTACCTGTTTTGATTAATTTGACAATATTACTGTATGGAAATAAGAAATGTGGCTAACTAGCGAACTAAAATATTGATTATAAAATGCAATAGTTAATATCGTAAAAAAAGTATTTGGAAACTTTCCAAGTGCCTTTTTTACACCTAAAACGGTTAGAACATCAAATTCAGTGTTATAATTGCAATTCATTATTAATATTCTAGTTCGCTAGTTAGCCACATTTCATATTTCCATACAGTAATATTGCCAAATTAATCAAAACAGCGAAATATTTGACATCTGTTTGCGACACTGCCCACTTTCAGAATAAACGCTCATAAGGTGTCAAAAAACGTTCTGTATTTGTAAACCAAAGCATAAGAAATGGAACTCCTTTCCGGAGTGCCTCATTCCATAATCATGGGGTGACATCACTGACATCGAATCCATCCATCTTCATGAAGAAGCAATCTTCAGTCAAACTGTCTTTTGCTTTCTTTTTTCAACTTTAAACCTATGGGTTATATGTACAGAAATTCAGGTTTATAGTCGACAATCAGCAATAGTTTCCCGACACCATTATAGTTTCGTAATGTGGGTTCGTTTAAGGCACTGTCGTGTCTTGTTGCCCTAAATGCTCAGTGACATACAACTCCAAGCGAGCATTGTTGATGGATGCACCCATCTGGAACAGATAAGTGTTGTGCTCGAGAGGAAAATATATGGATGTCCAAATATAGAGTTTAATTTAGATGAATGGCCTCAATTTGTGATGAGACGCATTGTCTTTTACTAAAAAAAACGAAGGGTTCTGTAGGAAGATTCTAGTATAAAAAGGCCCCTCTGTTTGGATAAGACGGAGTATTATGTCGTACTGACCAAATCGTGGTTGTCTTTAGGTGCCTCCTCTGAGCGATCTTCTTCATCAGCATCTGCCTTGTTTTTTACAACTAAGTTGGGATCGGCTTCCAGTCTAACCAAATGCAGCTGGGTCACCCCACGATTCCATATTATTCCCGTTGGAGAATCCGCCTGAGAAGACAAGTCATGTCGAATTCCTACCGACTAAAAGCCTATGATGTTCTTCCTACTAACATGAATCGGAAGTGCGGGATTAAGAAACTGTCCCTAAGAAATTGTCACTTCAAATGGTACACTTTGTGTTGTCATCGGACATTATGCTCAGCTGAGGCCTTTTTGGCATTATAATCATTGTTTTCCGTTATTTTATAGTTTTAAAGTGTATTTTTCTCCTGTAATGCCAAGAAACGCATTTTACTCTCTTTTTTTCTAAATGTAATTCATTTAAAACTAATTCAAATTCTCGTTTCCAGAATGACATCACAATGCCACGATATGGCGTCCCGCTTTGTATACATCCTGACGCGAGGGAAGAGCAACACATTGGCGCCGGAAGACTTCGTGCCCCTCGTGCAGGACGTGGTCGACACACACCCCGGCCTGTCCTTCTTGAAGGAGGCCACCGAGTTCCACTCACGATATGTGCATACTGTGAGTAGACAAAAAGGAACCCTTTTCTTGCATTCACTTTAGAGGCAAGCGTTTAAAGCTGCGTCCGAATATGTTCTTTTGTCCGTACCTTACCTCCGTTTCGTATCAGCGTCGCGATCCAAAACTCTGGATGCCGTATTGTATCGCCTTTAAACGGGGCGAAAAAACCGAGCGTACCTATATCCGTATCGAGACGCCGTACCACCGTACCGTACCGAACGGGTGCGTGGGCGTCCAAACTAGCGTTCTTGGATCGCGACTCTGATACGAAACGGAGGTACGGTACGGACAAAAGAACATAAATCTGGTCGCAACTTAAGAGTCCTTCCATTATTTTCTTTTTACACGAGGAGTGCATAAAAAAATGAGTGATATTGCACGTTGCGTCTACGTTTCTTATCCAGCCCTCCTGTCGCAGGTCTGGTGGACGAAACTGTGTATAAACAGTACCTGTGTGTTCTTCTATGTTCATGTATTTTTCTTCATAAAGTATTTTGTGTTTACATGAATCAATAAATAAATAGTCGATCGCAGTATAGCTACCACCAGATGAGATGGGTAGTTGCGGATGACGGTTTCAATTATAAAAAAAAATAAGATAAGTCTTTTAAATTGATTGAAGAATAGAAGAGAAACTTATTTAATATCATGAACCTTTTACAACAGGAATTGTGCGAGGTGCACAATTCCTGTTGTCGTTGAAAGGAAATTCTCGAATTTATCAGTGGATTGGAGTGTGGTCAGCAAATGGCAATAAATTTATCTAGCCACACTATCACACGGGAAACCGAGACCAGCGCAGCGTAGATAAATTGCACAGCATGAAATAAAATACCTGTTATCCGCTTTTCGTGAATAAAGAGGTGACTAGGGTTTAATGGTTCAGCTGTTCAGGGTTTTATGTAAAGTCCGAAAAAACACAACATTTTCATGTTCAATTTGCGGTACGTAATAATTTTTAACAAGAGCTGCGATGAGTGCGAACTCGAAATTTAAACTAAGAACAATTTTATGTAGGCCACATAATAAAAAAACAAATATTATCCAACCTGTGCTTGGATTCCAAAAACATTTCAACGATACTTTTTCATTTATCCGCGTTTTTGTTCCACAAGTGGCGAATACCAGGAAGCGACTAACATATTGAAGTGGCCCACATCGGTAACTCAGCCCTTTGGGAAATTTCGCGGTGCATACTTAAAGATACACACATTACAGGAAGAGGACCGCAGTATATTGTATTTATTTTATACCTGCCTACTTTTACTTGAAAATATTTGTTCTGCCTACTTGGGCACTTGCTCTAATCGATCACTTTCGCTGGTTTTTGGCTGTTTGTTTTTGCGTAAAGGGTAATTAGTTGCACGCGAATTTAACTACTTTCTAGATGTAACGATAGGAAACATTGACCACAAGAAGGGTTCAAATTCAAATAGTCCATAGTTATACGGTGTACCTACAATTAAAAAGTTTATCTTGAGCAGCCATGCTCAGGAAAAACTCCATATTATCTTTTTAAACCAATCCAATATTTAGATTATTTACCAATTTCTTAATTCTTGTGCTAACTGGTTAGCACCAGTATTACTACTGGTAGCACAAGATTTTGGAAAAAGTTGTAAAGATTGGAACGACACTAAAATGTATGCAAAATACTCGTAGTACCACAGCTAAAAATAGAGGTCCAAGTGCATAAACTAACAATGTTTTTTTTTTCCAGGTGATCGCTAGGATATTTTATTGCGTGAACCGAACTTGGTCCGGCAGAATATCGATCCCCGAACTGAAAAGAGCGAACCTCTTGCAAGTGATACAGCTGTTAGAAGACGAAGAAGACATTAATCAAGTTACACAATATTTTAGGTAATTATTTCGTTCAGAAAATATATATATTTAAGTCCATTTGTTTAACTCAAAAGCCTGATAATTCAAGTCAGTCTAAAACAACACACTTACAGTCTGGGCGTAGAAATAATGCGTCCCTGACGCCTAACAGTTGAAGAAATTCTAATACTAATAAGGATCAAATTCGCAAAATACATATTTGTTAGTATGAAATTGACAGGTGTCAAGAACGCACTCTCAACGGCCGGACTATGGGTGCCTACTTTTAAAAGAAAATGTCTCTTTCTTTGATAAGCTTCTTAGATAGTCATTACAAATATTAACACCAAGCAGCAAGAAGTCCCTAAAGAAAACCAATTAAACTTAAAGCTTTCCTCCTCAACATAATCTTAGGTAAACTTACTTATGTAAATTATCCTTATTTCTAACTTATTTTCCTTTACATTTCAGTTATGAGCATTTCTACGTCATCTATTGTAAATTCTGGGAGCTGGACAGAGACCACGACCTCTTCATAGACAAGCATGACCTCGCCAGGCACAATGACCATGGTAAGCACATTGAATTACCTACCTAAGGTCTATTTAAATCCTTGTTTCCAATCGATGTTATTTCCACTTAAACATCAATTTTATGCTAATATAAATAAAGTTGATTTTAGACTGACTAATACTGTTGAAAAAGTCGTAAAAACAATGAAGTTGTAGCGCAAACTGAACCTTATGTCCTTATGTAGGCATTACATTTGTTTTTCCTAAAACTCGTGTTTGTATACATGTTTGGCAAATAAATTGCGAACGCAGATTATGTCATTTTTCAAAAGAAAGGAGTTTCACAACCTCGTGCATGAGAGGGGGCTATAACGACATCAGAAAATGCAGCACCATTATTCCACTGGCTGTTTTCCAAACAAAAATAAAAACATGGCGTCAAAGACTCCCCGGATCATCGTTCATGCAGTAACTTATCTACTTTTGTTTCGCGGAAGACGTTACAAAAACTTCCTGTCCTGTCATGTTACATTATAAAGTTATATTTGTTCGAGGAGTCTTCGGACGGAAATATGGTTTCTAATTGACGAAACGAAAAGTTCTTTGCGTATGTTTTTGCTGAACATTTAAACGATGTGTCAAACTTCCTACTGTTGTTTTATTTGTTTTTAATAGCTATTTTAGGTGTATCTATGCTTACTGAAATGGGGTTATCGGTATTTTCACGACTAGTTTCGGAAATAGTCGGAGCTGCGAATTTTAATAGTAGGTAACTCAATCTGTTTCCTTTTTATAACGGGAGAAACATTTTGCTTCTTTAAATAAAACTACAGTTCAGTTTTAATAAATTATAACCCAATTACAATTTCACATTCATAATTTCCTTTAGTTAATATTATAAATGCGAAAGTGAGTTTGTTTGTTTGTTACGTTTTCACGCTAAAACGGCTGAACGGATTTGAATAAAATTTGGCACATGGGTAGACCATGACCTGAACTAGGACATAGGTTATTTTTATCCCGATATTCCCACAGGACCGAGACTTGTGCGGGTGAAACCGCGGGGCGTAGCTATCAATGAGATAAACATAATCAATGGTCTTAATTTTTCTTAAGATTCCATCACATTACATCCACAAAGAATCGGGAAAAAGTCCTACTGAATTCATCTTCACCTTTTTAAGCGCATAACCGGCCGTCTGGACAATATTCTAATAGTCAACGGCACTGTCCACTCATTTAGAAAAAACAGAAGTCACTTCAGATTAATTTTTTAAAAAAACTTGTTCTAAAACTAAAACCCAACTACGACAAAAAGTCATCTAAAAAGGTATAAACAAGTCCTCACAGACAGACAAATTAAAAATCCGGAGTCACACGTGTTAGGGCATAATTCGAACAGATTACGTTTTTTTTTAGTTCGTGACTTCATGCCCCCTAGACGGCGCCGTATTCAATTTAATGTGACGTCACATTAAATTGACAACCAATAACCAGCGGACGATCAAGACGCTTCCAACGATACCTCATCTGTCAAATTATAATGAGAAGTTTAGAAGTTATGAGGTAACAGAGGAACATACATACATACCGGTCAAAATTATAACCCTCCTATTTGCTTCGCCGTAGTCAGGTAAAAATAGGGGTCTTCAGATCCATTTTCAAAATAACAGCCCTTCAATTTGAACTACTCTCCATTACAGCCCTGTCAAGCCGCATGATCGAGCGGGTCCTGTCAGGCTGCGTGACGCGCGGTAACCAGAACCGTGTCACGCCAGACGGCGAGCCTCGCATGTCCTACACCGAGTTCGTGTGGTTCCTGTTGGCAGAGGAGGACAAGACGCATCCTACGGCCATCGAGTATTGGTTCAGGTATGTAATCGGTGAAAGGCTCAGAAAGCTATGGGTTGAGAGCTAGAGTCCCTACAGGCCAATAACTCTGATTTGACGAGACGAGGCTGGAAGCGTAGCTGGTTAACTTACTCTTGCCCACATTATTTAATACTTTTAGCCTCTTCTTCTTCTTCTTTTCGTGTGGTTAGTGACTAACGGTGTCAGGGTTTTACCGCCCATGAGCCTCTAACTTGGCTTCAAATGCCGTCGAGAAATATCTTTCAAGCATGCCGCTTTCCTCACGATGTTTTCCTTCACCGTTTTTGAAGCAAGTGATAAGTATACAATACGCACATAAATCCGAAAACTCAGAGCTGCGTGCCTTGGGTTCGAACTCGAGACCTATGACTTGGCAGTCCGACGGCCACACCACTAGGCTATCACTGCCCTACTTTTAACCTTGATTAGGAGGATAAATCAGTGTTCTTTCGTTTCAAGGGTCAGAACCAAATCAGTCTCCTTCATAGCGAGTCGACAGCAAGTACCTAATGTTTTCATTTGGTCTGTATGTGTATACTGTAACTTGCACAGGCGAATAATTCTTCAAATAATTGTATGAATTAAATCAATGGACTCATCTCTCAATATAAACTCCTTTCGTTCCCAGATGTATGGACGTGGACGGCGACGGCTTCATCTCGATGTACGAGCTGGAGTACTTCTACGAAGAACAGATGCAGAGGATGGAAGCCATCGGCATTGAGACGCTACCCTTCAACGACTGTTTGTGTCAAGTGAGTTAACAGACATCTGCTTAACCCTGCGGGGAATACTGGCGTGATGTTAAAGTAATACAATCATGATTAACAGTCAAACGCATGCAGAAAAATTCATGATAATTCACAGATTAATACAGATCATGGGACACTCCGCAAAATAATTTAAATAAAAAGCGACTCTTGCTACGACACAATAACAGTACTTGTAGCTCATACCTAAGCTGCGGAGTGTCCCAAAATCCATAGCTGCGCATAAGTCTATCGCTCTGAAAATCAATTATTCTAGAGAAGACAAGCTTTTTATAGAAATCATCAAGCTGTGAATGCACACATCCGATCCTCATCAGCACGCTTGCTTAAGAAATGCTGGCTAACTTAGATGAGCCTCGATGCCTCCACAAAAAACCTCTAAGAGAGGTCTGACTCGAAATGAAGGTTTAAAAAAATATGGTGTGACATGGTCAAGTTGCTATAAAGATGGTTAAAGGAAACTTTAATAGGTTAAACAGCGCGAACCTCCCAAGTTATATTTGACCGATTGGTGAACCCATGATTTATATCCAATATTGAAAAAGTCCTTTCAAACAACATGTTTCAAATTCTACTCGTCGTGATACTTGAACAATTTTTTTTACATAAACCTGCAGTAGGCTACCTACCTGGGCGACCGAGCTCTGCTCGAGTGAAAAAAGAGAAAACGACTTTTGCTAGATATGAGACCTAGCTAGAACGATTTTTCCCAGATATGAGACCTAGCTAGAACGATTTTTCCCAGATATGAGACCTAGCTAGAACGATTTTTCCCAGATATGAGACCTAGCTAGAACGATTTTTCCCAGATATGAGACCTAGCTAGAACGATTTTTCCCAGATATGACACCTAGCTAGAACGATTTTTCCCAGATATGACACCTAGCTAGAACGATTTTTCCCAGATATGAGACCTAGCTAGAACGATTTTTCCCAGATATGAGACCTAGCTAGAACGATTTTTCCCAGATATGAGACCTAGCTAGAACGATTTTTCCCAGATATGAGACCTAGCTAGAACGATTTTTCCCAGATATGAGACCTAGCTAGAAAGATTTTTCCCAGATATGAGACCTAGCTAGAACGATTTTTCCCAGATATGAGACCTAGCTAGAACGATTTTTCCCAGATATGAGACCTAGCTAGAAAGATTTTTCCCAGATATGAGACCTAGCTAGAACGATTTTTCCCAGATATGAGACCTAGCTAGAACGATTTTTCCCAGATATGAGACCTAGCTAGAACGATTTTTCCCAGATATGAGACCTAGCTAGAAAGATTTTTCCCAGATATGAGACCTAGCTAGAACGATTTTTCCCAGATATGAGACCTAGCTAGAACGATTTTTCCCAGATATGAGACCTAGCTAGAACGATTTTTCCCAGATATGAGACCTAGCTAGAACGATTTTTCCCAGATATGAGACCTAGCTAGAACGATTTTTCCCAGATATGAGACCTAGCTAGAAAGATTTTTCCCAGATATGAGACCTAGCTAGAACGATTTTTCCCAGATATGAGACCTAGCTAGAACGATTTTTCCCAGATATGAGACCTAGCTAGAACGATTTTTCCGCCCTGATTTCGCCGAATACCAATATATATATGTCGTGGCCAGGTCTTAAAATTGATCATTTCATGAAACAACATCGACCACTGATCACATCATGATGTGGTCTGGCCAGATCATTACATACTCAACGTTTAACGATATACAGTTAAACGCACGACTACTCCATGATATGGCACGGAAAATCCACGGTTACTCTTTTAAAAATAATTGGTTTTTACAATAGCTGCCACGGCTTATTTTTTATTATTTTTTTATGCGGGGGCTTTTGAAGTTTTGTTTCGTTCCCACTTGTAATATTTCAACATGAATTATGTAACCAATATTTTGTAACCATATTTTGATTTAAAAGAGTGTACGTGAAGTTTCTTGCCCGTTCTTTTCCATAGGTACATACTACGCTTTGGAATGGGCTTCATCTTTCTGACTGACCAACCCCTTGACAATTCAAAACTGCCTGTAATTGGTCTAACTAGCTTCCGCCAGCGGCTTCGTCCACGTGATACCTAAATAAATTATAGCCTATGTTACTCTGTGATAATATAGCATTCTTCTGGTGAAAGAATTTTTTAAATTGATCTTAGTCGTTTTTGAGTTTATTCATTACATACAAAAATACAAATCTTTTCTCTTTATAATATTACTAGCTGTTGCCCGTGACTTCGTCTACGATCCAGGATAAAAAGTAGCCTATGTCCTTCTCCAGGTCATGGTTTACCCATGTGCCAAATTTCTTCGAAATCCGTTCAGCTGTTTTGGCGTAAAAGCGTAACAAACAAACAAACTCACTTTCGCATTTATAATATTAGTTAGGATTATAGTGTAGATAAATGCTTTGAGTTTTGAATATAGCAACTTTACCATACAGCACCGATAAAACGAAAATAAGACATGATAACAACCATATTTCCCCCAGATGCTAGACATGGTGCACCCGGCAACAGAAGGCAAGGTGACGCTGTCGGACCTGAAGCGCTGCAAGCTCACGCCCATCTTCTTCGACACGTTCTTCAACCTCGAGAAGTACCTCGACCACGAGCAGAGAGATCCATTCGCCACGCAGCGTGACTCGGATTGTGAGGTGAGGAACTCGAACTGACTGATCGCTTTTAGTTATAAGACCGCCCAGTACAATTTCTACATTTAATATATGTAATTTATATGGTGTAGGTACATAAAGAAATCAATCTGCCCATCCTTTTCCCAACTATGTTGGGGTCGGCTTCCAGTCTAACTGGATGCAGCTGAATACCAGTATTCTACATAGAGCGACTGCCTATCTGACCTCCACAACCCAGTTACGGGGTAACACGATACCCCTTGGTAAGACTGGTTGTTAGACTTTCGGGCTTCTGACAACCCGTAATGACTGTCAAAGATCCACAAATGACAGCCGGGACCAACGGCTTAACGTTCTCGAGTCTTGGTATGTAAAGATGGTCACCCATCCACGGACCAACCGCGGTAAGCGTAGCTTAACCTGACGGCGGCTGTTATTACTTAGCTACGAGCTCCTCCATATGGTGTACATAATGAAAGTATTATATTCTGATAGTATCTGATAATTAGGAGTTCTTTAGTATCGGGACGCCATAGACTATTTGAAAACATCTGATGATCACGTGGTACTAATAATAACCAGCCAGGAACTTGGCAGTGAAACTGATGGTTCGTGAAGCCTGTTCTACTAATGCTCCCCAAATAACCATTGAACAACGTGCACAACTTTACCTCCAGCGTGTGAAGGTCTATTCAATCGGCTATTTTCCACTGGCTCAAGAGCGTTTACACAGAAAGTGGGCAACGTCGCAAATAGCTGTCAAATATTTCGCTGTTTTGATTAATTTGGGAATATTACTGTATGAAAATTAGAAATATGGCTAACTAGTGAGCTAAAATATTGATTATGAAAAGCAATAATTAATATCGCAACACCGAATATTTAGTTTTAGATGTAAAAAAAGTATTTGAAAGTTTCCAAATGCTAGGTTTACACCATCAAATTCAGTGGTAAAATTGCAATTCATTATTAATATTCTAGTTCGCTAGTTAGCCACATTTCTTATTTCCATACAGTAATATTGCCAAATTAATCAAAACAGGTAAATATTTTTTGGCCTCGTACATGTTTATATGAGTGTGTTTAGTTTAATTTGTGATCTCCTGTGCGAGTCCCAATAAATACTTTTCTTTCCTTCATTCCATCAAAATGAGCTGAAACTCCGCGTAGATATGGTCGTATATTTTTCCGCCCGATGTTAACTTTTTCACATCTCTTATTGAAAATTGTCTACTGAAGTAGTTACCATCTCGCATATCATCAAAAGTGTTAATTTTCTGTATTTCATTTTTCTTTTTTGTGTATGTTCCAGATGTCTGAATGGGACAGATTCGCAGCCGAAGAGTATGAGCTGCTGGTCGCCGAAGAGGGAGGAAGCGACGCACAAGACCAAATGTAAGTCACCTGTCTTACCACCACCAATCATCGCTATATATTATACTATAAAATTATTTAAAACACATGCAATAATAATGTTTGTTTCTTACCATAAACAGGCAGTTATATAGGATAATGAAAGAGGCAGAGAAAAAGAAGTGTATGAATCGATTCTTAGAGTTGTGCCGAGCTAATGGACTGAACGGATTCCGATTAAACAAATAAATAATTTGTCACTCGGTGGTAAAGTAGACCATAGATTAGACATGTCTTGGCCCATCTCGCACTAGAACAAATTAGATACATCAAGCATTTTTGAAGCATTGGGCGGCACTTGATCACGACTGTGTACTGTAGGACCCGCACATACCCTCGTTACTTAACTCCTGGACTCCTTGTAACATTAACATAGACTAGGGTTGCCAACCCTACTATATAATATAGTATCCTGCTATATCCTATACTATTAAATGGGCAATATTTGTATATATATCTATACATATAAAAGAAAGTCGTGTTAGTTACACCATTTATAACTCAAGAACGGACGGATCGATTTAAGTATATGATTTTTGATTTGTAGGAATTGTCTCCGCCCCGAATAGCAGAATAATTATTAAAACATTGGACACAAAAATTCACGATAAAAAAAAGATATGAAGAAAAATCATGTTTTTATAAATTTTGCACTTATGATATCCCGGTATAAATGCCATAAATCCTAACAAGAAGTACTGGGCTTGCATAAATTCACGACAGTATTGAAATTTTTGGAAAATCCACTGGAAAAGTAGATATTTATCAAGACCGTTCTGAGCAGTAACCTAACAAAAAGTACTACAAACTACTACACGATAGTATTTCATTCATTACGTTATGCTATAGGATATAATATAGGATAGGATTTGGATGGGGCAGACAGATTGACAGATAGTTTATAAGGATCTCTGTATTTGACCACATGCATTAGAGATCAGTTTATAATCTGGATAACACATAGGATACTTTTTATCCCGGTAGTACGTTTCCATGGGATAATTTCGGACTTCAACGCGTGCAAAGCCTCGGGAAAAAGCTAGTATATAAATATTTGTAATCACGCTCTCGAAAACGACTCTAACGATTACAAAGAAAGTTGCAATAGAGGGGTTTAAGGGGGCGAAAAATCGATCTAGCTAGTTCTCATATCTGGGAAAATTCGTTTTCTCTATTTTCTCAGCTTCGGGAATGTGATACAATGTTGGTATACTTGGACGATATGTTTATCTATTTTCACCCGAGCGGAGCTCGAACTAGAACTTATAGGCCTAAATACTATATTTCTGAAGAAAAAATATAGTAGGCGAAACTACCATATTTTTATTTCAATATATACTGGCGAGAAGATCGGAATAGAAACAGTATTAATCTCATAAAAGCTGAATTAATGGTATTTTGTTAAATAAGAGTGTAAAAATAATTAGGAGACGTGAAAAAAAAAACAACCTGTTAACAAAGTTAATAGTAGCAAAAAATATGCATTTAAAAAATAAAAATGTTTTTAAAACATTCGGTCTCCTATATATTTTTTTATTTTATCGCCATCTACTATGTTTTTACATGCAATGGCTTCGAAAATACTACAGTTGATAAAGTTGGCAACCCTAATATAGACATACCTAGATACTTCTGCGATATGTTCTGAATGCAAACGATAATATCACCTAGTCAATTAATTCAAAGGATTATTCCTACCTGTTACACCATCTTAACACTCATCACAAAGATATTAGACTCATATAGTACCTACATTATATATTTATCTATGTTATATGTATCTATGTATTCCACTTATATATTTTTCTTTTGTTCATTATATATTGTAATTTCTTTCATCAGGGAGGAAGACAGATCTGGCTATGCTAGGGTAAGACTGTGTTGGTGATTTGCAGTGTATGTATTGTGATACTTTGTGCACCGGCCATGTTGAACCGCTGAGCCCTGAGCCTCACGACGCGCCTCACAGTGAGCTTGACGTTGTGCGGCCGCACTTGTGCCCTCCATTTGCATTTTGCTCATTTTCGATTTGTCGCTTAAAAGAATGAACATTGCACTCAAATGTAATCACATTAAACCAAAGATATCGGCAGAAACTTCTAAATGTCCTCTCCCAGAATTCATTGCTGTTGATTTTGCTTGAAAGTCTTTGTCTGCCTTACTGATGAAATACATACTATTATTCCTGTAAATATGTAAACCCTCCCACTCCGAACACAACTGAACATTTTGAGCTTTTGTTTGTTAATAATACCGAGACTCAGCAACGCATGGAGCGAAACTAACAAAGATGAACTTTTTCACTTGCATTCAGTACATACGAGTTCGAATGACATCGAGCGGCGACGCCTATGACTAAAATGTCGTTTCATGTTTCAGCTCGTACGATGAGACAGACGAGGACTGTTTATCTCCAAACCTAGACGACATCACCAACACGGAAGTTATCGAAGACTCGAGCATCGAGGAGTCCACGCTCAGCGAGTGCGGCGCCACGGTGCGCGTGCGGCCCGGGGCTCCCGGTCCCGCGGGCCCCGCCGGCCCCGCTGCTCCCGCCGGCCCGCCCGGCCCCCCCGGCACACCCGGCGCTGGCTTCGTGAACCTCAGTTCCATCTACTCCATCGGCGGCGACCACTGGGCCAACACCGCCAACCCTTCCGCCAAGAACGGACTCTCCGATAAAAAGCTCCCGGAGAAGCCGGTCCCCCCCGAGAAGCCTGTCAGCCTCATGATGGTGAACGGCAAGATGGATAACAGATACGCCGGCTTCGGCAACAACAGCTTCCTATACTCGCAGCTGCTGGGCTCAAGTGGCGCGCGCGCTAAAGACCCGCCCTCATACACCGCGGCCACCAGCGGCGCACTGTTCGACAAATCTGGTGAGCCCAAAAAGACTGCCACGTCACCTGTTAAGCCTAATTCACCTGTCACGAGTCCCGTAAATGGCGTCAACAAAATCTCAGACAACTACGAGCGAGCGGTGGCCGAACGTCTCAGTCCGCAGAGGGAGATCTCCAGACTGAACCGAACCAGTCTGTTCAGTAAAGTGAACACGGGAGTGGTCTCCAGCAAAGTGAAGAAGAAATCCGCTCGACAGGACGAGGAGGACGAGGACTACGCGCGCGACAGCGACGAATGTTCCATTTAGGAAACGCGAACCCAGTGATGTTGCCATATGCAATAATTAATCAAACGGTTTTATTTCAGTGAACACCAAAGATTACACGATGAACGTGCAATTCGTGAAAACGTTAGATTACCTACCTTACCTGATATCAAATTAGAATAGTGTGTAATATTGTCTCAGCCTTTAATCGAAACAGAGAAATATTTTTTCAGCGTATCCTAGTGGTCGATACGTGCCTTGTGTCAGTGTAGCGAGTTTAGACGATTCCGCGTTCGAACGTTGTTAGTCGATTAGTGGATTTAGAACAAAAAGTGCATTATCCTTGAAAAAAGAAAACTGTTCTTTGTACGGAACCTTGTGTTAGTATCGCATAGACTAGTTTCAGCATTTTAATAGCGTAGTATTTATGTATGTATTCTTTTAATTTACGTCTCAAATTAACCATATCAAACAATGGTATTTTTGTTTGCACAGTGTTTTGATTTGAATTATATTTATATATTTAACTAAATTCTTGTCATGTGATCTAAAATGTATTCTTCACCTACAATTAATTACAAAATCATATCATTCCTCCATCCAGTTAGTAACAATTATTTGTATTAATCATAAAATTCAAATTGATAACAGAATCACTGTCATTAGAAATCAGTCGTCCATATAGCTTTATTTATTTATTTATCATGACAAAAGTCAGTATAATAAACACGCACAGATTCATTTAGAATAGTAGATAGAAATATTTTTGATAAGGGGTTGTCTCCTATCCTGCATCTACCTTCTTTTTTCG
Organism: Xanthia icteritia; assembly: GCA_949128155.2. NCBI lineage: Eukaryota > Metazoa > Arthropoda > Insecta > Lepidoptera > Noctuidae > Xanthia > Xanthia icteritia. The sequence continues at coordinate 15,156,313 of OX421934.2, read as the reverse complement.
AAGTATTTCATATAATGTGGTGTGGTGTGTATGTGAATGGTGTCCAACAAGATTGTAGTGTTGTGGGCTCCATACAGGAAGAGCATAATTGACGCTAGAAATATAATTATGTAGGTATTACAGTAATTATATAATGGAATATATTGGTAACGGTGGAGAGGCGTCGCTTTCCTCCATGTTGGAGTCATGGTAGACACGTGTGGAGTAAAGGAATTGTTTTATTCGATCAAATTCGAAACTAAAATTAAATTTATCTTTTAATGAATTGTATATTATTATTGAGTGTTTGACAATGCCAGTTGAAGCGAGTGTATGGATATTCGTAAAAAGGAGGAGTTTGTATCGACATAACGTAGTGAAAATAGCGAAGGCAGCTGTAAAAATAATAAGCTTGTAGGTAATGCTAGGTAGATTATGTTATGCTCTAGTCTACAGGTGCTGTAACAAGCCAACTGACGGTCTACCACTTCCATGTTATTTGTTCATTTCTTCAAATCAACAAGTTTGTCACAGCCAAAGAATCGGTTGTTAGATTTTATAATCGCCTAAAGTACTGAGTTTTACTATTCATGGATTTTATATTTCAGTTATTATTTAATAATTCTCGGTAGGATAAATTATTAAGTTATATGAGAATTTCATAATATTATTCTAATGTTAGTTACGATTTTAAATCCAATTTGTTTTCAAGTGTGTAGTTTCAAAAACTGAATGTGTGACCTATCATACACGTAAAAATTGTGCCTCATTTATAATATTTTATCACGAATAATAACCGCGACATAAGATCACCGAACTCACCCGTACCTACCTATCCTATAGCTTCATTTAATGTTAAGACTAGTCATTTCCATAAAATGTAAATCATTTCTATTTACAATCCTCAACTGAACTAATTTTACCAAGTATTAACCAAAACGATTGTTCACATTTTTAACAAATTTTATTAATATGTTGTGTACTGTTATAATTATTAGAATAATTTTATTGAGGTATGTTTTAAATACCTACCAGTTTTGAGCTTAGCTGTTTTAAAGTTGGAATAATTTAGTTAATTAATTTAGATTAGGTAGGTCTGTATACCTAAGTTACCGGTTTTTTAAGGTAATTTTTTCAGTAAGAGATTGACTGTCGTAGTGTTCTTTTGTACCTAGTTGTTATATGAGTTGAGTAGTCTTATTATAAATGTTTTAATCATTAATCAGGTAAACGTTTTAATATTTTAACTATCTCATTAAAAAGACGTGAATACTTCTTATTTATCTGAACATCTTCACAGCCATGTTTCGTAATAGTGCCATTTTGTTTTCAATGTGTAATCAAACAAATAATTTCGAACTTGCAATATTACCTAGTAAGTATTGCGACTAATATCATTAACACGTACAATAATATGTTTTGAAGAAATAATTTACCTCCTTCGTATTCATCATTAAAATCATAATTACCTACTTGCATTTGAAAAATGTATCATTGAACCTTTGTAATGTACAGACGCTAGCACATCAACCTACAACAATCTGTCAAATTTCTTTAATAGATTTTCAACTTTATTACTAAAGCATAAGGTTCAAAATTGATTGCGAAAATTTGTCAGTTACGGGTAGGTTGACCTGCGGGCGGGCATCTGTACATATATGGCTACATATCAAGCTATACATTTCCAGTAAACGCTGACCTCTCATTGTACGGAAGTCCTTTATGTAGCCATGTGTACATACGCATTTGGCACGTGAGGAATGTAATGGAGACGTTCCTAAGAAGCCTAAAAATAAAAAATAGGTTCATCTTTTATTGAACTAATTAGCAACAAAATTGTAACCCTATAAATAAGTTAAGATTTCCTTAATTTAAAATAGGTAGGTACGATATTTCGTTTTTATATTTATCGGTACAGGTCTAAAATACCTATTTTAGTTTGTTTTTTTTTAGATCGTATTGTCACTATTGTCAATAAAATGTACAGTTGTAGACTGTCATTAACAAATTAGTTCAATAACTTAGTGCCGCGAGATTAATCACAATGAATCATTGTTTAAATATAAGATTTTTTACAGACATTAGTGTTGACAAAAGAAATGGTGTGTTAACATTTAATAAACGATGACAGACCTATTGTTAAGTCTCCTAATAAAGTACATAACTGTATTTATTATTGATTTTATTTGATTCCCTTGTACCTGCAAGAATACCTACTAGACAAAATACTATGTACAGCTTTTCAGCAACCGATCACTGCCCAGGATATTTTTATATGATTGGTTTGTAAATAGCTCTCTGTTTGGCTTTACGAGTGCCTATCTTTGTGTCGGAAAAGGAAAGAGGAGGTGATTAATTTGATTAATTTGACGATTTTACTGTATGGAAATAAGAAATATGGCTAACTAGTAAACTAAAACATTGATTATAAAAAGCAATAATTACCTAATATCGTTCCACCGAATTAAATATTCGGTGTTACGATATTTTTTTTTTTAAGTGGTAATGAAGTACCAACTTGGAAACTTCCCAAATGCCTTTACACCTAAAACAGTTACAAATTCAATTTAATAATTCTAATTCATTATTAATATTCTAGTTCACTAGTTAGCCATATTTCTTATTTCCATACTGTAAACTGGTGCCAAATTAATCAAAACAAGTAAATATATGACAGCTATTTGCGACGTTGCCAACTTTTTGGATGAACGCTCTTAAAATAAAATAAACAGTGAGGAGGCATGGCTAAAGTAGAACAAGTTACGACTGATAATGTACAGACGCCAGCACATCAACCTACCCGAAACTGTAAAATTTTCCCAATCAACTTTGAGCCTTATACTTTGATGACCCTTGTTGAAAAATTGCTAATTTTTAATGGATTTGGGGTAATTCTGGAACTAAAAATGTGAAGTTTAAACAGCAATAACTATTTTATTTTCAATAATAAGTTAAAAACATATTACTTTTTGGTACCTAATGTTGTTGCCGTACCGATATGCCCCTTTTGGATCGGACAGGGTTATTTTTACGTATTTTAGTTATGTTTCTGTTCCAGATTTACCTACTGAGTATAAACTGCGGTCTGTGGTTACTTACTGTGCGGTCAGTGGTTTACTTAGAACATAATGTGTAAATGAGTGGAACTACTTACCTACTTACTCTGTTTGTAATAAAGACGGGAAACTAAGGGGCGGTACAGACACCAGCAGGTCAACCTACCCGAAACTGTAAAATTTTCCCAATCAGCTTTGAACCTTATACTTTAGTAATAAAGTTGAAAATCTATTAAAGAAATTTGACAGATTGTAGTAGGTTGATGTGCTGGCGTCTGTACTTAAACATTTAAGTCAATTTGTCTCATAAGCCTGTAACTACACGCTGTAGTCGATTTTGGAATGACTGCTAAAGCTACGGTTTACTAGAAAAGCGGTGGCCGCACTTAGCGGCCACAGTGATGGTTGTCGAAAGCGATCGTTGCGCGAATACGTAAGAGATTACCACGCACAACGGTCCAATGAGAAATTTAAGTATGGAAAAGGCAGTCCACTTACTACTACTAGATAGGTACGCGGTCGACGAGGTATTCGTCGAAAAAGTCGCGTTTGTATGTACCTGTTAGGTGGTACAACACTACCACTCATTATTGTAGTGTAGCAACACTGGTGCCACTCACTTGTGCTCCCAGTCACAATGGCCGTCAAACTCGCCTGTATTAAGGATATAGTAAAAGTAAACTTACTGGTGGACTATATATTTCTTTTACGATCACCCCGAAGACGTCCTATATACAGTCGCTCTACGTGGATTCATTCGGCAGCACACGACCAAGTTACAGCATCTACGTCACACATTCTTTCTATTCAGACAATGCACTACATTAATAGTATATATAATTGTAGTCTGTGCTTAATACTCACCAACTGTAAAGAGAAAAGAGTTCGCCTGATTTTACTGATGTGGTGACATATCAAAGTATTGAGATTTATGTACTAATTAATAAATTATAAACACAAACCTTCCAGAATAAATGCTCTAAATGATGGTAAAAACCAGTTTAGAAGAACTAAGCGGACAAACAGACAGACACGAAAAGCGACTTTATTTTATAGTAGATATTCATATTATTTATAGAAGATATTATTTCTGTTTATTTACGCCGTCAGGAAAGTAAAACAATACACTGACGTTGATACAGCTCGATTAGTCTATTTTAGTTATTTTCATAGCGTTATGTCCTACGGTATTCTGCTGTGGGGCAAAGCTGCTGATATTCAAAATATATTTGTCCTTCAAAAACGAGCTGTTCGAGCAATTTACCAGCTAGGTGCCAGAGAGATATCGGTATCCTCACAGTGGCATCAGAGTTCATTTTCTCCAACATCTTATATATTAGGCAAAATATACACTTATATACTAAAAACAGTGATATTCACAAATGTTCACAATATTAACACTAGAAATAAGGACAAACTACGTACCTACTCCCTTTCACCGGCTTCATAAGGTTCATAACTCATTTGTTGGGCTTGGTATAACCATATATATATAACAAGCTACCTTCTTCTTTGCTAGATTTGCCTTTTAATGCGTTCAAAACTAAAGTAAAATCCAACCTCTGTTCAAAGGCATACTATTCTATCAACAACTACTTAAATGATAAGAATAGTTGGTCGCTGTGATTAACTCAAGACAATGTTTAAATGTTCTTTCTCCAGAATTAGCTTACTTACTGACAGGTTATATGAGTTTATATAATTGTTTATAATTTTACTTTATAATTAGTTAATTTATTTTATTTTAATTTATTGTTGACATAATCTACTCATTACAATGTTTTTTTATGAGTTGTATTGCAATATATGGTTAGCTAGCAACTTCGATAATTTTATAATTTACCTCGATGGTCCTAGTTTATTTATCAATTATAACTTCTAGTTACAGCTATATGACAGCGGGCACGCCCTTTATGCCTGGAGGCTTTTATTTAGATATTGTTTTCGTTAAGTTATTTTTATTTCTGCTTGAGTATAGTTCTCGATGTTTTTGGTTGGTATATTGGCGTGTGCTAGCTGTCTTATGGCTATTAATTTTATAATTTAAATTATTTTTGGTGTTGCATAATGTAAATATCATTTTGCATACTATTATAAATAGTCAGTTGCGCCACTTCTTCTTCTCAGCTAAAGCACTAGGAAGTGGTGAAGGGCGGGCGTTTTGGGGGACTGTCTTATGTAATTTTGACGTTCGAAAAGTGCTGATTCTCAGCCTAGTTTAAATAAATTACTTTTGAATTTTATTTACGTCATCATTAATCGACTAAATAAGAATAATAATCATAGTGTGTCCGTCACTAAAATTGACAACCAACTGTCAATTAGTGTCAATGTCCAACTAATGTCATAAATGTAAACATTCTACAAATGTCACTGTTGAGGGTATTTTCTTTTAGCGTTCTTTTGAAAAGTATTAAAATAATTTACAACGCGCCTCTATTCATTTCAAAAATGCCCTTTTACGCAGTAGCAAAAGGTCGGACTTCAGGAATATTTATGACGTGGCCTGATTGTGAAGCTCAAGTGAAAGGTTTTCCTGGTGCCAGATATAAGAAATTCGATTCAGTTGTGAGTGCTCAGGATTTCATCAGTGCAGAAGGTGGACCAAGCACTAGTACCCAGTCTAAAAAACCTATTAACCAACCAAAATCAGTCTCGGTCTCATCAAGTAACCTAAAAAGGACTATTTCCAGTTCTAGTAACTTCAGTAATAATCAAAGTGTTTCAGAAAAACCCAAAAGGAAATCTGAAGTTAGTGTCGGCTATGCGAAGGAGAAAAATGATTCTGATGAGGATTTTTCTGATGATTCCGATGACTTGAACACAATACTTTCAAAACAAATGGATGACATAGAAAAAAGGCTAAAAACATTTGAGAAAGGAGTAGATAAAATAATGAAAAAGGGGACCAAGAAAACAATTCTTATAGAGCCTCCCCAAAATAAGAGACGGAAAACAAGCGGCGGAGCAGAATTTGACACAGATAATGATGGTTATGTGCAAGTGTACACTGATGGAGCCTGCTCAGCAAATGGCAAGAGTGGAGCACGAGCTGGCCTTGGAGTGTACTGGGGAGATGGCCACCCCCTCAACATCAGTGAGCCGGTGTCTGGGCGGGCCACTAACAATTGTGGAGAGATCCAGGCTGCCACCAGAGCTATAAAGGTTGCGCTTCAGAACGGAGTCAACAAACTGTCAATCAACACAGACTCAAAGTTTGTTATCAATTCTGTTACCAAATGGATGCCTGGTAATTCTTTTACATTCAAATGTATAATAGTTCAAAAATGCAATTTCATGTTCAAAATGCAGATTAGATTATAAAAGTTTATAATAATATTTGTATCAAAATTATCAAGAAGTAAAATGTTTGTTCTAATTAATTTTCAGGTTGGAAACGAAAAGGTTGGAAGCTGGCGTCTGGGGAGCCAGTAAAGAACGAAAAAGACTTCAAAGACTTAGATAGTGTACAGCATATGTTACAGATCAAATGGAATTACGTGGAAGCACATAAGGGAATACATGGTAATGAGATGGCGGATGAGCTGGCAAAGGCTGGGGCTACAATGTACAATAAATGAGAAAACAACATGTACTGTTCTATTCTGCCGTTGATTGATCTACTGCTAAAAGAAGAGCTCCTTTGTAAAACATGAAATGACTGGTTTATTTTGTGTGCGAAATCAGGTCAGTCCTAGTTTTACTGCTGCTGTTGATGGCAATGCAGTGTTCCTATTCAATTTTACAAAAATATTTATGGACTGATGAAACTGAAAACTGTTATTATTGTAAATCAAAATGTAATTATATAACAATATACTTGCACAAGTAAATCATTAGATATACTTGGGCAAGTAAATCGTTATGTGTGTGGCTACCATAAATATTCATATTGAAATGAGAGTTATGGAATCAGTATAATAACCTCATTTCTTTAAATCATTAGGCCTCATTCACACTGCCCTGTGTCCCGACAGGTGCGGTGTCGAGGGCAGTGTGAACGACCCTTTACTCTTTAATGTCATCATGGTGAAAAAGTAGGTACCTGGGAACCACCTGAGAACATACAATGTTAAAATTCAAATTTGAAATACAATTACTTATTACATACGTATTTTATTCATTTCTACCGTTTCTACAAAAGAAAAACACCGACCAAGAGCGTGTCGGACCACGCACAGTTAAGGTTAAGGTTCGTAGTTGGGATGAAGTATCCCAAAAACAAACTTAACTTTGTAGTTGAAAAAATGTTCTCCTATACATCGATATACGTCACGGTCAATTATCCAACTGCAAATGTAAGTTTGTAATCGCAAAAAAATATTTTTTATACTGACAAATCTACAAACTATTTTCTTTTCGGACTTTTTCTTTACATATGCTGTGAGACATTGCGTCTTGCCAAAGTCAAACATGATTCTAGTAGGTCACTCGTTCTTGAAATGTCGTTCGTAATCTCGACCGAATAGGCCGCTAGCGGCACTCTGGGCACTTCTTATCAATATTTCAATTAAACTTGAGTTTTATTTGCAAAATATAACAGCGACCTTACGTAGGTAGTTTTCATTAAGTGTAATAATTTTTATTAAAAATACTACATTAATTTCAACTTTATACCTCCACGCGTTCCCGAGAACCAAGTAATCCTTTAAGGAATCACCAATTAGCAACCCAGATTTTTTAAAAATAAATCTTCAATGTACCTGTACCTGTTTGTAATGAACAAAAATAACAAAGAAAGTAGTAATATTAATATGTAAAATTGTCAATTTTTACTTTGAACTGTCTGAAGTCTGGAGTAAAGTTGATGCAAACTATGTAAAACATTTTTTTAATTTTTCTATGGGCAGACGCCAGCACATCAACCTACTACAATCTGTCAAATTTCTTCAATAGATTTTCAACTTTATTGCTAAAGCATAAGGTTCAAAGTTGATTGGGAAGATTTGACACTTTCGGGTAGGTTGACCTGCTGGCGTCTGTACACACGGGTACACATCAAGCTATACATTTTTAGTGTAAGCTGACCTCGCATTGTACGGACATCCTATACAATGCGAGATCAGCATAAACTGGAAATGTGTAGCCGTGTGTATCTACATAAGGTCCGCATAAAGACAGACATCAGACATCATCCATCACTATTTACATTACAGCTCAGATCGCGAAATAGAAGTCATTTGTATAATAACCTTACCAGTCAATATAGAACTACCCTCTTTGGGAAAAGTGTCTTTGCTATGGCCACGAAGATCTACAATAAAATTCCTAATGACATAAAAGAATGTAGCAATATAATTAGGTAATATCTTTAAAAATAAATTGTTTCAATTTCTTATAGAAAAATGTTTTTACTCTGTAGATGATTTTTTATCGACTAGAACTTTTTAAATGTTTCATGTCCGCTTGACGATAATTTATTGTTGTTGATTGTCTTGTGTCTGTCATGCATGACTACTAGTAATAATATAATTTGTATTTAATTTGAAATGGAATTAGAATTTAAGACTCATATTTTCATTATGTTATTTAATAATTTGTATGCCCAAGTGGCTGATCATGGAATGAACATTATTAGTATATAATTATGTAATGAACACCTGCATGTAACCCATGTATCACAAATAAACGATTTGATTTGATTTATAAAATAAATCGGCGGTACGGATCCGGACCGTGGTCCGCCATTGGTCAAGGACAAGTGGACAAGATCCTATTCATCCTAATGTATAGGAATGAGCACAACCAGTTTTCGTAACGCCTGTCCCTGCTTTGTAACCAGTTTTTATTTTTGGGGTCATACATACCTACTCATTCATTCACAATCAGAATATAAAGCAACGAGCCAACGATGTTGACCAAAAGTATCAGAATCGGAATAAATACCTACAATAAAAAAATATAATCCTATCTTTGCTGTCATGCAGTCAGGAACTAGCGATACGTAGTATGTCTATGTAGTCTGTGGCCTTGCGCGCACTGCCATACGTATTTTTACCGCAAAACCTATGAAGTATGGAATGTCATAAAAGTGCGCGCATTGCGATGAAAAAAACGCATGCGGTTAATTAACATTGGGCCTCCCGCTGCAAAGGTCGTAATCGTAATTTGACAACATCCAACATTTAACAAAACCCAAGGAAGTTGCCAAAACTAGTAAAGTTCAACGCATCATTTTCGCCACAATAATAAGCCACTTTCGGATCATTTTGAGTTGTTACGATACGCGAACTGCTACGCGTTACGTACAATGTAATATCAGAATTCCGCTCTGAATAAATTGTCCCTAGCCGTATAAAGCACATAAGCACAAGGCACGAGATATTTCGACCCCTAATCACGCGACGTACACTGTCTGGACCAAGCAATAAACATAATTTACTCTTTACTCTAGGGAGGGACCAAGTCTCGACGAGCCTTAATTTCTCGTGTTGCGAAGAAGTATTGACTGATTGGAGATAATCGGGTTGCATGTCCATGATAGTAGCAATTTATTGTATTTATAAAATTTAAAAAAAACCTTTAATGGCAATACATTCAATAATGTCTATGCCAACTTAGTTCCTTATAGTAACATGGTCTGTGATTTTGCTGCCTTTACCGGTACCCGTCTTTACTACTTTTAATGTCATTGGACCGCCAAAAAACTATTTCTACAACCTCTATAAAACGATCTCACCCACACAAAAAAAAATATCACAGGCAGGGGGAAAAAAACTGCTGCCATTGGATAATTGTGCCATCACGCGATTTAAACTTACTCCTGATTGGTGGTTAGTGTCAACCAAGATCATTTTAGTGGTATACAAAGGGACACTACACGCACAGAATACTAGGAATCTGATGAGACAGACCAACAGACAGATTTGTCTGTCTTACTATTATTTTGTTTTGCCGGCGTGAGGCGTCAGTAATTCTCGTACGCGTTCTCGGTTGGTGGTTGTTGCCTTTGTCGCTCCAGAAAATACACTATTCAAGATGTCATTGATGACGAGCCACGGCGGATATGTGAAAGTTTTCACGGATGGAGCCTGTTCATCAAACGGTAGGAATGGAGCTCAAGCTGGGTTTGGCGTATTCTGGGGTGATGATCATCCCTGGAACGTGAGCGCGCCAGTCAATGGGGGCCGAGCAACGAACAACAGTGGCGAGATCCAGGCCGCTACGTGCGCTTTGCAGCAAGCAAACGAAAATGGCATCCGCAAATTAGAGATCAACACAGACTCGCGTTTCCTCATCGACGCTGTTACAAAATGGATGCCAGGTAACTAATAATCTTTTTATTTTATTATTCCAAACTTTTCAATCTGTATATCAGATTGAAAAGTTACATATACAAATTTTAGGTGGGTACCTACCTAAAACTACGGTCAGTGGTAAAAAAAAAATTGTATAAATTCTCTTTAATTAGGTTGGACCTACATAAATTGATTGAGTATAATCCTCTGACTGAGCAAGGACCTTTTAACCCATTGTCTCATCTGTATCACTGTGTAACTTATCAAGTAATCTAATAAATATTATTTCTTTGTATTTCAGGCTGGAAACAAAATGGCTGGAGGCTAGCATCAGGACAACCAGTGAAGAATGAGAGAGACTTCAAACAGCTTGACTATGCCATGCGCTATATTCAAGTGAGGTGGCAGTTTGTGCCAGCACATCAGGGAACACATGGTAATGAAATGGCAGACCAACTAGCCAAGAAGGGGGCCATGATGTATTGTGGTTAAAATAAACTTGTCCAATACTGCTATTCAACCTCCCAATATAATATTCATATTATACAAGCTAAGAGGGGTGTTAGCATGTGAATAATCATTTTCAATTGTTTTTTTGTGTTATTACAAGTATTTCTTTTGACTTTCAATAATAGGTTAGGGATGAGGTCTTCATCATTCATTTTGTGTACCAAATACTTACCTACCTACAGTACCTACCCATAGGTATCAGGTATATTGTGTGCCTTCGTACATTCTTATTGATTAATCAATAAAAGTAGTTACTAAATAGTAATAAGACTTATTCATTCCTTAAATAGGAATCTGGCTTTATCTAAACCAGTATTAGTTTAAGTTTGATATGTATAAGAACTGTTGTATTGAAGATACATAGAGGTTGTTTTGTTTATTTTTTTACTTGATTTATAAGAATGTTAGTCCTACAATAATGATGTAAGGGTAGTTTGTTAAAATGTTAACAAAGAAATTAAACTTGATTTCATATGAATGCCTTTGTTTTGTTTTTTATAGTTTAATCATCCAAGTAAGGCAATAGGCATACAAACATTTTAACTTAAGTGCCATGCCACTTTTAAGTATGTTCCAATTTTGGCTGTAGGGCTAACGTTAAGTGGTATGACATACCTCTACACACTTGAAAGTTTTAAGAGGTACCTAGCTACTAAGAAGACAGTTGATTGCCTCTCACTGTTAATGTTGACATTAAGAATGATATCATCATTCTTTTTATGAACTGTTACATGGTTAGTTCTATGTTAGAGTGTTTGGTTTCTGCACTTATCTCCTTCAGGTGAACCATTGTGGGTGGGCCATGGCGGCCGTCGGTGGTTATTCAACCAGCCCACCTCCATCCAGAAGCTGATTATGTCTCCTGGTCTGTTTAGAACATCTGTAAAAGATCTGGGTGACACCTGTACATTTAAAGAGCACAAGCGCAACAGTTTCCTTAGCCTCCATGCATGCCCTGCACAGAGGACTCCGTTATGCCTTTTGTGTGGAAGTGGTCATGGCTAGCTCTTAAACTATTTCAAATCTAATACTGAACAGATTATTCGACTTTGTTCATCTGGTTGAACTGCCATACTGCATAATACCTTTAAAACCTTTATTCCTCCATCAGTTCAATTATAAAGAAGGATAGGTATGTCTGTCCTTTTGTCATTTTTTTTTAAACTTCTTTCCTTTATATCATCATTAACATTCACAATCATAACAGTCGAGAGCCCAGATATCTCCGATTTGCCTTACGGTATTATAATTCTGATGAGTTAGCATTGTGAGTGAGCTGCATTTGTAATAATATCCATGTCACAGTATAAATAAGTAACAGTATTATGTTTTCATAGGAAACGACGCGCTTCGAAATTTTAGTGTAGATCAGAGGCACTAGTGTGAGTTTCTTTTAACCATCTCGTTTTTACGCATCGATCGTGTTCGGCGCTCCGATTGGCAGCCGGCCGGCCTACACCAGTGAACGGCCAATCGGAGCGCCAAACGCGGTCGATGCGTGAAATTTTGAGACGGTTAACATAAACTCACACTAGGGCCTCAGTTCCCAACAGTCTCGAGTGCGCGGCAGTTACGCACGGACGCGGAAGGTTTTTCTACCAAGCAGCCGTAGGTATTTATTTCAAAGTCACTACCGAGACATAGTACTGTTACTTTGTTATACTGTGCCCATGTTATCACTTGCACGTCATAAAACAGATAACCAAGTGTACAAACACGCTGAACTGTAAGCGCAGGAGGTCTAAGTAGGCCGTCCGAGGCACGGGCGAAGTTGGAAGTGTATGTTTTAGTGTAATGTATGTGTTACGTGCTGACGCTACTCGTCTTCACGCACACATTCACAGCGTGTTTGTACACTTAGCCCACGTTCACACGGACGTAAAAACATCGCGGCGGGATTTTACCGCGAACTCGATTTTCAACTCTTGGTGTTGAGCCGAGCGTTGAGAATCCAACGCGCTGAGACGAATTCTCGTCCCAGCGCGTTGAAAAAACACAGTTGGATATTCAACTCTCGGCGCTAAGCAGAGCGTTGAAAACCCAGTGCACGGGAAAAATCGTCCGTGCGAACCTGGGGCACAATCTGGCTTTCCGATGCGCACGGCATACGGCATCGTGGCGCGTTGTTGTTTTAGTATAGATTTGAGTATTTTGTAATTTAAAACATGTTTGAAACAGTTTTTTATTCCGTCTCTATTGCGTATTTTGAAATCAGCACGAATTGATATTGGAGCAGATCACTTTAAACCAGTATTCAATTCAAATATCTCAAAAATTAGACGTTCAAAGTAATGACATTTTGAACTCACTCACCAACCCCGGGGAGTTTGTCTACAGAGGCCCGCCCTAGTGCGAATTTTGTTTTAACACTAGGGCCTCAGATTGATGTATGACTTTTAATTTATTGACCTATTTCTAAAATGGTTGGAATTACAGTTCGCGACACGTAAGTTTGCCACTCTGGAACCAAGCTGTCTGATGCGCATGGCATAGTATGGCGCTCTGCTTATATTAGTGTTTTTGATTTTTTTATAACTCAAGTAGGTAAAGTCTGTTCCAAAAGTATCTGATAAAAGTGTAAACAAACCCTGTTCGGGTTAATTTCTTACGCAATCATTCACTAAAGGGAATTAGTATGACATTCATCTGTATTTAGGAGGTTTCAACTTTATGTCTCACCACTTTTTTCAAGAATTATTGTTTGAATATAAAAATAATCAAGAAAATTTATGTTATAAAATTAACCTCAATTGTCAAGTGAAAACATCTGTGATTTAACATTAGAGTTTCGGTGTAAGGAGTTATTGAACTAATCAAATACATATAAGCACTCAATTTGTGAGGGACACTAAGATTGGCATCCACAGGTACGTTTTCTGATACATTTGTTATCATTTTGATCAGATACTTTTGGAACGGACCATAGACATTCTCGTTTTTTTTTTTTTTTTTTTTGTTAGATTCTACTAAAGGCACACACACATAATGCTCAAACGAGGAAATGTTCATACAAATAAAAGAATGAAATCGGTTTCATCATATATTTATTGAATGAAACAATTTCGTAGGTACAATTATGTACTAAAAGCTCTTAATAGTAACGTAACCTTACTATTTACAAACGGAGACAACACTTGACAATCATCTACTTCCGTTCTCAGAAAAGAGGTTTATGCTAATTTAATATGATCTTTAAAATTATATTGAGTTGTTTGCTTGCTAAAAGGACACTTAATCCAAGATGCAACGCGTATCATAAACGAATATTACAATGCCAATGTTCTGTGTTCTCACTTTAATGTGGTCACATCAACATATTTGGCTTTCGTTTTCATTATTGATCAATGGACAATGATTAATAACTTACTACTAATCATCGTGTGCTTGGATCGCCTCATTTTAGTCAGAAACATATATATACAAACACGATTAAATAAATGAAGCCTAAGCCATCGCCTCTAACAGACTTGTTTCAACTAACTACCAGTAATGAATAACAAATAAAATGCACATTACAAGTGAACTTAACATTAACAGTCTTAAAATTATTGTAAACAATGCGTTGTTGTCATATGCTGATAGATTTAGGAGTTATTATAACTTGAGTAACACGATACTCCGTTAAAAAGAGTTAGACAGAAAGATATCTTGTAAAAATGAATAAACGAAGACTATTTTCCAATAAAAAGTCCTGATAGTAATAGGAATAAAATAAAATATACATTTAAGGTGTGAACAGACATCGCGTGGCACTCTAGAATGCCATACAGTGTACTTGTATGACAAATACTCAAATTGCTTCCATTACGATCACATTAGCTCATGCTTAATTCGATTCGAGCCTTGCATGTGGTTTTGCCGCTTTCTCGCTCGTTATTGTTCTCATTAAAAGACATAAACAGTGAGTGCCTCGCTATAGCCATTCGCGCCTTTATGTTTCGCGGATTTTGAAAGAAACTATAACAACACGAGTTATCAAATTCACCTGCCTTTTGACAATGATGAACGAATTCTGAAGCCACATTGAATCATAGTATTGTTGCTATAATAACACACAGTATCAGAACAAACTTACTATTCGGAACATAATTAATCAACAATATTATATCGATCAATCAATTTACAATATTTACACAAACTAGCTGAAAGATTTAGGATAGAAATAAAATTATTAAAATCCTTTTTGAGCTTAATTAAAAGGCTCAATATTTTATTAAAGAATAAAACCTAAAATTATGTTTAGTATAAAACATGCCTATTACAAAAAACTTATCATTATTGGGCGCGCTTTGCAAACGTTTCAAAGAATAGAAGACAACAGTCTGTTGCAGTATTTTAAAATAAAAACAGTCGTTCAATCATTTCCTTCTTTACAATATGGACGCTCGCTTTCAATGGCTTTTTCGTTGACAAACTAAATATATTGTAGTGTGACTATACAACAAATATTTTGTTAAAACGGGACTCAAAGGAGACTAGTTTAATAAAGATAACAAAATACGTATGCAAAAACAAATGTTTACCACATTTTCGTAAAATCACATAATTATTTACATTTTTAATTTGAATTTTATCATTTAATGAAATGAAAAATCTAGCCAAAGACTAATTTAAAACGGCATCTGAGCGCATACATTGAGTTTATATATCTGCTATAAAGAAAATATTGTTTAGTGTTTACGTCGTGTGTAGATATCGCTTCCCACACTTGTACGTAACAATGTCTGATTACACTAACCTTTGTTTTAAGTATCTAATAGCAAAAACGTGAATTTTCACCCACATTTTATTTAGCTTCATAAATATTCGATATTTCACACCATAAAACAGCACTAAATACATTGCACGCAGAAACTACTTGAATGTTGTATGCGCTTAGCTTATATCACTGAAATAATCTGTAAACTATGTACACGATACTGCTAAATATAGAAGAGCAACAGCTAAAAGTTACCTCAGTATCAAAGTCACGATCAACAACTACCAAACTTAGCCACCAAACAATAAATCACGGTATTCATTTATAAGAACTATCGCCAGTTGATTGTTTTACAAAGTCTTTCCAAAATATTAACATTGCAATCTTCATGGGCGCCCATTTTTTTTTCTAACTCCTTATGAACGAAGCGAACATGGGAATCGCCAATTGTAAATCAAAAGCGACTAATAGAAGATCACAGCAAAATTATTACTAGCGGTCAAAGAGACTACTACTTCCCTATGACTTGACGTAAAACGACAAATAACCACATTATTGACTATAGACACATAAGTTTGAACTTTCGTTTTACCTATGAATTTAACTGTAATAACAGTACTTATTGCTGTTTATAATTATCTACCTGCAATATACTTGAAATAACACGTTACATATTCGTAAACAACGGCTCATTGCCCTGAAATATAGAACTGTCGTTCGTATTTGTACGTGATATTAATACGTTGACCGCGCGCGATCACTGAGTATATTTTTAAAGTTATACACCATTCATTATAACACTAGACAAAATAAGATTTCGTTTAGCATGGAGACTGTAAATTTGCTTCCAGCAGGGATTCAACACAGTATAATGATTCAAGATGACCCGAAACTCTACTTGAATGGTTCAAAAGATATTTGTGTCTGGATGGGCCACTTTTATCCAATGTTATGATAAATGGAGTATTGGTGCATGAATGCATAACTTTATTTCTCCTGCTATAACGACACTACTTACTCATTCGTAAGGCTGGTAATCGAGGTGCATGGCTGCAGTGACTGTAGCAGGAATCAAGGAGTAGTTTCCTCTCATGTGTAGTACTGGATGGTGTGCGTCCTTCTAGCGGGCGTCACCACGGACGAGTTGTTCGGCGCGCCCACTATAAGGTACCCGCCTGAAGATGACACAACCTTCTTGTTCGCGTTTTCTTCGTTGTTCATTAACTGTTGAAGATGGAAAATTATTTTATTACTTAAATTGGATATTAAGGCCCATGTGATAGGAATAAGCAAGAACCGTAAAGTTGTGTACAGTAACCGGCCGTGGTGGGGCTTGCGGGCTCCTAAGAACTCTAGCAGTAGCGGATCCAGGGGGGAGCTAAGGGGCACAAGCCCAGACCCCCCCCCCCCAAAAGCATCAGAGTTCTTCCGTGACAATCTTAAAGTGAACCAACTTGATATTATTCTATATTAATTAAACTTTTTTGCAAGCATTACTCTACCTAAGGTACAAACTGTCATCAATTATCCTTAACTTAATAGGTAATATTTATGTTTTTAGGGTGCCGTCAGTCAACAAGGAACCCTTAAGTTTCGCCATGTCCGTCTGTCTGTCTGTCTGTCCGCGGCTTAGCTCAGACTCTTTGTACTAAGAAAGCTGTAATTTGGCATGGGTATACATTAATCACACCGAAAAAGCGGTAAGATAAAATTATGAAAGAAAATTATTTTTTTAGGGTACCTACCCGTAAAGTAGGAATGTTTTTTTCTCTCATCTATCCCATAGTGGGGAGTGTCGTTGGAAAGGTCGTTCAAAAATATTGTCAATTTGTTAAAACCATTTTTGGATTCAGGGATACGTTTGCGAAATATTAAGCTTTAAAGTGCTAATTTTTGTTAGTCAAGTGCGCGCGCTACTCACTCTACCACCCACGCTGCCCGGTTTAGCCGCCATGTATATTCAAAGAGATATCTCTGGTAGTCCAACCTAACGAAGTCACTGAGGAATTTGCGAAAAGTAATCAGAGGAGGCTTGGTTATGTGTTATGCAAATGAAGATATTGTGAGGTTTTTTAGTGTTTAATTTGCTAAAACCTACCCTTAGCGGGGTCAACCCCCCCCCCCCCACTCGACAATCCTGAATCCGCCACTGAACTCTAGAAAACGCCACTCTCTACCGGAACAGCTGGTAGTTTATTTTGCCGTACCATAGAAACGGGGTTTTGTCGACTAAAGAATAGAAAAAATGACAGATTCACAATAGAAATCTGTCATTTTGTCTATTCTTTCGTCGACAGAACCCGTTTCTATGGTAGTCATGCTACGCGAGCTGGATTAAAATTACTATAATACAAATTAACTCGTGTGATAAACTAAACATTGTTTTATTTTTTATTACACGATACAATTGATATTACAAGGTCCTCCTGCAGAGAATGATTCAGTGTTCCTTGGTGAGAGTCACTCGGTAACTAGATTATTTTTATGTCGACACCAAATGTCCATTTATTCAAAAAATTAAAAATCTGAGTATAGTGACCCTTACTTCGCACGGGTGCAATCTGCTAATGTGGCGACATGTCAAAATACCGAAATTATGTGCTATATCTAAGTTAAAAAATTAATATACATATAACGCTACCAAATATTTCTTTTTCTCATTGACCGTGAAAACCGCATTATAACTCGTTGTGTAGTTTAGAAGAACATATAAAAGTTTAGATATACGGTCTATTTTTAAATCCTTGTTTCCAATTGATGTTGTTTCCACTTAAACAAACGTCAACTATACGCAAATGCAAATAAAGTTGATTTTAGACTGACTAGTACTGTTGAAAAGTCACAAAAAATATGAAGTTGTAGCGCAAACTGGACATTACAGTTGTTTTTCCTAAAACTCGTGTTTGTTTACATGGTTAGCAAATAAATTGCGAACGCAAATTAGATACGTACTTGTTTGTTGATGATAATGGGCTGTATCTGGTTGGGCGTCGACGGCTTGTAAGTGCCGACGCATTTCATTGTCTGGTTGCCGCTCGTGTCTTCTACCATACTTACTAAAATGCATACGAAAATTCATAGATGAGATAATCAATATTCGGGGTCAAGTAGTTGTTCAGTAATTTAGAGAGGCACCAAGAGAAGAAGAACAATCAATCATCAAGTGTATTTAAGACTAGCTGCTAATTCTGTTTCTAAAATAAAGTAGTTACTCCTTACAACATCAGCTATCTGCCAGTGAGTCCCTTCAAAATCGGTCCAGCCGTTTTGGAGATTAGCCGGAACAGCAGCACCGACAGACATTTATAAAAATTGTTTTTGTTGTTGTAAGTACCGTATATACTTTCATATACAGTTAGTGAAACGTTTTATTTAGACATTACAAATAGACGCTTCAATTTTCTTTGTTTGTATAGATGTATTGTGTTACAAAGCCTGCACAGCTTGAGGAAGCGAATTGATATCAGTATTTTCTCACATTTGAAAATATTGTGTAGCCTAATTTCAATTATGATGGCAAAGCAATCTTATCCTTTTTCTAACAGAAAAATTATCTTTTGAATTGCCACTGAAAGAACACAACAGCACGATTAGCATGACAACCATGGAAACGGGTTTTGTCGACGAAAGAATAGACAAAATGACAGATTGCGATTGTTTATCTGTCATTTTGTCTATTCTTCCGTCGACAAAACCCGGACGGAGATTGAAATGCCACAAAAAATTACTCAGCATCGTGAAGACGTGATTGAATTGAAAGTACAATTGTGTTTGTGCAGCGTATACATTAAATAAACGTCGTTTCTGAGAACACCTTAAAGCTTCCTAGACATCACGCCGGAGCCGCACCGGCGCCGGACCGGAACCGCGTGTACACCAGTATTGATGCCGAGCTAAATAGTAAAGCAACGATCAGTTCCATGCGGTCCGCCGCCGGCGCGGCTTCGGCATCATGTACAGGAAGCCTCAGTGTGACACAAATAAAATTAAAACAACATTTTTATCATTAACAGTATACCAACCAATAATGGAAGTCTTCTGCGTGCTATTTGGGTCTTGCGTAAAGCCGCGCGAGGGGGCGACTTTGCCGCCGACCGTCAGGGTCGGTGTGGACGAGTTTTTCTGTAACACCAATACACCCCAGCTGTGTAATAAATATGTGCGCCTTTTGTAACACCAAACACATTGTGTATAACTTCACTAATACTGAGATACAAAAACTAAAAGCGAAACTAGACTATCTACAATTTATACAAGTGTACTTGTGTGTGTAATTTTGTAGAATTATAAGCAAGATTGAAAAAAAATATTTTTCTATAAAAGTAATTTGATCTGAATCATGCAACCTTGATTAAAAATGAATAATTTTTGTTGCAATAACAAGATTTTAAAAATAATAAAATGTTAGCACTTCGCTTAGCTTTTGCGATAAAAAATAGTACATTATCATGTTAAATACAAGTAATGTTGGAATTAAAATCCCATTGAAAAGAGGTGTTAGTTTTCTTAAAATTTTAGTAACAGTTCTAATACAATACACATAGCGATACTATCGTTTATATTATGTAAAGCGCTATCAGCACTACATAACGTTGAGTAGAATAAAATTATATTAAACTCACTGGCAAATCCGGTTGAGGTTGAAGCCTGTTTTCCGGTGAACTCGGCGGTTCTCCGTTGCTATCGTTCTGAAATTATCATTATTTGGTTTATTACTTTATTGCAGCAGCTACGCGTGTTATCTTTGATGTCTAAATATAATCATTATTCATATCCCAATTTATTTGCGGTCGGCCCTTTCTTCCAAACTTCTCCTATTAGCCATCTCGTTAGTCACCCTCTTTCCAGGCATATCATCTTTCACAGAGTCCATCTACCGTTTCTTTGGCCTGCCTTTACTCTTATAGTCTATTTATACTCAAAACTAAATGATGTCTAAATATATAATGTACAAAGAAAGAATTCTACTAAGGTGAAGTTACCCAGACACAATACTTACGATAGGGGCGTCTCTACAGCCGCGTACGCAGACGTCTCTTTTTCGGTATCGGACGTGAAAATCTAGTCTTTATTGTCAAACGTTTTTCGACTTTGACTTTAAACCTTTCTTAGGGTGCAAACGGGTCGGGGTCATCGTACATAATTATCGTGACATATTTTGAGACATATTATGATGAAATATTTTGGGTTGACGGTCGAAGTCGATCGACCGCTATCTGATTTCAACCTGACAATTTACTGGTGGTGCTGAACCGTCCCCGGAGGTTACCTGCGAGCGCTGCTGGCAGGTAGAGAAGTGCTGCGACCAGTGCGCGCGCTGGCACGGCAGGTCGCAGTACGACGTGTTCCAGCAGCAGTAGAACTGCGCCTCCTGCTTGCAGTTAGCACACCTGTAACACAGATATTTATAGTTAGTGTCACAACACCCATGACATGTTTCTTGACAAGGCGATGGTGGCCATGCTAGGTGTGGAGCTGTCAATCAAAGTTTATTAGCATAAAAGCCTTTGATTGACAGTTAAACATTGTTAAAAACCTCTTAGATACTGCAAATCAATATCAATGAATTGGAAAACTGTTTATATTTATACAGGGTCAAATCAAATTAGCTAACGAAACTTAGACGTGATGGGGAACTGTATCTAAACACGATAAAATAAGAAAAAAAAAATGATTTTCTTGGGGTTTGTCCCCTGCCCGCGTATCAGCATGACAACCATAGAAACGGGTTTTCTACGGACGGAAGAATAGACAAAATGACAGATAAACAATCATTATCTGTCATTTTGTCTATTCTTCCGTCGACAAAACCCGTTTCTATTGTGGTCATGCTACGCGTGCAGGTGGAGTTGTTACTTGAAGTATGAGATGAGAAAATCTGTTTTGTTTTATTATGTTTAGATATTGGAGATCTTCCATTAATCACGTGAGGCTCGAAAGGGGGGAGGGGGTTCGGAAAAACATGAAATATCACAAGGAGGGAAGGGGGTGTAGTGAGATTTCACGTGTATTTATGTTTTAATTGAACGCGCGATTTCTAAACCGAAAAGCGGAGCATGACCTTGACTCGCCGATTATACCTATATAACATACAATATTGTTTTTTTTTTAAATACATACTTTGAACCAAATAAGTACACGTGATTTTAGGTAGGGGGTACCCAAAATCACGTGTACTTATTTGGTTCGGGGGGTTAGTCTAAAACCTCACCATGTATCACCAGGAGGGACGGGTTGCTAAAAAAACGTGATTAATAGACGGCCTCTAGTGGCAAGTACAGGCCGACTTTTTTATTCTTATGCTATTATTTGCTAGACCCCGTTCTCCCAGAAATATTTAATATATTATCTCTATTCTATGAAGACTAATATTCTCGCAATTTAGTTATTGAATTCCGAGAATGATTGATCTCCTTACCACTGCTTAGACTTAGCGAGTTTGACGGCGGCCTCGAGTTCAACCTGCGCGGTCCGCCTCGCCTCGCTCACAGCGCGTATCTTCTCCTTGTCGAACGACGTGCGCATCTCCGCTATTACCAGATCTGTAATGTCATAGATATTGATTTTAGGGCGTATTTTCTATGTTAGCCGGGCTAACATGCGCAGAACGACAAAGTTCTATAGTCACATTATCTCGCAATAGATGAATAACGAAACGTATCGTTGATTATGCGCAAGCATCGTCATAATATTATCTCGTTTGGACGCGAGATAGTTATCTTTGTCTCTGGAATGTTGATTTGCGATTGAATGTTTTTAAATAGTTATGTGATTTCTATGGGTGAGCGTTGTATCTTTTTCAGCATTATATCGTCAGTGGATGGATTTATAGAAGTTTGCAGTTAAAACACTCGTTTGTATTTGTGGCTTGTTCGTGAATGACATTCGAATCAGCTGATTCCTTGCTTGGATTTAATTTTGATTCAATTCACGTATAATAGCTGTCGGAGTACGGATGTTAATGTTGATATCTACAGCAGTACATACCGTGGTTATGTTTGACCTCCTTGAGCTCCTGCTGGTGTCTCCAGTTGTCTTGCTCCACCTGCAGTCTGAGCGTCGTCAGCTGCGACCACGGCTCGTCTAGCTTCTCTAGTGAATCCTCTAGTAGTGTGCGGAAGAAATCTGTCATCTGAAAGAAATTTTTATAGTTTGAGTACAAATAGGAGGTTTGCAAGGTTTATTTTGATTAATATTTAACTTAATTTCGTATTACTTTCACTAAGGCCTCGTTTCGAACAGAAACGTAACGAGGTCAATAATCCAAGTTTATTTAGTGCACAATAACGTAGGTTTATTTTATATTTTTTAAGTAATTTTATGTAGTATCCAGGATGGCAAAATTTGTCCCTTAACGGCAATATACAAATAATATATATATATAATTTAAGGTCCATTGTTTATTATATGGAAATTATAAGGCGAAATGTTGGTAACCGATTATGGCCAGTAGCTTTAAGAAATGACGACGTAAGAGCGCATACATATAGCTAGCTATAAAATAATATTTTGGGGCGTGGCAAAAATCAGAACTAACGCCGCAATCTTATTTTTAGGGTTTCGTACCCAAAGGGTGGCAAACAGAAAACGCACTACTAAAGTCCGTCTGTCTGTCAGTGGGCTGTATCTCATGAACTGCAATAGGTAGAGATATGATTTTTTTATACATTGTGTATTTCTATTGCCATTATAACAACAAATAATAAAAATAAAATAAAATTAAAGGGGTTCCCCATCAGGGACCGAAACCGGTACCTTAATTCTTAAATTGAATACAATCAGTATTAATACCGGTTACCGAAATAAAAACTACCTCTATCTTACACGTGCCGTCGGCATTAGTCAAAGGGCGCGCATCGCCTGTGTGTGTGTCAAAGAGTAGAGTCGACTCGCGCGCGGGGAATGCCGACCAATCACGGCGTAACGTTTAAAGTATTTTCTAATGCCAACAAATTGTCAGCCTTGCAATATTCTGGTTCTTTCTCGTAATCAAGGTCATTTTAAGGTAATCAGCATTAAAACTGTAACCTAAATAGAGGTAACATGTTTCTTCTTCTTGGTTACCTGGAGAGCGGTAGCCTTAGTTGTAGAAGTAACCAAAATTCTTCGAAACCTGTACAGTAATTTATAAAAGGTTTTCGGTCCCTGGTCCCCATACAAGAAACGTGTTTCTTTCGGCGTTTTTTGCTTAATATTGTACGGTGGTACGGAACCTTTCCAGTGCGAGTCCGACTTGCACTTGGCCGGTAGCGCCGGTGTAACGCCGCCCTCTATCAACGTCATTCGAGGCCCAAAGGTCCTTGTAACATTATGTTTTGTTGCGTCAGGTTACCTTGACAGCGTTCTGGTTGAGCTTGGCGGTGACCGGGCCGGCGGTAGAGGGCGCGGGCATGCTGCCGATGGGCGTGCTGGCGTCCAGCGGGTTCAGCAGGAACTGCGGCGGCCGCTGCTGGAGGCGCGGCGGCTGGCGATAGCATGAATCGGTGAAAAGGTGAAACGAATCGTACGAACCGTATTTTATCATCTATGCAGTCAAAATATTGATAAAATACGGTTCGTAGATAAATTCAAATTCAAAAGTCATTTATTCAAACTAGGCTGAAAATCAGCACTTTTCGAACGTCAAAATTACATAAGACAGTCCCCCAAAAACGCCCACCCTTCACCACTTCCTAGTGCTTTAGCTGGGAAGAAGAAGTGGCGCTACAAACTCCCCAGCAGCACAGCTGTCTGAATAGTTAGAAGAACATGATTCTATACAATAGTAATAATTTACTTTACGCAACACAAAACATTAAATTAAATTATTTTCTATATGTCACCTAGCACACGCCAATATACCAACAACAAAAAAGTAAAAAGAACTTAATACCCGAATGAAAGCCTCCAGGCATAAAGGGCATGCCAAATCACAAATGATAAACTAGCGAACTAGCTAACAATCGAAGTAAAATAAATAAACAGTTAATTACTAATAACAAAAACCATGGTCAGCAAGACGACCAGTCACCACAAGCAGCACCCGTTCACGAGCATAACGCAAAGGTCAGCCATTACTCCCCTCGCCATATTTGAGGGAAGGAGGCAACCCGACCCCCGACCCCGCCCGATTACGTCATCCTCCGCACAGGGTGCCCCCACCCCACCTACCCCCGGGCCAAAAAAGGTCCCCCCGCCACCACCCGTGTTCGTTCAGGACAAAGGGAAGTGGACGGACATTTCCAAGTGGTGTTGCGATCAAAAGATCGCATACACTAGTGCCCGCAATACCCAACAGGGTATAAAAGTCCAAATCCCAACTTCCCGCGATTATAGGGAATTTACAAAACTCCTGAGAGAGAGACGTGTGTCATTTCACACGTACTCCCTCCCAGAGGAGCGCCAAATCCGAGTGGTGATCAAAAGGATCCCCAAAGAAATCCCCCCCTCCGATATTTTAGCCGACCTTCGGTCGCAAAATATCCCCGTCGACGAGGTCCACCGCATGCACCGCGGTAAACGTGGTGAACCATACGACATGATCCTTGTCGTCTGCTCCCCGGTAGAGGGTCACCACCCTATCTTTCAGCTGAAGTCCCTCTGCTCCCTCATGGGTTTCTCAATAGAGAAACCATGGAAAAGCGGTGCCATTGGTCAGTGTCACCAATGCCAGCTGTACGGCCACTCACAGCGGAACTGCCACGCAAAACCCAGGTGCGTAAAGTGCCTGGGCGAGCACGGCACTTCCGAGTGCACCCGTCCAAAGGACCGCTCCCTCTGCCCCGACCCACCCAGCTGTGTCCTCTGTGGGCAAGTCGGGCACCCGGCAAATTACCGTGGCTGCCCAAAAGCCCCAAAATCTTCATCTCCCAAACTGGCCAAGCGTTTTAACGCCCGCCAGCAAAGAGAAGCCCCCTCCGGGTTTAGAGTACCCTCATCCCAAATGCCCCAGCGACTAAGCCCTCAAAGGCCTAGTCCGTGGAACTATCTCCACCATCAACAGGCGTTCCCAGCCCTGGCTGTCTCACAACCCCCACCCCCTCCCCCGACCACCACCATCCCACGTCTCATGGACCCCCGCACTCGCATACCCGCGCCCCCTGTCCAACCCGCACCTGCTCCTGTAGCAACGCGTCCCCCAACCGTAGCCCCCCCCTCAGTCGGTCCTAACATGACCTACAACATCATCAGCTCGACCTACATAGCCTTCCTCGCGGTCCCTCGCGCTCACCAAATGGCTAAGGAAATCCTTGCCGCTCAAGCCGCCGGCGATCTCGTCAAGATCCAGGCCATATATAACGCGTATCCCGAGATTACGCAAGCCCTGACCTCCCTCAGCACCCCTACCAGAACCCATAATGTATAACGCCATCAATACTAGGTTCAAACCCCGATCCCTCAAGTTACGTTATTTCAATGCAAATGGCATTAGTGGTCAACGAGATGAGATCGCGGCTTTCCTCCGCAACCATCAAATTGACATTCTCCTAGTCCAAGAGACCTTCCTGAAACCCTGTAACCGCAATCCGTCAATCGCCAACTATCGCATAGTTCGAAATGACAGATTGCGATGTCACAAGGGCGGCACCCTCATTTATTACAAAAAGGATCTATACTGCATCCCAATAGACCCTCCTCCCCTCTCACGATTAGAAGTCTCAATCTGCCGCCTAGGCATGACGGGCCATCAGCCGATCTCGCTAGTATCGGTATACCTCCCTCCCCATAGCTCTTCGGAGAACTTCCAACTCCTCTCTGACGACCTCTCTATCCTACTCGGCATGAGTGACTCTGCTATCATAGCGGGTGACCTCAATGCCAAGCATCCCGCCTGGAATAGCTCCAGAACTAGCACTAGAGGGCGACAATTGTTCGACCTCTCTACCACTCTTAACTTTGACGTCATCGCCCCGATGACCCCAACCACCTTTCCCCACGACCCCGACCATGTCCCCGACGTTCTAGACGTGGCGCTCCTTAAGAGCGTCAATCTAAGGTTAGACTCCATAGAAACGGTGCATGAGCTCAACTCTGACCACCGCCCAGTAGTCATTAAATTGGCCCCCCGCATAGGTCTCCCCGACCCCTCCCAACCCGCTCTCACCAAAAGGGTAACGGACTGGAAGAAAGTAAGCACCCAGCTGAAATCCAACACGTCCCCCCAATTGGACTCCATCCCCGACAAGTTCGACTCTATCGCGGACACGATGGCCGCGATCGACTCACTCACGGAGCACGTGCAATCGGTCCTGAGCAGTTGCTCAAGGGAGGTCCCAGCGGGGGATGACCCTCGCTGGAGCCTGCCTGCCGATGTGCGTGCACTGATGACTGAGAAGAACGCGGCCGTCCGTGCCTACAGCAACTTTCCCTGCACCGCTAACAAAGCCCATATGCGTTATTTGCAGAACTCTGTAAAGACACGCTTACAGGAGCTGCGTGACGCGGGCTGGGACAAAACGCTCAGCGAACTAGAGCCTACCCACCTGGCATTCTGGGATCTTCAGAGGAAACTCAAGTCCCAGCAATGCGCCTCTATGCCCCCCCTGACTCGTCCCGACAAGACCATCGCTTTCGAGGACACTGAAAAAGCTGAATGCCTAGCAGACAGTCTCGAGGCCCAATGCTCCCCCAGCTCCCAACCAGTAGACCCAACTCACCTCTTAGAGGTCGACGCTGAGGTCGAACGTAGAGCCTCTCTCCCTCCCGTCGAGGACCCTGATAGCCCACTGCCTCCCGTCACTCCTGACGAAGTGCAGGACATCATCAAAGGTCTGAAAACCCGCAAAGCCCCCGGCTCTGATGGAATCACAAATAGGGTGATCCAGCTATTCCCTGCCCCTCTGATAATGCTATTGGCCACCATCTTCAATGGTGCCCTAAGCAATAACATCTTTCCACAAGCGTGGAAAGAGGCCACGGTCATCGGCATCCCGAAGCCAGGCAAGCCAAAGACCGAACCGTCGAGTTACCGCCCCATAAGTCTGCTCAAGGTACTCGGCAAAGTTTATGAGAGGCTTATTTATAAGCGTCTCAGAGACTATGCCGAAACCAAGGGCCTCATTCCCAACGAACAGTTTGGGTTCAGAACCCAGCACTCTAGCGTGCACCAGGCCCACCGGATTATCGAACACATAAGCGGTGGCTTCCAACGCGGTTTGATAACCGGTGCAGTATTCTTCGACATAGCGAAAGCGTTCGACAAAGTATGGCACAACGGCTTATTATATAAGCTCTACAAACTCGGTGTGCCAGATCGTCTCGTGCTCATCTTACGGGACTTTTTGTCAAACCGCACTTTCCGCTATCGCATCGAAGGAGCGATATCCTCCCCCCGTCCTATCCGCGCTGGAGTCCCTCAGGGCTCTGTGCTCTCCCCCTTGATCTTTACGCTATTCACCAGCGATATCCCAAAGAGTAGAAAGGCGCAGTTGGCTCTGTTCGCAGACGACACGGCCATCTACTACAAGGGTTCCGGCTCTGACTCGATAGCCCGCACTCTCCAAACCTCAGTCGACAACCTCGGCGCCTGGTTTAGAAAGTGGAGGATCGAAGTTAACCCAGATAAAAGCCAAGCGGTTCTCTTTTCGAAACCGAAAAAGCGATGGAAACCCCCCCTCCCCCGACCAATCACCATGTTCGGTAAGCCTATCCCCTGGGAGAAGCGAGCCAAATACTTAGGTGTTGTCCTCGACCAGCATCTCTCCTTTAGCGATCATATAAAGCAGGCTCGCTCGCGAGCCGCTTTCGCGCTAGGGAGACTCCACTACATCCTGAATGCACGTAGCAAATTGTCACTAAAGTGCAAATTGCGTACGTACACGGCGTGCATTCGCCCAATCATGACATATGCGGGAGCCGTCTTTGCACACGCAAAGCCTCACCACATCCATAGGATGCAAACGCTCCAAAATAGATTCCTCCGCAAAATCACCGGTGCCCCTTGGTACGTTAGGAACGAGATCCTCCATCTCGACCTAAAAATCCCCACAATCCACCAATTCTTAAAACGCAACTCCAAGCGTTTCTTTGAGTCCGCTGCCAAACATCGCAACCCTCTGGTTGTCGAGGCCGCCAATTATGTCCCTAGCAGAATTAGTCAGATCCGCCGCCCTAGGCAAATCCTCACCGACCCCGATGACCCCATAACCCTCCTCCAGGAGAGCAATAGGGCCACAAGTACAGTGCTCAAGCACAGACACCGACCCGCATTCCGACCTCGCCGCCGAGGTCCTCCGCGATCGCGACCCTCCCGAGTAAATAATACTCCACCCCGACCCTTGCTCGACGATGCGCCAGCCCGCGTCGATGCTGAGCCTGTAGCTTTAAACTCCCCGACTAATAATAATAATATATCTTTGATCCAGCCTGTCCCATCTTGCTGTCCTCCCCCCAGCGACGCCCTAAGCCGAGGTCCGTACCCCACAGGGGGTGCCCTTAGCGAGCGCTCGCCTAGTTTTAATTAGAATAGTTTTTTCGCCCCTGGCTGGAGGCTTTGAGTATTAGTAGCTTAAGGCAGCCGCAGGAAAGCTCGGTTAAGTAGTCATGGCCTCAGAGGTCATCTACGAGATTACATACACAAAAAAAAAAAAAAAAAAAACCGACCCCCGACGCTACTGCAAGCAGTGACATCTGAGGGAGCATGACGAACTTGCTGCCGGTTGCTCAGACAAGATTAGTATGATCAATTTTCGAGGTCGCTAGCTGACCATATATTACAATATATCTCATAAAAATAAAAAACAAAAACTGTGTAAAGAGTAGATTACGTCAATAATAAACAAAATTTAAATTAAATAAATTGACTTATACAGTCAAATAAAATTAACTAAACAGTTAAATTAGTATGGAGTAGTATAGAGCTAGTCCCAAGCCTTTTTGTCGTCTAAGTAATCTTTAATTTTGTAGAAACCTTTTTGACATAGTTTGTGTTTAATAAATGATTTAAATTTATTGAGGCTCAGTTCTTTAACATGGATTGGGAGTTTATATATAAGATAAATCTGAAGTCGAATTGAACTAAAACCTACCGTTGCTGCTAAATCCAAGAAATTATTTATTATTATTTTGGTTGTCATTAACGAAACAATGGCGCTGATCGAACAAACCTAAATTTTGATAGTGTCAGCTGGGTAAAAAAAAACAATTCTTATAACACATACCTCTCCAAGCGTATTTTCAGTAGGCGTCCTACTCAACACAGTGATAGGCGGCGCGGGCGCGGGCGCGGGCGCGGGCGCGGCCGGCGTCAGCGTCGCCAGCGGGCCCGCCGCGCCGCCGCGCTCGGCCACGCCGTTCAACATCGGAGGGGAGACGGCGCTCTATTTAATGCAAATTATAGTAGATATTAGCGTATTCGAAACTTACTACCCGTATTTATAAATGGCAATAAAAGGAATCCTTATAACTTGTTTTTCATAGCTTTTTTCGAGAAATACTATGAAATACAAACGTACGTCGATAAAGTCAATAGTGTGCATGCGTAAATATTCATTCCAACCATCCTCTACGTAACCCTTCACTGTGGTCCGACACGCACTTGGCCGGTTTTTTAATAACTTTCTTGACTCACATCGATAGCGCCGACGGACATGACGGGCTGGAAGCT
Source organism: Xanthia icteritia (assembly GCA_949128155.2). NCBI lineage: Eukaryota > Metazoa > Arthropoda > Insecta > Lepidoptera > Noctuidae > Xanthia > Xanthia icteritia. Next base: position 15,126,247 of record OX421934.2, on the reverse strand, counting down.
GAACATCCACTGTCCGTTGACCGACGTCATGAGCGGCACGGTGTGCACGGTCGGCACGGACGCCACGCTCGTGCTGGTCGTCACGGCCGCGCTCGTGCTGGGAGGGGAGCTTGAAGGCTGCATTAGAGGCGTGGTTACTGTGTTTACTAGGTTGTTTGCTAGAACAAAGTTTTTTTTTTAAATATGTGTTTAAATATTGCTTTGAAGTACAAATGCAGTATTATGCTTTTTTATGTCTATGCATAAAAAAAGCATAATACTGAATTTGTACTTGTAATTTTAGCGTGTATGAAATAGATAGAAACATTTTGCATTATAATGTGATTTTAATAAAACGTCTATATATTTATGTGTTTATCAATAATGACAATAGGGTATTTGACTACTATTAAAAATATACTTGAATTATTACATAATTTAAAGATGTTACCAAAAAGGCAATTAGTGAAAAAATATATAAAATCGTTGTAAAAATGGAGAAGATCGTTGTACTGGATTACGCTGTACTGGATTACGCGAAGTTACTATGGCGTTTTTATGTTGTGACGTCAGATCTCAGCAGTGCTGTCTCTGTCTAGCATAGACTTTTAGAGACCTTGTAACAAATTTTTTTAGCTGTTGCAATTTTTTTTCTACGTTTCGTAAAATAAAATAAAAACCAGTCAAATTTCCCTATTGTAATATAGTACTCACCAACAGAAGAGACAGGCGGTCTGAGTATGGACGTAACAGTAAGCGGGGCGGCGTTCTGAGGGCGCGGCAGTCTCACAGGCGCCTGCGTCATGGGCGGCTGTATCGGGATGTACACCATCGAGTTTTTACTGTTCAGATCCGAACGACCTTCCTCCGGCTTCTTCGGCTGAGGGAATGTCTTCTTCGCCCTAGGACGAACTTCAGGCGCTTTCGTTACCGTCGCCGTCGCTGTTGCCGCCTTTCGAGCATTCAACGGCGTAACCACAACCTTATTTATCCTAACATCCCGCAAATTCGTCGGCGGTTTCGGCACATTCTGCGGATTCACTGGCCGTAGTCTGAAAGCATCCATGAGATTCATCTTCTCCATATGCCTATCGGCGTCGTCGAGGTCAATAGGCTCAGCCTTAATTTCTACTTGCACTTCATCGTTCGTGTTTTGTCTCTCCGGTGACGTCATCCTCGCGAATGCTCGTACGCCGACGCGACCTACGACTGGTTCCACGTCGTTGCGTAGTCTCTGAAGCTTTGATACCGCGTCTTGCATAGTTATGACGTTCTCGCTACTAGTGGGCGTGAAAATGCTGGAGTCAGAAGTAGCTTCCTCGGTGATATCTATAGTGTTGGCGTTGGTCGTCGTTTTAGTTATAGTCAAGCCGGTGTGTTGAGCAGTCGTCGATAAGCTTCGCACACAGCTGATTGTTGGGAGCCCGGTATTGTGACTTACTACTGTGGATTTACTAGTTTCTCGCGCTAGGACAGCTAAGGTCGTGTCATCGTCGAATTGCAACCGATCTTTAACAGATTTTGGACTTTGTGACTGTGGAGTTGATTTAGGTGACATCTGCTTTTCCATTCTAGATTTATCGCCCTCTGAATCTCTCTCTTTCTCTTTAGTTGAAGAGCTGCTGCCTCTCCTTTTTTCTTTAGAGCTTCCTTCAGCATTCTTTTCAGATTTCTTTTCGGTTTTGTCTGAGGATATAGTGGCACTGGTATTGTTAATTGACCTTCTACTTTTAGAAGTACTACGTTTCTCATACCTGGGTCTGTCCTCTTTAGCAGATTTATCGCTAGGTGTTTTTTCAGCTTTATCCGATTTAGAACTTGGTGTCTTTTCAACTTTGTCTGATTTCGAGTTTGGTGTTTTCTCAACTTTTTCCGATTTAGAGGATGGTGTTTTTGCAACTTTGGACGTAGGCTTTTCGACTTTCTCAGTTTTCGCAGAAGGCGTTTTATCCGCTTTTTCTCTTGTAGATTTTCGTCTCTGCGGCGTCTTTTCTTGTTCTTTATCTTTACTGGGAGTAATAATTTTGGCGGTTGTGTCTTTGGAGGAACTATTTCTGGTTTTTCGTATTTCTTTAGTGACTAGCGCTATTCTTATTGGAGTGACTCTTTGTGTTTCTTTCTCAACACTAATTCTTGGATCAGTGTCTTTTGCTCCAGGAGTTTCACTTGTTTTGGATTGAGTGGCTTCATTGGATTTGGGTTGAGTGGCTTCATTAGTTTTGGATTGACTGGCTTCATTTGTTTCTTCCTTAGATTTGTCGGTTGTTGCCTTGTCATCGGCTTTGCTACTGCTCGGTTCATTTTCGTCAGATTTCTTGTCTTCTGTGAAATCATCGAGTTTTCTGCGTTTCTCGCTGGTGCTACTGCAGCTGCTGCCACTAGATTCAATGATAGTTATGACTGCTTCTTCGAGTTCGGACCGGCGACGCTTTCTAGAAGAGCTTGTTGACGTAGAAGACTGAGAATCTTCTTTTGTTTTGATTGCAGCAAGAGTTTCAGTTTCGATCTCTCTGTAACAATAAATTTTGTATAATAAAAATAACGATAAGAAAAAAAAAACTTTATTTTCAGAATTTGAAACGCACTTATCCAGAGGTGAAGAATCATCGTCTTCCATTTGAACTATTTCAGCGCCATCCGCCATTTTTCGCGCTATTTTATTCGTGTCTTCATTGTCACTCGTGTCGCTGAAACAATAACAGAAATATAAACACGCGCCCTTATGGCTTAATATCGTCTGAATCGTGCTATATTTCAATATAGCAATTTTGATTATATTTAGGTCAACAGGTCGGGGTCACCAGGTGAGATGTTCTTCCATTGAAATTGAGAGGTCTGTGTTTGGCGCCATCTGCAACTTATATATTGCTAGCTGCCTTCGTAGTAAACATGTAGTCGTGTAGGTGTCGCTACAATTTTACGCCAACAAAAAAACAGTGTGATGGGTGCAAAATATGAAATAAATGGCTAGAAAAAGTAGATCTGCATAGCTATCCATAACCATTCGGCATAATAGCCTGTGTCGAAAATAACACAGTTCCATAACCTGACCCCTAATTGCGTAATACACTTCAATCACAATCCGAGAGATTTTAAGGATATTGCTAATCCATTGCTTTATAGGTTTGAAAAATTCGTTTACTCAACAGAGTAAATAACACAATGAACGTGGGTGAACTGTCAAAATGAAACCCATTGCAATTGTCATTTTATGTGTGTTACGCAATTACCCCGCAGATTTGCAGTGGCCCGACAGCAAACACCGGTCACCTGAGACAATGGACATTTTGAAACCGTTGGAACATTTTGGGAATTGGACATTTTAAACCTGAACGTGTCGTGGCGCGCCAGAACAATAACATTTCTATTTATTTCGTATTATCAGATTCATAATGCTGTGTCGCGTTGTGTCTTAGCGGATTGTGTTAAATGCATGACATAGAGGTCAATTCCCGTATTTTTAAGAACGTTTGCATTCTAATCTCACTCAGAAATACTTCAGATTTTTCTACATTTGTGAGTGTTCGTTGCTGAGATAAGATTCCGACTAGATTTTGAATGTTATTAATTACTAGAATTAGCCTTTTGGTGTCGGTCGAGCGCACCGCACATACAACAATGTGTTCCCAAAGCTTAGCAGTGATAGACATTAAAGGCCTGTTCAGATATAAGCAATATTCACTATCGCCTGCGATAATTTATTGACAAGCCGTACTTTTTAAGTGATTCTTTTATGGCGATTCATAGTGATGTGTTCTAATCCTTATAAGCACTCGTGGTATGTCTAAAAGTAAGTACTAACGTTAAGAAAGTCTACGTACCTGGTTTTCTCAAGCAGTGCATACAGTCGCTGTAGTTCCTCTTCGTCACTATCCGAACTATCCGAGTGTAGGAGCAACCTGATATTTATAATATTATCTTACTGTATGTGCTGTTTTATATTATCATCTTGGAATATTGTTTTCACATAGAGTGAATAAAGCTTATATTTGAACAGGCCTTAATTCCATACCGATTATTGTTAAAAGTGACTTCTTGTGTTAATAACACCCCTCTTTATATGTCGGGGTTTAGTAAAAATACCGGTATTGGAGGTGTATCTTTTTAGTCAGATTTTAAAATTAGTATTTCATCGCACTTGCGTTCAAGACAGGCTAAGAGAGGCAAGATAGACTCAAAAGTCGCGTTTGAGTTTCGCTCAAGTGCTTATACATGATAATACATTAGAACAAAACTCAGTCAGAACCGTTATTAAGGGACTTGTCACACTGGATGTGTTCTGCGTCCTACGGCCCAGTCAAGTCGAACATAACATAAATGTTCGAGTTGACAGGACACAGAACGCATCCAGTATGACAAGTCCTAAAGAGTATTTCTATTTTACGTATAATTATTCTTTTGTGGATATTAGTCAAAGGCTGTGCGATCTGTCTCTACTTTCAAGATCATAATAATGTGTACGAACCCATCGTTAAATGAACCCTTGGAGCTTTTGGAGTTGGACCTGCTCTTCTCCTTGGCGGTGGCTGGTGATGCCTTCTCCTTTACGAGAGATCTTACTTCACCCTCGAACGTTGGGATCTGTAACAAATAAACATGTTATAAGCACGGCATTGCAAGTGCATTAAGTAGACCAAACTCACTATGTGACCTTGATTTTCACTTGTGTAAGTTAAATTCGACCAATCCATCTATCTGGCCAATTTTCAAATATTCCAGTATTTAATTACGAAATAAATCGATCAGACCCTATGCTGTATTTTATAATAATATGCTATATTTTTCCATAACGAAATAAACTGGATAACAATTCGGAATATTTAAAGTAATTAGAACTAGCGAATATTGCGAGAGCTAAAAATGTAACGACTTTTCAAGCTATGCAATAAATGTTCAAACAGTTCAACGCAGTGTATTGTTGAATTTATACCTTAATAGACCTTTTGTAAACTAATAAAGCCGTGAATGTCGACTGACCGGCAAAGTGGGTATAATAGCACCAGTGATTTTACCCTTGAACCAACCACTGGTGTGATTCATCAGCTAAGGATGGAGATTGAGAGACTATCGAGGAGTTTCTTGCCGACTCTGCTCCATAAGAAACGACCAATTAGAACCGTGCACCTAGCCTCTGACGTTTCATAAGTGCCCATATAGGTTTATGTGGTATAAATGTTGTACTTACCATCATTTTGAGTTGCTCATACATTTTACTGGGGTCGAATATAGTCTTGAAAGGCGGGTAAACGAATCTACCGTACTTTCTTGATATATTCCTGATGTGCTGTTCTGCTTCCTGAAAGAAATTATTTGATTTTATCCTATAATAATTAATAAAAAAACAGGTGACTCGTTAATGCAATTAGATGGCGATGGTTCTAGGACATGAAGATTAGATGTCTTGAAGGCTGTGAGGTTGTCCTCACAACCTTCAAGACATCTAATCGTCCATTCATAATCATAATCAGCCTAGAAGGTGTCCACTGCTGGGACTGGCCTCCTCTCTATGAGTGGGAGTTCGGGTTCGGTTCGGGCACCACGCGGGCCAAGTTCGGGTTGGTGGATGTCACATATCTTCGAATTTTCGGTTCTAAGACATACCGGTTTCATCACGATGTTTTCCTTCACCGTTTTGAGATCAGTGGTGATGAAATAATTTACACAAAGTAAAGCGTCTGTCAGGGTTACGACTCGTAAGTCGCAGCCGCTACCACTAGGCCACCACCACTCGTCCAAATCGTCCATTAAACCTAAAGGATCATTTTATTCTATAAAGTACGAGTACGCCTAAAGTCTCCATGACTAGCAATACTCACGACGCTGGACGCACACTATAGCCAGCCCTGCCTACTACTTTCCTGGCTGATTGTGAATAATACTTTTACAACAGCACGAAATGAGAAATTTTAATGTAGTTCGCACCGATATGAAATAAAGAAGGTAGTGTATCTCTCTTTGGTAATTCTTAGAATAAATACGAGAAGAAGCAGAATGCAAGCCCATTAGTTTTCACAAAAAAGGCCACAGAATAATCTACCAGACTTACATTCTACAGAACCTCACAATAACAATCACATGTTTACCTGCATACTATCAATAATATCCTGCCGCTTAGTCCTGAAGTTGTTGGGATCTTTCTCGGAATACAGAAAGCAGTCTTTAGCGGGCACCCAGGCGCGGTCGTGCGCTCCGAAGAAGCGCACGTCGACCAAACCTGCGCTGTTCACTGACATACCCTTCGCTGGCCAGTATGGGAAGCCTGGAATGTGGAATATGTTGATTTTAGAATTGCGTTTTGTAAGGCGGCAATTTAGGAAGTAATTCATAGGGTTTGTAAAAATCCGATATTTTATAATAAATATCCGATATTTGATGTATCATATCCACGGCTGGTCCATAATAAAAGTTGGTCATAATGATGAGTACAATGACCTATTAAGATGTTTTCAGTTATTTCAATAACACCTTGTATACAAAAAAAATTGGTTGCCTGTAAAGTCGGTATACGGGCGAAAGTTTTACGTGACAACCACTTTGCGTGCCTTTCACTTTTTATGTCTGTCTCTCTCGCTCTTAGGCGGGCTAACCATGCCCGAGTGGAAGGGACGCGTGCCTCTCACTCGCTCTCATTGTGAGCGCATAACGTGAGCGGAGCGTAACGCAGTTTCTTGAAGTGTCACCCGGCAAACCAATTTATAAGACGTTGTCACGTCAAAATATTATTTACTATTTCTGTGTAATTGACATACCTTTCAGCTTCGCCCAGAAAAGTATATGCGGCGTGGTACAAACATCAGTAAACCAGGTGGGTCTACGCGCATGCGCAGCGGCGTAGCACTCGGGACAGGCCTCGATCTCACCCATTTCGGCGCGACACGAGCGAACTAGCGCGCGCGCACCCGCCGTCAACTTCGACTGCACTGAAGAACCAACAGGATTTACTAAGTGATTAAAACAAGTATTAATTAACCAAATAGACTGTCTATAAAAGCTGTCGAAATGTGAACAGAATCAAGTCATTTATTCAAATTAGGCTGAGAATCAGCACTTTTTGACCCGAAACTCCCGCACTTCACCACAACCTAGTGCTTCAGCTGGGAAGAAGAAGTCTTCCCTCAGTTAGAAGAACTTGATTCTTGATTTGTAATCTAAATTGGGTTCAGGATTATTACTGAGTTTCTGCTTGGCGAAAACAAATACAACGAAACAACCACGATCGAAAGATTATTAGGTAGGTTAAAAAGTAGTGTGGGTATGGTCTACTGCCACACATTGCCAAATTCCACAATAAAGCAATGATAAAAGCAAGACAAACTTTCATATATATTTTAAGAGTTTCCAGGGGCCAAGTATTAATGCCATAATTATTCCAGTGCGAAAAAAGGATGGTGCTAGCGGCCTTGTATAGCTCCGTCTCTCACTCACACTGGAATAATGGTGGCATTAATACGTCTTAATGCGGCCCCTGTAAATACTGTGGAAGCAGCGTAAAAATTACATCATATATCAAATATTACTTGTTCTGTTATGATATGACTCTCGACGATTCCTATAACATTTATCAATTCTGTATCTGCGTTGGTCAATACGATATAACAGTGTATAGATTACACATAATTTTTTTTACTTAGAAGATAAGAAGAATTCATGGCAATTGTTTATAAGAAGCACTGTTCTGTTTTATATTATTTTTATAATAAATAATCTTTTCATCCCACACTTGAGATGGTAAAACAGCAAACATTATTCATATTAGCAGTAAACTTTCAGTGCCACATTACATTTTTTTTTTTTTTTTACGTTGCCCCTCACTAGGAATTTCTCCTGTATCGTGGGTGCGTTTACAAACATTTATACTCACATACACAAACAGCCAGACCCGGAACAACTACTTGTAGGTCATACAAATATTTGTTCCGTGCGGGAATCGAACCCGCGACACGCAGCGCAGCAGTCAATCGCTTAACCACTGCGCCAACCGTGCCGTCTAACATGTGCATTAACGATTCACCTTTTTTTTAAATTATTATTGGATAAAATCAAAATAAAATTTTTATTTGAATGCATCAAAATTTGGATAAAATTTATATTATGAATGCATCAAATTACCTAACATAACATCACGCCTTGTTTCCCCAAAGGGTAGGGCAGAGGTGTACCATAGTACACCCTCATTTCGCCAGTTATGTTTTTAAGTTCCATGTAATAGGGGGCGAGCCTATTGCCATCAACCGGGCACAAATCCAGATTCCGGGCGACCACTGAGAAATTCCAGATGGAAAAACCCAATAACATTTTGCCTGACCCGGGAATCCAACTCAGGACCTCATGCTGAACAGTAGCGTTTGCGACCACTAGACCAACGATGCAGGCAAAAATCAAATCAAGGAATCAAATTAATATATCAAAATAGCTTATTTTTCTTAATGTCAGCCTTAACCTCTCCGATGTTCATCAGACTGCTGCAGCCAGAACGACGGTCTCTCTCATCGCTTTCGCCGGCGAAGACTACCGACCTCATAAATTACTAACACATACTATCAGGCCTTTTTCACCCGAAGCGAAGGGCAGACCTGTATCGTAACACCTACATTACAAATAACCAAAATACAACAATACTAACATGTATTGAAGATAATACTGTTGTGCAGTATCCATTGCGCGTCCGCAAGGAAAGCCTCGGTGCTTCCGTACAATCCCTCGCCGATGTTTTCCTTCATAAGCGAGAGGTCCATGGGATGCACCACGTACTTGTCGTAGTCGGGGAAGGCGGCGCGGTCTACGGGCTGCATGAAAGGTTCCACCTGGAAACATAAGAAAGGAGTTTCAATACTTCATATTATTGAATCACAGACAACTACAGAACGCCACCTGATCCTCCACCAACCTAATCCTTTAGCTTCGTTTACGTTCATACATCTGGCCATACACGCGCACCGGTTGCAAGTACAACGCACTTGACCTTTCTGAAGAACATCAAATATTCTAATTAAAATTCAAAAGTCATTTATTCAAACTAGGCTGAGAATCAGCACTTTTCGAACGTCAAAATTACATAAGACAGTCCCCCAAAACGCCCACCCTTCACCACTTCCTAGTGCTTTAGCTGGGAAGAAGAAGTGGCGCAACAAACTCCCCAGCAGCACAGCTGTCTGTTCAGTTAGAAAAAAATGATTTGATTTGTATGCAAAATGATTTACATTACGCAACACAAAACATAATTTAAATTAATAGCCATATGACAGCTAGCACACGCCAATATAGCAACCATCATCGATAAGGTACCTCACTATATCCTTCTAGGGGGATTTTATTGAATCAGTCACTTGTTTTTTACCCGTAAGGCCGGTAGCGCAAATTGGGACGAGCTGCACCGCCGCGCTAAAATCCCACTGCTTCACTTTCGTACATCTATACATAATATTATTAATTAAACTCGCTTTTCGTCTGTCTGTGAGACCTCGTTGTTCTTCTAAACTAGGCAATGGATTATGATACGGTTTTCACTATCCTTTAGAGAATACATTCCGGTTAGCTAAGGCCGTTACCCGTCTGTCATTTTTATTTATCTTTGACACTACGGGTGTCGTATTTGATACGTGTCGGCAGAAGCCCGAAAGTCTGACAACCAGTCTTAATAAGGGGTATCGTGTTACCCAGTAACTGGGTTGTGGAAGCGCTCCATGTAAAATACAGGAATTCAGCTGCATCCGGTTTGACTGGAAGCCGACCCCAACATAGTTGAGAAAAGGCTAGACAGGCGATGATATACATAATAAATTAATCTCGATGTTTTGTACAGTCATGAAAACTATGTGAGATAAGGGCAGATCGCTAGTACTTCATATTATTGAATCAGTCACTTGTTTTTACCTGTAAAGGGTGGTGCAAATTGGATTAGCCACCACTGCAACGCAAAAATCCCCCTAAAATACATCCTTTTTGTACATTATCTCACACTAAAGACAGACGGCACCGGGCTTTTTTGTATTGCAATGCGATGCGCTGCGGCCCGATGCGGCAGTTATAGGCGCTAGCCTTAATAGGGTGATAAGACCGTGTGGGTACCTATATGGCTTCTGTCTGCTAATGCTTATTAAAAATTACTGTGATCACCCTTCAAACTGCCAAGTTTGGTGATTATGGGCTGGTTTTTGGCTCAACCTTCGTGAACTTGAATGGTCGAAGATGAAACGTGCTTCATGGTTTAGTAGACTAGAACGACGTAGAACAAAACGCAAGTTCTTACCCACTAATGACATGATTTATTATGGTGTTCGAATGGTTCACACGGCCTGGCTTATGCCAAACATATAAAAGCTAATTACAAGTAGAAATCCGCAGTTTATAATGACACTATTCAATATCCTGAATGAGAAGTCTTGCACTGTTTCCTTCACGTTTGTATTCCTCCTTTTAGTCCTTATATGTGTCATCTCAAATCTAAATCTTAGTGCATGTTATTTTCATTATTTGTAAGTGAAATAACCCTCAACACAAGCTGTCATAGTGCGGAATAAATAGCGGTATTTTATTTAAATTTCTTTTTATTGATTAGCTTGCCCTGAATACCAATCGTATCTTAACTTTTCTTTTCCGATATTAAAAGTAGACATGCTTTTAGAGCCGAATGTAATGAACAACTTAGGTTATATAACTCTGATAAATTCGTTTTGTAAAGGGAACCTACATTGATATAGCTGTGCAAACTTTCTAGGATGATTTGTTTTGCCTCAAGCATTTTTTTGCGTGTTAATTTACGTGGATATGGATGTTTCATTATTGTAACAATATTCGACATAACTACGGGCGCATGTATAAGCTTGTTCCGGTTTGCACCTACATTCATTCAATGCAAAACATAATCTAGGTAGGCGTGCCAGGCGATGTAGGTGCATTCAACACAGTTTCGATCCGTATGCAAATGATTGATTACATAGGGGTGTTCAAGCCCGAGATACGACTAGAGGGCCGTGCGTAATTAGAGGAAAATCGAGCATCAGAATTTGTGATTATTTTTTTATGCATAAAACTACCGTAAAGTTAGTTGGGCTTTGTGATATAGCATTAGAAAATTTTAAGAAATCATTGCTCATTCAAAGTATGATAAACAATTTCTACTAATAGAAAAGCATGTCAAAATGATGAATCAAGAAAAATGCAGCACACATTACAGCGACAATACATTATGTACAACACTCGCACACGTTTATTATTAGCGGCGGTAGAGCGAGACGGCAATACTGACGCCGCAGTATTGATTTCTTCTGTTAGAAGGAGATGGAATGTGTCGTTACGCGGGGTCCGCGCAGCTACGTAGATAAGTGGCAAGGTCATTTCACCGAGTCCCGCCCGCCAGCCGCCGTCGTCGCTGCGCGCCGTTCGCTACATACATTTTAATATCTGTCCGGCTGTTGGTTCATGCGTTGATCCGGTGAAAGTACCGAACGGCGGAGTGTGTTGGCTTACAGCTTATATTGTAGCAGTTATATACGTACGAAAAAGTCTTTGTTCTAGTAATTTTATGTAGAACACTGACGTGGGTAAATCTATCATCGATTTTCTGTCTTGTCTCAAAACTGTTACGTATATTTAACTTTTAGATGGCATATGTTTTATGATATTAACAATAATATTTTATGGCAACATTATCAACTACATATTTACATACCCATCGTAAGCCTACATAGAAACCATGCCAACATCGAGAAACAATAGAACTAACAACCTTTAAATTAGGACATGCGTAATATGACTACCAGGTTTCAATAACAATAAGTAAAAACGTAGGTAGAAGATAATAAAACGGATAAACAGATAAATTACCCCATTGAGGTCCGTCATTCGTTCCAGCGCATGCTTCAGGAGATCACAGAGCATTCCTAGGGATATCTTCTTCATTGCTTGCGACCTGAAAATAAGTGCCAACAGTTGCAATCATCTTACTTATACTCTGTTTCAGTATAATCATCTCGAAGTCGTCGTTTTCCTGTCTCTCAATTTACTAGGGGTCGATGAAATGTGTCTTTTTCTTCAGTTAATTAAGTATGAATCAGCCATACTTTCAATTATGTCTCCCTAGTACATTTTGCATGCATGCAAAATATTGCATGGTAAAAAATATGGTCATAAACTTTGCACAAATAGCAGGTAGGCAGACAGATAAGATTTTCGGAACTTTTGTGTTACGACCTTCTTACTAACATATTAGGAAGTGATGAAGGGCATGTCTATGACTGCCGAGATGACGACTAATAGAAAATTATGGATGAAAAATACATGTTGCGTCGACCCCTAATTAATTGGGATGAGGGCAAGAGAAAAAAACGCTGATGAAGAGCATAATAATGTATGTAATTGTGCTTATCAAGCAGTGAATTTTATGTATTGGAATTTAATTTGTCACAAAACCAGAGAGATTTCGATCTCAATATAATGTAGGAGTTTGAAAGAGGGCAAGGAAATACTGATTATTTAAAAAAAAAAGCTAGTGGTGATAACCTAGTTTCTTGTGAGATATATATATATATATATATATTACATTATCACCATAATTTAGTTTGATTAACTAGATTATTGTGATAATGTAATTTAATTATTCACAAATATTTTTGTTCTGTCAATAAATCTTTTAAATTATATTCTGCTCTGAGATTGGAAAATTAAACTGGAAAACTCTTAAAGGAGAAATAATTCTATTGATACATTTTTAGGTTGTGATGGGAAGCAATTATTAAAGATCAAAGCTTAATTCTTCTTTGTATAAGAAGAGGCCTAGGCCCTGCAGACGAATAACAGCAGGCTGACAATATTTTAAATACCAAGCAATACATAAAATACAATGCTAAGTAAACTGTATATAGACCTGTACAATAGGTACTCATATGGACCAAACAGGTGACTTATTGGCTAAAAGTCATTAGCTGAGCTGTATTGATTTTGAAGGGAAATCATGTTTTTGAACATGTAACCATTAATTTAATCTTAAAAGTATGATTCCTCTGTGCATTCACCTGGTTTCCGAGCTCTCCGCCTGCAGTACAACCATGCATTCTGGACAGACCCAGTTCTTCTCCAAATTAATCTTGTTCCTCTCCGTGCCAGTCAAACATTTGAAGTGGAAGGACCGTGGGCAGACCGTACATTGCATTGGAGGATGCAACTTCTCGTTGGTAACCTGCTCCACAACCCAGTGACACCGCCAGCAGTACGAATCTGAACGAAGCTTATTGCTCTTCTCTGTAACCTGATGACAAGATAGAATTATGTATTTTAATACTTTCATATTATGAAGTTAAAAATAAAATAAATGATAATGTAAAGCAAAAGTATAAATTATTTTTGTCTTCTGGACCAAATGAGCAATATGATAGCATATTACGTTGCAGTCTGCATTTTTTTTTTTATATGAATATTATCAGATTATCACACACTGACCATTGTGAGTTATAAAACTTGTTTTATTGACACACAAGTTTCTGTAAGTAAATTATTGTGACAAGTAAAAGTATAGGCAGCCATTTTGTTGTACATACAATCTGTCAATATACCCCTCCTTATTGGAAAACTCTTACTGGCAACTTGAATATGATATGCAAAGAGTTTGCACAGCTATAATAAAATATTAAAAAGAAAACAATGTCATTATAAGAGATGTTATTGTATGTCACCAACTCACCAAACTGTCTCAAAAACATTACAATATGTTGTAAAAATGGATCTTATGCTAACTACATTATCTACCACTCAAGTAACTTAAATTAACTTTTGATTGATGCTTTTAACAATAGTACCACAATAATGGTTGAATATCCCTATTCATGTTATTTTGGAATTAATTATTCAATAAAAAGTTTTACTTACTACAGGTTCTGTCTTTTTGAGTTTTGGAGGAGTTGGCCTAGTAACAGGGTCAAGCTCAGTTGTATCCTCCTCTTCCTCATCATCTGAGTCTTTGTTACCTTTACCAGTGACGGAGTTCAGGAACTGTTTTACCTTATTTACAAACTCTGGGTTTTGTGACCTCATTGACCTTTTAAGAACAACTCTATCAGACTTTTCACTACAGTTGCTCTTTTGAGACATATCACTATTTCTTCTAGCTTCATGTATCTTATTGGGCTCTACTAATGAAGAATTCAAGCTTGAACTAGAATTGTCTAGAGCCGTTCTAGACTTTCTTGTTTTACTCGTCAGCTGAGTACATTCACTGATAATCTTAGACTCTTTTGCAGAGTTTATTAGAGATTTTAATTCTCTACTAATGCTCTTGGGTTCTTTTTCTGACACGTCAGACAATGTTTCAATTTGAGAATCATTTGATGTTTCATTGGTGATATCTATGGGAATTATAGTGGTTACAGTTTTAGTGTTTGTGTCATCTATTTTGTTGGTGTCATTGCATTGGACCTTGCCATTGATAAGAATTTTGTCAATGAGTCCTTGTTTAGAATCCTTTGTTAGTGAAGAATCCAAGGACTGTAATTCCTTTATGGGAGACTTCTGCACAGGTTTCTGTCCTTCTTTCTTTGGAGTTTTTTGTATCTGGGTTGGTTTGTCTTCAGATTGGATTGGTAAAGGTTCCATTGAGGAATCTGCAGCTTCTATTTGCTGTGTCTCAACAGAAGGTGGAACTTCATTCTGCTGCTGAATTGTAACTTCCACAACATTCTGCTCCAGCTCAGGCTTGCTTTGTGCATCTGGAACTTTAGCTTCTATATTTGAAGACTTAGTTGGAGACTTTATAGGGGAATTAGCTGGGGACTTTGGTAGACATTTAATTGGGGACTGTACTGGAATTGGGGACTTTACAGGAGTTGGGGACTTTACTGAAATTGGGGACTTTACTGGAAGCTTTATCACCGGCTTTGCTGGAGACTTTACTGGGGATTTTGCTGGAGACTTTGGTACTAGTGTTTCTATCTCAGGCGATTTATCCTCTTGTGTCATAAGATTATTTAAGTATTCATAAACTGGCGACGGTTGCTTCTCAGTTTCTTCATCAGCAGATGGCTCTTCATCCATTTTCTCTACAACTATGATCATCTCGACGTTCCCGTCGGAGCCTGTGACTTCCTGCGTCTCAGGAACATCATCAGTGGTGGACGACACGTCGGTCTCCATGTGGGACTCCGTGCTCTCCTCCATCACCTGCGACAAAACAAGCACCTGGTATTTTTAGCTTGACCTTTTGTGATGTAAGAAAACGTGTTCCTTCTAACTTGAACAGCAGTCCAGAGTCATGTCCTAACAATAGACATCTAAATACTAAAGGAACCGGTCATTACCCAAGCTCAACCACCCTGCCAGCTACTTACATACCTACTTTCAATACAATCATACAAATACATAGGCTTACCACACGGTTTGTTATTTTTTTTGTACTTCACGAAAACACCACACACGATTCACCAAACGCAGTAACGGCTATATCTTGCTCATACGACTTATGTTTCAATTAGCAATTGTTTTGTGATCAAAAAATATCTCCAACCAACGAAAAAATTCACACATCGCCATCGCACATACAGCTACGTTTGGTTTTTTTAGTTAACCGACAGATGGAGCTGCGTTAGCAACAGCCAACGTACCTACGAAACTTCTTGGTGCATCTCTTTTACACAATATATACCTCTCTTTCGCTAGCATGGTAAACCGTATAAGACAACTCGCTCTAACACGTTGGTAACGGCTGTTGTCAAAGTTGTAAGAACTCTTCTAAGAATAAGAATGAAGTTAGTTGCATTTCGTTTATTTCGTTTATTTAGATTAGATTGCCACAAGGCAAACATTTTGTTATTAAAAAATCACAATATGCCTTGAATTTAGGTAGCTCAAATAAATAATAATAAATTCTAAAATTGTCTAAAAGTTCTTTATTTTTAACTGTGTGGGCGAGTGCGATTTACAGCTGATTGCCAACTTAAAAAAAACCATAATGAACGAAACGTAAACGTCAAGGCTCAGATGGTTATTTACTATTTTACAATTATTTATTTATTGCGTGTTAGTGTTTTTAAGAATGGAGTTTATAGAGCTAATACATATAAATAAATTGGACGGTGTTATTCTGAAGTACCCGCACCAGGAAAACGTGGATGGAACTGTTTGTATCACAGGACATCACCTTATTTTGAGCTCACGAAAAGAAGGCGTTCACGAACTATGGGTATGTTTAATTACTTTATTTTAAATACCTTGCTTTAGTTAACAGTGTTATCTTGCATACTGTGTCCTTTGCTGGCCCTGACTTTAATCGCTTTAAAATTTATAGGCTACTACCAAATGTATTACTATCAGCTGATAGTCAATACATCTGTGGCCACAGTGACAACTTTTTCCAATTTTCCATTGCATGTGTGTATGGGTAAACCTTATTCATAAAAGTTACAAATACTCTTACTACTACATACACATACTACATAGACTACTCTGATAGTCTGTATTTCTCAAAAAGATAAGTGCCAGCTCATAAATATGACACCAGTTATGGCTAGTCTATGTCTACAAGTCACAAGTTGATTGTTGCTACACATCCATACTATGCTCCTACCCACCTATCCTATAAATTATCTTTTAGAAAAGGACTGTCATCTGCTTCACTGAACTTTTCTCAACCAAATTATAATTTTCTCATGCAATGCAAATTATTTTCAGCTTCTCCACAAGAACATAGACAGTATAGAAAAAAAAGAGACCAAGCCTATAGCTGGTGTAACTCAGGGTGGTTCCCTGTTCCTCAAATGCAAAGATTTGCGGATATTCCAGCTAGATATTGCAGGCACTACGGAGTTGAACCAAATGGCCCAGACTCTTGAGAACTTGTCTGGCTTACAAGACCCTGGAATGTTCTATCCATTCTTTTATAGACATATGCACCCAATTGTGGAGAATGGGTATACTTTATACAGGTAAACATATTTTTAACAACTAAACAAAGGCAGAATTTTATTCACATGAAAGTAACATTACTTATGTGGCTCAATCCCACCAACAATCACATTAGTGATAATGATGAAAAATATAATTAAAAAAATATCAAACAGTAGGCAAAATAAGTTTATACTACTGAGGATACTGTCAATAACATCCTTTATTTAGTTGTCCTTATCAGCAGCCTCATTCTGTATATTATTATAATCCTATAAATACTAACAGTAAATCATCATCATTTGTCTAACCATTTCCCTACTATGTTGGGGTCGGCTTCCAGTCTAACCGGATGCAGCTGAATATCAGTATTTTACATGGAGCGACTATCTATCTGACCTCCACAACCCAGTTACTAGGTAACGTGGTAAGACTGGTTGTTAGACTTTCGGGCTTCTGACGATCCGGAACAACTGTCATAGATCTACAAATGACAGCCGGGACCAACGGCTTAACGTGCTTTCCGAGGCACAGAGAGGTCTTGGTATGTAAAGATGGTCACCCATCCACGGACTAATCGCGGCAAGCGTAGCTTGACCTGGTCGATCGACCCGTGCAGCTGTTATTACTTAGCCACAAGCCCCCCTTCCACACAACAATACCCCTCTTCAATACTAACAGTAAATAACAAGTACAAAATAAAAGACTCATTAACCTATGTACTTGCTGTCGTATTTTTATTGCCTTATCAGTACGCGTAGCATGACCACAATAGAAACGGCTTTTGTCGACGGCTTTTGCTTTTGTCTTCCGTCGACAAAATCGAAATCCCGTTTCTATGGTTGTCATGCTACGCGTTCAGTTAAAGCATAATCATCATCATTCTGTTTTTATTGCCTTATCAGCACGCGTAGCATGACCACAATAGAAACGGGGTTTGTCGACGGAAAATAGACAAAATGACAGATAAACAATCACAATCTGTCATTTTGTCTATTCTTCCGTCGACAAAACCGAAAACCCGTTTCTATGGTTGTCATGCTACGCGTTCAGTTGAAGCATAATCATCATCATTCTGTTTTTATTGCTTTATCAGCACGCGTAATATGACCACAATAGAAACGGGGTTTGTCGACGGAAAATAGACAAAATGGCAGATAAACAATCACAATCTGTTATTTTGTCTATTCTTCCGTCGACAAAACCAAACGCGGTTTCTATGGTTGTCATGCTACGTGTTCAGTTGAAGCATAATCATTATCATTCTCCTGCCCCCTATCTTCCATACTTCTCTGTTATTTGTTATCTCCATAGTCCCCTTGAAGTTGAAGCATCAATCAATCTGCCTAGCCTTTTCCCAACTATATTGGGGTCTTCTTCCAGTCTAACTGGATGCAGCTGAATACGAGTATTTTACATGGAGCGACTGCCTATATGACCTCCAGAACCCGGTAACTGGGTAATACGATACCCCTTGAAGTTAAAGCATATTCTGCTTAATTAATTAACGCCGCAATTACGCACTGTACGACTAAACGCCGACAGACACTACGCCGACAGACTGAACACCGACAAGACTTTACTTCGACGGGACTCTTCGCCGACAGGACACTTCGCCGACAGGACTCTTCGCCGATAGGGCTCATCAGCGACGCATAGCGAGCTCGGGACTTGGGGCACCCCGACTCGGACAGGTTAGTTAGTTCCCCTTCGTGGTTATTTTTTTTTAAACCACACAGAAGTAGGAGCCCCGCGGAGCGGGGCTCCGTCGACAACGCCTTACAAAAAACATGAGCCCTGTCGGCGAAGAGTCCTGTCGGCGAAGAGTCCCGTCGAAGTAAAGTCTTGTCGGTGTTCAGTCTGTCGGCGTAGTGTCTGTCGGCGTTTAGTCGTACACTCGCAATTACGCCATTTAATACAGACCGTAGGCATCACGTTAAACTAGTTTTTACGGCGGTAGCTCTTCATGTGTCAAAAACCAAACAAAAGTTTTAATACATTTTTTATTCCATTAAATATGAAAGATTTTGGTCTAATTAACACAACTTTTTGTATTACAGTATAGAGGGTGAATTCACAAAAGTATTAGCAACTGAAGAGTGGCGTGTTTCCCGCGTCAATCAGAACTATGCGGTGTGCTCCAGTTACGGGAAGGCGGTGGTGGTGCCCAAGTGTGTTGATGATGAGACCCTCGCTGCTGCAGCCACGTTCAGACAGGGGGGACGGTTCCCTGTGCTGTCTTATAGACATAATAATGGAGTAAGTACTGATGTTTGTTGTATAGGCTGTCCAAAATAGGCTCGATGTGATTTTGCGGTATTAAGTAGGTACGTTTAAAATGAAGTCGCCCATGATCTTCGGCATCGCACGTATGCTAGACGCTGCGTAAACGCGAGACTAACGCCGCATCAACGCGCCGTTAATTTCGATACGATCATGTCTAAGCGACGCTAGTGCGGTGTCCGCGTCTACGTGCCTTCAAATGCTAGATGGTAAGGCAACCTTAGACGTTGCAGCGATTTCTGGCACTATGACTCTCATATATAAGCGCGTCACACGCAACGCGACATGTCGTGCCAGAAATAGCTTTAAATCAATTACTACTACTAATATTTCTTTATCGAGATACTCATTAGTACTTACTTATTTTCTTATATTCCTACAAACAGGCAGCTCTAATGCGCGCCGGGCAGCCTCTTTACGGTCCGAAGCACCGACGGTGTAGGCCGGACGAGGCGATAATAAACGCGGTGGTCGCGGTCGGTACCAAAGGCATCATATACGACCTCAGGAGCTCTAACTTGATATCACAGCAGCAGAATAAAGGTAATATTTAATGAGGGATTTCTGCTTTATGGGGATTTCTGACTTTTAAGCTAACTTGCCTTAGCCAGAGAATTCTAAATTTCCTACGTTTTTTGCAAACAAATTTTGAATTTCGAGGGCTACATTGAAGAGGTAGCCCAGTGTACAACTCGAGTTGTAGGTCGTCGGTACGAATCCAGGCGGGCGCTTTACTTTGTGTAAATAATTTCATCACCGCTGCTCTCAAAACAATGAAGGAAAGCATCGTGAGGAAACCGGCATATCTTAGAACCAAAAATTCGAAAACGTTACATCTACCAGCCCGCACTGGGCCCGCGTGGTAGATTACAGCCCACTCCCTCTCCAGCAGTGGGAACATTTTAGGCTGATTATGCAACTTCAAGTTCTCCATTCAGAAACCGGATGTTAAACAGAGTGCGATGGAAAGAGCCGCTAACTTCAAGCGTTCAGGGAAAAGTAAAATAATAACACCAGAAAGAAATTCAAGAAATACTTTCTTGTCATTAATACTTTAGAGTTTTAGATAATATTTTTTTGGTATATTCCTTTTTAGGTGGTGGAACAGAGAGTAATTCGAACTACTCCCAGTGGAAAATATACAACAGATCAATGGATGAAGTGGACAACCAACAACCACTTTTAGATAGCTATTCTAAACTAATAGACGGTAATGTATTAAAGGAGTTTACTATTCATACTTGTAATTTAAAACTGAGCTTATATGTAGCGATAAAATGCCCTATCTGTATTTGTCTCTATGAACTATAAACATAATATGCCTCTATTATTCGTGACCGCGTTTTGGCCCGTAACTATGCTCTGTTCCTAAAGTATCTGATGATAATGTAAACAATCTCTGTTTAGGTTAAATACTTACGCAATCACTCACTAAAGGGAATTAGTAAGACATTCATCTACAGTGGTGCCGATTCTCTTGTGCACCTAACTAAACTATCGCTAAAATCCTTACTTTTGGCTATGAGAATCTTAAAGCTATTCTGCTAAAAAAAACTCCACAATTAAAAATAATTTTGACACAACTAAAATCGAATTTGACAATCGTGACTCCATGTGGTAGGTACTTGTTTGCCCTACCCCGTGAATTTTTTTAGAGCCGGAGGCGTGGGGGTGGGGCAGGCCTCGACGTGCTCTACTTATATGAAATTTTTCACTTTTTGTATGGAAAATAAAAATTATTACCTACATGCTGAGTTTTATAGATTTATAAAGGGGGTCGAAATTTTCATAATTTTTGCGATGGGACACTATTTTCGAGATATAAGCAAAAGAAAAGAAAAAAAAGCTACAGTACTGTTTTTGCACCCGAAGTCGAGGTTGTTGGTGTGAATTTACGAGTAAGTTCATGACAACTAATTGTATTCCACACCATTTTTAATCACAATTAAAAATTAGCCAGATTTACTTAGACAATCAAAATTTTAGGTGAAAAACGTCAATTTAGCAAAAAAAAATTTTTCTATTCTGAAAATAGAAAAATTTCTTTTTTGCACTAAATTAAAAACTCAGTGCCATCTTAGTGCTGTCAAACTAAAATATAGTTAAGTTGTGTCACTTTAGTCTATTTCAGAATGGGAAATCGTAGTTTGACAGGAATAAACTAAGTTTTGGTGATTTTTAGTCTAGTTTAGAGGCATTTGTGACAAGAGAATCGGTACCATTGTGTCTGGTCACCGGTGTCCGATCCGTTAAAGCGAAGCAATATGATCAATTTTATCGACAAATCCACCATAATAAGGCATTTAAAATTTAAGTTTATTTTAAATTATATAAAACCTATTAGTGTCAACTTATTGCCTACTATTGTATCTGTCGAACGAAACTTAACGAACTTTTATGCTTGAGAGGTCCTACCTCTACATCTGTAGATATTGCAAAATAAATGAACTCAGAAAAAAAAGGCCGCCATTTCAAAACAATAGGGGCAATATGCCTGCTGCTGCTGATGCTGTTATTATGGTGGATTTGTCGATAAAATTGATCATATTGCTTCGCCTTAACGGGTCGGACACCGGTGACCAGACACACTGTATATTTAGGTTAAGTCAGCTCACCACTTTCAATTGTCAATAAATGAAAAACATTTTTATGGAAATTTAAAATACGAATTAGCCTGCGAAAATACAATTTTCTTACGTTTTCATCAGGTTGAATGTTGATCTAAACAATCATAATAATCATCAATACAACCCTCTAAGTTCATATTATCCTATTGAATGACTATTTCATGAAATCATGACATTTGAGGCCAGTTCCAACTTAAGGAGTGCTATGCTATGCTTTGCTCTTAAAAAGAAACAAAGCTAGCAAAACTGTTAAGCGTCTAACTGAATTACTACGACTATCAACGAAATGTACCAGCATGCAACGATATTTTTATCTTAATGATGATGATTATAAAATGTTCCAGCGTGCAACGACCGCGAGATATCGAGTGACAAGTGGATCTCACGGCTAGAGTCGTGCGGGTGGCCCGAGAGTGTAAGGAACGCGTTACACACTGCGTGCATCGTCGCACAGCATATACACCAGGTTACTTACATAATAATTTTAACATCCACTAGGGACCCGTCCCTTCTTCGCACGGTTTACGACTTGACAAAACATCGAGATGTTGTTATATGTAAGTTTAATATTAATGTATTATACATATAAACCTTCTGGAATAAATTCTCTAATTGATGGTGAAAACCGCATCAAAATCCGTTGCGCAGTTTTATAATAATAATAACCCGCCGGGCAGCATGAAATGAAATGAAATGAAATGAAATGAAATTGTTTATTCTGTAAATAGGATATTGGAATCACTTTTACACGTCATCTTAAAAAAATAATGAAAAATTAGCTAGATGAGTTCGGCGTTTCCTATCTGACTACTCTGAGAAGAAAGGCCGAAACAAACTCAGAGGTCATAGTCTCTTTTAAAGTCCAGACATAATCTTGGTCAGGCCATATGAGGACCATGTAGATTAGTGTCTGAAATGGTCTTTTGAGAAAAGAACCACACAGATTTGAGTGGACCTGTCCTGTCAGTGCAAGCATTTGTCAGTAATCGTGGAGCTCAACCCAGAACTTAGGGAGCTCAACTCGACGAACAATACCAAAGAAAGGACATTTGGGTAGGCCTCATAAACTACTCAAACTGCCAGACCATCATTAAAACTAAATAAGAAAGAAAAAATAATAATAATTAAAAAATCCACATAGTCCTCACATTCACAAAAATTTAAAAAATAAAAATAAAAAAATACTTTACAAAGTAATAATGTCATTTTGTATGTAATTTTTATATAATACTGGTATTGATTTTATGATTTTAGCACAAGGCTTAGCAGAGCGAGCAGCTCAATCCCAAGCTTTTTTATCATCTAAATAATCTAAAATTTTATAGTACCCTTTTTTGCAAAGTTTGGTTTTAATACAGCTTTTAAATCGTTTAATGGGTAAGTTTCGAATGTCGATGGGAAGTTTGTTGTAAAAGCGTATACATTGACCCATGAACGAGTTGCCTACTCTGTGGAGACGAGTGCGGTGTACAGCGAGGTTGTGTTTATTCCTCGTATTTAAACTATGAATATCGGAAATCTTTTTAAAATTAGATATATTTTTGTGTACATACAATAGGTTTTCAAAAATATATTGTGACGCTACAGTCAGAATATTTATTTCTTTGAATTTTTCTCGAAGGGAATCTCTCGGACCTAGGTTGTAAATGGCTCGAACAGCCCTTTTCTGTAGAACAAAGATAGTATTAATTTCCGAACAAGTTCCCCAGAGAAGAATTCCATATGACATAAGACTATGAAAATAACTAAAATAAACAATTCGGGCTGTATCTACGTCAGTTATCTGCCTAATTTTTTTAACAGCATACGCGGCCGAACTTAGCCTTCCTGACAATTTTTCTATGTGTGGGCCCCACTGTAATTTACTGTCAATAGTGATTCCAAGAAAAACTGTCGACTCAACAGGGTCCAGCTCTATTCCATTAACTTGAACATTGGTATTTAGCTGCCTGACATTTGGCGTTGCAAGTTGCATGTGGCGAGCTATTGGGCAATAGCGACCCCACGAACCCTATCTCCGGGAAGAAGTCTTGTTCCTAACCTCTGGCTTGCCTTTATTAGCCGGCTGAGGTGAACACTGACGAGGAATAGATCTCCCACATCTTGCCTTTATTGGCCGGCTTGAGTCGAGATTCGCAAGAGCAAATGTGCTCGGAGGAAGGAAGTATTCCAGCAAGATGCTGGTAGGGATCTTAACCGTACTTCCGGGATTGTCCTGATAGCCGTGGAATACCGCTCCACTCCTTATAAGCACCTCAGGACATATTGCCTCCTTGTCGCTACGACACTTTGTGCTAGCGGCCGTTTTCGGGGGTCCATTATTGAGTGTGCAAGTCTCCCGCTGCCATTTTACCTGTGTATTTTTATAAGATATTGGTCAGGCAGGGGCCATAGTCTTTCCATAGTTCTAGATAACCAGTTTCACTTAGCCACCCAAACCCATAATCCAATATCTTTGCTTCTATATCTTGCAATAGTCCCGCATCAACGGGGGTTGTCCTTGGGTGCACTAGCGTAGTGCGTACAGGGATAATAGTCGGTTGGTGCCTCGTTTAATTAAACACGTCTAACGGGCCACTGCGAGTTGGCTTCGTACGCCTTCTAAAGGTCCGAGACCTTGGGTCCCGAGAAATGTCAAATTAAATAATATCTTTATTGCCCAAAAATACAGATAGAGAACATTTACATAAAACATTTGGATGCTGAGAAATCAAGAATCACAATTGATTAAACTCTGTCTCTTAAACTAGGGTATCCTGTATCTTAAGAGACAATTTAGGTCATGAAACCAGACAGACATGAAAAGCGACTTTAATTTATAATATGTATCGAATTAAATATTGTTATAAACTAAATAGTTCGGTATCCATCGGTGGCATTGGTAGTGCTTTTAGAAAAGCCTTTGTCGGCTGCTTAACCAGGTTTTCCTGTCGGTGCCTCAATAAATGAAGGCCTCCAGCCAGGGCATAAAAACATAAACTGCTAAGGGTACTCCCTGTGGGGTATGGACCTCGGCTTAGGGCAGGGATTCCCAACCGGTGGGGCGCGCCCCCCTCGGGGGTCGTAGAGTGACCAATGGGGGGCGTGGTGGCTCTAATAATGGTGTCTAAATGCCTCAGGCATTAAGTCCGCCTTTGTACAGTATTTTTTTTTACTTGTGCATAAAGTTTTAATAAATAAATAAATAAATAAATAATAATAAACTATAGATTTGTTAAATTCTATGTTCTAGATTTAGAAAACGTTAAGGCTAGTTTTCAAAACCCGAATGTTTCATCATATTGTAGGTAGGGAACTGTAAAATCAGCTTCAGCTTTTCTGCTTAAGTCGACAAAATAAGTTTTCCTACATCTGTATGAATGGACTAAAGAAAACCGAACCTATCCGAGGCTTTGTGCTAAAATTTTCGAGCTCACTTTGCTCGCTCTTCCATTCTACATTCTCTTGATTCTTCAACTTTTCTGCATAAGTCGACAAATTAACTCCTTCTGAATGAATAGTCAAAAGAAAAATGTAACGAATCTGAAATTATCCAAAAAATTTCGAGCTCGCTTTGCTCGCTCTTATGTTACACAGTATACATTCTCATAATTCTTGAGTTTTTCGGCAAAACTCGACAAAGTAACTTATATTTCTCTTTGGATGATCAAAAGAAAATCTAACCTATCCGGTTGTATATATCTGGTGCAAACATTTTCGACCTCACTTTCGGTCGCTTTACATTGTTATGCTTTTCTGCTTATGTCGACAAAATAACTCAGGGGCCTAGTGATTTTAAAAGAAAGTTAGGGGGCCGCGTATTTTACAAAGGTTGGGAAACCCTGGCTTAGTGTGTCGCTGGGGGAGGGCAGCAAGGTACAGGCGCGATCGGATTAAGATTATTTATGAACGAATTTAAAGCTACCGGCTCAGAGGCGCGGGCTGTCTTGAGCAAGGGTCGCGGCGGGCGAGGTATTTCACTCATTGATCGAGCATTTATACACGGTCATATTGTATTAGCTGACGAAGCTTCACGGTGAAGCAAAACGAAGTCAAGTGCTCCAAGTTTTTGCCCCTTAGGTTATGTATCTCTTGCTGTATAAAAGGTATTTACTTTAATTATAACTAACTGCGCCCGCGGTTTCACCCATAAATCTCGATCCCATGGAAATATCGGGATAAAAAGTATCGTTTGTCCTAACCCAGGTCATGTTCTACCCATGTGCCAAATTTTATCCAAATCAGTTAATCCGTTTTAGCGTGAAAGCGAAACAAACAAACAAACTCACTTTCGCATTTATAATATTATAGGATTTTGTCTCATTTTTGGTTCCAGAAAGCGGAACCAGTATTAGTCCACGGCACGCGAGGTGAAGATGCGACGCTACTAGTGTGCTCTCTAGTCCAGATCATACTCAACCCTGATTGCAGAACTATAAGAGGGTAAGGCAGCCATCTTTTCTTATGCGTCTTCCGTGTATTTTAAGGAAAGAAAATACGTTTATTTTCGGTAAACATGACTCAAAGAAAAAACAAAACACGAGAATAATAAATTGGGAGAAAATATGCGTCACATCCACGCAAAACAGCCATCGCTCAGCATAATGCTGCGACCCTATGCGAGACAGAGCTCCCCAGACCTGGTCGTCAGCGACAGCCGGCGTTGACGTAATGACGTCAACCGGTTCAGCATATAGTAAAATAACAAAATCAGAAATCAAAAATAAAATAAATTCAATACTTCCTAAATGTTTATATAAATGTAATATTTAATATGGCAACATTTCGTTCCGTCGGCGACTCAAGCGCCGCAGATGCAATCTGTGCGCGCAGCTGTCAAAACTATTTGTTTGAACGTTTTTGCCCGATTATGAGAAGCTATACGACTGCTAAAGAGACAGGATCGTACTAGCTTTTATCCAGCTAATTCGGTGCACTATTAACGTACAGAACGCATTTCAAGTTACACTGATACTGCCTTCACCCACAGTTTGATCTTTAGGTACGTTCATTATTTAGTTCTATAAATAAATAAAAATATACATGGTGTTATTTTATTTAAATAGAATTCGGATCGAGTTCTGACTTGGATTTATTTAATTATTTCATTATAATATGTTGCACCGGTTGACGTCATTACGTCAACGCCAGCTGTCGCTGAAAACCAGCGCTGGGGCTCTGTCTCGCTTAGGGTCTCAGCATTATGCTGAGCGATGGCCGTTTTGCGTGAATGTGACGCATATTTTCCCCCAACTTGTTGTTTTCGTGTATGTGTACCTTCTTTGCATCATGTTTACCGCAAATAAACGTATTTTCTTTCTTATCTTTTCAAAAGCATCTGATGAAAATGTTAACAAAGGATCAGAAGACGTACCCGCTGATGCCAATTTGTAGTGCCACTTACAAATTGAGCGCTTTGATTGAATTATTTGAATACTCAAACTCGAATTTCTAATTTTAAATCACATGAAAGCTGTGGGCATTTTACTGTTGAAGTTAACTTTATAAGCTCAAATTTCGTCGATGGTTTTTCAATTACCTACATATTAGTAATGTTATTCAAATAATAATTGTTGGAAAAAGTGAGATATAAAGTTGAAACATTCTAAATACAGATGAATGTGTTACTAATTCCTTTAAGTGAGTGATTGCGTAAGAATGTACTACACAGGGTTTGTTTATAGTTTCATCAGATACTTTTAGAACACACTATAATTAATCATATCTTGCTTTTCTGTTCCTCAGTCTCCAAGCCCTGATCGAACGCGAGTGGATCCAAGCAGGTCACCCGTGGTACTCGCGCCAGCGCGTGGGCCCCTACGCCTCCTCCACACCTCGGGCGGCCCCCACGTTCCTGCTGCTACTGGACTGCATCAGGCAGTTCCTGGAGCAGTTCCCGTGCAGCTTCGAGTTCAGGCAGTCGTTTCTTATCACGCTCTTTGAGCATTCTTATGCTAGTCAGTTTGGTGAGTTGTGCTGCAAGTATGTCAGATTTTGGCTTATGGGAGTTTCCGGGGAAAAGTGATATAACAGAATCTCAAATAGATATAATTTTATTTTCTTATCGGTCGCCTCCTACGCCGCGTGGACAAAGGTTGAATAAAAAAATTATCCAAATCCGACAAATTAAGCTCAAAAATATTCTTACTCTAACGTAAGAGGCGTATTGTTTTTTGGGTTAAGTGTCATTGGATTTTTCCATATGGAATTTTTCAGCACAGATTAATACAGAGGTTCTCTCCGCAAAATCATGTAAATAAAAAGCAACTCTTGCTACGACACGATAAAGTGCAATTCAGGTTGCACTGACGAGCCCACCGCGTACTTGTAGCTCCATACCTAATATGCGGAGTGAACCATCTGTATTAGCAGGCCAGAGGCTAAATTGTTGCCCGATTACTGCAAATACTGTGATTACTGCGGTTCTATGTTATGGGAATTTAATAATACTGGTGAAGTTAGGGTGTATACAGCCTGCCTGCATGCGTGATGTTATTCTTGCCTCTAGATATGCTTATCATATAGATATACCTATGTGAAGAGAAAAATATAGATATTTATTATTATTTAGTATAACCTCCTTCCCCTTTTAGGAACATTCATGTGCGACAACGAACAAGAACGCGAGACCCGCGGCGTGCACTCACAGACCACCAGCCTCTGGTCGTGGCTCAACCAACCGGACGAGCTGCCCCAGTACATCAACCCGCTGTACGACCCCACGCCCAACGTTATATGGCCCTCCGTCGCGCCCATGAGCTATGTCATATGGGAAGGTGAGCTAATTATTCATATTTAGGAGGTAGCTATAAAAATATAGCGATTAACGAGGTACGAAAAATATTGACTTGCCTTATGGTGTCATTCGCCATCTAAATATCATAGTTAGTCAAAATTAATGATGATTTACGACGCTCAAACTCAAACTCAAAGCATTTATTTCAATTAAACCATTTACAGGCACTTTTGAATGGTCAAGAAGTCGGTCAGTCAGAAATATGAAGCTAGTTGCCCATTCCAAATCGTAGTAGGTACCTATGGAGAAGAACGGGCAAGAAACTCCACGGACACTCTTTTAAATCAAAACATTGTTACAAAATATTGGTTACATCATTAATGTTGAAATTATACATGTGAGAACAATGTAGAAAGACGTGCACGTTAAAAGCGTCCGTAATAAAAATATAAAAAACAAATTCTAATAATCCCCCTCTCTCTAGCTTCAAATTCCCATTATCTAACTTAAATATGAACAAGTATTGAGAAATATTAGCAAGAAGACGATTCCCGACATCTCTTCTACGAACATCCAACAACACCGGGTAGACTAAAGAGCCGGAAGAGCTTTCTTAGTTGTTCTCAGGTCATCCAAGACAAACCGCCAAAGGTAAAAATACAGTTGTGAGAAAACATCTCCCGCCACCACTCAGCTTCGTCCAGCCCCAGCAGCAGCTGCCACCCGGACGTGACCTGCAGTGGCCTATTTGGAAAGCAGTCAATCGAGGTCACAAGTAGGCCGCTGCACTGCAAGCACAATCTAGCGAAATGGGGGATTATTGACCCGACCGACAGCCAGAATGGGCAACTAGCTTCATATTTCTGACTGACCGACTTCTTGACAATTCAAAAGTGGCTGTAAATGGTTTAATTGAAATAAATGCTTTGAGTTTGAGCCAGTGCGAATGCGGTGCCCCTGACGAAACCATGTCCCATATTTTGGAGTATCCAAAGTGCCCATACAACTGCACTTCTGAGGACCTAAAAAACGCTACTATGCCGCGATTGGCGTGGCCACCTACTGGGCCCAACTCTTCTGGCATGTTATCTGCAATATTTTTACCTTTGCCATCGACTCGAAAAGAAGAATACGAACTAGAGTTCTAATTAGAAACAAAGAAAATACATTTATGCGTACTAAATGTGACGCATAAAGAATAAAAAAGCACGCAAACAGAAATAACAAGTTGGCTTGTTCGTTCATCATAATCCTGTGTCGCTATGGGAGACAGAGCCACAGCGGTGCAGCATAGCAAGAAATACATAAACAATAAAAAATGCACAATAAAAGTAAAACCGATATGATTGTCTCTACAAGTCACTTAAAATATAATTTTTAATCAATCTTCCTATTGCAGAGCTCTTCCTCCGCTGGCTGGTCGAACAACACACAGAAGAGCGCGAGGAACAATACGGGCTGATCCGCGCGCGCGAACAACAACTACGTGGGCACGCGCAGCAGCTGCGACGGGAGTTGTTCGATATCGCGCACGCGTTCTACAAGCAACGGGATGATTAGTAATACTAGCTAGTCTTTGTAGTTAGTGTAGGTAAAGTTATGTTGATAAATTGGAGTAGGCCTAAAAGGCGTATTGACAGTTGTGTCACGGATTATAGGTTTAGTAGGCTGTCGGTACTAAGCAGAGATCGGAATAGGTTAATTATATTTGCCTAAAATTTAAGGAAGTAAACAACATAGAGTGGATAATACCATCTTCTAAAACTCTGGAATGATAATCATGAGGTTTTCATCCCGGGATAAATATCATGTATTTTCAGGTAAATAACACCCACAGCCAAATATAAATTAACAAATTAATAAGATTAATTAAAATACAATAAAATCGAACATCAAATAAAATTTATTTTCATTTGATATTAATCAAATGAAAATAAATTATGTTAAATCAAAAGCAAAATATATCAAATATAAATAAATAAGTAAATACAGCACTGAATACCCTACATTCGTAACAAATTATTTCGAAGAATCTTATTACGGTTTAGGGTTCCCTAATAAAACTGTATGTTAATTATCAACTCTATGTTAGATCTCTGGCAATAAGACGTGTGTCACAGATTTTTTATGATGGCGTATTTACACCTGGAATTCGTTCTAGCGATAAATGTTTGAATTCACTTACAACGACAAAGTTAAAACGTTTTCGGACAAGATCGGCCAGCTTCGTCTTTTCGGGTTCTCATAATCTAATTCCCGACGTCAAATTTGCGTGGTGCATATGCACAGCGATCATGGACCCGAATTACATATAATAAAGTTGAATTCGTCAAGACCGTTTGCGTGTATCGTAATTCAGATATAACCATTCGGGTACCCGAATGCGGGCTAACGACTAAGCGTAAATGCGCCATGAAAGTTGTGGCTTGAACTGTGAGACTGTGACACATGTCGCGATAGTGCGTGCTAGATAGGAGAAGTCAATATGGACTATCCTCGTGTTCCGAATTTCGCTGAATAGCTTAAGCTCAGCTGTTTTGATGTTACGAAAAGTTCATGTTCAGGAGAAAATGTACTGTATACTGATGGTTTAAATAATTACCTCATCTAAGGCGGAATTTAAGAGCTTTCACGTCAAACGATTAGCTTCCTACAGGAGTGTGATCAACTTTAACGGTTCGCAGAACCGCCAACTAGTAAAAAAAATAATCGATGCTGAAACTGGCAGTAGACTACTTTTAAAGACAAAAAGCGGCATACGTACTACAGTTTGGTAAATAAACCCCGTCAAAATTGCAAATAAAATACACAAAACAAAATAAAAGGTTTGAACGTATGTTTACGAGTTTTTGAGAGCGTTAAAAAAATATTAATAATAAATCTATGTAAATTAATTATTCCTCAAGCCATTTAATGAGCTTGGCTGTTTTAAGGATCTCTTAATATAAACCGCTATGGCCTAAAGTATTGAGACCAATTGAAACACCATTTAATAAGAACTACATGTAACACCAAAATACGGGAACATGTATGTAATTATTATGATATAAGAGTAGTAATCCTATTGTTAATCTGCTTAAGTCACGGCTAGCACGAAAGGACACCTTAGCATATAGTACGAAGGCGTTTAATACGTTGTGGCAACGCGACGTTAGCTTTGATACGATGACGTCTACGCGACGTCAACCAACATCAGATGCGAAGATACGGAAAACGTAGTAATTAGGTACTATAGACACGAACTTTGATAGCTATTGCAATTCGTATTGACGCCACCTCACCACCAAACAAAGTTAAATACTACTTAGAAGTTTGTTGCAATACTACGATTTAAGTTATGCGCTTCGGAAATTCGGAAACAAGAAGATTGCCGAGGCGCATATCTTAAGTCGTAGTACTGTGAATTGACAGAAAACATCGCTCAAGCACTGAGTAAAATGCAGAAGGAACCAAAAATGCTTACTCGTGTGTCCCGAGTTTCATAAAACAAAGTTACCATCCTTATAACTAAAATTATTATTTTCTACTTTCAAGAAAAGTAATTGAATAATGTAATACGAATGAATTTATAGGAGCTTTAAAGCTATTTAGAAAATGCTGCTTGTAACGTCTACAAATAAAATAAAATAAACGTTTTAAATTATTATTTATTAATTTGTATACTGGATCTGAAAACAAAGTGTGAATTGCACTGTGTAAACATTTTATAAGATTTTTGATTTTAACACTTAAAACGTTGTCTATCCTTGTCTTCTTCTAGATATCAGAGGTACTCAACCTTTGGCCCGCCATGCTTTTATGTAGCGGCATAATAATATAAAGTAATTTATAAATGAAAGTAACGATTGTTTGTCGAAATACGATTGAGTATCGTTCTTCTTAATTAATAATCTACTTAATTTATGTATTTTTTTAAACCAGTCTGAGC
Organism: Xanthia icteritia; assembly: GCA_949128155.2. NCBI lineage: Eukaryota > Metazoa > Arthropoda > Insecta > Lepidoptera > Noctuidae > Xanthia > Xanthia icteritia. Next base: position 15,093,846 of record OX421934.2, on the reverse strand, counting down.
TTCATACTGTGCTAGGCCTAATGTTATAATAATATGATAGTTATAAGGCACCGCTTTTACACCAGTGACATAATAAATGCGTAAATATAATGATGAAATAAGACTGTAATGTATCCTTTTTGGCTATCAAACTTATGAAGTCGCCAACTGCAACTGAAAATATATCAAATGATTTCCACTGCGTTATTGGCAAAGAATTTTTGGATATTTTTTTATAAAAATCGCGCATTGCAAATAGCATACAAGAAACTCCGATTCTGTGGTAGACACCACTACATCTTTTCCTACTAACACTACAATAAGGCTCTCTCAAAGTTGCCATCATTTTCTATTCTAAAAGTGTCATAATTTACATTCCAACGGACATGTGCATTATTTGTATTATTTTATAAGGATTTTTTTTACTTGGCAACAAAATATTATGAATTATTTAATCGAATCGTTAATCTTATGTAAAAAGGCCGTGTTTCTTTATCTATAAGGTGTACGTAACGGCCTATAATATGCGTTTAGTCTTAGCAAATAGCAATCTATGTAAATGTGCAGGCCATTGCTTACCTTAGGTTAAATATGGTCACCACAAGATGTTACTGCAGTCATTTTAATTAGAAAATGTATCAGGGTTTAAGTGTTAGCAGTTAAACGTTGAAATTAGGCTACAATTTAGAGGCGCTTCTTCTTTCTTACAACATATTAATTACCAGAAATAAGTTTGAAACAAAAAAAAAAACCCTATTTGCTATTTACTATATGTTCGTGCATTTTGCCATAAAAATAACACTTTTGAATTTTTGTGGTTTTCAAATGAAGCAAAAGTTAAAAAAATTGTCAGTTTGTCATTGGCTATTTGACTATTAAAACTAGAATCAACAGTTTTAGCCTATATTTGCCAAGCTACAGTAACTACAGTGCATTCATTATATCTTGACTCGTGACGCGATTGGTAGCACTGAATTTTGCAGTTTTATTTTCATTACTACTAGAGTTCAAAATGGCGACTGACAGAATAGTACTACCAATCACATGACTGCTAAATTCAGTTCTACTAATCGCTTCACGACACAGATGAATATATGGGTCGGTACGCGGCGAGCTCGACTTGTCGAATTCAGTGGGCGTAACGTAGTCAGAAGATATAAGAGTTACGCGATAGAAAAAGAGGCAGCTTCTGAATGTCTAAACATAACTGTAGGTAATTAGCGCTGTGCTACCTGAACCTGTACTTTATTGTGTCGTAGCAAGAGTCGCTTTTTATTTAAATGAGGAATTTATATTTGCGGAGTGACCCATCTGTAGTAATCTGTGATCACGGGTCTGGGTTTGAACGCACTGTACACCACAGCAAACAAATGTATATGTTTTTCTCCACAAGGATTATTTCTACGTGTTTAGTTATATTGTAATGAGCTTAAACTGATTACAGGCGTTAATGTGGTGACAGTGAAACTTCACTATATTAGTATTTTTATTTATTTTATTATTTAACGTGATAGAACGTTATCACGCTGACGATTTGCCAGTGTTTACAGCGACGTGATTGGTGAACGTGCTCTCTGCGGATGCGAAGCGAGCTTGCTGCGACTACGCGACATTTACGCCGCGTTTTCATAAAATTGTAAAATCGCTTGTCTCACTCTCTCTGGTATACTCGCGAACACGTTGCACACACGTGGCGTGGTACCCACACACGTGGCGTGGTACAGTTGTCGGCACGTAACTTGGCAAGGTTTTGGCGTATTGGAAGTAAGTTTGCGCATGAACAAAAAAAAAACACTTATTGCATGTCATTATTCTATGGTTAATGCCATAATTCATTTTTGAACATGTCTGTTAAGAAAAACAAGTGAGAACGATTCTGCGCATCTACGATTCTTGCCAAATTACGTGCCGGCGACCATACGCTACGCACACGCAGCGAGCGCGTTGCCAATCGCCTCGCTGGAAACACGCTCGTAAATCGCCAGTATGATAAGGCCCTTAAGACATAATCGCATTTAATTTTATATCATATACACAAGGGCCCTTATGTATTGCGATACGCAAGTTTTTTAATCTTATGTAAATATCAAAATTAATGCTAGCTTTGAATATTGTTAAAATGTGATAAAGTATGTCATAATAGGTAATGTAAATGAGAGTTAATTGCAAATAATAAACATTATATTTTTACCATGTACCTAATGAAACTGCCGCAATGTTACATTGGCGCGTAATGTGTTTAGTTATGTATTTAATTTGGAAAGTAAAAATCACACAATCAAGTGGTTTTTTAAACATATTCTTTGATCGTTTTTGATGATTGGTATGACACAAGACATGCTACTTAAAAGCTTATTTTTTAACTTGCATACCTAAGTAGAAAGGGGGCTTGTAGCTAAATAATAACAGCCACACGGGTCGATCTCAGGTTAAGCTACCTTGCCGCGGTCGGTTTGTGATGGGTGACTATCCATTATTTATCGAGACCCCTCCGTGCCTCGGAAAGCACGTTAACCGTTGGTCCCGGCTGTCATGCTTAGAGTCTGACAACCAGTCTTATAGGCGTATTCAGCTGCATCTGGTTAGACTAGAAGCCGACCCCAACATAGGGGTCGGCATCCAGTCTAACTAGATGCATTGGGAAAAGGCTAGGGGGATTGGTTGATTGACCTAAGTAGAAAGTTGGGTAATAAATCATTAAGAAGAAATTTTAAAAAAATATGTCAATAATAAACCGATCAATTAATAATAATTGATTATATAATCGATCTCGCTTGAACGCTGATTTGTCACATCAATCATCATTAAACAAACAGAGTATAGTAGTGATAAGTGTAATCATTTACGTCACAATTTAACGCCAAGTCTCGCTAAAATAGAATGACAATTGCTTCCATGAGGTATAATTGAGCACATTACGCGCTGAAAAATAAATATATGATTTAAATTATACTATGTATATTTTAATATACGTACATATATGAAATAATATTTAATGTCAATTTGAGATAATATGAATTTATTTGTTAGTCAATTAAATATTACACTGCAACTGAAGGTTTTTGATTACTGCTTTTGCAAAACTTTTCGGCTTGAATTAGATTTTATTCGAGACTAATCTTAAGTCTTATCCTTATTGGTTCATTAATTTCCGAGATGGTAATGATAACCAGTAAAACCTACAGTACATTATGAAAATAACATTGAATAAACAAAAACTCTATAGCGTCTGTTACAAATGACAATCCACTTATTTATGGTAACGTCCCATTCCATACTTAAATAAAGCACAGTACAATGTCACAGTACAAAGAGTAGCAACAATTTCCAAGAAAGACATAATTATGCGCGCAAGGATGACTGCTGGACATTCAAATGATACGTTTTTATCTAGCATGCGCACGCGCACTACACACACATACGGACCAATAGACGTATTATTACGTGAGAGGATGAGATTTTATCAACATTTTTAATAATAAAAATCAATGCGCATTTTACATTAATATTCTTTAAGGTATTAAATTGATGTGTGCGTGCGCACTGGTGGGTAGTTGTAAATGTGTCGGGCGTGCCAACAATGGGAGATGGCCGATAAAGTGGAACGTGTGCTCCTCTATAGCTGGCCGTTCATTTAGATGCTTTGATGTTCAGCCGGTATTCGCTTGTATTGAATTACTTTTTATATCCGATGAAGTCGTCGTTGAGTTATATATGTAATAAAAGATATCTATTTTTTATTTATAAGCTGAGAGACCAATAATGTTTCCTTTGGATTTTAAATCAATTAATATAGACCGTCTGATGAAATGAGTCCAGTTAAGTATATCGTTACATACTCCTTCTTGTTTTAAAATGACAATGAGGTTCTATTTGTTTTAAAAACTCTTTTTACATAAGAAAAAGCCAAACAGTTTTCATTATATAAATGGAACGCGATGTAATTTTATCTGGGGCTGAGTTTTTCAACGGGTTTGTCAACAGTGGTAGATGTAGTGGGGGATAAAAAACGTTATGAAAGGCTTCGCGGGGCCTCGCTGCCGGCTGCCACTGCCGTAATGATGCGGTTGCCGTAATGGCGGGCCAGTCGTTCACCTCACTACTCTGTACTCACTATCTCTTGTACTCGCAATGGCTTTTGTTCGAAGTTCGGCTGTTTTGGGCGACACTCTTCGAAACGATTTTGGATGCAAAACAAACTTATTAGAAGAAAAAAACTTTGTTTCCCTTCTGGTGACTCAGAGATATCGGTAGATGCAGCTGGGAATATTGTGAACATTTACAACTATTAGGTATTAATATGATGGAAATTTTAAAACTAGTGGTCCTAATATTCCCTGAAACGGCACATATCAGTATACAGCAGATATGTCAGTGTTAGGTTTTCTATGTTACTGATTTGAGGAGCAATTGCCGCGATACGTGATCTTACGTACTACCTAATCTCAACTCAGATGTACCTACCTATAGGGCAGAGGTTACCAAAAAGGCTTGCGTTATTTGCTAGCGTAATTCTTATATTATTATTTACTTGTATACCTGTATTTATGGTATTGGTTGGACCACACATGGCAAAACCATTAGCTCAGTGCATGTAGGTCCACAGGTCCGGCCCCTACGATTACAATACAATTAACTTTCATTTTCCCTCTGCTGAGTCTTATGATTTGTGCGCTTGCGCCACGGACATCCTTTCCTTACTCGTAGACCACCTATGTATGTATGTATTTACTATTTTATTTCATTATTTCTCTCAACTGGGGAAATAAGTTGTTATTGTAGAAAATTACTTATGAAGTTATTATAAATTAGCAGAGCTGGATGAGAACGGGACTGAAGATAATAGTTGATAGTCATAACTTTATCACTCACTAGCTGCGCCCCGCGGTTTCACCCACATAAGTCTCGATCCCGTAGGAATATCGAGATAAAAAGTATCCTATGTCTCAATCTAGGTCATGATTTACCCATATGCCAAATTTCATCCAAATCCGTTCAGCCGTTTTAGCTTGAAAGCGTAACAAACAAACTCACTTTCGCATTTATAATATTAGCTAAGAATATTGTGACTCGTAGCATCGATTTTAGTTCTTCTCATAATATTGCCTAGGTTTGGGAGAATAAGTTTTATGAAGGTACCTGGACAACATTTTAATTTTCTTCTAAATACGGAAAGTAGATTAGCTTGTTTCTTAACAGGTATCCTAATTTGTATCTATATAAGCAGACCAGTTCTGTGGAGACCATATTTGACCTTCATCTCCCTCGGCAACAGCACCAGTCCAAATCTTGATACGACTGCATCTGAAAAACAAAACTAGTTACACAAACGCATTATAGTTTCAAAATATCCTATTGTTTCTTGCGCTGCGCAACAGTGAAACGATGCCCGCATGTTGATTGCACCGAATACATTGGAAAGTAGGTAAGTATAGCAAACTAACGCTGATAAAGTAACACCATAAAATCTGTAGCGATTTGAAAACCAGTACCTGACTTTCCTTTCCGGGAGACTTGGAGACTTGTATGGAACTTATAAACCGCGGTTCAAAGTTCGCGGGCGCTATCTAGCGCATCTACACGAGCGCGCATTGTTGCGGGCAACGCTTTCTCTGCGCCCGCGCCGAATGCTCACATTGCTCCAATATTATTGTTGTACGTACTGATGGGAATATGAACGTTGAACGTAACTGTAGCGGTACATACTCGTAAACACGATTAACGCACCTACTGTAGTCGATGCAATCATTGTACTAACAACTCTAACAGAGACTTTAAGTGGAAGGATCTACTCTTTGGTAATTTTTCGCCGGTAAATATCAGGGGGTAAAGTGGGGCTATCTCGACGGAACGGCAGCAGGGTGTATCCTATCCTGTATGTCCCAAAACATGCAGAGTGACCTCTGCGCTGCCACCGACGGCGTGATAGTGGCGGTGTTTCGGGCCAAAAAGATTTCAAACACTGCCGTGACAATGATACGAAAAAGAAGTGTTGCTTGTTTCAGTGTTCGCTTTCAATAAATGTACGGTTAGATTAGCACTAGCGAGAAGGGAGAGGGACATGACTGATTAATTAACCGCCTCGTTAGCTCGTAAGGATGCGCCCTGTTTCCCACACACTTTCTTACAATGGAAGCTTTTGTGGTTCTTGGTCTCCGTTACTTGTTTGATCGTATCCTAAAAAGCAGATACCTGCTTTAATTAAATCTAGATATCGAGTTATATGGAGTTCGTTACTACATCGTGAATATCATATGGAGATTTGGGGGTTGCCAAAAAGTGTTCTTCACTTATTGGTGCAGGCGTGGTTGGTGTTTGATACGCCAAAATATATCCTTTATTGTTAGCAAAGTTAGGTTAGAGTCCAACTGCCTCTCGCCATCTATGGTTTTGTCCAACTGTCCACCACTTTCTGGAGCTTATATTCTCAGACTATCCAAACCCTAAGAAATCAATGCTGATGAATAAATAGGAAGTCTTTCCTAATAAATAAATAGTTCTTACTAGCCGTCGGTTATTAATGAAGTTGTCAAATTCCATAACGCCTTAACTTTATAAATTTGATGCTGATGGCAATAGATTTGATATCACAAATAATAAGCCACAGCAATAAGTTAGCTTCGTAGAAAGTGTGTAGCGAGATTTGTAACAAGAACGGTACGTTAGATGCTTACATTGTTTCCCTCCCAACAATATATTGTGAAATTGAAATAATAAATAACACTACCATTGTGTATAACAATACGGGGGATAATTACCCGAGCGTATGCAAACGTCGAATGAACTATTTTGTTAAACAGACTGTAAAAGCCTTTGTGCCCGCTTAATGTTCAAGAAGTCATTACGGTTTTATTTTAAGTGAGATTCTTTGTTATTATAGTGCTAGGGTTCGAGCGGAAGAGTGAAATTTAACCACTCCGTGTTCATAGGATGCATCGTGCATGTTCTTTCCATCTTGTGCGCCTGATTATAAGTGAGATAGAAAACAACAATTTCAACTGACTGATTTCTTTTTAATACGTACCTCTTTTGCTACTACGTGTGATGCGCATTTAGAGGCTTTTACATCCAAATAGGAGTCAATTTCACGCAGAGTCTAAGCATAAAATGAGCCAGTGTTGCATTGAATTTAAAGCAGTTGCACAACTTTTTCTGGAGCAACTATTGAACTTGCTTCAGATACATGACTTACGTTTTATATCACGTTCTTTATCAGTTCTGCTTTAATCAAGTTTTTTGAAGATCGAGTATCGATACGTTGGACGTAGCCCACCGATGACGCGGCTTGTCTTCCGGATTTTGTGTGGGTCCGGCGCTGGGGCCCCGGTTTTCCAATAAACAATACGTATTACACCGTTCTACTTCTAATGATAAATGTAAAGTGCGAAAACGTGTAGCACCTACCTTTGTGTCAAATATTAGAGAAATAAATAATTTCACATGCCCCGGTGATCTGTCTGTGACGATTTATGGATTGAATCTATTAGTAAGCTTCATAATTTATTTATTATCGATAAAAACCAATCGTCCTGTCGATAGCAATTTATCGATTTTGCCTGATCATATATTTTTTTAGTAGATAGGTAAGTAATTTAGTTTAAAGGTAATTTCGCATTTTTTGCATCCTCGTGACTCCATCTACTTACGTGGTATTTACTTAATGTTTAAATTGTTGACATCACTATCAAGATACCGTTTTAATAGCGACAGAATATTTCTTTATAAAATAACGGTAACTTTAGAGCGTTTCCGTAGTAAACAAATTTGTTCTTAGCTCTTACAATTACAATTTAGAAAGCCAGATTGCCCAATGATCTATAGCAAGCAATTAGGATTTGGTATAAGTATAGCAACGATACAGTAAACGGTGGACCAAGTGGAGAGACTAGAAGAGACCTCAGAGGACAGAACAAGATAGAGAGAGAATAGAAGGCAGGCTTGGCACTGATTTATTAAACCTAAAGCAATAATTGTAACTCTGCCATATCTTTTGTGACTTACCAAAGAGGTTTACACTAACCAGCTATCTAATTACGCAACACGTTTTCGTAAGCGATTACGACAAATTTGTTTCATTTTGACAGTTCAACAACATTCATTGCGTTATTGACGTTGTTTTTTTAACAGATTTTTTTTTCATACTTTGAAGCCGTAGATTAGCAATTTGTTTCAAAACGATTCAAATTCCGATTGATCGTGTATTACGTAATTAGGGTAATGGGATGATGAGCTATGATTATAGATTCAGAGCTTATTTGTCTACACTTACTGTATTTGTGTGGCGTAAATAGGTATCGGATGAGCACTAGTACTTTAAAAGAACAAGATCAATTTTAATCATGACCTTTATCACAAAGCAATACAGTTCAATTTCAAATATCAATATCTAATTTGGCAAAAGTGTGGGAGGGCAAAATGTTGTTCTTGTAACAGCCCGTAGGTAGGTACAACTTATGGCGTTAAGTACCTACCTATGGTGGTCATGACGTCATCGTGTAATGGAAAACAATCCACCTTGAATCTGTTAGTCATGGAGATTTTATTATTTCAGCGGATGTAGGTACGTAGGTACAAGTGTTTATGGAAATTAGTTCGGATTTTTTTTCTATTGTGATGGGTTAATTTGAAGAGGTAGATACTGTGGGCACGCCGTTTTGTGTTTAGGTAATCTGTAACAGTATTGACTTGTCTAAGTACCTATAGGAAATCACGTTCTAACAAACTGTCTGGACTGCCAAATGACGATGCGATGCTAAAGTTAGTATAGGAGATTGTGAAGAAAAATCTACTACTTTTCTCTGTGAGGTCGTATACCCTCCGAGTCATTATTTTATCCTAACGACATTATCAAGAATGTACCATAGGTACCTACACCTCTGTCAGGTGGTTCAACAATTTTGGAATAAAAGGCATTATTCCACAAACGTCCTTCGACTGCACAACCTTTCCCAATTTGTAACCGACAGCATCTGAATAATTTGGATCAGTGTCAAAAGATGGCGCTACCATCTAGGAGCTTTCCTCATAACCACGACACTCAGAAAATACTAATAAAGTTGCAAATAAACAAGTTGTTTGTGAAAAATGTTAACATACAAATGGAAATTACGAGAAATGATTTTCATGCTGACATAATTTTACAGACGCCAGCAGGTCAATCTACCCGAAACTGTCAAATTTTCCAAATCAACTTTGAACCGTATGCTTTAGTGATAAAGTTGAAAATCTATTAAATAAATTTTTTATTTGATTGGGAAATTTTGACAGTTTCGGGTAGGTTGACCTGCTGGCGTCTGTACCTATATTTCGAGGGAAAATAGAAAATCTAGTTAGCATATCAAGCAATAGACACTTTGTTGGACTCATTTGAGGTTTAGGACTGGATTTCAGTCACAGAAGCACTGTTCAAAAACTTACAACTAAAATCAAACTTGCGACTAGGATCAATTCTTTTTTTGTAAATTTTGACGTTCAAAAGTGCCTTTTATGTACCTAATTGGAACAAATTATTTGACTTTGACTTTACAATCTGCACTCTAATTGTGCACTTTCAAATAATCCGACTTTTGAAGGATATTGCTTATCCATTGCTTCATAGGTTTGAAAAATTCGTCTGCTCGACAGCGTTTAACACAATGAACGTGGGTGCAGTGTCAAAATGAAACCCATTTTATGTGTGTTACGCATTTACCCCGCAGATCTTCATTCACCATTTAATAGTTACGTACAGACGCCAGCACATCAACCTACTACAATCGGTCAAATTTCTTTAATAGATTTTCAACATTATCGCTAAAGCATAAGGTTCAAAGTTGATTTGGAAAATTTGACAGTTTCAGGTAGGTTGACCTGCTGGCGTCTGTACATTACAGTATGATCGTTCTATTAACGTAAATGTTTGCTGTATATCTACTAGCTACTACTGCGCTTGCTTTAAGTGTATTCATGAGCTATAAATCAAATGCAAACGCAATAGTAACGTTAACTGCCACTTCATTAGTAACTCCACATCTTGCAGATTATATCTAGGCAATTTATGATCTCTCTATTTACATCGAAACCCAGTTTTCCAAATCATCATAATTCTAAACTGATGGACATATTTCACTAATGCCCATATCATAAATATTAATAATACTGTTAATAAGATTTACAATAACGACAATCCGGTCCGACCTCGCTCGGTGGCGCCTATTAGTTGCCAAGCAATCATTTGATCATTTAACTATAATATGAATACATTTACATATTTCTTCTCATTCTACGAGGTGTCATTGAGATTGAAAATTAAGATATTCATTAACATTACACCGGTAATAGCTTTTAAGTGCGGAAAACTGCTGGGGACGTAATTGAATGCCCTTAGTAGGCCAAACTGATTTCTATTTAAATGTTTTCTGTTATTTAGATGTTTTTTTAGGTGCCAAGCGTCAAAAAGTCTACTTACTCAACAAAAACATGGTCAAAACTTTTGATTGTCTGCTTCGATGTTTTCATATGCCAAGAATATCAGGAAATGGTCCTTTCATGAGAACGAAATTTTAAGGCCCTGTCAAGTTAAAGATCAGATGGTTGGGAATGCGATTATTGTAACTTGAATTTAATGGATCATTATTATAAGTTTGACTAAATATTAACACTTTATCTAAATTCGCCATTTGGTCTTCCGTTCCGTAGGTTTCAAAATCATACATGAAGAGCCTATTTAGTTCTTAAAAGACCAAATTTTTCATCATTTTAATCATGATAATCGTCTTTGTATCACACCGGTAGGACGTAGTTAGTAATACCTGTAGATTTTTCTTCTGTGAAGACGTCCAACGAGGTAAGGCTTTTTATAATTTGACGGTTATATTTTTTAGATACCAACCATTGATGATAGGATACGTTACGTCAAAAACGTTATTGTATTCGTGCTTCAAAACTGGTTTCAAAAATTCCATGTTGAGAAGCCGTTTATTGATTTCTGGTTGCAGAAGATCGTGATTATTTGATTCATTATATAGGCAAGTTGTGGTCAGCAATGGCAATGAGTAAATTAAGACTCGTTTTAGCAATGATCTTTGTTAAATCGATTAGATATAAAATTTGTTTTCGGATGAATCAAGAATTATTTTTGAATTCAATGCTAAGCAAGATTAATATAAAGTATGATGGACAATAATATGATCAACATAACTTAAATGTTTCTTTTTGCCCTTTGAAGGGTTGAAACGTCACAGCTTATGTTTTTGGTCCTTTGCAACCTGCCTAAAGTTTAATCCTTGGAATGCTTGGAAATTTAATGCTTGGAAACATGCTGGTCCTGCTCCATAGGATAATTTAGAATCAAGACAAAATCAAACTGGTTGCAAATTTAAGTGTATATTTTATTATTATTTTTTATTATATGACATTCATTTTACTTTCTATGACCAATTCCTCGCACACTGACTTATTAATTGTGGAATCTTAGGAGGATCGTCTACTTTTACAATGTTTGTAAATATGTGAGCACCATGTATCTATCACATAATTAGTTTTTCTGTTGTTGCTTCATTTTTAATTCTTAATTCTTTTTACCTATTGTGGTATAATAATTTTATTCTAGGTGCATCGTCCTCACATATAATTATATAACTAATGTACTTATACAAAATATTGTAAAACATTTTAAAAGAGTAACGGTGGAGTTTCTTGCCCATTCTTCTCCATACGAAAACTACCTTTTGGAAGGGGCAACTAGAATCAATTAATTTTTTTTGTAAATTTTTGACGTTCAAAAGTGCCTTATACGGGCCTACTTGAAATAAATGATTTGACTTTGACTTTGACTTTGAATCAATAACAATCATGGCAAGCTAATTCATATTAAACTCGTTCGTATCAAACATTCCCATTGAAATGCCTAATCCAAAATACAATAATAAATTAACCTCAATATCTGGAACCAGAGGAACAGAACGAGAACGAACAAGGCAGATAAGGTTGCATTCGTAAATTGTACCTACCCATCATGTTGCTATGTTAGTAGTAGCCTGTTAAAAGAATGAGGTCTAAAAATAGGCGGGTAGCAACAAACCTGATTTATGGCCTCGACCCACGGCGCTAGTGTTCATCCAAGTTGTTTTATAGCTTAACTGTCGGTGTTTACAGTGTAAGATCAATTGGCGGCGCATGTGATGGCCCGTCGATAGGGAACTTTATCTCGCGGTGCAAGCCGCCGTCGATGTGGGTAGGTCCAATTGGACATCATACAAAATCTCATTATGAGTATTGAGCAACAATAACAATGGAATTTTGATATCTGTAAGGCTTGGTTACGGGATAGTTTTGTAAGGCAGTTTGGATTTTATTGTATTGTTTAGCCACAGTAGGTCGTCCAGCAAATTAAATGAACAATTGGATCTCTCGCAGGAGATGTCATAATTTTATCCTTTACAAAAGTGTACAAAAGGACCAAAATCCTAACTAACGACAAATTCAATTGTTTTTATTGTATTCTTTTTGAATTAAATAACAATTAAAATGGTTGTCAACAGGTGCAAACCGATGTTTTTTTAATCATGTTACGAAAGAAATTGTTTCAAAATTCATTTCGGACACTTCGGTTGCCCCATTGAGTGCGGCCACCAACACAGCTTCTCATATTGCACCCGTGGACAAAATTCGTGGAAAATCCAACTTGATTATAGAATTACATTGGGTGTCGAAATGTCTTTATTTTTTCACAAGTCCGGTGGAATAAAACGTATCGGCTCGGAATGGAGTGGTTTTCTTTCTATTCTTCGGTAAAAAGCGAACAGCCGGCCGGTTGTTGTTACTCATTTTACGCATCAAATCACACGAACTGAACCACTTTGAATGGCATCAATCAAAACTCTGAGAAACTCTTTCCTCAAGACAGATGATGGTATAAAACATGTAATTTGTTTACGCATGGATGTACCTACGCACGTAGTTAATCTATGTATTACCTACGGCGATAAGATTTTTCTTACATAGAGTACCTACCGAACTCAATATGAAAAGTCGAATATGCGGTTTTACTTTACTTATATTAAAAATATAGTTTTAGAGAATAACATATATCTACCATATTCGCTAATAAGTAAATATATCATAATTTGTGAGACCACTACGCTCAGTAATATTCATATCAAACCCGAAAAAATCTGGGTAATTTGTAATTTTTTCAGTCATAGCTTTAAACTGACCATAAATAATTTTATATCCATCAAAAAGTGGTTCGCGTGACAGCAGAAAGCGGCCGGGCGGGCCAAGGAAATTTGAGCCCATCAGTCGCGTTCATTCGATTCATATTAACGCTCAAGTAATGTAACAAATAAAGGGGAGGTCGTTGTCCCATCCCGGGCGAGACGCGAACGCATCACAACCACGCCCGGTCCTCGCACAAAAGAAATAGTTAATATTAGAGCTCGCTCCTCCAGTGTCATTAGCAGCGGCACAAAGCTCCACAGTCATTCCACGCTCTTACTATTTGTCAGAGGCAAAAAGTGCCTTGTCCACAATAATTACGGGACCGGCTTTCGAGAGCGCTCATAATTCGTCATGTTCTGGTCGGCCGCGTCGTTTCTGAACGCATCCATAATTTGACGTTTCCCGCCAGCAGTCACGACAGAACGCGGGAAAATGTCACAAAGAATATAATATATAGAAATGTAGAAAATATGCCTAACCTACCCTAAATTTTTGAAAGTTAGCTGTGAACGCATAAACTCGTTTTTAAGAACAATTTCCTTTTGACCGAAGACAATTAACTGGAGTCCATGACACCAGGTACAATAAAATGTCCAAGCAATAAATAATAATTTATTGCTTGGATAAATAATAATTATTGCTTGGATACCAGAGTAGTAAAACTTAAATACTTACAAAATTTGTGGTCCTTGCATACGAGCGTCTGAATTTGGCCAATAGGTGACTCCGAAACTCTACCTTATCTTATTGAAATATTTTATGGTTAAAACTAAACGGATCGGAGTACCAAATGTTTGCCGGTATATCAAATCGATTAATATTAGGAAATGAACCGCGGAGGAAAGTGGAGTTCGCCGACCGCTACTGCCGACAATCAGGCGACACTTACAGATCAATTGATTGTTACGTTAAAGAAATGACGGCAGAAATAGACTTATTTTTCGATTCAATGCTTTATCCTCTGCAAAACAGTTATATTTATACAGAAACAGGAGTTATTTGTCGACTTTGATATGCATAAAAGCCTGACAATTATTTACAAGAGCCAGCGAAGCGAGCTCGAACATTTTACCACACTTGGGGGCCTCCCAGGGCCGTGAACCCGGGGTGGACCGCCCCTGCCGAACTTACTGGTTGGAGGCCGGGAACTGGACGTTTCCATAGAATATAGAAATTTACGGTACCCTTGAATTTACAATGAAAGGGAAGAGGGAAAAGTCATCGGAAAGATGTCTTGTAGACTTCTTTTTGCAAGATATCAGAAAAACTGCAAAATAAAATAACTGTTGCCGCCCCTAACATCTGCCGTTTAAGCCTTCTCAGCCTACTGGTAAATCCGCCACTGTTCAACTGTCTTCAACCCCACATCTTCATAAATATTATAAGGACAATTTGTTTTTTATTTTACTCGTCGTGAAGTCGTATAGGTACCACACACATGTTTAAAACTTGCTCCTCCAAGAAATTCATGTGAGAAGACTATCCTCCCTTTTCTGGAGTCGCCAATATCATGCATGTGATTAACTTGTTCCTGCCCCCGTCGAGATGATTGTTTAAAGCAGTTGTATGAGAAATTGAAGAAGGGTCCTGACTGCTTTTAGTCCTATGGATATTACTTACGTATGATGCATAAGTACGCAGTTATTCCAAGTTGATAGTATCTTTCCGTTTCTAAGAACAGTGAGAACCGAGAACCTGTCCATACCTACTTCATAATAGGCTCAGATTATCTTACGTTTACTAAGGTTAGCTTATGATTCAATGTGTACTTCAACAAAACAAGTGACATTATGTTACCTTATAAAGTTATAACCGTATCATTTGTATATCTCATTATGTTAAGGTTGTTAAGAATAAATTCTTTTTCTCAAACTTGCTTCGTAATTCGAGCATTATTTGGTTAAATACATGCGGCCGGCAATGTTACTATGAAAATCCATATCTGTCGTGTTTAGCGGCCAAATAAATTACTATGAAAACTCATATCTTTCGTGTATTTAAAAAAATCACAACCCTCCTTTTTGCTTCGCCGTAGTCGGGTAAAAATGGAATGAACTTTTTACTTCGACACAATGGCAACCAACGAGGTGTATTAGGTAACTTATAAAAGATTTTATTTAAATTTCGAATTTAGCTTGCAAATAGAGCTGTTTAAAGTAAAGAAGAAACAAATGAACATAATATTGCGCGTGAAAAATTATCATTGTTTGTCAGTGATTCTGGAATTATAATTAATTTAGTTAGTTTAAAATTCCGCGCATTAATTGAGATAAGTACAGACGCCAGCACATCAACCTACTACAATCTGTCAAATATCTTTAATAGATTTTCAACTTTATCACTATAGCATAAGGTTCAAAGTTGATTGGGAAAATTTGACAGTTTCGGGTAGGTTGACCTGCTGGCGTCTGTACTATACAAGCCTTGGCCGTAACCAGGCATTGATGGACTCATGTATGTGTGCCTCGGCTTCTCCTGGGCCCACATTTTCACCTTCGTCTATCAATGCCCCTGTTGCCGCGACAGTAATCCATACTAATAATATTATAAATTCGAAAGTAACTCTGTCTGTCTGTCTGTCTGTATGTTACCATTTCACGTCTAAACCACTGAACGGATATCGACAAAATTTGGCAAGGAGATAGATGGCATCTTGGGGAAGGACATAGGCTACTTTTTGTTTAAAAAATAATCCTATAGGGGATGAAAGTTTGTATGGGAAACCCAGCATTTCTTAAGTTAGGCTTAAGAAAATTCAAATTTATGCTTTTGGTAAGAAATAAGGAATGATGTCTTACAGCGTTTTTGTGAAATTACCCCCCAAGGGGGTAAAGTAGGGGATGATTTTAAAATTTACTTACATTTTTTTTTTTACACAGTCCGTATCTTGAGATAACATTTTCTTTTTCTTTATTTAATTAAAATCGCGTAGGACATAAGACACTTTTATCCCGATAGTACGTTCCCGTGGAACGATATCCGAAAACCACGCTGGCGAAGCCGTGGGCAAAAGCTAGTATACTATAAACCGAAAAAGTGATTATTTTGATTTAATTTCGTTCCCGTCCTTCATACTTATCAAAAAACCTGCTTGCTACATAGAAGGACTACTACTTGCTGTAAGTGCTCTAAGGCTTAATAGGGTACTTGCTCTAATAACTTGCCCACTACTTGCTCTATAACTACTTGCTTATTTGCTTGCTTGTTGAATCTCATACCTATCTTTGAAGCTTTCATTAAAATTTATTGTCAAGCTTGACACTTTAGAGCCCAATATTTTGTCAAGGAAGATACAATCTTGTCTTACTTTTATCTGCATTAATGCAGGTCAAATATAACCTCGAGCTCGTGCGTATTTTACGACATAATAATATATCTGTACAATCATTTGTCATTCGCTACAAATGTTATTGAAAACCTGTTACGAATAAACATCATGTTTTTGTGCTATCTAGGTACCTAGCTATATCCATAGGTACGAGGATCTTTTGGCGCGTGGCCAAAATCGGAACAAACGCCGCCATCTTGTTTTTTCATTAAATTTCACAAAACAATCCCACTAAATGTTTACCAGCAGCGCCCCCCCGTCAACGTCATTTGAGCGCCAAAAGATCCTCGTACCAGTGTTTATGAAAAACTGATTCGCCATTGATTTGTTTCGGACCGTCAGACTAGCCGACTGATCTATGCACCTCGAACGATTAAGATAATGATAATCGTTATAATTTTATTACTGTGCCTTGTATATAGGAACCATGCAGCTTTTTTAGTTTCGAATGTGTGTCTTTTGAGAGACGACGGACTTCTTGGACCACTGATTGATTCACTACACCAGTCTGTCGCTCTTCATTAATCAATTGGCTTTAAAATAAAATGACTTTATTTCCTTAGGTACAGACGCCAGCACATCAACCTACCCGAAACTGTCAAATTTTCCCAATAAACTTTGAACCTTATGTTTTAGTGATAAAGTTGAAAATCTATTCAAGAAATTTGACAGATTGTAGTAGGTTTGATGTGCTGGCGTCTGTACTTAAATTCTTAAAGTAAATAATAATTTAAAACCTCCCGTGCACTCTTTTCAAAAGTCTTGGGTTTTTGGGAGTCCGTAAGTAATGTTGTTAAAGTATTTTCTATTACATGTGACGATAGGCTATGCTTGGAGTTTCTTTGAAGGCATAAAATCATTCAGACAAAATCCGGAAAAGAACCGGAGTTACCGACATAGCTTGCAGAGTAAGCAAACTGAAGTGGCAGTGGGCTGGCCATGTTTGTCGAAGGACCGATGGCTGGTGGAACAAACGAGTCCTAGAGTGGAGACCGCGTATGGCAAGCGATGGACCGACGACTTTAAGAAAGTGACTGGGACAGACTGGATGCGGAAGGCAGAGCACAGGGTGTTTTGGCGCAGCTTGGGAGAAGCCTATGTCCAGTAGTGAACTGCAATAGGCTGAGTTGAACGTGACGATGTTTCGAACCGTATTAAATAAAATTATCGCTAATCATCATACAGCGATTTAACTCTGCAATTGAGCTTTCACATACTACCTACTGAAATACCCATTAGGATAACGTTATCAACGTTATAAACATTGGCGAATAAAATTAGGTGTGCTTATTACTGCCGATAATACAATTAACTGTAAACGAAAACATCAATCGCGTTTCGTGTGAAAATCTAGAGCGATGGGGGTACTTTGGGTAATGTAATGAGTCGGTAAGGGGTGATAACACTGCCGTTGAAGAACGAACCCGCACCAGTGACACGTGCCGCAGCGATGCGGGCCGCAATCAAATTAATAAAAGGAAAGCTTTATTCTTTAGTTCTTCAATTAAAACGCTGAACAACCAATAAACTAGCTACACTGCTACACGGTCCCTCGACGTCCCTCCAGCAATTTAAAATGTAGCACGATTATTTTATTTCAGCTCAAAGAACCGTTCAGTGATGCTATCGAGGCGATCCCTGAGAAAACCTTTTGTAATTAAGAATGAGTCGTGGCCAGCGTGATACTTAAGCTGGCACTTTCCAGTCTTATCTATTGACTAATTCCATGGAAGAGGCACTTTGTTTCCACCGATAACTTCGACACAGGACAGACTTCGCTTAAGGGGGATGCGCTAAGGTAGCCTGCGAAATTAAAATGTTCATTCGTTTTTTGCAATTTGCAGTTCAGTGTCATGTTATATGTTGATTAAAATATGATTCGCGACCGTAAAAAATATGGCTTTACAAAATTAAAATCAGCAATAATAATCCTCAAATGTCAGGTGTTCATGAAATTGTCATTCAGTAGGATTACATAAGGTATTGATAATTTTTATGATCAACTATATAACTCTCTAAGAGTATAATATATAAAATAAACATATAATTCTATAACTAAACATTTGATACGGCCGCAAATGATATTTAGATCAACATACAACATGATACTGACCTGCAAATTGCAAAAAACGTAAGAAAATCTGAATTTCGCGGGCAACCTTGAAGCTTTCGTCTTAAAGGTGAAATAAAGATAAAATTTGCTGGGAATTCATTCTTAGACCAAAATTACACTTTCTTCGTTTATGTCTTTTATTAAGCAGAAAATCTTGCAGTGATAGCCTAGTCTCGAGTTCGAACCCAAAGCAAGCACCTCTGACTTTTCGGATTCATGTGCGTATTGCATAATTATCACTTGCTTCAAAAACGGTGAAGAAAACATCGTGAGGAAAGTGGCATGCCCGAGAGATAATTCTCGACGGCATGTGAAGCCAAGTCAGAGGCCCGTGGGCGGCTTTAAAACTCTGACACTAGGTTAATCACTAACCAAACGAAAAGAAGAAGCAGAAAAACACTTGTTAAGAATTTTTCCATTTGTGTTCAAGCTGCTTTGATTGCTCACACTACATACACTGAAATTCCAGTTTCAGCTTGCCCAAATCATCACCATTCCCCTGCCTGCCCTCATCCTAATTAATTTGTATTCCGCACAACATGTATTTCTTCCATACTTCTCTATTAGTCGTCATATCGTAAGTCACCCCTTGCCCAAATCATGTGACGAAATAATTTAAACCTCATTTTAATACGCTAAAGACAGACAAAATAAATAAAGATTAGTTTTAACACGTTTGCTTGATCGATGGCGGTCTAACAGCTCGCCGACAAATACCTACACGAAATTAACACCTAACATCTAAACATAAAGCAAATTTAGATAATGTCAGTGTATCCAAAGACCAGCCCGCGAACAAAATGTTAAATTATTTAATTGCTACTTTCAACAAGACGATGGAATTCTTTAAACACTGACGTGATTATAATGTATTTTTGGATGATGCAACACTATGATTTATGATATGTTCTATAAATTCAAATATTTTTGCTGATGTATTTTTTGGTCCTTGTAGTAACAAGGAGTCCTTGTTAGTAGGGATGAGCTTGTGGACTAACAAGTTGTTAGTCCGTCGTAAGTAATTCCACTGAGTTTTGCACAAGACATATTGCAAATTACAAAAATAAGAGGATGCCTATGAATTGATTGACCATTGAATTTGTTATGTATTGTCACAATATTAACTTTATTGCATTGTAAACTTTGTAAACTAGCGGGGAAGTCCATATGATCGTTTTTCTATTATCCTCAACGCTCTCCTTGTACCGAGGTTCTAAAATCAACATTTGTATCGTGAGTACACGGTTGTTGACGGTTAAGATTTGGCTTTTTGATATTCAAGTCGCAATGCGTCTTTTTTCTTTTTAATAAGCCACATTATCGAACAATCAAATTCTTTCATGTCGTCTTAATGATCTCCGAAATGACACTATAATGTCCCCCAAGAAAAAAATAGCTTACGGTTTGTATTCTTGTTTTTGAATATAGCGTATGTGTTGCGCTGTGTGACGTGCAGTGCTGACGCATCTAATGTTAATGTACATACGCCAGCACATCAGCCTACTACAATCTGTCAAATGTCTTTAATAGATTTCAACTTTATCTCCAAAGCATAAGGTTCAAAGTTGATTGGGAAAATTTGACAGTTTCGGGTAGGTTGACCTGCTGGCGTCTGTACCTTGAAATTGAGTTCACCCGAAAACTGTAGATATTTGACGCTGCTTTAAAAGATTCACAAAAAATAACATCGCTTGAGAATACTCAATGGAAAAAAATCTGAAGAATAGACACGTGTTTGACCTTTTATAGGTACAAAGCAATCAAGTGGAGTTATATGAACTGTAGAAACACTCGCAGCACTTACTAATACTGGGAGAAACCGAGATATCTCGTTGTTAGGTTATTACAAGGGCATATTAAACCATAACATTGCAGGTTTACTTTCTATTCGACCTCCTAAGGTCATAGATATTCAATAACGACCTAAACCTAGAGCAGTACAAACCCCTCGCGCCATAAAAGGACACGATTGTAAAGCTCGTAAAAAATGATTTATGTACTCCTTTGTACGCACAGTAAAGATTTGTATGAACACAAAGTTTGAAGAACAGACCATGTTACTAAGAGCCTTGAATTTGTGAACGTTTGCTCTGATTTAGTTGCGTTAAATGGAGTTGTAAGAGATCGTTGGGGTCGAGGTAGGCTGGCCGTGTCGCGGCGAGGGGTACAAGGTAAAATAGACGAAGACGAACGATGGTATCTACACGTGGAGCGTGGTACTCGGAGGGCCGTCGGAACCGGTTCTGTAGTAACCGGCGTAGGGCACTAGCCGCTTTTACGCTCACCGTAGGCCTGTGAACCGTTTTATCGAACAATATTATGTTTATTCCCATGCTCGATCGCAACGTGGAATCCGATTTGGTCATGAGTTCCGCGAATGTTTCACTTTCTGAAATTGATTAATTTTCAATTCACGAATTTTCCAAGCCGTCTTTTTTCGGATGAAGGCCACAAGGACAACGTTCATGAGGTCAATGCTTTTTTTATTCTATAGTGAATACCTCGTGTTCGCAAATTTCTGTTATTCTAGTATAATAATAAAAAATACAGTTATGCGTTATTTACTGCTTCCGCTTCCGCGTGTGTAGGTGGATGTAGGTTTTTGCAGAAATGGTAATATTTTATTTCAACGAATTTTACCTTATTTGGACTTGTAGACCAGTTCTTTATTGCAGACATAAATTCATAACAACTTAGATAAACGAATTTAAACATTATTTCAGCGCTAGTTTTAAATGCTTGTCTCACCGCTGAATGTTGTTGAAGTGTCATATACAGTTTAATGACACGACAAGGTTGTCGCACAAAAACTTAGGTTGACACGTCTATCGACATGACGAATGCACATCACTACGGGTTGCTCGTCCTCAAACAAAGGAACAGCTAGGCAGGAATCCGTCAAGTCACGCCGACGAACCCCGCTCTGCGGCTGCTCGGCCAGCATAACAACCGAAAACTAATCGAAAACACCCGGAACTAATCATTTTCTAATTATAAAAAATGCGGATAGCATCGAATTCCTTACTCGGGGCGAGCAACCGAAACGACTCTAGGAAAATCTTGAATCACTAAGACATGGGGACCTAAACACCATAACGACTGGAACAATGGAACCATTAGAGACAGGTGTCGAAACGGACGCGATTGATATCCATAAATACATTAGAATTATGATCAAAAACCGTTACAGTGCTCTCGCGCGCCACTCCACTCGTACGCAGCTCACGTCACCCGGATCTTTCGCGCATTTTTTTTACGTGCTCATACCAGTCCAATCTGCCAAAACACGTAATTAAGTTGCAGATTGCCGTGATTTGTACTGGATATGTCTTGTGCTCAATTTGGGCCATATATTTATTCGTAAGTCAAATTGTAATCTAAATTATAACCGACATTGAAGGCGCACGAGGCGAGCGGTCCGATCATTTGAAATATTGTAGTCGATGGAGTTTAAAGCGTGAACAAGTCGATTAGATAGACTAGTGTAGTAGATGTTTAACTCGTTTTAGATGCGTGTGAATGTTATTCCTGCGAGCCGTGGGCTCGGCTGTGGCTCAGGTATCGACCGCGCCCGCAGCCCGCAGTCAGCACCCCTCCACGCTTTTATTACTCTTTATTATTTATTTACGATGAGAAAAAAAAACCATTAAACTAATATTTATCATAGTTATCATAAGTCCAGTCATGCTTTATAGTACGCACTTACAAATTCAACTTCACCTCACACTTCTCATTTAACATTCCTAGTTATGTTTTATTAAATATCATCAGTTGTAATTGTAAACCTCTATTCAGCTTTAACATGCATGACTCACGTGTTTTGGGAAGTTATTCGAGTTTCGTTTTAATAAACGCAATTTATAATACGCTCAAGCCGTATTATTATATGACTTAACACTACCTACACCATTTGTCAAAGCTATAAATCGCGGTGCACATAATAAATACTTGTGTTGGGTCTACACAAATTTAATACTAAGATAAAGTGTCGAGTTTTGATCGCGGAAATTACGGAATTTTAACTTTATATGTTGCTTAAGTCCGCACCAAAAAAGAACTCATATTCCGTTTAAAAAAAATCATTAAAGCAGCTAATTGCGGTAACAAAATTGCAAAAACCGTTGCAGGATGTAAAAACTATCCAGCAGTTCCTGACGAACTGGACGAGATCGCTTACGATTGGCATTAGAAATATTCTCAGAAGTCGATTAATTACCATAAGAAATAATTTAAAAGAAGCTTGCTTAACATTTCCTTGGGTTTCTTCGAGCTCGGTATCAATCAGCTCGAGCCCGGATGCAAAATAGGAGTCTAGTCAACATACACACAGAGGCAGGTTTTTGCCACCGGTGCTGGCAACAATTTCCTGCCATCATTTCACATTATGTTATAGAATATAATGTCGTATCTTGCATCCATGCTGTGAGGAAATTTCTGTGTTATAAAGAGTTGTGTTGATGGCGTTTGCGTGTGTTAGAATTTAAATATGATCACTATTCTAAGATTTTAATTAGACACGAATTTTTGCGATAACTGTGAGTAGATAATTGGCCAAAGTAATAGGTAATGTCTGAAGCTGTTCAATGGATGGAAATTTTGACTAAAGACTTGTTAAAACATGGACTAAAATGTTGAATAGTCAAAATCGGTGACTCCTCGTAGCATATTGAATTCTTTAATGAAAGAGGATCCAACATTATCAAGCAATGGTATATAAATAAGGGTATTTTATATAATTAAAGAAAATATACACATCGTTCCTTCATTCTGACAGCCGAAGATAAAGCAAGCGAGAATTTGAGAAGCAAAGATAATAAATAGCGCATTAATTTATAAAGTACTAACGTCAATAAAAGATTTGAGCAGCGTCGATGATTATGACTTAAGTAGCCCCTTCGATACGTGTCCGATATCCTCACTTAATAAGAAATAACAGAAATCTCAATGCTTGATAATAAAAAAAAAGTTGTCAACCAGCGTCAACACACTTCGGTTGTGTGTGTGTGTGTGTGTGGAACTTTTCAATTTCTCCATGATAGTTTTTGGGAATGAAACCCACTTAACGCAATTCTTAATTCAGTTAATGCAACCAGATTGCTGAATGTGTAGACTGTAGACCTTCTTTTGTCGTCTATGTAAGCGCGCGCTTGCCTCGTGGACTCGTGGTCCTTCTGCCCATATCTTTGGTAGTTCCTATCACAAATAAGAGAGGTTACAATAATGTAGCACGTGACGTGTTAATCGATCCCACACTAGGCACAGCGGTCGCTCAACAATGCACGCTCATAAGCTGATGTGTGAGAGAGAGATGTTAGCTGTGAAATTATGAGTCGGGCATGCGGTTACCTCAGTATGACGCTAGGCCACTTTCTGTGTATTGGAGAGATAACTTTTGCAGTCGGCTTTATCGATGTCGAATTGTCGATATTCGAGATGGTGAAAACCTTATTTGACTGTAAAATAGTACATAGGCGGTGTGGTTTATTTAGAGATGACAATGTTGGTTTTAAATCGTAAAAGCTAAATCCATTTCAACAGCCGCGGCTATGCAAATAATGATAGTATGTCCAAGATTTGGTCCTTAGGCCCTTGGTATGAAAATATATATTGCATAATTTCATACTAAACGATTGGGAAAGGATGGGTTATAAATCAAATCAAGGATGAGTTAGAAAAGCTGGGAAAATACAGCTAATGAGGAAGTCGTATAGATTTATCACAACCAGTGGCATTAGCGGTTTTCACTGGATATTTAAATTTCCAGTTCTGCCATTGAACCAACGTACCATCGAAGAAGTTCATATCTATACACCGTAAGGACTATTTCTGCTTGCAGCGCTCGGCAGATATAGAACCGAGGCGGTAACAGATGTTGTCATCGTATTCACGGGATTTTGTTATCAAACTGCTTAGATATGAAGTTCTTTGATAGTACTTTCCAATTTCGTAACCAAAATTCCAATTTCAATGATCCGTCGACAGGTAAACTGAAACAATCACGGGATTAGTTATTTAATGGAGCGTAATGCCTTCCTCGAAATTTGGTTCGATCCGTAGATTGGTATGTCCAAACGGTCACGGCACGGGGCTGATTCGTCAAGCACTTCGAGGCTTCGCATCGGCTGCTTCTAAAAACTGAAGTACTGGGCCTCTCGGACAGGGGAGGCGGGGAGAGGGCTGTGCGGGGCTCGGGAGGGGGTTGAGTGATCGCAGCTCTATTACGTGCTGTTGGACGTAATATCGAGAGTACCGTCATAGTAAATCGGCCGTAACCTATGTCCAAGTGCCGCCTCGCTACGACGAATGTGAGTTTGCTGTTTTGGTGCTTGAGTTAAGCGATTTTAGGAGGAAAAACGTCGAAAAAACAATTCTACAGTCGTTTAATTGCGCCAAAATATATTGAACACCAGTTTTATTTGAAATAAACGTGGGATGCGAAGTAGGCCTTAGAATTTAAATGTATGTATTTAACCAGATATGCTTGAAAATGGTAAAAACCCAGTGTTTTCTGAATAGTGCAGTTCAAGAAACTAAATGGAATGCTATTGACGTGTTTATAAAATAATTATATTTACCTTTATGCAAAATTATCTAAAAATATCGTTACTAATTTTATCGGGTTTTATTACATATGCAAAACATCATAAAAATTAAACAAAAAATAAACAAAACTGCAACTGAAAATAAATGTCAGCTTAAAAATCTTAATAAAAGGTTCATTGTAGCTAGCCGTCATGGTGAGTCATTAAGATCATTGAACCCTTGCGTCCGCCATCTTGAATCTGCGCCCGCGCAGCCCTCTCGAGCCTTCTTCTATTCACCCCTGCTAAGAACGACGATAGAGTATCTATGTTGAAATTTTAATATAGTAAGGATGTAATAATTGAAGATAATTACATATGTTTAAATACTTATATCTAGCTAGCGATGGAAAAGCTTTTTAGTTTTACAAAGCGACAGTTTTCAATTTGATACGAAATGAAAATAATATTACCTACATACCTACTAACTTCCGGAAAGTTAACTGACTTTTGACAGCCTTAAACATTCGGCAGACCAATATTTGTGTAGTTCTTTGTTCTTTTACACCTGCCAGTCTATTCTGTAAAAATTCTCACCGTGAAAACTAAGTGTAACTTAAGTGAGTTGTCATAATATTCCACTCGATGCTAGGGATTACACTATTGGCCGTTTTCACACTGCGACGATAACGACACCGATATATCGTCAGCTCGGACGACAAAGATATCGGCCGACTATATCGGTATGTGACAAGATGTAACCAAAAGCTTATTGTCATGCAGTATGCCACAGCAGCCTCGAATAGTCGCGTTGCGCTAACAAAAGCTTACATCGCCGCGCGATTCCAAAAGTGTATAGTGTGTATAATCGTAGCAGTGAACAAGTGCACTGTATCGTCTGGCAATATGGGCTCGACTATCAATGTCGGCGACGATACCGTTGACTACATCGACACAGTGTAAAAGCGTTTAGTAATAATTGTATGAAACAACCGGTCCGATGATATCGTGTTGTTGTCGTTATCGTCCAATGTGAAATGTGAATTTTACAGAATAGATCCGATGTCCTTACTTCCATATGTTTACCTGCAATAGTACCTACACAGTTGAAAAAAGAAAGTATAATTTACTTTTCGATTCCAACTTTCTTCGCTTTCAGAAACCGCAACAATCTCCAGAGTCAATAATAATAGTTTTCGGGTGGTGAACACTAAATGTGTTAACTATAACTTTCTGTGGTTTTCTTCACAATAAAAATTGAGATAAACTCGGCATCGAATAGAGAAATAAAATTATATAAATCGATTTATAATCTCAATGCTTCTGTAATAAATTACAGAATTCTGGAGATCTGCTCCCCCTTAGTATGAATTCCGTAGTTACGGCTGAAGTTACAGGCGAATCCTACTCCGTGTCACTTATGCTGCGGCCGCATAGGTCTGCGTCAATAGTGACAAAGCAATGTGAGCCGACGCTTCGTATGTTTTGCTCACTAAGAAGTTATCGCGCTAATGCGGTGGTCACATTAGCGGCTTCGCCACAATTATTATGTACTTACCGCCACCCGGGCGATAAGTGCTACGCGGGGCGAACTATCGCGACGATAACCGATAATATGGTAATGGTCACATCTGCGTGTATCGATCACTGTGCCAAGCTTCGTCACATAGACGCAGATGTGGCCGCATCATTACGGACATAAGATTAGTTTGAGGACCGTCCTAGCAATGAATGACAACACGATTTGACAGTTGTCCCTACTCTCGATGTGTTTTTGCCTGTCCGAAAAAGATAATTAATGGGGTGTAGAGTTCACTTCGAAGTTTCGTTTTTCTTTCGGACGGACCAAACCTTCTATTTGAGTTCGTCAACGAAGATACGGCTTCGTTGACGAACTCAGAGAGGAGGCTTGGTTAAAGTAAAACCAAAATACCATTTGGTCAATCCTTTGGTAGGTACAGGCTATTTGAATTCATTGGCAATCTATCAGGGGGCAAAATTTATTTTCATGAATATTTATATTAAATTTCTCCTATGATATACATTTCGAAGTAGCAACTTATTTTTTCATATAGCAACCAAAATTTAAAATATTCTGTGAAAATTTCAACCGGCTTGCTGTTGTGGTTCATATGATACAGATTACAGCCCTGTGACTGACAGACAGAGAGTCGGGTGGCGTAGACTTAGCAATAGGGTCCCGTAGATACAGACCCTTTGTATCATCATCACCATCATCATCATTTCAGCCGAAAGACGTCCACTGCTGGACATAGGCCTCCCCCAAGCACCGCCACTTCGACCGATACTGTGCCTCCCGCATCCAGCGGTTTCCTGCGGCCTTCACACGGTCATCGGTCCATCTTGTATACGGGAACCTAAAAAACACGTAATATTTCAGACGTTTCACAGAGTTGGTCCTACAGCAGTAAAGGCCTTTTAGCCAAAGTAAGTAACAGACATATGTGTTGCTGGGGAGTTTGTTGCGCCACTTCTTCTTCCCAGCTAAAATACTACGGCGAAATGGTGAAGGACGGGCGTTTTGGTGGCATGTCATACGTAGGTACTTTTGATGTTAAAAAAGTCCTGATTCCCAGCCTAAGAATAAATGATTTTTGTACATGAGTAGCCCCAACTTTTACCCCCCTGGGCCTTGAAAGATTTCCGAAGTGTATATCGGGCATTTTGCAGTTATACTATATGTTTATAGTGCCGTAAAGTGCCGCAATGGTTGTAAAACAGAACAAGTGAACGATTCACCTTTCAGGGCTTTGTGTTGCGTCAGACCGCCGCTATAAAACAACAATTGTATTTTTGCTGTTATAAGGAAACATTGCATTTTGTGATTTCCGAATGGATATTGGATTGTGCACAGTGCTGACGGACTTTTGTCTTTTAAATTACTTATTGTTTGATATTTTTATCCGTACCATGGCAAGACAACCGTAGCTTGTTGTATTTTTCTAGGCTAAGCCATTTCACTAGAATCCTAACTAATGTTATAAATGTGAAAGTGAGTTTGTTTGTTACGCTTTCACGCTAAAATAGCTAATAGATTTTGATAAAATTTGGCACATGGGACATAGACCATGACCTGGATTACGACATTGAATACTTTTTATCCCGATGTTCCCACGGGGTCGGGACTAATGCGGGTGAAACTCTTTGTAATTTACACCATGCAAATTACAGATATAAATGTAGAAATCTGACATAGGTTGACACAATAGGCGGTCTTATCGCTAAAAGTGATCTTTTGAAGGCAATCTTTGGATGGATATAAAGGGCGAACGGGAGACCATATTAAATCTGCAGGACTATATTAAGAGAGGGTATGCTCATGGTGCTCAGGAGCAAACGAGCCATAGTAAAAAACCGGTCAAGTGCGAGTCGGACTCGCACACGAAGGGTTCCGCTTCCGTACCGTATTAAGATCGAGCCAAAAACGCTGAAAAATACAGTTTCTTGAATGGGGATTGGGGAGCTCCTTTAATTATTAATTTAATTGTTATTATTTGTTGTTATAGCGGCAATAGAAATACACAATCTGTGAAATTTCGACTGTCTACCTATTACGGTTCATGATATACAGCCCGCTGACAGACAGATGGACGGACGGGCGGAC
This sequence comes from Xanthia icteritia, assembly GCA_949128155.2. Classification (NCBI taxonomy): domain Eukaryota; kingdom Metazoa; phylum Arthropoda; class Insecta; order Lepidoptera; family Noctuidae; genus Xanthia; species Xanthia icteritia. Next base: position 15,065,080 of record OX421934.2, on the reverse strand, counting down.
AGCACAGGCTTAGTAATAGGGTTCCCCGTTTGGCACCGATCGGGTACGGAACTCTAAAAAGGTTCAAGAAACTAACAGCTACTTTAAGTAACTATTATTTTCCAGATTTAATATAGTCCTGCAGATATTACTTTGTAAACTTGTGCGTAATGTTATTTCCCATAAATAACTTTATTGTTATACCTACTCCTGTACCGATAAATAGTAGTTAACTACAAATTAAGTCTATAATCAGTTGCGTACTGAAGATAAATCAATTTGTTCGTTATTCCTAGTAATTACACACCAGACATTTCAACAATGTATGTTAAATTACAGCTATTTAGCGAATATTTCACTGCTTTACAGATAAATAGCGTCTATTCGATATAATTGGCCCTTCGGTACATTAAGGCCTATCTATTGTACTTAAGAGAAAGGCTGGTGTTTAACGTATTATATCCGGGTAAGTACAAAGTGTCTAACGTGTATATAACTAATAGTGATATATGTATCAGCTTGTTAAACATAGCTTACATGTGGCACGGAGTGATTAATAAATGGAGGGATAGCGGGCGGCTGGACGGCGGCGCGGCGGCGCGGCGGCATGAGAGAACGCAGAACATATTCGTACAAACGTTGAAGAAAATCGTTGTCGCTTGCTAATCAGATATCATCATCATCTTCCTGCCCTTGTCCCACGTTACTTCGGGGCGGAGCAACACGAGTTCTTCTTCTATTTTCGCCAGTCAACCGTCACACTACCAATCACTACCTTCTCTTTCATATTATTCCTCACACAATCCATCGATCTTTTCTTTGTCGTTCCTCTCCATCCATCAACATTATATTCATCACTCTTTTAGTCACATGCGTTTCCTCCCTCCTCATGACATGCCCATAACAAGCCAAACCATTTCTTTTCAACTTCTCTGTCACTGGCGCCACTTTCAATCCTTCTACTTCTTGCTAATCAGATATCATATGTTATGTCATGTGCCCTGAGGCACTTAAGGACGCGTTTACAAATTTGATAGGTATAGAATCGAACTACTACATTGACAAAGGTCACACACACAAGTGTACGCACGGTTAATTGCGGGAATAGTAGTCAAGTGAACTAATTTTGGTACTTTGAATTTTTTTTTTCTCTATATTCTTTATAATACATAGGCATCTACAAAAAATATTTCGTATTGTAGTTTGTATTTTTACTAAATAATACTTAGATACAAATGCTTACTTCAGTGACTGCTAGGAGGCACTGGAAGCCCTCTTCTAGTAGAAAGATGTGGGCTGTGGATTTTGGGCTAGTTTTACTAGTTATGATGAGACTTTACCTCCGGACTTGATGGAGTGACCTGAAGGTGTAATTCGGTGACTGCTACTGGTACTCCTCGACTAGTAGAATTAGATGTGCCGAGTTTGGGCTTGTTTTGTAAGTTATGACGAGACCTTACCTCCGGACTAGATGGAATGACCTGAAGGTGTACTTCAGTGACTGCTACTTGTACTCCTCGACTATTAGAATTAGATGTGCCGAGTTTGGGCTTGTTTTGTAAGTTATGACGAGACCTTACCACCAGACTTGATGGAGTGACCTGAAGGTGTACTTTGGTGACTGCTACTGGTACTCCTCGACGAGTACAACTAGGTCTGCCGAGTGTGGGCTGGTTTTGTTAGTTATGATGAGACCTCACCACCGGACTTGATGGAGTGACCTGAAGGTGTACTTTGGTGACTGCTACTGGTACTCCTCGACGAGTACAACTAGGTCTGCCGAGTTTGGGCTCGTTTTGTTTGTTATGATGAGACCTCACCACCGAACTTGATGGAGTGACCTGAAGGTGTACTTTGGTGACTGCTACTGGTACTCCTCGACGAGTACAACTAGGTCTGCCGAGTTTGGGCTCGTTTTGTTAGTTATGATGAGACCTCACCACCGAACTTGATGGAGTGACCTGAAGGTGTACTTTGGTGACTGCTACTGGTACTCCTCGACGAGTACAACTAGGTCTGCCGAGTTTGGGCTCGTTTTGTTAGTTATGATGAGACCTCACCACTGGACTTGATGGAGTGACCTGAAGGTGTACTTTGGTGACTGCTACTGGTACTCCTCGACGAGTACAACTAGGTCTGCCGAGTTTGGGCTCGTTTTGTTAGTTATGATGAGACCTTACCACCGGACTTGATGCAGTGACCTGAAGGTGTACTTTGGTGACTGCTACTGGTACTCCTCGACGAGTAGAACTAGATCTGCCGAGTTTGGGCTCGTTTTGTTAGTTATGATGAGACCTCACCACCGAACTCAATGGAGTGACCACCTAGGTCTACTCGTCAAGGAGAACCAGTAGCAGTCACCGAAGTACACCTTCAGGTCACTCCTTCAAGTCCGGAGGTAAGGTCTCGTCATAACTTACAAAACAAGCCCAAACTCGGCAGACCTAGTTGTACTCGTCGAGGAGTACCAGTAGCAGTCACCAAAGTACACCTTCAGGTCACTCCATCAAGTCCGGTGGTGAGGTCTCATCATAACTAACAAAACGAGCCCACACTCGGCAGACCTAGTTGTACTCGTCGAGGAGTACCAGTAGCAGTCACCAAAGTACACCTTCAGGTCACTCCTTCAAGTCCGGAGGTAAGGTCTCGTCATAACTTACAAAACAAGCCCAAACTCGGCAGACCTAGTTGTACTCGTCGAGGAGTACCAGTAGCAGTCACCAAAGTACACCTTCAGGTCACTCCATCAAGTCCGGTGGTGAGGTCTCATCATAACTAACAAAACGAGCCCACACTCGGCAGACCTAGTTGTACTCGTCGAGGAGTACCAGTAGCAGTCACCAAAGTACACCTTCAGGTCACTCCATCAAGTCCGGTGGTGAGGTCTCATCATAACTAACAAAACGAGCCCACACTCGGCAGACCTAGTTGTACTCGTCGAGGAGTACCAGTAGCAGTCACCAAAGTACATCTTCAGGTCACTCCATCAAGTCCGGTGGTAAGGTCTCATCATAACTAACAAAACGAGCCCAAACTCGGCAGACCTAGTTGTACTCGTCGAGGAGTACCAGTAGCAGTCACCAAAGTACACCTTCAGGTCGCTCCATCAAGTCCAGTGGTGAGATCTCATCATAACTAACAAAACGAGCCCAAACTCGGCAGACCTAGTTGTACTCGTCGAGGAGTACCAGTAGCAGTCACCAAAGTACACCTTCAGGTCACTCCATCAAGTCCGGTGGTGAGGTCTCATCATAACTAACAAAACGAGCCCAAACTCGGCAGATTTAATTCTACTAGTCGAGGAGTACCAGTAGCAGTCACCAAAGTACACCTTCAGGTCACTCCATCAAGTACGGTGGTAAGGTCTCATCATAACTAACAAAACGAGCCCAAACTCGGCAGATTTAATTCTACTAGTCGAGGAGTACCAGTAGCAGTCACCAAAGTACACCTTCAGGTCACTCCATCAAGTCCGGTGGTAAGGTCTCATCATAACTAACAAAACGAGCTCAAACTCGGCAGACCTAGTTGTACTAGTCGAGGAGTACCAGTAGCAGTCACCGAAGTACACCTTCAGGTCACTCCATCAAGTCCCAGACGAATAGGCATTTATAAACTACTTACTTTTACCGAAATAAAAATGTGTAATTATAAAATTATCTTACCACAATATCAAGTATCAAATTTGGTTTACAGAATATTTTGTATTTGTACAGCGATCTTTTCCACACGAACCGCTGCAAACAGGCAACACAGAGTCCACTCACGACAGCGGTCTAGCGCGGACTGAGGTTTCTTTCGAAATGTTTGTGCAATAATCAAAACAGGAACCAAAAATAAAATAACCCTTAACGCAACCCATTAAGATTCATCCGTAATAGCAAAATATGTGAAAAAAATAGTTTTGGTTTTTATTTTTTTTGCGACTATTTGTGACATTTTGAAACATTTTTTTTTCTAGATTTTAGAAATAAGTATGTTTGCCTACTTAAAGTATTTTTTAAATCTCAAAATATGTTGATAATAGAATAAAAACTGTACTGAAACTCGACCCAGTATCGTTAATTTTGTGGAAAATGGCATCGGAAGATCGTTTTTACAATATAAAAAACTATAATTTTTAACACAAAAGTTACTTGCATTTGAAGATGAAGAACCAATCTATATGTGGTAGTTATTAGTTATATAAAATTCGGTTTAGTTTTGTCACAAAATGAACCGAAAAACAGCAGAATTTTGTCCGATTTGAAAACGCGCCCTTAAGTCAAACAACCTAATAAACAATCTCCTCAGGGTACATAGTATAAAAATTTCGCGACAACCACACCTGCGAATACGATTCTTTATTACCCACTGAAATTCGATGACTGCAGCAAATGAGCACTTTATTTATTACTCCTCCATGTTACACAGCCTTGCAAAGTACTTCTATGGAGTATATAGCAATTAAATGTCGTGTGGTGGACACACCTGTCCAAAGTACCTTTGCCAATTAAAACGTTCACAAGTATTAATAACTTTGTGTAATTGTATTACAAAGTAATTGCTTATGGGGATACTAGCAAAAATTTGTGAACTCTTTTTTTCTTCTGGACTTGGGAAATTAATTGGCCGTAAACTAGCTAAACGAATAACCTATTATACATTGCAGGAATTTATAGAGAAACTGATATTATTTCTTCAAAAGTTGATGAGTAGATACAAAATCTCAATATATGCGAAAATGTTCGTTTAAACTTAAATTAAAGAAACTCTTGGGGCTTTTTTTTTTTTTGGATGGGAAATTATCAAATAACTTCTCCCGCTCTAGACGGAGCGGGAGGGCGTGTCAGACTCTTACTGACTAAAACCCTCCCGTGTTCCTTCAGTTGCCTGTACGTTGCCACATTAAATGCATGCGCACTGTCGCAAAAAGTGGTTTTAAAAATTTCGATGACAGATCCCATTTTTTTTTTTACTATTTTTAAAGTATTAATGTGGACCCTTCGCTTTAGAGTGCACATTCCAGATTGTTATAAAGTGTCCAAGCGGTCATTGTATTAGGTATGACGGGGCCCGGCCTTTCAACAATTTGGCAATAAAAATTCGCAAGGGTTGACCCCTGAATTCTAAGGCATAGAAGGGAGGGGGTTTCTTTGTCACAAGAATAAAAAACTCGCTTCTGGAGATTTTTTATGTCATAAACTCATAAATCATGACGACAACGAAGAAACTCGTAATGTACCAATGAAAAATATCTCCGTAGACCTTGCTTACGGTGCTACGGCCTATCATAAATTAAATGGAAGGACTTTAAAACAACATGTTTATTGATAATGAAGCCGTTTTAGCGTTCATGTCTCATAATCATTGATCGCGAGATTACGGCAGAACTAACAACGATTCGTAAAACGGGCAACTGCGGCGCAGCACTGAATTATTGTCTCATATTCATTATTTTAGCCTTGAGCCACTAGATTTTATATTACAGAAACATAACTAACAGTTTCTCACATAATTCCCATGTTTATGGTCAATTGCAACTGTATTTGCTGTTTGTATACTTTGTATTAATCATTATCTGCGCACGATTCAACTGCCATACTGTCTTTGCGGGCATAAATAGGTACCTACTTATCTGTTGTGTTGTATCTGTTGTGTTGTGTTGTATATATAAAGTATGCAAATTGACTTTACATTTTAATTAACAGTATTGTAAGCCTTGTTAGATTTAAAAAGATAAAAGAGCTGTTATTCACGTCCTGACTTAAAATTTCCTTCAGTCCTACAAAATCCGTGAAGACCGTTAAAAAAGTCTTTGAAACCATTTGAATTCTAGCTCAAGTAATATAGGAACCAAACGATTTAAAACGCTTTTAACGAACCAAAAATACTCAGAATAATAGCTATAAAATAATATAAAACTTAAAATACAGTGATATCTCGGCAGCTGGTGCTATTAGCCGCAGCAATTACGGCGAAGAATGAACACCAACGACGCTTCAAATTGCGCAATAACAATCTTCATTTTTTTTCTACCATGATGTTGATGACGTGTCGCGCTGTGTGGAGGGAAGCGTTCAGTGTAATCATAGCTTAGATCTGGAGGTTTGTAGTCCGGACCACGAATTCTTAGGAAAGTGTCGGCCCGTGTAATGACATGGTCGGAAATGATTTATTTGTACTGACTTCTGCTACAGAATGCTGCTAAGTAGTATGTGGCCTTAGAATTTATTATTGACATTATGACGATTCCCTTTTTTTGGTTATTTTCATAGTAAACCGGTTTTGAAGGAAGGCTTTACCAGGATACGGTAGTGACGAAACGTTCAAGCAAACGACAACTTTCAATACTGATTATTAGTAGTATCGATTATTCTTCGACGAATTTCAGGTGATCAATCATCTGCTAGATCACATAACAACACTAACATTGTAGGTAGAGTAACAATAAAGTGCGACAGTAAGTGTGTAGTGTCAATAATGGTGCTGTTCCCATCGTCAGCCCGCGCTCACTGGTTCCCTGGAACAGCTAATGATCACACGTGTGGGAAAAGCGTCAACGCTTCCGCGTCTACCACCAACCTTTACCACCACCCTGCCACTTGACAAAAGCCCTTATAACGATAGGGATAAAGGTTACACCAACTGCACGCTTGTGGTCGATCCTTATTTCAACGCACACGCAGATCGTGCCAGTTCACAAGAAAGGTTCAGCGAATATGTTAGAAATAATATTGGCTTTCCATTTTTTTGTTAGATAGTTAATCAACTGTATTTCTAACTTGACTGACAAGACAAGGACAGGACAAATGTACTTACTCGTAAATAATGTTCATGTTTTATGATAAAAAATCTCTGTAAGAAAGTTTAAGATTCAAGATTCTGAATCAGGCGCGGGAAATGACGACATGGGATCGAAAATAAAAGGAAAACTTATTGTGAGTATGCGACGCCTTGGAATTCAGGCTTTCTGACTAACTGAAGTTGAATCACTTGCGAAATTGAAATAATGAATGCAGTATGGGTCCCAGTAACTCCTGGTTTTTCCAGCCATGTTGTTATTTTGACAGTTTCGCTAGATTGCACCAGGAAATCAGGATGGCGACCAACCAGTTATCTTTTAGAATTAAAGTTCGCGAGAATATTCGCAAGAAGCTGGCAGTATCATCACAACGGTAATGTTTTCCCATTGTTTGTTTTATTTGTGCTTATATTTATATATAATTAGGTGTATTTATTATATTTATAGTTTTAAATAGGTATATATGTATATCTTTATATTTAAATATAAAAAATCTTCTTTTCTCGCTATTGCACCTACCACTTTTTGTCTCTGCATCACCCGAAGGTTGACTGGTAGAAAATGCCTATGGCATTAAGTCCGCCTCTGTACATTTTTGTGTGCTTGAAGTATTAAATAAATAAATGCAGATACAAACCATACCTGCTCCCAAGATACAGGTAAGGCAGATTTAACCACAAGTTTTGGAGACTCGTACTGTATAAGGATTATCCATATTTTATGTATATGGATTTATGTAGATACAATGTAGATACATATGTACATACAGACAAAATCTCGCAATCCTCGATCTACGTGTGTCAGTCATAGGGCACTGTTTGTCGTGCATAAAGTACCGAGATAAACAGTATATGAACCAACAGATATGCATATGGCTCTTGGCTAACGTTATCTGGCTTTCAAACTAAACCAAACGACTCAGGTATAGCGAATTATACCTTTGAAAAGATAAAATTAGAAATAGCAAAAAGCAATAGGAAAAGTACCTAACCATTCATATTTTAATATAAATAATAAAGTAGGTAATCATCATTTTGATATGAATATAATGCAGGTTTGGGTACCTACAGTTAATTGAGTATTCATACTTTTAATGTAGATAGATGTACAGACGCCAGCAGGTCAACCTACCCGAAACTGTCAAATTTTCCCAATCAATTTTGAACCTTATGCTTTAGTGATAAAGTTGAAAATCTATTAAAGAAATTTGACAGGTTGATGTGCTGAAATGAAATGAAATTGTTTATTCTGTAAATTGTATATTGGAATAACTTTTACAGGTCATCATAAAAAATAAAAAAAAATAGCTAGCTAGCTAAATAGCTAGATGAGTTCGGCGTTTATTAACTGACTACTCTGAGAAGAAAGGCCGAAACAAACTCAGAGGTCACAGTCTCTTTTAAAGTTCAGACATAATCTTGGTCAGGCCATATGAGGACCATGTAGATTAGTGTCTGAAATGGTCTTTTGAGAAAAGAACCACACAGATTTGAGTGGACCTGTCCTGTCAGTCCAAGCATTTGTCCGTAATCGTGGAGCTCAACCCAGAACTTAAGGAGCTCAACTCGACGAACAATACCAAAGAAAGGACATGAAAAAAAAAAAAAAAACACATAGTCCTCACATTCACAAAATTGAAAAAAAAAAAAAACTTTCCAAAGTAATAATGTCATTTTGTATGTAATGTTTATATAATACTAAAAAGGGTGAAATAACATCAATTATTGAAGACATACAAGTATGTACTGACAATCCCCAAAAGTCAGCAGTTTTTTTTACATCAAGGTCTTTAAAAGATTCTATTATGTCTTTAGCAGTAGCAATTGTAAATTCAAAAAGTTTGTCACATTCTGGTACACATTCTTTTAAGGCGCAGACAACAGGCAAACGGTAAAAGTAGGCTAGACTTTAAACAAAAAAATGCCAAATCTATATAGTTTTGTGGTAGCGGAAAAAATATATGTGGATCTCGAACATATTTCTCAGAACTTGATTGTTACCAAAACACGTTTTGAAAAAAAAATCTCGATACAAATTAACGTTAAACTAACCCCTTTCCTGTGCGAATTCTAATCCAAAAATTCTGTATTAAATAGCAACGTACGTTGATATTATAATTAATAACAAGAACGTCTTATTTCAATGCAGAATTTGGTTGTTCTTTATTACCGATTACTCAACTCATTTTTGAATAAATCGATAATTGCTTCATATTTTGCAATAAATTACAGGCGTTGTGTCATCGCGCTTCTCTTTCTTTTCTATGCAGTCCGACAGTGACCGCGGTTTAGCTGTTGTCAGCGTCTTAATATTGAGTAAGCAGAAGTTGAGGACGACGATGACAGAGTTTTGGTTGTTAAAATGGGAATATTAGTGAAGAAATTTTCAAACTCTTTTGCCACCTCCACGTCTGCCTCAATATCTACATCATTGATTTTTAGATGGAAGTCACGATTCCGTACTGTCGTTCTTCCCGTTTCTGAATTAATAATATTCCAAGTTGTTTTAATTTTATTTCCAGAAGATATTATTTTATTTTTAATGTGTATAGCTTTTGCCGAGGAACAGGCTCTTTTAAAAGTTTTAGAATATTTCTTAAGAAATTCTTTAAAAGTTTCATCATGGTTATATGTTTTTTCATGATACAATTCAAATAACCTTTGCCTACTTTTGTAAATACCTGGTGTTGCCCAATCACTAAATATAACGCGGTCACAAACAGGCAATGTTTTTGAGGTGAAAACCTTCCTAAACTCACAATTGATGAGGTTAAATAGTGAAGTATAAGCTCGGCTGGCGTCTGTACACGTTTTTATATGGGAAAAGAAACTTACAATTCTAAGAGCCTTTCAAGTTTAAATTTCCACTTTCACTCAATTTGAGAAGCGTGCACAGAAATTATTAAAAAAATTATACGAAGCAACCGACTTAAAAAAAAAACACTACTAAGTGAAAAATAACTTTAATTTCAGAAGTCTTTGGTTTTGAATTTCCGTTTATTGCCACCGACTTAGATAATTATTTTTTTTCATTTTTAACGTTTTTATTTTTCACTTTTTAGTTGTGGTACCTACCCCACAAAAATTCGCATAGCATGATAGCACTACCTGCTATATAAATACCAGTGACAGGGACTCGATTAAAACATCATCCATATAGACTAGGTATTATAGACTAAGTCGGAAAAATACGTATTATTGAAGCTAACTTAAAAACTATCCAAGCAAAGTTAATAAAATGTGTATAAAATGTGTATGTGTGTGTACCTACAAAAATAAAAAAAGAATCGTCACAATCAATTAATAATTGGCGGAGTAACCGCATAACAAACCCACAAAAAAAAACTGTCGAATTGAGAACCTCCTCTTTTTTGAAGTCTGTTAAAAAGGCAGCCCACAATACCATTAATATGTCCAGTCAAGCAAATAAAAGTCACTTATGTGTCAAATGACACCCAGACATCATTAGTTTCTCCGGTAGTTCTTATACGGAATTTAAATAAACAAGGTCGATTTCTTGATCACATTACGTACACAGTGGCGTTTTGATAATCTATGTCTATGACAAGGAAAAAAATAAAATAAAAAGAGGTCAGTCGTGTCATCGTAAGCAACATTTACATTAGATATTATTCTTACTAAGAATTTTGTATAATATTTCGCAAGGGCACCAAAATTTGGCTCACAATAAAATTCCCTTGCGCATAATTATGACACGAATCGCTTTTCTCGGAAAATATATATGAATCATTGGCTTACAATGTCAGCAGTGTGATGTATTGTCTGGTATTATTATTCGGGTCGAGATGACTCGGGCCGAGCTGTCACTAACCCCCTAAATCGAGCCACCCTGCACTTTTCGTATAAAAGTGTATAACTTTTTAAATGATCGCGAATTCAAATTCGGAATAATGACGTCACCAGAATCAGGCCAGTACGTCGGCATCAAAATAGAATAAAAACTTTTTTGGGTACCCATTATTTTGATGTTTTAGCCCTTTATAACTCTTAGCCCTTTATACATGGTACCTTTTAGCTCTAAAAACATGAGTCCGGGTCTGGGTCTGACATAAAATGTTAACGTATTCATAATAAATGCATTTCTCACGTTTTTTAACTTCGAGATCATTGATATATTCGAGATAGGCAAAGTATCCTATTTTGTTAAGTTAATGTTGATCTAATTAAGATATAAGATTAGAGCGACACGTGATTTACTCTTGTTATAAGAATGTCCGACATTTTCGATTTGTTTTGGGCTGTAAGTTTATATCGGTCTTTGCGCAGCTTTTGCAATCCGTGGACCAACAATGTTTAGTAAAAACTCTGAAAATCAGAGATATTTTCAGTCTACTTACCTACAAAATGTACTTTATGACGTAAGTGCAACAAATACACAATGCAATAAGTTTTCAATTTTACGTCTGTTACGTCTGTAAATAAAATATTTTTCTTTTCTTTTTTTTTCTTTCTTTACAAGTAACATTTCCCCAGTCATGGATAAAGCTCGTGGGCTTACAAATCATCATTCTCATATCATCTGTCCTTGTCCCAATGTATTTGTGGTCGGCGCAACATATATTTTCTTCCGTACTTCCTCTATTAGTCGTCATCTCGGTAGTCTTCTAGCCATATCATATTTCACACAGTCCATCCATCGTTTCTCTGGCCTTCCCCTACTTGTACACCACATCATACACATTCATACTCAAAACTTCCTGACGACTTTTCCAAGGATGCTTTGGCAACAGATTTCAGTCACCGGTATAACTTTCTGACTTCTACTTGCAATAAAATATTCATATTTATTAACCAGGGATCCGTTAGCGTATTAGGTAGTCGATTGATCTTTTAACCAGGGATCCGTTAGCGTATTAGGTAGTCGATTGATCTTTTTAAAAAACCATACATTTTAATTCCTTTTTATTTTATATTATGATTTATTTTTCTTAGAGTATATAAATTTTGGACATGATCGATAGAACTTAAAATATATACAACTAGCTTTTGCCCGCGGCTTCGCTCGCGTGGATGTCGAATATATCCCACGGGAACGTACTACCGGGATTACATACCTAATAGCCGAGGAAAAGGTCATTGACTCCTACCGCTGCGCCCGCGTAGTCGTCAACCACAATTATTTTGTTACGCGTAATTTGAATCTGTGATATCTTTTAAACTATTCATTAAAAAGATATGATGTCAAGGCATGTTTTAATCTAAATTAAATGCCCAATTTAAACATTTTATTGGATATGGATGAATATAATACCGGTCAAAATAGCTTCGGAAATAATAATGAAATTTTTATCAAATTTTGAAAGATAATAATGGATACTGTGGGTTATCCTTAGAAGATAGACATATCAGCTATTGCGGACTTTTTTATTGAACTCTTTATGATGAACAATCCTGTAGAACATAATTTTTATGTATATTTTACGGTTTACGCGGCGCACGCCAGTAAAGCTCCCAGTCGGCATGATTTTTTCCGACATCTTCAACAATAATTGTCATATTTCAGCAAATTTATACCAAACCTTAATGAATTATACACCAAAACCTTCCGCATGAATCACTCTGTCCAATCGTGAAAACCGTTTGAAAATCCATTCGGGAGTTTTTGAGTTTATCGCGTTCAGATAGACAGACAGACGCGGCGGGGGCTTTGTTTTATAATATGCAAGGATGCCGCCCATGGACATAGGTATGACCGCCCGTATTTTTCTGAATATTCATGAAAAATGATCGAATATAATTATATAATTTATCTTTAATATTTTTCATGTTATTCAATTTAAATTTTTTGAGTAGCGTTTGTGACCTTGCTTTAAATTTTTTGCCATTACTCATCTTATTGCGTTCAATATGGTTTTTCGGCTGATACACATATAGCACGAAGATCTTAGTTCAGAGTTATCTAAAGTTTAAACAAACCGACATGACTATAAATTTACGTCAATTTATTCTTACATTTGTACTAAACATGAAGCTTATGTACGATAACGAATTAGAGACTGGTAACGCAGCATAATCCCTAAATAGCCATAACGTGTGGGTCGTCGACCCGACGGCCTTGCCCTTGACGAAGTACCTACCTCCAAGATCCGCGTCCATCGCTGACAGATGGGAAAATGGTGGTACAGTGTGCCCAGCACACCTTGACAAGCGGCGAAATGCGGAACTAGATGTAATTGTACTGATTTTCCATTGTTGTGTTTTTACCTGTACAAGCAGCGCCGCTATGAGGTCTCAGAATATACTGGGTGGATTTTACGCATTCGTTGCCTCGTGAAGCAGTTTGTAATAGACAAATAGCTATTGTGTTGCTTGTTTTTTAAAAAGTTTTATTATTTACTTTAAATCAAGATTTGATAGAGTACCTAGGTGTGTTTTAAGAGCGTTTACACAGAAAGTGGTCAACGTCGCAAATAGCTGTCAAATATTTCGCTGTTTTGATTAATTTGGCAATATTACTGTATACTGTAAATAAGAAATATGGCTGCAAGTGAACTAAAATATTAATGATCATCCCTAGAAGATAGACATACCTATGCCATCGCGAACATTTTAAGATGTACAAATCATTAGAACATAAATTTTATGTATCTCTAACGATTTCACCAAAACCTTCGCCATGAATCACTCCGTCCATTTGTGAAAACCGTTTGAAAATCTGTTCAGTAGTTTTTGAGTTTATCGCGTTCAGACGTACAGACAGACGCGGCGGGGGACTTTGTTTTATAATATGTAAGGTAACATTGGTCAGACAGAGGCCATAGTATTTTCATAGTCAATAGATAACCAGTTCACTTAAGCCACACAAACCCATAATCCAATATCTTTGTTTCATATCCTGCAATAGTCCTGCACCAACCGTAGGTTGTCCTTGGGTGCACTTGCATAGTGCAAACAGGGATAATCGTCGATTAGTGTCTCATTTAGTTAAAAACGTCTAACGGACCTCCGCGAGTTGGCTGCAGCCCCACGTACGCCTCCCAATGGTCCGGGACCCCAGGGTCCCGAGAGATTTCAAGAAATGAAAAAGAAAAAAAAAAATACCCCATGCTAATTTCCATTAAAATGTTTTATATAAAACAAGGTACATAATTTTAATGAAACTGCCTCTGTGAACGAAATTAGAGCAACACGCGCCTACAGCGAGGCTACGAGTAGGTACTGACGCCAGCAGGTCAACCTACCCGAAACTGTCAAATTTTCGCAATCAACTTTGAACTTTATTCTTTAATGATAAAGTTGAAAATCTATTAAAGAAATTTGACAGATTGTAGTAGGTTGATGTGATGGCGTCTGTACATTCAGCCTTCTAAAATAGTGCTAAGTGCCAATAAACTAAAACCTCGAAATACTGAAAAACCAAATAAGTTTAAATGTTTTTTTTTTTATGTGTTATAAACTTATAATATATCTTTCCTCTCCCTTTCCTGCTATTTGTGGGAGTGATTTCGTGAAAAGGGACTGAAGTGTGTAACAGGAAGCCGGGAAGCGCGCGCTATTTAATTAGAGTTGGCCGTCAGATGGTACCAACCTTTTTTTCTCAAAGAATATGCTCTAGGCCTGTTCTCACCTGATGGTAAGTGATGATCAAGCCGCTTCATCCGGAATCCTCAACCACAGAGGAACTGGCTATCTTACCTCTAACTGTCAAAACTCAACCATCATTAACTATACCTTGTACAGTAGACCGTACGTCGGTGGTCACACTTTGACCTTGAGCTGACATAGCGTAGTACGGAATTTGAAACTTTCATACATTTTGACGTACGGCCTGCTTTAACCATAAAGTTACAAAATTTACTCCAACATTTTCAAGCAATGAAGTAAATTTTAATCCCATGTAGCGTATGCCAGTAGTCATCAAAGCGTAGCAGCGTAGCCACTTCAGCAAGTTTTCTTTTACCCGGAAAAAAAATACGTTTTCGCTACCTACCTACCTACACGTTGACTGGAGCCTAACCGGCTTCAGGAAAAATACAAATAGTTATTGAATTCTGTTATTTCGTAGGCAACGAAGGACACCGGAAGATGTACCGCTGTACGGAACATACAACATATAGATATCTACCTACATATAACACGCAGACATCATTATCATGCTCCCTTAGATGTCACTACTTGCGGTAGCGTCGGGGGTCGGGTTGTCTCCTTCCCTCAAATATAGGCGAGGAAGCTAATTGCTGATCTTTGCGTTATGGTCGTATGATGACTGGTCGTCTTACTGACCATGGCTTTGTTATTGTTTATAGTAAAACAACAACAAAAACTGTAACTGTTATTTATTTTACTTCGATGTTCCTAGTTTTTTATTTCTGACTTCCAGTTACATCTACCTATATATAGCTGTACGTAAGCGGGCAGACCCCTTTATGCCTGGAGGCTTTTATTTAGGTATTAAGTCCTGTTTACGTTTTTAGTTTTTATTTCTGCTTGAGAATATTTTTCGATGTTTTTTGCTGGTATATTGGCGTGTGCTGACATATGGCAAATTATTTAATTTAAAATGTTTTCGTGTTGCGTAGGTAATGTAAATTATTTTGCATATTATTGTATAGAATCAAGTTTTTCTAACTGAAAAGAAAGAAAGAATAATATTTATTTGGACACAGTTCGTGAAACACATAATACAAAGATAAAAAGTGAAAATAATTATAAAGCAATAATAGTGTGTGCCTCACGGCTGCGCCAAAAAGGTTCATTTCAGCATTAATGCCCGACAAATGCTGTCTGACGCTGGTTTTCTAATGAACCCTCATGGACAAGTGACGGGAAGTACCAACAGTTTCAACATACCTAATACATAATTTTTATATCTCTAAATAAATAAATAAACTACATAAGGTCTATTTAAATAATTGTTTCGAATCAATGTTATCCCCACTGAACAGACAGCTAAGCTTCAGGGGAGTTTTTTGCGCCACTTCTTCTTCCCAGCTAAAACACTAGAACGTGGTGAAGGGCGGGCGTTTTGGGGGCTGTTTTATGTAATTTTGACGTTCGAAAAGTGCTCATTCTAAGCCTGTTTGAATAAATAACTTTTGATTTTTACGTGAAAGCAAAAAAGGCGTAAAAAAGATATTCAGTTAATGTTGAGTAAAAGAATGAAAACATATTTTTGCTGCGACGCCGACGCCGAAAGCTGTAGCACGACTTAACGAGTAGATTTATGTTATCATCGTTAAATTCACACGAAGAAACACCGACATTTCAAACTGGATCCAACTAAGAAATAAAAAGACATGCGGCAATTTTAGTAAAATTTCTTTCAAATTGAGAATGGCGGGCAGATAGGCCGCCATTCTCAATTTCAATTTCTGTACCTACTCCAAAACGATTTTGCTAAATTGCTGATTCCAGCTTATGTAAGGCGAATGACCTACTTAGGTGGTAGGTACAATAATGATGAATAATGAAATTCAAAACCTACACAACGAAAGTAGGTACACCAAATCCATTTGGTGTATTGTAACATGTAAGTTCACACAAAAAACCTTGAACTGAACCAAAACGGTTTCTTTCAAAACCTTATCCTCGATCTTGTCGAAAAGCAAGCCAAGCGTTTCGCTAGTATGTATATACTTAATATAATATAGTCTAATCTGATCTCATTTTCATACGGCGCGGCGGCCGTTCCATGTCCTGACATGAGCTACAAGCTTCCTTCCACGAACCGCGGCTTTTGACGCCACCATATATCATTGAGTTTATGGTCTTACGTGAGAACTTGGAAATGCCCGACAAACGGAATATTATGTTTAGGTGATTTACTTAATTATGTTTGTATTATGAGTACTGTTTAACAGTTCTTACACCATTTAGCTTTCAACGAGCGATCGTAAAATTGTAAGCATCTCATTGCAGGTTTTTCAACTTCAGACCGTCAGACGGATACTTAAATCTCAATAAACTCTCTTTCTGAACTTTAAAATTGATGTATCCATCTATGTATAAGATGAAGTTCTTAACGAGCTCGTTAGACGACTTTATTTCTACCTAATGCTTGCACTTTTATGTGCGTTAATAAACATCTAGCTAATACTTATCTAAAGAACGCTTCACAAGAATCTCCAAGCGCTAAGACACTGAGCTTTTATTTGTTATTTGCCAATTGAGATAATAATATACTACATGCACTCTTGTTTGCAGCGATTTAAAGGCAAAACGTCTAGCTCAGACACTAACTATTAAAGCTCCCAGCATCCCCTCGGATAGTCACGATCGAAATGTGTATAAAACAGGCTGGCGTAAACACCAGCAGTCGGAGCTCGCCCGACCGCTTCTTGTTACAAGATTACAGAGGCGACTAACTCCACTTAATGTTTTCTAGATATTGCATCCAATGACAGTTCGCATGCTAGAGAAATGATTGAAAATTCCCTTCCAAGAAGCGTGAAATGAGAGGAGGGTGGTGCGGCGGCGCCGGGCAGCCGCGCCGGCGCACTCGCCCGCTTGCCCGCGCGCATTCCTGCTGACCGCAGCCCTGTGTTTAGGAGTCACTGGCATCCACACCGCCTGCTCACCACGGCTTATGTTCGCACATCACCGTACACACTTATAACATGTAGAAAATATACGCACAATCGAATATATTATTAGCAATATCTTCGGAAAATCAATGACACATTTGAAGGCCTCGTGTGAGGAGGTAATTGCAAAACTGTTCATAACATTCCTATGCTAATTAGGAAAATAATTATACATAAGGGTAATCAAACATCTATTTTACAATCGTGCCTAATCCGTTCTTAGTTTCACATAAGTATAACTTCAATAAAATATGAATTGCAATACTTGCAGTTTATTACCAGGCTTTAAGTAATACAGGACCTAACTATACCTACGTAAGTTGGGAAATCTGATGACGTAAATGAGCATGTTACAAAAGTGAGCACCACGTTTCCTGGCCATCCACTTTAGGCTTTAGGACACAATTAATGACCTAGTGTCACTTACATGTAAAGCAAGATAACTGTTTCGTTTTAATGCAATGGCAGGTTTTTAGACATTGCTTCATCCTTTAGATTTTCAGTCACTTTCATGAGAGCCAGGGTCTCTTTAGTGTGTGTTAGTTTACTGCCACAAAATCATAGAAAAAAATTACACAAAGAGAACAGAACGCATGTACAGACTAAGCGTTGACATCCATAACATTGTACTAGGAATAAATGCACAGGAAACGGGCTTGTGAGTGCCTGTGAGTCGGACACGCCATTACAATTAACTGTCCAAGACACCGATCAGCATCGCCGCCGTAATTACCGTCACGCAACTAGAATCATTTCATGAAGAACCTTTCTAACCGACGCTTTTGAAGATCGGGCTCCCACGAACTGAATACACTAAATATGATGAGTAATATTGTTTAGTGCTCCACAATGAGAGATGGGAGTTCACACGGCATATCACTGATGTTGATTTTAATACATTTTTGGTATGAAAACCATTTTTGATGACGAAATTGGTGTTGCTACCGCAGCTGTGAAGTGATGGCCTAGAGGTAACTGGATGCGAAAGGTAAAGAACAAGGAGCTAGAAATTATGTGGCTGCAGTTCTATCTGCTGAAATATTGGTAGGTAACTAGATCTTTCGATCTCAGATTGAAAGAACTTGATTGGACAAGGTGGAGAATTTACCGACCCGATACAGCCTTATGGCAAAATCCAACATTAAGATGGTGCTTCTCAAAAATTTAGGTAGAGGTGATTAATTCGCACAGAGCCAGCCTGCCGACTGGCCCGAGTGTACTAAAATCTTGTAGGTGATCGAGAATCAGCTACCAACATTCCAGATCCATTTCAAACTTGTTGTTCCTATATGGTCAAAGCAAACATGGTTAGTAAATGAAAACATAAATAATCCAACTTCACGCGTCTACCTAATGCCCTGAGGACGACAGGTAGCGTCCACCTGCACCGTTGGACATGAATTATCGACACAACGTGTGAATACATAAACTTTATCAGCGATTAAATCTATTACAGGGTAAATTCCTTCACTAAACTGTAAGAAATATATAGTGAAAATGTGATCGATCTTACCCAATGAGTACCTAATCATTGCATGTTTTTTGTTTCATTGTTCAACAATAGCCTACTGAAACAGCATTAAAATTAATAATGTGTTATTAAGACTAGTTGATTTTTTGCTTTGAATGCGTCTTTTAGTCAATTAGTCTAGCTGATATAATTAAGAATGGACCGGCTAGCAGAGAATAGGCTGTAAAAGAAATGATAGATGCGTTCCTTAGTTATAGGTTTTGGTTCTAAACACAATCGAATATTAAGTTTAGCATAAACAGATGAAAATGAATAATTTTTCAATAGCCAACTACTTTCCTGCTCTTTGCCTGAATACCTACCTCTAACATACAATAGTTTCCTTGAAACATTACGGCTCTCAAGAGTTTCTTGCAATAACAAACACTTGGCATATTACTTAATCATTCTACAACACAATATCTCAGGTTTAGGTATGTTTGTTTTCCTTCCATAAGGAAACAAACGAATCATACTTGCAAATAATTAAACAGCTTGTAATGGCCCATCGAGCTAGTCATAAATGCATGTTTGCTGTTACTAAGCGTAAATTTTCGATACTAGTCGTGCATACCCACCTAACTGTGCGTTTGCACTGGCGAAACATCACAACAAAACATGTTGAAATATCTAGTTCCTGTCAATTTTTTTTTAATATATAATTCACAAAACTGATGTACTTACAGTCACAAATGCAATAAAAAAGTTACAAAACAATATTTCTGATTGACATCTACTAGATGTGAATCCTGCATACATTTTTTATGTAAAACACTTACCTACTATTTATAAAAAAATAAAGTTAAACAAAACTTACATATTGTGAACTTTCCAGAATAACGAAAAGTTTTGAGAAAGGAAAATCAAATACTGTATGGAAAATTGACAGAAACTAAAGATTTTAAAATGTTTTGTTGTGAACATTTCGCCCGTGCAAACGCACAGCAAGTGTGATTTTTTAAACTTCAGTCCCTAACAGTAAAGTGTCCGATGCAAAATAAAACTTGGCAATGCAACTTTGTTTTTTATCGACCAT
The DNA here is from genome assembly GCA_949128155.2 of Xanthia icteritia. Classification (NCBI taxonomy): domain Eukaryota; kingdom Metazoa; phylum Arthropoda; class Insecta; order Lepidoptera; family Noctuidae; genus Xanthia; species Xanthia icteritia. The sequence goes on along the minus strand of OX421934.2, from coordinate 15,045,228 downwards.
CATTACTTTAAACGGTACATGGTAAAAGCTCTCTTGCCTCCAGAGTACATAGCGTGCAATCAATTAAAATAGTTTTATTCGGAATGTTCACACAGGAACTGTAGGCGCGCTTTCAATAGTACCCCATCATTAACACTAGTTTCACAAAACATGACGCAGCCAGCTCGGTGGGCACCCCGCGTGACGCTGGGGCCGCTGGGAAGTCAATGAAACACCGCTTTGATAGCTAACATCGGCGACACGCATTGTGCGCAAATTGTTGCCTACCTACGGTTACGCAACGATAAAATTGTCGCTTGCATGCTACCACTGTGCAACGTGGCGAATAAAATAACCACTCCAACTGCCACCGTTTCCTGGGACTTGTCTGTCGCATTGTGAAAGAATTCCGACGTTGCATTATTGTGAATGCGACAATGGCTTTTTGAAAGAGACAAAAATTATGATACAGAACATGTTATGAATAGTAGGAACATAAATAATGTCGACTGTACTTATCTAACCGCACTTGCGCTAAAGGTAAAGGGTGAAAAGGTGTTTAATCGTAAATCAAATGCATGTAACAAAGTACAATGTGACGGCTTTATAAGCAGGATAACCTGTATCTGAGCCTAACTCGGCAGAACAAGCAGTATTTGCATTATATATTTTTTGTTTTTATTTTTCATATTTTGCATCTGGCTTTTTGAAGGTTCATTGGAGGTCCTAAGTAGGCTGCAAGTCCTCTAGTCAGGACTCCAGACTGGTGAATTGTACCCAACTCAGAGCAAAAGTTGAAGAATTTCTCATTCGGAATGCAGTTCTGTACCACGTCACGGCTTATGCACGTCAAACGTTACCATTGCCAATCCGAAAGGTTTTACAAATAGCCTGTAAATCATGCTTGTTACTGTAGTTATACATGTGTTTTTCCGCATATTTACCTACGTATTAGCTCCAGCAACGTGTTGCATAACACTGAGTGATTGTCGTAGCCAACAACCGTCCACGGGCCCTCCGTTCACCAATTAATCCGTCCAATTGAATATCTAGCGCAATACCTATCATAGTAGTACATTACCTAGTCTGCTGCCTGTCGAACCGCCAATAAACGCTTGCTTGATTTACAATTATTGGTTTTGTCGTTAAATCACCGTAGCGAACGATATGTACCATTGTTCTCAATGAAAATATTTTTGCACTGATGTAATTTTGTATGTAGCGATTGATATGCTACTTTGCATTGCAAAAACTTCACGCGTGGCACCTATGCATCCAATAGATCGCCAAACTTTGATAACATTCCCATATCGTACAGTGCGGCTATGATTGCACGTGTAGTCTTTCCTTTGAATTATTAATGAAATCATGGATAAAACATTCCTCATAGCATTGCAGTGCTCGGTGTACAGGTGGTGTACAACACAATAACTTCAAGGTGCCAGTGAATGGTAGCTGCGTGAATGAACACGGCACTAGTGACTAGTACTGGCCATGCTAGTATCGGAGCGGGCGGTCGCGATCATAAACAAACGACCAATAGAACGGACATTGTGTCCCAGTTAACGATACATTTAATTCCAACTAGCGTCCTTCTTAGTTGTGGATATTGGCTCTAAGGCCGCGTAGATAATCTGACGTTCGACTAGTTAATACCTAGGTAGGTATTAACAACGACACATAATAAAATTACTTACAGTCTTACGTTGAATTGTTTTGTGTCGACATAAATTATGGCCATCAATAAAAATCTTAGCAAGCATAAAAATAGCGTGCTTGTGCGCTCGCGGACTTTAAAATGAATGTATGAAGAGAGCATGTTAATATTTGAAATTATTTATGACTTGCTAAAATTGCCAATTCGTATTATCCAATAAAGGCTGCGCGTACGCACCTCACGGCTCGTAAAGGTGTTCTGTTACACGATGCTACTCACGTTTTATGTCTTATTCAATGGTACAAAGGTGTAAAACATAACCAACTATGTCATTAGCAACATTTGTATGAAGATACACTTATTTTATCTTTTGGCGGCGAAATGTAGTAAACCGCGTATGGGAGCAATTTTCTCACGCAAGGTGCGTGAATCACCAAAATTAAAAAAAAAAATTATATCCATCGACAACGACGGCATAATTTATACTTCCATGAATATTCAAATATGGATATTTAATCTGATTATGACAGGTGTTGGTAATATCACATTACATTTCCTATAAAAGGTTACATTTATTATTGTAATGAGCTTTGAGGTGAATGTAAACGCTTTAGATCCATAATGCGCGCGCGCAGTCGAATGCCGAATGGGCTGTTTAAATAAGGAGATATATTTCATTGGCCATTCCAGCTACATGTGTTGTTACTGCTAGATGAAATCGTCTCGTTAACATTAGTTTATGATTTAATGGAGCGGCATTCGATAGTGGGCAATAATTCCAGTTATGAGCTCTTGAGAACGTATTAAGAATAGCCACTTAGTTTTATAAGTTGAGGTAGGTACCTACATACATATAGCAACATTGTACTGTTGAAAGCTCAATCAGTAAATCAGGATGTACTACCGACTACGATTTCATCTGTTTACTTACAGAATTGGTTCATTATGGTTTGACTTTTCCTATTACTTCTCGTTCCCACCCTTGTCCAAAGTTATTTGGGATCGTCGCAAAACTTTTTTATCTGTCAACTGTCATATTATCATTCATATCATTCCATTCAATCCAGCCTTCTTTTCTTTGGTCTTCCTGTCCGCTACATCCATAAACATTTCTGCTACTTATTGCAAATTCGCTGATTGATAAGCCATTTTGGATTTTAGGGGCTGCCTCATTCGTTTACTGGTGGGTTTCTTGCACGATACATGCTTCAAGCACTTCTTTTTTTTTTGCAAGCAGCATTTTGTAAGCAGGCATTTTTAATATTTGTCAAGTTAGTTAAAAAGCTGGGCTTCCTAGTCTGTAGGTACACATTTTGATGAGACAGACTGCAGACTGCAAACTCAGAATAATGAGTGGGTAAAAAAATAATAAAACAAACACCTTTACCAAGTTTAGGAATTGCACTATATTAACAAAATAATTGTTGTAATCTTCCATAAGTTACATATTAAATTAGATACAGAGTGTCTTATAATTACTTACAGCTAATACAGCACACTACAATTATGATAATTTTACCACTAAAAGACAAAAGTATAATTCAATTACAAACAAGATTTAAGAAAAAGGTTAGTCTCAATAAAACAAAGAAAAGCGTTTCTTTATAGTCTCGGAGTTTGTTTGACGAATTCATTTACGTCCAGAACAAACGTCACCATTTAGAACGATTCTGTATTAAATGCAATGTTACTGCAATCGATGACCTCTGACTAACTGCCACCGGATAATAAAAACCAAATTAAATTATGCAACAGAGTAGTATAAAGTTTTTGCCAAACTCGATTATCATGCACCGAGACTTTGATTATTGCAAAAAAGTAAGAAAACAAGGCGTGCCTGTTGTAACCGGCGAATTGAACATAAAAGTGCAATAATGATTGTGGTGTCACAAGCTGACAGCAATCGTGACCACGGCGGCGAGGCGGGCGCATCGCGGGCTGCGCTGGCGCACCGAGCTGACACCGCAATCGGCGCGCGCAGCCGAGCGCCCGCGTAATGACAGCTCCACCGCCATTAGCTCTCATTACCCCACAGTCACGTACCGCAGGCAGAAATGGATTTGTCTTTGCAAAAATAATGATTGTAGATTGCAGACCGCCTTCAAAGAAAATTGGATTCGAATGCGCGTAAACAGGATCCAGGGTTAGGCGGTTCACATCGCTGCCCTTGAGCAGCCGCGGCGTGGACGTTGCACTCGAACTGCCCGCCCGTCGCCGGGAGCTTACTGTGCTCTACATTATCCTCCGAGGACTCTATCTATGTACTCGCAATAATTGCATCATTCTATTTTACATTTGTAAGTTCCACAAACAACTATTACAAGGAATTCTTATACAAAATAATTATTTCTCATAGCTAGTTATAAAGCAGGTAGCATTATATATCATTGAACTATGAGTTAGTAAAAATGAAACAGACACGTTTGGCTTATTGCATTTAATAACAGACCAGTGACAAATCGATGCTGAGTTGTCAGTAACACGATATGAAACCCAATTTTGTTATGTTTTGATACTTACTGACTTAGCTAATTTAAAACAAGATGGGAAACTAGCTCCACGTAGTACCATTCAAACAAAATGTTGTAACTTAACGACTGTATGATTCATGCTTCGGTTGCGTAAAATATAGCCAAGGTACAATAAGTGTACCTAATTATAGTGCCAACTTCAAATACGAATCCACGTACGATGATAAGTTATATTAGAATACAAATTCTTGGACCTGAATGACTAGCAAAGATAGATTGTCACCTTACAAGTGGGTCCTTAACAACAAAGCTCTCAATAAATAGCAATCAAAGTTGATTAATGAATCAATAACGTTATGCATCGTCGGTGGCGGAGTCTATAAAATGGTGTCCAACACTTCATAAACCAGATGAGCGAGAGCGACCGCTGGGGCGCGTTGAAACAAAATCCAGTAGCCAGTAGAGGCATCGACCTCGAACATTTCACACATAAATCTTGTTCACAGTCCCCGTGAGCCGTGTTCGGTGTTCGCTAACAAATTACAGCGCGTTATCCGAGCGCGGCCGGCCGAGGGCCGTTATTACAACTAATTGGCGACAATCAAGCCGGCTACTGCTTTTGTGCCGCAGAATTTTCTCGTCGCATCACTTCGTTTTGCAGACAATTCAAATTCTAACCTTATTTATGAGTTGTTTTGTTCGACTTGTCTATTATTCAGCGAGGTTCCACAGGTGGTATTGCTTTATTCATTCTTCAGTGTTTTCAAATTCGGCTTGTATTGTATTGACAAAATGGGGTTCATCAATATCTCTATCGCGTAGTCCACTATATAGACATGTGTCATATCGGGTTGGGGGATATTCGTAATAAACAATCAAAAGCTAATTTAAATTCCTGTTATTTTGTCGCCCTCGTTACTGTTATTGAATACCTATGCCGCGAGGTACTTGAATATGTTAACGTCCATGGGAACTGGGGAGGGTGAATTCCCCCCTCACCGTCTATTTCGAGCAGTTTGCAATGTGTGCATACATAACTAAACTCCAATTAGCATGTGTTATTCTTTTATTTTTAGTTTAAGCTCGTGAAGCTTGACTCATCGACTGTCATTTCAGAGACACAGGAAAAATATCCATTTCATAGCTAAGTAGTGTAGCGCCGGCGACGACGGTGCAGCACTCGCGTGGCAGTAACTGTGCGAACATTACACTAATGCGTTAAAGTGTTAAACAAAGGAGACTTACGTTAGGTCGGGCGGTTCCCTCGACCCTCGCGGTTCGCACGGCCCAGCTAACGCGGAAGCGCAATGTTTACACGACAAAAAAATAGCGTTCGTCGTGAGCACGCGCATACAATACACATAACATCGACTTCATGGGAATAACGCAACGGCCTACACTCTTGTTTATCGACGCTTATATTTTAGCATCTTTATGCGCCTGCGTTGGTTACTTCCAGTTTGAGTTATAACCGAATGAAATAAACGATCTATTCAAGTTGTCGTCTCCGGCTGAATAGTTATTCTTCGTATTCCATTTCCTATTTGCTATAACATGTTCTGGAATAAACTCAAGTTGTAATATTTGCGTTAGATACATATCGTTTGGGTATTCATGAAGATCGTACGTGTAGTGGGTAGGCAATAAATCTCCATAGCATCTCAATATTGAAAGTCTAAATCAAAGGTCAACTGTATCCCAGACATGTTTACATTAGATAATGATGTCACGAGTTCTGAAGTGTTCGGAAAAGGTGAGAAATCCTGAAATTGTATCTATCCGATTGCTTCAACTATGAGCGATAATCGATGACACGATCTACACAAGACTCGCTCACGAAGCACTAACCGAGTGCTTCAACATAAAAAAAATAACATAAGTAGTACATACTTCATTTCAAAACATAGTTAATCTTGAAATTAAACGCCATCTAATTAATTTCGAAGATAATAAAACACGTTCGTAGAAAAACCGAGTAGCGGAAAAATTACAAGTAATAAACCTAATGCGATAATTTGTTATGAGAAATGTTGAAGCGTCGAGACGCGAGCGTTCTACCTACGATCCGAATGTTCCGTACGTCTAATTCTCACTTTTAACAAAACGTTTACAAGCGGGGCCTTACATCATTATTTTTTGTCGGGCCCTCGCTTTTATTCCTTCTACCTGGGGCTTGGTACCTGCCCCACTAAACCCACTACCCGGAACACTATTAAGTAACTCTACGAGGCATAAAAACATGTAGAAATAACAGAGAGCCGACACTCTTGATGGACACAGTATAATTTAGTCTGGAAAGAATTTGTGAAATTGCTTTGTTAGACGCGCTTGGGTTTTAAGAAGGCGAGCGTTTCCTCAGAAAGCCGAACAATTTGTTCATTAGGGGGTAATAGCTAGGGGTTCGAATGATAGCTCGTTTTCAACCTCGGTTTCTAGAACTGGCGGGAAATTATTGTTATTACCACGGCATGGGTATTGTTATTTAAGAATGTATAAAATAGGGATCTTTAAGGATCTCACAATGTGTCTTGTAGTATTTGGGACTGCAAACAGTCTTGTTGAACCGGTTTTTCAGGTATTGGGGCCAAACATTTTTTTTTTCTAATTCAGTAGGTATTATGGGGCTGAAGGAAGAATTCGGGACATGGTCTTAAGATATTGGCAATTATAAAAACGGTTTGGGCAGATTCCCGCCATCGTGATGCAGAAGGCAAGTATTGTTCCTTCTAAAGTAACCTTTGGAGGAGGATATGGATAGTCAAATATAAGTCACTAAGATCTTTACTGCCGTGTATTCAAACGGAAGTAAATGGGAAAAACCAGCACGCTGATGTCTTATACATAATATTATCCTGTTAGGTACATATTCATTCATTGGCAGTCCAAAAAGCGGCTGAAGCCGCCTCACAGGATACGAAATGTAAATAAAAAGATAACGAACTAACAATCAACAAAAACAGTTTTACAACAAATAACATGGAAACTAATCTCTTTGAGAATCATTTGCGAACGTTGTCGGATGTACCTCAATGTTGTGTAGGGACAGCGTCAGCTTGCGGGGCGCGGGGGGAAGGTTGTCGGCCCCGGCCCGTGACGTCACCGCACTGACCACTCCGGGACCGCCACAATGGCCTTTCTCAGAAGGAGCAGATGCGCCTGCGCCGCTATCTGCCGCCCCACTCCCCGCACCCCTACACGCTCACCCCGGCCGCACGTGAGGTTTTCAAATGGACGCTGATAACCTTACAGGTTCAATCTAACAAAAACGTACCTCGCATTTTTCAACCGACGCTCAAGAACATACCGTGACTTAACCGCCAAAAAAACGTATTCTTTACCTTTGAAATGGATGAAAAACAACTACAAAAACTTACATTGAACAACCAATAGCTAACCGGCGCGGAGTGTATCTAAATGACATTATTTGGGCGGTCGCGCGCAGGTAGAGGCGCGGAGGTAACCTCGGCGTTAGAGCGCGTACCTGCCGCTCAACGTATCATTACGCGCCGGTAATCATACCCGCGGTAATCACCGGCCTGACGCTCTGAGCTGGCCGCCGCCGCCGCCTACACCGCTGCCTCGCGTAGAACCTCGCAACTTCCATGGATGAGTGTGGATCTAGTCATGGTGTACAGAAACATGCACTAAACCTCCACTCATCGAAAGAAATTGACCTTTCCGCCGCCGCTGATTCGTGGAACCGTCGAGCACGACGCACTGCACGCACTGATCGTTAGCGATGTCACGTTGTAGCACCGAACCGTTCACGAGCACGTTGCCGTGTTTTTTTTTTAAACAATTTGATTGTATGCGGCGCGCGCTCCTGCGGCGAAGCGCGGCCCGCGCGCTCTGCCCGCTCACTATGAAATAAACGGTCGAGATTTGAAATCTGGAAAGCTAGACGCTGCGCGTGCGGCGGAGGGGGAGGGCGGGAGTCACGCGACCAATCGCGGCGCAGCGCGCGCGCGCACTGACGTGGAGGGGCGCTCCACCGCGCCGCCCGATATTATCTTTCTATAAGAACGTTATTTTCTTCTTTCCTACTCGCTAGTCCGTTCAACCGACAGCGGAAGTGAAATGAACGCGCGCGTAAACTGCACACTCGCTGGTAGTGCTCGCAGTCGCGCTACTATCCACCTGACAACAGATTTTAAACGGCCGACGTTATGAATGAAAGTAAAACATACTTTATGGACGAAGCAGTCAATCATGCCGTCGTTTGGAACATTAAAAGTCAGTTATACAACAACCTGATTTATTCGCTCGGTATCGCTTCACAATCCAATCTAAATGCCATTGAGATAACAAAGTGCATTAGTAACATGTTTGTGGCTGCAGCGGTAATTGTAAGGCACTGTGACGGTCACAAACCGTGCGATTCCGCGTTGACAATAATCACATGGTTAAAATGCGCACATTATAATCAATGAACTATTTCTTGAATATCTCATGCATAAAACACAAAGGTATCATTTACAAACTGAGTGGAATTGAATTCAAAATGTATTATTAAGTTTTCATTGAAACCGTAAATATTAACGACACACATAACAGATTTAACAATCAGATATTTAGATATAACGTTACACTAGGTATATAGGTGGCGGTCATTGAAACTGTAATAATATTTGGCGTGAATTTAGATTCAATATCTGCACTTCAGCATTTGGTTAGATTGACTATCTTTACATCAGTCAGCACTTACGGCGAAACCATAATACGTGGGCGTAACTTATAATTTAATGCTTTACATTTTGTACAGGCAGGTTTTATTAATGTGATCTAGGTTTTTTCGAACAGAAATTTGATTAAAAAATACAGTTCATTTCAGAGCTCATGGTGTCTGTAACAATTTTCGAATTCATGGTATCGGTTTTCGCTCTAAAGTCCCATCTTAAAAAATTACATACAATTATCAGAATTAGAAACATTCAATACGTAATATTGTACCTACAGCTCTAACACAAGAGATGCAAATAAGATTACCGAACAAAGTTCAAGGAGGTCGCTGCATACGATATTAACGGGGCTAAGACAGGATGCGGCGTTTTGCAACGACCAATACGACGGAATGATATTTTGCGAAGATAATTTTATACAAAATATTCTCGATTCGTCCTTTGAGTGTGTAACGCGACATGTCAAATATATTTTCTATGAGATTGAGGCTCAAGTGACCGAATTAAAAATCGGGCAAGGGCGTGTCTGACCACGCACAGGTTCCACAATCGGTATGAATATTTACGCATGCACGTTATTGATTTTTTCGAATACAAAAATAAGTTTGTATTTCATAGCATTTCTCAAAAAAACGGCGAGGAGCAAAGTTATTTCGTTGTAACCGAAAATATCCCATGTCTCAAAATCAACTATTAAGTTTAATATCAGTCAATTTAAAAAGAATATGCTGTTTCTAAATAAAACATCATATTATTCTTTTTAATAATGGAATGAAAAAAAAACAAGTGTTGAATTTTTTGCTGTCGTTTAGATACATGTATGGGGAGTACCACCTCTAATTATATTTCTTCTTAATTTCACCACACCATTGCTTAACGGTGCACAGAAAACACCGATGGACAGAAGTATAGAAGGATATGACGAAATTATAAGGGTTCCGTTTTTGCCATTTGGCCACGGAACCCTAAAAAGTACGCACAAACGCCTCGAAAAGTGAGTTTCGATAGACTTTTGGTGTTACAAGACTGGTCCAAAGATGACATTTTGGCGGCGTTGTATAAACTAATTTAAACATATAGGCCAGTTTAAAAAATTTATAATATCACTACAGTTTAGTGCTATTAAATTACTTGTTCTGTGTGCTTACAACACTTCATATTACCAACACGTAATGTAGTATATTGATAAATTGGTAATTAGTTCATCAAAATTTTTATCCCTATATTTCACCCCACATATGGCCCCGTGTATACTAACTTTGTATTTTAGAGCAATGAAAGCCGTATATTGAATGGTAGCGGTTTTAATCGAGACGAAATTGGTTTAACTTTGTCGAAAACAATTGATGAAAAGTATAAGGGCGCAATCGATATGTATTTATGTACCCATGAAAATTAGGTGCCAGTTTGTATACCAAAACGAACAAAATGCTTCCATTTAATTGAGTTTCTAACGCGTTTAGACTAACTCGAAAAAAAAATAAAAAAAAGTATTTAAAGGTTTTCATATAATTTCTGCCTTCAAAAACAAACAAATCCTTGTAACATGATTCACTCACATTATTCATGCAATAACCATTGTGGCGGCATTTATATCGCCACATGCGAACTACACATCAAAGATCTGACGTCACACAAAATCCTGACGTCAGATAAATCCTGACGTCACACAAAATCCTGACGTCACACAAAATCCTGACGTCACACAAATCCTGCATCGCGCAATTAGAGTTTACCGCGCGAACAACATATATAAGACTATCCGACATCAACCATTGGGCAGTTGCCCGCCAGACGTGACACCCGTCTGGTCGAAGGATCCTCCCTTATCTAAAGAGGATGAGTGAACTTTACACCCTGTTCCTCATGCCTCTAAACCATAATACACAAACAAATAAAAAATATCTTAACATTATTTTATCATATAGATGATGATGTAACATTTCCACTCACACATTTTTTCACTCTATTTCTAAACGTTAATTTTAACATCGCGCAGCATTGGTACAGACGTAACTTGATATGCACGAATGGACATGTGTCGTTACTTTTATTATTCAATCAAATCCATCTGTATTTAGAACTAGTTAAAGTTACATCCCAGGAGATGGCGACACATAGGCCAGCAGTAACACCCTACCATAGACAAATAAATAATACTTCGGTTAGAAGCGAAACTTCGGCGTACCATAAGCCGGAAGCCAGAAGTTATAAACTCGAATAGGCATGAAGCTAGAAATCATAAACTAGCGCGATTTTGAACACATTCGGAACAGGAGTTCCGATACGAGGTATTATTTCATTATTATGTGGTTGGAGAACCACAAAAATAATTTAAAACGCTTAATGTAGGCTAACAGCGCAATTTTGACGCGTTCGTAGCAGGAGTTTCGCTTCTATCTCAAGTTCTATTTTATTTTCTATGACACTACCAACAGCGCTACAATACTTGTATTATTTAACAGACCTTGCACAAATTCCCTATGGGTTGTTATTCGCCATGATGATAGTACAGCCTAGATCCGTCAGCTGCATGAATTCAGCCCCGCCGTCGAGTAGTCGGTGAGAGCACACAGCCACCTTCTCGCTGATGTCACACTTCTGTTTGTTGGTGAGGTGGCCTGCCGTCACGACTGTGGCCGAAAGCTGCTCCAGCAGTTGGGAGGCAGAGTACGCGTCCATTAGAAAGCTGGTGGATAGAGATTTTGTTATGATAGGAATCTTCTCTTGTATTATAAGTCTAGGTTGTCCAACTTGTTTGCTAGTTAGCAAGGGGGTAAATGGAGCTGATTTCTCAAGGTGCCCCCGGCCAATTCAGGGTGTCAAAAAGATCCATCACATAGCCGTTATCTACGCATTCTGTACATCAAACTAAGTAACATTGAGCAAAATATTATTGCTGGGAATGACTTTTATTTTTGATATAAAAAATCGCTGTTTATGACAGTGCGCAATGTAACACACAAAACATTGTGCCTTTGAGTGCATGCAACCTTACAGGAATTGTGGGTTTTTTTAAAGTTATACTTATAACATTTTAAATTTATTTTCGTGAAAAAATTAACATTGACCTTCAATATCTCTAACAGAAGAAGATTCCGAGGTATGGACCCAGTACAAAAAAAACACAATGACGTAGGTACAAGTGACTCGGCTCATTAAGCGTCTTTTTTCATCCGTTGTTTTGTTTTCGGCACTCGTAGAGGCTGTTATTACCTATGTTTTACCTTCTAACAGGAATTAGGGCAAGTGACAAGATTAGTGTTTTTGTCGCTAAAAAGAGGAATACAGAACCAGCAGATGGAGCAGACTTAAGGTCATAGGATCTTAGACAAAGAAAACAGAGGACGCGAAAAATGTTTACCATAGAATTGTCTGTAAATGCGACCAAACTTTTAATACCCATAAGCGACTTCACGCGAGCGCCGGTTAAGTGCTAATTGGATATCGCAGTCTTCCGATGAATCTTGGAGAACGTCATCATCATTATGACACTGTCAGTGTCCATAAAACATACAACCCGCGCCCAGAGCACTTGGATATAATTTTCAGAAAGTGCAAATGAGATTTTCTATTCGAAAACTTTTACCTGTGTGGAGTTGGATTAAATAGCAACAGCCTTAGGACAATAGTTGTTGTTAGTGTACATTTTAAGACGTTAAATGGCGATCGAGAGTCGTGAGATCAAACCATACCTGATTGGACTATTGTGGCTGTATTTGTACTTGAATAATATTCGAAGTGAAGTAAATGTTCAACTATTAAATCGATTGAAACATTAAGTATTTATTTTTAATACACTCACCTTTCCACAAACTTCTCCAATTCACTGTAGTTCTTGACGCTCAGGTATTCGTTGACCAGCTTTTCAGGAACAAGGCCGGTTACCTGTGCAAAAGTTATAGCTATAAGAACAAATTATTTAAATTTTTCTTTTTTATCATAAATTCTTAGTGGAGCAAAAAGACATTGATAATTGTTTCGTATCGCGATAGATTCGCAAATTTCCACGAATACATTTATTCATCCAAACAGTTATCATCAACCTACAGCAGTTTACTGCTGGTCATAGACTTCTCCAGTCTCTGACTGCACTCCATTATACATACTCGATCCACGGCTAATCTCTTCTAGTCACTCTGCAAAGATTGTTGCTCCATTTAGCCTCCGATCAGTCATCAATTTCAGGGACGTGTGTGAACAGATCAGTCAGTCAGTCATAGCAACGCTTGTTTCGTTCGTAGCAATACAAGTTTTGACTTGCCGGTGACGCGACGTCTACTGAGACGCGCCGGTAGTGACGTGACTAATGTGTGTAGCCAACGTAATTTACGTAACGTATTTTTTGTCGTGACTGATCAACGACTTGACGTTGACGTGGCTGACGTAGAAGAGATTAGCCGTGGATCGAGTATAATGGCGTGCAGTCAGAAACTGGAGAAGTCTATAACCAGCAGTGAACTGCTGTAGGTTGATGATGACTGTCGCGGTCTCTTCGCAAGAACACGACTACTGCAGTTGTCATGCCACTGCTGCACAACTACCCACTGCAACACTACTCATCTTCACATTTATCTCATCTCCATGCGTAGTGTGACCACCATAGAAACGGGTTTTGTCGATGGCTGAATAGACAGTGACAGATTGTGACTTTGAATCTGTCATTTTGTCTATTCTTCCGTCGACAAAACCAGTTTCTACTGTAGTCATGCTACGCGTGCAGTCATCATATGAAGTAGATGACGACTAATACAGAAGTATGGAAGAAAAAGACATGTTGCGCCGACCACAAATAAATGGTACCTCCACTAGCCCTTCAGCAGTGATCTTGCCCAGCAGTCGCTGGCAGCACTGCATGGCAGTTAGCGCGCGGCGCAGGTCTCCTTCGCAGGTGTCGACCGCTTGGTGCAACACCTCGCCCTCGCCGACGTCCACGCCTTCCGCTTCACAAATCTCGCGCAGTCTGCATTGGCAATGTTTTTTGTTATTTTTATGAAAACTCTTAGACCATTTCTTGTTTTCTCTTAACCTCGAGATTAGAATTACATTCACACAAATATTGAGTAACATTTATTGAGGCTTGGTTAAACACTGCAATGCTTTGAATCCCAAAAGTGCCATGAGAGGTAACAGTGAATAGATTTAGAGTGGGTTTTAAAACCTATAAATTAGTTGTTTAATAGTAACAGTAACATCAGAGGCACTAAGTAACCTTTACGTCTTTATACTGTAGGGGACCAGGCTGCTTCTCCTTCTTAACACAGGTCTTCATAACCTAGCTGGTGAGCATTGCTCTCCTAGCTAGCTTGTAGATATAGTACTTATTTTGTAAAACTGTATTTTTATTTTATTTTTTATAATATGAACTACAATGCTTTTTTTTGAGTAAATTAAAATTAACAATATATTTTAATAGACAACATCAAGGAGCCATTGGGATCCCTTTCAGCACCTAGATTACTAACTTATATGCCTGAGTTTGATATCACCAATGTTTTAGTATTTTTTTTTAGTTATAACTGCACTCTCATATCTTAACAGTAGTACAATGGGTGGGTGTTCAGATAAAATCTTGCTAACTACATTCATTTTATCATATAAATTAAAGCATCATAAAAAGTATACCTCTTGATAACATTGTCTCTAGCTAAAGGCTTGAAGCGAAACTTGGAGCATCTGCTAGTGATGGGAGGTATAATCCTTGACACATAGTTGCAGATGAGACAGAAACGTGTGGTCCTAGTCTCCCTCTCCATGGTTCTCCTCAATGCTGCTTGAGCTGCATTTGTCATGGAGTCTGCTTCGTCCAGGATCACCAGCTTATACGGGGGACATGGTCGACCACTGAAATACATACAAGCATAAAGAAAATGAGGTTATCATTACTAGAATGTAAATAAATAAATTAGAATCATGCTGTCTTTTATTTAACCCAGATATATTTTTTATGCGAAATGTGGGTGTACCTACTATGGGTACACCTCTGCCTAACCCTTCAGGGCTACAAGGCGTCATGTTATGTCATATTTTTTATGACAATGAAAGTCTCGAGACATGAACAAGAAAACAATGCTTTTTCTCAACTGTGTTGGGAACAGCTTCCAGTTTACCAGATGCAGCTGAATACCAGTATTTGAAGAAAGTCTGTGACTATATTTCTCAAAAAACAATTTGTATATTTGCAATTTTTGAAAGCAATAAAAACCTACATGAAAGTAAATCAACATTTACTTGCTAGTGCCTGCTGTGCTTTTCTATAAGTAATGAGGCGCTTAGAAAGTTTGCAATGTACAAATTGTAAAGTAACAGTGCACTGATTGTTGAAAAGCCTAATAATAAACAAATAGATAATACTTACTCAGGTCTTGTACTGCTGACAGTGAGTTGAGCAAACGACTTCACTTTATCTCTGACAACTTGAATACCGCGCTCGTCCGAAGCATTTAGTTCCAACACACGATCCCGGGTTATATCACCAAACAGCTGCCGAGCCGCGGCAAGGATAGCGCTTGTCTTGCCGGTACCGGGCGGGCCGTAAAACAACAAATGTGGTAAATCACCACCAGCCAAGCACTCCCTCAACACTTGCACCACTTCCCCCTGATCTACAATATCTTCTATAGTCTTCGGCCGGCTGGAAATTACATATAATTATTTTTATTACGAATGATAAAGGTTACGAATACAAATGGGGATGTTTCATGTTAGCACTTACTATTTCTCAACCCATGGTGCTGGAGGCTTTTTCTTGCCAGAAGATTTTACACCTGAAGACGAGGGTTTGTCCGATGCGGATAATTTGCCACTTTTAAGAAAAGCTTGCATCTTTTCTGTTAGTTAAAATTTTGAGTACAAACTTTTAGCAGAACTGCAAAAGCGCGGTTTATCTTTCAAATGTCAATGTCAAACAGCACGATTGTCAGATGTCAAAGTTCCATTCCATGTCAACTGCTGTCAAGTACTCTAGCATGATTAGGAAAAAAAGACATGCTGCGTTGACTCCAAATAAATTGGGCTAGGACGGGGGAAAGATGATGGAAAGAAGCAAAAAGACAAAACACTAATATAAAAAAACCGGCTAAGTGCATGTCGAACCAATGTCCCGCAAAGAAAAGCGTAGTGACTTACTACTAGCTGCGCCCCGCGGTTTCACCCGCATAAGTCTCGATCCCGTGGGAATATCGGAATAAAAGGTACGTATCCTATGTCTTCTCCAGGTCATGGTTTACCCATGAGCCAAATTTCATCCCAATCCATTCAGCCATTTTAGCGTGAAAGTGTAACAAATAAACAAACTCACTTTCGCATTTGTAATATTAGTCACTGTGAGTTTGAACTGGTGAAACATCACAACAAAACATGTTCAAATCTGTAGTTCCTGTCAAACATTGTATGGAACATTGACAGAAAATAGAGATTTCAACATGTTTGTTGTGAATGTTTCGCCAGGGCAAACGCACAGTTAGGATGGAACGCTGTAAGGTATGCTGTAAATATTATTGTATGCCTAATTTTCTTTCTGAACTGGAACGCAATCCATAGTGTTGATCAAAACGTCTCAATTACGGTTTTTTTTAGTCGATTATATACATTATACATCTATGCGTATGAATACATGTATGAAAAGGAGTATTTATGGATACTTCTTTGCCGTCGGTTTTTGCGTAGACGGAGCTATTCTCTATCTACGGTTTTTTTGGTTTCGTAAATGGTACGTAATAATAACATTCAAACCACAGAGCATGTAATTAATTCAAACCAGTTATCAACAATGTCAACATGACATGACATTGATGTGATTGTCCAGATAAATAAATGTGTTGTGAATTTGTGATGCGAATAGCGCGAAAATATTACAAAACGTTATTTCAATAATTAGATTCAAATAAACAACTTTATTTATATCACAAATCAAAATGACAAGATCCAAGACAAAATCAAACACAGTTGTTGCTTCAGTGCCTCCGCCAAAACGTGTTGAAAAGTCATGGCTATTACTTGTAAAAGGTTTTAAACTTTTATAAAGATTCTTTCTTTTTATTGCATTACGTATTTAGTTTCCACAAATTACGTGACTTATACTTGAATAAAATTACAGATTCTTTGCTGGACAACAGCAATTTCACCATCATTACGTTACGGCACCCGGCACATGGAGAGCCCTCAAAATATTGCCTAGATGATAAAAACAACAAAATCTATGAAATCCGAACATTTGACGAACCATGCCGTTCGTGGTTTGTTGGAGAAACTGTTAAATCCGATGGAAGCATACAAATGTTTGCTCAAGTTAACCCCATATTTCTAGGTAACGCATTTTTTTTTCATCATGTCTGTTTTATCTTTATTTAGAAAATGTTTTTGTCAAAAAATGTCATGTGGTTATCAATGCTGATTTTAAATATCAAATCTATACCTTTATTACAGATTTTATCAATAAACTAGCTTACTAGAACGAAGCATGGTGTGCAATTTTATTGAAACTAATTCTCTATAAAAACTTTTTCAGTATTACCAAAGTTAATGGACCAGTGCAAAGATAGAGCAATACCTTTAGAAGATTTGCTCTCTGAGAAAGGATATGATAAAATTCTCGACTTTGTGCCTGGTTTGGACAATATTGCTGATTTAAAGGTACATTAAGTCCAAAGTGTTGATTTACCAACCATCTATCTCCAAATCAATATACAATTTAAAAAGAAACATAAATATATAAACTATTTATTGACATAAAAAAAGTTGCATAAGTTAAAAAGATCTTGTTGTTTTATGACAACACAAAAAAAAGAACAAATAAAAACTTTTTATTTAATAACTGAATGACAGTAAGGAAACTAAGCATTATCCTTTTAACTTCTAGGGTCCAGCTGATATGAAAGCATATAAATACAATGAAGAGAAGACTATGATCTGGCTGGAGGCGCGAGTCCGCAGACTTGCTAAAGTGTTGAAAGAGAAAAACATTCATGTTACTTCGGGAGCAGTTTCTGCTACGTTTGTTTCAAGTTCATTGAAAGATATGCATGAAGGTTGGCCATACATTATTTTATTATTCCAAGAATATTTTAAATTGTGGTAGATATTTTCTTCTTTTTGCGAGCAGAGGCTTTCCCTGACTATAGCATTACTGGATGTTATAATTAAGGGTAGGCTACACTATGTTTTACCTAATGAATACCAGCGTAGTTACGCCTCCTAGCAGCATATTTATTTATACACTGTGAAATCTTAATGGTTGTTTTCCCGCGGCAGAACAACTCGCCATGAGGAGTACTTTCGAAACATAGAGAAAAAGTAAAAAAATAAAGATGTTTTTGTTTTAAAATAATTTAACATCAACTGGAAAACGTGAGAATCAATAGTAACAGGTAACTTGTAGGTACTACTCGAATCGCACGCGCCACCGACAAAGGGAACAGCGATGCATAAATGTTCAAAGCAAAATAAACTCTCGCATGTGGTGATACGGCTTAAACTACTTTGCATGCAACAACACAAAATTTGTTTTCAAAATTGTTTCTAATATTTTATTTGTTTATATAACGATTGTATTACCAAGACAAAACCATTTTGCTGCGGGAAAACAACCATAACCATTAAAATTTCACAGTGTATTTATTATTATGCTCTTCAACAATGAGTAAAATATTACTTGATAATTTGTATGTTGCAAACTTAATTCTAAGAATAGAATAGAATAGAATTCATTTATTTGTAAGAATATTGTACAAAGTTGTTAAGTGCATTATATAATTATGATCATAATATTCTGCCGTTTCCGGCGTACAAATATGGTTAGTAAAATTATGGGTCATCATTACATTAAAATTATATTAGTAATCATTAGAATTACAATAAATTTAATTAATTGAGCAATAGTTGTTAAATTAATTATATAAGTCAAAATTGAATGAAGTCAAAGGAGATAAAGTAATAATGTCAGATATTTAATTAAATTTTTCGGTCATAAAATCTTCAATCGAGTAATAACATTTGCTTAACAGAAAGTTAAATAGTTTGTATTTAAATGTTTTGAGGTTGAGGGTTTTGAAGCCATCAGGTAATTTGTTATAAATAGTAATAGTCATGCAGTATACATTATTAGAAAACAATTTAATTCTACGCCTAGGAACATTAAGCAAATGCACTTTACGGCTGGGTCTGGATACAACATCATTAAACAAGTCAAATTCATGTCTGTTTTGGTGTACAAAGATACAAATTTCAAAAATGTATAGTGCTGGAAGTGGCAGTATCTTATATTTTTTAAATAGTGGAACACAACTGTCCAGTGGGTGCGCTCCACAAATTGAGCGGACGCATTTTTTCTGAGCTCGAAACGCTCTTTCAAAGTCAACTGAATTACCCCATATTATAATGCCGTAGCGCAAAATTGATGAAACATAGCCATGGTATGCATATAGTGCCGCATTAACACTAGCCACACGTGTTAGTCTATATAAAACGAACACAAACCTATCTATCTTCTTACATAAATCATCAATATGAGATTTCCAGTTACATTTTTTGTCAATTATTATCCCCAAGAATTTTGCGTGATCGACCTCTTCTATTGTCTCGGTTCCATATTGTATTTTAAGCCGTGGGCGCGTACTATTATGGGTCTGGAATTGTATCATTTTTGTTTTATTAATGTTGATATGAAGATTATTGTGTTCAAGCCATGTAATAATTTTATTTAATGTCATGTTTATTTCATTCTGGTACTCTACAATGTCGTCATTTTCGTTTATAATACTGAGGGTCGTATCGTCAGCGTATAGTATGCAGTTGTGGGAAGTTACACCAGGCAAGTCATTAATATATATCAAAAATAAAGGCGGCCCTAGTATGGTCCCTTGGGGAACACCACAGTTATTCTCACGATACTGAGACCTATATGCAAGCTTTTGATTTCCTGTTTGGCTCGAAATCTCAACACATTGCTGTCGATTTGTGATGTAACTTTCGAGCCATTTTAACGCGTTTCCTCTTATGCCATATCGGTCTAATTTATAAATTAACAGTTTATGGTTCACAAAATCGAATGCCTTGGACATATCTAGGAAAATGGAGGCAATTGGTAGTTTATCATTAAGGCTTTTGGTTATCAATTTTAATAGAGCGAAGCAAGCTGTTGTCGTCGATTTATTTTTTCTGAAACCGAATTGTTCGTCATTTAAGATTTTGTACTTTGTCATAAAATCGGAAAGTTTTTCATGCATGACCTTTTCAAAGATCTTTGATAATATTGGTATGAGTGTTATGGGGCGGTAATTATTCATGTCACTTCTGTCACCCTTCTTGTGGATTGGTTTAACAATTGAGAATTTTAACCGTGTAGGGAATAAACCTTGCATAAATGACAAATTAATAATATGGCTAATATGGATTGATAAAAATGTAGAACATAATTTAAGGATTTTTGTGTTAATTTCATCGTAACCTGTAGAGTTAGTTGATTTTAAAGAATTTATTATTTTATAAACATTGGTGTCATTAGTTGGGGTCAGATATATAGTATTTGGTTGATAAGTCATCGGTGGTGAGTAGTCAATAGATGGGTCAATGGTGTTATTTGTCATATCAATAAAAAACTTGTTAAAAATGGCAGCTATCTTTTCAGGTTGAATGTGGGTTTGATTATCTAATTTTATTTTATTTATGTCATGAGAATTTTGGTTTTCACTGGTATTACTTTTGATTACTTTCCAGGCAGCCTTACATTTGTTGCCGGATTGAGACAAATAACGCGTGTTTTCGCCTTTTTGTGCCTGCAACATGCATCTTTTTAGAATAGCAGTATATTTAGAGTAAGTGTATTTATGACGTTTTTTGTTTGCCGTTGAGAGACGATACTTTAGATAAAGACGCCGTTTGTTTATACAACATTTTTTTATACCATTAGTCATCCAATTATGTTTTAAGGGCTTAATAGTTATTTTAAAGTTGATTTTGGGGAAACATAAATTATAAAATAATAAGAGAAGGTCATGAAAATAATTAAATGCTATGTCCGTATCTTCGGTCTGGTAAATATCTGAGAAAGACAGTGCAGATAGACAGTTTACAAACTTATTTACATTATCTTGATTAAAATCGCGTCTTTGTTCAAAGTAGAATGGTCTTTTTATTTTCGTGGTGTCTACCACTACCTCAAAACAAATGGATTGTCCTGTTTCGTGATCAGACAAAGCTAGGTAGTGTATTTGGGGCTTTATATTTGGTATATTACTCGTAATTAAGTCGATACAAGCGAGTTTTCTTGTTGGATTGGTAATATGGTTATTTATGTTATAGTTTTTTAAAATAGATTCTAGCTCTCTGAAATGTTTATCTGCTTTTATAGCGTCCATATTCCAGTCACCACACAATATGATGCTTTTATTACTTCTTTTCATAAGTTTTCTTAATAGGAGGTTTAAATTTTCTAGAAATAATTTAATGTTTGAATTTGGTGTGCGATAAATGCAGACAACATAGAGTTTAAACGTAGTAATTTCTATTGCACAATATTCGAAATAGTATAACTTGGGCTCAATTAAATTACATAGAGGTTTGTAGTCAAGGTCTTTTTTGGTCAATATACAAGTCCCACCTCTACGTTGATGCGGCCTTGAAAAGGCTGACACTACTCTATAGTTTTTCATAGTCAAATTGGATTCCGCCCCTTGCCTTATAAATGTTTCACTGAGACAAACAATATCAATACTCATATAAGTTTTTTCTAGTTCCGTTATTGTTAATTCTAGAAGGTCTTTTTTACTCAGTATACCAGCTATATTTTGATGTAGAAGAGAACATTTGCGTCTAACCTCGAAAAAACGTCGGTTGGCTAGTGTTTTCACTATTGCTTAAAGGTATAGAAATGTTATTATTGGTATTATGTTGGTTTTTAAAATAATATGGGATAGTTCCTTTCCTGTACATATTTGTTTTTGTAAAATTATTACTATTATTATAATTTTGTATTTGTTGCATTAGATTTAATAAGTCAAGAAATATGGATTGCATACCAAAGTTGCTTACTGCTTGCTGTTGTTGCCTCATTACTTAAAAAAAAAGCACAGCATGCACTACATTATGCGCAAAGACTTACACAATTAATTTATTAAAACATATAATAAGTACATAGTTTAGATAAAAATAAATTATTAAAAGCATCATGGCCCATGGTCATCAAACGATATTTACTGACTTCAGAATTATGATTAATTTATTTTGATGTTTACAATTTAAAGTCAACTAATTTTGGCTATCCTTTTCCAGAACGTTACTTGAAATATGCATGTGGCATGCTGTCGGAGTATCTTCAAGATGAAATGAGACAATCATTGGAAAAAAGATTTAATTTTGAGCCAGACTCAATCGAAACTATCGGAAACAAAAGAAAGTCTGAAGTCGAGAATAATGAATCTAAGAAAAAAATTAAATGTGAAACTTCTTATGATGAATCTAAAAGTAATGTTCTTGTGTTCCCTGAAAAAGACATTGGTGTGGTAAAAAAGGAAAAGCCCCTAACAACAAAAGAAAAAGCGAGGCAAAAGGCAGCAAGTGGAACCAAAACAATTTCATCATTTTTCACCAAGAAATAAATATTACATCACATCTCCAGTATGTAATGCTGGAGATGTGATGTTTACAATTACATAAATAATAAGTTTTTTTTAAAATTTTAAGTATTGCCCTCTTTCAGCTGTTTATGAATATCTTTGAACAGCTGACTGCTTCCAATAGTAGGTACAGTTATTTACAGGTGGTGTAATTGAAAAACTTATACCTACAATACCTGATAAACTTCTTAACAACTGCATTTAAGTAAATGAAGTACATAAAGAAAATTCAGCATTTTTTTTTACTTTGTTCCTCCAGTTCCACAATTCAAAAATATCATTATGTCGAAACGCAACATCCAAATAAAAAAACTGGCCAAGTGAACACAATGAAGGGTTCCGTAGTTGGGATGAATTTATTCCAAAAACAAACTTGAAAACCGTGCTCCCCTTCCCATAAATTCCAACTGCAAATGTAAGTTGGTACGCACAATCATTATTGTGAGATTTGCCATGTTATTCTAAGACCATAGACTTATGGGTTTTCTTGGAATCTATATCAACTACTTTCTGTATTTTTTTTTTCCATATTATAGGCTGTAGTTTCAGAGATAGGGGTAATAGTCAATTTTCATAAAATTTCTTAACTTTAAAACTGTTTATTATAAAAAATATATAATTGAGACCCTCACAATAAGCCCTTTCATTTGATATGTCACACGCTACAGTGTGCAAAACATTTTTTGTTTATTTTTATTTGTCTCCCAAAAGTGACCCCTATATCCATCAAGTTCATCTATTTACGTAACACGTCCGTGTTTGGGTCACAGAAATTCATATGTGTACCAAATTTCAAGTGTCCATTAGATTCGGAGCAAATTAGTTGTGACAGACAGACATACACAGGTGATTTTTTCATTCGGACATACGCAACCCACAGACGCAACCCTTAAAACCCCTAACGGCAATTTTCAGACGAAAATCATCGCTTCGATATGCGTCAATATAAACCGATTCTTAGAAAAGCTTATTTTAAAGTTGCATAAAATGTGGTAGCATTCGTTTAATCTATAAGATTTCATCCTTATCAGTGCTTCAATCGAGAGAAAGGTAAAACTGCGGTCACAAGCAATTTATTTCTAAAAAATATAAGCTGACAGTGTAGGTATCAGCATAAAATTTCCAGTATAAGCTGATCTCGCATTGTACGGAAATATATAATGCGAGATGAGCATTAACTGGATATGTATAGCTTGATGTGTAGCCGTGTGTACAACCGAGTTTACGTTTATTTGTTTGTAATTTGTAAGTCAGCTGATGAATGAATCGTGCTGATGAATCATTATAAAAGGAAGGAAAAAGGTTATTTTTCGGGGAAGCCCAAAATAATTTATGCGTATATAAATTATGCCAAAATGAACATGAAATGAATAAACGAAATTGATTTTAGCGCAAATTCGAATCAAACCAAACTGTGGTGAAAAGCTAAGTTACGTTTATTAGTTTACGGTAGGATAACACTAACCGGCTATTTCCGAAAAAAATATTGGCAACACTGGTTTGGTCGCCATTAACAAACGTCCATCCGTTTCGGACTTCAGCGGATTTTTATACAACACGGACATTTAGAAATAATTAAGTGAATCTCGGACACTTCGGACCTTGTGTAGTGAAACTGATGTGATTTATTTTGATATTGTCGTGTCTAAAGACTTCTATAAGTGCTCTATATTCTAAAAATCGCGGCCAATGTCAGCAGGCGTGTCAGATCAGGTATTTCGCATTTACACTATCTCTGTTAAATAATTACGAATTTAAACGTATTGTTGTATGGCTAATATTGGTGTTTTGTTTCTTGTTTCATGATTATGGCGATCGTAGCGGATGAAAGGGCAAGGGAACCAAGGTAAAGATGGTATCGTTGTGACGTTGCAAGTGTTTTCTCCGTAGGTGGAACAGCGTACCGGTCGGCTTCGCATTCGGTTCTCGATATTGCGATGCTGCGATTAGCGTCGTAATCTTTTTAGCTTTCACTTTTATTATTTCTTGCGTGATTTTAGATCTAGAATAATGTAATTATCCATGTTACTGGGTGAAATGTAGGAATGTAACTGTAATATCTGAATGTTGTCAGATGTATGGAGATATTAGGTGAAATGAATGTAATGATTATGTTGTACACCTGAAAGGATGTAGGTGGGTGGCCCACCCAATCAACCCACAGACATCTATCAAAAATAACTTGAAAATCTTTACCACCCACACATAATCAATGGCTGTGTCTGTATCTCTCTTGTTTATAATGTGGGTGACTATAGAGCAGACATGTATTACTTTGTAGAACACAGTAAGTTTTTCAAAATTTATTAGATTGTCTTGATTTTAAACTGTTTAAGAACCAGTACATATGCAGTGTTTTCAGTATTTATTTTAGGCAAACAAATATTACATTCTTTCATTCAATAACTTTGCAAGAGCAATTTTCGTTTTGATAAGTCACGTAATCATGATAAAATGCTTGCATGCAAAAAATCACATAGGAACTTACTTTTGTTGTGTGAGTCAAATTAGTAGATTAACACAGTTCGTTTTGACTGCAGTACTACAATCGGCAGGTACATTCTTTATCTCCAGTCAATTAAACTATTGACCTTAAATGTGGAACATATTGGAAATGTTATTTATAATAAGAAAACTGCATTGTCTATTTAGTCTATTATGAGATTTTATAATGTGCTGGTTTCATTAATTACTGTGTGCTACTTTTATAATCAAAAACATTATCACTAGTATATTGTAGCAGCTGTGTTCCATAATTACGCCATTTGCTGTAGGTCAAATTACTGTAGGCTGGGGATTTGTGAATACATTACCATATTTACAATTAATCCTAAATCTGTAGGTACAGTAGTTTCTTCCAAAGTTGAGCTTAAAAGGAGGCCTTAAGCTGACTTCTCACTATGAGATATAATATACATGTAGTATATCCCGAGATAACAAAAGCGAGAGATGTAACATATAGTACATCTTAGTGTAAATGGTTCCATTTACACTGAGTATGGTGAGAAATATTTATTTATATCTTGAGATGTAATATATATCTCAGAGTGAGAAGTCAACTTTACCCTTCTGACATGAATAACATCTATGCTACTTGTTGGTCATATAATCATGTCATAACTTAACTTTGTCATAGATATCATAGAAAGAAAGATTATTTGGCATATAATCTTTCTTTCTGTTAGTAAAGAGTAAATATTACTCATTTACTGTACCTACATGGAAGTAGGTTAGTAGTGCGTTAACTGAAATGCCGTTTATTTATAAACTAGCTGTGCTCCGCGGTTTCACCCGCATACGTCTCGACCCAGTGGAAATATCGCGATAAAAAGTATCCTATGTCCATTTCCAGATCATGGTCTACCCATGTGCCAAATTTTATCCAAATCTGTTCAGCCGTTTTAGTGTGAAAGCATACAAACAAACAAACTCACTCTTTCGCATATATGTATAATATTAATTTGGATGTTTGCACTCACACATTCTTTGTTTTAAAACAAATTGTTGCTGCCTACTTATGTTCTAATTCTAAGTAAATTTTCCAATTTTGAATGGAATTAAATAAGTTCTACCAAGAATTTCTGTCACTTTTTTTCCTCAAAAACCAACATGCGAGCGATTCACTATTACAGCAAATAATTGACTTGTGTGCAGTCGACTATGAATAATAATTGTAGTCAATTGATTACTTCAATTGTAATTAATGGTCTTTGTATAAACCATGATTGCTACTCCTGGCCATAAACATTCTGGAAATCCTGAGTACTAAAGGGGTAGACAGTACTTTATTATTTCTAGATTTGGTAGACATGAATACCTAGGTCCTATTATGATGACACATGCTATTTATAGTGTAGACTGTAGTCATTGAAAATCTTCTTACCCTTAATTCTATACTGGTACTTCTTAATTAAAAAATGGTTCGAAATTGAAATTCGTTTTGCAGAATTATTTAGAGAAAAACTTTCTTTATTTTATGCATTTTTCTCTGCAATAAATTGTGCTGTTTCGATTCCTGCATAATGAATACCTACTTGCATTGGATGTACTGTAAAATGAAACCATTAGTATTTGTGTTGCTAAAATCTAAATATTATTTAGTAGACAATACAATATTCAACATTCAACCTTTGCTACATATAAATAAAGACCATAGCCGCTTGATTTCATTTATCAACATTTTAGATGACTCGGTCAAATAAATCAGTGTTGTGCTTTTGGGTACATACAATTTGTAATGGTCTCAGAACATTTAAATAATAGCAGTAGCAATATTGCAATGTATAACATTCTTTGTACACCTACCTTTATATTCCATTGCTTATGCAGAAACAAATTACCTTGTTATACACACACAGTATGAATAGATCACTCACTAATAGATACATTATAATTTACAAATTATGAACCATATCTTCATAGACAATTAATGTTCTTCATTATTTATTTATTGATTAAATAACACAAATAGCATATACATTCAACATTGGTTTACAAAGATATAATATGTGGGCGTCCAATCAAAAAGGGTCCAGTAGTGGGGTATTGAGTTAAGACTAGATTCGGTATCTAGAATTGTCAATTGATAGTAGGGATTGACAAAATATTCAAAAGGCTTTCGTATGGTGTATGTGGGCTTAGAAGCCCACATATATTTATTACAATCATAGTTTTGTCAAGTTGCAATCTCAAAGGACATTGCTGGTAAAAGGGCAAAGGACTTTAAGTGATCAAAATAGTAGAGAATTAGTATTCTATACTGTGGAGTTATACCTTTGAAACTTTATACTATTGAGTTGCGTAAATACAAAAAGTGAATCATTTATGACCACACCTTTAAATTCTGAGCCTTTCAATGAAAATGACAATTTGATTGAACTGTGTAATATTTAATTTATTATAGAATGCGCTTAGTTATCCAATACAGTTTTGTTTGTCCAGTCCTTTCTGAATACATACAAAGTTCTAGTACTGTTAACAAGACACGTCCTTCTGTCCGACTTTTTTTGTACAAATGCTCATAGCTCATTGTTTATTATTCTAGTGACAAATGCACCGAAAGAGCAACATTTAGAGAGCGGCGGCGACGAGTTGGCCGAGGTGTCATGGCGCCATCAGCAACAGCCCTCCTATGCGCCACCCATCTCGTCCGCGGCCGACCCCTACAGCGTGGCAGGTAGGTACATATGTTTCGATACTCTGCCAACCCTCCCCAAACATATAAAACAGTCAGATACTTTAAGTTATCACTTATCAGTCCCGAGAAATGTATCCTGTGTTTAATTGAAAATTATTGACATAAACACTGGTAAAGTCCCTAGAATAATTGAGATTGCTCCTTTGTTTAGTATTTGTACAGTTCCTAGAATCCTATAGCCTTGTTTTATCTTTAATCGAGTCCTTTTGTCCATGTGTAAAGGTCATGTCTATATTGAGTTGAACTTTGACCTATAGAAAACTGCATCAAGCTCAAAACTGTTACTATGCACACAATGTTTTAGTGCTATAGTACTTACGTTTTTGAGATGAACCTCAGACTATGTATCAGTTTGATATGGTATGATAAGCAGTTTAGTTCAGATGATAAAACTAAAAAGCGGGACTTCATTTATCAAATTGTGCTAATAAGAGATACTGAGGCTTATTGTCGTATATTAAAAGTTAAATTCAGTCTTTTCAATTAATTAAACATCTTTTGTATCTTGTTGCTTTTTAAGTTAATTATAACTAGAAAGTGGGAAATTTGTTTAGAGGCAAATATTTTTCCTTATTTCAGGTTATTACGGTACAACAGCACTTCCTTATCAAGCTTTTGGAGTCGGGGATGGGACATGGTCCACCAATGGAACAGACCCGATGACTTTCGGAGGATACAATCCTCACGATTCTTATGGAATGGATGGTAGCTAGTATTCATACAGTAACAAGAGAAAAGATGTCACTATTTTCATCAATTTCTGTATCAAATATTCATGCCAGAAAAACGACAATACCTCGATCAATCTTGCTTCTGTTAAACCGCATCCATCTTTTTCTCAGACATTGTTAATATCATCTAATTACCACTAACCTTACATTTTCATAAAATGCTTATCAAATATATATTTTTGACCCAATCTGAAACACTCGACCACTTTTAATTCCCTATTGTTGTAATTTCAGGTGTGTTTGGACCCTCAACAACACCATTTTCGACAGCTGCATTCGGACAACCAGCGTCGACTTTTAATTATTTTCACGGTAATGGCGATTATTCGACGTGGGGGCAACTCGGTCGCGCGAAGCAGTACGATGACTATTACAGGGCCGACGGGCTGTATGTGCCCGACGGCATCAAAGCCGTGGAGACGGGGGTGCAGTCACTCTCGCTCGGCGAACACAAATCGGAGAAGGATCGCCCGCCGGAGCTCAAGGACGTGTCTGGTGGCTCTCAACCCAAAAAGATGACATGGGCGTCCATCGCGAGCCAGCCGGCCAAGCCCGCGCCGTCCTCGCAGGGAGGCGCCGTAAAGAAGAAGGGCCCCGGCATGCCGCCACCACCAATAATTCCTGGAAAGCACAACATGGATATCAGCACATGGGACGCCGGCAAGAGCGCACCCGTAGTGACCGCGCCGCCGCCGCCGGCCCTGCAGGCTCCGCCCGTGCCCGCGCCGCTGCCCATGCCCGCGCAGGCGCCCGCGGCGGCCCCCGCGCCCGCCGCCATGCAGCAGCGCGGGCCCCCGCCGCAGCACCAGCCGCCGCCCGCGTGGGCGCACGCGCCGCGCGCGCCGGCGCCGCACGTGTCGCACGCGGCGCCGCAGCAGCACGCCCCGCGCCCGCAGCTGGCCGCGCCCGCGGTTGCCGCGCTGCCGCCGCCAGCCGCCCCCGCCGTGCCGCACCCCGTGCTAGATGAACTGCGCGTCAAGAATGACTACAACCCTAAGGAGTTCGATCTGAGTGCGCCACTAGCTCGGTTCTTTGTGATCAAGTCGTATTCGGAGGATGATATCCATCGCAGCATCAAGTATGAGATTTGGTGCAGTACTGAGCATGGCAACAAGCGACTAGACGCGGCGTTCCGCGAGCGCGAGAGGGAGGGGGGCGCCGTCTTCCTTTTCTTTTCAGTGAACGGTAGCGGCCATTTCTGTGGAATGGCTCGCATGACTAGTGCGGTGGATTACAACTCCAACTCTAGTGTGTGGTCTCAGGACAAGTGGAAGGGACAGTTTCGTGTAAGGTGGATCTATGTTAAGGACGTTCCGAACGTGCAACTACGTCATATCAAATTAGAAAATAACGAGAATAAGCCGGTAACAAATTCTCGCGACACGCAAGAAGTGCCGCACGCTAAAGGGCTGCAAGTGTTACGCATCATGCACTGTTATTGCCATTCGACATCAATTTTTGACGACTTCATTCACTATGAGAGGCGTCAGGAGGAAGAAGATTCGCGCAAGGTTCCTGTTCATCACCCTCAGGAGAATAATCGTGAAGATCAAGACAACGGTCGCGGGTACCGCAACAACTATCGTGATTACCGTGACAAGCGCGACGGGCGAGATGGCCGGGAGGGTCGCGACGGCCGCGATGTCCGAGACGGGCGGGATGCGCGCGACAGCCGTGACGGTCGAGACGGCCGGGACGGACGTGACCCGCGGGACCACCGGGACCACCGCGACACGCGGGACCCTCGAGACCCCCGAGACCACCGGGACTCGCGCAACTACCGCGACCCTCGCGACGCTCTCGATTTAGACGATGACGGACCTCGGGACTATAACGACCACAATGACCGCAATGATTCGGGCATGTACCGCGACGGTCCCCTGTCTAATATGTATCGCGACCGTGATTACAACAGGCCCCGTAAGGTTAGTTCCATGCCAAAAAAATTGCTTGCTTAGTTAGTTATTTTTTTTAAATATTTATCAAGCAATGATTATGTAAGTGGTGCTAACAGAATGTTTTGTTTCAGGACCGGGACGGGTCGCGCGGCCGCGGACGCCCTCGCAACTGATAGATGTGCTTGTTATGTGAACACAATTTGAGGACTGGCTTCTCCCCATAGACAACTAGTAGTCGACTAATTGGTACCGCATTACATAGACGTATGTATAGTGGACATACATAGACAGGAATGAGGAATTATGTCCTACAACGACGCGACCGGCGGTTGTTGCGTTCCTACTTGAACAATTTTAATGTAACATAGATATTATTGATTGTTTTAAACAGTGCATCGCTAAAAAACTTTCAACAAATTAAAATGTGCTAAATAATATTCGTACTGGAAGAACGTTTAATTAAACAAACGCCTAGTGAACAGAACATTAAGTAAATACCAACAGTCGTCATGTACCAGTAATGCACTATGTGACGACGAGTGGAATCGTGGACTTTATTTCAAATTTGTGGACTGAATCGATAAAATATAGTAATTTTTATAACTAGAAAATTCTGTGGTGAGAGGAGTGGATCCTACGGTTTAGGGACTGGTGAAGTTACAGAAACGTTGATACAAGTATCTATACATTGTGCGCTGACTGAGTGTTACGATACCTCGGCATCAAGTGTCTATGATATTCATTAAATATATGGAGAGCTGATATTATCAGTGGTGACTTATAACTTTTATATTGCAGAAATTGTAATCAAATAAGGTGTGGACCTTTTGTATAAATTTTTTTATATCAATATAATGGACAGTTATGTATGAGTTCTCTCGTGGCATTGAGTTTGGTCTTACTCCATGCCTTGGCTAATTTACTTATTTTCGATATGGCAATATTACATATTTGCTTACAGTGTATTTGATATTGCAATATCATGGAGTAAAATATGACATCTATATTATCTATTTGAGGTACTTTGTGAATTAGTTTGAAAAGATTCTGATCACATAATTATTTCTAAGTTGTAGGTATGAATGGATTGTTCCTTGTTGAATTTTTTAACATGTGTACATATATATTATAAAAAGAACTCTTAAAATATTTTCTACTTTTAAGTGAAACTACAGTGTGACGAGAGAAATTGATGACAAACAAGAGGAGTATTCCATTATAACTTGTTCTGACCTTAATTATATTTTTATTCATGTATCATTACCCCACCTTGATTTTAAAGTGCCTTTTCGTTTACAATAAATAAAATATTTGGATTCTGTTCTTAATTTGTGTAGGTCTAGTAGTAGTGCCACAATGGTATTTTATTAATACCTAAAACTAATTTCTAGTTAATTTTGCTAATGCATCCTAGATATGTCATTTGTTTTACATATTTTTTTAGTTTGTATTCTGTTTTTAGTAAGGAACCTGATTTCCTTCATAACATGATGATGAATTGATTTTAAAATTATGTACCTTCTATATGAAATTCTCTTACTTAGAAGTGATACTGGATTAAAGCCTGTCATTGGAATTGTTAATTATTATTTTTTCCAGCCATTCCTAAAATTATCGTTTGTGTGTCTATTAGATATTATTGTAAATTATATTATTTATGTTACCTAACAAAACGAATATTTCTATATGTAATTGTTATTGAATTTAAATCAAAAGGCGAACATACGATATTTTTATTCCACTTTATTCATGTAATTAATTAAACCTAACCAAAAGTTTCCAGTGAGTCTGGGTTTAGCTGGTCGGTGGCGCATGCGATAGAACGAGCCTTGAAATACACAGCAAACGCCATTATTTATAATACTGCACTGACACAAACTCATTTAGTGGCTTCAAAAGCACTAATGCCATCTAAAGCTCAATTTACATTTATTTTTTAATATATTGCCGCGGAACGGAAATGTTTATTGTACAAAACATAATGAACTTTATGTCAATAGTGTAACGTACAAACTAGATATAAGCCGAATAACAGGTCGCGCGTTTTCTGGAGAATTCTCGCGCATTCTCGATAATTACCACAGTTACAAGCCTGGTATCTAATTTGTACGTTACACAATTGACATAAAGTTCATTTTCGCCCAATGCAAAGGGGTGTGGTAGCTGCGCTGCCGCAGAAATATTTTCATAACTGAGCATGCGTAACAAAATCATATATCGGTACAAAAACTTCAATTCCGTTCCGTGGCAATGTAAATTGAGCCTTCGCAGGCTTACACTGTTTCTTTATAAGTCAGCACTTATGATAACGTGGGATTATTATTAGTACCTGCATCGATCGGTACCAACCCGCACAGACTCGCCTGCACCGGAAACCTGTTTCTTTATGTAAGCACCCTAAAGGAGTGACCACACAGATCACACATTGATGCGGAATCGGTTTAAGCCGATCATAAAAATATTATGTTCATGCCAAAAGCGAAAAAGATGTCATTCGCGACGCTTCGGTTGTGACGACGACTACCGATAGGAAACGCATTTGCATCGTGACGATCCGATCGCCGAAGTGACCTAAGTACGTGAAGGGCTCAAGCCGATTCCGCACCAGTGGTTAGTCCCTAAATATGCTGCATCTGCAGATATATTTTACTATCATAATCAGTCTATAAAGTTCACTCTGCTGGGAATCAGGCCTCTGTGAGAGGGAGTGGGCCGTAATACACACGGGCCCAGTGCGTATTGGTAGATGTCACATGTCTTCGATTTTTTTATCCCAGGACATGCCAGTTTCCTCATGATGTTTTCCTTCACCGTTTTGAGAGCAGCGGTGATGAAATAAATTACACAAAGTACCTAATGCGCCTGCCTAGTGCCCGGGTTCGAACTTCGAACCCACGACGTACAAACAACTCTTTCGGGGCCGTTACCACTGGGCCACCACTGCTGCATTTTACTAGGCTCAATATTTTTTTTGTATGCCACATTCTTTTTTACTAAATAATATAAGTTTGTGGTAGTATATGTATGCCTGACTGGCTCCTGATCCTGATCCACTCACGCTACGGTGCACAGTTGCAGACTACGGTCACGACACAGTTCCAAATCACCTGCGCTTGCTTTCCTGTCCCTTCTGGCTTCCGCCATCGGAGCTTCTACTTCCATTCTGAATCTTTTGGGGAGTGGCTTATGTTCAATATCACAAAGCTTTGGAAATTTGTGGCTTTAGCCAGTGCGTAGCAACCTGTACAAAATATAACCTAGGTTTGCTTCAAAAGTAAGAAAGCTATTTGCTACAGCCAGCGGGGACTGCAGACTAGCGAAAGATTGTCACCAGGCTGAGGCAGTGAGGCTAGTGTGAATGATGTTGCTGTAGTTGCTTGAAGTTACGTTGAGCTAATGGAGGGAAATCCCTTGTATGCAGCGAATGATGGTCGTCCGCAATAGTCTGCATGCATGTGAATGCCGTAAGTAATTTTACGGTTTATGGCTATGGTGTCTTTGGTAGGTACCTACCTACTGACCAACACTCGTTCGCGAAAGCACTGGAGAACGCGAATGCAAATTGTAGCTCCTTACCAAAGAATGCCTCCACATTTTCGAACAACGAACCCTGTCCACAGTTTTGCCGTTGTGGTGTGCTTGGTACGTCTGAACAAACGTAAAGGATCTCCACACAACGGAAGCGATGCGCCGGAATGAAATAACAATCCCTTCGATTTCGTATAAAACCCAGCATACCATCTGCGCCCGATGTGTAGAGCATTCATTTAGTTTTTGAGTTCATATTATGTACGGTCACCAACAAAATTCGATTAACACTACTAGGTACTTTTACGTAGGTACATACACATTACTTGACACAAAATGATTCGATAATCTGCTTTTTAGCATTTTATAATAATAGCTATAAGTTGACATTATTTTTACATTTGAAACATTTTGCACAATAATTCAGATTTAGAAAACTGGAAGTGTTATTCAACTGTTGTTGCTGACTGTAACAGTAGGTACCTCCTGCCACTATTCCAAAGGAATGCGTACGGAGAGTCATACAGATTCAATAGATTGATTGACACGGCTACATATCAAGCTATAAATTACCAGTTTAAGCTGACCTCGCTTTGTACGGAAATCATATACAATGCGAGATCAGCAAAAACTGGAAATGTATGGCTTCATGTGTAGTTGTGTGTACATATTGAATGAACATGATGCTTATAGCAGTTGGCTTGGATTGGCTATAATACCATAGATTAATACAGATGGTTCACTCCGCATTTTACGTATGAAGCTACAAGTACGCGGCGGGTCCGTCTTGTCGGGCCAATTCAGTGAGTGTAACATAGAATATCTATGAGTTACGCGATAGAAAGAGCGGCAACTTTTAGGTGAATATAACTGTAGGTAATTAGCGCTGTGTGACTTGAATTGTACTTTATTGTGTCGTAACAAGGGTCGCTTTTTATTTATATGATTTTGCGGAGTGAACTATCTGTATTCATCTGTGGTATTAGTGGTTCTTCCCATTTTGTGCTTCTGAGAAGGCGGTATGAAAGTTACCAATAACATAAACTACTTATCATAACATCACGCCTGTTTTCCCCAAAAGGTTAGGCAGTATATTTATAGTAAACCCACATCATAACATCGCTAGCGTTACTGCAGAGCATGGTTCGGCTTCTGGGTCGGGCAAAGTGTTATTTATTTATTTAAATTATTATTTGTTATTGGGTTTTCTATCCGGAATTTTTCAATAGCAGCCCGTACCCTGGATTTGTGTCTGGTTGATGGCAATAGGCTCACACAGGACTTAAACATAACGGTTGAAATGTAGGTGTACAATAAATATCTCAGCAAAATTATATCTCTTGTCGTGTCGACAAATCAAAGGTATTATAATTTTTCACTTTCTTTTTTTAGACATGCTTTATTTAGGTAATGTTTTTGAACTTTATATCATTTAAGTCAAAAAATTAAGTGACAGCAGAATATTTCTAAACGAAAATTTTGTTCCAGATTTGTCTATTCCTAAATTTGTGACAATTATATCATAGCATCTCTTACTTTCTCTCTGCACTTCAGTATTGTTGTCCTACTTTCATATTCATGCTCACCAAGGAAAACGTCATTTTTATAAATCTGGAACACGCCGATTTGTGTTGATTAAATTGAATTTACTGTGAAAAAAATCTGGATTATTTAGATAAAAAACGATGGCTCCTATATTAAATTTAGTAATGTGATAAGTTAGTTGTGTTCAAGTGTTACTATAATATGTTATGTGAGTCAGAGTGCTTTATAAACGTGCTCTGTCCTGGGATTGTTTGTTTGTGTTCAGTGCCTTCACAATCGCGTCTCGGGCCCGTCAGTCGTCTTCGCGTAGTGTCAGTTGCAGTCGGTCGGCTCGGGCTCAGCTTGAGTATCGTTTTCGTCTTGCATTTTATTTTCGGCTTTGTTAATGGCATAACATATTACGAGTGATATCAACAAAACAATGTTATCGAACCGTATCTCTGTCATATAATCACATAACGATAAGAACAATGTTACGATGAATTTATGTACTTTCGTAGTAGAAGAAAGACAGTAGACAGAATCAGTGAGTGTTGGGTTGGGGATATTTTTGTAAAAATGAGACATGCATTCAGTCGAAATGCAAAAAAGTGTATCAGTGCAAGTAGATAGTGATTTCGCTTTGTTGCTGCCGAGCGGTGTCTACGAAATAAAAAAAATGGAGCCAAGATCGAAGTTACGAAAAGTGATACTCTTCTGTTTGCTACTGTCATTATTTGGAATGGTTGCATTTGGATACTTCTGCCCTGATCAGGTAAGCCCACTCAATATTGTAGTACACATTTAAAAATAGAATATTGTGGTGTTTATGTTGTTTGGTTGACAGTTGTTATTATTTGTTTATCATAATTTGTAAAGTAAAAATATTTTAGAATAACAGTACCTAGCTTAATTTCTTAGCTTAGAAAACATAGATCCAAATATTTTTGATAAAGAGTACTATATTTAAAACTATGTATTAATAAATTATCATGCATAGTGGTTTATCATCATTCTACAAACACTGCTAAAAAGAATTAAAATCTTGCATTTTATCAGTAGCTAGATAAATATTCTTGAACAAAGTAATGTAGTTTCAATAATGTAAAAATATAAGTATTGAATGTACTTTTATTTAGTGTTTTACACAGAGACTAATTTTGTTAAAATTAAATATCTGTGGTGGTTGATAGTATAATGAGTAGACTTCTTATTTCTGTAAAACTTAAATTTATTTATTCTATGCATTCATTTCATAGACAAACATTATCCATATTTCTTAATAATGTTTGTATAATAATTATTCCCAAAATAATCTACAATGCCTACCTATCACTTTTACCAAAAACCCTTCTTTAACAGTTTTTCAAACATAATATAAAACAGTTCTAAAATCACATAATTAGGAACAAATATTATATACTGTGTTCACGGATAAATACAATTGATAACATAAGTGATAACGCAAAAAAAAAAACAAAACATTCACATATTACAATTAAAACCACAGCTTTGATAAACTATAAACTATGAGGAAACTATACTATTAAATAATAATGAGTATGTTTTACATTGATAGGTATACATATGAGTCAGCCGAGGATATTATTATAATGCGGTTGTAACTTATGTATGAAAATATAATTTTAATATTTATAGAATTGATGCGTCATCCATTAAATAAATTGTTAATGAATTTGTATTGCAACAGTTAATAGATAATCAGATTTAAATAATTAAATATGAATTATTTAAACTATATCTTAACACATAAATATTTTAATAATAGCCACAAATTCATATACATGTATAAATTTATAAATTTGTGGCAATTATTAATATATGTTTGTATATCAGAAATAAAGTTCTGAATAATCAATGGCTATCAAAAGAGAAAAAGAAGATGTGGTTAAATACAGATAGTGATATTATGTAATATTATTATTATTATGTGTGATGTATTTTGTTATTACAAGTTCTATAATAAAGTTTTGTTATTATTAACATAATATACAAATAGCTAAGTAGGTTTATTCTGAATTAAAATGAAATAAAATAATATAAAAACTATATTGAAGTTTGTTAATAGTTTTAGTTGTGTTAGGATATATTATTAATAGTAAACTTGTAATAGATATTAAAACACCTACACAAACGCTATGTTACGCCTACACAAATATTGGTATATTGTGGTTTCCATGGATCTTCCTCAAACATACTAAACTATATTTTGTACTGCGGGTTACACCTACTCATTTAGTTAGGTAAATAGGCAAGCCTTAAAGGTGATGTTCTTCAGAAAGGTCACGTTCATAGTACTCGCAACCAGCATACATATGAACATAAATAAAGCAAATGGAGTATGCAAGGATTGTAGCAGGTGGCGTTCTGTAGTTTCTGCTGACCCCATGGGAAGGTGTGAGCTTATATATGTATGTATGTAGTAAATGTAGTTAGTACTTTCAGTATGAAATCAATACTTGGCATTATTTTTATATATGTTGTAACGGCAAATCAATTTTCATACCTCCTCTCCCCAATAAGACCTAGGCCAAATATTTTTTGATATTCGTATAGCTCATGACCTAAAGACGTGCCATAAAGAATATGAACAAAAAATATATTTTATAAATCCGCGAATATCGCGGATTTAAAGCTAATCAACCACAAAAAATCATTTAAAATTTTGAATAATTAAGATATAAGTTCAACGAAAAAGTAACACAATACAATTACTATAACAATGATCATATTCAATGTAATGTAGGTATTTTGATACCAGTTTTATTTGCTGAATATGATTCTGTGCTAAATTCTTAATGTCAATAGGTAGTCCTAGTCTAAACTGAACCAAAGTATATTCACAATGCGGTATTTTTAAACTGTCTGTCTAGCTATCACCCATCTGACCGTCACCTGTTTAAAACTTCTTTATCTATAATCAATGTGGATTTACAAGTATTTATCTTATCTTTCTTATCTAATCAGGCTATGCAAATTACTAAGAAATAATATTAAGGCTCCTGCAGACAGGCGCGACGCGACACCGGTAGAACAATTTCCGTGAAATGTTCATATATAGAAATTGTTCCACCAGTCGCCTCGCGCCTCTCTGTGAGAGCTTATATTATTTTACAATATCATCCACTGATTACTTTCAAGTAATCTATAAGCAACAAAAATAAATGATAATTGACAATTTGACATGTGGGTACTTATCTTGTTATTGATAGGTATCACAATAACATGGCTAAGTAGGTACTTAGCCATGTAATTGCGTTAAGTGTATAAGGCCCGGACTCCACAAAAGCGGACACGAGACGAGACGAGAGGAGAGATGTGTTTTAAACAACCAATAGAATTTCGCTATTCACACAACTCGTCTCCACTCAGCGTCAATGGATACCACTGAGCGGAGATGTATCATATTTGTATGGCGCGATCGAAGCGGAGATGTGAGCTGTGCCTCACCGAGATTGAGCTGGGCGGCGGCGGTACAAAGCGGATATGTGAGCTGTGCCTCGCAAACTGTCGACGACGCCCAGCGGAGACGAGAGATGTGAGTGGCGTGCAGTGAGCAGTCAACATCTAACGCTCGCCGCACGCAGCTCAGTTCCGCTCTAGCCAGCCGCATCTCTGATCCAGTCTAGCCAATACACATCTTCGCACAGCTTCGGTAGATCCACCCTAGCTGAAAAACATATCTTCTCGTCTCCGCTTCGGACATCACCGGACAACTCCGATTTTGTGGAGTCCGGGCCAAATTCTCTTTACTTGTCTTATTTGGTAAACAATGTCATAAATAATCTGATATACGAGTATGATTCGTTAAATCATCTTAGGGCCTACGATTTAAATTTGGAGAAAGTAGGTATATAAATGTTTTTACATAATTACTTAGTTCAAAGCATTGTTGTCAGACTGTTTTTGTTCACAAATTCATAAGTTAGTGATTGATGCGAAAATTCGGGATTTTCCGCTTAAATCCTGTTTATTTACTAAATAAGA
The DNA here is from genome assembly GCA_949128155.2 of Xanthia icteritia. Taxonomy (NCBI): domain Eukaryota; kingdom Metazoa; phylum Arthropoda; class Insecta; order Lepidoptera; family Noctuidae; genus Xanthia; species Xanthia icteritia. Next base: position 15,005,943 of record OX421934.2, on the reverse strand, counting down.
CATGCCCTATATATGCCCTGCCACACTATAGATGTTCTAGGTATATAGTAATGTACCATGTACCTATCTCTACTAATTAAGAGCGTGGCGGCCATGATGCTCGGGTTTTTATAAGTAAGTCAGTAATCGAGCAGGCCGGTCTGACGAGCCGCCCGCAAAAAACACTCAGCAGGACTTACATCCTCCAGCCGAGACTACATGTTGGCATGAGGCTGTAACATGTAGCGATCAATCACATGTTTTAATAAAAATAGGTCCAAAACTGCCACGCCACGAATCGCATTTGACCAGTTTTTATGTACTAATCATTTCAAATCTCAGTAAAGGTTCCCGTAAACAGGCGCGATGCGACTCTAATAAAACAATTTCTAAGAAAACTTCATGGTAGAACAATTACCGGTGTCGCGCAAGTCTGCACGAGTCTTCAAAATCAATTGGAACTGCTAATGAAGCTTTTTGTTTCGTAAAACTGGTCCTCGATGTGAACAATCTCGTGGACGCAGCTTAACAGACGTGTCGTGGACTCGTGGGCGGATGGGTATTAGCAGTCGGGAAACAGTTTGTAATTTGAATGACTGCAAACAGATTGCAATAATATTGTATTATGTAGGTGTCACGGACTGTCTGGTGCCTGACCTCGGATCTAAACGTTTTCGAGCCACTTGTAATCGTTTACGCTTAGTATGAAATAATTAAAAGCCTAAAATGAAATGTGATCTTATTAATTTCTTAAAGAACATGGCTCCAAACCGACAGCTGTGCCAACATAAGTTCACGATATTCATTCCTTACTGTTCAAATCCAACCAGAAATTGCTTTTCACGCAAACGTAACACATTCTTTTATTTATACATCCATTTTTTACTGGGGCATTTACATAGACCGCCCTAATCACGACAAACTTGCAGTATCCAAGTCAGTCTTCGAGACCCTTCGGTCCTTGAAATACCACTTTCCAGTTCCCGTTATGGTCATGCGTTTAACATTCGAATTGCAAAAGTCGAGACAAAGGATAAAATTGCATCTCTTTGCAAGCGGGCTGCGTTTCGTACTGTGTCCCCGCGGCCTCATATGGCGCAGCGAGTTGTCCGCCATGAATTGATAATGGACAGGATAACACCTGGACAGATACACCTACATCACTGACGACCACGTATTCAGATATAAGGACTTTATTTATGCTAATTTTAGCCGTGCGTTCAAAGACACGATGCATATTTTAAAAGAAGAGAGCTTAGCGCGCATCAAAAACATTTTTCGTTCAGAATGTGGTATGGGCCATAGAAAACACGATACTTTTAGCATCAGCGACTAGCGTTTTCGGAAGCACGATACCGCGACTGTAAAGCTAAATTCCAACACATTCGAATGCCTCTTAGACTTTGTTGGGCTTGAACTGCGAAACACGACTCGATGCTCAATTAATATTCTGATACTGCACTCAAACGCAGCAAGTCGCTAAAACGCGATGCAGCAACGAGTTAGTCGCTGGATGCGCAATTTTGCATCGCTACCGAACGCAAAGAGTCTGCAAAACGCCAAGCAGCACTGATGAAGTCGCGAAATCGCCGATACTAGAGGTAGCACGTCTGCTAAGGCCAAATTCTAAGTATAGCACTTGAGCGAGTCTTTAAAATTTATTCATTTGAAATTTAGATAAATGAAGCTTTCAAGAGGACTTCACTCTAAGTAAGCCTGTCTTATTCACATTACCTAGTCATCGAATAAGCAATGTTAATTACTGTTAAATATTTCGTACCCAGGATCTGTAGTCATGTTGTAATTGCTTAGCTGCCCATTAGCACAATTAACTCAATTAGATGGCGCCAGTACGAGCAGTGGTTGGGATTATCTCAGAATTACCTATAGCACTACAATCTAGGTTAATCTAATGAGAAAAATGTTATCTCGGGTAAATGCTTGTAATCATTAGAAATTTTGGCCTTGTCTTTCCATTCGTGTTTTTCGTGCAATTAGTATTTGGAAGCTTAGACATTACATAATGCTTAATTCGATAATCCTGAACTGAAACATTTTTTCTGCACTAAATTGCTTTCACACGCGATCGCCGCATTAATTTTGTTGGTTATTATAAGTAAAGCCTTGTTACAACATGTTGATAAACCGTTATGTACTTGACCTATATCGAATGTAGGTCTTACTTTCAGAGAAATTTTACTCGGAGCAAGAAATAACTTGAAGTAAGAAAAATACGTGCAAGAGCTAAATTAAAGCGGTTCGAGGTGAACTTTCAGGGCACGTTGTGGTTTTTGCTAATTTTGTAACGTCAGCACATACTTATGTAATTCGAGACTTGATTACGCAGAGGACTAGTTTTAATAAGCATTGTAATGCCCTTCTACCGGTTAGATACACTTTCATAGCAGTTTTATGACTTTACGGAGCAAGTTAGTCGTGTAAAGTTTCGGCGACGTAGGCGACACTGTGTGACAAAGTAGGATTAGATAGCAAAACAATGAAGGTAAACAAGTCCGAAGCTCCGAAGCTGCAGTTAACGATAAACTTCATAACATTTAATAACTAAATTCCTATATTATAATAAGGCGCCAGAGCGTCCGCGTCCTCCGCGGCAGGCGCCCGTATCTTATTTCGTAAAGTAATACTCTATTATAAACCGCACTGCCAATGCACTAGTGATGAGTAATCCGCAGTGAAAACCTTTGATCGATGCGAATGCGAGACTTATTAAGAATCGTAATAATCGATACAGTGCCTCGATAAATGCAATTGCTTTTACCATTTGCCTGACTAATACTACTTAAGAAAAGTACATTTGTTTTCGATTCTTAGTTGTAAATTGTACTTTATATTTACTGTTTGCTGTCTCGGCGACATCTCAGTAATCGTAATAAGTGGAGTAGAATCGGTGGGGTGGTGGCAGTGCTGATTGTAACTGTATATTAATGGGCCAGGCCGTTCTACCCACTTCATTAGGCGAACAAATAAGCGGGGAGAGGAGAGAGGATAGACGCCCTTCATCCCGTCCCCCTCCTAACCCCCCCGACCTTTAACGCGACTCTAAAAGATATTAAAACAATTTTAGGGTTCCGGCCCTCAAAAGTAAAAAAAACGGAACCCTCTTAGGATCCCTCGTGTGTCTGTCTGTCTGTCCGTCTGTCACACCTAATTTGCTCCGTATCTAATGGAACGATTAAGTTGAAATTTGGTACACAAGGTACACATAATGTATTTCTGTCACCCGGACACGGACGTGTAACGTAAATAAATAAATTTTAAATATACATTTGGGGGCAAAAAGAAACATTTTGCAAATTGTTGTAAAATTGATGTCTACGAGACGAAACTACTGAGCCTCATATTTTGAAAAAATACAGAGCATGGTTCTTTACTCATAGATTACAGGAAAACCTATAAGAAGTCTATGGTCTTAAAATAACATGGTAAATCTTTTAATATTGTGCATACAAACTACATTTGCATGTTTTTCAACCAATGTTAAGTTTGTTCTTCGGATAAATTCATCCTCACTACGGAACCCTTCATTGTGCGTGGTCCGACATGCACTTGGCTGTTCTTTTTCTTTTTAGATTAGATTTTATTGTAACGGAAACCATGAAAATATGCAGAGAAATGAGAAATACTTAAACTCGAGAAATTGGGTTTCTTAAGAGGGGTTTAAGAGCTCCTTTCATGATCGTACATGAGGCGACGAGGTCGTTTTAAGTCTGTTTCTTCAACTTAAGTTTGTCAAAGAACATTTTCGGGAAACAAGATCGGGCGGGTTGACTTTAATTATTACGTTACTGTGTTTAGTGATTAAATATATAGGCTTACAGACAGTTACCGAGTTACAGCAACGTAGAATACATAGAAGCTCGTAATTGGCACACAATTACCATTTCTATTGAAGAACTCTTAAACACTTAAGAAGCAGATATATGCCAGTGACCTTGAGTGGTTAGCTTGCGTATTCTGTACTGAGCTCACGCAACGCGTCGTATGTACCATCGAAGAAGTTCATATCTATACACCGTAAGGCCTATTTCTTCTTGCAGCGCTCGGCCGCTATAGAACCGGGGCAGTAACAGATGTGGTCATTGTGTTCACGGGATTTTGTTTTCAAACTGCTTAGATATGAAGTTCTTCGATAGTACGTACAGCCAGTAATAGGACTCGCCCATCAAGGAGCGCTGTCCAAAATTTTATTATTTATAAAACACGTATACTAAAAGATTAATAATTAAATTATCTTTAAAATGGTGAAGGTTTCAGAAAAAATTGTTTGTTAGATTTTGCGTGATTCTCAGTTTTTTATCCGCGTTAGACATAACTCTATAAATTAATTTCACTATGTAATACATATAAACTTAATCTAAAATATTCATATATTAAGTTATTAAGAAAATGCCCTAATTTTACATATATTTTTTCCAAATCATTAACACTATTCGTTTAGACGTGATCTTCAGTATAAAATCATTAAAAGTCGGTTATCGTTGCCTTAATGCCACTATGATTTCTAGAACCAGTATTTCGTTGGTTTTCACAAAAGGTTACTGTTTCTTATAATAGTTGAACTAATAAATATTCTGTGATAATAAACCCGTTTTTGAGATAACAATGCGATATGGAATAGAATATTGAATACAAATGGCTGTTGTTGCCAAGTTGAGGTGTATCGTGTGGCAGAAGTTTTGAAGAAAGCTGTTTTAACTTTCGGAAATTATTAGCTATAACCCTATTTGTGGTGGTCATAAAAGGCAGCTACGGCGAGTTGTCAAGAGAATGGGCATAAACAAAACAATCGAAACATGCTGCTAACGCCAATTCGATGACAAAATGGTGATAAAGAGCACTTTTTCTTAATCGTGCAGTTTATTCAACTCAGCCTATTGCAGTCCACTGCTGGACATAGGCACCTCCCAAGCTGCGCCACAAAACCCTGTCCTCCACCTCCCGCATCCAGGTTGTCCCAGCCCAGCCACCTTTTTATGATCGTCGCAATTTATTAAAGGGATCCATTTCTTTCAGTATTTGGAGACATTTTTGAAGTATGAAGTTATTTGGTTATTCTGTATTTGTATATTAAGGAATCTTCTATTTGTCAGCCTCGTTGGTCTAGTGATCGCAAGCGCTACAGCTGAGCATGAGGTCCTGAGGTTCGATTCCCGGGTCGGGCAAAGTGTTATTGGGTTTTTCCATCTGGACTTTCTCAGTGGTACCCCGGAGTCTGGATTTGTGCCCGGTTTATTGTAACAGGCTCGCCCCCTATTACATGGGACTTAAACATAGCTGACGAAATGTGGGTGTACTATAGGTACACCTCTGCCCAACCCCTCGGAGAATACAAGCGTGATGTTATGTTTATGGTCTATCTATTTTAACAATTTCATCTAAACTGTACCTTTCATAGGAAACCTAATTTAGTCCTTCCTCGTCTGCACCATAATGACACCAAAAAAAGGTAATTTACACTGCTTTTTCTTCGCGTTAAACGGATGACCTCTTTTGATATTCAGATTTCTCTCGCCTCAGAGCCGAGGTTAATTTGGAGTGAGCCAACTCATTACCTTTCTTTTTTAAAGGGCGCTTGCGTAGCCTACTATCACTGCATTCGTTATGGGGAAATTCAAGACGGAGCATTTTATGTTTTCTACACGAGGAATGAAAGACATGACTGAAAAGTTTTAGTTTAATTGACTAGTTATAACAAGCGCCCGAGGCGCGCGTCTTGTACGCTGCATTTGGGAACTCAATAAAATTCTATGAATTCCTATGTAACGAATTACAACAAGTGCTGCCGTCAAAGGGCGCACGTCGAACGCGCGTACGACGCGCGCCCCCGACGCGTGGACGCAAGTTCCTTTTTAACTATTTTTCCTTGTCGTTTTCTCTGCATCAGTTATAAACTACAAGAGCACGCAAAAAGAAACACAAGAGCACGTTGAGGGTTCAAAGTTACAACAAAATGTGGAAATCTTGTTGCGTTTGACGAGCGACCAACGCGCGCCCGGCGCGCGCCCGATACACATCGTACTGTGCGCTTGTTATAACTAGGCCCTAAAAGAATAGAGGAAGACCAAGAAGGAAGAAGGTCGAGGCTTGAGGATGCTATGGCTACTATTGCTAGAAAAGGTCTGTATACTATAATGACAGCTGATAAAGCTGTTTGGTCATTGTGCGGTAACCACAAATAAATAGGAATAACGATTCACACGCTCTTGTTCCGAGGTTTATTTTATATACCTATTACCGCAAGGATAAGGATTGTTTGTTTATTCAAATAATACCTACCGACTACAAACAATAAGCTAAACTTATTGTTTACACGGAAAAATATAAGAAGGCACCTAATAATCCTTTATATAATCAAAGAATCCTTACATATTATAAAACAAAGTCCCCCGCCGCGTCAAAAACTACCGAACGGATTTTCAAACGGTTTTCACCAATGGACGAAGTCATTCATGGGGAAGGTTTAGGTGTATAATTCATTCAGATTTTGTGTTAATTGGATGAAATATGACGATGATTGTTGAAGATGTCGGAAAAAATCATGCCGAAAGGAGCTTTACTGGCATACGCCACGTAAACCAATAGAGTTATGTGAAAACAATGTATTACGGAATTAATACATTGTTTACCTGGATTAACATAAGGGTTAATCGTAGTACGTTCCCGTGGGATTTTCTCTGACATAAAACTGAGACAACTATTATCCTTAGCACGTGTAACTGAAACTTTCGGGGTGTGGATAATATATCGGATGAAGATGCGGAAAAATCCATAAGATAAAATACAGACCTGAAAGAGAAGCTTATTGACCCCTTATTTATGAGAAATACCCACATAATACTTGAGTAATATTTCTCATATATATCCCGCAATGTGTGTTTAGGCTTCATCCACGTTATATGAACCCATCCGACCTTAATATATACTTGATTTTGGTACCGTGGGGGTCAGAATAAATGAAGTTTCATGGGTTCATTCTCATCAACCTTTGTGACAAATATGAATCACAAAGCGATATTCTTCGAATAAAACAAGTTTTAGACAATTTTCATTATGTTATGTTAATTAACTCTAAGATTATACGATCCATTTTTGTATGCAAAATTGTCTCGTAAATTACAATAATACAAACTGTTATGGTATTAGTGATCTATAACAGTGACAGAAACACATTAGAAGCTGAACAATAAAAGCAGATATTTTTGTTACAGATTATAATTATAATAAATTGTGTATCTGGATATTCCGGATTTTAAGAATTCCACTCTACTCGGAGCCCAGTAAAACTTGGTACAGTCAGCATAGAACAGGCGCGACGCTTCGCTAGTAGAACAGTTTCTATGAAAACTTCATGGAAATTGTTCTACCAGAATTGTATCGCAACGGTTCCGTCGCGCCTGTCTGCGGCAGCCATCACTCGTATCGCGTATTTACTTACTATGCAGAGTTTTATTTATAACATCATAATCTCATATTTACTACATAACCTCTATTACTATTGCACATAAAACAACAATCAATAAAGCTGTGTGCATGCCCAAAAAAATACACTTCAGTCAAATATCACGAGCAACAAACAGCATTTTCATTTCGCGGCATTGTGTAAGTGCTGACAAGCGTTATCGCGCCTGCTAATCGGATTAAGCTACAAGCAATGAGCGTTTCTGACAAAGCTTCAACAATTTCGGCAAAATGTCTGTCCATTTAAAATTAAATAATAGTGGATTTATTTAATTAATTTCTGTGTGACAAGCGCCACTGCTGAAAATGCGGTCAGAACCCCAAAGCTGAATATTTAGAATTTCACAGTAGCAACTCGGAGTCTGAATTTGTTCCTGGCTATAAGATCGCCCCTTATTACATGGGACTCAGACATGTGGGTGTGGTTCCATTTCGGAGAAGATAGGTGTGAAACTATCGTAACCATCAGCCTATTGCTGTTGGCTGGATATAGGCTTTTCCAATCACACGCTATGTATATTATAATTATTTGTGTTGTCCCCAGGTGTGCGCCTTGTCGCCGCGGGAGCGAGTGTCCGAGTCCTTGGCTCTGTCGTACGCCGAAGCTCCCGGGCGGCCGCTCCCTGACGTCATCGCTCAGCCGGGTCTCTCCTACGACGAAGTCCTCCACGACGACTTTCGATTCGACCTGAACGCCCATGACGTCATGGTCTTCTTGCACATACAGAAAACTGGCGGTACCTCTTTTGGAAAGCATCTGGTCATGGATTTAGACTTGAAGGTTCGTATATTTTTTAAATGTTATTGTAATGGTATAAAAGCCGAAGGCCCATCTGATGGGGAACCGTCACCGCGCCTATGGACAGCCCATCCCAGAGACAAAGCACAAATAAAAATTCAAAATATTTTATTTCACATAAACCTGCATGGGCACTTATGAAACGTCAGAAGCTAGGTGCACGATTCCAATTGGTCGTTTTCTATGGAGAAGAGCCAGTAAGAAACTCCACGGTTACTCTTTTAAAAATAATTGGCTTTTACAATACTTTCAAATAAGTTAATAGGTATGGGAGGACATTGTAGGTCTTTCAACAAGTACCAGGTACTTAACGAAAATAGTAAATGGTCAACAGTCCACTAAGCTGAAATATGGTGTGTATCTGTAATTACACCGACACCTAAACCCTTCAAATCAGAACACAGCAACACTGCTTGGCAGCTGAAATTCCGTGGACAAACTCCTTAACAAAGAGAACTACTATTAAAATGTATTATGTCGCCAATAAGCGAGCTACCCACATCTCGTAAATACACCTGTTTCTCCCGTTCTGCCCGTAGGTGTCTAGATATGCAGCTTTGTGGGTGAGCTGGAATGCCCGTGGGCGATTTAAGGTTCGATTCAGCTAGATGTACTTAATTGCAATTGAATGTATTAAAGTTGGTCGCCTACACTCCAAAGTTGAGATCGCGATTGTTGACGGACGCGTCAGTTAGAGCGCATAGCGAAAAGGAACACGTTTTGAATGTGAAATATCCAATTCTAGATAAGTCTTCATGTTAGTATAGTGAAAAACGTGCAAGATTGGGTGCGTGAATTATAGACTGTAATCACCCCTAACAATTCGGAATCAGAAAATTTGAATGAAAAATCTCTGAAGCACGTGACAGACATATGAAACGACGGTGTTACACCTGGAGTGGGCTATTAAAGCGCGCGAGGTACGGTGACACAGCAGAATTGAAGGAAATGGCGAACACTTTAAAAGAAAATGCACCATCACTCTCACGACCTCACTTCCTGACACTTTTTACCACCGCCTACTTCTTACAAATGTTACAAATTAAATTACACGTTTGGTAATACCCAAGGCACCTAAAATTCTCGAGTTCATAAAAGCGGTTATGTCAAATGATAATGGCGCTGTAATTAGAAGCGTTGCGGCTGACTCTTTAAACATTTAAAGCTCTTTGTGGATGAGCTTCGAGACTTAATTAAAAACGAATTTTCAGTATCGATGCTGGGCAGAGTGCGCGCACTATAATCCGAAAAGAGTAATTGGAGCTTTTTGTTTTTCCCTCTGGCGGTTAATGTTAGTTACGAAAATTGATATCACAGCGTCTGACGTTATAAAAATTAAGCTTTTCTCGATGAAATCTGAACCTTCTTTACAACCGGAACTTTTATAGCTTAGTACTCGGATCGTTTTATTTGATTCCTCTTTGCAGATTAGATTTTACACGCTGGATTAGGTTTAATCATCAATAATCTGTTCCAATTTATGTGGATGTTGTATTTTTGTAAGCATCCCGAGTTACCCTTATTAAAAAGCAATATCGAGATCCTCCGCATTGTATCTCATTGATATTCCCCCTTAATAAAGCCGATTTGAATGTAAATTGACACAAGTAGCTACTTCCACGATAGCCTCCGTCTATATAGTGTATCATTTCTGCTCATGTGAGATAGATTCCTATTCATGTCGGAAACCGAGCAATTCGCGTTGGCGTGTGTTAAGAATTAGAAACAGGATTTATTTATAGTGGTTGATTAGATTATCTCTGCGCATTGTATTTTAAAGGGATTTCCGTTTTTAGCCTTGTTACATAATAATTCAATCGGACCGCTTCAAAGCTGTAATTACTTTATATGAACAATTTTATTTAATGTAATCTTAATTTACATGTTCTACCACTATACCAAGATAATTCTATTTCCGGGAGTAGACCACCGAAATTGAATCGAATCATTATTTGGTTAATTGAATAAAAACATGCGATATTATATCGGATCGGGGCAGGGGTTAAAGATAAAATTGAAAAAGATGCTTTATACGCAACTGCCCGGGCACTGGGCACGTACGCAAACTTCGAACACTTTCAATGGGACGCCTTTCATTCGCTCCCTTCAAGCGAACAATCGAAGAGGTCTGCTGTACCGCCAATGGATGATATTCAGCGTTATTAATTTATACGTATAGGCAAATCCATTGTGTAGAGAATATTAAATTCCGTCTGCATTTGCCGACGAATATCGTATCTTCGGATAGCTAATGTATTTATATGACAGACGTAGGCACTATTTATATCTCTTCAGTCTAGAAAATATATTTGAAGATCTAGAAATTCCGTTGTGTAATGTCGTCTCGTCTTCAAGCAACATTGACTTATTATTTGCGTCATAACTCGGGCTTATTCCTTTTCGCGTAAGTAAATCCTTTTACCTCGTCCATATGTTGGAAAGGGTATGTTTGTAAATGTTCGTATTCTACGTTTTTCAAAGTCATTGTGTGGTTGTGAACGTGTAGATATGTAGTTCGTTCATATGTTCGCTGGGAGCGAGGCGGTTCAGATGGGGACGCGTGTTTTCAACCGCACTGTAAATATTTTAACACTCCGGCTGTTTCGGCCCTCCTCTGCCTACTGTATTGGGATGTGGTTTCGAACAATGCTCAAAAGTAAAACATTTTATTGGATACGGCACTTAAACTTTTCATATAAACTTTTTTCGCAGAATTTCTAACTGTTGGATGAATTTTAAAAATAACTGCAACACATTTCACAAATTTACAGCATTGGAAACGCATTTTACAACTTCGCGCTTCTATATCTGTTGACAGAAATATTAATGGACATCTAAATTGGAATGTGTATTCATGCAAAATATTCAGACATGTAAATTTTTCAAGTGCCTCATGTATTCATGATTCTATGTGTATCGTCTCACATTAATATGCACCAAACAACACATAAAAAAATCGTTTCAATGATTGGTTCCTTATTGCTGCTTCTTTTATAGTTTCGTGACAGGGTCCCACAAAGGATGAATATTCCGGTGCTTACTGGCCCAACTTTAATTCTATGTGCATAGCATACGTATAATGTGTTTCTAGCTACCTCCTAACTGCTTTGTTTCTACGCATTACAATGTACCACTACATGCTCTCGAGCCATTGTTGATTCTATAGCATTTGTTCCGCTATGAATAATTTTGAACACAGAAGTACCGAGGTAACCGTCATAAAAATGACGTGCTAACAGCATGGGTATAGTGTTTTAGTTTGATTGAGTAGACTATAAAATATGTGAAATCAAAAGACGTTTTAAGTATTACAAAAAGAGTATGTTATGGTTTAGATTTTAAATGAAGACTATTTAACTTGATCACAAACGAAACCGAAACACAAGAGAAAATAACAAAGAACCTACTTAAACTAAAGGAATTTCGAAGATACCAAAGTGACTTAAGTCCTGATGTCTTGGAATTTAGAACATCGGAGTTTGGAACGACAGAAAGTTTGTATTAGAAACACAAAGACAATATCAACATTGATTAAATCTGAGCGAATTCAGCAATATCTATCCAAAGTTACGTTCGGTGTTCAACGCATGAAAACAAATAAAAATGATTAATTCGGCCGTTGGGCGAGGAGCGATTGTTCGAGCTCTTCGCCTAACAGTCGTATACTACTCGTAGATAGTAGATACTGACAGTATTCACCATTGATACCGTTTCATTTATTTCTGTGCTCTTTTGGAACGAGACAGCCAATCAAATGCCTTTGTTCCTATTTTTCATTTGGGATTCTCCCGACTACAGCTCAAATCATCTTCAGGTAGTATCACTCGTTGGGTCTTAACATTTGTTTTTACACACGTAAGCTTTTACACCCGTTCTTAATATTTAATCAATAGTAAATTCGGCTCGTCTCCTTGACCTAATATTCCCTTGTGCAAAATTTCATTACCCTCTTTTATATCCTCGACGCCCCTGATTGAGAAACAAATTAAGTTTTGAGTGTCCATTTTTACTGAGTTTGGAAATTAGAGCTTACTTTTTACATTTCATTCTCGAAGCTGATTACTGAGTGTAAATATAAAGCGCTCTTGGTTTCCCATCTTCGATTTCATATCTAGTGTTAGCAGCTCTATACAAATTGTGGTTCTAGTTTACCTTAACTGTAAGCTTGTTCAAAGCTTTCAGTAACAAGGTGCGTCGGTTCTCGAAACTAATCGCCATCTAGCTTTCTCTGAAGCTAATGTTACCTTGTTTTAGTACCATCATTGTATTAAATAGCAAGCGTTCCTAGAGTTCCAACCTTCCAACATATATTATGTTAGTAAATACTGGTCACTATTCCCTACTGGCTTGTGTTACGTCGTCGTGTATTAACTCTTGCACAGTGGTCGTCGTGTAATTTGGTATTTGAGTGTATCTCGCGCCACTTGCTCTACGGACATCCGGGCCGCTCGCTTCCGTCCTTCTAATTTACTCTACGAATTCACTATTCAGCTTCATTACTCGTGCAGTGTCCGAAATGTACTGATTCTATACTTTGCCGTCCTACAGTGTTATGTAAAAGGTTCTACAGTTTATGTGGGATGTGTGATTGCTATCAATGACCTTGTCCACCCACTGCAAATTGTAATAGAGTATTGTTGTTATGATTACTTCGGATTTTCATAAGATTATTTAATCTTAAAACGTGGTGACAAGTCATGAGAGGTTATGATGACTGACCCTCTCAAATGTCTTCTGATAACCTTCGTTATACTTTTCTCGTACGAAGTAAGTAAATTCCCGTCTTATCACCACTTTGTTTTGTATTTAAATCTTGTATTTATCATCTCTGGTAAGTATTGGTTACTCAATACACACAGATAATAATTCGATGTTTACCATCTCATGCCCTCAACGTAACAAGTTTTCCGTTATCAGCTTACTCAGTATAAGAAGTGGGATATCCTGTTTTTCTTTAATTCCCGGGATCAGCGACAAACAGCTTGTGTTTGTTTACCTTGGAAAAACTTTCATATTGATCCTACGAAGTAAATACCTACGCAAAATCGTAAAAATATGTGAATCCTGTGTAGAAAGCATTGGGGTGTGCTTTTCGCCGGATTTTCCTAGATTTTCGTGAGGTCTTGTCTCGGGTGTCGGGATCGGGCGGGACTCGATTGTCCGCTTCGTGCGTCCGCTCGGCACGCGCTGGCACGGCAGAGATACCGATTTCACTGGTAATTTCCGCACACAACCGATCCCCCTTCAAAGAACTCACGCCCAATGGAGGAAATGAAAACCCCTCTCGTTTAAATTGTACGCGAGGGAACGATTTAACTTTTGTGTTTAAATGTACTTAAGTCATAATTTATTGGGATATCTACTGTATGGGAATTTGTACTTTTGGCGTATGATTTACTCTTTTGGGTTTCATAATTTCATTGCTGTATTCAGCTAATATTAAGATGAATGCGCATAACAAAAGATTTTGAGTAGTTGACGATCAGTCCGCTGTGATGTGCTCGTGTCATCTTCGACTACCTACGGCTCGTAATTTTATTACTTTTAAATTACACGGTCAAAAACTAATTGGTCCTTTTTTTTTCGCAGAGGCCATGCAACTGTCAACGAGCGCGAAAACGGTGCCATTGTTTTCGGCCGCACAGCAACGAAATATGGCTGTTTTCGAGATACTCCACCGGTTGGAAGTAAGTACCTCATAGAAAAAACTGTTTTATCGCTGTCATGGTAAAATTCTAAATATTTAAAGCACTCCATTCTCTTTTTTGTTGGCTCACGGACATTTTTTGTTGGTCGACTAGCTCGGTGGCTCCAAGCTGTGTAAACTGCAACACGTGTCTCATTAGAATTCTGTGTTGCTCCCAATGGCGACAAAGAGTTGAAGTCATATTGTAGCGCAATAAATTCATGTCGTGGTAATTATTTCGGGCCCGAAATTTGAATATGAATTATTAGGCGGGCGCGAACAGGGACATTCGATTACATCAGCGGCGCCGGCGACGACGTGTCCTTGGGCCCATCGTTGGCCTTTCCTGTTTTGGACATGCAAATGTGCCGAATGTACATAAATAATAGGCACTTGATACAGTGGACCATGCAAATCACCTCTCCCGACTATTGTCCACCGCCCTTGGGGATTATACGACTGACCGAACGTGGTTAGCATAGCTGATTGAAAACGAATTTCGATTTGATTACCGCTCACAGTATACAGGGGTCGTAAACGTTTATATGTGGACCCAACTTGTATGTAAGTAGGTAAATATCTAACGCAGACAATGTTTGTGGCGAAGGTACTCGGTGCTTGGAGATAGTCATAGAAATAAATGGTATGGGATAATGGATACAATCTATTTGTCGGGTCCGCCTCGAAGGAGCATTATCATGGAAACGACTTTATTTGTGAAATCTACCAAGACACATAGAGCCAAAAATGCCTTTTACTACCGAGCAAGATAAGAGTAAATAAAATTGTTCTTTGAGAAATTCTTTTTCATAATATCGCCATGTTAGGGATCGTTATCGTTTATTCAAAATCTTGGATGGTGCATTTATTATTTGGCTTCAGTGAATATTATCGTTTTATCTTATTTGATTTTTGGTAGCTCGTAACCTCACTGATGCTTTGCTCGTAATCCTTTAACGATACGTTTTCGATAAGCGATATTTACTGCGAAACTCTTGGTAAGAAAGCACCAGAAATACGGTGAAGTTGATCAGCTGTAGCAAGTTGAATGGGCGACGTTTCTAAGACGTATAATGTTCCGAGAGCGGTGCTACGTGTCACGTTGCGACTTTGCAAGTGAACCACGAGCGCAACGTGCATAGCTCGCGTGCCGAGAATACAGCGCCATGACTGATACCCGAATTACACGATTAAGTTTCCACTCTGCTAGGAATACCAGCATACTGTCACTTTATAGTCTGGCTAAATTGTCATTTCAAATTAAATCGAAATGTTGCCGACACCTGACTTTAAAACGGCTTGTGAAACAATTGTAATATTATGAGACGTTGATTATATCAATTTTGTCGCGTCCTAAACCGTTGACGTGTCATTGCTATGCCGGTTAGCAAGCCGTAAATTAACTGTCCATCACGTGGTGAGCTCACTAAATGGAGTTACCGGTGGTAGCCACTAGCCACGGTGGTCCACTCAGCACTGGGCACGCGTACAGGGTCATAAACTCAATAGCCACCCGTTTCATTGTTACGTAACTGGAAAAATCCAAGGTATGAATTAATTGTAATAAACGTTCGAATTCATCCACACACAGATGTATTTCATCTTAATTTATTGAAGCAATTCTGTACAATATTTTTTAAAAGCAATCTGGATCTTGTCAAAGGAGCTATTTGTCTGGTTTTCGTCCCTATTCCCTTGTGGTGAAAGTAATTATGTGTTGCCAGTTAACTTAGGTAATATTTTTGTTTTCGTCATAAAAAATATCTTTATTTTCCTTGAGACTGTTTGTCTTATCTGAAGGGGAGCGCAAAATAAATTTCGTTTGATCAATTTGCAACGAAAATAATCTTATTTCTCATACCCTCTCCATATCGACCGCACTTGGGCGGGTGTTATCGCCTGAACAGAATTTTTATTAGACCAAAAATTTTATGTACACGGCGTACTTACTTTGCTATATGGTAGTAAGACACTGTAGTTGACACTTTCAAATAATATTATTTATTATTTATCTACCTGAGCAACGTGTATACATTTTATCACGCGAGATTTAAATTGAAAAGTATATTAAAAAATAGCCGGCCATGTGCGTGTCCGACCACGCACAATGAAGGGTTCCGTAGTTGAGATCAATTTATCCCAAGAACAAACTTAACATTGTAGTTGAAAAACATGTTCCCCCATACATTCTAACTGCAAATGTACGCACAATATTGAATGATTTAACATGTTATTTTAAGACCATAGACTTCTTATAGGTTTTCCTGTAATCTATAAGCAAATAACTATTCTCTGTATTTTTTTCAATCTTTTAGGCTCAGTAGTTCCGGAGATAAGGAGGGGGGGGGGATTGGTAAATTTTTATCAATTTCTTAAATATCTTTAAAAGTATTTATTTCAAAATTAAAAAAATATATATTTGTGATCCTCGCAATAAGCTTTTTAATTATATGTCACACAGTAAAGTTCGCAAAACTTTATGTTAAATTTTCTTAATTGCCCCCCAAAAGTGAGCCCCATATTCAAATTTCATTTATTTACGTTACACGTCCATGTTTGGGTCATAGAAATACATACGTGTACCAAATTTCAACTTAATAGGTCCATTAGATTCGGAGCAAATTGGCTGTGACAGACGGACAGACAGACAGACACACGAGTGATCCTATAAGGGTTCCGTTTTTTTCCTCTTGAGGTACGGAACCCTAAAAAATTTATATCGTGTACTCGAACAAACAATTTCAATTTATATCTTTAAACATATTGAAAAAGATAAATGTATGTTAAATGTTTACATGTTTTATAAATGTGATTACGTATAGGGTGCGTCATGTTCCTCTACGAAGTGTTTTGACAGGAGTCACAAAGGGTCATTTAAATTTACACGTAAGATGGATAATGTGCTGGTCTTGCATTAGGTTAGGGGCCACGTAACGATCTATTCAAATACTCGACAACATTGAATATATTTTTATTCATTAGACTCGGCACTCGACGCTTTCTGACATTGAAAGAAATATGTCGCATTCAACGTCAAGAAGTCATCGTTTGGTAATTGATTTTATGCATTCAATAAGCCGACGAAGAATGTCCAGCGTCCAAGGTGACTTCGAATTATAAGACAAGGTATCTTAATCGTAATGCGTTTCTAAGTCGTTAAGAATCTTCTCACGGTGTGATAGGTGGCTCTGCTATCTCTGATGACTAGTAAGCTATTAATTTGGTTGTCGTCGACAGCACCGTTGGACCTCCCAAGTAGTGTCGTTCAGCGGCGGCGGGAGGTCGCACTCTTCCCTCATTTGACAATTTGTTACTGTTTAGAGATTAGGCTCATTGTACTCCACTGTCTCCCCACTCATGCGCTGCACATTACGGTTTGGGTAAACACGCTCCCTTAAATGGAGGGCCGCTATTAACCGGTGGTTCAACTAAGATATTTTTTTACTCTATATGGGATTAACGTCAGATAAGATCTGGGTCTAATATGATTGAAGGCCATCTTGTACCACCGACCTGATTGTTAGACACGGTGTACTTCATAATATTTATCATAATCCGGTGTGGGTTGTTATTTATGCGCCAGTAGCTGCTCTAGATGGTTTGATTCTTTGTGACAGTGTTATTTAAACAGGTTCAGAAGTATTGTGCTCACACAAAGGAGATCGGCGATACCGCCGTATTATTGTATCGTCGACAGATAAAAGTGTCACATAACTCAACTCACAATGTTAACTATTTGGAATGAAACCATTTCAGAGAAATTTCATTAGCCGGATATTCGAGCAAGTGGTTTCGAAACATAGCTCAGGGGCCTTATTATGAAGTATTAATGCCATCATTATTCTACTGCGAAAAAAGGATGGTGCTAGCGGCTTTCTATAGCTCCGTCTCTCATTCACACTGGAATAATAGTGGCATTAATACATCATAATACGGCCCCAGGGCTCAGTTAGCAGCTATCATCGTTGTCATCTAATCAAACACAACAGTTGCTTGCAGTCACGCGGAACACAGTCCGCTAATAGTAACGTCAATATTAAAGTGGTATCACAATTGCAGTTTCAAATAGCTGACCGTTTCAGCGAGTTGCCTGTACTTAGTTTATTATGGAGTAGTCAGTAAATGGAGAGAGCACGCGAACATGTAGCCTTTGATTGAATTCACTTCCTAAATGCTTGAAGCGGGCGAAGAAGAATTGTTGACGTCGTAGGACCGCCGGCTTCGGGTCATATGGCACATTTCTGAGTGGCGTGGCGTCTGTCGCTGTGGTATATTTACCGCTTCATTTGCTTACTTCTCTTTGGTGTTATATCTAGGCCTCGATCAGTCACGTCGCACGATAGCTGGTGCGCGGTTATCGCTCCATCGTATATTAACTCAAATTATCTATCTCCACTCGCAAACATTGTCGACTCTGTGTGTCGGAAGCTGCTTTGTATAATACTTGTGTTTCTGGATTAATCACTTTGCATGTTTACAATCTGAATAGTTAATTGTTGTAGATTCTAGTTCTATCACTATACTAATTGAATTAAGTATTTAGTTCATTGTTTTTATTATACTAGTCGTTATAGTTTAAAATGATCGCTGGTTGAAGTTCTTTTGTTAAAAAATCTTTTTTTGCATCCTATAGAAAAAAATCGCTGCAGTTTTGATACAACTGTAATTGGAGAGTCATTCAAGCCAGAGGTCAGATCTTTTAGAATATCAACGTTAAAATAAAGTCCACGTTAACAAGCGCCTTCGTTATGAATGGCTCCCATTAAAAATATAAAATGAAATGCCATTTTGAAAAGCTTTCATAATGACACAAAATTATAAATCCATTACAAGCTCGCACGTATGAAAGAGCTGAAATCAACGTAACTGCCGATAATTTCAGAACCATTTATTAATTGTCTATGACATTTCGCGTTCGTGACATAAGTGCCTAGATGAGATTACAAGAATTTCTGTCATTTAAATTCGATATTGATATTTCGCCTTGAGTTTATTAAAGTCAATTCTAGAGTCTATTAAATCTGTGGAGAGGTTGTGCCGGTACATTGAAGACAAATGAAAAATAATTTCCGTGTGCTATTAGAAACGGGTCGTAGGGAAAAACACAATTTGTTTGCTCAGCCGTCAGATATTGTTCGATGGGGTTTATCGGGAGAAGTTTTTACAGCTTTGGGAATAAACTTTTGTGTATCATGATAGATTGTTTGCAGTGAAGCAAACAGTAAATATTTGACATTGCTTCCTGAACAAACATAAAACACTGAAGGGGTTATGTTATGAAGGACCCCTTCTTGTTATAAACCTTCTGAACAAACACTCGCAGTACCTATATGAAGAGATGTGCATTCATATTAGAGCAATGTTTTATCGATGCGCGATGTAATAAACCACATCTAGGTTATGTTTTCATAATTAAAGTGGTAATGTTTAAATATTTGGGCCATCTGTCAATCCATTAACCTTTTTGCGATACTTGTTGGTATATACAAATACATAGACTATCTCTACTTAGACTATACATACTTGTACATGTCCATGTCCAGTCCATGGACACTATTTAAGACTTGGACATTTACCCCACGTTCGTACGGTTGTAAAAATATCGCGGCGGGATTTTATCGCGCACTGGGTTTTTAACTCTCGGTGTTCAGCCGAACGTTGAAAAAACACACTGTTGGAGTTTCAACTCTCAGCGATAATAAGAGCGTTGAAAATCCAGCGCACGAAAAAAAAATCGCCGCGGGCAAAAATCGCCCGTGCGTACCTGGGCTTACAGTCTGACGGTGAATAATAATTCTTGCTTTGTTATTTCCCCCCGAAGTTACCGCTTAAATCCATCATCAATATTCACGGAGACAAAGTTTCAAATAAATATTTAATTTTTTACTTCCTTCTGTGGGAATTATAGAAAAACCTCAGCCACTTGCCAGGTTGCGCACGTTTCGAGAATTAACTGTGTGGGAAATGGATTATCATGACAAACTGGGAACCTGTCACGGAGTACGGTTGTTCGATTTTTTATCGAACACGTAACGGTAAGGCAGCCTCGGTTCTTAATGAGTGATTATTTTTACCCTTGGGTCACAATGACGCGGATTCGGCGATTTTCGTGCAATCTCAGAGAGTGCAGTCTACTATATATGTATACGTCGGAAATCGCATAGATGTCTCGTTTGGGAATAAGTATTCGTCGAAGGGCAGGTGTGTCTGTATCGTTAAACTACGAGAAATATGTTTTCTTTCTCTTCTTTATACTTTTTTAAATCAGGCTTCACGTGTATATGCCTTTGAGGACGATGTAGGTAGTAGGTACCTACATAATACTTTTTGTCTTCATCGCGTGCTTTGTTTATATGCAAGGTGTGTTTCCTATTGTTCCCATGGTGGATTTGGCACTTTTAATAAAGTTGTCTCCAATTTTAAACAGTCGTTCTTTTAAAATCGTTATCTCTCCCATTATTCTTTCAACTCGTCTCGCAATCTGGGCTTGCCCTCTATTTCGACACATCGAACCGTCGAAGCGTCTATTTCAAATGCACACTGTACATACGCAGGGCTGTCTTCTGAGAATTGTAACAATAGTAATTTTGTAGCAACTTCTCAAAGTTTTTGCATTGCAACAATAGATTCAGATCTCGTATATAGTTTCTTGTAACGCGATATGGTAATTGCGTCACGTTCCCGTCTAAGTACTGCAGCCGCTTCTCCTGCACACGACTCTTAAATACGACGTACACATGATTTAATGTACTTGAAAACCACCACTTTCCTGCCTGCCAAGTTAATTTACAATGTTGGTATTAACCTTTTGAACGCGACGCTAGGCATTTTTATGCTGACGCTCCACCATTGTCCTACGTGACATTTAAAAATATATTTACTGGCGCCGCTAAATTATTAGGTACCGAGTTTTTGTAACTAACGGACCATTGTTTCTACAAAGTTTTCTGGATTTATTAAAATATAATTTAGATTTACATTTAGAAAGAAAGAGATAAAAGTTTTATGTTTTCTTTTCAGTGTCTTTTGAGATTAGTGAGGAATGAAACACTGAATGTTTAAGAAGTCGGATTGAAACTAAAATAAAGGTAAAATTCTTTGTTGTAAGTAACATCAAAGGAAAAGTATATTTTGTTAAAAAATAAACTTGGCTTCTTGTGTCCTAATAACCAACTGCTTCCTATTTTAACAAAAAGATGCTTAATTTGGTTATGTTCAAACACCATTTTTCCTGAGGGTGTAAAGTCCTACGCTGAGCTATAAGATAGGTACCTAAGCTTCGGAGTAAGCAGAGATAAAAGCTGTAGTGTGTAGTAAAACCAATAATGGTCTATTACGTATAGAGGCAAAAAACAAAACATCAAAAATAACAAGTAACCACACAAACAACAAGATAATCAGCGAACGCGTCGCGAATCAAATTGATACATATTTTTATCACAGACGAAGCCCAACACTGTCAGCTCGTTCCATAACTTGGGAATATCAGACCGCACAATAAAACGCCACATACATCACGCACGCGCAGTAGAAGACACATCTAGATATCTTTATTACTTACTTTGATAAATAGAACTAGAACTATCGCATGAATTAATCGGTCGTTCACCTTCGATATACATACTGATGTTCAGTGTCAGACCTCTACCACTGCCACATTAGGCCCACGTTTTACCTACATTACATAAAGTGACGCTATTAAATCGTTGATTACATTCGACTCGAATTGCGGAAAAGTCCCATAGCGACACTGGTAATGGTGTCGGCTCTGATTACAAGTCTGATTACTCGACAAAAGGAAGAGAAGTGTGAAATGAAAAATATACCTAAAAGCACGCAGATTTCTACAAAAATATACGTCAACGGAATTACTTTAAACGCATGGATGCACCGTCAATATCAAGCAGGCTTGTCGTCAGCACGCGTGAGTCGCTGAAATGGAAAGATTTAAAAGGGCCGACGACGCTACGAGGGTGTTGTGTAAGCATGTAGACATGCTGCACGCATTGCACGTAAATCTTACATAATATGTATTTGAAAACAACCGTATAAACATACATAACATTGATACCTTGTGTGGCAGTGAACCTATAAATTGATTGTGCCCTCAACTAATTGACTCTGCTATCTTAAATATAACATTTCTAACGTCCCTCTATTTATAAACTAAATATTTAGTCATGTGTGTGCATACGTCAATCAAGACGCGACAAAATCATGGCGTCGTATCGTAATTGTGAATCAACGAGTCTGATAGTAATTGTGAATTAATTAATGCGTTTGCGCCGCCCGCCTGCCCAATGGCCGTGGCGGAACAAATTCACTGAATCACTTCCTGCCAACTAACTACCAATACTGACTTGGTTATAGGCATTTCCTTTATCGCTTGACAATTCTGAACACAATTTAAAAACTTTTGTCACTATATTGCTGTTTGCTACTTCAAATTTATTGTTCAATATCTTACAATGTTTCCGTATAGTTTTAATGAAAAACATGTTATTCTGTTTCAAGTTCTTGAGAAATCGTGCTATTTACTAAATTGGCTGTTATGTTCAGTATACATTAAGGGATCATTTACTGTGATACCTTAAATGTACTATCCAACTTTTCGATATAGTGACAGTTTCGCGGCAATTAACTTTGGCACGCGGCTTCTTGGCTAGAGTAATGAAGTCATATTCTCGGTCCTGTAGTCGTTTTGTTCACCCCAAAGCATTATAACAGCCCGTAAATATCCTCTTTTAACATGGGTTTCCCCTATAGACCGCTACAAGGAACAATCCTGGAAGGATATTGTTATATTACCTCGCGTCCTCTGTTACGACCCCCGTGGGATGTGATGTGATCTATTCGTAGAGAACTGGAGTCCATGCAGTCAGTCTAACTACAAAAGATCTCGGATTATAACCACAGTAAAGCGAACTATTTTTATAAAAGCAACGAAAATAGATTATAGAGGAGGAGGATTTGGAAGAACGCAGGAGCATACCTAATGATAATGAAAACAAACCATAATCGATTACGAAAATTCGCATCCAGACAGACGTAAAAAACACATCTTCACTCGATGCATAAAATAGCCATAAAGATTTTATCGTTAACTATAGAAAAGCTTTTTATTACGATAATAATAACTATGTCTATATGCTCAAACTAAATTAGAACGGAGGATTCTAAAGTTATCTCAAAGTGCAATTACTTTGAGGATTATCTGCTATTAATTTTCTCATAGTCCATGTGGTTTTAGTCTGTCGTAATAATAAATTATTACTTTTAAGCTTGGTCGGTGCCATGTGGCTTGTGATTCGGTCCCTCCGAGCTCTAACGAGGGTGTGACAGTAGCTAACTTAATTTACCATCTAATCTATTAACACGATCTTATCTCCTTCAACCTAAATCTAATAAAATGTATGTTGTTTTCCTAGTACTAACAGCGGTAGTTAGTGTTGGTTGAAATTCGTAATCATTGCAGTAAAGTGATATCGGTAAAATATGGTTCGGTGTGATTTTCTCGATACCAAGTGTATATTCCGTGAATTTTAACGTAAATTCTGCGAATAATGTTTTGTCTTACGCCTGTCGAAACCAGACTGTCTTGATTAATCTCAGTTTGAACGACATTTAATGTAATCAAGCGAGACTCAAACTTGCCGTAAACGAATTTAATTAATAGGTTTTTGGTTACCGCGTTGACTGTATATTGCCTTTCCAATTAGTAGGCAGATAACTCGACTGAAAAAAATAAATGTGTGGTAATATGATATCGCTAAGCGCCCCGATACATTACATTTGATATCGCGTGGGAAACGGCGTTTAAACAAATAAATTATTCATAATATCGTATCGCTTTGTATACATTGAGATAGGACTTGTATTTCACATAGTTTTGTGATGTATTCGTGTCGGAATCCGGAATTGTATTTAGGTCAATAGGTAATGGTTTACAATCCTTATCTATGTAATCGCATATTACATAAAAAGTTATCTTATCCATAGCGTGCACTTTATCAAATGACAATAACAGTAAACAGTTCACTTTTTAGCTCAGTGATTGAATTCGGCACGCGTTGCTCCACGCCGCGCGCTACGGCACACCGCTGCCACGCCACTCCGTTGCCGTTGACATGAACAACTATAAATTAACGACAATTGCACTAATTGTGCAGCTAATGGCTGTGCTCACTCACGCATTGTCTAGCTTTGCTATCCGAACATTAATTACTACGCTATCCGGAAATATTTGACGCGTGGGAATGGCATTTACTCTCCCTCTAGGCTTTAACTGTTCCTTGTTCGATATCAACCGACTAATATTTCCCCAATATTTTCTTTATTGGGTTACATGATAGGATTTCTTGTACGTGTAGCTACGGAAGTTTCTCTTCGGGACCGATTGGAAACGTACCGTACAAATCAAATCAATGTTATATTGCAGTCATACACACACCCCTCCCGGGTGGAAATAACTGATGTTTATATTTGTTGGGATCGGGAGTCGCAAAGCGCATGTGGCCGACACTGAAATTGCTTTCAGTATAGAGGTCGCGTGAGGCGCGCCGCCAATCTGCGGCCGATATAAATCTACAAGCCTGCCGAGTTTCGAATAAATTGCAAACTATAAGGATCCGTGCAATTTGCCCTCCCACTAGTGCGGCCGTCGATCGGGAGACTAGCCACGCGATTTCGACGATTTGTCATGTCAACCTCACCGTTTTTGTTTTACATCCATCTCCTCCGGCAATTCCGTATCAGTTAATTTGTTTCCCGATAAATTGCGAAACGTTTCGTTGTATATTTATCTCGTATGCTGCACGAACGTTTCTGTCGGTTCACAATAACTTGGAAATTGAAAATTAAGTAGATTACTTTTGTAATTAAAGGCAGAAAACAAAAACTTTTGAGTGTATATTTTCGCTTAAATAAAGTTGCTCGATAATTCAATGTTTTTATTATGTTGAAAGCACATTTAGATAGCGTTCGAGTACAATGTAACTTGAACTTTGTGAAATCTAATTTCAAACGTGTGGGTAGAGTGGACGATAATGTGATTCATGAAAATAGGCAATTTTACTTTTATGGTGACATTAAAGTCTTGTTTCACTTTACTGCATAATGGAGACGACATTATCCTATACTATTAAATGAGCAATATTTGTATTTATCGGTTGAAGTGGCAGTGCTTGGGGGAGGCGTATGTCCAGTGGACGTGTTTCGGCTGAAATGATGATGATGATGAAATCATAATCATCATATATATTTGTAATCACGTTCTCGAAAACGGCTCTAACGATTTCGATGAAAGTTGCAATACAGGGGTGTTTGGGGGCGAAAAATTGATCTAGCTATGTCTCATATCTGGGAAAATTCGTTTTCTCTGGAATAAGTAAGTACCTACTATCATGGCAGCATGGAATTAGTATGTACTATATATGGAATTAGTATGAACTATACTATACGATTAAATGAGCATTCTCTATTTTCATCCGAGCAGAGCTCGGTCGACCA
Source organism: Xanthia icteritia (assembly GCA_949128155.2). Taxonomy (NCBI): domain Eukaryota; kingdom Metazoa; phylum Arthropoda; class Insecta; order Lepidoptera; family Noctuidae; genus Xanthia; species Xanthia icteritia. Next base: position 14,980,492 of record OX421934.2, on the reverse strand, counting down.
GGTATTAAGCAAAAATAAGAGCTATTGTTGCAGGAATATGACATTTGAAAGTTGAAAGGTAAATTACTGAGAATGACAGCTAAGGTTTGTGATTGAGGTCAAAGCCTATTTCTCGACCCTAAAAGTTTTCCATGGTACATTTTAATAAAAGGTTTGATGAAAAAAAAAAAAAATACCTACATTATTCTTGAAGTCTCCACCATAATAGGAAAATTTTGAATGACGAGGATTTCATTATTCACAAATAAAATGTTTAATATAACGTTCCGTTTTAATATAACACTTTAACAGCTCGTAAACATTCCGCCTGGAGATCATTGAAACGTCCAATTATGTTCTTTATTGTTTTAATTTCTCTTAATGTATTCGTCACTTGAACAAAGCGTGTCTGCTGTCTATTGAGACAGCATTCTTGTCGACTTGTAAAGAAACTGAATTACCTCTACTCTGCACTATTCTGCTGAAGAAAACCTGAACGGAAGGCGAAGAAAGTTTTGTAAAAGCGCCCGGTTTTTGTGTAAAACATTTGACGATTATACAAATACTGCACTGAATAATATTCTTTGAAATTATGAACCATACTGTATTCTGCGCAAGTTTACATGGAAACTACAAGAGGACCCTGTCCTACGGTATCGTCCCAAAGCGCACGGACGCTACGTCGTTAATATTGAAGCACTGAATTCACAATTTCGGTTGTTAGTGCACTTATATTGTAAAGGATAGCCGAGGACAAAGTCGTTTCTCCGAGAGGTAGAACAAGTTTGCTATCAAGTTAGCCGCCGCCTCCAAACTTGTTAACTCTTAATTTACTGGATCTCTCACTTCTGTATTATTTGTCGCTATTCAGTTGCAATTAGAGGACGCTGAATTATGTGAATTCCATCGTGAGGAGTCAGTCTTTCTGGTCACTCACAAGTCACAAAGTGTACATTTTAATTTAGTTAGTGGTTTATTTGTGTACCACGAGTGATTTACATTAACATGGCTTAAATTTATGGTCAAATTATACCGCAAAATTAGATTTCTTGGAACAATCACTGTCGAGACAACAGTATTGTTAGCCACATCCATTCCTCGGCCAGTTTGCTCGTCTCCTGAGATAGTATTAGACTTGTTGTTATTCCTGGCTTCGTGCATGTTTGCTGGGGACGTGTTTGTGGTTAATTAATTTGCTCACTTCCCTACACCGACGTCTGTACCGGATTTGCCATCTGTCCATTTCAATATAACGCTCGGGTGAGTCAAGCGAGTGCCTAATCAATCGGTTACGCTGTTGGTTTCCAATAAACCTATTTATCATGTCGTGATTGAACTATAATCGAAAACCTTTTTTAAACCGAATCATTCTGGAAACATTAATGGCGTCGTTTACGATCTGATTTCATTGGTATTGTCTATTTTTATGTGTCCATAGGGGCCGAAGGATCGTATACGTCAATGGAATCGTTGTTTCGTCCGAATGGTTGTTCTATCTACGAAAGTTTTATATGAGGGATGTGTTAAGAGACACCGGGTGGTAGTGATCTAATTGTTTTGGTTCGGGAGTCGGGTCCGGCGGCACATGCTGCCGACACACGGCCCTAACAAATAGGGCTGTCTGCGGATAGTGAATATGAAGTCGTTAGTTAAATGCTTCGCGAAATGGCGATGGCGGTCCAAATTTGTGTAGCCAGAAATTCGGTCTACAAAATTTGTAGCATTGTAATCTATCTTAGTTTAGTGTCTGTTTTTGTGCGTTTTGCAAGTAATGTGACAGATTGGGATGGTAATGTTAAAGCAACCTTAGCCGCCACGCCACGAAGGTATTACGTGCACGTTCTTAATCTTAATAATACATTAAGTATTTCAGGATTTTGCTTAGAGTACGGCCCTGTGGAGCTTTCCTATCGGGACAGACATGTTTGTTTTCTAGGGCAATAGTTTGTCGGATTGTGTTTAATTTAAGAGCGCACGCGCAAGCCTGGCGTAGAGTGACAGCTGTGCATTTTCCTATCGCAGCGCGTCATTTATGTAGCACTTTAGCTTCCGTTCTACATTGTGGTTTAGTTAAGAATTATTTATAAACACCTAAGTAGGACTTAGTAACAAATGTCTACGTAGCTATAGTAGTACAGTCCACGATGATTAAAATGTCACCTCGTTTATGCTGACACCGCAAGCGTCCAGAAAATCCCACAAGACATAAGTTATGTTCATAAAAAATTCACCGTGAAGCGGTCGTCTGACAAATAGGGGACACCCGCAGGGTCCCCGGAGAGGTGGCCGGTAACGAGCTACCCTGGCTCCCGGCAGCCCGGCAATCACACAGACTAATGCCCCCACTTTGCACGTATCATTAATGTTACCGCCCTGACCACCCATATCTTGGGGTGCACATATTGCGTCTTTTAACGCGTTAGCATTTCTTCTCAGAAGAAGCGCGCAAAAAGGATTCATCAATTTAAAAGCTACCAACTAAACTTCAACTAACGAGCACAATCCGTTTAGGTTTTTCATTAATTTAGCTTTTAATAAGTTAAGTAAGTTAGTTAACGAATGAAACCCTAAATGGATTTGTTAAGTAACTTTTGAACTAACCAAGAGATCTCGAATTTTCTGTTTTAAAGTACATTTTTTCTCTGTACCTAAGTATTTTTAACAATTTCGTGGACTTCAAAATACATAATTTGGGCGTAATGTTTCCGGCTGCTCCAAACGGAAAATGTCTTTGTTTGCTCGCGGATGCTTATTACGACAGGTCCGGAAAATTCGTTCCGGCATGAAAGCGCTGGACCGTACTTAAGTGGGCCAGCTATTGTACAGGTCGCCAGTACTTTCGCTACAATATATAAAAAGCTTTTTGTTTTATTACAGTTATGTATCAACATCGCCAACACGCGTTTATTTAATGGTCCGCCTAATTCGACGGCCCGCTGTGATTCTTAGGAAAATATACTTGATCTCAGAGTGCGGCTCACCATACATGTTTATTCACTTACGCTGTCAGTACGAGCCATACAACATAAAACAGTGTATACGACGTGTAAAACGTCGTGTTTGATGTCAAAGTGGGGACAAAAAATCGGAGAAATTCAGCGAATTCAAAAATTTCTTGTATCGAGATATCGGGCGTGAATCTTATGCATGTATTGGGGGAGGGTGCCTCTTTGTCGTATCGGCCGGCATCAACAAATATAACCCGGGGTCAGGCGCCACTCGGGGGGCCTTCGAGGCCTCTCAGCTCAAGATATACCACTCTATAGATTGAAACATTCCTCTTGATTAATTTACTCTGAACGTGGAAGAGATAGCGTCGATAGCATGCACCGAATAAGTGCTCGATTCCAAGTCCTCGGGATTCTGAATACGTTCATCAAAGACTGAATGTGTTAGAAGGTAGATAATTTGGATTTCAATCAATCTGTCAGCTCGCATGGGAAGGATATAAATCGAATCTGTGCCAACTGCCAACACAAGTATTCATCAGTCTTGCTTGATGTTCTAAACTGCATTAATTTGACAGTTCTGTATCACTCGAATTTGTCGAATCACATTGCTTGCTACTATGGCATAGCCTGCGTGCATACATGACACACTTTCTATTAAAAGAAGTGCCTAATACATATGCATATCGATTAAAACTAGCTCACTATATTGATCGAGACATTATTCATTCTAGGCACATGACCGACATATGACAGGCTCGCCCTTCTAACAAGACTAGCAACATGATAAAAATGCAAATACAGCCAAAACATGCGTCATACTCGCCAATATACAATACACAAGTGATAAGAGGTAATCAATCAACTCTTGATTAATTAGTCCCTTATCAATAAGTGATTACTGAATATGCTAGCTTATACTGAATGAAATTATTGATATGTTCATTGTGTTCCATTTCATTGCGATGATATGTAATGTCGAACAGAGGCAGATTACAGTAGGCGAAGTTGAAAATATATTAGTAAAATAATGAGGATTTTCTGAAATTACGTTCGTGACAGCACTGAGACGTCAGGTCCGGGCACCTGTCAAAAGTGTCTAAGCGGAATATTTTCTTTAGTCGTGACTGAATGATTAACAAATGAATGAAACGAATGATGAAGTTCATCATATTTATGTATTTTATATTAATTGTCAAAATGGAGGTCCTCTTGTCAAAGTGGCGCCAACCGGTGGCGTGAATTTTCATGAAAATCCTCACTGTCAATACGAATGGGAATGATGCCTATTAGAAATGTTTAAATACAAAAATGAAATTTCAAAGAAGACGTAGTAAGATGAGATAATCGAAAAAAACTGTAAAATCAATGGAAATATGGAGAAGCATACACGCTTTAAAAGTTTTTGGAAGAGATTATTCCCGTCCTTGTAGTACAGTGCGGACAATGTAAGGAGCTAGTATTAAATTACATAGTCGTGACGTAACTATTGCCGTCTTTGTCTAGCAATTCTTTTAAAACGTTTATTTACTTGGCAATTTTTTAAGCTTTTGGAGTTTTTATAAAAAAAATATTTTATTGCAAGGACAGCAAACGATTTTTTTTTAGAGTATAATTAAATAAAAAATGGCATTCCTATTGAGTGTCAATGTACGTAACTTCAACAATGAATAAATGCATTGTGTAATATGCGAATAGCACGTTGGTGTATCAAGTTATCGCTTCTGGCATCGGTGTGCGTGTTACATGGTGTATGTTAAGTTACTGTTCTAGCCTGCACTGTGACTGTGATCAATCACTCGCATACAAATTTACCCGGGAACATTTCGGAAACAGGATGCAAGGCAATTCACTTTATTGCTTTATACATAACCATTTCTTCCTTTATGGATTCCTATTACATATACAGTTATCAGGTATCTGGATGCCTTTATATGGAAACACAATGCTTGTATTTCTGGAGGTGTACCTTATGGGAAAGTATTGATAATCAGTTATTTTACACTGTCCAAAACTCGAGAACAACCTACTCAGTTCGAGTAAAAAAATATGCAACAAATGTGCACTGTGCAGTTCCAAGATTCAATCAATACCTACAATGCAACCGGTTTATCTGCACGGGGTACTAAAGTTAATAAATGAGAAGATATTATTATTAATGTGCACTTATATCACCCCATGTACAGTTGGAACCTGTTAATCAACACTTTAAAAATAAAAACCAGCAGTTTAATAAACCTAAATGAAACACATAAAATTCAATGAACGAGTGCAGCACAAACACCAAGTTCAAGGGAACTTCAGTGTTTTCCATAAACATGTCGTGTTTACGTGCAATAAAGGCAATCACAGAACTCACGGTTTCGTTACGTTTCCCATTAGGATTGATAAACGTGAAATAATGACAGGGCAGACCGGTCCCTAGTTAAAAATGAAGTTCTTCTGTGTAGCAGATGGGATCGCGGCACCCATCTGGGTCTTGCGCGCGCGTCTACATTGCTTTCCCACGGCTTATTGAAAAACCAGATATATACCAAAGATATGGTCGTGCTTTACTATTAACTATTATAATCAGTGAGCGAGGAAGTACCTATCGATGATTGTACGCCCACTGGACGATGTGCCTCGAATAAACTACGGTTTAGTAAACAGTTACTAATTGGTCCAGTCGGGCCGCGCCGGTCGCAGCCGATGACATCCGATTACACAATCGGATGTTTATGGACAGATTTATATGAGATTGTATCTTGTTTCAATTAGATATGTAACTAATTGGATTAAATGCAGTGGTGAGATGTATGTCAACCACAGTTTCGGTGGGAAAGAATGTAGATGCTAATCGAAATATCAATAGACATAGAAATATATTCAAAATACACAATAAGAAAGAAAGACAATGTTTTATTTGGGACGCACAAATAAAAACAGTAATTAAAAAAAAATAACAAAAAAAAGGATCATTTAAAAACTAAAATATTAACGACCAAAAAGGCATTTCAGCATAAAGAGGAATATTAAAAAAAAATCGCATCGCTGGTATTCTGATAGGGCTTACTGTGATGCCACGGACACCTACGGACTCCGACTTAGATAAATTCCACTAGGGGATTACAAAATAAATAAAACAATAAAAAACATAACAAATATAAATAAAAACCGAAGCTATGTACAATAATTATATGAATCTAGTCACGCCATATGTATGTTGCGTATTAAATATATTATGAATCTTGTGTTGTTAATATATTCATGATATTGAAATTTATGTCTCCAGCTAGTTACTCGGTAGTGCAGTGATTATAGAAGCTTGTTGGCTGTCGTAAAATCATATGCATCGCTGAGATTTATGCTTTCCGCTGAACTTAACAGCTTTTTATAATAATATCTTAATTACGTTACGTTCTTGGGGATCTTAAAGTCATAATGCACTCCATCATGTGGCAACACCTTTAATTAATTGCATTGTATGGTGGGAAAAGTAATTTTCTAACTAGAAATACATATTCGATCATTAACTTTTGACTTTTAGTCACAATACCGTCATAAATATTTTATCATATCTATATTTGCATATATATGGATGTACAAGTTGTTTGAATATATTGAAATGGCTGCCCAAGTGCCCACCGACTATTGGTGACAGACTGCGTGTATTGTGTGGAACAGCAGAAAGCTTTCGATTCTACATTAGAGGTACGGGTCACGTCTTAAGGTACATCCAGACGTCACGCGTGCCGCTTCCGGCGAACACCGGCCTGTAATGACACATGTGCTGGCAGCACGGCCGGGGGCGGAGCGGTCGGAGCGAATGCTAAGCCCACATCGATCCATGCAAATTTAATAGATTTGCCTGCCTCATATACATGTGGGTATAACCTAAATTAATCTGACGGCTCACCGCGAGATGTTATGTAACGTACGTGGAGTAGGGCCTAAACTTTTGCCATCTGTTGAATGTTTTACTGCTGAACAGTAATTTAAAAGCTTTCTTCTGGTAAACAGTATAATCTATCATCACGCATTTTTTTTTTTTGGGAATTTAAATTTTCAAACAACTTCTCCCGCTCTGGGCGGAGCGGGAGGGCGTGCAGACTCTTACTGACTAAAACCCACCCGTGTTCCTTCCGTTGCCTGTACGTTGCCAGGGGCCACGGTATCGCTTTCGGACTTTCCCGTAACCCCGGCAGACATCTATCATCACCCTGTGATTTCGTTCGACCATCGTGCAGAGGTCCTACCTGAAAATTAATTTTTTTTCTTGTACATTTATAGGTCATACATTTATGTTCAAGTTTCGTCTAAAATATTGAAAGTCTAACCAATGGCTACCCCTTTCATATCCATTACTCGAATATTTAGCCCTGCTTATTGGCAAGGCCATGTTGGCGTAGTACTCTCCTCACTCACATTGTCTGTCATGCATGTCAGAAGTGTTCATATTAAATAGTTAGTGACCGCAAGCACGCTAGACTGTGCAATTACCGTCACTCGTCTACCAAGACCCTAAGATTATGTGAACCTTTCATCGATCGGAGGCATTCGGAAGTATTCGGAACTTAAGTTTATAGTTGCGACGACTACTAATAGTTTCATGAGGCTTTTGAACGCTGACGGGCTACGAGTTAGTTAACTGAAAATGGTTGAGTTAATAGCAAAATGGTAACTATGTGTTATATTAGACGAGACATACCTTCATAGTTGGAAACTCCGGGGAAGCATCTACTACTACAACATCAATCTGCCTAGCATTTTGCCAACTATGTTTGGGGTCGGCTTCCAGTCTAACCGAATGCAGCTAAATAACAGTATTTTACATGGAGTGACTGCCTTTTTGACAACCCAATTACTGGGTCTCACGATACCCCTTGGTAAGACTAGTTGTCAGATTTTGGAGCTTCTGACTACCCATAATGACTGTTAAACATCTACGAATGACAGCCGGGACCAACGGTTTTATGTGCTTTCCGAGGCACGAAGGGGTCTCGATATTTAATGGATGGTTACCTGTCCACGAACCGACCACGGCAAGCGTAGTTTAACCCTTCGATCGACCCGTGCGTCTGTTGTCATTAGCCACGAGCCCCTCATCAAGTATCTAACTACTACAACCATACCTATTTCCTCCGCCAAGCAGCATCGCTGAGTTCCGGTTTAAAAGGTGCCGCTATAATTACAGGCACGTGAGCCGCTTTGTCTCTGGGATAGGAATACGCCTGTGAGCCCTCTTACCATTAGGTTCTTTTTCGTGTGGCTAATAACTAACCTGGTGTCAGAATTCTTATACCGCACACGGACCTCTTACTTGGCTTCACATGCAGTTGAGAAATATCTCTCAGGTTTCCTCACGATGTTTTCCTTCACCGTTTTTAAAGCAAGTGATAATAAAAATAAACCTATACAATACGCACATGAATCCGAAAAGTCAGAGGTTGCCTTGGGTTCAAACTCGCGACCTATGACATGGCAGTCCGACGTTCACACCACTAGGCAATCTCTGCTCGGTGCAGTACTATTAGGTGGACAGTGAGATTAGTCTCTAAAAAAAACCGCTTTCTTCAATTCTGGTGCTTGAATATGTTGAGACTCGCAGTTAAATCATAGCCAATATTTAATATAATTTCCTGACACCCATAGATGCATTGAAAATATGTGTCAGTGGACGAGTTGTTGGTGCTATTAGAACAAATATAGATTGGTCGGCGCGTGACGGACAGACAAAGAGATTCAGGAGACGATCGTTCGAGTCGCAATAATGAACCACGCCCGCGCGAGCCCACCCTATTGTCGGCACACGCAGGGTTACATCTCCCCTCTTTGATGTTAACCTCTCAATCGAACCTATTTATAACCACTCTCCAAAACATAAAAATGTTCAACACATTTCAACTTTCGACCCTAATTTTTCTCTGCGGTCGAAAATACAAAAGGGTTCTTGATCGTGACAACCTTATTTCGTTCTTTAATAAGATTTTTTTCTGCAAACAGTGTTCTTGATGTTCCTGATGCTTGCCCAACAAGCAGAAAATTAAAAATTTACAAACAACCCCAAGGGATTCTGTTTCGAGAAATAATTTTCTGTTCCTTCAAGATTAACTTCGGGAGTTAAACAAAGTTAATGGGTAGAGTAAACACTATGAATAAATTAATGTAGACTTGTGGAACAAATAGCTTTAATCAATGGAGCTATTAAGTTAATTAATGGCATAAGGCTGAGGTGAGACTATTAGTATAATTTCACCGGTTCATCTACATAATATGGGAGGCAGTGATTCCTAGGCGTGTGGTTTCTTAGAACGCATTGCGAATGCAGTTCGTGGTACTGTTCCCTTTACGTTGAGCGCCGCCCGCTGTCGCACGCCCGGTTCCACGCGATCAAAATTCAACCCGCACATGCAACACGGTTCTACATTTTTTTCACATCTCCTTCATTCGACAAGTTAACACGTCGATTGGAGGATGTCGAAAAAACTTATACGATGTTCTCGGTAGCGGCGACTACGCGCTTCGACTGCATATAAACACTTACTTAGCACATTTCACAAATTATCATCTCCATGTTACCATCTTTGACATGCCTGACACATATCGTCCTCTGCGTTATAAGCTATACATTTTCAGTATAAGCTGACCTCTCATTTTATGGAAATCCTATACAATGCGAGATCATCTTATACTGGAAATGTATACTTGATAAGTAGCCGTGTGTACGCAATTAGAAGGTAATGATTACATTGTTTATGACGAGTATAAAAATTAAGCGACATATTAATATTTTGGTAGAAGCACGTCGCGTGAGCGACCGTCATCACAATAAATACATTTAATTTTACTATCGCTCATTTTAGTACCTTTATATGGCATGCATTAACGTGTAAATGAAATCATTACATGGAAGCGAAACCTTTGTTGTTAAATCACTAAAATCGCCATTGTGTTGAAGACAACAGCTGTCACGCGAAGCTATTGAGTTAGTTACTCTACATGCGCTTGCGCTCGCTGATTTTATAATAGGCAGTGCACTGTAATCCGCTGAAATTATAGCATGATGCGGAAAATTATACTGTCCTATGAAAGCTGAATTTGAATATAAGTAATTTTAGAGCATCCGTTGAATCAATAGCCTCTCCGACGCCTTCCATTGAACAGTGCTGATTAGAAGGTATTAATTAACAGTCTGTCGGGGACGCTGAACGTAGCATCAAAGCGAGCTCTTGATCATACGATTGTAATTGAGTCGTGAAAATTAACGTAACGAGTCGACCACAGCTGAAACATCGCTTTCAATGATACGCGACGTATTGTCTATGAAAGATTTAATCACCGCATCTAATGATCGGTTAATAGTGTGTTGTTTGAACGGTGTCAGCTTTAAATAGCGCGCGATGAAATATGCGTTTCGTTTTTGCCGCACTATACGAGTACATAACACAGTGAGTGTGACTAGACTATGGCTAAACCAACAATTTATTACTGCAAACAGGATATTCGGTTTACCAACTTACAGTTATTGCTTTGAAAGTAAAGTTTATAATTATGCATCCCTCGGTGAACATTTGCTTATTGTAACTGTTGAATAATATTTCCAAACTTATATCGAAGCGCCATATTAAAACCGAATGACGCGTCTGCGTGCTCAAAATGTAATTATACCAATGCCGTCGGCTAAAGTGAAGGCCGAATTTCGACCGGGGTGGCTTAAAATGAAATCCATCATTCGGCTGAGCTGTGGTGACGAGACGAGGAGGCGTGGTCCAGAAATACTCTGTGAACGCTCGGCTGGTTATTTCTGTCGTCCTCCATCGACAGGTATGCGTTACGCGTAACGTACGTAACTGTTCACACAATAGATTTTTGGCTAGTTTTAAGCGCCAGACATGTTTACCAAGCTCGTTAACGCAAGCCTGCAGCCGCAGACATGTTTGAACGCACAGCACTAAACACTAATTCACCACGCACTACAGTTAGCTATTTTTGTGCGTCGTAAATTTTATAGCGGTTATCGGCTCCGTAGTAACTGTTTAGCTAATGTAAATTTTATGTACGCACACTTTTCCTGTAATTTTTACGACATTGTGGTCAAATTACCGCATTGGATGGTACAATAAAATTTAATTGTTTCGGTTGAGTCATGGATTCGTAGTCTGGGTAACAAGTAACTGGCATTATTTTATTTTCGTCACGTCGCAATCCTATTTGATGGTTGTTTGTTCGGCTGTATTCGACAAAGGAGTTAGCGTGGTCCTGTCGGCCGACTTGCCGAGGATTATCCGGATAATGCCACAGCGTTTCCGACTGATGCCTCTTATCGCTCGAAGAAAGCCGCGCCTCTGTGTAAATAAGTAATAGAGATGCCGTGAATAGTCGAATACCGATTAATCGCCATTCCCTATGGCGAATAGTCGAATACTCGCCATTATTGCTCGTCATAAAAAAAAAATATAAAAAATTGTTTATTTATTCTCAAATAATAATATAGTTTATTTATTTATGAGGCAGGTTTGATCCCAATCGTGCAACTAGTTTTTCTGCACCACAATCTGCCCCTTTTGGACTTTAAATATTAAATGATTAATTAATAAATCTAACTAATTAACTTCAACATGACTGATTTTTAATATTTAATATATATATAACTTTTAATATTAATGATAATAATACTAAGTGTGTTTTGTTTTTAAATATTAACAAAAAAGTTTAGTTATTTTTAAGTCTAGTTTTTCTGTTCATTAAAAGTTTATTTTTATTTAGACAACTAATCGCCGAATGTCGAATAATATACACTATTATATTCGGTATTCGACGCATACCAAAAAAAAACCGAGTAATTCCGAATAGTGAGTATACGCGGCATCTCTAGTGAATAATATTCCTTCAGTATCATTGTACTATCGACCTTGGATTTTGCAACAGTTACGGACGTTTTCCTGTTTGTTTTTCTTTCATTATCATTCATGTTTTTTATCAGTTCATTGTTAGGAGTGCTAAGTTCAGTAGTTCTATGATAATTATCATTACTACAATTACTCACTTGTGACGCATATGACTTAGCGCCTCATTTAGCAGCGTAGGTTGTAAGTTCGCAAATAGCGCATTAGTAGCGTCAGATTCCTTCATCGCTTAGTAAGCCATAACTCAGATGACTCTTGCAAATTGCCCGAACGGTAATATTACAACACCTAATATATTTAATGCCTAGATGAACATGGAAATAAGTTATGGGCCACTCGTGTGTAGTGTAGCATCCCTAATATATTAGTAGTCAATTTAGTACAGTCACGTGCAAAATAACGTCTTTCCATGGTGATCTAATGCGAAATGAGAAATTCCAGTTCTAAGAAAATCCTAAGCATCGACGTTATAAAATAATAAATTCTCGACGACTCGAGTCTTTCTGAGATTAATTTCTTTTTGTTTCACAATTTCCTCCATCAAAAATCCACTCGGTAACATAAACTATCCTCTTTTCTTATATATCAAAAGACGCAATTAGCGACTTACACTAAGTAATCCCCTAGATGTGAGGATTACCGCAATGAAGGTTTTCATTAGAGGGAGCGACGGCTCAAATAAAAAGAGATGTAATTTCCTTCTCATGTCGAAACCGCGTTAATACGACTGAGGGTCGACGAAATCCTTTCTGGCCATCAAATTAGTCTTTACCTCTTACTACGAGCTCTCTATTAAGGATGTCATTAGTGACATTTTGATGTATCCGAGTGTATACTATTCAAAAGGTCATTTGCAAACATGAATGGTAGGAAAGCATTCGTGAGTAAAGAAATGAGGGTAAATAAATCAATCATCGCTTCGTGGTCGAAATGAGTTTATTTGTAACATTGGAACTTTACGAGTATTTTTGGTAGTGGTCTTGTTTTGCTACCGTCGGACCCGCTTGTAGGGATTAACAAATTATGTTTGCCTTAAATATAAAGCCGGTAACTACCTTTGCGTTAGAGGTGGGTTTGTGTTAGACGTGTCTTTGCTGTTTTTGATTTTATATTTGCTGAGCCACCTCTCAAAATAAAGGACACTTCAGGGGTCGAGCTATCAAAGGTTTTAACAGAAACGGTAATATTTGCTTGGAATCTGTTCCTGTAGCAACTTATGTCCCAAGTCTTCGTTCTACAGGTGACAAAGGGTCCAATTTAATATATTATAATAAGAACATGAGTTCTAGCAAATTATAATGGATATACGTATAACATATACATTCAGCCGTCGTCGCCTGTCCCGACACAATAGATCGTTACAGACGTCGGGCGACACTTCCGTATGTATATAACACACTTTTAATATAAGATCCTCCATTATTCTTTTTCTGAATGTTTGCCTAGCGCAGCTGTCGACATCACAAACTTGTGAGTTTTCTTCGACAAGAAAACTCGCTTTGTTTCCTAAACATTGACAAACTACTTAATCCACTTGAATATATATCCATATGTCTAAACAAGTTCCCTATTTTGATAACAATATTTTGTATCCTTTTCAGAACCGTACACAAAGCAAAAACATTTTATTTTCGCAACAACTGTGTTCAGATAGGAGCGGTTTAACTGGCTCGGTTCTGTATACGGAAGAAGAAAATTGAAAACAAAGTTTGTTGGTTTTGCAATCCAACACGCGTGGAAAAATGGTATAACTAGCAAAGCAGCAATATAACTTTTGTTGGCTTGCACAGCGAGACCGCGCCGTTTTTACCAGCTTTGTCTTTCATAGAAAGCAAATCTCATTAGTCTTCGTCGCGACTGAAAGACTCGACTTGCGCTTTGATACTTACATTTTCAACCGTATTATGAAATTACCGCGACACTCATTATTTTAGAATTTCAAAGGACACGTGATAGATGTGAAATGTTTGGCTTCGTCTAAGTTAACTTGCATCCTTCGTTTTATGTCATGGTCGTGTGTTGTTGCATTTTCAGTTTAAGGTAATTGTAATAGATTTGAAGAGCGTTTCATCATATAAATAAACTAAACTTCATAAAGACTCGTGCAAGTACCTATTAAAAATTCAGTAACACCAGAGCAAAACTACTCATTTCAAGTTTCTACATTAGTTTTGCGTGTTTTGGAGCTAATCATCCGAATCCGCTTTTCCGAATGAATACGTCCTGTCGCACAGCGTGAATGATTGTTATTTTTGTGTTCTTTCAACACTTTTTCAACGATGCTGTACCAAAATATCAAATGAAAAATAGCTATCTATCTAATGTTTAAATTTGCATGTCTGATTCTAGACTAAATAGCCTACTGACGTCATAGTGAATGCCAGTCTTCGGTGTGAATATTTAAAAGAAGACAGTGCGACCGCGATGCGCTAAAGCTTTTCAAAAACAAATGATTTACTGCAGGCCATCTTTAGGTGTTCGGGCTGACGTTGGTCGTATCGATCGATCAGTACTGCCATCATGTTTTTGTTCAATAAATAATGATCGTGCTTCTTTGATTTACGTTAATGCGGGGCACATTTAAGCTATTTTACGATGATTGGGTTGTTCATAAAAAAACATTGTTTAGTCTCCCCGCAGCACACACGATATTGGTATTAGAAACAAGATACGTTCTAACGCAACATTTTTGTGTCCGGAATTTAGATCGGCAACGAGATAATGTGTAACGGCTGTAATATATTGGGAAGGTTGGCAGTATTGTTGTTAAGCGTTAGCTAATTCAACGCGTGGCGTCGGGGGCGAGTGGTGTGTTGCTGGCATTCAGTCGGTGAATGAACCGCTGTGTGAGCTCGTTCGCGCGCGTACATGTTCACAGGGAAGTGGCGTATTGCCAATCCGCGCTCGAATATCCTACGGGAGCCATTATCGTCACACTTTGCCTGTACTACTAGCTAATGGACAATAACATTTGTCAGCGTGTCGCTGCGATGCGCTCAGCAAACGCTGATAGCGCGTCATATTTGTAAGAGCACGGAGCTTTTGCTACGCTAAGCAATTTCCCGTTTCCCGTAACACGAATGAATGAAATGAATGTTTTTATTTTCTCTTATAATAAAAATAAAGAGATCGTGTTTCGCAATAAATGTGTTACTCATTTATTACAATAAACGGTCACTTCGTTTCTCTTCACCGCAATACAAATAAAAACGCACACTTTACAACGTTAATATTGATAAAGATTAATATAGTACTTAATGGTTATTTATTTTTATTTCAAAATCTCCGAGCCGCAAAAATAGTCCTAATGTTGAACGTGAAAATGTGGCTTTATGCCAGAATGAAGAAAAACATTTGTGAGGCAGACATGTGTAGGTAAACAAAACATAAGTGGCTTGACACCATCATAATCGTTTCCTACGTGTTTGCATAAATCGTCACGTTGCAATGAACATATTCATGAAAAACCAATTTGCACCTTTAATCATGAATAGGTAATGATTACTTCTAGATCTTGGTCCCATTACTGCATCTTGTATGGAAGTTGTTATTGGCAATTAATTCCTAGGTAATTTACAACGAATTACCGCATAAAGAGCCGTGAAATTAGAATGACAGTATAATAAACCGCGAGTAATAAACAGAGTTGTATCGACAAGGTGTAGCGTGGCCGCTTGCCAGCCACGACTCTGTATCTTGATTAAACGCACGTTTGGTATAAACCCTCGCTTCGCCGCCAAGCCGTCTGAAGGTATACCTCTTCCTTCTATGGATAACTACGGTAAACACATGCAAATCGAATTTTTATCCTTGTTGTTTCATTAAACTGGTTCAACTTAGGGCTCAGACAAACAACATTTACGTGGCGTTACATAACAATGTATCAGCGCTATTGGCATCAAGATCTGCATGCACGCGGAGATCGTTTGATGTCAATTACACGTGGAACGCGGCGGGGCTAATACCGATTATCCAATAATATCAAGCGAAACGCCAGCGATCGGCGTGCCAACATCGCTGCGGTATTGTAGTTAATCAAAGTAATTTATGCTCCGATGCATAACGGGTTAATCTGTTCAATAGAATATGAACGCTACGGTATTATGAATACTAAGCAAGGTTAACAAGATTGGAGCGTGAGAAATTATTGGAAAGCTGGAGATTCAATTCCGCGGCTATCGGCTATCGGGATCAGTGACTAGTGAGCGTGGTCGTCGCGACCTATCTGTGACTTCATGCTTCGCTTAACGCAGCTCTTCAGCGAACATTGTGTTCTGTCTCCCTCACGATTTATATTCAGCCAACGTGAAATATTTGCGTCCATTTTACTTTCCGTAAATTCGACCTTTGGATCTTCACTTTACTGAGATGCTGTGACTCAACTCTCGACCTTTTAAGGTAACTTTAGACGATGAAGTTGTTACTGAACTATGTTGCATCTTCAATAAAAAAACTTGTGCTTTCTCAGACTCTCTGAGGATCGCGTTTCAACTTTTAACAAAGTACTTTTTATAATTTATATGCTCAGGCATGATTTTAAAGAACTGTGTACCTAGTTCCTGAAAAAGGATAAGTTGCAACAGCGAAGTTATACCTACATCGATATTAAAAGATTAATTAAGTAGATATGTACTAATATCGTACCTAGAATCCTAGATACGATAATTATCACATAATATAGCCAACTATATTTTTCTCCAGTTTTCACCTTACCTACTATAGCGGTGGTATCTGGTTGCTCAGTTTGTTTATAAACCCCTTACTAAGTTTTCTTGTTTGTCCTCAGATGTGGTCTACACGCTGACTTCACGGAGCTGACTGCGTGTGTGGGAGGGGAGCTGGACAGGCATGAGGGTTCAGCAGTGCATCGACGGTACTTCTACATCACGCTGTTACGAGAACCTGTGTCCAGGTAAGATTTTCGGGAAATTACTAGACGGTTCTGGAAGAATTGGTCTTCTAGCTATATCAGTTGGGAAGGCAAACGTTCTGTGAAGTACTACCGCCATATCTGCCGTGTATAACTCCCGCGAATCAAGCGTTAATTTTGTCCAATTTAAAGGGTAAGTTGTCCGTTGTCAATACGGGAATATGAGACTTTTCTGATATTGCACAAGCAGTAGTTATAGATGGCGGTGTCCCAAAATTCACAAGGGTTTTTGGACTAAGAACATTTTTTGGACGTCCCTAAATCATATGTATCGAAATTGTAGCTAAAACTGAAACAGTTTAGGTGCATGGTTAGGTATTATAAAACATGAGCAAGCTTAAGATTCAATTTTATACCTATACATAGTTGCTTTACCAGTAAGTGGTGCGCAGTGCGCTTGATCCTATTCTCATAATTACATTACTGTTGAACGCGTAGCCTTAAATTGGATCGGTTCACGGTACTAGCTTAAACCTGCGAATAATGTTCCACATACCCGGTTCAGCTTACTTAATTACAGTTTACTTGCTTATGTGCAGCCTTTAATAGCATATACTTTACTTAGAGCTGCTGTGGGGCTGTAATTGCGTTTAATGCAATACCAGTAAATTTTGCGTTAACGTTCGCCTGGGATTTTGTTCTTTTTTTTAGAATATTTGTACAGTATGTGGTGGCGACAATGTAAGGTCTGTACCTAAATGAAAGAAGACAGCAGAATATTTGTGATAAGTACATGAATTCGTGATATTTGCACTTGCAACACGAAAATGATTGAATTCGTGTTCGACTTTTTGTTTGCGTTTCTGGACCCTGTTTACCTCATTATGTCTGAATCGACAAAACAAATTGCTTGCAAGCAATAGATGGGGTTTCCGATATGCACCCTACATTGTGTTTGACATAGAGTTGAAAATCCCAGTTGCAAAGTGGTCTTCGTGAAGACATATTAATTTCGCTCTCAAAAAGGGAAAGGTCCATATTTTTTCTAAAATAAAATGGCACAATTTGATAATATTTGATTGATTAAAAGCCCTTATATAATAAAGATGTATAGGCAAGTTAAAAGGAAGTGACACGGCCCATTAAATCCTAGTTCCCCGTGGGTCGTAATTTAGCGAGCTTGATAATAAGCTGTGTTCGAGAGCTGTCACCGACCCTCGTCAATATTTTCGTTCAGAAAGCGCTTACACGATTGGACAATATTTTTATTCCTTACACGTAAAAAAGTTAATGATATTTTTACTAGACTATGTTGAACTAGTTGGGGCACTCGCTTCCCTGCAATAAAAATCGAAATAATCAAATCTGTGGGAGTTAATTCGGGAAAAGGGACGGAAATGTGTAACAGGAAGCCGGGGAAGTGCGCGCTATTTGATTTGACCAATGAGCGCGCGCGGTGCTTGAGTTGGCCGTCAGCTGGTATCAACCCATTTTCCGAGAGGTTGTTAACAGGATGATGACGGTGATGATGATGAATATTGTTTATATCATATATACGTCAGGCAAGATGTCAGATGTTACACATCATATGCGGCTACTGCAAGGCTCGCTCGTTTTTTTTTGGTGACGTATGTTCTACCGCAGAGCTACTAAATAAGTATGTAAATTATGTGGACCCCACAACGCGATGGATTACTGTTCGAAGTTAGACTGGCCAACCAAAAGTTTCAAAGCTTCTAAAATTGTTCTCTAATTATTAACGTGGATTAAATATGTGTAAGCGGGTTTTAATTTGATCGTTACTATACATAATGACTTATGTTAGATCATTTTCGACGTTTTTGAATAACGAATTTATTAATGGAGCATTAAAGGTAATAAGGGCTATTTTGTAATGAGTATAAACCAATTGTTGGAGTACTCAATTGTCTTCTTTTTAATTCGCCTTTTCCTTTGTCTAAAGGGCTGCCTACCTTTATAACAATAAGGTTTCTTGTTTCGAAATTCTTAGCGGCACGGCAGGACAATAGCCGGGAAATACCGAAAATTCTGTTCCTTTACTTTTATGGCTTCTAATCATTGACCTTTGCTACTCCTTTAGGAGTTACAGGTATCCCTGATTTTGTAGTTAGTGTATTGTATGAGTTTAACGTTGAAAATATGAAAGAAAGAAAGAAAGAAGAAAGAAAGAAAAAAAAAGGTTTATTTGTCACAGAGACACGTACATATAAATAACAAAAATATAAACAACATAAATATTTGGCAGCTGCACGTCATGACTGTGACAAGAAGGCTTCCACTCAGCATAATTCTGTGCTATGAGGGACCCACAGCACAGCGCTGATTTTCAGTGGTCACCCGAAAAATACGTACGGACATCAAGTCAGTAACTAGATATGAATGAAATAAGAAAAAAATCCAGTGTGTAAATATGATTCAATCAGTGTTCTGTCTCGCTCCCACCCTCACCGTCGCGTCGCCTGCGCGCGCGCTTGTTATTTAAAAAGTACAGCAGTTGCATTTCACTATTGCGTCTATGAGCGTGATGACTATGATATATATGATGAATATGATGTTTTGTCCAGATATTTGTCGGAGTATCGGCATGTGAAGCGAGGCGCCACGTGGAAGGGATCTCGGCACTGGTGTCAAGGAAGAACTGCTACAGGTAAATAATATTGATATTCATAAAAAATTATTACGTGGCAGAAAGAAATGGTACTCTAGATTTGATAGGGAAAGCGTCAGACCGCGGAGTA
This sequence comes from Xanthia icteritia, assembly GCA_949128155.2. NCBI lineage: Eukaryota > Metazoa > Arthropoda > Insecta > Lepidoptera > Noctuidae > Xanthia > Xanthia icteritia. The sequence continues at coordinate 14,961,048 of OX421934.2, read as the reverse complement.
TGTAGGAGTAAAATCCCGCGCTTCCGACTCATGGTAGCAGGATGTACACCGTAGGATTTTGGCCGGTAGGAGTCCGAAATCACCTTGTCCGTTCTTCCACACTGAGGACATCTATGAGGATTACCGCACAAGAAAAGGGAAGAGCGTCAGAAAAATTGGCGAGGGTTTCCAGTGATTTTAGCTGGTTGATGTCCGATAAAACCCCCCGAAAGAAGGATATCCGAGTCGTTTTCTAAACGATCACAAAAGCGGAGAATGTCTTAGAAATAGTGAGACTTGATTGTGCCACAAAAGGCTACAATAAATGAATGTGTTAAGAATTGAAAAATTATACATATCCTTTATTATTTTATTGCCGTAAGAGAACTACAAAGAAGGGTCATTTCAATAAAAGATCAGTGAATGAACGAAGTTCAGTCGCTTACTTGACTTCTGTTGTGGCACCCGCGCTTTATACATGAGTAAGTGAAGATGACTAACACGCCGAAGGCGTCACCAGTATTAAATCATTAGTAGCTACTAATAACTTTACGCCCTTTTGAGTTCTATAGTTGAATTGCATGTGCTTGCTGATGATAGAAAAACGTACGATAAATCTTGTTGGAATGTTTGTCGTATTGCTTAATTTATCCTATGATCTTATTAATTTAGTTTTAATGGCTATTTTGAAATACTAAATCTACTTAATAAAAATCTTAAATTACATTCACTGACAGACAACGCGCAGTCTAAGCCGCTGGGCCTAGAAGCATGAAATACATTGCACAACAGGTCCATATACATAATTATAGCGAAAGTGAGAACTAAGGAAGGATTATCAAATATTCATCGCATAATAATTTGGGATGAAAGTTTGTATGGCAGTTCGTCATTTTTGACAATGGGAAATCCCATCGGGCACATGGGTTGCACATAACATCAAAGTCAAAGTCAAATAATTTATTTCAATTAGGCACAAAAAAGGCACTTTTGAATGTCAACATTTAAATAATAATTGATTCTTGTTGCCCCTTACAAAAGGTAGTTTTCGTATGGAGAAGAATGGGCAAGAAACTCTACCGTTATGATATCGATATACATATAATATGACACATGATATCAATATAGAAAAAATATACTTTATAAAGGTTCCGTCTTAAATTTACTGTCGAAATTCTAATTCCTCATCTCTTGCTTGCCTTTATTGACCGGCTGGAGTGAACACTGACGAGGAACAGAGCTCCCACCTCATTCTTAACTTTATTGGCCGGGTTGAGTGGAGATTCGCAAGAGCAAACGTGTTCGGAGGAAGGAAGTATTTCAGTAAGATTCTGGTAGGGATCTTGACCTTACTTCCGGGATTGTCCTGAAAGCCGTGGAATACCTCTCCACTCCTCAAGCACCTCAGGAGATGTTGCCCCCTTGTCGCTACGTCACTCGGTGCTAGCGACCGTTTCCGAGAGCCCATTATTGAATGTGCAAGTCACCCCCTAGCACATTATCCGTGTATACAAGTGTCTAGTTACATTGGTCAGGCAGGGGACATAGCGCTTCCATAGTTCAAGGTACCTAATCCACTATAGCTACCCAAACCCATAGCCCAATATATTTTGATTGCATGTTCTGCAAAAGTCTTGCACCAATCGGGGGTTGTCCTTGGGTGCACTTGCATAGTGCATACAGGGATAATCGTCGATTGGTGCCTCCGCCCAAATGGCCGAATGTATTTTTCAACTTCGGCTAAAACCGTTTATCATTCAAGAACCATTTTATCGCACAAAACCACAAGCAAGGCATTCGTAATAATTAATAGTTGAAATTATTAAAACACTACTTCGGGGCACTTGAATGAATTTAAATAAATAAATTATTCATTCTGAACTACTTCTCGTATTAATTAACATCTTATACTTTATCATTCGTCGAGTCGTGGCTATTTAATTAGGCTAGTAAGTAGGCTATTTTCATCACGCTGCGACATATAGGAGCCAAAAAAAACAAAAAAAGTGAAATAACGATAATCGAAAAAGAAGTAACGGGGCACAGCTACAGGATATATTTTATCTTAAAACAATTTATTTATTTATTTATTTTTCAACAAATTTACATTTTAAATACACGAAAAAAAAAACAAACTACATTCCACATCAATCACGCGGATGAAGTAGCCCGCCGAAGCTAGTTATTCAATATGCGGCAATTGTGATAAAATAATGACTAAATTATAATAATATTAAACATCTAATATAGCTTTCCAAATATTTTTTGCTGAAAATAAGACTATTTCGTGAAAATATGAAGATTTCTAGCGAATGTAATTTCGAGAGCTACATTGACGGATCCCTCTTAACCGCTTATTGCGCGTTCCCCGCGCCATATGTAATATTGTAGTCACCTATAAATTACACCAGTTTATGGCCAGCTATGTCCTGTATTAAATTAAATGTATTATTACATAGATCATGTTTCTATCGCTAGACTTTAACCGTTTATAATCTATTTTATCGTTGCTGCTATCTGTCAAAGTACAGGCAATTACCGTCCAGGGGCATTATAATAAAATTGAACTTAATATCGGAATTACCATTAAAGCCTTCATTTAAAATATAGTGCTCTTTGGTTCGTTTTGAGACGGATGGAAAGTTTTTAATGCTGAAATGCACAGCGGTAATATTTACGGAACCTACCACTCCAATTCGGACTCAATTCGTATTCCAGTTCCGAAAAGGTTGAACTAACTTGAAAATACTTGAATGACCAATCTCAAAAAGGAGGAATTTCTCAATATGAGCGCGTGTATTTTTCTGTTCGATGATTCCCGTTTCCGCGTTTGTATAAAATGGTTCATATTTATAAATAAACACGCTATAGTTTTCTATAAATATTGCCTATATTAGTGGGATCCATATGGCCCCATACATGCTATCCTATTGATCTCCAAGGCCCGTTTGAACACGTTTATAAAAAAAATCTCTAGTAAACATTTTCTTACCTTTGCTTTTGGCTAGCGTGTTATACAAGGTATCATTTTTAATTACCTCTTCCGTATCTTCACACTCTGGCGACTCTGACACGGAATTTAAAGCTGTGTCAACACTGATACGTTTCGGGGTTGCCAGTATTCAGTAGTAGATAATGTATTAAGTTTAAGAGGGTGTAAGTTCGGGGTAAATTGGAAGCAAAGATCAGAAAGGTTGACCCCCAGTAATGTAGGATTAGTGGTCAAGGAGATCGAGGGTAAAGTTACAGATTGGCTCGTGTTTTAACATGTTTCAGAGGAGAACCTTGATAACTCTTTCCGTACACTGAAAAGTACGGATAAAATAAATGAAAAGGGAAAAAGCCATTTATTTTCAATTTTACTTTATGTAACATTTCTGAAGCGTTGCCTTAAATGGGTTTATTCACACCCATATATAAATCACGATATGACGTTATATTCATGCTGATACAAAAATGTGTGGAGAATATGAAGGTGTCAGCGATTTGTTCTCGATTTCATGAGATATCAGGACGAACTCGTTATACAATAAAAATAATTTCTTATCTCTTAATATTTATAGTTATTGCCATAATATTTATAATGTTTTATTAACGTGACGTGAATCTGCATTGAATTTTATACTCATAATTATATTTGCTATATAATAAGATGCAGGGTTTTCATACTGAAAGTATATTGTTATTACATGCTTTTACTTGCTTCGTTCGTATGTTTCTCGTTACTTTCTTTGTCGTCAATTTTTCAAGAACTTGAGGCATCCGATTGAGCTGAGACTTGGCATAGGAATTTTAAATTCTTATATTGCGCTGGCAACGCAAAAATATGATACCATGAAGCTGGTCTGATGATGAGCCCGAAGGTAGCCATAGGAACTCGTCAACTAAATAAGATAGCGTCGTTGTATTTGAACTCGATGTTTTGTTTTTCATTGGACTATAGATTCTTGAAAACTTTTCCGATTTCGTTTATCGACTAAATTCGGTCAATAAAATCGGACACAACAAGTTTTCTATTGAACTAACTAAAGTTATAATATAAAGATTGATGCGCAGGATCTAGAACTTGGGCATGGCAATATAAATTGAGAAAGTCTCAATAAAGATCGAGGTTCTAGAATCTAAATCTCCTAAGCTTGTGGGCTGTGGAGTATATTTGTACCAGCATGGAAATAAACAATTATGATTCATAATGGGTTAGGCAGAGGTACACCCACATTTCGCCAGTTATGTTTATGACCAATGTAACAGGGAGCGAGCCTATTGCCATACACCGGGCACAAATCCAGACTCCAGGCTGCTAATGAGGAATTCCAGTCGGGAAAACCCTGTCACAGTTTTCCCGACCCGGGAATCGAATTTAGCATCTCAGCAGTGAGCAGTAGCGCCTGTGACCCCTAGCCTATTGGTTGGCAAACTAATAGTCAATAGAGCCAAATATCAATACTATAACGACTAAGATTTCTTACGAGAGCCAATCCTTTCTTAATCCATAAAACTCCTTTTTCAATCCACAAAGCGTTCTAAAATTAACTTGCTAAGAAGTGGGACGCCTTCATCATCATCATCATAGCGGCTGTAATTGAAGGTATCTTACTTATTAACAAGTTAACCTTGAAAAACTTTGAAAGGTACCTACAGTAAATGATGTCCTGTAATATACCTATTAAGGCGGAAAAAAATAATTGAAATATAGTTTGAATTTTGAATAAAACTTGTTATCTTGCATCTTGCTTAATGACTGAAACCTCGACCCCCGCGAGTATCTACGCTCGCACTCATCGACATTTGTACAGAGCCGCACTCTGTAGGCCAAAGAGCCGCATGCGGCTCGCGAGCCGCGGTTTGCCGACAACTGCCCTAGACCAACGAAACCAGCCATCTTTCTCAAATTCGTCGACCGACTAAATTCGGTCAATAAAATCGGACATACCTAAGTGTTTTATTGAACTAACTAATGTTATAACTTTAGTTATCTGCCATTGCTTATTTTTAATCTTATATTTTTAATCGTTTTTGATTATTATTTTATTTTACATTGTTCTCACATATAGAAGCAACAAAAGTAATGTACCCAGGATTTTGTAATTTCTATATTTAAAAGAGTGTCCTTGGAGTTTCTTGCCCGTTCTTCTCCATAGAGATCTACGTTTTGGAATGGGCAACTAGCTTCAACTTTCTGACTAACTGACCGACTCTTTGACAATTCAAAAGTGCCTGTAAATGGTTTAATTGAAATAAATGCTTTGAGTTTGAGTTTGAGTTTAGTATCTAGAACTTGACCATCGCAATTTATTTATTTATTTTTATATTATATTTATGTAATTGTACTTGGCCGTAATGTTAATAAACGGCCAAGGCAAATTACATTAGTTAAAGAAAAACATGCTTAGAGTGAGCAGTACTACAAAAAAAATACAAATATACCTGTCATACTAAACAACTATATTATACAAAGATATTGCGAAAAAACGGATAATTAGACAATGGTGAAAACATTTCTGTGAGCAACTTGGAATTAGCGGTTAGTTACAGTTCTAACCTAACCTAACCTATTTCACCCAGTTCAAAATGACGAATCATACAATCTGCCGCAGAAATGATTTCACCATTGTCTAATTATCTAGTCGCGTGCAGGGTTTTCGCGAAAATTCGAATGATCAAATCATCTCACGACATTATATAAATCGAACAAGTCTTAATAACGATCAATGTTCTAGAATCTAAATCATCTAAGCCTGTGGGCTGTGGGGAATGTTTACTAGCATGGAAGTGAAGAATTATGATTCAATACTTGTTTATACCTATGGAGTAACTATGCACTGTGAATGGACGCAGAGAAAGCAAACATGCGTGACTACGATCGATTCTCGTCACAATTAAATCATCAGCTGTAAACATTAACATTAATTAAATGTGATAAACAATAAAAATATATGTTGTTGCGTGCGGGAATCCATCGGTTCGCCATTTTGTTTCCCCATCTATACATGTTATTAATTAAAGTCACTCTTTGTGTCTGTCTGTGTGGCCGCGCTGTTCTTCTAAACTAGGCAACAGATTTTAATGTGGTTTTCACCATCATTTAGAGAATTTATTGCGGAAGGTTTATACACCGTGGAATCATAATGGTTGTTTTTCCGCAGCGAAATGGTTTTGTCTTGGTAATACAATCGTTATATAAACAAATGAAATATTAGAAACAATTTTGAAAACAAATTTTGTGTTGTTGCGTGAAAACTAGTTTATGCCGTATCACCACATGCGAGAGTTTATTTTGCTTTGAACATTTATGCATCGCTGTTCCCTTTGTCGGCGGCGCGTGTGATTCGAGTAGTACCTACAAGTTATCTGTTACTATTGATTCTCACGTTTTCCAGTTGATGTTAAATTATTTTAAAACAAAAACATCTTTATTTTTTTACTTTTTCTCTATGTTTCGAAAGTACACTTTATGGCAAGTTGTTCTGCCGCGGGAAAACGACCATTAAGATTTCACGGTGTATACATAATACATTATAAAACTGCCTAGTTCTGTTGGTCTAGTGGTCGCAAGCGCCACTGCTGAGCATGAGGTCTTGGGTTCGATTCCCACGTCGGGCAAAGTGATATTGGGTTTTTTCATTAAGAATTTCAAAGTAGTAGCCCGGAGTCTGGATTTGTGCCCGGTTGATGGCAATAGGCTCGCTCCCTATTACATGGGACTTAAACATAACTGGAAAAATGTGAGTGTTCTAGGCATACCTCTGCACAACTCTTCGGGGATTACAGGCGTGATATTATGTACATTATTAAACGAACCATCGAAGAAGTTCATATCTATACACCGTAAGGACTACTTCTGCTTGCAGCGCTCGGCCGCTATAGAACCGGGGCGGTAACAGATGTGGTCATCGTGTTCATGGGATTTTGTTTTCAAACTGCTTAGATATGAAGTTTTTTGATAGTACATACTAACTTCTGCCCGAGACTTTGTGCGCGAGCCTATAACCTTCCTCAAGAATTGGGCTAACCAATGTAAGAAGATTTTTTCAAATCCGACTGGTACTTCCGAAGATTACCCCCTACATACAAACTTAAAAACAAACAAATTTTACCTCTTTATAATATTATTATTAATATTAGTATAGCTATAGATGAAGAAATCTCGATGTTTTGCCGTAAAAACCATGCGAATAAGGGGCGGATCGCTAGTAGGTATTGATAAGAATGTGTTTTTACGCCAGCTTTGATATATTGATATTTTGTTCGTGAAACCTTTCATAAAAAAATGTTTCCATTAACTTAGGTTTGTTCGACCAGTGTTGATTTTGGTAACTTTAAAATAAGTTTTTATGTTTGAAGTTTTTATAGGATACTATATTTTTGATGTCTGTTGTTCTTCAAGCCTTTATCTTTGAAAGTTTTTTTTATTTGGTATCGTCGAAATATACAGGGTCAAATTAAAATCGCTAGCAAAACTTGACAGACGTGGTGGATTTCGATATCTTATGAGCGTTTATACAGAAAGTGGGCAACATCGCAAATAACTGTCAAATATTTCGCTGTTTTGATTAATTTGGCAATATTACTGTATGAAAATAAGAAATATGGCTAACTAGTGAACTAGAATATTAATAATGAATTGCAATTATAACACTGAATTTGTTGTTGTAACCGTTTTAGGTGTGTTACCCAAAAAAGGCATTTGGAAAGTTTCCAAATACTTTTTTTACATCTAATACTAAATATTCGGTGTTACGATATTAATTATTGCATTTCATAATATAATAAAAATATAATATAATAAAATAAAATAAATATTTTAGTTCACTAGTTACCCAAATTTCTTATTTCCATACAGTAATATTGCCAAATTAATCAAAACAGCGAAATATTGGGAGCTATTTGCGACGTTGCCCACTTTCTGTATAAACGCTCTTAATATAATAAAACAAAAAAAAAAACATTCGGGTCAGTCTTTGGGGACTGCCGATAGAAGTGTTTCACGCTTTTTGTTCACCCAAAAAGTACACATAATATATACACAGTATACATATAGCTCATGGAAAGCGTTCGGTGACGATGACGCGAGTTCTATGATTTTTGTTCACCCAAAAAGTGCTCAATGCGCCCAAAGAAGTTTTTACTTCAAAAAAACTTAAGACCTGATGATTTTTTTTGGGGTCAACTACCGCTGTTACTGTTGTTACTTGAAGTATCAGTTGAGAAAATCTGTTTTTTTAAATCATGTTTAGATTTGAGATACGATATATATATCGATAGGAGCTCGTGGCTAGGTAACAGCCGCTCAGATCAATCCATCAGGTTAAGCTACGCTTTCCAGGGTTAGTCCGTGGATGGGTAACCATCTTTACATACCGAGACTCCTCCGTGCCTCGGAAAGCATGTTAAGCCGTTGGTCCCGGCTGTCGTTACGGGTCGTCAGAAGTCCAAAAGTCTGACAACCAGTCTTACCAAGGGGTGTCGTATTACCCAGTTACTGGGTTGTGGAGGTCAGATAGGCAGTCGCTCCATGTAAAATACTGATATTCAGCTGCATCCGGTTAGACTGGAAGCCGACCCCAACATAGTTGGGAAAAGGCTAGGCAGATTGATATGTTCAAATATCGATACTCATCACGTCTGTTAAGTTGCGCTAGCTAATTTAATTTGACCCTGTATTGGAAACTAGCTGCGGCCCGCGGTTTCACCCGCATAAGTCATGATCCCGTAGGATTGTCGGGATAAAAAGTATCCTATGTTTTAATCCAGGTTATGGTGTACCCATGCCCCAAATTTCATCTAAATACGTTCAGCCGTTTTAGCGTGAAAGCGTTACAAACAAACAAACAAACTCACTTTCGTATTTATAATATTAGTTAGGATTGAAAATCAAGCCAAGTAAGAGTAGCATTTGAGTAAGGGCGAATTTCATCAATTAGTCTAAACGGGATCATCACGTGTAGGTTAACCGCTTTCAACAGCTGTCAATGTCATCGTTGGTGGGGTAAATTGTCACTGACAGCTCTTGAACGCGGTTTAGATGTGCAAATCGCGTTTAGTTTCATTCGCCCTGACTCACAGTCAGTTCGTAACATGATTATACTTCAATTCTGTCATTGAAAGCTGAATAAATTCCCTTCAGATGGACATTTCATTAGTGAGACAAAAAGACATTTATAGTTTAAGCCAGACAGTCGGATATCATAATATTCATAGTGTGATGCCCGTCTATGAATACATCAGCTCGACTTCACTATGCGTGTTTTAATTATAACCGGGAGACACTAATGGCTAATTAGTAACCACGATGTAATAAGGAATGAAGTGATAATGTCCGTCAGGCGCCAAGGCGGTAGCCAATGAGAAATAAGTCACATAAAACGAATGGCCAATGACAGACATTTGTGTCCTCACCATGTCAATGCCTATTTGGTTACTGGTTATGGTCAGCCTGAATTATCCCATGGCAAAATACTTCCCCGTACTGTTTTTTTCCGTGGGGAAATCCACATAGAGACCCGTCGTCTGTTGAAGAGGGTTATGTTGAACTCCTACCGACTAAAATCCGACGGTTCTTTGAGTTGGGGGCCGGCAATCAATGGCCCACATTGATTCTGAACTGAAATAACTAGAGCAAAAACCTAAAGATTTTTCTGTCCACAGGTGCGGAGGTACCAGCATGTTACTCCGGCGACTCCTGGCGCGGTGTGACCCTTGAAGAGTTCATGACCTGCCCCTGGAACCTGGCGAACAACCGGCAAACTCGCATGTTAGCTGATTTAGCCCTGGTGGGGTGCTACAATGGAACTCTGAAGCATCGGACTGCTGAGACAGACAGGGTTCTCCTCGCGTCTGCTAAGAGGAACCTTGCTGCTATGGCGTACTTCGGGCTTACGGAGTATCAGAAGGTAAGCTAATTTATTGTTTAATGAGCTTTTCAGCTTCATCTTCTTGGTAGAAGATGATAAAAGGATGAAGTCCGCACGTTTGGCGGCCGGTGATTTTGTAGTAGCGTACTCAGCATGACCTTATCAGCCAGCCAGCAAGGTATTCTCGCCTAGGGTCCGTCAGAACTATGAATACATTTAAATATCGCTATCGCCATGGGGGCTATTATGATATGATGGTCTTATTCCAATCTTAATGAATTTTAGTACATAATACTGTAGTGGATCTGAGCTAGATCTGTTATAATACCTGATAAAGCATACTTAAACAAATACAACCACCAAATCGTACTGAACGAATTATAATTAGCTCAGTACGATTTGGTGGTTGTACACTGCACGAAGTTGAACTTATCAGTAAATCCGATCACATTTACAGCCGATACGACTGTTCAAATGACAACTAATTGCAAAATTTTGTGCTGCTCGGCTCCATAACGAGATATCGTCGTATCGATAATCACAATCTATAAACCAAATAGGATTTGTTCAATGTTTGCTTTGCACTTCTGAAAACGTTTAAAGCGTTAGTTAATGTAACGTCCCAAGGATTAGATTTGGGAACATTTGTTTAAAATCCCAATTGTAATTTATATTCAGCAGGAATAGCTAATGTTATTTTAGTATTTTGAGAAAAATTCTTGTCACTGAAATACTAGAAGTCTGTCGTCCATAAAGTATTCAATCTGTCTTACCTTTTCCAACTATGTTGGGATCAGCTTCTAGTCTGGATGCAGCTGAATACCTGTATTTTACATGGAGTGACTGCCTATCTGACCTCCACAACCCAGTTACTGGGTAATATGATACCCCTTGGTAAAACTGGATGTCAGGCTTCTGGGCTTCTGACTACCAGTAACGACTGTCAAATATCTACGAATGATAGCACAACCAAGTAAACTGAAAGGTTTTGATTAAAATAAACCTGAAAACTTGTAGTTTTTTTTGTTCATAGATTCTTTTCAGCCCTAGGAGAAACCCTATTGAAAATGGCTCTTTTATCAAAGTATTTTCGTTATAATTAATAAATAACTAACTAATATAATATCTATACCTATATATATTTTTCAAACTTCGACCCTCTTCCGTTGCCTAGCAACCAACAAAGCAAACCTAAGTAGTCTTTGACAGTACGTAAAGATTGCGAGGTGAGGAATTTTCCAAATACTTTTAATTTCTAAAAGAAAAAAAAGAAAGAAAAATTGTGTATCCTGCACAAAAAACACATTTAAAGAAAAAAAAAGACATATAATACACAAATAAAACAAAAGTAGCCAAAAGCCTCGTATTCAACCAATAAATAAAAGTTTGACAATGTTGTTCATTGATTGATGTCAAGGCCACGGACCAAAGACAATATTGTGTAATTACTGTTGCGACATTACATACTCTGTGGTTGTAACATTGGCAAATGACAACAAAAACATAACAAAAACAAAACGCCGATTGCAGAGTTAACTACTTTTGTAACAAATAGTAAGAAAAATTAACCTGTGCGTCGCATCTGTGCAAGAACAGGTCTTTGCTTAGCGAAATGCTGTGACTTTGGACAATAGCGCTGGTTTGCAGCAATTACCTATGGAATGACATATTGACGTCCCCCTGTGTGATGTAATATATCGGGTAAGTATACTTTTTCACTGAAATACGTGTGATTCAGCTGAACATAGTATGAAAAAAAAAACTATGTATACAGTGTGGTGTGTTTTCCCCTTCATTGCTGTTTTAATAATTTCGATAGTACACAGTCATCTCTCGCACTCTTTTTAGGATGAGTGTATGTACCGCGTATTTATGCCTTAATATCCTCCTCTATAATAATATTCTTCCTCTCTCCCACTTTTACCGTGCCCGACAGGGTCCACAATGATCATATTTTGTAAAAACCTACCACCGAAGTTCACATGTGGAAGTAATAAATATATTGAGTATCTATCCTACTATTACGTTTCTTTACTACCTTTGAATTAAGTTCAGCCTCTACTTAGCCGATGTACGCTTAAAATTGCAATTTGGTATTCCTTGAGGCTTCCATCTCATGTTACGAGAGATCGCACTTAACTCATTGATTATTTAACTTACCTTTACACAGGCCTCAGTAGTTCTAAGCGTCTAACTCCACATTTACGACGAAATCCTCTTATGCTTGGATCAATAATTTAGTTACTCGAAGATTAGGCTGTCGCAGACAAACGAAAGTCGGTTGCCGATTTTTTGTCAGACAAAATTTACAGCACTCGTTTTGAAAAAAAATTGGACAAATCAAATATCGGCAAAATAGTCCGCTTTATCGACAAAAACTAGAATAGTTTCCGATGTCGATCTAAGATTATCGGCTCTACAAATTCTATCATCCAAGGCCAACAAAGTCGAAACATTCCTTTTCCAAAACCCAATCGCTGAAAGTAATCCACACGAATTTATTCCGAACACTCATCTTCCTTCGCAAAAAAATACTATCTAAGATATAAAATCTATAATTCGTTCCTGAATATAAATGAGTATTAATCCTTTTTTAGGGTTATTCTATTCTGAAATGGTAATTCTGTCTTTTATTCACTTAATTCTCCTTCTGGCGAATAGTCACATTTTCGTCTTGGCTATATGGTAGTCGTGTACGGCGACGTAATGTTCCCCGCTTCACTGAACTATATGTATAATGTAAAATGCCAAACTTACACGCTAATGTACCTATCCGGAGTGCAGTATGTGGGTTTTGCCTGGAAAGTATACTTGGGAACTGGTAAGTAAGCTTTTCATAATGTGATGTTGCCTCGAAGTAGAATTTTACTTCGTGGATGTTGCATTCGCGTTTGGAGTCTTTGAAGGGGTTGTCAACAGTAGATAAAATCGCTACTATATTTGATTTTTTGCTGTAAATAATATTGACCTTGTCGCTAAGCATCGGGCATCTGGTGGACCGTGGAAGCATTACTTACTTAATTATTTTTGATCTAGCAAACCAACTCCGACCTTTTGTTAAGCTAGCTTAAAATCACAACAAAATTGCAATTTTAAGTTACTTTGCAGTCGACATTTTCTTTTTGATGACATGATTAAATTTTAATTGAGCTCTTTCACTTTAATGAACAATAACAGTATTGTCTTTATTTTTTTACACAAAAACACCGCTCTGACCCGTGCAAAACTAAAAATCAAGAAACAATGCAAAGTAAACAAAAGATATTCCGAGGTTCCGACATGCTCGCAGACGGCGGTTGCGACTTGCGCGCGAATCAGCTGTAAACGAAGCGTCACAGGAATTACCGAATACCCCCGAAACCGTGATCTGCTTGGCCGACTAGTCGGTCCCTTTAGGTACAACCGACTAATCGGCTAGTCGGCCAGGCCAAGTCTTAGTCGGCACATCTCTAATGTCCAGTGACCCCGCAGAGATAAGCTCGCCCATTATTTGCACTTCACTTCACTTTTTCAAATCTGTGTGGTTCTTTCCTCAAAAGACCATTTCAGACACTAATCTACATGGTCCTCATGACCAAGATTATGTCTGGACTTTAAAAGAGACTGTGACCTCTGAGTTTGTTTCTGTCTTTCTTCTCAGAGTAGTCAAATAGGAAACGCCGAACTCATCTAGCTAATTTTTTTAATATTTTTTTTATATGACGTGTAAAAGTGATTGCAATATCCTATTTACAGAATAAACAATTTCATTTCACTTGAATCATCGTCGTTTCTGCAACGCCAAATATTGTGAAGCAAATCTGTATTAGATTTAATGCTGTGGTGATACTGATAAGCTTATCGTCATTTATCACAATCAAAAGAACTGACTGCAAAGGATTCTTGCAAATAAAAACAGAACTGCAATGTCGCCGTGTCCCGTTCTTTTTTAAAGCACTTTTTCATCGTCTTTTTTCCACGGACTGGGAAAAACAGTGTCATAAAAGCAAGCATATGCAATTTACAACGTATGCAATTATGTATAACACAAATCCCACGTGTTATGCCACTGGTATTAGTTATTCCATGTCCAGTGACCCCGCAGAGATAAGCTCGCCCATTATTTGCACTTGAATCATTGTCGTATCTGCAACGCCATTTGTCGCCGCACCGCCCCCGGCCACAGCCCGCACTGTTCTTTGTCTCAATGAATATTCATTGCTCATCTATAAACAGTATGGTTTAACTGGACTTTTTTTTGTGAAGTTACTAACCTTTTTCTTTTAACCATGGGTCGTAAAAGGAATCGTTAGGAAAAGGAATGTCGTATCCTTATGGGCCATAGCAGACATGATACTTTTAGGATTAGCTATTTTTTGTATAGGCTACATAAAGCAAAGACTTGTCAAGACGCGATGCAGCATTGATGAAGTCGCAAATCGTTGATTGCCGATGCTAAAAGTATCGTGTCTACTATGGCCCTAAAGGCATCATTCTTCTAGGCGTTGGTAACAACAAGAACATTAGTTTCATTTGGACGATGCTGTTGCATGCTGCAAATAGCACGACAAAAAGCATAGTGTAGACATCAAAAAGTAGGTGTGTGTGCTATGTACTGTCTATGACTACTATTTACACCATGCTGTGTGCTTGTGTTGAAAACAGTCACAAAATGACGTGGGATTATCTGTCGGTTTGCTAAGCATGGAGATTTAATCAATATTCGTTCATTATCATTTGTTTTAGGTTTAAAGTTCTTCAGTAGAGGACCTCAGACCTGCTAGTGAGATTTTATGATACAAATTAATGGACACCATAAGTGAATTCAATACAACACGATATTCATAAGCGAAAGCACAATTAAAACTCAATTTAAACTCCACCTTCCCCCCTAATAAAGGTTACAAGTCTATAAATATTTTCGTCGATATTCATGAAACTGAAATGGGCTTTTAGCTGACATTTTGTTGCATGAAACCGCCACAGGCTTCCACTGAAGGTGAGAACGGACTTATGTAGCGTCCCCCGAGGCGTGACTATGGTATATGTTAGCAAGGAGTTATGTTAAACGCTGGGTTTCACGGAAACTAGGTGGCACCGGTAGTGAACCGTACATAATGGTAGTTACAAGTGACGGCGCTACTAAGTACCTGTACGTGCATGCAGCGTTTAAACACGTCCTTTAAATTATTGCGGCGGAGATAATTTTTATAGTAAACGGTTTATCATTTTGAACGGAGTTTAAATAGTTTTTATTCTACTGTTTTTTTTTTGCTGTTACGTATGTTACGGCCATATTGCATATCGCCAGCATTTTGCAACCAGTATCTTCAATGTTCTAACGGCTACTGAAAGTGGAAAAAAATATAAAGGAAAATTATTTTTAAAGCACATTTAATTAGTTACGTCATTATGTATTGTTACGTGGGCAGCACTAGAAGTAAATGGCTGGCAGCTAATCAATCTTAACTGTCAAGTTAAACTGAAACACGTCACGTAGAAATGCGTTCCCCGTGGAACAATTAAACACGATATTATGGCGGCTGCTATGAGAATCACCTTTAAAATAAACCTTTAACAGGGAATAGGGTATTCCCCTTTTTTCTTCTTGAATAATGCCTCTAGAGCAATCAATTTTTTTTTCATAAAATCATGGCCTGCTGTAGACACGTCCCCGTTATTTCCATTTTTTCAGCAACTTTTTGATAAAAAAAATATGATCGAATATTATGATGAATAGACGTACTCTTTCTTAAAATGTTAATGTAAAGAATAATTGAATCGGCTCAGTTTTCGAGGAGAAAAAAGAGGAATACGAAACGTCAATCTCGTCAATATTTTTTGAGACAATAGTTCTTTACCTATGAAATTGCCGTTTTGTATGAAAAAATTTAAACGAATTTTTTTCATGTAAGTATTTTTTATTTGTATTAATCGAAGTAATCACCCATGCAATCAATGCATCTTTGCCAACGCAGTGGCAGTTTATTGATGCCCTTCTTAAAGAAATCAGCTGGACGGGAGGCAACAAATTTTATTCTTCAAAGGCATTTTGTACTGCCTCTCGGGTATTTAATTTTTTTCCCGCCAGGAAGTTATCCAAATTCTGGAAAAAGTAGTAGTCTGTAGGCGCAAGGTCTGGTGAGCAGGGCGGATGACGGAGAGCTTCCAACCCCAGTTCTTGCAACTTGGAGACCGTCTGCTGTGCAGTATGAGGTCGCGTGTTGTCGTGCAGGAGCAGCGGAGACGAGCGATTGACCAATGCTGGTTGGAGATGTGCCAGCTTCTCCATCATTGTGTTCAGTTCTTCACAGTACACATCTGCAGTAATGCTCACCCCGTTTGGTAAGAAGCTGTGATGAATCACACCGGCGCTAGACCACCAAACATTGACCATCACTTTTCTAGGGGTAAGTTTTCGTTTAGGGCATTGTTTAGGTGCTGAACCAGGATCCAACCAACTTGCTGAGCGCTTGCGGTTATCAAACAGAATTCATTTTTCATCGCAGGTAACAATGCGGTTCAAAATTCCTTCATTTGTGTGTCTGTTAAGCAGTGCCAGGCACGTCTCGACGCGTACTTCGCGCTGGCGATCATTGAGTTCGTGGGGCACCCATTTGTCAAGTTTTTTTACCTTGCCAATTTGACGCAAATGGACCAATATTGTTTTGACGCTAACGTCGAAAGCTGCTGCTAATTCAGCCGTAGATTGTATATCATTAGCTTCCACAATCGCCTTTAATTCGTCATTGTCGACCAAAGTCTTCGGACGACCGCGAGGTTCATTTTTCAGGTCGAAATTTCCAGAACGGAAGCGAGCAAACCAATAACAGGTGGTGCGTTGGTTTGTAGTGTTAGCTCCGTAAACGTCGTTGATGTTGCGTGCCGCTTGTGCCGCGTTGCTGCCACGACGGTACTCATATTCCATAATTACTCGAATTTTTAACGTATCCATGATGACGAAAAAGATTGAAATGCGATGAAAATGTAACACTAATCAATAAACAAATGACTACTTTTGGAAAAAAAAAACCATGTTTTTAAAATAAAATTAATTTGAAATTAGAATTCTTAGCCAAACAAAAATTATTTTGATTTGAAATGGCCAGTACTGCAGAACGGAAATTTCATAGGTAAAGACCTAATATAATCGGTCTGGGTTGCAGCTATCCCTATCGCACTCTACGAAGACAGACTTGAGGTAAGATGACGGCAATAGTTTCTTCAAATACCTATTTTTCAAATTCCTCGCAGGCCCTGTTACCTCTTAAATAACTAAAAATAACTTCAGGTCATCATAATTAGGCGTTTTGCTACTCAGTCTCAACGTGTAAACTAGATATCAAAATATTAACAGAAACTGCTAAAAATGTCTCCCGTGTGTATCCGATTCCGGTTGCAGCATCAGGTCATCTCTACCAGATAAATTTATAATAAAATAAAATTAAACTTTATTTCAGACCAAGGTCCATAATTTTGTTAGTACTTTGGTGTTAGTAACAATAGTGCTTAGGTAAATAGGTTAGTATTTTTAGTTTTCACAAATTATACTGTCTTCGGAAAGGAACCTGTATAACAAGTTTGAACTTTATAGAACAAGAGAAGTTGTTCAAAACTAACAAAGCTTTTTATAAAGTGGTTTTATTTTTTATATGACGGCGTAAAAGAAAGGATTAAGAATTAAGTACAAGGCGACAAGAGTGGTAGTCGGAAATGAGGCGTTAATAGATTCCTTTTAGTACTTGTCATGGGGTAAGTTTATTACATATTCGTAGGGTTTCGTTCAAACAATGAACATTTACTTGAGAGGGAGTTCCAAATATTCAGTTGTTTAATTCTAGCTGTAGTTTATGTTTTATGTGGAAATCTTGATAGAGTGCTACTAGGACCTTTTGGTGCTTGAATAACATCGAGGGGAAGTTTTTATGTACATATTTTGGTAAATATTTGTTTGAAATTGTATTAAGTTCAGATCTTTGCCACGCGCCAAAAGAAAGGATAGTAACAGTTTTAATTGACATTTCGTGAATCGTACAGTGCGAGCTTTCAAAAGCGTCTTAATAAAAAGGTTTTTTCTGAAACATGCTTGGAAAAACGAGTACTATTTTGACAGCCGTCTTTGACATAAATCGAAAATACTGTACTGGTTAATTACATGCGAGCGCGCGGCCATCAATGTTTATATGAAAATTCATATCGGTCGTGTTTAGCGGCCGAATAAATGACTATGAAAACTCATATCTGTCGTGTATTTTAAAAATAGAACGAATCTATCGCTTCGAAACATTGCGACCAAGGAGGTAACTTATCAAAGGTTTTATTTAAATTTCGATTTGGCTTGGAAATAGAGCTGTATAAAGAAGAAACAAATGAACATATTGACGCGTGAATAATTATCGTTGTTCGTCATTGATTCTGGAATTTTAAATAAATATACTTAGTTTGAACTTCCGCGCATTGTTTGAGAAAAGTACTATACATGTCTTGGCTGTAACCAGGCATAGATGGACTCACGTGTGTATATCGGGTTCGCCTTGGCCCACATTTCCACGATCGTCCATCGATGCCCCTGTTGCAGGCCGCGACAGTAATGTACTCTTAATGCAATTTGTTATACCTTTATGCCCAAGTTGTTTTTTACCAGGCTTATCACTCGGCCAGTGATGCTACTGTTATAGAATATGCTACTGTTATGAATAAATGTAAAATGCCATACTTTGCTGCGGTTTCTTCTTCATGAATATTTCGTAGTATGGCAACGCGAACGGGTCTTGAGAGAGAATCTAGCTTGAATTTTAAATGTCCACCTCGTCTATGACTAACACCAAGAAGGCTGTATCCTAATGCAATAAAGTGGTTATACATAAGGACGTGCATGACTAATTTGCGGTTAATTTGTCAACACTTTATATGCACAAGAATGTTGCTATCATTGTAATTATTTGCCTGATGACCATCAAATATATAACTGTTTATCATATCAAATCTCAAGCTAATGTCGATTCCATAAATGGAAATGTAAATAAATGTAATGAAAACGATCCTGTGGATGCCAATTTCTAGTGCCACTTACAAATTGAGTGCATTGATTTAATTATTTGAATAGTGATACCCGAAATTCTAATTTTAAATCACCTTAAATATGTTTTTTATTTGACAGTTGAGGTTATTTTATAACCTCAATTTTCGTCGATGATTTTTACAATTTAATAATGTTATTCAAACAATAATTGTCGGAAAAAGTGGTGAGATATGAAGTTGAATCATTCTAAATACAGATGAATGTTTTACTAATTCCTTTTTAGTTAGTGATTCCGTAAGAATTTCACCTGAACAGGGTTTGTTTACACTTTCATCAGATACTTTTAAAACAAACTATAGCTGGCTTAGGGAAACACTAGACGCTGGTAGCAATCGCGACTGCTGAGTATGGAGTTCTAGACCCGATCCTAAGTAGGGCAAATTTTTATTGGGTTTCTCCATTAGGTATTTCTTAGAAGTAGTCCGAATCTCGATTTGATAACAGGATCGCCGTCTATTACAAGAGACTTAAGGCGAAACCGTCAGGGTAGCCCGCGTAATTCAAATTTTCTTACGTTTTTTGCAATTTGCAGGTCCGTATCAGGTTATACTCGTATGTTGATCTAAATATGATTCGCGGCCGTATTAAATATATATTTATAGAATTATAGTCATAAAAATCATCAATACAACTCCCTAACTTTATATAATCTTATTGAATTACTATTTCATGAAATCATGAACATAAGGTGTTGTATTGCTGATTATACTTCGGGTCTCAACCGAAGACGATTACAAATTTACTTGCAGCAGTACATGAGAAGGTGCTGTCTTTGCCACACTTTTAGATACTCATAGCTTAATTTAAAAAAAAAATTAAGCAACAATACCATGACGTAGCGTCCTGTCTCGCTCCCACCACCGGCACGCGGCGCTGTCGCTCCCGCTCTTTATTCATTACGTGTTTTCGTGTTGTCGGAGTCACACTATTTAAAATAACTGTTTTTTAGTTTAATATAGGAATATCAAAGTTTGATTTGAAATGGGAAAAAGAAAGCGTTCGCGATCTAAAGACAGTGAGGATTATTATCGTAGTATGCGGAAAAAGGTTAAAAAACTCGAACGTAAATTGCAAAAATACAGACGAAGTAGTTCGTCATCTTCGGAACGTTCTTATTTTGAAAGTTTATCTGGCTATAAAGGTAAAAATGATGGTGAATCTTTGGACGAACAAGGTATGTACTTACAAATTTACCTGATTATTAATAATATGTCCTATTACTTAGACTGTGTTTCAATTTACTTTCCTTCAACACATTTTAAAAAGATTTTTTTCGGTCTACCCTCATTTAATAACTTATTATAAAAAGTATAATTTATTATAACGTTATTATTACCTATGGCCTGTATTGCCCAAAGGGCAGGCAGAACTGTGTAGTAGCCTAGTAGCTACCTACTCAGATTCATGATGAAAACAGATTCAGTAGCGATGCTTGCGATAACCAGACCAACGAGGCATCCATGATTACAAAATCATTATTATTTTTGTTGGTATAAGCTTATTAATATACCTTAACCCATCTCCACGTATATCGTGTTGAAGATAAGACCTTATTCAAAACGTTAATCGTTTTTAAGTTGCGAAACAATTGAATATTTCCTCCACGTAAATCGTGTAGAGGACGTTACAAATCTCCACGTATATCGTGTTGAGGTATCACAAATTTATCTAACCTCCATGTGAATCATGTTGAGATCCTAATTGTCTTGCTCCGCGTAAATCGCGTTGAGTTTCGAAGACATTTAAATCCTATGACAATGCTCATTTACAGGTGAAGAAATCCTAAACGAGGAAGTAAATTTGAGAGAATTGGATATACAGGATGCACCGGCAGTCTCGGAACCAATCGTACCATCTACTGCTGAGGAAACGATAACTTTAGTGCCCACGGAGCCAGAGGAAACTGAAGAGGTACTTGATCCTGAAATTTTAATGTTGCTTGGTGAAGATCCATCTACCCAGAAGGAACATGGGGAGGATTTACATAAAGATATTGCTGCTAGATGGGCACATGTTTTAAGTAATGGGTTATCTAAAGAAATCAAATTGGAATTGATGAAACAATACTTACCTGCAGAAAACTGTAGTAGTATGAATGCACCGAAACTTAACCTAGAAATTGAGGCGGCTTTGTCAGCCCTTAGTATTAAAAAAGATCTTTTTAGCCAATACAAGCAGAATCAAATATCAAGCTGCTTAACAGCTATAGGTGTAGTTCTTAATTGGGCTTTGTCAGCTTCTAAAGACACATTACCACAAACACAAGACATTATAAAACCATTAAGTGACGCTGGACGACTCCTGTGTGACTGTCATTACAGAGAGTCACAGTCGAGGCGATATGCCGTCATTAACAATTTGAATAAAGAGACTCGAGAAATCGTGAAGAACACAAAGATCGATCAACACTTATTCGGTTCCAACCTTTCTGAACATCTCAAATCAGCAAAAGCAATTTCTAAATCTGGTCTGGAAATGAAGACTACACAGCGCGCTCCGTATAAGCCTCCGACAACACAGTACCCAAGGGGGGCTTTAAACGCGAGGGGGGTTCCGCGAGCAGCAGCCGGCCAGCCGCGTCGGAACCCCGCCCCACGGAGGCCAGCAGCAGCACCGCGGGATCGCCGCCCAGACTCGTACCGCCAGAACCGGACCAGCTCGGCGCGCCAGAGGACCAGGAAGCGCTGACATCATTAGCCAAGGTAGCAGTTGCAGGTAGATTGCAATATTTTTATCATAACTGGTGTCGTGTAACCACTGATCCCATAGTTTTATCTTGGATACGAGGCTACAGTATACCGTTTCAGCAAGAACCTATACAAACTATTCCTCCCGGAAATTCCCAAAAATCGATGTCGGAATGCAAGATTATTGATAATTGTATCACAGGATTATTAAAATCAAAGTTTATAACAACTTGTGAGCCCTGCGAGGGACAATTTATATCACCTATATTTACGTTACCAAAAGCTAACGGCGAACATCGCTTTATTATGAACCTTAAAAATCTAAATAAATTCATTCAACTTGAACATTTTAAAATGGAAGATTACAGAACAGCATTAAGGTTGTTAGATAAAAATAATTTTATGGCAACTTTAGATTTAAAGGACGCCTATTTTTTAATCCCTTTAAATAATAATGATAAGAAGAAATTACGTTTTGAATGGAAATCACAAATATACCAATTTAACGTTCTTCCCTTTGGTCTATGTACTGCCCCGTTTGTATTTACCAAACTGTTAAAACCTGTTTTACAGTATCTCCGATGTCGAGGTTTGATGTCAGTTAATTATTTAGATGATTTTCTTTGTATTGGACAATCATATGATGAATGTGTCTACAATATTAACAAGACACAGAATGTTTTACAATCTTTAGGGTTTGTAATAAACTTTAATAAAAGTCAAGTAACGCCAAGGACAGAATGTAAATTTTTAGGATTTATTTTCAACACCGTAAATATGACTATTTATCTTCCTGAAGAAAAGAAACAGCGTATCTTAAACAAAACTATCGAATTTTTTAATTTAAATAAATGTTCAATCAGGTACTTTGCTGAATTCATAGGCTTACTGACTTCTGCTTGCCCTGCCGTCAGTTATGGATGGATTTACACAAAATTGTTTGAAAGGGAAAAATTTCTAGCACTGGGTAACTCTGATGACTATAACAGGATAATGACACTACCAAATTCATTGAAACAGGACTTCCATTGGTGGAGAAATAATATTAAAAACTCATTATGTCCTATTCGTAATAATGATTATTCTCTCGAAATATACAGCGATGCATCAACCACTGGTTGGGGTATAGCTTGCGGTAATAGAAGGTCACACGGGAATTGGACAGAATCAGAACTTAGTATGCACATTAATATTTTAGAACTGAAGGCCGCATTTTATGGTTTAAAAATATTCGCTTCTAAGCTTCGAAATTGCAATATACTGTTGAGAATCGATAACACAACGGCGATCAGCTACATAAATCGAATGGGGGGTATACAACATACACATTTAAATGAAATAGCCCGGAATATTTGGCAGTGGTGTGAACCTAAGAACATTCATGTATTTGCTTCATATATTCAATCTTCGGATAATATTATTGCTGATAGGGAATCACGTAAAATTAATGTGGACACGGAATGGGAGCTAGCTGAGTATGCATTCTCGGAA
Source organism: Xanthia icteritia (assembly GCA_949128155.2). Classification (NCBI taxonomy): domain Eukaryota; kingdom Metazoa; phylum Arthropoda; class Insecta; order Lepidoptera; family Noctuidae; genus Xanthia; species Xanthia icteritia. The sequence goes on along the minus strand of OX421934.2, from coordinate 14,937,976 downwards.
ATCACAAATAAACTGGGCGTACCCAATTTTGATCTTTTCGCTAGTTCACAAAATTACAAATGTCTAAAATATGCCTCATGGAAGCTCGATCCCCATTCTGAAATAGTTGATGCCTTCACCTTCAACTGGAAAAACCTTTCCTTCTATGGTTTTCCCCCGTTCAGCATGATAACCAAAGTTTTGCAAAAGATAATTAGAGATAAGGCAGAGGGTATACTAATTGTACCCTATTGGCGTTCACAACCTTGGTATCCACTATGGACCAAATTAATAATATCAGAAAAAATATTTTTTGGACCTGATCAAGATTTGTTGTATTCTCCTTTCAGAACACACCATCCACTACATGCAGACCTTATCCTAGTGGCAGCGAGATTATCAGGCAATCGATGATAACTCGAGGTGTTCCGGAGAAATCTTTGGGTATCGTTATGGCTTCATTTGCACCAAAAACCTTAAATCAATATAACTGTACCCTTAAATCTTGGGTAACTTATTGCCAAAACAATAATTATGACATTTTTAAGGCCACTAGTACTCAAGTGATTTCCTTTTTAACAGTAAAATTTAACGAACGGGCTAGTTATAATACGATAAATACACACAGGTCTGCCCTGTCAATTATTTTAGGTACAGAAATCACATTAAATAGTTGTGTAAATAGGTTCCTGAAGGGTGTATACAGGTTAAGACCACCAAATCCTAAGTATACAGCTACTTGGGACACTAATAAAGTGTTGAGCTATGTGTCCAGTTGGTATCCTTATACGGACATAACACTTGCATGCTTGTCAAGAAAAACAATTGCTTTGTTAGCAATAGCTTCTGCGCAAAGAATGCAGACACTAAGTTTAATAAAATTAAAAAATATTAGTACAGAAGATGATATGATTGTAATTAAAATATCTGACTTAATTAAAACCTCGAGACCTGGGACCTTCCAACCCCTAATCAGGTTACCCTTTATTCGTGAAAATTTATCCATATGTCCAGCTACCGTTTTACAAGCTTATATTGATAAAACTTCGTCCTTACGTCACAATCAATTAGACGATCACCTGTTCATTAGCTTTCGAAAACCTCATAAAAAGGTATGTTCGCAGACACTAGCTCACTGGGTCAAAAAAGTTTTAGAGGATAGCGGCATTGACATATCGACATTCGGAGCCCACAGTACTCGACACGCCTCCACGTCAGCTGCCCATAGGCTGGGTGTAAACCTGGAAGTGGTACGGAAGGCCGCAGGTTGGAGTAATACTTCTAATGTCTTCTTAAAGTACTATAACAGAGATATTATTAAGCCTGTTAACAACGATTTCGCTAATGCTATATTTAATGATCTTTAATTATATTGAGACAACATATTATCTTAACATCACGCCTGGGGTTCTCCAAAGGGCTTGGCAGAAGTGTACCTATAGTACAATCACATTTTATTAGTTATGTTTAAGGGTCATGCAATAGAGCGCAAGCCTACTACCATTCAACTGGAGATAAATTCAGAAACAGAATGTTAAAGTTTAAAGTATAATCATGTACACCTATCGAATTGACTAATTTGGTTAAGATTAGGATAGATGTAACTGGATGTGGCAAACAATAAAAGTCTGATTAATAAGTAGAATATTTAGATAGTTAATTATTGTTAAACCTGAATGATTAGTAAAAGGAATTATAGTATTACAATGTTTGCTTTCCGTTTTTTGTCATGATACTTACTCTAAACATCTGCAAGTAAATTTGTAATCGTCTTCGGTTGAGACCCGAAGTATAATTAAGAATCAAACGAACTTACCTTGTAAAGTTTGATTCCAATTATGCGAGGGTCTCAACCGAAGACGATTACAATCCCACCCATCCCTACGTGAACCCCTATAGACAAAAAAGAAAAGTTAAAAATATGAGCTATATAATATTTCTCTAAAATTAATGAATAAAGAGCGGGAGCGACAGCGCCGCGTGCCGGTGGTGGGAGCGAGACAGGACGCTACGTCATGGTATTGTTGCTTAATTTTTTTTTTAAATTAAGCTATGAGTATCTAAAAGTGTGGCAAAGACAGCACCTTCTCATGTACTGCTGCAAGTAAATTTGTAATCGTCTTCGGTTGAGACCCTCGCATAATTGGAATCAAACTTTACAAGGTAAGTTCGTTTGATTCTTAATTCTAATGATTATAATTCTGTAAAGCTATATCTGTTACGGTCGCGAATCATATTTTAATCAAGATACAACACCTGGCACTGACCTGTAAATTGCAATAAACGTAAGAAAAAATAATGTTTCCGGGCTACCTCCCCCCAGAACTATGACTGGCGAAATGTAGATGTACTGTACAGAAACACCTCTGCTAACTTCTTCTTCGAGGAATACAGGTGTGAGATACCACGTTGTATTTATCTAAGGACAAACATGTCACTGTAACTGAATTATCAAACTTAAGGTGTTCAGAACAAATATCTTATGGAACAAATCTAACTTATGTATTGAGAGATCTATTAATGATTCTAATGATTATAATTCTATAAATACATATCTGTTATAGTGTTGCGAATCATATTTTGATACAACCTGACACTGGCGTGGAAATTGCAAAAAACGTCAGAAAATTTGAATTTCGCGGTCTACAAATGCAGATGCGGATTCACCTTAAGTAGCTATGGGCAGAGCATATTGCTCTCAGAACAGATGCCCGATGGGGCCGAAAAGTCTTGGAGTAGCGACCGCAAAGACGTACCGTTGAAAGGCCTCCCGCAAGGTGGGCTGATGACCTTGTGAAGGCCGCAGGAATCCGCTGGACGTGGGAAGCACAGAAACGGTCGAAATTACGGTGCTTGGGGTAGGCCTATGTCCAGCAGTGGACCTCTTTCGGCTGAAATGTTGATACTGATAAAACATGTTAATTATTAGTTATCATCTCAAGCTACACTTGGGAGCAAATAAATCGAGCCACTACCTTTTTTCACGTAAAATGGTAAATATTTTTGGTAATATGGAACGTATCAATTCGAACTATATATCGCCTAAAAGTTTAGTTAATAACCTTTACAATGAGGGTAAATTATTGAATAATAACCTTATTGAATGATAAATTATTGGCTCTGCAAGAAAAATGGTAATTTTGATAGAAAATTTAGTAGGGCTAAAACAGTCCATAAAAACAATAAAAAACAAAATTATTGCAAAAAAAATATTCTTAATAACTGGTATTACCCCCCCGGGCCCTGATACATTCTTGTAGCCTATTAGTCATCGATCTGATCAGCGTTACGATGACATATTGTGGTATGTTCTCCCACTCTTCAAGCACAGCGACTTTAAGCTCGGGAATGGATGAAACAGCGGGAACCCTGGCTCGGACTCTCCGTTTTAGCTCGTCCCATAGGTGTTCGATCGGGTTCAAATCGGGACTTCGTGCTGGCCATACCATTTGTTGAATCCCGATCGCAGACAAGTATTCCGTAACGATCTGCGCGGTATGAGGTCTCGCATTGTCATGCATAAACAAGAAATTTTCTCCGACAAAACCAGCATACGGCATTACGTGGTTTTCAAGAATGTCAGTTATGTATCGGTCAGCTGTTAATCCACGTCTACCACTGCCATCGTTGGCGGGGTCGACGAAGACAAGTTCCGTTTTTCCGTCTAGAGAAATTCCTCCCCACACCATACAAGAACCACCACCAAAACTCACCGTTTCTCGAATGCAACATTGGGCAAATCTTTCACCAGGACGTCTATACACTCGGTTTCTCCCGTCATTGCTAAAAAGACAGATTCTTGACTCGTCAGAAAACAAAACTGACCTCCAGTCTTCTAACGTCCAATTAATGTGTTCTCGAGCAAACTCCAAGCGCGATCGGCGATGAGCTACAGTCAATTTTGGGCCAGTTGCTGGTTTGTGTGATGTTAAATTTCGTTCTTTTAGTCTTCGTCTCACTGTCCACCTACTGATTGCGACTCCTCGAACGTCACGTAACGCTTGCTGTAGCTGAACAGCATTAAGTCCACGGTCGCGCAACGAATTGGTTGCAATAAAGCGGTCGTCACGTTCTGTTGTTGCCCGTGGTCGGCCAGTTCCAGGTCGCCGAACAAAAGCACCAGTCTCCAGATACCTGCGGTATACCCGCTGTACCTTTGAACGACTCAAATGAAGTCTGCGTGCCACTTCACGTTGTCCGTGTCCAACCTCAAGTAAAGCTACAACTTGGGCAGCTTCCGTCGGTGTAGTATCCATTTTATCAGGTTATTTTGATTACACAGACACAGATAAAGACAACAATAACAAGTAATATGGGTATGATTAACAAAAACCTCAAATTTAATCTTTTCTTAACAGAGTACAATAAAAATGTCATAAGCAAATTAAATGCGATAATTTTATTCTACCCTTTAAACTTTAATAAAAATGAAATTTTGACAACTAACTACCCTCATTGTAAAGGTTATTAAATACCCTTTTAGGCGATATATGTTTCGAATCGATGCGTTCCTTAATACCAAAAATAATTACCATAATGCGTGAAAAAGGAAGTGGCTCGATTTATTTGCTCCCAAGTGTAGATAACTTAGCTTGACTTTTTATCCGGTTCATTAAGGAAACAGATGGTACACTAGATAACTAGATACCAATTGTGTCGACAGGCATCCTTACCATAACATACCTATTTGAAACGATAACATTCCGTCAGTGGATCACAGAGTTATGCATAGATAGACTTGACTTTGTAAAAATGTTCCAAGCGTGCTGCCAATATTATTCTACGTTTATATTCTCTCTTGTCAAAAGCTACAAATATTATCATCTTTTAGAAATAAGTGAAGCTGTCTATGGTGTAATTGATGCCGATAAAAAAATATTGGAGTTGACTTGGCTTTTATCCAAAGGCTTCGTGTAATTTTCGGACTTACTAAAGGCAGTTAATTTTGACAAAATAAACACCAGTCTTGGCCGTGTTTACTCAATAAAACCTACATTTACGTTTCCCAAGTGTCGTAAAATGCGACAAAGAAATAAAAGAAAATCTTGCGTAAGAAAAATCTTATATGTGACAGCTAAAGAGTTTTCATCCTTACAGCCTGTGCACACGATGCGTTGCGGCGCCGCACCGCATTGATTTCGCCGCATTGGCGGGCACACGGGTGCTGCGGCACCGTAGTGTTTTTACGCCGCAGCAACGCTGCGCCCGCCGCGCCGCAATGATTTCGCCGCATTGTCTGCACGGGCTTTTAGTCTGCTTTCCTGTCATATTGGAATTTGACGTCTCCCAAGATACTTCGCTTTAGTGTTCCGATGACTTGAATTATATTTTATGACAGACGCTAACGGGTTAGTTAGAATTTTTGTTTACTCGACAAAAGGGGTGCGTCAAACCTCCGATGTCGGAGGTTTGACGCACCCCTTTTTTTTATAATTCAAGTCCTTTATCTGTAACACGCTCTTAATCACAATCACTTTCATTTTGAAAACACAGCCAAATCTATTGTTTAGTAATAAATTCGTCTATTTGAAAGCGAGATCAATACAGTTCATACAGTTGAAGCATCAAAATGAACGTTGTGATTATGATTAAACATATGACTTTATGAGTGTGTTCATCAAAAAATGCAGATATGCAGGTTAATTGAGTAACAAAAGGGCGCAGCTAGTAAATTATAAATTTCCTTCGGCATGTGTGATTGTAGTAACTTTTACCTTAAATTATAAATTTTATTTTCTCCTCTACAGATATCTCAATACGTGTTCGAGGAGACGTTCAACCTGCTGTTCGCGGTGCCGTTCACGCAACACAACGCCACAGTGTCGGGCGCCACGCTGGCTGCTCTATCGCCCGCTCAAATCGCGCACATCAAGCGACTCAACTCCCTCGACCTAGAGCTCTACGAGTTTGCCAAGAACCTCATGTTCAAAAGGTATGTTTACTTGTTTACATTCATTAGCAAAGGTTTCATACGTTTGTAAAGGACAAAACAAATAATGTGTCTCAATTTACTTTTGTCGATTCTACGACTTCGTGATTCTATGGTTAGAGTAAATAGTCCAGTCTCTATTCTATTTCTCCCTCATTGAGTGCTACTAGCAATTTCTTTGTGATTTCCAATCGCGGATCCAGTTTTACATAAAATCCAAATTTTCATGGCGCCAATCTCGGCTCAGCAATAGGAGTCGCAATCCAATTTCAAAGAGGATAGCGCTATAACAATAAGCTCGCCCTCCTAGTATATTTGTATCGCATTCATAGCAGAAAAATGGTTATTTGTTAACGTTTTTAGAAGTTCGACTCCCAGCAATGGAATAACACGAAATTCCTTATAAACCCGAGTCACTCCGCGTCTCGGCAAATGCGTGACCGAATTTTTCACATTTACACAAACCAAAAATGTTATCAAGTAAAGATCGGCTTTACGTCTCGCACGGCTCACTTATAATTTGGTTTAACGACGTGAAAGGTTTTAGGGGGTGATAACAAAAACCCTTTTGTTAGGGATGCCTACGCGTACCTACATCTGTTCGCACGTACTAAAGTAAAATTAGTTTTAACTCCACGCCAGTTTATTGTATTTGTACAAAAGCAGTTAAATGGTGTTTAAAATTTAAATACTATACATTATTCTACAAGTCCAATTTGGGCGTCAAATTCACGCTTGGCCAGATTTAGTCCGCATACGATACATATTTATGTGCCGACCTCGACAAGTCGCCGTGACCCCGAGGATAAAAGTTGAGAAACGTCGCTTTAGATTGGGTTTCTAATCTAAAGGGATATCAACTGTGCCCTTTATACCGCACGTTTGTGGTACCAACGCTTGATTCGATAGAATTTCTTTTATTTCTTCACTATTTTCCTATACTACGAACGGAGCAAAAGTTGGATAGCTGTGTAAAAGTAATTTTGTCTCGGGGAGAATTTTTGCCGTGCTCGATTCGCGTATGTTTGTACAATTTAAGGAATTCTGGTATGTTTGTGTTGTTAATTGAGCTGTATAATGCTTTGTGATTACCGGAGCAATATTTATTTGCTCAAAGAACATGTAGCCGGCGTGAGTGGAACGTTGTACGTGTTCCATAGTATCAACACCTGTGCCATACAAAGGTCTGACCTAATTACTTGTTACAGATTCGAAGCGTTGAAGAAACGAGATACGGATTTCGAGTATCGGTGGCGTCACTTGGGGGAAGTGGCTCGCAGCGGCGTCACCGAGTTCGACTGGGATAGCAACCTGGAGGACGCCACCACCGAGAAGGCCAAAGGCAAGTAACCTGCCTCGCGCACAGGCCAGTGACGTCACCACCCTAGTGCATACACTAGTCATAGATAACAACACAAATTGAATAAAGAATTTATTTTTTATTCATCGGTCTCCACAGACCATGTACATACTATTAGGAACGCGTTAAGTACATTTCTCAGAGCGATAGTGCGAAACGAAATCGATTACGATCGCACTGTACAAATGAGTTCATTTAATTTAATTAATCGTCGTGCATTTACAAAGATATTCTAAAAAAATTAGAACTTTATTATATTTTTGTTTTATTATTTACTTTGGCAACATTATATTTTATTTGTAAAATGCGCTCTAAATCCATCCCTTATAGTTAAAACTATACATAATTACATACAATATATATTATAAATATATCTGTAGTGGGTATGTAACGTTGTTCTATATTGTTGAATGAATGTTGACGTTTGATAGATACAGGGTAGGTAATGCATCTAGGTTGAACCCAACGAAGTGTAGCTGTAGTGTAATCGTTACTAGTAATGTCCAGTGGAAAGCGTCAGAGGTTAATCTGCGAAGGTTTTAATACCAAGATTCAAACTAACCCATGATCTATTAAAACGATTGTCTAACATAGTTTCTTTCTCAATCCGAATGATTTCGAAGGAAATTCCTAATCCATTGCTCCATATGTTTGATAAATTCGTCTGCTCGACAGCGAAAATATCGCATTTAACGTTGTCCAATTCAATCAATCTGCCTAGCCTTTTCCTAACTAAGTTGGGGTCGGCTTCATGTCTAACTGGATGCAGCTGAATACCAGTATTTTACATGGAGCGACTGTCTATCTGACCTCCACAACCCAGGTACTGGTTAACACGATACCCCTTGGTAAGACTGGTTGTCAGACTTTCGAGCTTCTGACGACCCCGTAACGACTGTCAAAGATCCAAGAATGAGAGCCAGGACCAACGGCTTAACGTGCTTTCCGAGGCACGGATGGGTCTCGGTATGTTAAGGTGGTCACCCACGGACTGACCGCGACAAGCGTAGCTTAACCGCTTAATTATTGTTGTCGAATTGTCAAAATGAAAGCCATTGCAATTGTTAGTGTTTTACGCAATTACCCCGCTGGTTCAGAAAAGTAAAATTAATTCGCAATCTTGGATATTAAACCTTCGCAGTAAAACTTGTGAAGCGGCTCCGAGGTAAGCGGTTATAGTGGGACGTGGACGATGACGTACGATTATTTCCCATCCAGCTTTCCTCATTTATAAAGAGAACAGGATGCGGTCAATTGCGATTGTTTGTGATTGAATCGAAACGGGTGATTGATCGTGTGGACGTTGTGGGAGATTCGAGAATGGGAGTGACCCCGATCGCTCTTGCGAACGTGAACGTGCGCCTTATTGTGATTACTTATCCATTGAATTTAGTCCTGTTCCTTTATTAGAAAAACGACGCGTTTCTTTTAACAGTAGTTAAAACTATTGATCGTAACGTTAATCCGTTCCTATAAAGAACCGAAGTGTACCAGCAGTTTACGGACGGGAGAAAATCAGGCCGCTTCTCAACTATCTGTTTGCCTCGGAGTCCAAATCTTAGTATCAAAATAATAATAATAATCGAATCAAATTGCTCAGGATACCTCAAAAGTGTGGAATAATTTATACGAATAGTTATTTTCTGCTACAATTTCGCAGCTACTCACTGATCGAACAATATTGTATCAGGTATTCCCAATCGCCGTCAGTATGAATGGTTCGGGAGCTCTCGATAACAACGCGGGTAATATTTAATTTTGCTTTCTGTTCTCTATTCGATATCGTTAGCGTATCCCCAACGGTCCCGACGCCCGGTAAGAGAACAAAGGGAATACCACAATTAATACGTAATGTACAGACGCCAGCACATCAACCTACTACAATCTGTCAAATTTCTTTAATAGATTTTCAACTTTATTACTAAAGTATAAGGTTCAAAGTTGATTGGGAAAATTTTACAGTTTCGGGTAGGTTGGCTTGCTGGCGTCTGTACAGTCGAGTTCAAAAGACAAAGGTACGGAATTGTATGCACCGCAAATATTATTAATTCATTTGCCATTCTTGAGGGTGCATGGTATCTCAAGTGCACTCAATTTTGTAGTGCATCTATATATAGTGGAGCTACTGAATGAAATGTAAAACGCATTTGTTGCTAAGTGCATTATTAGTCGGGTGTTTTATTCTACTCGTTTTTTTATATGAATTGGTGAACAAAAATTCTCATTAAAAATTTGACCAAAGAACAAAAATGAGTGCTATGTATGTTTGTTCTCATACGAGTTAAGTTTGAGTTTAAGTTTTAAGTTAAGGAAGTCCATAATTTGGTGATAGTTTAATTAAAAACACAAACAAAAAAATAAAATAACCTGAATAAAATATCAAAAATTTAAATATTATGCATATTAATTAGATGCAATATTAATTGCGTAAAAAAAAAGTTCTGTGTTTTTTTAATTAAACTAAAGCCTCATTAGAGGACTATTTACTCATTAAGTGCATCTACAGTACTCTGTAACCATGCAGCTGTAAATAAAACAATTGTGTTCTCTGTGTTGTTTATTATTAGTTAGATTTATATTAAGTATATCAAACTTTATTGTATACAGCCTGTACGTGAGAAGTGCGGCATCTTTTTTATTTTATTTTTTATATTTATTCTACTTTCTGTTTTGTTTTATCTAGATAAAAAAGTCTGATTGTCGAGTTCGTCAGCTATATATTTTGTATCTCGGTCACGTTGAGGACGCGGTAGGTTTGTTTTTTTTGGTAAAAATAACCTTTAAACGTCACCTCTGTGGGTGACGTTAGAAGGTTATTTCTAAGAAGGAAGGAAGGTTGTTATGCAAAATCAAAAAAGGAACAGTCCTTTCACAGTTATTTTGCATCACTGTCAAAATCATGGTGATTACAATAAGGTTGGGTTGCTGCTATCAGAGGTAAAAAAACTGTGAAAAGACTATACCCGATACCTACCTCCTGCTCTCTGGTTTTGATTTATGTATTTTTTTCTATTTTAATTTAACCAAATCGTTGTGAAAATACTCGATTATGTATACAGTATCTGACAATGCTCGAGTCAAATAAAAAGAAAAGAATGCTAGCACAAACACAATGCCTCAGTTGGCGACGGAAAAAGAACAGAAAAGTTTTCTATTATTTTACACGAAGGCAATGTAAGTACATAATGTATTGAAATCGAAATACATATACCATTCAAACAGCAATAGCGAAAGTAAACTGCAACAAACAAGTCTATACCGACTGTTTGCATTTATTCTTAGTGCGAGTGCATTTCGTATTCCATCCTATGCATGCCATTTCGAACGGTATCCCACTGTAACAAAGTTTAAAGTTAAAATAGCACTTTCAACTCTGTAAAGTATAAGGGAATTGTGTATCAAAGCGAATTTCTGTTTTCAAACTATTTGAAACGGTCGGTACGAAGTCACGACAGACTACAAACATTTTTTCTGAACATTTGTTGTAACTTGTCTATTTTCACAAAAGTATTTTAAAAGCAATTTTCTTTTTTTATATTCCATATAAGCTGCATTTATAGTACAGTTTTTGTTTTTAAACCAAGTGTTATTTACTATCGATGCATTTCATTCAGTGTTTGTTTCTGTTTTTTTTTGTAATGTTTTTACAATAATTTGTGCAAAAGCTATTCAAATGTAACAAAATTTATTATTCATTGCAGCTACAATATAAATAAATTTTTATAAAACGTATCCAATTTAGCTCATCCCTATATTACAAAATGGTGCGGATAGTATTTAGTCGTGTATATCATTTGTAATACATATGAATATATTCTGAAGTCGAGTTCCAAAAACAATACGGCCGACGAATCATGACCGGTCCGAACATAGGCTCTCTGAACTTTCGCGCATGTTTACTCACTCACACTCGCCTCATGTCACCATTAGGTTCCTAAAAAATGTTATTGCGCAGCCTTCTGCGCAAAGTTCAGACTGGTCATAATTCATCGGCCGTATTGTAAGTGCAGGAGTGTGTGGATGCTCTAACACGAGCGATTGATACGTCGTCTCTTGACAATAACGTTTGTAGGTCACTTCAATTTAGTCCTTTGTACTGAATTGTATGCAAGCCAGTGTATATGGAGTTGTTTCTTTATACGTAGATAAAAAGACATTTTACAAATTACTTTATTTAGCTGTACGTTTAATGACGTGGGGTCAGTTGAAACATCGTTCTGTGAAAAAGAGTGAACAATATTTTGACAGAGCTCGCTGTCGTCGACTGTACAATTTTATTTATCTCATTCATTTGAGAGCTATCTCAGAATCGATGTTACTCTCATAATTAGTTTATCGAATTAGTAGTAAGTATCGATAAATGTATGTATATTTTTCTGTGTGTAAAATAACGCTAAGCCCTGTGATATAAAAAAAGATTGCACCCAATGTTTTGCAGTAATATCCTTTTTTGAAATTCATGAAAAGCATTTTGATTTTGGAAGTCGCCTTGATATTTTTATGCTTGACGAGTGTATATAGTAAATTCATAGTAAGTCTAATTGGTCTAAGTGACGTGGATAACTTATAAACGATGGGTGCATAAGCCATAAGATAAGTTAGCCATACAGAGCACGTAAACTTATTGTGGTGACATGATAATAAACTAGAAACCTTATAGTTATGTATCATATGTACCACCACCGGTACAGTTCGCGTTGTCTAGTACCAAAATTTAGCGTTTAGTTGTTTTTTTAAGTTCCCGACTGAACCAAAATATAGTACTTTATATTGTGTTAACGATCACCGAGTAATAAAAACAAGCGAAACTAATCTTTGGTTTTATTTCAAGCACATAAGTAAACTTAGCTACGGTTGCGGCGTGAGATTTATAGGCATGCCTAATGCAACTGCAAGAGAGGAATGTACGAAAACTACATCAGTCATATCAGATAAGCTCTTAATTAACTAAATAACGCGCGGAAAAAATGTTGATGAAATAGCTGGAGCCGCTAAAGTCCAATTAAGGCTCGGTTGTGTACAAAAACTTGTATCTGGAGTGAGCTTTATTTTTCTAAATATGTCCGTATAAGGAGAGAGTGGTATGTGTGTAGCCGTAGTCGACGCTCGACGTGCAGGAAGTTCGAATGGTCGAATTTGCATTTATGTCATTAGGCTGCATCCGTCGCCGGCGACCGGAGCGCCCGGGAGTGAGCGGGCGTCCCGCAGGCGACCGACACACCCCACTGGGGAATAATGTTGTTTGTTATGTCTACAGCTACACAATCACTCTGCTATTCTAATATAAATAGACAAACGAGCGTTTAATCCTTTATTATTTCTCGAAATCTCACATCTTCGCGGAAAATGTTATCTATCTTTGAAATTGATATAATTAACAATGTCGATGACAGTAATGACTTTATAATTTATGATTCCCTCACAGTATCTAAAATATACCTAATATATTATAGCTATACTATCAATAAATTGATATTGGAAATCCCGCATCATAAACTGATCACTGAATAAAGAATTATTGGCGAATATAGGTCAGGCGGGTGCTCGACCAATCGTGTGCAGGCTACGATCAATTTAAATAATGCAAGCATGTGTGGAGTGTTTTATTAAAATATTCGCGAGTTCCAGAGCCCTCGTCACACCTGTAAGTATTCCCTGTAGGGTAGACAGGGATGTAAGTTAGGGGAACCTTGTCGAGGGCCATGTGGTAAGGGGCGAGTAAATTACGATGGTGGGTAGTTCAACTTGACCTCATCTCGACCCGGAAATTCACTGGCCTGTCACTAAATTTTGTAGAAGACTAAAGGACATCGCTCATTATAGCAGCACCGCTCCGACAAGGTAAATAACTTGTCATTCAAGTTAGGATTTTAAATCAAATGCATTAAAGTCTATTTTACGATGGCTATACAGAATAGTCGACGGCTCGCGGGCAGTGTGTGGCCTGCGAGCCGTCACACGTCGCGCCGTCAGCACGCTTCAGGCGAGGAGCCCGCTTCCCGGCGAAGAAACGCCTGCAGGCGGTACGAGGGTTACACTGAAAGTTATTAGTTGTATTATATTTTTTCAAAATAGTGTCCATTTACATCAATACATCGCTGCATCCGATGGAACCACTGAGAAAAGCACTTTGCCCACTCGTCCTTAGGGGTCACTTCGACGGCATTTTGAAACGCAGCCACTGCTTCCTCGGCGTCCATGAAACGTTTTCGTCGAAGTTTTTATTTTATTTTCGGAAATAAATAAAAGGAAGGTGCGATGTCGGGGCTATAGTGACCCAGTAATTCCACGTTTGACGTCGCCAAGTAGTCGATTGTTTGTTTGGCGGTGTGCGACGAGGCATTGTCGTGGTGAAGGAAAAAAGCTCGGGAGAAACGAGCTCGCAGTAGGATCCCCTGCGAGGTCGTTTCTCCCGAACTTTTTCCAAGATAAAAACTTTTTTACAAAAAAAAACAACCGACTTCCAAAAAAAACAGTTTAAAGGGAAAAATAACTTGAATTTCGGAAGTCGGTGGCAAAAACAATAGTATTTTATTAGATACATATATAGTAAAATATACCTACCGTAATATATATGAAAGCAATTCATAACTATTTCCCTAGGGATATAACTATATCACGGCTTCAACTATGCGAACTGCGAACCATCTTAAAATATAACTATATGGATCTGTATTTTCGTTTTTGCCACCGACTTCCGAAATTCAAGTTATTTTTCCCTTTTAAGTGTTTTTTTTGGAAGTCGGTTGTTTTTTTTGTAAAAAAGTTTTTATTTTTCACTTTTTAGTTGTGTTTATACCTACCCCGCACAAATTCGTATACCAGTCGAATAATGGAAACATAACAAAAGATTTTTCAAAAATTAACGAATCATTCCAAGCGCCCCGCTGGTGGGGCAAAGAGGAATGCCTAAAAATTTTCAGTGGAATATGCCCCACTAGTTCGACTTGGTGGGGCAGATTCCACTAGTCTAAAATCTTTATGGATTCTGCCCCACTAGGGTTGGCACCTTAGAAATGTGTAGGTAGGTATGCTCGTATTTTATATTTGTTTGGAAAAGAAAGAAATGTATAGTTAAGTAAAATATATATTTTTTGGTAATTTAATATGTTATGATGGCCCAGAGGTTAAGGCCTCGCCTCTCATGCATGAGGTTGTGGGTTCTAATGTGACTTTTTCAATTCATATGCACTTTCTGAGTTTATCTTGGACATTATTGACATCAGTGAAGGAAAACATCGTGCGGAAACATGGACTTATAGTTAATATTAGTCTGAAATCACCAACCCGTTTTGAGCAAGCGTGATGATCAGTGCTCGTTCCTTCTCTGTATGAGACGAGGCCTTTGCCCTGCAGTGGGACAGTAATATGAATGATGAATGAATGATAAATTTTATTTCAGAATTACTTCCATATTTGTTAGTAACAATGTTCTTAACCTAGTGTTAGTAAATCATAATAAATTAATAATAATATTAACAATAAATTAGGCGCTTGCTCTCGCGTGTAGGCCTATCAAGTGCGCTGTTAGTGCGGAGTCCCATCTGTCAGCGCACGCGGTCAGGATGGCGCTGGGGCCGCAGCGTACCCGCGCCATTAAAGACGCACTTCGCTTTCTTATGACAGCGTGAAAGCCGTCCACGCGCGCCTCCGCGAACATACCACTCGCGCTGCAGTACCGCGGCAACCCCATCAGCACCCTGAACGCGTTATTATACTGTACACGCAGGGCGTCGTATGTCCTCCGCGTGTATTTGGCCCACAAACTGCACGTGTAAAAGGTCTGGCAGAAAGCTCTAAATAATGTGACCTTCACTTGTTCCGTACACCGTGCGAATCTGCGAGCCAACATATTACAGCGAACAGACAACGCCCTGCGTTCCCTATCCACATCCATATCATCTTTTAGGTCATCGGTGACCCAGTGGCCCAGATACTTGAAATGAGTGACTTGGTTTAATGGTGTACCATAGAGTGAGACGGGAGGTACCACTGTGACCTCTTTTCTAGGTGCTTTAAAAACCATAACCTCACTCTTTTTTACATTGTATCTGAGCCCATGAGCCTCCGCGTACTCTTCACAAATACGGAGTAACTTGCGCAACGCACCGATTGAAGGGCTGAGCAGCACCATGTCATCCGCGTAACTGATGTTATTTACACAAACACCGTCTATATGACACCCGATGCCAGTGCTGCTCAGCCTTCCAATCAGGCGATCCATATATAAATTAAATAACTTCGGTGAGGTCAACCCCCCCTGCCGCACCCCACACTCCAACTTGTACTCATCCGACTTACTAGCCGCCCACCTAACAGTATTTTTCTGATTTTTGTACCAGTACTTAAATATAGATATGATTTCAGGAGGTAGACTAGTGTCTTGACACAGTTTTGTCCATAGCAGGTCATACGAGACCAAGTCGAATGCCCTGGACAGGTCCAGGAAACACGAGTATACTGGTGTTTTACGCGCGGTATAGTATTGCACAGTCTGCTTGAGGCACAAAATCGCACTTTCAGTTGATAGACCAGTTCGAAAGCCGAACTGACCATCGTGCAGTTTTATGTGTTTTGTTAAATGGCCGTCAAGCAAACTGTCCATTACCTTCGATATAACCGTGGCTAAGGAAATAGGCCTGTAGTTAGACCTGTCCGAGACATTTCCGGTCTTGTTTTTTACAATGGGGACAACAATGGTATACATGAGATCATCAGGCAGGTAGGAGTGGCTCATGCACAAATTAAATAGTAAAGCCAGCACTCTTGGCAAGTGTATCCCAGCAAACCGCAGGTGCTCAATGCTGAGACCATCATGACCTGGAGACTTTCCTCTTTTCATAGATTTGATAACTACATCAACATCCTTTGCAGTGAACCTTACATTGATATCTCCAGGTATGGCCCCAGCATCAGACACCAACATCATCTCAGACTGTGCAGAAGTTACAAGCGGCTCAACTCTGAAATGCTGTCGAAATAATCTTGCGATGCCATCTGGCTCGTGCTCACCCTCGACGCTCACGGGACGGCTAGGCTTTAGATTCAATTTGTTCGTTGATTTCCAAAATTTGGAAAAGTTATTATTGGAATGGTGTCGTGCAATTATATCCATTTTAATTTGTTGTTGGTTATTTTGACACCATTTCAATTTCACTTTAAATAAGCGTCTAGACTCAGTCATTTCATTATATAGTCGGCCGGAGTTAGGCCTCCCCTGCAACAGCCAGTTCTGATAACATTGCCGAGCCCTACCGTGAGCCTCCCTCACATGTTTATTCCAGCCTATAATGTGCTTGCCCCTACCGGGATTTGAAGCCGCACTACAAGAAGATTCCGCGCCTTGTGCCAGTATACAGACTATATTCCTGTACAAATCTTTAATTAAGGATTTATGTATAACACAGTTACATTTTTTACCAGCACAAGTAGCAAATTCCGGTGGGAAATCAATAAGCCGCAAATTTGCGTGACAATAGTTATGATATATTTCAACTTGACTGGCCTGCCTTTCACCCCATATTACATTATTTCTAAATACATTAGATGTCACAATTTTAGGTTTTATTAAATTTAAATTGCATGTTAATAGCAACGGGTAGTGATCAGACCAGTAGGTGTCATATAATATGGTCACATCATCGATGGTTGCGCGCGCAGCGGTAGTGACCACACAGTGATCGAGCCACCGTCGGCATCCGTGCGCCTCGCTAACAAAAGTGTGTGAATCGTTAGGTAATAAATCAAGATCAACACATGTCCATGATTGTTCCGCGCAAAAGTCTAGGAGTTGCATTGCAAATGACTCACCCGGGTGCGCGTTAAAGTCCCCCAACACAAACACAGATTCAACATCACTAACTTCAATTATGGAGTTTATTTCGCCTAGACACTCCGTAAACTCGATCAATAGGCTGGTATTATTATTTTATTATTAATTTTTATTAACTAGTTGTTTCTGGAAGGAATCGGGTTGTAAATCATACGTTAATTACACGATTTGTTACAAATAAAATAAAATCTAACTAAATACAAGTCCTAGTTACATTTTACTTACATATAAATTTCTTTCTTTTCTAATCAAATATTAAATACGAGCATACCTACTTACACAAATTCTAAGGTGCCAACCCTTGTGGGGAAGAATCCATGCCATGGGGCAGAATGCATTTGCCCCACCAGTGGGGCGACTTGGTGGGGCAAAGTGGAATGATTGAAATTTTTGTGGGTGAAAAGGGGGGATACGGTTTGTATGAAAGATATTATTCATTTGGTTTAGAAAACGTGGTATAAACTTATCTAAGTAATAATAAAGATGGATTCATACATTTTTCAAAACTGGCTTGAAAGTGTAGAAAGGGGGTTACAAAACTTTACTGGCTTGAAAGTGTAGAAAGGGGGTTACAAAATTTTTTGTATCTCAATGACATCTATTGGCCCAAAATGGTACACATTTTGGAATACATTTTTCTACATTCAATTTAACATAAATAACATTTTTGAAATTTAATTACAGTCCTATAAAAATTGTAAATATAATATTATCACGATGTAACATTTAGTTTTTGTTTCATTGCAATCGTCTCATACAATAAAAAGATATGCTAATTTAAAGTTTTCAAAGTGAGACCCATACCACCAACAAGCACTACGTTCCAGGCGGCAAGGGGTAACGGAGATGTGGAGCGTATGCTGCCTCTAATATTAAGCTGGTCGGTCACAGTCCATAAATTACAGGCTACCACCCCCGAAAGAGCTGTGATCGACTTTGGTAAAAAAAACTTTGCAAAAGAGTAAATATACGTCGCGCTTAGTCGTGTCAGAAGTTTGGAAGGCATAGTTTTATCAGAGTTGGACGCCAACAAATTGTTAAAGCGACCACACGGCCGCAGATCATTGACGGAAATAACGAGGCTACAAAATCTGTCTTCTGTCAATCAAGGCCACACATAACATACGACTCAAGTAGCGCAATTTGATGCCGGGATATTACCATTAAAATCATTTATAGCCAGAGTACATCTCATGGCAATTTGAATAAGCCCAAACACGGCTAGGATACATTGTTTTATGACGGAGTTCCGGTGCCGTCCTTCCGGCTTCATCTTCAGATCAGTTCGATGGTCATCAGAATTATTTATTTAAACGTGCTTCACTGTCGTTTAACTATCTTAATCGAGATATCTTATCGCCACCCGTGAAATACTTATCATTGAGTAGTTCCGGTGGCCATCTGTCTTCTTCATCAGTTCCATTTCACCAAATGATACTTTCTGAATGCAAATGCTTAATTTGTTGCTGAAAATACCTAAATCGCTATGTATGTGCCTATAATATTTGAGGAGTTCCCTCAATTCGTCATGGATTCCATCATCAGAACTGTTTTTTTTTAATGGGACCAATCTGGACGTATATCCTTTCAAATCAGAAAATAATTTTCCAAATCGGTTCATAAGTGGCGCCACCCGTGAAATACCTATCATTGAGGAATTACGGTGGCAATCTGTGGTCTTCTTCATCAGTTCCACTTCACTAAATAATACTTTCTGAATGAAAATGCTTAATTTGTTGCTGAAAATACCTAAATCGCTATGAGTGTGCCTATAATATTTGAGGAGTTCCCTCAATTCGTCATGGATTCCATCATCAGAACTGTTTTTTTTTTTATTGGGACCAATTTGGCCGTATATCCTTTCAAATCACAAAATAATTTTCCAAATCGGTTCATAAATGGCGCCACCCGTGGAATACCTATCATTGAGGAATTCCGATGGCAATCTGTGGTCTTCTTCATCAGTTCCACTTCACTAAATGATACTTTCTGAATGCAAATGCTTAACTTGTAGCTGAAAATACCTAAATCGCTATGGGTGTGCCTATAATATTTGAAGAGTTCCCTCAATTCCTCATAGATTCCATCATCAGAACTAAATTTTGACAAAAAATGGGACCAATCGGGAAGTGTATCCTTTCAAATAAAAAAATAATTTTCAAAATCGGTTCATAAATGACGGAGATATGAGGTAAAATACATAAAAAAAAAAAAAATACAACCGAATTGATAACCTCCTCCTTTTTGGGAAGTCGGTTAACAAGTGGCAAACAATTGTTAGTGTGCCACTCTGCAGTAACTGTTTTTCGATCCTCGAAAACAATTGTTGCGTAATGACCTGTCCTAGCGAAGAACGAGGCCACCATCTTTTTTCCCACGCTTCGGCCTCTCTTCACTTTAGTTGGCAACTCCTCGGAAGGAAACACCCAGACAGCAGACTGGTTCTTAGTTTCAGGATCATAATAATAAATCCAGCTTTCGTCACCCGTAGGTATGTCGAACACAGCATTTGAGTCACCTCCGTTAAATCTTTGAACCATTTCACGACACCAATCAACACGACGGAGTTTTTGGGCTTCTGTCAAATTATGAGGTATCCACCGGGCACAAAGCTTCCTGACCGCTAAATGTTCATGGAGGATTTTGTGCACTTGACTCATACCGATGCCTAAGCTTGTCCGAATCTGCTGATAGTCACTCTTTTGTCAGTCTCTATCATACGCCGCAAACACTGATGTTATCTTCAGTCGTCGTCGTAGAAGGCCGACCCTCACGCAGATCATCGGTGAGAATAGTGCGACCACGTTTAAACTGATTAAACTAGTTGTAAACAGTGACACGAGATGGGGCTTCATCGTGAAAGGCCAATCGAAGTGATAGACTTCGAATAACTTTCTTGTTGACTTAAATGACATCGAAAGTCATAACTGGCGGCACGGTTGGCGCAGTGGTTAAGCGATTGACTGCTGCACTGCATGTCGCGGGTTCGAGGTGTTCGGGTTCGCCCTCGTACGCATGCCTCGCCGTCCCCACGGTGACGCCTCGCTGCCTGCACGGTGACGCCTTGCCGCCCATGAACAACAAGCTGTCACCTCACCGGTGGCGTGCCGGCAGCGAGCGGTGGCTTTGCTGACGGCGTGTTGGCGACTAGCGGTCGCCTTGCTTACGGCGCGTTAGTCGCCTTGCTTACTAGTCGCCTTGCTTACGGCTCGTTGGCGACTAGCGGTCTCCTTACTTATGGCCCGTTGGCGACTAGCGGTCGCCTTGCTTACGGCGCGTTAGTCGCCTTGCTTACGGCGCGTTGGCGACTAGCGGTCTCCTTACTTATGTCTCGTTGGCGACTAGCGGTCGCCTTGCTTACGGCGCGTTAGTCGCCTTGCTTACGGCGCGTTGGCGACTAGCGGTCTCCTTACTTATGTCCCGTTGGCGACTAGCGGGCGCCTTGCTTACGGCGCGTTAGTCGCCTTGCTTACGGCGCGTTGGCGACGAGCGGTCTCCTTACTTATGTCCCGTTGGCGACTAGCGGTCGCCTTGCTTACGGCGCGTTAGTCGCCTTGCTTACGGCGCGTTGGCGACTAGCGGTCTCCTTACTTATGTCCCGTTGGCGACTAGCGGTCGCCTTGCTTACGGCGCGTTAGTCGCCTTGCTTACGGCGCGTTGGCGACTAGCGGTCTCCTTACTTATGGCCCGTTGGCGACTAGCGGTCGCCTTGCTTACGGCGCGTTAGTCGCCTTGCTTACGGCGCGTTGGCGACTAGTGGTCTCCTTACTTATGTCCCGTTGGCGACTAGCGGTCGCCTTGCTTACGGCGCGTTAGTCGCCTTGCTTACGGCGCGTTGGCGACTAGCGGTCTCCTTACTTATGTCCCGTTGGCGACTAGCGGTCGCCTTGCTTACGGCGCGTTAGTCGCCTTGCTTACGGCGCGTTGGCGACTAGCGGTCTCCTTACTTATGTCCCGTTGGCGACTAGCGGGCGCCTTGCTTACGGCGCGTTAGTCGCCTTGCTTACGGCGCGTTGGCGACTAGCGGTCTCCTTACTTATGGCCCGTTGGCGACTAGCGGTCGCCTTGCTTACGGCGCGTTAGTCGCCTTGCTTACGGCGCGTTGGCGACTAGCGGTCTCCTTACTTATGGCCCGTTGGCGACTAGCGGTCGCCTTGCTTACGGCGCGTTAGTCGCCTTGCTTACGGCGCGTTGGCGACTAGCGGTCGCCTTGCTTAGGGCGCATTGGCGACTTTCGGTCGCCTTGCTCACGGCGCGTTGGCGGCTAGATTTTTCGAGGCGGGTGCTGTTATAATGGGCGATGTCGTGAACTGGGTTGAAAAAGAATATGCGTACAGTGATAATAAGTGAAGCCTCCAAGGCTTCGTTCGAAATTTTCTCAAATGGAATCTGATAGTGCAAAATACGTAGGTACCCAGAGCCTGCGCAAACTATCAGGATATTCTTCTTCAAACTATTTTTGCTCCCATTATGACAGCCAGATGCCGCAGAAACTAGGAGTGCCGGTGGATATGGCACTGCATCAAGCCACAGTTTTTAGCGAATGGACATAATACCTACTATTGAAAAAGTAATGAGGAGTCATGATCCCATAGATCTATTCATTATCGTCAACAGTGAGGAACAGAAACAGTGGTCCAATATAAAACACATACTTAATATCACGTTGTATAGTTTCAATTTTTCTTTGATTGCACATTATTGTAATGCATCACCTCAAACACCATGTAGCTGTCCTCTTCTAAGTCGCATAGATAGTGTAAGGTATTTGGGTGTTCAAATAGATGACTCATTATCATTTTATAGCCATATAGACTTGCTTACCTCCCGACTGCGCAAATTGATATTTATTTTTAAGAATCTCCGCCATGTGGCCGACACACAGGTGCTTAGACAAGTATATCTAGCCCTCTGCCAGTCAATTGCACAGTACTGTATAGTTGCCTGGGGTGGGGCAGCAAAAACACATTTGCTAAAACTGGAACGTGCTCAAAGAGCGATCCTTAAAGTAGGTTGGTTCTTTCCTTATCAATTTCCTACCACCGAACTTTATAAAACCTGTAAGGTCCTCTCTATTCGGAAATTGTTCATTCTAAATTTAATTCTAACAGTCCACTCCCGCAATGCCTATAATCCCGAAAAGTTCGAAGCCTTGAGACGGAAGCATACAGTATGTTCGTCCATTCCTGTTCATTCAAAGCTAGCTCAACGATTCTTTTACTTCCTTGGTCCTTATGTATACAACAAAGTTAATACAATCTTACATATGTACTCAATGGTTAAATATAAATGCAAAACTACTGTAACGAACTGGCTGATGGACATGGATTATGAAAGCACAGAAAGTATCATTCAAACCATTAAATAATTTTGTTCGTACTTCCCACTCATTTCTACTAATAAGCACAAATTCTCATATAGCACTTACATGCACATACACATAACACCGTCACACATTCACGCACTACACTTCACACGCATTCCTACAATAAAATCACCTTACATTACACTTCACAAATAGAAATTAGAAAAATAAATATTTATTGTCCAGGTAATACAGTAAGCAGGTGCAACCACCTTTATATTTAGCTCTCCATCCAAACTGTTTGCTAATAGTGATGTGAACAATAATGCCGTTAAATATGATAAATGTTTAAAGGGGTGTGAGCCTGGAGATCTGTCATACAGGTCCCGAACCTAGTTCAGACTCCAGCTCTCACAAAGGTTCTGGCATAAGGCAAAATTTAATAAACACACTACTGTAACAATGTACCTTTTTGAGAGAAATAAACTATAAACTATTAACTATTAAACTATTATAGTACACACACATTTTGCCAGTTATGTCATCCAGTTGTTTTGTGGTCGAATATTTAAGTCCACATTCCATATTCACCGTTTAAAGATAAAGACTGGAATGCACAACTCAGCCGAGACGCATAAACCATTTCATTGTAAGTAAAAGAATCAACAGACAAATGGGCACTTGTGATATCAATGGCTTGTGATATCAAATTCGATGCGTCTCCATACGTCAGATAAGATCGCGAGACGCATAATAAAACGATCGTGTTTCCAGTAAGTGGTGTTTGGTGGCTCTTACAGTGCATTAAGATGCAACCGGGAACGTTTCCCGACCATCTCCGGTTACATCGACGGGTTCCAAGGAAGCAATTTGGAACGCTTCTTGGAAAACTAGAAATAGCACCCGAATTAATAATTCCAGTTTTTTTTTAACGAGTTCGATGAAAATCTTTGTCGCTTTGAAAGTTTTTTTTATGATTTTGTTTATTTGGCCGTTGATGTATTTATTTGTTAGATGAAGTGTATTTTGCTTTGATATGAAGCTATTTGTTACCTTGTGCCAAGAGCTCTTCGTTTGTAGATGTACCAGTTTTTATTTACGCTAGCGCCATCATAACTGTCTAACCCGAGCTATAAAGTTCAGAAATTATATGAAGATAAAGGTGTATATTTTCAGAGCAAATCTGTACCAAAATCCCCGAACCTACATGCAGCTGTGGAAGCAGAATTGAACAAAGCTGAAAGTTTAGACACAACACAATACGGGTTTGTTTAAAACCATTGTTTTGAGTAAATTGAACGAAATGCATTAAGATAAAGAGGGTTTTATTTCTGTGCGAATGAACGATGTTGTTTCCACAGAGACACTTTACTGTTTAAGCGAAGTTCTACAAAGGAGGGAAGCGTCTAAAAAGCTTTCTGAACAAGGAGAAATCTTCGCACTCTTTGTCTTGACGTTGTGTTTCTTGTGATCGGCCATTGTGTCCTTATCGTGCCACCAGTTATCTGCTAGGTTTAGGCACCAATTTATAGTTATTATACGGGCGGGCCTAAGGGCACCGGTTATTACGGTCCGCCTTTGTTTGGCCTGATAAAGGTATCGGACGGTAAGCAGGTCGACTCACGAATCGAACGTATTGACATTAATAGAGTCCGGCGTTTTATCTTGTTTGTGGGTGCGAAACTATAAATTAGGTTCGTACTTGCTTGTTCTGATATCTTAATAAATATCTTTGTTGTTGTAACACTTGTGTCCACAAAGCGAAATGTTTAATATCTTTGGAACAAATTTAGAAAACATTATGAACGTGCCTAATCTCAAGAATGGCATAAAGCATTAAAAAAAATGCTAGCGAAGTACCGCAAGCTCATATTATGTCAATCTGAATATATGACTCAGTAAGTGTTTTCTAACGCAACAAGAACAATATTGTTATTTCTTGTTTTCCCAGTCTTATAATGGAGGATTGTGACACTACAACGTCCCATTGCCAGAATATAGTGTTTCCCCCATTTGACCTTTGTCGACACTGCGAGAAGAAACGCACATGGTCTTCTGTTTGGCTTAGAGACGTTTATTTATTTTAGTTTCTCATCGGTTGTAAACATACAAAACTGTTGAATGTCGGACTTCAACAACACATTACTAAGAGGTAGGCAGATACCTACAGGTATTTACACCAGCTCATAGGTAGGTAGGTGAAGGAAATTATAAATGAAAAACTGAACATAATTCCCTCGAACTTTTAACATTGTATGCGGTCAAAAGAACAACAGCCGCTCGGGTCGATGTATCAGGTTAAGTTACGCTTGCCGGGGTTGGTCTGTGGATGGGTGACCATCTTTACATATCGAGACTCCTCCGTGCCTCGGAAAGCACGTTAAGCCGTTGGTCCCGGCTGTCATTCGTGGATCTTTGAGAGTCGTTACTGGTCGTCAGAAGCCCGAAAGTCTGGCAATCAGTCTTACCAAGGGGTATCGTATTACCCAGTTACTGGGTTGTGGAGGTCAGATACGCAGTCACTCCATGTAAAATACTGGTAATCAGCTGCATCCGATTAGACTGGAAGCCGACCCCGATATAGTTGGGAAAAGGCTGGGCAGATTGGATTGGATGTGGTTAAAAGAACCTTCAAAATCGACCATATCTGGGCAGTTCTTTAGACCACAGCAGACCACAGCAAAAGCTTTTCGTAAGGCTTTTGCCCTGAAATGAGAAAAAACCTTGCAAAATCTCATAATTTGCAACAAAATTCAACAACTAGCCGGAACAAGAAATCAGCTACGCCCATGCTGGATAGTGAACGAATCTATGAGATCGAGATAAGTTTATATCTCATAGACAGCACATTTATTTCGCTACACCTTTGCAACACCCACGCTATCAAGTATCAGGCCGTAAGTACTAGGGCAACAAGCTTTCGCAGAGGTGTCCTTATCGTAAACGCATTCAAAGGCTCTTGGAACGGCGGGGGCGCTACCGGCTACCGTATACCGTAAATAACATTAGCCTTTTAATAATTTATGAGTGGTGACGGGACGGCCAGAGTCTCATTAATCCGAGAAGAGGTGAGGCGAACAAAGGGATATTGTTTGAGGAAGGGCCATCGGCGGTGGGCAATAAAACTTTGTTAGTACTTAGTGCTGCTTATGGCTATGCAATGGCGCGTGAAAGTGCGGTCTCACCTTTGTTAGTTGTAACAATCACCGTTGTTTAACAGTGATATATTGGTTTCGGTTTAAAAGTTAGCTTGATCTTTCTGACTGACCGACTCCTCGACAATTCAAAAGTTCCTTTAAATGGTATAGTTGAAATAACTGCTTTAAGTTTGAGTTTGACTGCCTCGTCAGTCTAGTGGTCGCATGCGCTGCTACTGAGCATGAGGTCCTGAGGTTCGATTCCCGGGTCGGGTAAAGTGTCATTGGGTTTTTCCATCTGGATTTTTTTAGTTTTAGTTTTGTGCCCGGTTCATGGCAACAACAGGGACTTAAGCCTAGTGCAGTCTGGCGTGACGCTACAGCGCGACGCAACACCGATCATTGTTCTACCGTTAAGTTTTCTTTGAAATTGTTTTATTAGAGTCGCGTCGAGTCTGTGTGCACGAGGCTTTAAACGTAACTGGCGAAATGTGGGTGTACTATTGATACACTTCTACCTAACCTTTCGATTAATACAGGCTTGATTTAAAATGTTATGTGTTAGAAAGACAAAAAAAGAAAGACATCTGCTGTATCATTCACATTTATGTTCGCGAGCTACGCGAACATTAATGTGGGGAATAGGTACTGATTATTTTTTGCGATTTCAGGGTTTGTTCTGTAATGAAATTTGTTCATAATGATGAGTACAATGACCCCTTAAAAGGATAATCATGAATAAAATTTTACCCTGTATGAGTAAA
This sequence comes from Xanthia icteritia, assembly GCA_949128155.2. Taxonomy (NCBI): domain Eukaryota; kingdom Metazoa; phylum Arthropoda; class Insecta; order Lepidoptera; family Noctuidae; genus Xanthia; species Xanthia icteritia. The sequence goes on along the minus strand of OX421934.2, from coordinate 14,911,670 downwards.
AATTGTAATTACGTCATTTTATTAAATCACATTTGTAGTTTGTACATTTATTTTTGCTGATGCAGTTTTTCCTGAAAGGCCATGTTTAACTTTTCTGTTTTACCGTTAATTTTTCTAGTTCTACCAAAATACATTATTCCTTCTTTTCTTTGCCCAATAACTTTGGGAGGCAATTCAAAAGGTGAATAAAATGGGGGAAACGGTGTAATGTTTCAAAATGGCGATTACCGATCTGTTTCAAACTCGCAAGTATGTATAACGTAATAAAATGATGAATGAAAACCGATAACATCTTTTATATGTAAATGTTATTACATAAATATTTGAGTGAAAGGAATGTTCCCGAGAAATATTTTTTTTATCAAATACATAATTCATATTGTAAGTAGGTATGTAGTACTAAGTAAGGGTACCTTTCATGTGCTGAATATAAATAGGTATATCCTGAGAATTCCTGAGTCCTAGTCTACCTTACTTTGTTCTTACCTACCTACTAGGTAGGTAATAAATAATTGCCCACTAGCATACCACTTCTTAGTACCTACTTAGATATTTATATTTTTGATTATTTTTCTGCTTTTCATGCTTTCATGCTTAAATATTGGTCGTGTGTGGTGATGATATTTTTTTTTTGTTGTGATATTTATTTATTTTTATTGCAAGTAGTTGTATTGTAACATCAGCAACATTGACGAAGTAGGTTAAATACGTATTAAGCCTCGTGTAGACTGGTGCGACGCGATAGCGCGACGCAACTCTTAACAAAACAATTTCCAAGAAAACTTCTCGGTAGAACAATTACCGGTGTCGCGTCGCGCCGTCGCGTTGCGTTAGTTTGCACCACGAAGCTTTATTGGAGCTTACTCAAAAAACACTCATCAGGACTATTCAAGACTAGACCAAATTAATATTGGACCACTGGTAATGTACCCACTTCCTAATAAAAAAAAAAATCATCGAAATAGGTCAACGTGGTAAAGAAAATATATCTAAGTCGGTTTAAAATTGGAACCATGTCAGGAAATTTATAAATCACCCAAAAAGAAAAAAAAATAAGTGTTCAATTACTATATTGCAACAGTATCTAAGTAATACTCGTGTTTATAATATACCGAGTAGGTAGTAGACACCATTCAAGTGAGTCTTGATTTCGATAATTTTGGGCTTTTTGTCTGGGTATAGTTAGGTACCTATACGAGTATACTAGGGTTGCCAGCCCTACTATAAAATATAGTATACTGCTATTAGAGGATTAAATAACAAAAATTTTTTTTTTTTAAATCGTGGGCGAAATTACTAGTTTCATTTCAATACAAAATGGCGAGATGAGTAATAATTATAAGTTATGACTGTTTAAAAAACTTGTTTAAAAAAACCTCGTTAACAAAGGCACACAGTTTTTGTTTTTTTTTACGCCGTCTTCTATATTTTTACAAGCAATGGCTTCTAAAATACTACATTTGATATAAGAAAAATTGGCCACCCTACTAAGTACCTATATACTGATATGTATAGCTTTCTCTACAAAAGACGAATAATGAGACAGTTATTTCTTCTCTTATTCAGCTTGAAATTGAAATCTTTGGCATCCTTCCAGTGGATGAAAGTACTCTGAAATCTTGAAAAAAAATTGCTGTTTCATTCAAAAAAATTTGCGTTTTGCCAATCAAAATTTAATGAAAGTGGTGCTTTTTCGAAATTTCAGAATTGTTCCCTTAATTGAGTTATATTTATATTCACAAGTAGTTACTTTATCCTCCTGAAAAAATGCCAATGTAATCAATACAAAGCCGCTATACATACATATTTTTAAAGTAGAAGTATAAATAGGCGTTAGGCCCGCTGTACACGGCACGGGTTCTTTACGGTACGGTGCGCTAGACGCACCGCAGAATAATTATGTGAACTTGTCAAGTATATGACACGGCAAATAACCGGACGACGCATACGGCGACGGCGGCGGCGCCGTGGCGTAGTGCCACCGTGTCTGTCAACAAGGTTTCATAGTGATCCACACAACATTGACGACCTTATCCTACACACGGCGAATCAACCGTAGTGTTTCACGGCAAAAAAAACGTATGTGTACAAGGTGCCACTTACGCAAGATTCATAAGCGATTTTGCTTCTAAAGTATTAATAGAATTTTTATGGAAATACGAATATAATAGAATACCTACCTATATTCTAATCACCATAAAAAAAAACGAAACCATATATTATGAAACACTCATGTCGTTTCGAGAAAATCGCTTTTGAATTTTGGTTGACTGTACCACAATAAAACAAAAGACAGTTTGTGAGTTTGGACATCTAAATAGCACACATCTATTGGTCTGTAACAGTAAATGATTGTACCTCTGTGTCCCCCTGCTCCCAAAAGTAATCATGAGCCGGTAGTGATTCGAGACTCAATTCTAACGGAACACCGACATTTTCATGGGAAGCTGACAGCTGAGAACAGATCACTACTCTTCGGATGTTAGGCCTAAGCGTTATTATCAATTGTTACTGTATTGTGTCTTGGAGAGCAAAACTAGATATGCTGATATTCCTGCGAGAGTGTTGTTGTCAATGATTTTGTTCGTGCTCGGCCTTTGCTCTCTGCACTGCACTACCTACTCCACAGTATGTTCCACTGGAGATCTTGGGGCCTACGTCCTTATGAGCTGAGAACGGTCATCATCATGTATTAGGAGTATGACATGTAGCTCCTACTCCTACCACAGATGGAAGGTACCCATGAAGATTGCATTACTAAAAAGATGAGAATCGGATCGGATTCGGCAAGAATGGATTCTGGAAACCATGCCCATAAATGTTAACCTGTTAATGCTGATCGGAAAGCAGTGCAGAATAATTAAGTAGGAAGTCGTACAAAAACTCAATACGAAAGAAATTATAAGAAAATACAGAAAAGTAAAAGCGAAGAAAGAAATTGTTCAGCAGGTTTTATCGCTATTAACAATTTTCTTCCCGACGACCTTTCTGTAATTTTATGGAATACTCGCTGCATTTCATAAAGAATTGTTATGTACCAGGCAAAGTAACAATTTGTAGTTCTTAAACAAATTATGGAACAAACTTAAGGTTGCACAGTATAAATATGGACAGTACAGAAACTATGTAGTGAACATTCAAAACGGCAGACTCACACAGACGTGCTCATTGACGAGATCCCAAGTGATTGTAGCGGTGCTGTCAGTTGCGGGTGTCGTGTCGAGACGAGAGGTCACCGCGATCTTTTTAAAAATGGGGGGTAGGTTATTATTTCAACAAATAGGCCTAGTTTCCATACTGTCCATATTTATACTGTGGTTATGGTCCTCTAAAATCCACGCGATCGAACTTGATGGCGAAATATGGTGTATGATTAAACTTAATTTCATAGAAGTTGTTGTTTTTACTTCTTATGTAAAATTATTTCGAATATACATTTTATTTAAAATAAATCTAAGCTGTGATTTCCTGTTTCGCTGGCTTGAACTTGGATCTTTATTAAAGCCTAGCCAGAGAAGGCATTTTGTACAAAATAATTCTTGTAAGTATTTGGTTTTCGAGTTATAAATGCACTAATGGAGAGACAGAGCAACGTGACGTTTTCGAATAAAATGATGGATAAATTAAAAAGCTGATTATGAATCAACAAAGGCCTACCTATAACAATCATTAATTCATTCTTCGCCGTCTGGAGGGCGGCGTCGCACAGTGGATCGAAAATCGGCTGTAGAAGACATAGGATCTCGATTTCTTAAATGTTATTTTTTTTGCTGGAAATGACTTTTGCTGATCATTACTGTTCTATAAAATGTCATATGAAGTAATTGTGTGCACAAATGGAAGAGTTATAATTTTTATAAGAAAAAAATGTATGGAGCTGACATGAAAAATGAGGATATCTCTGGAATCGAAAGGTTGGCCATTATATCCTTGCACACTGTTATAGTACTATTTATTTATGAATTTTTGACATACTTAATATTGCGGCATCACTTGCGATTTTTTTTTTAAAAATCGTCAAAATTAAAAAAATAAAAATGTTTATGATATGTACATTTTAATGCTTAAATATGGTTATGCCAAGTGTAACTTACAATATTTTTTATGCTTAGACCAAAACATTCTAAGAAATCACAAAGTCGTATTACCTACTTTGTGATTTTCATTTGAAATGACATGGTAATTATGAATTACGTAATACGTAATCTTGTCTAATGCCTCAAGTCCACATTAGCTAATGATTAATAAAACTTAATACCTATATACCTAGTTAAAAGGATAAGTACCAAAACAATTTGGGGTACTCGCTAATTTAACAATTAGTGCAGGATTAACTTAATGAAAGTAATTAGATAAATGTGATACCATCATTAGTCAATAACAATAAATAGTCAAACATTGGACTCACAACTTCAGTTCATTTAGAGCATTTCTAATACTAACATCTATCCTACCGTGTCTTTTTACTCAGTGATCGTGAATAATGGAAAGCATTATTACAAATTTGGATTTATTTGTTATTCTGAGCAATCAGGATGCTTCGTCTTTCGATCATGAAATATTGTTCAACACACTTGTTATTCGACTGGGGTCTAGCCTTTCAGATGAAGACAGTGTTACCGTGAAAGAATTTTGTCGAAGATTTACACGGGCAGTTCAAAAGAGATGGTTACGATCCCACAGGAAAAGTGAAGTTTTTAGACGTGATTACAGTAATTGGCTTGAGGCAAATATTGACTGGCCAAACTGCGTGCAAACCAATGTGCTCATTCAAGAATCAACAAGTGAAAATATTTCTACTGAACCTGTACCTGAACCTGTACCATCAACTTCAACAATGAAATCAACTTCAACGATGACAAAAAGATCTCGAAAGCCGTTTGAAGATCTAAGTAACAAGCAGAAGAAGAGGCGATCTGATGAACATATAGGCAATGACCCTAATGAAGTAGCTTATTCAGCTGCAGCACTTTTGAAAGGAGATGGTCGTGAGGATATTGCATCTGTTATTGAACATATGCTCCAAAATCCAGAAGCAGCAGCAAAAATCAAGGAAATGTTGAACAAACCAGCTCCTTCAACAATAGTTTCACCAGAAAAAGCACTGGGTTTGCTACTTTCATTAAAACTATCGAAATGGCAATATATCATGTTAAGGGAAACGACTATTCGAGAAGGTTCAAAGGAGATATATCCGTCTTACTATAAAGTGCAAAAAGCTAAGCTACAGTGCTACCCTCCGAAGACATTTGTGACTGTAACGGATTCATTTGCTAAGATTGCACTACAAGCGTTACTAGATTTAACAGTGAACAGAATTTTTGAAACTATTTGTAGTCCTGATGCGATACAAGATAAACAATTGATATTAATATCAAAGTGGGGATTTGACGGTGCATCTAACCAAAGTAGATATAAGCAAAACATAGAGAGTGGTCAAGATGATTCCAGCATATTTATGACCTCTTTGGTTCCATTAAAGTTGACAGCTGACGGTGATACCGTATGGGTGAATCCAAAACCCTGCTCACCTAGGTATTGCCGTCCAGTCCAGTTTAGTTTTGTGAAAGAAACCAAAGACGTTGTCATAAATGAAAAAACTGCAATGGATAACGAAATTGAAGCTCTCGTTCCCTCAAAATGTCATGGACATGAAATTAGTCACAAATTAATGATGACGATGATTGACGGCAAAATTTGTACATATCTGTCTGAAGCTAAGTCAAATGCGGCCTGCTACCTGTGTTTGGCTAAGCCTACAGAAATGAATAAGTTAGATGTCATTGCGTCAAAAACCATTTCTTCTGGTGTGTATGAGTTCGGATTATCATCACTTCATGCCCGCATTAATGTGATGGAATGTCTTCTACACATAGCGTATCGTCTCGACTTCAAAAAGTGGTCTGCAAGAGGAGAAGGTCATCAAGAGTTATTGCATTCACGAAAAAAACTCATTCAAGATCGATTCAAAGATGATCTCAACCTTTTGATTGACATCGTTAAGCAAGGATCAGGCACAACTAACGACGGGAACACAGCAAGGCGGTTTTTTGAATTTCCTGATAAAACTGCAGTGATCACTGGATTAGATGAAGACCTAATACGCAGATTTGCTGTGATTCTGCAAGCTATCACATCTGGAGAGATTGTAGACGTGCCGAAATTTAAAGAATACGCTAGAACAACTAAAAATTGGTACTACATGTCATCAACCGTCCACAAATTGTTGATTCACGGAGGGGACATAATTGCAGAAAATGCTATTGTACCAACTGTAAGTCTTTCGGAAGAAGCTTCAGAGGCCCGAAACAAAGACTTTAGGAGGTTCAGAGAACACCATTCGAGGAAAAAGAGTAGACAAGCATCAAACGAGGATATCCTCAATATGCTTATCGTCTCTTCTGATCCTCTAATTTCTTCCACAAGACCAAAATTAAATGCCCACAAGAGGCAGACATACTTTAAGGAAACAGTAGAACTACTAAAACTTCAGGATCAGGAAGCTCCGACAGAGTTCTTAGAAGTTATATCTATTGTAGAGCCTGATTCTGAAGTGGATTCTGATGGTGACGAAGTATAAAATAAGTTAACTTTTATTGTTTATGTTAGGTTAGGTTAAGTTAATATTTTTTTTTAATAATTTGCTTTTATTTTTAATCATACAATAGTTTACCATTTATTGTTATTGACTAATGATCACGTTTATCTAATTACCCTCATTATGGTACGTATCCTTTTAACAGGTATATAGGTATTAAGTTTTATTAATCATTAGCTAATGTGGACTTGAGGCATTAGACAAGATTACGTATTACGTAATTCATAATTACCATGTCATTTCAAATGAAAATCACAAAGTAGGTAATACGACTTTGTGATTTCTTAGAATGTTTTGGTCTAAGCATAAAAAATATTGTAAGTTACACTTGGCATAGCCATATTTAAGCATTAAAATGTACATATCATAAACATTTTTAATTTTTTAATTTTGACGATTTTTTAAAAAAAAATCGCAAGTGATGCCGCAATATTAAGTATGTCAAAAATTCATAAATAAATAGTACTATAACAGTGTGCAAGGATATAATGGCCAACCTTTCGATTCCAGAGATATCCTCATTTTTCATGTCAGCTCCATACATTTTTTTCTTATAAAAATTATAACTCTTCCATTTGTGCACACAATTACTTCATATGACATTTTATAGAACAGTAATGATCAGCAGAAGTCATTTCCAGCAAAAAAAAATAACATTTAAGAAATCGAGGTCCTATGTCTTCTACAGCCGATTTTCGATCCACCGTGCGTCGCGTCGGTCGCGAACAGCTGATAATTTTCCCAGCAACCCTTTGCTTGCTGCATGGCGGGCAAACTTAGTCTCGCCAAGTCCCCAGAGGGTGGCTATGCTTTTATATTTGTAGATATTTTAGTACACACACCGTCCACGTCCAATTGAAGTGGGCTCAAAGCTTCTGGTTGCAGGGTTCTGCGCATATAATTTATGGATGTTTGAGATGAAGTAACGGTGTATTTTGAGTAAAAAGCTGGTGAGTGCAGTGTCATCGTTGTAGAGATAACTTTGTGTAGGCAAAAGTTTAAAAAACCTGAACTTATTTCCAAAAAAAGGTTTCTATGCTTACCTACTAATCTTAGCCTTCGTTAATTTAGCAGATCTTTGGGAAAGCCTGAATTTAACTTTATGCTGATAAAGTTTCTTAAATTTGGAAAGTGTCTCCAAGCTTTATATTGGCGAAGATACGAAAGAGCAAGCATGAACAGAAAACGTGTTAAGTTGGTAGGTAGGTACATGAAAAATGGATAGGAAAAATTTGTTCCATTGCTCAGCAGATATTTGTTCAGTTTGAAAAATGGACATCCACACCGTAAAGTCACCTTCAACCAAAATCATAAAGTCTCATTGCGTCCGTGCCTGCAACACTGCAACTGAGAATTTTAAACAGAGGTAAGTAGAGTCATTAGCCTCTGAGACGGCGAAGTGGCTGAGAGACGTGACGTCACGGCAGGCAGAGTACCCCTCACGTGGAGATTAGGGGAAAAGTTAGCGGCTGTGAGTGCAGCTTGCCATACCGGCGCGCGGCGAGCACTTGGAGCCCGGCGGAAATGCAGACGCACGGGAAGGGTTGATCTTTTTGAAAATAGAATAAAATGGTGATGTAGGTATGTTGTGAATTTAGAAAGATGAATTTATTGTTCTTAACTAACGTAAGCTAAAAGTTAAGGTAGTACGCAGAAAGGGACGGAAGAAATATTTAAGGTAGGTATCGGTTGATAAATGATATGAATTCTATTGCACGACTCATAATGCGAAGCATTAGAGAAATCGAAAAATTTATTTTGCCTCCTTTTTGCAACTGTTTTTATTTTTACACTCCTGCTAGTACACAGAACCTACTTAATTTATATACTATTGTATTGATAATTTAATGGAGATTAATTCTGTACTCTTCTGAATGATTTAATGCGGCAGAAACGAAAAATCATCAAAATTGTTTGCGAAAAATTAATTAATTAAGCCATTTTTTTAAATATATTCGTTTCATCTGTATGAGGAACCCTTTTATTCAAAGTAAGTAGTTTAATTATAATTATAAAAAAATTACTAATATAATATCTGTATATACCTATTTCGAATTTCGATCCTGTTCCGTTGCCTAGCAACCAACAAAGCAAAACTAATATAATATCTGTATATATTGCCAACTTCGATCCTATTCCGTTGCCTAGCAACCAACAAAGCAAACCTAAATAGTCTTTGACAGTACGTAAAGATTGTGGGGTGAGATAAATTTTACCCATATTGATGGGTAAAATTTTTGAATGAGCGTTACATGCACTTTTGGATAATCCAAATATTTTTTATTTCTGTAAATGGGTTAAAAAAAAACTTTTACTTGTCAAAAAGATATTATAATATTTTAAAACTGGATGAGGTCCGTGTTGCCTAATGGACTACGGTACTCTGAGAACATACGCCGAATCAAGTACAAGTCGAGTGTATCGAGTCTTCAAGTACTTTTCGTCATTTAAGCCGATTGAAAATGTTTTCAAAATAACACAGATTTTTTTCACAGTTCTAGAATCACACTAAAATCAATAAATATGTGAGCACCATGTATCTATCACATAATTAGTCTATCTGTTGTTGCTTCATTTTTAATTCTTAATTCTTTTTACCTACCTATTGTGGTAGGTATAATAATTTTATTCTAGGTGCATTGTCCTAACATATAATTATATAACTAATGTACTTATACAAAATATAACGAGGTAACAAATGTAACAATAACGGAAATGAAACTGACTGTCTTGCAAAATATTTAAAAAAAAAAGTTTTTATGTAATAATTTAATGATGCAATGTACAAAAGCTCTCTTCTGCAAGTTTACATTCTTACTTACTTTTGTTGCTAACTGCACCAACTCACTTAGAAACATAAATCACCGTTACACAGAGCCTAGGGCAAGATAAAATCGAAGCCAATCAATCCAGCTCTTCATTATCCAGTAATTTCAACGGATGCAGTACTGCTCTTTCATTCCGAGAGCTATCATACAACCCACAGGCATAAACAAACGAAGAAAGCCAGCCATTTCAATTACGATGTGAAATGAAACAGTAAGCACTGCCCGAGGGAATGATTAGAACTGTTCCCTACATCGGGTAGTAGATAACATCTCTGATTCATAATTAGGTACATTCTTCGACGGGAGTAGGCACATTATGACAGCCCACCCACAGAGCTACACAGGATTTGAAAAAGAATTCGATAATTAAAAATTCCGATCGTATAAAGACGTCAAAAACATATTTTTGTACTTAAGTAAGAACAATGCTGGCCTATAAAATTGTTATGTGTGTTCTGTTCCCACAGACAAACCGTGGAAACGGTTTTGCGGGGCATAGTTTTTAAGTAAGTTTTTTATAAAATTTGTTCATGATAAATAAATAAATAAATAATATTAAATGTTCCTAATAGGATACTTGAGCCATTTCGATAAAAAATGACCCGTGACCCCATTCGTCACCGATTATCGCGTCATGGTTGCCCGATGGGTAAAAAGAAATGGCTAATCTACCATAATTACATTACCATGAAAATAAAATAACTTGTTTTGGTAGTTTTGTACTATTGAAAGTTTGGTAGTTTTGTAAAATAAAACAGTTGTGACTAAAGTCCACCTCGGTGCTAATTTGATTATCATTATTTTAAGAATTTTATTGTAATACAATAAGATTTGTTTATAAAATTAATGACATAATTTAAAAAAAATAATCCTTAAAACCATACAAAAAAACGCTGAGGTGTGTCTTAAAAAACCATGAACATCGGTTACTTAAAATTAGCGACAGGAGCTGTGACGCGCTAAAATTGCCTGTTTTGCTTCTTATTTTTAATTTTTAATCAGATATATCAGCAACGATTTAATCCGTTATACGTACATTTTAAAGCATAAGAACTAGACAGTACATTAAAAAAAAAACTGCATTCAATAGAGAATAAGAATGTCTTGTAAATGTTTGTGACAGTACTTTTTCCTTAGGGTTAATTTTTCTCGGAATGGCTCACGTACGTGAATTGGTTAGTAAAGTCTGGGAAATTAATGGTTAAGCAAATTGGACTGTCCGCTTGTTCAAATTGCCTCTGCCATTCTTTGACAGTTGCATTTAATGGCTATATATAACACGGCAAATTGACGTAGTGTGTCAATTTGCTTTAAAATTATTATTTCTCTGACTGAATATATTCTGACGAGCTTTCAAAGTATGCGATCGTTATCGGTGGATAAAGAAGTTCTGATTACAATTTATAAATCTGACTGTTTCTGATAAGTATCTCTGTACGTTTCTAAAATATTTATTTATAATAATTAAGTTGGTTTAATTAAAACTAAATTCATAAATAGATTAAAGATCTTTAATTACGAATTCGTAATTTTTAACAAAGTTGATTAAAATAAATGAATAATTATGTATAATGTCGTGGTCCGATCTTAGAAATGGCCATATCGTGACCTGCCTGTCCATTTCACGATACGCTGCTATTTCATGATTTAGCCGGGTATATCACGACGCGCCTAATCGAAAGTTGGGCGGATCGACTAAAGTAGCCTATTTATCGATATTCTCAGCTGACCACTTATTGCAAAGTAGTTGCATTTTACGCCGCTAGTGGCACCCCGACTAAATGGTTAGGATAGAACTGTGACCAAAAGCGCGCGAGCCGAGCTAGCGAAGCGAGCGGCACCGCAGCAGCTGCCGGCGAGCACTACATCCTATCCAAGTTTGTCGCAGTTACTTGGCTATTTAGTATTTTTAGGACCCTAAAATAGGAATTATTCGAGTAGGAATAGGTTTAATAGGAATTATTACCAGACTGCGCGGCCGAAAGACATGGTTGTTTTTTACGCGTACTTGGGTCGATATGCCCAAGCATCGCTGGGCAAATCGTCGAACGCTGAGCGTTGAACGATATGACGGATTTTAGATGGTCGAATCATGAAATGGAGACGTATCGTGAGATGGCCTGGCAGATCACGAGGTAATTTCTACGATCGGACCAGGACTTGTAATTACCTATAATCTAATTAAATTAATTACTTAACTATAAGAATTTTAATAACACTCATTTTTACATCTTTACATTGATGACGACAATAAATTATTTTTCAACACATTTGCTTAAAAGTTATATTGTTCGATAGTTAAAAATGACACATGTTCGTCTACCCATTTATAAAAACCAACTTACCGCACTAGTATCATAAATAACTATTATTTATAATATATCATTTAATTATTACGTTTCTAAGATTTTTTAAGATAATGTTCATTAAATTATGAGGCGTGAGCGTGACGATTGATTTAATGACGGTGTGTAGAGCAACTCACAACGAGAATATCACTTAAAAGTTTGTAAGCTCACATCAGTGCCTCGGATGGGATCGGACAATAATTTTCGTTGCCTCGGAAAGCACGTTAAGCCGTTGGTCCCAGCTGTCATTCGTGTATCTTCGTCTACCCAGTCGTTACGGGCAGCCAGAAACCCGAAAGTCTGACAACCAGTAGGTATTACCCGAGTAACTGGGTTGTGGAAGTCAGATAGGCAGTCGCTCCATGTAAAATACTGGTATTTGTAGCTACATTCAGTTAGACTGGAAGCCGACCCCAACATAATTGGGAAAAGTTTAGGCAGATGGTAATGAATAATTTTCAGCTTAGTTTGAAGAGTTATCGGTACCTACAAGGCTACAACATTAGTAATTTGTGATCACTAAATTGTCACTAATTGCTAGTTACCTACTAGCAATTAGTGACATTAATACCAAAAAAAAAAAAAAAACAATTTGATAGAACTGTCCGATATCCTACATCCGATGTTTAGGTAGGATCGGCCAGCAACCAAAGTCATAAAAGCTTAGATTTTTTTGTAAAAATAGGAGCAGGCTTTAAATTCAGATAATACAAACTCTAAGCTAGTAGGTACATGAAATGTTGAAAAATAGTGTGTCGAATGACTTTTGGTACCTATATTTAGGTTACATGTCCGGACATCCCTTGCTAGTCATGGCGTTCAATCTAATTCTGTTTCCTGCGCGCCCTATCCATTGTTTCACGATATCCGGATGAGCACATAATCCGGGTACAGCTACATAATCGTGTTTACAACGTCTACCAATATTGGTTGCATTGAGGTGATCGAGGTGTTAATCTGTAGGTACACAAAGGTACCCTAAATGTTCTTAGTTATTATGGCGTGTGGAAAACAGGTTTTTTTTTACATACAAACAAACTCCTGCCATCTTCCCATGGGAGGCAGAAACTACAGATCGTCACCTGATACGATCCTAAAAGGGGTGATAGACGTGCGAGCAAGTACGCGTACTTATGGCTCGGGGACCTTTCTCGCCCGTGTGTCTTGTGTACGTGTATTCTAAGTACGCGTACTTTAAAACCGCTGAGTAAGTTCGACGGCGGGCGATCCAACAAGTTTGAAATTTTGCTCGTAGCCCGCCTTGGTTCGTAGTTTCGTACGTCTGTCATCGCCGCGAGTCGCGAGCCGCCAAGCCAGCCGAAATTTGTGTAATGTTTGTGTAGTTTTGTTCAGATAATTCGACAACAGCGCGATACAGTGTGAGCAAGCATCACGTGTGTCACCAACGGCTAGCCGAGTAAGTTCGCGAACTTAGAAGCTTCGCGTACTTTAAGTTCGCACGTCTATCACCCACATACTCCTTTTGGTTCCGTTACGTTCATACATCTGATCATACACGCACGCCGGTTGCGAGTACTACGCACCAGACCTTTCTGAAGAACATCAACAATAAGGTTACTATAAGCCCGGCGTTTCCACTCACATTTGCCTTGTAAATACCTTTTGTTAGTCGCCTTTCATTCATCCTCTCAACATGACAAAACTATACTCTTTTACATTTTTGTCACGACATCTTCTTTTAAATCGCCGTTAGTTGCCTTATCACATCATTCCTCAGCCTTTCTTTCATATTCACATTACATTTTTATTTAGACCACGTTAAAATTACCAAAATATGTGTAGAAAAGAATAATTTTTATGCATGGGCGTAGACACCTACGCAAGATCGTATTGATTGTTAAATTATACTGCTTAGTGTTTTTTACTAATTATTGTTGGTCAAATTAACCCTAATTAGCGAACTCATTAACATTAGATAAACAAGCGAATATCACACACATTGCAAACGCTTGCTACAATGTTTTAAGTATTTTAAACCCACATTCCCCGTATAATTCAACATTTTACAGAACTAGAAGCTATAAAATGCAACTAATGATGCATAAAAATGCTCAGCCTTTTATGAGCAGTCGTTATCACAGAATCTACAAACATTATTGCCTTGAGCATCAAAGAAAACAACGGCAGGTATTTATTTCCGATCAATGACACTATTCTCATTGGTAACAAAAAAAAAAAAGCTGCAAAGAACGAGTCGGACTCGCACACGAAGGGTTCCGTACCACCGTACAATATTTAACACTATACATATAGTATAATTTTCTAAACTTATTACTTATAATAATAATATTATAAAGAGGTTTTGTTTGTAAGTTTATATGTAGGGGGTAATCTCCGGAACTACCAGTAGGATTTGATAAAATATTTTTGCATTGGATAGCCCAATTCTTGAGGAAGGTTATAGGCTCGCGGACGAAGTCGCGGGCAGAAGCTAGTTATAAATATAAGCATAATTAGTCTATAATGTTCCCACAGTTAGGACACAGGCATCCTCAAGAAGAAAGCCCAGTGCGGTTTGGTAGATGACAGACGACTTAGAATTTTTGATTCTAAGACATGCCGTTTTTTATACTTTAGTAAACACGGTTCTTGTATGGGGGACACTTCTAATAAAAATAAAAAATGGTTTTTATTATTTGATGTTACAGCGGCCATAGTAGTACACAGTGTGAAAATTTCAACTATTACAGTTCAATAGATAAAGCCGTGTGACAGACGGACGGGCGAATGGACGGACGGACAGCGAAGCCTTAGTAATAGACCCTTTGGGTACGGAACCCTAACAATAAAACCTATTATATGTTTGTAAAAGATTAGATTGGTTACACAACAAAAAGATAATGTAGATGGTAGCACCGTAGCGCATATTTATTTATTTTTATTACAAGCTCCACACGATATGGACAATAAATTTTAAGCAGGTGTTTATGAGCGAAGATAGTACAGCTCCTAAACGGAAATATAAGTGGAGAGTTCAGCACTTTATATTAATAGTTAATGGCCAAGTGTAGATAAGTGCAGTGTCTATAACGTACATGTTTTAGTGATGGGAATAAGTATTTTTACCTATTTAATTATCGATTACATTCAATTAAAGGAACATTATCGTAGGTTATACCTACTTAATTAGATGTTTTATTTCGGTTGATTCTACTTGGAGTTTCGAATGCTTTGTCGCTTAAATGTTTACGTTTTAACAAAATTATGACCTTGTTTCACGAAAAAAAATTGTTACGATTTAATAAAATTACATTTTTTTTTGGGTACGTAATAATTAACCCACGTTCCTTAACACGTTCAGTGCCGGGAGCCCTCCTGGAGGGTTCACTCAAGTAGCATATGGGATGCCGCGAGCCCTTGCGGAGGGCTCATTTTAAATGTAGGTTTTTCTTAGCAAATTCGCCATTATAAACTGAGAAAAAATTAACTTGTATATTTTAACAAGATTTTAAACCTAATGCCGGTGACACTTCTCGAGGATTAACTTTAGCGCAAGCGCACTGCTATATGTATGGCGACATGACGTATGAGCTCTATGAAAAATGGGTGGAGTCGAAAGTGTTAAAAACCCTTTACATAGGTAAACCTCTAAGTAGATTAAATGCTATCACAGGGAGATTAGAGCCAGAATCTATTTTAATTAACTTTTAGCGTTTCGATTCTGAGGACGTTCAAAATCAATATTGTTTACGTAATCCTCGCATGCAACGAACGTTAATGTACGATAAAGCATTGTTTTATAGCCCGCTTTAGTTTCGTGATAATTATTCGGATTTATAGTCATAATAACTAGAAAGTGGTACCGGTGAGGTGATGAAATCAGTTGGAAACGCCCTAAAAGGACATAATTATACTGACCTTATTGGTGATGTTCCTCAGAAAAAAAAAGAAAAAAAAAAGAATAAAAAAAAAGGAAATAACAAAAAATAAAGAAAGGAAAAGGACAAGTGCGTGTCTGACCAGATATTGTATGAACATAAACGAAGCAGGAACGAACGAGCATAACGAAGGAGGGTATGTAAGGATTGAAGCAGCTGGCGTTCTGTAGTTTCTGCCTACCCCCACGGGAACAACGCGTGAGTTTATGTATGTATGTATGTGTAGGTAGTGATAAGTGGTGAATGAAATTACATCAAAATCGTCAGCGGAAAGTTTTTTTTTTTCATGTATTCCTCGGAAACATGGACGTTTTGAATACATCCATGTTGAGAGACCGTTGCTCCTATATTAGTCGTTACTTCACGGGTTAAGAAGCCGAAAAACTGGCAACGGGTCATTCCTTAGGATATCGATATTGCCCAGTAACTGGGTCACTCACGGTCCGGGTAAAATTCTGATACAATCACTTTGTCAGCTTTGTAAAAGATTTTCACTTACATACAGACCTTTTCCTTGAGATAAGATAAAGCTTAGAGGTAAGTATTTAATAGAAAATTCCTAGGAATTATTGATAAATGGAATTATTGGTAAATATGATAATATTTACCTAGGAATTATCTTCTACCTACTTACTACTGGTTGTTTTGTTGTACAATATATCTATCATCTATATATCTATCTAGTATTACAAATGTCTTACGAAGTTCTCATCTTCAAATTATGAATTTATAAACTGCCCAGCTTGCAAAATACCTTTATAAACAAAAGCTTGTAAGAGCTATGGTTTCATATAAGGTTTATATGTGTTCTGATTAAGCCAGAAACTCTAATAGTGCTATTTTATAAGTGTATTTAAGTTTTAAGAGCATTCAAACTTGTAACGTATTCTTATAGAAGTATATAAGAAAACGTTTTATAATGTATTAATAAGAGCCGTGGCAATATAAGCGCCTTTTACAAGTCTAATTGCCTTTGATTCATAATTAATACTTATTAATACATTTTATAAGTACATTTAATCTAAGAAATGACTATACTAAGTGTTTTATTAGACTTCTGTAAAACTAGTATTTTAAAAGTGTGATTTATCTCACCTGAGACTTAAAGAGTAGTAGCACTTTAAAAGTCCTACAAGTGCTTTGGACAATTCTCTATTTATTTTATTTATACTGGACTTATATTGTTCTGATAAAGCACTTATGAGTCGTGGTTGGTAGTAATGACGACATTTTGATATTATTTCACAAACAATTAAAATAATGTATAATAAAAGACACATTTTTGAAAGGGCCCGTGAAAATATTGTTATTCAAATTTCAAAATAATCGAGAAAAACTACTTCGCAAGCTAATAATTGCATATAGTGCGTGACAAATACATGAGTAAGAAATTAGAAAATATGAACACTAGCGTTTTGTAGGAAAGTGAAATAAAATATAATACTTACGTTTTTATGCGACTTTTCATTATTTTCGCAAAATTTTCAAAGCATTCACAACCTCACTGCGGTTTGTGATTACACTCTTATTAGGAGATCACAAAGAGTACTACTAGCGATATTACACTTAAAATAGCATCAGTGAGAGGACTTTAAGGTTATTTACTCTTAAAGCATGCCATTGTAAGTCACTTGTAAGTTTGTTTGTCATTATAAAAGTATCAGCAAGAGTTTTGTAAGTTTGAAAATACACTTTGCGAAACCATTACAAGGCAATTGCAAGGAATGAATATACTTATAAAGTGCGCCCAAATCCACACTATGTCACACGGTGTCTATAAGTGTGATATAAGACAGAAAAAAATATGGTCTAGGGATATTTGTAAGATTATTTTTTGCTATCTGGGCGGGTGTAAGTCTCAGGGGTTAATTAATGTTGTTTGTTGTAACATAATATTACCCCTGTATTCTCCGAAGGGTTAGGCAGAGGTACACCTTCATTTCGCCAGTTATGTTTAACTCCACTGTAATAGGGGGCAAGCCTATTGCCATCAACCGGGCACAAATTCAGACTCCGGGCTGCTACTGAGAAATTCCAGATGGAAACACCCTTTGCGCGACCCGGGAATCGAACCCAGGATCTCATACTCACCAGTAGCGCTTTCGACCACTAGACCAATGTTTGCTGTATTTCAACTGATTTCACGAATTAACTGATTTATCCACGACATGTGTCACAAATCAGCGACATGACGACACGCGACATCGTGTCTTGTCACGCGCGTGCCTAGCCAGCTATCCCCACATTAATTCTCACGTATATCAAGACTGCTTCAAGGAATGAGCTGAAATGACAAGATTGGCGGATGTCCCACCGTCGGACACGTAGGTACCTACATTAGTACTAATACAATCAGAATGCGTCCAGACCCATTCTCTGAACACTATGAAGAACTACCATTTGCCCGCGATTTTATCCGCATTTATTTCCTAATTTCCCATACAAACTTCAACAACCCTTATGGGGTTGATTAAAAAGAAAATGCCTATGTCATTCCTCAGATAACAAGCCAACTCATATCAAATTCCATGAAAATCGGATCAGCGGTTTAGCCGCGATGACGTAACTGTGGGCTTCTACTTCGCCACATGTGAACTACGCATCAAAGACCTGACGTCACACAAAATCTTGACGTCACACAAATCCTGCATCGTGCAATTAGGGCCAGCGCATGCCTGGCGAGGCGCAGCGCAGCGTGGTTGTCACCGCTAAACAAATATCAACGTTGCGTGCCTAAAAATAAAGTTGAATATAAATTACTTGAGAAGCGCGCCCCTCTCCGCTTAAGCGCGCACTCAATCTAATGGAAGTTTATTTACTTTCAACTTTATTTCAACTGAGCCAAGGTCCATATTTGTTTGGCAGTGATGAATGCGCTGCGCTGCGCCTCGCCAGGTGTGCGCTGGCCGTTAGAGTTTGCCGCGCGAACAGCGATAAATAGAACTTCCCCGACATCAATCGTTCATATCGGCAGTTGCCCGCCAGACACGACACCCGTCTGGTCGGAGGATCCTCCCTTTTCTATAGAGGATGAGTGAATTTTCCACCCTGCTCCTCATTCCCCTACACTGGTGACCCCGAAGAAACAAACAAACAGACAGAAAGAGACACCTTCGTTAAAGGATTCTCGCGACAAAAAAATATAAATTCCCTTTGTAACATAACAATAGGATCTCATGAAGGATGTGATCGAGACCAAGACATAGTATTTACTAGGCACTTACCTATTATTTATTCTGAGGACCTCCAGCATATAATTTTATTTATTTTGCGAATAGAGTTATTAAGCTCGTGTACTGTTTAAATATTCAGATGTTCGTGACCATATCTGATTGGTGTGGCGTGCTTATATTTTATACGGAGTGATTGCCATCTGACCTGCGTTGCGTTATGAGGAAACGCGGGTGAATAGGCCCTTAGGGGTGGAATTGAGGACTGTTATTGAGTTTATAATTATATTAACGTTTGAATATAGCGCTTTTATCCCGATATATATATCCTGTGTAGTTGTGAAAACTCTGAGATACAAATTTGTTTGATTATTTGGTTGGTCACAGCAGTGTTCAGGTCTTAGACCATTTAATCTTTAATGGTCAAGATTTGGATATAATAGGTGTCGTGATATCGTCGTAGTAATGACGATTCCCGGTTTTTTTTCGTTTTTTTCGTTCGTTTTTTGAAACGAACCTAAATAACGTGCCAATACAACACATTCCCTAGCATGTTTCGTAGATTTATGTGAATCATGCCATATTTGAAGTTTTAATAATCGATTTGTATTAATTTTTCACTAACAAATGTAGCAACTATTTTTTCAGCTTATTTACTAGGTACTAATTAATCCCAAGTTTTTACTTCACTGACTAAACGCGTTGCACATACCCTCAAATAAGTTCGACAGCTTACACTTACTATGTTCCGTCTTACGAATAGGTGAATGCTTATGATATGATTTTTGTTATTGATTGATCTTTTGATAGGGGGAAAGCGCTAAGGTAACCCGCGAAATTCAAATTTTCTTACGTTTTTTGCAATTTGAAAATCTGTGTCAGAGGTTGTATGTTGATAATATTACATTATGATACTAGTGTGCTGTGTCAGTTCGGCTTCCTTATCGACAAAGACGAATAAGACCACCTTGTGTGTAATCAATCAATGATGATGATGAGTGCACATGCGTTTAATACGAAGTTTTTCTCCACACTTGCAAGGACAAAAACAGACTTGTTGTAAGAGCTTATGTTATACAGGGTGTCCAAGAACCTGGCGTCCAACTGGATTCCCACGATGCCCCAAGTTCTAACAGTACTCAGAAAAATATTTTAAAAAATCCACCCCATGTACTTACAGAATTATACTGATTTCAAAAAAAAAGGGGAAATGAACACCCTGTGACATACTTTTGAATGCTGTGACTGCTAATGCTGATAATTTCGATATTTCTTGGAGGTTTTGTAATCTAGGGTATTGCTGTGTCTAAATAGAATGTAAAAATAATGTACTTATTGTACCATTTTAAAATAAAATATTATTTTAACTAAAGGTGATATGGAAAACTATTGAATTTCGCAACTTTGACCGACTGTAGTGTAAAAAAAATGTACCAAAATAGTATGGCAAGTGACGTCAAATTTTGACGCGTTTATTCCTCTTTTTAAAAAGGTATAATACTTACACATTAATTTGAAAAAAAAAATTTTTGATAATATTTTTACTCAACAACCCAATTTTTACGATGTCTTACAGAATTCTTAGAAAGAAAAATTTACGACGAATTGAATCTAACCTCTAAAGAATTACTATTGTATGCTCATAAAAATAACAACAGGCCTCTCAAAAAACAGGTTAGACCGTAAGGGACGGTATGTGCATGCATCTCACCATAGTGATTCGTTATTACAACAGGAGGGAGCAAGACAGAAACTATCTTTGCGATTTGCTGGTTCTTCTTTATGGTACCCCATTATTCAGGTAAGAGTGAGGGAGAAAAAGGTTAGAGGTGCGAGTGAGATAGATAGTGACGCTATCTGGGATCGTGCTATTTAGGATAACAGTACGGTCAGTACGCGTCACTGCCTCCTGCCGTTACTACGCACCTCTCTCTTATTGTTACCATTGATCACGTACTACGATTTAAAGCTTTGTTTATTGGACTCGATTACTCTTTGTGCTCTGGACTTTGAAACGAACTCTTTACGACGACCTTTGCCTGTGTTTGGACAGTTTGTGTTTTGTGTGTGCTACCATGGCGACCTACACTCCGCAAGAATACGCAAATATGCACTACATTTATGGAGAATGTAGAGGTAATGGACGAGCTGCAGCGAGACTTTACAGAGAAAGGTATCCGAGGGCTACGCGATATCCCGACCATCGAGTTTTCATTAATGTGCACAGATCACTATGTGACGGGCGGTTCCCCAATCAAGTAGCTGGTGAAGGACGACCCGTAAATGACTTCATACGCGATGAAGTTTTAGAGGCGGTGTCGGCAAATCCAAGCATCTCTGTGCGAGGAATAGAAGCTGATACGGGGATACCGAAGAGCACAGCACACAGTATTCTCCAAAAAGAAGAATATCATCCGTACCACGTACAGCGAGTGCAAAGTCTTTTACCTCGAGACTATCCGAGCCGAGTCGCGTTTTGTGAAACAATCCTGCAAAAACATCGAGAAGACGAAAACTTTATCGACAAAATTTTGTGGTCAGATGAATCAACATTTAAGAAGGATGGCTACATGAACCTACACAACTTGCACGAGTGGCATGTGGAAAATCCGCACTTGATGCGAGAAGATAGATCCCAGTACCGGTTCAAAGTGAACATGTGGACCGGTATTCTCTGTGGGAATATTATTGGTCCATTTGAGATGCCCGAGAATTTGACTGGCGAATCATATTTAAATTTTCTTCAAAATGATTTGCCAAACTTACTAGAAGAGACCCCACCAGATATGTGGTTCCAACACGACGGCTGTCCAGCACATTTTCGCGTATCCGTTAGAGAGTTTTTGGACGAGCAATACCCGAACAGGTGGATTGGGCGATCAGGAACAATCCCGTGGCCAGCCCGCTCACCTGACTTAAATCCGCTGGATTTTTTTTTCTGGGGAACTATGAAGGAGCTCGTTTATGCGAAGCCCATTAATGACATCGCTGACCTTCGTGAGAAGATAACACAAGCAGTGCAGGTGATACGTCAAAAAAGTTACTCGCGAAACATAAAGCGGTCCTTTTTAAGGAGAGTGAGAGCTTGTATTGCCGCGGGTGGTCAACATTTTGAACATTTATTGTAATAAAATATCTTTAAACTAACATTCTTTGCTTTTATTCTACTGGGAACCCATCTACCTGTGTGTATTTCCTTCTTGCTCACTCTTGGAACCGAAGTAAATAATAGTAGTAACATAACAGTTTCTAAGATAAGAAAGGGTCCGACAGTTACCGTTAGTAGGTAGGCACTTCGTAAAAATTGGGTTGTTGAGTAAAAATATTATCAAAATTTTTTTTTTCAAATTAATGTGTAAGTATTATACCTTTTTAAAAAGAGGAATAAACGCGTCAAAATTTGACGTCACTTGCCATACTATTTTGGTACATTTTTTTTACACTACAGTCGGTCAAAGTTGCGAAATTCAATAGTTTTCCATATCACCTTTAGTTAAAATAATATTTTATTTTAAAATGGTACAATAAGTACTTTATTTTTACATTCTATTTAGACACAGCAATACCCTAGATTACAAAACCTCCAAGAAATATCGAAATTATCAGCATTAGCAGTCACAGCATTCAAAAGTATGTCACAGGGTGCTCATTTCCCCTTTTTTTTTGAAATCAGTATAATTCTGTAAGTACATGGGGTGGATTTTTTAAAATATTTTTCTGAGTACTGTTAGAACTTGGGGCATCGTGGGAATCCAGTTGGACGCCAGGTTCTTGGACACCCTGTATAAGGTAACAATAGAGATAATACATTTAGATTTATAAACTTCAACTGCCCTTTGTTGCTAGGTACTGACTATCCGGAGCTTCTTTTAAAAACTTTGTATGTCGGTTGGCGACAATTCTTTAGATTTCGTATTTTTGACAATAAAAAAACATAAACGATAACAAATATTTGTGGAAAATGGCGCGCTGGTTTTGTTTTTTCCGCTAGTAAATAAAGGCACTGGCAAAACCGCTGAGCATCCTATATAAAAAATATAATAAACACAAAATAATATTTTGAATACGTAAATTAAGATTAATATGTAGTGAAAATATATAATTTGATGAAATATTATGTTAATTTATCGTATTTTATTTATTTACACAGTAGGCAAAAAAAGGCAAGAAGTACCAACGCACAATGGTCCACCTGAAGGACTAAGTGCGGAAACTAAACCATAGAACATAGAAGGCAAGAAGTATCTTTGATGAAATTAAAAAAAGCGCAAATCTCTGCTCGGATGAAAATAGAGAATGCTCATTTAATAGTATAATTATGATAGTTCATACTAGTTCCATGTATTCAAAGTCAATTTCTATTTAATACAAATTCCATGCTGCCATTATAGTACTTACTAATTCCATACTGCCATGTCGCGTTTCAAAATATGCCAAACAACAATGGCCGCTAGAAATCATTAAATATGGTTTAGTGATGCGGTAGTATGATCTTTAAGTTTTGGTGTTATCGATGTTACGTTTTTTTTAGTAGTGTTTCATCAGTATTTTTTATATTGGGTAACTTCAAATAAAAAATGTATCCATTGAAATATGTTCCTATATTATTTGTTTTGTATCAATATCCGGAATCCATCTTGAGTCAAGCACCTGTTTTTTCAGCCTGTTGTCAGCGTTTCCTTTGCCTCTCCGCTGGTGGCGTCCTCTATACTTACCGTTGGTACTAGTATTTTAAGCGCGCATCGGGTGGTGGCCCGATTTACCGCCATTATAGCGTCGTTTTTCGCGCCGTTTAGTTGTTAGCGTTATTTAAACTTCGCGAAATAATTCTACCTATTGAATTCATTTAAAAGTTTGGTAAAACTATTGCAGTTTTAGATTCGTGAATATTTTTACCTCTCCGTTGTTATTATGGAAAATTCTAATAATAATTTAGAGTCCGAAAGTGTTAAGGACGGCTCATTATCGCGAAAACGGGTTCGTTCTCCGACACCAAGTACAAAAGATAGTGATAGTGATTCTTCTACGAGTAGTGGACCCAGCCCTGAGAAACGCAGAACGAGAAGGGACTCTCAAACCGTGAGTTATACACAATTTGAGTTCTTATCACAACAAGTGGCCTATTTAACAAATCTTTTATCGAAAAATTGCGACGTTGAAAATACAAATTCTAGTGCTAAAAACAATACGTCCAATAACACAAATGAATTAAACCTACGAAGACCTGAAAATTACAAACTTCAGATTTTATCGGAAGTCGGTACAACGGTAAAAGATCCGATTTACCCTAAGGCGAATGAAGCATTTCTCAAAAAATTAACGGAACTACAGC
The DNA here is from genome assembly GCA_949128155.2 of Xanthia icteritia. Lineage (NCBI taxonomy): Eukaryota > Metazoa > Arthropoda > Insecta > Lepidoptera > Noctuidae > Xanthia > Xanthia icteritia. The sequence continues at coordinate 14,887,495 of OX421934.2, read as the reverse complement.
GTTTTATGTGTGATGATTGGTATGCCGTTCGGTTTTCGGATGCACAAAAGAAATATTCAGCTACCCCCGGTTTTGTCGAATTAAATGTTAACGACGAACTAAAGCGTTTTGAATCGGATATGTTAAAAGAAGATTCACGCTCATATTTATTAGAACGATCTTTTGCTGGATTAACGAATGCTTTACTTTCTCAAAAAGACGAATTGCATAAAACATTACAATCATTGGTGGATTGGTCAAATGAGTCTAGAGAAACGTTGACACCCAACACGTTATTCGAAAAAGTGGAGACATTATTTTCGAAAGAATCCGCGTATAGTAAGGTGACGGATGACTTGTTACAAATAGTGTGCAGTCGTAGAGCCGATTTAATAAATATACGTCGTGAGGCTGTGTTGCGCCAGATTTCCGAAGGTTTTCATCGCGACGTATTACATAAAATTCCTCCTAGTACAGAATCACTTTTTAATGACGAGGCAGTTCAAACTAGGGCTTTCAATACCGGTATTACGGGATCCCGTAATACCGTAATCACGGATATATTTTGGTATTTTTTCAATACCGGTACTGACGAGCCAATACCGTGATTACGGTATTACAATCATTTTATAATTTTAATTATTGTGGTTTGTTGTAATAAGTAGCAGGAAGTTGTATTAAATAATATAAATAACTATGTGATATTATTCTCACACTTCACACTTGTGTATTAAGCGCCAACTCTTATCTCCAGAAAAACACAAAGAAAAGCGATGATCTAAAAAAATCAAATAAAAACGCAGTTCAAGACTTTGAAGACTCGTGATCAGGAACGATTTACTTTGACTTTTGATGAATATACAGCAACTAATAATAAGAGGTACATGAACATTAATGTACATAATAAAGATTTAGAAAGCGGTTACACGAACCTAGGATTAGTCAGGATATCAGGCTCCATGACAGCAGATGTAGGTATCCAATACCTAAAACAACGACTTCAAGAATTTGGCCTTAATTTACATGAAGATATTATAGCTTTTACTACAGATGGTGCCAGTGTGATGACTAAAATGGGAAAAAATTTTGAAGGCCACCATCAGCTCTGTCTGGTGCATGGCATCCAGCTAGCTGTTATAGACGTGTTGTATAAATACCAATTTCAACAAACCTTTTCTTCTGTTCCACCGCTAAATCCTCACATTGAAACATTAGAAACTGACAGTGAAGGTGACAATTCTGGTCATCAAGGCGGTGACGATGCTTTGAATTATGTAGAAGCACAATTGCTCGAAACAGAAAGACCTGAGTTTATTTACAAAAACCTCATTGATAAAGTAAGAAAAATAGTCAAACTTTTTCGTAAGTCCCCTACAAAGAATGATTTGTTACAAAAATATGTCATTGAAACTCATAAAAAGGAAATGACATTAATACTAGATTGCAAGACAAGATGGAGCAGTATGGCTGATATGATTGGACGCTTTTTGAAACTAAAGGATTGTGTTTTAAAAGTTTTAATCGACCTAAAATTAAACTCCGATTTCGAATTAGACGAATTCGATTTGACAATATTAGAAAATATTTACAACAAAGGCTGTTGTAAATATTTTCTAATATTGTCAAATCTGTAGTCAAAGTAACTGTATTAGAAATTTGTAAACGGGATGCCAAATTACTAAAAGCGGATATTGCGCTAAAATTTATGTTGACAAAGTTAGATGGTCAAGCTAATGACTTAAGCCAAAATCTTGCAAAAACACTTCGAAGACGTATAAAGGAGCGACGACTTTTAATATCTGGAGTATTACAATATTTGCATGACCCTGAAACTTTTTTCAGTAATGATGATAGCGATGACGACACCTTTATAAAACCCACATCTGATGAAATATTAGATATTATAGTTAATCTACTTACACGTTTAAAATATAATAATAACATAACAAGACAGTCTCAAAGAGACAGTGAGAATATGGCTGATATGACGATAGAAGAACCTTCTTCTTCTTCTTCAAGTTGTGATAATGAAGACACGTCCATACAAAAGCAATTAGAAAGGGAGATTTCTAAATTGCCTAAAAGTAAGGATGCTGCTTCGGCTGTAACCACAAGCACTGATTTTAGATCAATAATAAGAGTAGAGATGTGTGTCTTTGAAACTGCTGGGGGTGGACGTGAGATATTTCTATCGGCGGCATACAAATATTTACTGTCTGTTGTACCGACAAGTGTTGAAGCAGAGCGTGCTAAAAAAAATAAAGTTCTTATGAACCTTAGAAGAATCCCTTAGAAGGGATGACAGTCAAGCGCTAGTTTAATTTTTTTTTTAAAAGCTTGAAAAACTTGAGTTCAATACCGTGATCACGTGATCACGGTATTGAAATTTCTAATACCGGTACTGATACCGGTATTGAAAAAATCCGGTATTTGAAAGCCCTAGTTCAAACCTACCTTCAAAAAATTGGCGGGGTGGATAAATTAACTGTATCGACAAAATCAGTACCTCAAGCTTATTCCAAAGATAATTTTTATCAAAATCAAAAACCGTCGACTAGTAAGCAAGCTGATGATAGATTTTTTCGTCGCGACAACTCCAATAAAAGACAAAAACATGGCTCACACGCTTCACAACAAAACAAAAACCGAGCAAATAACCATCGAGCCAAACCTAGGGGAAAGAAATCGCAATCGCAGGCTTTCACTAAAAACAAGCGTCGCGAATGACTGTCGGACATTTCAAGGCGGTTGTCTAAAGCAATTTCAGTATGCTTGGAGCAATCTAGGTGCGCCAGACAAAATATGCCGGCTGTTAAACGGTGCACGCATACCCTTCATACTGAAACCGCCGCTAATATTTCCGAGTCCCACGGTTCTCAAATATTACAGAACCAAAACATCTTCCAATATGACGATACAGATTCAAACCTTGTTAGAGTCAGGTGTACTAGAACCTGCAGAACGGACGCCCAGCTACCTTTCCACGTTCTTTCTGGTACCGAAGTCAGATCGGACCTTCCGTCCTATCTTCAATCTGAAGCAACTGAATCAGTTCGTGGTAGCTAAACCATTTCAACTATTCAGTCACTTCCGTGTTCCAAATTTTATGCAACAACGAGATTGGATGGCCAAACTAGATCTGAGCCACGCATATTTTCATGTAGCCATCGCACAGCAACATCGCAGGTTCCTGAGATTAAATTATCATCAAGATTTACATCAGCATCAGCTACTTCAAATGACTTGTTTGCCGTTCGGCCTTTCATCCGCACCCAGAACGTTTGCCTCGATAACCAATTGGGTGGCGGAATTCCTGAGGAGTCACAACATCAGGTGCGTCGTATACTTGGACGATTTCCTTCTAGCAAACCAGTCAAAATCGCAGTTGGAAGACGACATCGCATTCACGATAAAGATTCTGCATTTACTGGGCTGGAACATCAACTTCGAAAAGTCTGTACTGGCTCCGACGCAATGCCTCGAGTTTCTCGGCATAACATGGGACACAAAACGCAACGCAAAGTCCCTGTCGGAGCCGAAGTGCCTATCGCTACGCAATGCACTTCACCAACAGCTCCAGACAAGCAAGTGGTCCCTCAAACAGTACCAAGCTCTAATGGGGAGACTCAACTTTGCAACGTTCGTGACTCTGAGAGGTCGCCTTCACTGTCGCATTCTGCAATACTACAGTCGACAGCTGTCGGTGAAACACCCGTATCGGCTGATACCTATCCCTCAACCAGCTCGGTCAGAGATGGAGTGGTGGTGTCAAGCTATAGGAAAGTCGATGCCGATCCACTTGAGTTCGGTGACACACCTATTGACTACAGACGCATCAGACATACAAATATTGTGGGAACCTGGAAAAATTCACAAAAGACATGGCATGCCAACAAAAAAGAGATGTTCGCCGTTTACGCAGCTATACGTCAGAACCAACAGCAACTCCAAAATGCACAGATACTGCTGCAAACCGACAATCGAACAGTAGTGTCGTATATAAACAAGGAGGGCGGCACAAAATCCAAGAAACTGCTCCAACAAACCCGACAACTTCTTGCTGTTCTAGACAAGCAGAACATTCATCTGACAGCACATTATTTTCCGGGCAGATTCAATGCGGAGGTGGATGCTCTTTCCCGGCAGAAGGCTTGCCCAGAGTGGCACCTCACGAGGACAGCAACTACACAAATCTTTCAAATGTGGGGCACGCCGGAGATAGACCTTTTCGCATCGAGAACAGCTCACATAGTACCAAGGTACGCATCATTGGACGTGAACGATCAAGAAGCACAACACCACAACGCATTTTGTCATCAGTGGCACTACGACCTAGCTTGGTTGTTTCCGCCACCAAATCTGATTCCCAGGGTTCTCAGACACCTAAACCAAGCCAGCGGAGACTACATATTGATTGCCCCGAAGTGGAACAAGGTATTTTGGCAGGCAGATGTTCAACGGCGAGCGCGACATCCCCCATTTCTGATTCCAGATCTAGCCCGCACTCTGATAGACACCAGAACAGGGACGCATCCGCCGCAGGTGCAAGACCTACACTTGGAGGCATGGCTGATTTCGGGTGGCCAGATATTTTGACGGACTGGACAGATCAAGAACAAAAACTCCTTATGTCAAGCTGGAGAGGCTCCACAATCAATACCTACAGACCAGCGTGGCGCAGATGGAAGCGATGGTGTGAGTCGCATTCAGTTAATTACAAATACCCTAATGCGGATCAAGTAGCTCGATATTTAGCACATTTACACTGTGACATAGGTCTTGCTTATAGAACTATTTTGGTACACAAATCTGTTATTTCAACTTTCACACACTTAACATCAAATATTGATTTGTCGTCAAATTTCTTTATAAAACATATATTAAAAGCTATTGCTGTCGGTCGAGAGAAATCTGCTAAACCACCTATTTGGAACCCTAAAGTCTTATTGCAATACATGAGTACGTACAGTTTTGATAAAAATAATATATTTCATGTATCAAGACATGTGGCTACTCTCTTACTGTTAGCATCAGGACGCAGGGTTCACGATCTTACATTGTTGCGAATTGATAGCACTAGTTTAGTTGATGAAGATACCTCTATTGTATTGTGGCCAGCATTTGGTTCTAAAACAGACAACCATAACCATAGGCAGTCTGGATGGAGGCTTAGAGAACATCCTGATAAAAATTTAAATTTGATTTTTTGGTTAAGACAATTATTACATATTACTCTAAACCGTCGAGGAAATATAAAACATTTATTTATTACAGCTAAAGGCGATATAAAATTTGCGTCTAGAACTGTTATTGGCGGATGGGTGAGGTCTCTTTTAAAAGCTAGTGGTATTGATGCAACTCCGGGATCAGTAAGATCTGCAGTAGCTTCTCTCAATTTTGTAGAAAACTTTCCAATTGATCAAATTCTTGCAACTGGTAACTGGAAAATGATTCATACCTTCCAAAATTATTATCAGAGGGAATTGCAAAATGATTCGAATATTCCCAATAACTCTGTATCATTATCTAATTATTTTGATCCTGTTCATTGAAAGATTACCATTATTTTTCGTTAGTTTTTTATTTGGATATTTAATGCGGCTACAAGAAGTATGTCCTTGATTAATTATTGTAATACATTTACATAATTAAACATTATTATTTTATTAACCCATATTTTTTCTTATATCCTTGTACACATTATAGCGTCTTTGGGTTAAGCGCACCAGGTGATAACAAACACATCACTCAAGATGGATTCCGGATATTGATACAAAACAAATAATAGAGAGTTTTACATAAAATAAAACTTACCTATTATTTTTTCATCAATATCCGGAATCCAGGTAAGGTCTACCTGGTGCATCATGAGTTCCATAATGGCGGTAAATCGGGCCACCACCCGATGCGCGCTTAAAATACTAGTACCAACGGTAAGTATAGAGGACGCCACCAGCGGAGAGGCAAAGGAAACGCTGACAACAGGCTGAAAAAACAGGTGCTTGACTCAAGATGGATTCCGGATATTGATGAAAAAATAATAGGTAAGTTTTATTTTATGTAAAACTCTCTATTAAACAGCGAAAACGAAATAGATATGAATACAATCAAATTTTGCACTCGTTGCGCGTAGTTACAAACTATAATGGAAATAAATTTGGTAAAAATATTGAAGACTTAAAAAATATTAGCACGCACGGGTACCTACGTACGTCTGGTAGGTATGTCAAAGATTATAAAAAAATTGCTTATGCTAACCAAATACCTAAGTACCTGAAAAATAACACGAGACGAGCTTACAGATGGTGTAGCTCAGGAGTCACCAAATGGCGGACTGCGGTCTGGATCCGGACCGCCGACCTATTTTTTACGGACTTTAAGTACCTAATCAGTTAAATTTATAACAAAAACCTAATCTAAAACATTTGAGTAATTCAATTAAGCCCACGCTTTGTATTTTTTGCCGTCGAAACGACAACGGACGACGCGAGACGCAATCCGAATAAAGAAGCAAATGTTTTCGGGAATAATAGAGCTAGGTAGTTACTATACATATCGAAATGATCTTCCAAGAAAACACAAAAATACGCAAGGTCCTTGAACATCTTTTACTCTTAGTTACTAGTAACGTAACGTCTACCAAACGGACCACCAGTCATATATTTTTTTATATGAACCCTAAATAAAACTTATTGGTGATCCCTGGTGTAGCTCATATTCTCTGCTCTTATATCTTCCCTCGGACATGTTGGATGTCAAGGACAAAAACATTTTATAATAAGTATTTCGACAAGTTGGTAACGATATATTGTATTCGTCTAGTTAGCTCGGAGGATTTAAGATCACTTGAAGTGTATATGATTGGAGTTTCAATTCCCAGAAACAGTCTTCCTTTTGACATTTGGTATTGAATGACAACGTTGGGCAATACCACTGTTGGTTCAGTTTCACGCCAATGCTGTTTTTGAAGGTATTTGTTATGAGTCCTAAAAAAATCAGTGTTTAAGCAGTATAATATTCTAAAACTTCAGGGGTCCCCATGTTACCTATATAATAGATCTACGACATTATTTAATAAGGAAAAAAGACCGCATCTTTAAATGCGGGCTAGCTCCAACAGCATCTTGAAAATCCTAGCCGAAAAACACGATTTTTGTCAGTATAATAATTATAATATAAATTAAATAGTTTTTTTTTTCAATAAAGGAGTATTAAATGCCTACCTACTCCTTGAACAAATAGTCGATATTTATTATGTCAATCACTGGCATTTCGAGATATAAAGGATGTCGGTCGCCTACGGCCGGTCGTTTGACGTTTGTAAAAATCCAAAATCCATCCCAGTTTTCGCTTATATTGTTAAATATAATAGTTTCAATAAAAGTTAAGAAACACTCATGGGATTTAAAAGTGGGTGTGATAATACGTTTATCCTATTTAGGGCGTATTTAATCAGTGACACGTAGTTATCGCGTTCAATTCCCAGGCAAGTTCAATGTTATTGCTTTGGGCGAGTAGCGACCAAATCCAGATTAGTTATCTGTGGCGCACATTACCGCACGAGTGCGAAATTATAAAGTAAAAAACACACATGAACCTAAAAACTGTTCAATATGCGCCACTTTACGAGCTAGTGTGTTGAAAAATATGATTCGTAACCGTAACAAGTTACGTAGTTACAGAATTATAATCATACAACTCTCTCAGTTAGAATTGACCTCAAATGTCATGATTTCATGAAATAGTAATTTGAACTTAGAGAGTTTTATTGATGATTTTAATTATTATAATTCTGTAACTACATAGGTACTTTTTACGATCGTGAATCATAGTTTGATCAACATTTAAAACACTGACACTGACCTGGAAATCACAGAAAACATAAGAAAAAATAAATTTAAATTTCGCGCACTTTCGCCTTAAATAGTAATAAGATTATAAATTTTTGCAGCCATGAGCCACTCGTAAAGAGGAACTTTAAAACATGTGTTGTCAATAAAATTGTAAACATTGTGTTAGTATCTACACACATCAACACGGTCTAGGGATATTTCATACTCAATTAAATAACTCGAAAAGTACTGGCCGCATTGTAATCTTTCATACACCGATTTGTTTGTAATTTATCTCAGACTAATTCCAAATTCAAATTTTTGAAAATTCTTTTGTTTCGGTGGCATAAAAATGTCTTGATGTGTAGGAGAGGGAATTTTCATTTGTGCGAAATTTAGAAAACAACACGAATTACGTTTAGTTACAGTTTTTTTTCATTTTTAAACGAAAGATAAAGTTAAAATTGAGGTATTGTAGCCATGCAACGCCAACATTTGACGGGGGCGGAGATGTTACGAGCTGTGGGAATGCTGGAAGCTGGGTCTGTTCAGCGTAATGTTGCTGAGGCCATAGGGACCCACCAAAATGTAATTTCAAGATTGTGGACACGCTATCGTGCCACAGGTGAAGTAGCGGAGAGGCACCGGGGGCCAAGTCGCATCACTACCCCCAGACAAGATCGATTTTTGCAAATTACTGCGCGAGCTCAACCAAATGCAACGGCGACTCAATTGGTCCAAAGGCTGCGAGTGGAACACCAAGTGCTTGTGAGTGACCAAACTGTAAGAAGGCGACTGCATGAAAGCAATCTACGCTCTCGTAGACCACTCCGGGTCCCACCTTTACGGAGAGGCAATCGTGGACGACGATTAGAATGGGTTCGGAACCACGTGGACTGGGGCCGTGAGCAATGGTCCAATGTGCTGTTTACGGATGAATCCAGGTTCGGCTTCCATCCAGATTCACGAAGGACGCGTGTTTGGCGAGTTCCTGGACGATGGAGCCGTCTTCAGAACCCTCAGGTAGTTCACCCATACCAAGGAGGAACAATTATGGTTTGGGAAGGAATTCGTCTTGGAGGACGGACGGATCTCGTTTGGGTGCGGGGCAATATGACGGCAGAACGATACGTCCAACAGGTGCTGGGGCCCGTAATCTTGCCCCACAGAACACAAATGGGGCAAGATTTCCTGCTCATGCACGACAATGCCCGGGCACACACGGCGAGAACGGTAGCAGCTTGCTTACATACACACAATGTTAGGGCCTTAGACTGGCCAGCTCAATCGCCAGATCTAAATCCCATTGAGCATGCGTGGGATATGCTGCAAAGAAGAGCTCTGAAGGAAGTTCCTGAAAATCTGGCTACAGAAGATCAACTTTTTGCGCACCTCAGAAGGACATGGGACAATATTCCGCAGCAAGACATTGACAACCTTGTTCTGAGCATGCCGAATCGTTGCCGATGTGTTATGAACATCATGGGCGCTTTCTCAGACTACTAACTTCAAGTTTATAAACACAAATTAAATGATTTTTCTATTTTTTTCAGTTTTTACTCATAAATTAAAAGTTAATTCATATACGGTTTCCGTCTATGCTTCATTTTTTTTCCATAAAATCCTGAAATTTTAATCGAAGTACCTTAACCATTATTAAAAAATGGTAGAATATTAAATAACGTATCTTTTAAATATATACATGTCATATAAATAATTAACACATTGATAGTAATTCGCTTTTTTAAAAATATCCCTAGACCGTGTTGATGTGTGTATATTTAAACTTTAACTTCTGATTTTCAATAAATATTTATCACCTATTCACGACTTTATTTGATTATCTTGACACGTTTCTTGAGTACCTAACTGACTGCCCATTCCATAAAAATATAGGTATACAATTAAGTTATAATTTGCTGATCCAGCTATGAGAACCTATTTTAGACCTGCTAATCGACAAAAAGTATAACATTCAAAACGTTCACAAACTCTTTTAGAACCGTGGCGTGGATCATGAAAGTTGATAACTAAACTATACATGGACAGATTTAAAAATAATAACGAATCATTTGTTCTTCTTTTTAGGACCTCTGGAAAAAATAACTGCGATGGGTAGGTAGGCAACTGCAGTTCCTAATTGGTGTATGGATGGAAACGTATTCAGGGTTCAACGCATCTTGCGTCGCTTAAAATTCTGATCAAGCCCTAAATGAAATGGCCATGACGATACATGCCATGACCATAATCAGAATCGCCCGAAAAACATGCGATGCCAAAGAGATATTGTACTAAGGTACATCGTCAAAATTCCAATAAGAAATCACTACAGACTGACCTTGTAGAATCAGACTTAATAATAAAAATTCCCACAATTACAAAACAAACTACATCAGAATGAAATATGAGCCTATTACAAACCCATGTGTTAATAGCAAACAGGAAGCGAGGCATAACGACCACAATATTGTGACTTAGCAACGCGAACACCACTTAACAAACATTTTAATTAATCGTCATCTCGAAACATGTCACAGATACGGCACTGAGTTATTTCGACGGTTGGACACCGCGTGAATGAATGAACAGATCGAGGACGGATGGAGCATAAAACTCACTAAAATTAGTTAACAATACGATGACAACCCCTCATAAAGCAAGTGTTGACAATGGACAGCACAAAGTGATGCGTCCGGGCAGATCCCCGTCGTTGGCACGCCGCGCACGGGACACTCATTTGCAATCCATCACATTTGCATTTCTGCATCGTGGGAGCGAGGAGCGAGGAGCGAAGCATGCGCATATTTGGCAAGGAATACAAACACCGTGTTGCCTGTGACACGGAATTTGGAATTACTGTCTCCTACACAAGCATTTTATGTTCGTACTGAACTTTTTATTCAACCCCCGTAGCGGAAAAAGAATTGCCATTTCAGTGTAGGCATTGCTGCGTTCTTCAGCGATAGCCATATAGATTTCCTGTTGCAGTCCATTTTGAGCAAAGAAACTCGATATCAAAGACGGAAACTTTTATTTTGAACTAGCTGCGCCTCGCGGTTTTACCTGCATAAGTCTCGATCCCGTGGGAATATTGGGATAAAGTGTCCTATGTTCTTATCCACGTTATGGTTTACCCATGTGCCAAATTTCATCCAAATCCGTCAACCAGTTTTAGCGTGAAAGCATAACAAACAAACAAACTCACTTTCGTATTTATAATATTACTTAGGATTACAAATTGTGAGTTAAAGATACTTCCTATCTACAAAACATTCTTGAATGTGTCCAATAAGGGAAAGAATCCTGATTGTTCATTACAATATCCTGCAAACAAGACACGCGGACATCGAAGTTTTAAATACTCCGGCAAGATAAAAGTCATTAAATGCCCTTAACTGTTAGAATTAACGATGGAGGACTTATTATCAGTTGTGACGAAGAATAATAGTAAAAGCGTTGATAACGAATTTATAATTGCTGTTTAGGACTTAGTAGGAACCATTAAAGCATCCATTATACTGTATAAAGCTGTAATTGATGTTCGTGTTTTATAGTAGACATTTCGACGTCTTCATAATCTGCTTTATAGTTACTGTTATTGCGTGTGTTTATTTAGTGTTCGATAGATAAAAAGCCTTTACTTTTACCGGTTTAAACGCACGTTATTGTCGGGAACAAAACAAAACGAATTTGTTGCCTACGATTAAGTTTTGTTTTATTATCGACGAATTAATTGAATCGACGATGCTTTTACGAAATGTTAAGCGTTAGCTCCTAATGCGTTGTTCACAATATGTGTTCCTAAAAAGTGGAGTGGACGTCGATTTACGATGGCGTTAAAAATTATATTGTTTTTAGATGGAGGGAAAAAGGTGCTTCATGTTGATGTAGGGGCAATAACGTTGTAACAGAATTAAAATATAATGGTACCATTTTCTTTCAGAGACATGGAAAGCTTTTAGGGTTGATTAAAATTCATTGCAATGCTGTTACAGGAAATTAGAAAAAAAGGAATTGTTTTTCCCGCTTAAAATTTTTCCATAGTGTGATTTTGTCTTTGTATCATGATCTTTTTGGAGATAACCTTTTATTTTAATAATCATTTGGACATATTTCTTAAATCCGATCATTTCACTTACCTACTTCACTAAACCAATCCATAGTTTCGTACACACATTGTATACGTTCATAAAATATTAAAAATATTCATCATACCTCTTGAAGTACTTTGGATTGCACTATAATTAATTCTGACTGTCTAGGCAATGTCTAATCAGATCCTCGGAACAAAACTAATGGCTTATGGAACCTTTTAGTTTCTCTTGCATCTGATCGGCGTTATAGATGGAAATTTGAAAAGTACGTGCCGTAAATTCAAAATGGCGGGTGCAAGTCAACACGTGAGACGTATTTGCAAATGCAATGTTTACAGTACAGTGACTTGTTGCTCTGCTACGAACACACGAAGTTACTGGCACTAACTAAACATTGGGATTTGAAATTAGAGTGTGGAATGTGAGGAACGGTGTGCTGAAAACTGAAATAGCACAACCGACTTCCAAAAAAGTGAACAATAACTTTAATTTCGGAAGTCGGTGTCTTTGGTTTGGAATTTCCGTTTTTTGCCACCGACTTCCGAAATTATAGTGATTTTTAAAATTTTTGGAAGTCGATTTTTTTATGTAAAAATTTTTTTTTTTCACTTTTTTGTTGTGGTGCCTACCCCACATGAATTCAAATACCACTACCTGCTATGTAAATAACAGTGACAGGATGTTATTATAACATCATCCACCATAGACTCAGTGCGAAAAATACGTGTATTTATTGAAGCTAACTCAAAAACTACCCAAGCAAAATTTATAAAAAAATATATGGGACTACCGCGCAAGCTTCTTCAACCAAATGAAAAAGAATTTTCAAAATCGGTCCACAACTGACGAAATCATCGATGGACATACATTAAAATCAATCACAGTTCTCGTGCATTACACGGCCCTCGAGTTACATTGAAAATGATCTCAACATAATAAAAAAACGTATTACATTTATATATTACTAGCAGCGCCCCGCGGTTTCACCCGCATAAGTCTCGATTCCGTGGGAATATCAGGATAAAAAGTATCCTATGTGTTAATCCAGGTAATAAACCACCTGTGTGCTAAATTGCTTGCTTGGCCTATGTCTAATGTAACAAATACTATTTTCTCAAACATGCTCGGAAATTCGAGCATTATTTTGATAACCTTCTTCGAGATAAATCGAAATTGCGGTACTGGTCGAATACATGCGAGCGCCCGGCCGACAATGTTTATATGAAAATCCATATTATCTTATAGTAAAAAAAGTGTTGCTCCCGAGGTGGACACTTTACTTTTTATCACCCTTTAAGAGAAAATAAATAGGTGCAACTTATGAATAAAAATAGTACCTACGTTTATTTATTTCATTCTCACTACTTGGAAGACACACAGATTATTTATAAAAAAAAGTAAATTCTGAATTTGAGTAACGAACGCAGACGGAATTCATTTCGCACGTTTTTTTTTTAAATTTTTTTTTGCGCTTTTTTACTTTATCATACAGCCTGTTACTTGTTCATACAATGTTCGTGATTGATCTCTGGTGATTGGAACTTTTACTAACAATATTCACATTCCAAATTCAAATCACATTTAGTCCCTAGGGATTAAAGAGGTATTTTGGTCCCTGTTTACGAAGAATAAACTAGCTTTTTTTGAATAGATGTGATAAAATAGTTTACTATGCGAGTAAAAGATTCTAACGCGAGGAGGTAAAAGATTGGGCACGCCACTATTGCGGCGATAAGTCCCCTCTTTGAGGAGTGGCTAGAGAGGCGCCACGGCGTCCTCACCTTCCGCCTGACGCAGGTCCTCAACGGACATGGTTGTTTCGGGAGGTTCCTGTTTCGTATCAGGCGGGAGGAAACGCCCGGGTGTCATCACTACCTGGATCGCCCTTAGGACACGGTGGAGCATACGGTGGAGGTCTGCCCGGCTTGGGCAGAGCATCGCCGTGTTCTCGTGGAGGCGATCGGTGGCAGGGATCTCTCGCGTCCGGCCCTGGTCCAGGCCATGGCACGAAGCGAGAGGGCATGGGAGGCCATCACTTCCTTCTCCGAAGCAGTAATGCTCGCGAAGGAGGAGGCAGAATGCGTGAGGGAGAGGCAAATTTCGCGCCCTCACGCCGCTAGCCGCCGCAGGAGACGCCCTGGGCATCGGGAATCGCAGGCAGATTCCCGGCCACCGTAGGCGCGGGTTTGCGGACGGTGAGCAATGGGTAGCTCGCCGTCCGAAAAGGACCAGGCCCGGGTCGACGGCGCGATGTGTTCCACGCGCGCCTCAAAGAGATGTCAGCAAAAGAAGGGGTCCGATAGGACCGATGCCTGCCGGGGTTGCGGGAAAGTCCGAAAGGGATACCGTAGCCCCTGGCAACGTACAGGCAACGGAAGGAACACGGGTGGGTTTTAGTCAGTAAGAGTCTGACACGCCCTCCCGCTCCACCCAGAGCGGGAGAAGTTATTTGATAATATCACATACAAAAAAAAAAAAAAAAAATTGGGTAAAAGATTCTAACGACTGAATCACGACCGTAGGGAGTGATTCATGGTAATTGAATCACGAGCGTTACGAGTGATTCAAGTGTGTGAAAGTGATAGAATCCTGAGCGACGTGATTCATGGCTCTCGATATAAATCCATTTTATTTCAGAGTTGCATACTTTTTATACCATGACTATGAGAAAAAGAAAGATTTAAGCGAAAATAGACATTTAATTAAGAAAAATGGAAGGTTAAGTTAATTATAATGCACGTTAAAATTGGAACAATTTGTGTTCGTACAACTTACAGTATTCAAAATAGCGCCAATTTACTAATGACAGCAAAGAACACAATACTGTTTTTATTCTAATACTAAACACTCGTGATTCATGGCCTTCGATATAAATGAGTTTTATTCAAGAGTTGCATAATATACTTTATACCATGACTACGAGAAAAAGAAAGATTAAACCGAAAATAGACTTTTAATGAAGAAAAAAGGAAGGTTAAGTTAAGCACATTAAAATTGGAGCAATTACTAAAATTAAGAGTAATTTTCTTATTATTTCCTTTATTTCAATACATACATATAAATTTAATTTTTTTATAATAAAAAATATAAAAACATAAAAATAGTGGCCCACCGGTATCGGGAACAGAGTCCAAGCTACAGGGCAATTCTTATTATTATTATTAGGATGGTTAACTTGTAAAGAACCTATCGATGGTCAGAACATTTGCACAAGGAGTTTGTATCGAGTATTTTTTCGCAAGGAGGTTGTATAGCATTGAGATGGAGGTCGAATATATTGGTGTGTTCTAAATTCAAACACCAAAACAGTGATTAAATTCATTGTCATTGTTCGTACAACTTACAGTATTCAAAATAGCGCCAATTTACTAATGACAACAAAGAACACAAACAGTTTTTATTTTAATGTTAAACTCCTTGTCGAAAATGTCAACTAATCAAATGTCGAGGAGTTATTTGCACAAGGAGTTTGTATGTCGAATATTCTTTGCACAAGGAGTTTGTATCGAGTATTTCTTCGCAAGGAGGTTGTATTATAGCATTGAGATGGAAGAGGTCGAATATATTGGTGTGTTCTAAATTCAAACACCAAAATAGTGATTAAAAATGAGCTTTTTAGAGGGGGAATGGTATAAATAAACATATTGGCGCGTGTAAAATTATCGTTGGTCGTCATTAATTCTGAAATTTATACAGGGCAGCGTCCTTGGGCCACCTCTTTTCTTAATTTATATCAACGATTTGCCACGTCATGTTGATAACCCAATTTGCCGACGCTTTCCGAAGCAAGGAGGGGGACTCGGTATGCAAAGATGGTCACCCATCCACGGACCGACCGCGGCTAGCGTAGCTTAACCTGAAAAATCGACGCGTGCAGCTGTTATTACTTAGCCACGAGTTCCTCTGCGAAATAGGTAAGTACTTTGTCTTATTATCACCAACTAAGTTGTTTGCTTGTGATACTTTGCTTCACAAAGCCTCTTAGGCTTGCAATACACAAGGTAGGTACACCCAGTACTAACTAGTACAGTCAGCTTCAAAAAGATGTATACATCGAAATATCGGGTCAGTGACAGCTCGGCCCGAGTCATCTCAACCCGAATAAAAATACCAGATACAATATCGTCAAAACGCCTATAAAGTGATGCGTACCGTCGGCGTGAAAATTATCGACCTCTTAAAACTATATTCTTTGCTCCATAATATTGTATCAATGTGTAGCTACAAAACATGGTATACATTGTGCGCTTTTATAATTTATAACGTGACGATATTATCGTGGACGGAAATTTTATAAGCGTCTTCATATACATATTTCCATACATTTTACTTCCCTGTGTTCTCGTGATCTCTTGACATCGACGTGGATTCTAAGATAATATCGTCACGTTAGAAATTATAAAAGCGCACATTGGGTGACACATTGAATACTGTATTAAGGCTACCACAAAGAGGCGCGACGCGACATCGGAGGAAGAGGAACAATTTCCGTGAAGTTTTCATAGAAATTGTTCCCGCAGAGTTGCGTCGAATTCTTGTCAATGTATAAACGCCTGGCCGCTTCCGAGATGAATAATTAGGAAATACAGTACCTGTCAGCAATGGACTGAACCCTGTGATCTAGTGTTTAGACCACCTTTCTCAGATCTAGACGTCCCGGGTTCGATTGCCTGTGGAGGCAAAATTTTCTGCTCGGTATGGTTGGTGGTAGGGCTTATCCTAAGTCCGCCAGCTACCACAATCTTGTCTAAGCTTGTCGCTATAACGACAATGTTAACACCATTGTTGTGTTTCGGCAGTTAGAGGTAAGATAGCCAGTTCCTCTGTGGTTGAGGATTCCGGGTGAAACTCGCTTCCACCTTCAGCTTGATCATCACTTACCATCAGGTGAGATGCAGGCATAGAGTTTCATCGTTGTGGTAAAAAAAAAAGTACATATTTTTGAGGCTGACTGTACTATAGTAGTAACGCGATTATATGCACCTTCTTTACAAAGTAACGAGGCTTCTTTCTAGACTTCACGTAGGTAGGCTAGACGTAGAAACAATGTGGAAAGTGAAGTGTGTCCGCTAATTAGATAACAAGCATTAGGAGAGAGTGGCGCGTTTATTACCATGTAAATTCGAAAGTTGTAGATGACTATAGTTCATTTACTATTTTCAATTAGACAGCTACCTACATACAAGGATATTCGATGATTGGATTATCTTATGGGTTATGCTTTGAACAAGATTGATTGGACAGCTTGTGTTGTGTCTTTTCACCATAGCGAGAGCTATTCTCGCTCCAACCAAGGTTTCTCTCTCATAAGAGATGTAAATTAATAAATATGATCTAAACTATGGTCAAATGAAGAAAGGTGGCTGTGGCGGCTGGGGTGCTTGCTACCGGTGCAGATAACCTCCCACCGGGATCACATATCGTGGTCGGGTGGCTTGTATCGCTGTCGATTCAAACATATAGTACCTGGGATTGGTGCTCGACAGCCGTTGGGACTTCGGCCCCCCTTTTCGGCGGTAGACGCCCAAGATAATGGGCGCGGCGGGCGCGCTGTCAACGCTGTTTCCTAATTTGAGGGGTCTGAGCACTGCCTGTAGGCGGTTGTACATGGGGATCGTGAGAAAAAAAAGGAGCAAAAAACTTCAAACTGCGCAAATATTTCAACCTTATTGGGTGTAACTTATATTTTCGAGCCATTTGGGCCGTGGGATCTGAGTGCCCACTTAGTTTTTCGAGATATCGCCAAGCGGTTGGTCAACTCTTCACCTGACCAAAGGGCTTACTTATTTTTTGGCCAAAGAATCAGCATTGCCATTCAACGTGGCAATGCTGCCGATCCTTTTGGGCACTATTCCTGTTGATAGGGATGCGAACGATTTTTTTTGAAATTTTTTGATTTTTTTCCTCCGTTTTATATACATGTAACATTTTCTTATTTTAAGGGTACACTAGTCGACGGCTCGAACTAATTGGTGGGCCTGACTAATATCCATGAAAATTAGTCTAATTATTTATTTATCTAGTTTTTATTTATATAATTTTTGGTTTTGAACGTACACCGTCAAACAGGCTAATCACCATACTAAGTTTATATGGAAGAATGACCGACTAGCGTACCCTTAAGACTGTTAGCTTTCATATTATGTAAATAAATATACATATAATAAATATTGAAAAGTACTAAGTTTCAGGTAAATTTCCTCAGTCAAATCAACCGGGAAAAGTGAAAGAGAAAAGTTGTGTTTGCGAACAACTTCCAATATGAAACTGTACTATGTAGATATTACTCTAACTTCATTATTATGAGAATGATTGATCACATGCATTTATGTATGGGAGAGCAATTTATGTGTAAGCTATGTTTTATGTATCTGGGTGATGCCGGTGATGCGCATCTCATTAGTTTTGCTTTTAGCGAAATGTGATTGCATCGTATGTGTTACGTTATAAGGCAAAAAAAAAAACATGCGGGGCTGTCTTTGGGGACTGTCGATAGAAGTGAAAACTAAGCGTGCGGTGACGATGACGCGAGTTTCACGCTTTTTGTTCACCCAAAAAGTGCTCAATGCGCCTAAAGAAGTTTTCACTTGAAAAATACAGTCTTTCTCATAGGATGTACTTACAGATCAAAGGCACAGTTTCCGAGATGAGAGGGTGAAGGTACGCCAAACAACGCCATGAATGATTGTAAATTGACTGCGATTTGTTCTGAAAGGGTTGATTATTTAATGAATTTCTTTGTCAGGCTAAACAACACTCCACCCCTTATTAACATTGTGAATTGTTTTCCTTATTTTGCCAAAGTACCTACCTACTAGGTATTTCTTCTGTGATTAATAGGTACATACAGTGCGTTCATTATAGCTTGACGCGTGACGCGATTGGTAGCGCTGAATTTTGCAGTTATGTGATTGGTTGTACTGTTCTGTCAGTCGCCATTTTGAACTCTATTAGGGACTAGATATAACAAGCGTCCGAGGCGCGCGCACAGAACGCTGCGTTACGGGCGCGTTTAAAAAAGGAAATTGCATCCACGCGTCGAGGGTGCGCTAAGGGCGCCCTTTGACGGCAGCGCTTGTTCGTTACATATAATTTTATTGAGCGCCCAGAACGCAGCGTACAGAGTGCGCCTTGGGCGCTTGTTATGACTAGGGCCTAAATATCGAAACTAACGGGTCTCTGAAACGATCAATTGCAATTGTCAATTTATACGTGATTGATTTGATGCGCAATTGAAGCAATTGACAATATTACTACAATACAAATTGATGGCAATTGACCGTTTCGTTACCTAGACTGCAAAGTTCAGGGCTACCAATCCCATCACGAGTCAAGT
The DNA here is from genome assembly GCA_949128155.2 of Xanthia icteritia. Classification (NCBI taxonomy): domain Eukaryota; kingdom Metazoa; phylum Arthropoda; class Insecta; order Lepidoptera; family Noctuidae; genus Xanthia; species Xanthia icteritia. The sequence goes on along the minus strand of OX421934.2, from coordinate 14,868,254 downwards.
TATAGGTAATGAACGCACTTTAGTAACCAGACTTGTCTGTCACTCACTATCATCTATGAAGCATGGAATTAGTATGTACTATAATACAGTACACTATGAAGTCTCGTAGTTCCGCCATATTTGTTCCGGTTGCCGGTAGTTACGTTTCCAAGTTCCTTATTCAAATTCAATCAGCCAGGCAGTAGACAACACTGAAAACCTTTTAGTGGTGGTCTTGAGGCTTCGCCTAAAGCTTGCTACAAACTTCACGGCAAATCGAATGATGTGTAAACTGTGGAGTTGTTGGGAACTTGGGAGTGACCGTTATGGTTACGGTACACAGGGAAGGAAGAGCAAGACGTATTAAGTAGTGTAAGACTGTTAGTTAAGTTTTAGATTGTGGTTAGTATCTTTTTTACGGAAAGGGTTATTGTATTTTTTCACATAACAGTACTTGGGCGACCGAGCTCGGGTCGGGTGAAAATAGAGGAAACGAATTTTCCCAGATATTGGACCTAGCTAGATTGATTTTTCGTCCACGTAAACACCGTTACACCGTATGTTGGCACCTTGTAGCTATATTCATGTGTTATGAAATAATCGTATTTTTGTATGTTATGCTGTCTTTTGAGTGCACCAAATAAACGATATGTCTATCTATCTATCTATATTGCAACTTTCGTCGAAATCGTTACAGCCGTTTTTGAGAGCGTGATTGCAAATACTGCAAATTTTTATATGATACATACCATCACACCTTGTTTACCCGAAGGGTTGGGCAGAAGTAGGTACACCCACATTTTGCCAGTTATGTATTTTTTTTAAAGATAATTTTACGGTTTTCTCTTGAGAAGACGTTGGTTTTCACTTTTGGCATAGATTAATACAGATGGGACACTCCGCAGTTCAGGTATGAAGCGACAAGTACGCGGCGGGCTCGTCTCACTGTGCCAAATCAGTGCAGGGCTGACGCGTCCGTCACGTCGCAAGATATTAAAACTAAAAATACTAAAATGAAGGCAACAGTATATTGCATCGCATTTGGCTGCTTAAATAATAATAAGGATCCGAACCTCACGTTTTTCTCACTCCTAAAGGACGCCGAAAGGTAAAGAAATGCACGTCTACCTACAAGTAATTAGTAATTAGGTATTACCTACCTACCAAATGTTTACATTAATTGTTATTCTTATATAAGTCACCCGTAATTACGTAGTTAGAATATTAATTTTTATTATTATACTTAGTATAGTTAGGTACTTACAAGTTTTGTTTACAAGGTCAGGTTCAGGCTTTGATAAGTATAGGTTGGAAAGTAACTATTTAAATAGTATTATAATACAATCGATCACAATGTCAAGTTAACCCACGTTCATTGCGTTATTTACGCTTTTGAGCAGACGAATTTTTCAAACGTATGAAGCAGTGGATTAGAATTATCCTTTTTTTTTTTGGTGGGAAATTATCAAATAACTTCTCCCACTCTGGGTGGAGCAGGAGGGCGTGTCAGACTCTTACTGACTAAAACCCACCCGTGTTCCTTCAGTTGCCTGTACGTTGCCAGGGCCACGGTATCCCTTTCGGACTTTCCCGCAACCCCGGCAGGCATCCTTCATTCCCTCGGATTGCGATTGAAAGTGTGTTATGCAATTATGTGTGTTGGTTCGCTAAACATGCTGATCTTTACAATGACTTCCGATCGTTCATGGCAGTCCTATTTTCAAGGGGCCTACCAATAACATTTCACAGTTAAGAGTATATGCTACATAATCGCATGACACTTCGACTAACACGTATGAGCTTTCATTCTAAAATTTGGCAACGTCGCAAATAGCTGTCAAATATTTACCTGTTTTGATTAATTTGGCAATATGACTGTCTGGAAATATGAAATTTCGCTAACTAGTGAACTAGAATATTAATAATGAATTGCAATTATAACACTAAATGTGATGTTGTAACCGTTTTAGGTGTAAAAAAGGCATTTGGAATTTTTCAATCTAAAACTAAATATTCGGTGTTACGATATCAATTTTTGCATTTCATATTAAATATTTTAGTTTACTAGTTAGCAAAAATATTTGACATCTATTTGCGACGTTGCCAACTTTCAAAATGCAGGCTCTTAACTTTTCGTCTACTAATATCTGCAAAATAATGCTACTTACACATCTATGAATGAGCAAAATAGCAGACGATCTTTTCCTGAAAAAGCATTACACGTAATCGACCCTTTAAATCATGGTTTTAATTATAAAATTAGTCTCTCTTCCTTAAACCTGAAGGAAGTAATGGCTCCCATGATTTAATAGAAGAATTATGCAAAGCGGACGGAACCGCGAGCAAGGCTATTTAATTTGATACGAGTTTATGCATCTCATTACCTACAAACGGTTGCCTCATCCTGTGCTCATGAATGAACGTCGTAGTTACGTATTCCGTGGATGTGTAATGGCCGTGGCCCAAGCTGGTGTTCGGTTTTTGAACACTTGTCATTTTAAAACATAACATCCTGGCTGTAGTCTCCGAAGAGTTGAGTAGAGGTGCACCATCGAAGAAGTTCATATCTATACACCGTAAGGACTATTTCTGCTTGCAGCGCTCGGCCGCTATAGAACTGGGGCGGTAACAGATGTGGTCATCGTGTTCACGGGATTTTGTTTTCAAACTGCTTAGATATGAAGTTCTTCCATAGTACCTATGCTATAGTTATGTTTAAGTCCCATCATCATCATCAGTTATGTTTAATCTTTGTTAATTATTTCTAAGATTTTAATGTTAATATTTTACCAATTTTAATTCTGAATAAATATTTACTATTTATTATAGGGGGCGAGTTATTATCATCAACCGGGCTCAAATCCAGACTCCAGGCTGCTACTGAGAAATTCCTGATGGAAAACTCAATAACAATCGAACTCAGGACTTCATGCTCAGCAGTAGCGCTTGTGACCACTAGACCAACGAGACAGTGGGCGGAATTAATTAACTAGTATTTTATAGCTGACCGGACAGACGTTCTCTTATTTCCTAGAACTCGATTGTCAGCGCCACCTACCGGGTCCAATTGTGAATCTAAACCATCCAGGGACCCACGCAAACACACCCAAAACGTTTCATAAAAATCGTTCTAACCGTTTAGGAGTTTAGTGACATACAGATTTAGAGAATAATTAACATAGGTACAGGGTGGCGGGACATTGACGCGCAAAATGTAACCAGAAATTCTTACAGTAGGGGGTCTAGAATCATGAGACCCTTGAGATTGGAAATTATCAAATAACTTCTCCCGCTCTGGGCTGAGCGGGAGGGGCGTGTCAGACTCTTACTGACTAAAATCCACCCGTGGTCCTTTAGTTGCCTGTACGTTGCCACGGTATCCCTTTCGGACTTTCCCGCAACCGCAATAACTCCGCAACGCCATTCCCAAATGTGCGCGAGGACTTTTTCCTCCAGATCACATGGCGATCATGAGACCTGGAGGGTCTCATGATCGCCATGGGATCGGCGTAGGAATTTTTCGTCGAATCGAAACGAAACCTAAAACGAAACCAAAACAAACGAAACCACTACCAAACGACTTTGTGAGGCAGAACTCGAATGAGGAAAATATGTAGCCGAGTATTATGTATCTTTTAACTAAATAATTATATTGTTTTCAATAGATTTTATAATATGACAGTGACAAACAGTATTAGAATATCATTGATGACATGCCATGATGAAACAAAGAGGCCACACATATATACCATAGCACCTCAGTCCCAAATCGTCTTTGTCAAGTTCCAAAGGCTGTTTTTCTTTTTTCGTTTTATTACGAACCTATTGATACCTCATTCATCAAAATCGGTTCAGTAGTTTAGGCGCTACGGTGGAACACACGTAAAAGCAAACATACATACATAGACTGCTAAAATCATAACCCTTCCTTTTGGCTTTGCCGTAGTCGGGTAAAAAGTTAATTTTATTCTTAATTTCATCGCAAAAATTCCTAGCTGCTTCATAGCTACATTTGATAAATGATTTTATTTCTGTAAGTAGGTTTGTAGGTACAAACACTTTTACACGTCAAAAATAAATTAAGTATGAATGTTTTATAGCTAGATGATTTCGGTGTTTCCTATCCGACTACTTTAAGAAGATCAAAAAAAAATACCCACCTAGTCCACACTCACAATAATGAAAGTGATATAATTTACCAGAACTTTAATTTTAACATGCTTGAATATTCGAGCATTATTTTGACAACCTTCTTCGAGATAAATCGAAAATGCTGTACTGGTCAAATACTTGCGAGAAGGCAGCCAGCAATCTTAGTATGAAAATCCATATCTGTCGTGTTTGGCGGCCAAATAAATTACTATGAAAACTCACAATAGTCGTGTAATTTAAAAATAGAACGAATTTTTTACTTCGACACATGGCAACCAAGGTTTAAATTTCGATGGCGCGTGAAAAGTTATCGTTGTTCGTCATTGATTCTGGAATTAATAATTAATTTACTTAGCAACCAGGCATTGATGGAGTCCTCGACTTCGCCTCGGCCCACATTTTCACGTTTGTCCATCAATGCCCCTTTTGCAGGCCGCGCGCAGCAGTAATGTAGCTGCTTTAAGGTGATGCCAGCTTGATACGATAATTTTGTACGTGTTAAGGCTGAGGTGAAAATCCTACTACGTCACTTACGTAAATGCTTTATGAACCATCGCACACTACAGGCGCGAGGCGGGCCACACCGCACTTTTTTGTATGAAAATGCGTTGCGCTGTGGCCCGATGCGCCTGTAATGTGCGCTTAGCATTTGTGTGTGACAATCAAGCTTACGGCCGCCCTGATGATAATTGGTTACCGTCTCTTATGGATATGCTACGCAGATACATATAATCACCGACCCAGCGACAACGCTGAAATGTCTGTACAATCTTAGGTTTAGTTTGATACTTTAAACGATATTTTAGTTCCTGATGTATCGATAGAAGGCGGTGTACATTTAGCACTCTCCGCTGAATCGCGGTGTTAAGAGTCTCCGCAGAAACGAGCTATTTCGTTTCTTCTTGTAAATTAAATTGTCTTCGTCAAATTAACATTGGTTTTTATTCAGGTCTATGTAATCAGCCGAAACGAAAGATTGCTTTCGCTGCAAGAATAGGTTTGGCGGTAGATGGGATAAAGGCTATGAACTTATTGAACGATATGAACGAGCAGAAATATATCTGCTTGTTCATATAAAAAAGCAATAAGTACCTATGCGTTTGAAATGTATGGAGCAACAATATTTTTTTAAATAACCGACCAAATATTTCAACGCAGGGGGGTTCAGAATCATGTACGGAATCCATGGAAACAGGTCGCAATATTATTAATCTCTTAAATAATACTGAACAAAAACATAAATCCCTGCCCAAAAAAGTACTATATGGGGTGCCGCAAGGTAGTGTGTTAGGTCCATCGCTATTTTTGAGCTACATAAATGATCTGCCTAAAGTTTCACAGCATCCCATGATCCTTTTTGCTGATGACAGCACAGCCATATTTACAGGTCAAAATACTGGTACTTTTGAAAATGAAATAAATTCCACTCTTCGAAATATAATTAACTGGCTGACGGCTAACAATTTAATTATCAATTTAGAAAAAACTAAATTAGTCAATTTCGGGCGTAACAACAAAAATAACAACATCAATATTCATTATAATGAGACGAACATTGAACAAGTTAGCTGTGTTAAATTTCTAGGGCTTTCTATAGATAACGATTTGACTTGGCAAACACACATTGACACAATATGCAATAAACTTAATCAGTACTCATATGCTTTATATAAATTATCAAAAATTGTTGATCAATCAGGTCTTTTGACCGCATACCATGCTTACGTTTCGTCGACACTGAGATATGCAGTCATATATTGGGGCAATGCCACTAATAGGGATTTAGTGTTTAAAGCGCAAAAAAGATGTGTACGTGCGATTGCTGGTATCCGTGTTCCTGATTCATGTGAACCATACTTCAAAGATTTTAAAATATTTACCTTTCCTGCAATTTACATTTATGAAGTAGCCGTATTCATAAAAACAAATGAAAATCTATTTCATAAACTAAAATCGAAAAGACATATGTTAAAAATTTCTAATGTACCACATAAAACGGCTCTATTTAACAAAAGCTTCTTTGGCATTGCATCAAAAATTTACAACAAAATACCTATTGACATTCTGAGCACTAAGGAACTTCCAATATTTAAAAATAAATTACGAAACTTTTTAATTGATAAAGCATTCTATACGATCCAAGATTTCTTGAATTATTGATTGATTTGTTTAAACATTTAACTGTATTCTGACATTAATAATAACTAAATTTGACATGTAAAATAATTTTAAATTTAATGCCAATACATAATTATTGTATGCCTATTAGGCAGGACATATTGGAACTTATAATTTTTCTGTTAAGACCTGTAACAAGTAGTATGTACATGAACTGTAGCATGAACATGTCATGCGATATCATAGAACCCTGTCCTACCTCACTGTGCAACTCTAGTACCCCGACGATCCTTGCTAATGAATCCGCCGTTCAAGATACAGTTGATACTTTCCATGCATTTACAAATGAGCTACACACTACGTTGCAGGGGTGGAGAAGCGACATAAATAGTACGCTTACTAGTTTCAAGGACGATATAAAGGGTACATTAAATTGCTGGCGTGATGAAATGGACACAAGTTTAGATAAATTGAATAGCGAATTAAGATCTGCCCTGGGTGAAATAAGAGGTGAGATGAGCAATCTTCGTACTGAACACAATACTTTGAAACAGAATGTATCTGACTTATCCCTTGAAGTGACGCAATTGCAAACATCTGTGGAATTCCATTCGGGGGAACAGGTTGAACTCAAGAAACGTATGGATGAAATGAGTAGACAGAGTTCTGAGCAGTCTAACCTGTCTATTAGTCTCCTCGAGACCAAAATTGATAATCTCGAACAGCAAGCAAGACAGTGCAATGTGGAAATCTTAAACATGCCTGAAACGCGCAGTGAAAACCTGATTCATATAATGGACTCGATTGGTACTGCTATTAACTTTCCCGTTACTCAAAGAGATATCATATCGATTCACAGAGTTCCACATGCTCACCAGCAAACAAAAAGGCCAAAAAACTTAGTTGTTAAATTGTCCTCGCGTATCCTGCGGGACAACTTACTCGCTGCGTTTCGCAAAGTCAAAAACATAAAATCTGACCAATTGGGCTTCACATGTGCACCGGCGACTATTTACATGAATGAACATCTGACACTCAAGAAGAAACATTTATTTCGGAAGGTTAAAGACGTCGCCACATTGCACCAGTTTAAGTACGTCTGGATTCGAAACGCCACTATTCTCGTGCGCGAACGGGATGGCGATACTGCTTTTGCAATACATACAGCCGACGATATCCGTAAGATTAAAAGCAGTCCGCCAAATACCCACATTGATAGAGGTTCCAACCCCAACAAACTATAATTATGATCAGTTTTTATACCTGCATATTTCTCATTTTCTCCATTATTTTTTAGCTTGTAATGTAATTTTCTGTGTTGTATTTGCTTCGATAGGCTACTCTGTTATGTGTCAATGCTGTGTTTCAAATTGCTTGCTGCCTTGTTTGCCTAGACTTTACGCCCGTTTGTTTGTTAGTGTGGTTTCTGATAATGCTAAATATCGCAAACATTTGAGGAAATGGTTGGATAAAATAAAGGGCCTAAATAATATAAAATTAACATGCAATATTATAGTAATTCAGGTTTTTGCTGGGCTATCAAAACAGGGTCATGCTTCATACTTAAATATGCATAGACATAATAATGCTCTGTGCATTATTATTTCATTTGTATCATTTCTGGGTCTAACTTTTGGTAGGCTGCCCGATTTTGTAAGTTTAGATATATATAAAATAAATGTGTGTGCTATGTACCTGTTAACGTATCGCCTTAGTATGTGTGTTAAGTTTTTTAAACTATTTCTGCTGCAACTTGCGAATATTTTGCTACCTATTAAAACTGTTAGTACTGGGTTCTATCTTAAATACGTCTATTGCTGTATCGTCGGAGTTCAGATTTGCTGTATTCCTGGTGTCATTTCGATTTTTATAATTGAGAAACATCGTTTTTACATAACTGTTATACTGTATATTGAGCATTGCACGTACAAATACTTGTTGCTTGAACTTGTATCGCTGGTAATTTTTATGTTGGTATACCTATTATCTAGTGATGAGTAATAAGCATCTATCCATATACTACCAAAACTGTAGAGGCATCCGTACAAAATTACACACGCTTTACATGAACATTCTGAGTGGTAACCACGATATCATCGTACTCACGGAAACTTGGCTAGTTCCAGAAATTAGCCACAATGAGTTTATTGATCAGCGCTATATTGTGTACAGGTGTGATCGTGATCGTATAACCACTAAAAAACTAGATGGCGGCGGAGTGTTGGTTGCGTTTCTGCGAACACTTAAGTCATCTGAACTTGATGTTTCTGTTATTCTTACAAATTCACAATCTCGCAATCTTATTGAACACATCCTCGTAGAAATTCCAAGTGCACTGCCGTCCAAGCGTCATGTCATCAGTGCCGCGTATATACCTCCCAGAATGGCTACCTCTGTATATGGGCAACATTTTGAAGTCTTACAGCAGGTACTGGGTGACCCTAGTGTTGACTGTTTCTACATAATAGGCGACTATAATCTCCCAGAAATAACTTGGATCACACATGGCTCAGCTGGACCTCTTATCGGCAGTGGATTGGGTATAGGTGCTTCCATAACTTGTAGCCAGTTAAATAACTTAATGTCATTACTTGATGCTTTACAATATAATGTAGTGACAAATACAAATGGCAAAATTCTTGACCTAATTATATCCAACCAACCCTGTTCGGTATCGGCTGCGTTGTTTCCTCTGCTTCCAATCGACACGTATCACCCACCTTTTATCTGTGACATAAGTCTAAATGTAAATGTGCAACCAATGAAAAAGCGACCGCTACAAAAATACAACTTCTACAAATCCGATTATGAGCACATTAACCGCAAAATTCAGGATATTGACTGGAAAGACCTTCTTGCCCCTTTAGGATCCGAAGAGGCACTAAGCACATTTTACAATAGGATTGGTGATATAATTAAACAGCACACACCACTATCAGTATCTAGGTCCGCTGGTTATCCGGTCTGGTTTCCTAAAACACTAATTGCCGCACTCAATAAAAAACAAAAGGCATGGGTTAAATGGAAGAAATATGGCAACATTGCAGACTACGAAAAATTTTCGCAGCATAGAGCCTTTTTTAAGGAAAATTGTAATAAATGCTTCTCTAAGTACATTCAGTCGATTGAGGATAGTATACATAAAAACATCAAAGATTTCTGGACATACATTTCCAACCGCAAAGACAAACCCGGTATACCGGCAAAAGTTCAATATAAAAACAATGCATCCAACGACCCTCAATCGATTTGCAATATGTTCTCTGAATTCTTTTCTTCCGTATATGAACCTGCCTCACCTACTCTCCCTCAATGGGAGTTACCCTCTGAAACAGTGTCTAACGACATTGTTGTTTCTAACATACACTTTAAGGACGAATCGGTTTTGGCTGAACTGAAATCCCTTGATCCATCTAAGGGACCAGGTCCTGATGGGCTGTCTGCATTTTTTCTTAAAAGTACTGCTGCCTTTATCTGTAGACCCCTAGCTATAATCTACAACAAATGTATCACAGAAGGTGTTATGCCAACGGTATGGAAGCAAGCTAATGTCACACCTGTACACAAGAATGGATCAAAGCGTAGTGTTGAGCAGTACCGACCTATTTCTATTTTATCTACCTTGTCGAAGCTTTTTGAAAGACTAGTACATAACGAAGTGTACCCTGTCCTACATAACACTATTATACAGCAACAGCACGGTTTTGTGAAAAAGCGATCCACGACAACTAATTTATTAGTATTTTCTAGTGACCTATTTGATAACATCGACAATCGTATACAGGTTGATGCAGTGTACACGGACTTTCAAAAAGCTTTTGACAAGGTGGATCATGAATTGTTGCTGAACCGAATAGCTTTCAATGGTATTCGTGGTAACTTGTTGCGATGGTTCATTTCGTATATCACTAACCGTTGTCAACGGGTTGTTATTAATGGATACCACTCTCACGCTACTCGGGTTACATCTGGTGTCCCACAGGGCTCTATTCTCGGTCCTCTTCTATTCATTATGTTTATAAATAATATCGGTGCCTGTTTTCATAATTCAAAATTTTTATTATATGCTGATGACCTCAAAGTATACAGACCTATTCATAGCATTCAGGATTGCTATCTTCTACAAGAAGACTTGGATCGACTGACGGACTATTGTTACAGTAGTAAACTCCATCTGAGCATTCCCAAGTGCAACTACCTAAATTTTACCAAAAATAAAAACATCATAAAGTTTTCATACTCGTTGTGTAATATTTTATTGAATAAAGTAAACTCGGTTCGTGATCTTGGCATATTGCTTGACTCAAAACTCTGCTTGGACTTGCATATTGAACAAATTGTTAATAAAGCATATAAGATGTATGGATTTATAATGAGATCCACTCATGACTTTAAGCGGACCTCTTCGTATCTCTGCCTATATAAAACCTTAGTCCGTTCCCAGCTCGAATATGCCGTGTCCATCTGGAACCCGTACTATGGCAAGTATATTGACATGATAGAAAACGTCCAACGAAGATTTCTTCGTGCAGTGCACTACAGGTGTCACAACACTTATCTGCAGTATAACCAGTTGCTCAGTAAATACAAGCTTTTGACGCTCAGCTCTAGACGTAAACAATTGGAAGCAATGACATTGTATAACATTGTTAATGGCAATTTTGATTGCATAGATTTAAATAATGTATTGTGCTATGCAGTCCCCAGAACTGTCCATAGACGGCAGGTGCGTGCAGGAAAACTCTTTGCAGTAGGTACCTGCCGATCTAACACTGGTCTACGTTCACCAGTTCGGCGAATGGCAGCAACCTACAATGAAGCATTCGAACATATAGACATATTTACATGTTCTTTGAAAAGGTTTCGTAGCCTTTTGTATGAGACACTTGAACTCTCAGACTAATTGTTTCGTTGTTGTTTTTAAATACTTTACTTTTCTACTTTTTCTGTTTTTGTAATTATTAGTGTAACTGTCATGCATGAACAGTTCACCTAGTGACTTTAAGGTTTTATTTATTATTGGTAATCTGTGAACAGCGCTGTGGGCTACATTATTACTTAAGTTATTTCTGTTTTTCTGTTGTAATATTGCATAATGTAGCTGTTTGTTGTTCCTATTAAATAAAATAAAAAAAAAAATAAAACAAACATATGCCCACAATAAAGATATTTTGAATTTTGAAATAGCTCGTTTCTGCGGAGACTCTTAACACCGCGATTCAGCGGAGAGTGCTAAATGTACACCGCCTTCTATCGATACATCAGGAACTAAAATATCGTTTAAAGTATCAAACTAAACCTAAGATTGTACAGACATTTCAGCGTTGTCGCTGGGTCGGTGATTATATGTATCTGCGTAGCATATCCATAAGAGACGGTAACCAATTATCATCAGGGCGGCCGTAAGCTTGATTGTCACACACAAATGCTAAGCGCACATTACAGGCGCATCGGGCCACAGCGCAACGCATTTTCATACAAAAAAGTGCGGTGTGGCCCGCCTCGCGCCTGTAGTGTGCGATGGTTCATAAAGCATTTACGTAAGTGACGTAGTAGGATTTTCACCTCAGCCTTAACACGTACAAAATTATCGTATCAAGCTGGCATCACCTTAAAGCAGCTACATTACTGCTGCGCGCGGCCTGCAAAAGGGGCATTGATGGACAAACGTGAAAATGTGGGCCGAGGCGAAGTCGAGGACTCCATCAATGCCTGGTTGCTAAGTAAATTAATTATTAATTCCAGAATCAATGACGAACAACGATAACTTTTCACGCGCCAATATGTTCATTTGTTTCTTTTTTACTTTAAACAGCTCTATTTGCAAGCCAAATCGAAATTTAAACCTTGGTTGCCATGTGTCGAAGTAAAAAATTCGTTCTATTTTTAAATTACACGACTATTGTGAGTTTTCATAGTAATTTATTTGGCCGCCAAACACGACAGATATGGATTTTCATACTAAGATTGCTGGCTGCCTTCTCGCAAGTATTTGACCAGTACAGCATTTTCGATTTACCTCGAAGAAGGTTGTCAAAATAATGCTCGAATATTCAAGCATGTTAAAATTAAAGTTCTGGTAAATTATATCACTTTCATTATTGTGAGTGTGGACTAGGTGGGTATTTTTTTTGATCTTCTTAAATTAGTCGGATAGGAAACACCGAACTTATCTAGCTATAAAACATTCATACTTAATTTATTTTTGACGTGTAAAAGTGTTTGTACCTACAAACCTACTTACAGAAATAAAATCATTTATCAAATGTCGCTATGAAGCAGCTAGGAATTTTTGCGATGAAATTAAGAATAGAATTAACTTTTTACCCGACTACGGCAAAGCCAAAAGGAAGGGTTATGATTTTAGCAGTATGTTTGCTTTTACGTGTGTTCCACCGTAGCGCCTAAACTACTGAACCGATTTTGATGAATGAGGTATCAATAGGTTCGTAATAATGGTCCGGGTGACATAGGCTATATAAATTCTCCCTAAAGTTTATATGGTGTATGGTGGACTTTAGACGTAGGTATATTTTTGAGCTAGAAAAAAAAAGAGATATTCATGCCTTAATTAGTATCAAAAGAAAATTCTTAAAATCAATATGTTTAAAATGTTGAATTAAAAACAAGCAAAAGTGAGACTACGCTACGTACGGCGCGGTATACATAATAATAATAATAAAATAAAATGATACTAACGCGCAGTTAATCAAATCGTAATAAATAGTAACGATTTGTAATGAATGACACCTTAATACCAAGAGAGGAACAGTAAAACTGAAAAACAGCCTTCGGAACTTGACAAAGACGATTTGGGACTGAGGTGCTATGGTATATATGTGTGGCCTCTTTCATCATGGCATGTCATACTGTTTGTCACTGTCATATTACAAAATCTATTGAAAACAATATAATTATTTAGTTAAAAGATACATAATACTCGGTTACATATCTTCCTCATTCGAGTTCTGCCTCACAAAGTCGTTTGGTAGTGGTTTCGTTTGTTTTGGTTTCGTTGTTTAAAAGTAAGTTAAAAACAGTGGTCGGTCGGTTGTTCTTGTTAGGAAATAATTTTCTCTGAATATAATTATTTAGATAAAAGATTCATAATACTCGACTACATATTTTCCTCATCTCACAAAGTCGTTTGGTAATGGTTTCGTTGTTTAAAAGTAAGGTAAAAACAGTGGTCGGTCGATTGTTCTTGCTAGGAAATAATTTTTCTCTGAATATAATTATTTAGATAAAAGACACATAATACTCGGCTACATATTTTCCTCATTCTAGTTCTGTCTCACAAATTCGTTTGGTAGTGGTTTCGTTTGTTTTGGTTTCGTTGTTTAAAAGTTAAAAGTAAGGTAAAAACAGTGGTCGATCGGTTGTTCTTGCTAGGAAAGAATTTTTCTCTGAATATAATTATTTAGATAAAAGACACATAATACTCGGCTACATATTTTCCTCATTCGAGTTCTGTCTCACAAAGTCGATTGGTAGTGGTTTCGTTTGTTTTGGTTTCGTTGTTTAAAAGTTAAAAGTAAGGTAAAAACAGTGGTCGATACGTTGTTCTTGCTAGGAAAGAATTTTTCTCTGAATATAATTATTTAGATAAAAGACACATAATACTCGGCTACATATTTTCCTCATTCGAGTTCTGTCTCACAAATTCGTTTGGTAGTGGTTTCGTTTGTTTTGGTTTCGTTGTTTAAAAGTAAGGTAATAAGTCGGTGGGTTGTTCTTGCTAGGAAAGATTTTTTCTCTGAATATAATTATTTAGATAAAATATACATAATACTCGGCTACATATTTTTCTCATTCGATTAATTACTGACCTATTGTATTACTCTCATTAACGATGTCGTAACGTATCAAACGTTAAAACGGAAAAATAAAAAAAAATATATATATTTTTTTAATTGTTGGTAATCCGCGTACGGAAAAATAAAAGTGATCTTAAAAGTACGAAACAAGAAAATACTTCAGAGATAAATCAAGACATAGGTACACAAATGGTCAAGGTAAAGCCGTCGTCGCATGCCATTATAATTTGGTAGGTGTTCCTGGCACCCACATGGTATACAGGCCACGGTAACCGTAGTCGGGTAACAGTTTTTCAAACTTAATTTTTTTACCATTTTGTGTCGTCGTTTTGATGGCTTTTTTGGCACCTTTGTATTGGATATATAAACTTAAGTGTACCTATATGAAGTGCTTAAAAAGTAAATAGTTAATTTAAAATGTATATGTTCTGATGTACTTTTGTCAAGTGTAATAAATTTTACGAATATATTTTGCTAAGATCTATTTCTCCCAGTCGCCAGTCGCAATTGCCTATTACGTATTTTTGGAGTTGTTGTTCGCACACTGATAAATTTAACTTCGTGAGAACAAATACAGAAAATATAATATTGTTTAAAAGTGTCGATTCGCCTGTTTCGGGCGTTCGTGCCAACCAAGCCAACCAATAAGCCGTATAATGGGAGAAAATCTCAGAACATATCTACCGGTGTTGTATTATATTCTAAATTTCAGAGTCACGATCAAATTGTACGTGCGTTGGTAACACAAATAAGTAAATGTTTATTTGGAACAAGAACAGTTACTCACTTAACGTTTCTAAATTAACTTCTGTTAAAAGCCATCAGAGCCCGTCCCCTCAAGGAATACATTTCATTGAACACACGGTTACATATCAAGCTATAGATTTCCAATAAAAGCTGATGTCGCATTGTATAGGATTTCCGTACAATGCGAGGTCAGCTTATACTGGAAATGTATAGCTTGATGTGTAGACATGTATGTACCAGAAAAAATCGAATAGGAACAATGTAACAAATTAATAAAAAAACAGGTTAGGAACTAACTTAACTTTTTGTACTGTCAAGCGGCAGTAGCCTAAAGGCAAATTTATACAAACCCAGTAATGTGACAGTACTGTGGGTCAGTGCAGCGCTAACTTGCAACTGGGCTCGAGTAGACACTAGTTTCAGTCTGTCCAGTGCTGACTTCGCGTCCTCAAGGCAGTGCAGTTGACTAACCTACCCGTCTATTTTAGGGCCCAGTAGCCTCCCCCGCCTGACTTACTGCTGATCTTCGTCTACATGAACCGAATGAACCCAGTGACTGGGTCCGAAATTCAAAGCCTCTGGGTCCCGTCACTGCCATCGTATAAACCCAGTTAGGTACTGACTTCCTGCCAATCTCGTCTACATGAACCCACTGACTGGGTCCGAAATTCCGAGTCACTGGATCCAGTCACTGCCATAGTATAAACTAGGCATAATGGTTAGATACAGCGTGGTCACCGAGCGTGGGATCGTGAGTTTCCAACTCATTGTACGTTTTTGAAAATCGAATGTTGAGTAGGTAACCTTTCTACCTCATCATCGTTCTCCCGCCCTTATCCCAATTTATTTGTGGTCAGCGCAACATGTCCCTTTCTTCCATACTTTTCTATTAGTCGTCATCTCGGTAGTACCCCCTTTTTAGCCTTTTCATCTTTCACACAGTCCATCCATCGCTTTTTTTGGTCTTCCCCTACTTGTATAGCCGTCCACATTCATACTCAAAACTAACCTAACCTTTCTACCCCTTATTACTTATACCGTTTTTACTCAAACAGTCCTTAGGTCCTTAAATTATATTCATGGTACGTTCTCAGGATTTCCCATGTCAACCCGCATGCAAGCCCTAGTCACAGTATAAATAAGTAACAGTATTATGTCTTCATAGAAAGCGACCGCAACGACGCGCTTCGAAATCTCAGTGTATATCAGTATGCAATTACAGTGTATTGAGTAGGCGGCAGTTACGCACGGACGTGGAAGGTTTATCTATCGAGCGGCCGTAGGTAATTATTCCAAGGTCACTGCCGAGACATAATACTGTAACTTCATTATACTCTGCCCCAGTCATGGGAAATCCCGACATTAAAATTAATTATATGTTTGTACCGCCATCGGTTTTTTATTACGAGGGTTAATCGCTGATTTAATTACTTGGACGTAGTTGCGTGTGCCGTGGACGTCGACAGCGCATGGGTTTTAATTATAATACATTAAAAAATATTGCCTCGTTGGTCTTAGTGGGCGCAATTAAGCGCTACTGCTGAACATGTGGTCTCGGGTTTGATCCCTAAGTTGGACAAAGTGTTATTATGTTTTTTTTATCAGGAATTTCTCAGTTGCAGCCCGGTGTCTGCATTTGTGCCCGGTTGATGGCAATAGGCTGGCCCCCTGTTACATGGGACTTCAACATAACTGGCGAAATGTGGGTGTTCTATAGGTACACCTCTGCCTAACCCTTAGGGGAATACAGGCGTGATGTTATTTTATGTAAATGCAGATTAACAAGCCAGAGTCATTCTTTTCATTAACACTTTTGACTCCACCCATTTTCCATAGAGCTACCTATACACCATGCCGTGCCGCCATACATTTTGCAAGTTGATATTTTTAGTGTATATTTGTAACCGTCGAAAGTGTGTAGTGGTTTTCCACCCCTGAGGTACGAACCTTCTGACATATAAAAAAAAAGAAAATGCTTGAATGTGAAAACCAACGCATTTATGAATTAATCTTTCACAGTTTATAATGCTGAATTCGCTAAGAAAAACCTACATTTTCCATATGCGACTTGAGTGAAACCTCCAGGAAGGCTCTCGGCACTGAACGTGTTAAATTCTTTGACTTTATATGTCAGCCGTTTTCAGAATGATCTTATGATAGTCTGACTGATAGTCTTGGAGCGATTTCCTTCCCTATTTTAAACAATTTAATAATCGTATTGATATAATGAAAGTGTCAGTTTTAGTACGTGTTTGAATGGGAACTGTCACGATACAATTTGTTTTGATCGGCATGGCTGGCATGGTCTCCGTAATTTTAGGGCTGGAACCAATAATAATATGTCATGTGAAAAGTATTAATATTCGTATGCCGTCTTTAATGATCATAATTATAATATTTTGTTCTATATGTCGGAGTAAGATGGTTGAAGCCGTGATATAGTTATATCCCTAGGGATATAGCTATTAGCTATATACCGTCATTCTCAGATTTTCGCTTAATTTTATTGAATGTTAAGATATATAAATTTCATACACCAGTACTTCATGTAGCTATGGATAAGGCAATAGCTCAAGACGGCGTTTTGAAGACGAAATTCGTCTACGTATTGTACAGACGCCAGCAGGTCAACCTACCCGAAACTGTCAAATTTTCCCAATCAACTTTGAACCTTATGCTATAGTAATAAAGTTGAAAATCTATTAAAGAAATCTGACAGATTGTAGTAGGTTGATGTGCTGGCGTCTGTACAATGGGAGGAGCAAAACTAGAACGGTCGCGAAAAAAGCGGCGCCAGAGCTGAACAGGAAGATAAATCCTAACCACTAAAACGTAATGCAGGTATCGAACCAAAAGTTTATAGTATTAAAATGAAATTCTATCAATGATACTATTGTAACAGTGTTGCCTTCTGGGAATTAATAAAAGCACCGGACGCGACGATATATTACATACTTTGAAATCCAAATATACAAATTAAAAAAGTCACACATCAATACGCATCACTTGCAGAAACTGCATGTTTTATTAATTGATACTTTATTTTTTTCTTAAAAAAGTAGATTGGTATACAATCTTTTTGTTCTCGGAAACATCTGGCTGAATTTAAAAATAGAAACGTTTCAATTGTGTTTTGTTTTCATTAAAATAAAAGCTAATTATTTTTTCTCGATTTCATGTGTTTTCGTTGCTTGATAAATATAAGTATCTCGGCATTTTGGTGTCAATAAGAGCGTGATTTGTCGTCTTTGACAGCGTTACATTAATATAGGGGATCCTGCTGAGCAGCACCCAGGACGTGGACGGAGTAAAACTGCTCGATAGGACCGATACATACTCGTACAACTGACTGCAAGACGTCAGCCGATGTTAACCGCCCGGTAGATAGGTTTAAAGCTTTAATTCTCAAGCGGTGTTGTTGTTAGCCACCAAACCTTGAGAAATAGGCTGCATGAATACGACCTACGAGCATGAGGCCCAATAAGTTGCCCACCCATACGCCATGGGAATCGCGCCCGTCGAATTGAATACCTAATGTAGGGAACACTTGACAGGAGCAATGGGATAAAATTTTATTTTGCGCTGAGTCCCGGTTTGGATTTAGGCTTGATATGGAAATGCTGAACGGCTGACATGCGTCTAGTAAGTGCACCCTTACAGTGGCTACTCAGTGATGGTCTGGACGGATATTATGAAGAACAGACGAACTGAGTTCCTTTTTGTAGATGGCAATATGAACGCTGAAAGTTACGTCTTATGTTCACCCAGTTGCACAAAGTCTTGGCTCCGATTTCACGCTGATGCATGACAATGCGCGTTGGTACACAGCTCGGAGGACCAGAGAGTACTTGGCAATGGAAGACACCCGGGTATTGCCGTGGCCTGTACAATCGCCAGGCATCAATCCCATCGAGCATGCATGGGACATGCTCTAGAGACGTGTTCTAGAGAACCTGGACGGAGTGTCGACAACCCAACAACTGAAATACTTGTTAAAATTCGATTGGGAGCGATTGCCGCATGATCAGATAAACAATCTTATAAATTCAAAGAAAAACCGTTGCCGACAAGTTTCAAACAACAGAGGCGGTCACACTTGGTATTGACTTACCAAATAATTAAAAAAGAAAACGTTATTTAGTTTTGTAAAACATGAAAAGTTTAATTTAATGTTATCTTTATTTTATACTATATATACGTATGTTACGGTACACATATTGTTAATTATTGTGATTAAATGAACAATTGAATGAAGGATTTTGCTGCTTTAGTCACTAATAAATCAAAAACTGCTTAGTTATTATTTATAAAAGAAATATAAATATATTACAATAGTAAAAATCGTTCATAAGTTCAAAACCGTACATGTTGGTTAGACTTTTTTGATGTGTGTACATACGCCGCCGGTGGTTGTTTTAGAAACCTTAATATTATGTATAGTTTGTAGTTCTGAATGTACAGGAGCCCACTCGTGTTACTCGTGTACACACGGCTACATATCAAGCTATACATTTCCAGTATGAGCAGATCTCGCATTGTTGAAGATTTCCGTACAATGAGAAGTCAGCTTATACTGGAAATCTTTAGCTTGATATGTAGCTTGATAAGAGCCGTGTGTACCTACCTAGGCGAAATTTTCATGTTATTAGTGGAATATCGTCATGTCGTGAAGGTTGCAATATTGTGATTTAGATTAGATTATATTTAAGATATTATATTTAAGATATTTATAATTAAGATATTTTTTTAGATTGATTTATATTTAAGATTGCAATTATTGTGCAATTTAAGCAACAACAAAAAAAAAATCAAGACCAGAGAGATAAATTTGTGGAAATCTTAAAAAGAGCTGATACAAGTTTCATGAGTTTGACGTTGGATCGTCAGTTCTAATTAAGATACTAAAAGTAGACTGCGGATCATTGGATCAAAAAAATGTATTAGGAAAAGTTTTTGAAAAGCGAAACGAAAGTCATTAACTTGGTACTTCAGTTGGTATCTTGGCTACCCAGAAATGCCATACAGTTGACAAATATTATGAATAATACTATAGCAAACAAAAAGTTGTCGTTTAGAGTAACATGCCAAAAGTTTTTAGAATTTGGAGGCCAAGGCTTTTTAAAGTGTTCTTGAAAAAAATCCAAGACACAGTGCTCTACTAGAAGATGCGCCTGTAAGTACTTTGTAATTCCAGATATCATGTTTCTGGATCTTATGGTAACAAAAGCTAATTAAAAAAAAAAAAAAATGATCGCTGCCAGACCGGACTGTCCCTTTCAGGGACACTGGGTGGGTCTACATAAATAAATATAGTTCGTGAAAACTATCAATACTAACCTACTTTAAGCATCATACTCATCAAAATACTAACAAAAATATGAACCTTATAATCCGAAATAAAGTTTTATTTAATTTAAAAGTTAAAGATTAATTAAAAGAAGATAGATGTATTGTAATATTTGATTAGATAGTTATTTATTATGTACAAGAGTTTTATCAAGTACGTACCTTTTACTAGGTAATTTGTTGATTCTATTCCAAAATATAAAAACAGATTGTTTTTATTATTGTTCATTACTTTAATGACGGACTACTTATACTTATGATTGTTTTGGTTGTGATTTCGTAACAAAAGCTATTTTAAAGGAATATAAAAGTATTGTACTACTTGATTAGATAGTTCTTTATTATGTACAAGATTTTTATAACGTACTTTTGTTGATTCTATGCCTAAATATAAAAACAAATTTGTTTATATTCATTTGAATTATTTGAATTACTACATAAAACTGGGTATTAGGTATTTCCATTAGATTATAAACTGTCGAATAATTGTGAACTGTGTGAAATGATAGGTTAGAACTGTGACTCCCCCTGCCGGCATGAAGTGGCCCGCAAAAGCGAGCCGGCACCAGTCGGGATCATGGAAGGCGCACAAGATCTCATGATCCCCGACCCAAGTGTGGGAAGGGAACACCGGCCTGAGTCGTTTTTAGTCAGTAGGAGTCTGGCCCTTCGCCTGCCTCAGGGCAGCGGCCATCCATGAGGATTATCCATCCCGAAACAAAGAAAAAGGAGAGTAGAGGAGGCCGGAGAGGAGGCCTGTGTGCCAGCGGGAACGGTTCATATGCTTACTAGCTTTCGCATGAGGCTTCGCCCGCGTGGATGTCTGAAATTATCCCAAGGGAACGTATTACCAGGATAAAAAGTATCTTTTATGTTAATGCAGGTTATAAACTATCTGTGTGCCAGATTTCATCCAAATCCGTTCTGCCGTTTTTGCGTGATTGAGTAACAAACATACAAACTTTACAATTTATAATATTATTATATTATAGTATTATGTACTAGGATAGTAGGACTATGCGTATGTAGTTTTATAAATAGCAGAATGGATACTATGATTAAATACATACGTAATAATATCAAAGTTTGTCCAACTCGATCCGGAGTTTGGATCGGTTGACTTAACTCCGGCTGAGTCGTGAACTTCAATTGAACTTTAGTTGACGTTCCTCTACGTTGTTGTACTAACTACTTCCAGAGTAACCAGGGTTACTGTCTATCTCAAACTTGATACAGAATTGATTCTTTTAAGAACTAGCTGTTGCCCGTGGTTTCAATCGCAAATATATTTGACCAGTGGCATGCCGACCACGGGGACCTGCTATATTATTTAACCGGATATAAGCAAATACTATAGATATACTTGTCCGGGGTGTGTTAAAGCTCTGTACCAAATTATAGTGGCATAATTTGCAGGAGCAATGAAGAATTAATTAAATAAATTAAGAAATTTTTAATAACATATTTAATATATATAGTACATGAAAAAGAAGAAATACTTTCAATTTTTGTATGAGTTACCCACACATATTACGCATCTATTATTACCAATAAGTATTGGGCTGTCTGGTGGGTAATAATTACACGATGTTCCTCACACCACACACCGGCTAATGAAAATGTTAAAATAGTTTGTAAAGTGACAGACCATTTGTTTTTTTTTGAAATTTACATTAATGAGCACAATTTGATTTAGATATTAACATCTATTTGTATTTTTTTGTGAATTGTTGCCACGTTCATCTTATTTTATATTGATTTCTATTATACTCTTCTCTTCGTAGCAAAATGGGATAAGACATACAGAATAAATAAATAAAAAATATTCTTCGGCACCGTACTGCCTGCACCACTACGTGGTGGTACTGCATCCAGATAGTGTTTCTCATAGATGTCTTCCCAGAAGCGAGTCCGTTCTTCCAAGAGCACCCCACGTAGTTCCAACGTCTCATTCAGCACCATATGTGGTGACCTGTTCGCATCTGTTGCCGGCCACGCGGGCAGCGACGAACCAGCAGGCACTGGCGTCCTGTAAAGTTAAAATGAACATTGAACTGAGTCATCGAATCTTGATAGAGCGCTCAACAATAATTTATAATAAAAGTTATTTCAAGTTTTGTGTCGGACCCTAGCAGAGACTAATATTATAAATACTAAGAATAATAACATTATACAGCGGTTATAAGTTAATGCTAAAAGCTTAATGCTTACCCAGTTTTCATAAAGTTGTGCCAAATTTCACGTACTGTCGTCCTCATTTTCTGATAGTCGGGAGTCTCGAGACTCGCATTATTGCCAATCATGTTGTCCAACCAAGCCATCGTCTGAGCACAGTGGTCAGCACCCCTTACGTCAGTGTGAGGCACCGGAGTAACATTCTCGTCTACAAATGAATATTCATACAAATATACTTGGTTATGACCAGCTTCCACGTGCAGTTTTACAGCCCAAAGCATAGAAAACGTAAATAAAACATCGGTAAAGAAGTCGACGTACTGTAGAATGTTTTCATTGCCAACAGGATTGTTACCGAAATAAAATGTCTTGACTGAATTGGCTACTTCTTCTCGTTCTTCATCAGACTCAAACTTTAGATCAGCAGGTAAGAAATCAGAAAATTTTTCATTCATTTTAGTCTTCCAAATTTCAAAGAAGTCAATACGTAGCTGTCCTTCCATGTTAGCAAATCCATACAACAAAGGTAACTTATTGTAGTTGCCTTTTTTAAGAATACTGAGAGGAGATTCTGTCAGGAATGCTCCGTCTGTATCACGCTCCACACACGGGGAAAACATGAAAGTAGAATCAGTCCTGTCCATAAAAATATCTGAGGTCAACAAGTCCATTGAAGCTGTCTTATAGAACTCTTCTAAAGCGTCTATATCGTCTACGTTGGCGATGTTCTGATCTCTGGCGAACGTTTTGGCCATCTCTAGAGGATCCCTCTGGACTGAATATACGGCAAGATTTCCACCACTTTCCGGTATGACTCGGTGGAACAAATTCTCGGCTGACTTCGAGAGCATTATGAGGTCCACCGATGAAGAACCTGCACTACTACCAACAAGAGTGACATCACCAGGGTTGCCCCCGAAGCTAGCGATGTTCTCTTGTACCCAGCGCAGCAGTGCCACCTGGTCCTTCATACCGGCATTGCCTGGTACGTCCTCGGTGCCAAGACAAAGGAACCCGTGAATGCCGAGACGGTAGTTAAACGTCACCATGATAAAATCTTTTGTCCTCATAAACTGTGTTCCTGTATATAAGTTACCAAAGCCCGTTGTAAAGCCTCCGCCGTGAACATAAACGAAGACTGAAAGATTTTTCTCACTGGTGTCGGGCACAAATACATTAGCAATTAGACAATCTTCTTTCACCTCTACGAAGTCTTGCATTAAGTCAATCATAATTGGTACGTTCTGTGGGCATACGACACTTTTGTCACCGGTTGCCTCAAACGGTTCCGACCATGTTGGTGGTGGCAGAGGTGCCTGCAAAGCAAAAAAAATGATTAGGTTTATTTGTAATCGTAAACCTGGGTTCACTTAAACTAGATTAATCTAAGTACCTTAAATTTGTTCACGCCTACCGGCGCTGTGGCATAGGGTATGTTGTAGAAGGCGTATAGATCCTCGCTTGGGTGTTTGCGTCCGCGCACCGTCCCTTGCGCAATTGTCACTTCCAGCCATTCATCTTCAGCAAGAACAGCCGTCACACACAAAATAACTACACACGTCCACCACTCCATCGCTACGACTAAGTATAAACTACTTTATAATTTCGATGATTTATGTAGTATTTAAATATATCTTTAATTACATCATTTTTGATTAGGAGTGAATAATTTATATTTTATCATTCGAATTGTTTCCAGAACAGGCTTAGACTTGCATATTATGTACTCTTTGGTTATGAATGATAATTAATAGATGATTCATTATGTGATTAATATTTTTCAGATTGTTGATTAGCAGTCATATTTTTAATAGTGGTCACGTTAGTCAGCATCATGTGTGGCACGCTGTCCGGTAGCCAGCTTAAGAATCGCCGGAATATACAGGGATGAGGAACAGGGTGTAGTGTAGAAAAGGGAGGATCCTCAGACCGGACGGGTGTCATGTCTGGTGGGCAACTGCCCGACGATTGATGTCGGGAAGTTATATGTATATATTGATCGCGTGGTAAAGTCTGTTTGCGCGATGCAGGATTTGTGTGACGTCAGGTCTTTGATGCGTAGTTCGCATGTGGCGGTGTAGATGCCGCCACACGACCATTACACCTCTGGCCCAAAGTTTTCATGAATTTCGACACATGTTCGTCCAGCACTTTTACCACAAAGAAATGGAATTCCGTGTTATGGCGAGATTCCCACTGCTTAACCCTCAGGGAGATTTTTTTTTCGCGACGATTTACTCTACAATATTTTGAGCCTTTGTAGAGTAATGTAGTTGGGACTCATACAGCACCGTTGAAATTAAATGATGTTTATTTTTATAATTCGATCTTTTAAGATACTTTTACGCGTAAATTTTTGGGTCAATATAAAAAAAAAAGATGTGAGAAAAAATTGGAAAGACGTGCACGTTAAAAGCGCCCGTAATAAAAATATAAAAACAAAAACAATTAAAAAATTAATATAATTTAAAATAAGACGTGGCAGCTAAGAGATGACCAGTCCCAACTGACGGCGCCCGTTTACGAACATGACGCATGGGTCAGCACCATTCAGCTCAACCATTTTGAAGGGAACTTAAAGATCCAACACACACGCCACCAGCGAGACATTTGAGTGAGCATGACATAATTACTCTCCACCGCCAGGTCACATTCAAGTCAATGAAAGACGTACCCAGTAAATGGTAGCTTTAAAGTAGGTACACAGTGCTTACACATGTGCTATGAATTATATAATACTCGTACTAAGCTATTGAATTTATACAATGTAAAGGTAGTTTTACAATGTTCAGCAGTTCCAACAATACTTTTGAATGCTAATCAATTAGTTTATGAGCTGGACCAGCGTTGAGTCAAGCATTTTTGCCAGCGATATAATCCCCAACTTATATACTTAAAGATGTCGTTTCATTCAGTTGGAGTATGTGGTGAGGTATTTTATTGTAACATTTTAAACAGTATCGAATGAAGGATGAGTCTACTTTAGCCAGTCTGAAACCCGGTTGAACGAATTGGTCCCTATTTCTAGTCCTATAATTGTGTATATCACCTCTTTTACTGAAAAGACTTTTTTCTGATTTTTTGACTGATTTTTCTTTACGTACATGATGTTTTCATAGATATATTGACAAGGTATCCTTACGATGTTAATATCTTTAAAAAGTTATAACGTCTGCGGAGGCCATATATTACTCTGATGGCTCTTTTCTGCAGAATAAAAAAAGACTCAATATCTGCAGCCCGTCCCCATAGTAAAATACCGTGAGACATGATACTATGGAAGTAACAGAAATAGACTAGCCTCGCGGTATCTACATCAGTAAATAAAGAAAGAAAAAGAAAAAAAAGGTTTATTTGTCACAGAGACACGTGCATACAAATAACAAAAATATAAACAACAGAAATATTTGGCAGCTGCACGTCATGACTGTGACAAGAAGGCTTCCACTCAGCATAATTCTGTGCTATGAGGGACCCACAGCACAGCGCTGATTTTCAGTGGTCACCCGAAAAACACGTACGGACATCAAGTCAGTAACTAGATATGAATGAAATAAGAAAAAATTCCAGTGTGTAAATATTGATTCAATCAGTGTTCTGTCTCGCTCCCACCCTCACCATCGCGTCGCCTGCGCGCGCGCTTGCTATTTAAAAAGTACAGCAGTTGCATTTCACTATTGCGTCTATGAGCGTGATGACGTACTGTGCTGTCTGTGAGCCATCGAGCGGCGTCAGATTCTGTCTGTGAGCCATTGACAGATTTTTCTCACAGCATATGCTGCTGAACTTAATCGTCCTGCAATAGATGTTAAATGAGGACCCCTTTGCAGCCTTGAGTCGAGCGTAATCCCCAAGAAAACAGTTTTTATCGACGAATTTTAGTTTCTCCTTATTCAATACTTGTCACAATCACTACTTTTAACATTCGGTGAAGTAAATCTTATGCATTTAGATTTTTTCCCATTTAATACTAAATTATTAGCAGTGAATCAGTTTTGAACCTGCAGTAGGGCGTTATTTACGTCATCAAGATTCGATGTACGCCTATTTATCTTAAAAAATAAGGAAGTATCGTAAGCAAAATACACCATTTCTGGTTATTTTTTTTTAATAAATAGGAAAGATTATTAATATATACAAAAAAAGTGAAAAGGACTCAATATGGAGCCTTGTGCAACATCTATTTTTACTTTTAAACACAGTGTATGGACACCATTTATTTGAACTGGCTGTTTTCTATCATTTAAATAAGATTTTACTGAACTGAGCGCAAGTTTACCTAGTCCGTAATGCTCAAATTTCAAGAGTAAGGTTTCGTGATTTACGCAGTCAAATGCCTTGGAGAGGTCACAAATTCCTATGGCATCTTGGGCTTCCTCCCACGCTGTAAATATGTGTTATAATAAGGTGACACTGGCGTCACTCGTACAACGACCTTTAGTGAAACCATTTTGCCGATCGTGTAAGATTTGGTTGGTGTTAAAATGATAAAGCATTTGATTGAGCATTATCTTTTCGAACACCTTGCTGAATACCGGCAGCACGGATACTGGTATATAATTGTTGGTGTCTTTACTGTCCCCAGATTTAAAAAGTGGTATAACCTTACTGTATTTCATTAAATTCGGGAAGACTCCTTGACGCACATACAAATTAAATTTTATATATTAGATATTTTTCGTCTCTTTTAAAGTCTAACAATGCAGGGCGATGTCTGGAAAGGAGGCAATGCAGCTTTGAGTTTTCCTATTCTAACTGACGACATGCGTGCACCAGTCATAGTGTAGCTCAACTATATTTTAGGGATAGGAACTCCCGAGCAAAACGGTCTCAGCGAAAGAATGAATAGGACATGCCTATTAAGCTTACAACCGATTAACCTGTATTTCGTCGTCCCTATAGACTTTCTCATACGGAACAAGAAATTGTCAAATCTAAAGTTTCTGATTTGCTTAGTGCCGGTATTATCAAATAATCTCAATCAAGCTACGCTTCCCCAGTAGTGTTAGTTAGAAAGAAAAACGGAGGTAGTAGATAATGTATTGATTACCGTACGCTTAATGCCATTACGGTTCGCGATAGATATCCGCTGCCTAATATTGACGACCAGGTGTCGAGTGTCGATGTTAGCCGGTATGAATTACTTTACCAGTCTAGATCTAACCCTAGGTTATCATCAATTATTGATTTTACCAGAAGATACTCATAAGACTGCGTTCGTAATACCTCAAGGTCATTACGAATACAATCGGGTACTGTTTGGCCTCGCGAATGCCCCATCTGTATTTATGCGCCTGATAAATAAAATCAGAAACTCCTTAAATAACCCTAGTGATATTAAATCATCATCAAATCAACAAAATCCGGAAATACTAGCTTTCTTAGATGATTTACTATTGCCATCTATTGACGTACCGACGGGTATTGAATTATTAAAAAAAGTTCTCGTTAAACTGCGATTCGAAAATTTAAAGCTAAATATTAAAAAATGTTCATTTTTAAAAACCACTATAACTTACCTCGGTCACGATATATCCCCGGGTAGCATTCAACCGGGTGAATTGAAGTTATCAGCTGTTTCATAATTTCCGACGCCGAGTAATGTTCTTGACATTAGACAGTTCATTGGTTTATGTAGTTACTTTCGTAAATTTGTAGCTAAATTTGCATTGATAGCACGCCCACTCACCGAACTGACGAAGAAAAATGCAATTTGGGCTGTAAGTACATTCATTCTAAAACACTTATTTATAATTATAATAGTTTGTTGGTGTAGATTAATTAATCATTAATAATAGAAACCTTTTGACAGAGTTTCTGTTTAAAAAATTATTTAAATTTATTGAGGCTCAGTTTTTGAACATGGCTTCGGAATTTGTTGTAGAAACGTATATTCTGGCACTTAAATGAATTACCAGTTTTTTAGAGCCTATTCCTGGGCACAATAAGTAAATCTTTGTCGCTGTGTTTGAATATAGATTAATATTATTTTTTACATAAATCAGGTTTTCATATACTTGCATATTAAGATACGACTGTCAATATGTTTATTCCCTTAAATTTATCCCTCAGTGAATGCCCACTACTTAGGTTATATATTGCTCGAATGGCTTATTTCTGCAGCACATATATTATATCCTGAAAGTCGCTGCATTTCCCCACAGCAAAATGCCGTACGACATTACACTATGGAAATAAGTAAAATATACTAATCGAGCTGTTTCTACATTAGTCAAGTGACGGAGTTTATAGACAGCGTAGGCTGCAGAGCTTCTTTATAAGGCAAGGTAGGTAATTAATTTATACGAGAAATAAAACAGGGCCAGGAATTGAGCCCTGCGGAACTCCCATAGATACATTAGAACCCGGGGACCACTTGCCGTTAACGTTCACTCTTTGGATTCCATTATCCAAATAAGAAAAAAGAAAGAAGATCCAAGGCAGTGTTTCTAACATCGTAGTGTTTTAATTTCCTGACCAATTTATCATGAGAAACACAATGGAAAGCTTTAGAAAAGTAAAAAAAAATACCTAATAACCTACCTCGAAACCTTTTTATATAAAAATAATATTTAAATATTGTTAGAAGTACATTAACGGCTGCGTAAAACAAACTGGATCGTCATGTGGAATGAATTGCTGCGCGTGACATATAATATAATAAAACTAAGTTGAAGACCGTCGACAGGTCATTTTCTCGATGAAATGGTAGCAAAGAAGGTGGTGCGGACAGATTTTAAAGGCAGGATGAAATAGTGTCAAATCATCAAGACGAAATTAAAATGGGCATACTTGTTTCACATCACACCAATTCAGACTTCAGTAGTTTTTGGAAATGTACCAGTAGAATGAGCGTGGATCAGGGCCTCCCTGTGAGCGTTGATGGAGTTACGGAACCTTACTTAGTAGCGGAACTGTTTAAAGAACAATTTATGGTTCAGTCGCTATTGGGGCTGGCGCAGTCGGTGATCGATGCTGAGGACCAAATAGGACCAGTCTCAACACTTATCACAGCTAAAGATACGAGTATTAGAATAGCTCTTAAGAACTTGAAAAGAGGGAAATCACCTGGTCATGATGGTCTCAGTATCGAGTATTTACAGCATGCAGGTTGCCACTTACCTAGGGTTCTGGCATTACTGTTTAATTTATGCATCGCGCACTCTCACCTGCCAGACAGTATGATCAAAACGGTGGTCATACCAGTAATTAAAACTGACTAAAACCACCCCGGTGTTCCGTCTCACACTTGCACCGGGGATCACGGGATCTAATGCGACTTCCGCGATCCCAGGCTAGTGCCGGCCTGCCTCTGCGGGCCACCTCGAGTTAGGGGGAAGTGAGGTGTTAAACTCCCCCCTTACGTCTCGGGTCCTAAGGAGTAAGGGGCGACGGATTTGTCCAGATCCGTCGCCCCTGGTCCCGTTTAGGGGGACTGGAAGAGGGCGTTATCCACCCTCCGCCGACTCCCGGTGCGTCTGCTGTGGATCGGGTTAGCGGAAGCAATCTCCCGCTCCCTTTCCGCAGCCTCTTTCTGCGAAATGACTATTTCGCAGAAAGAGGCGAGATTATTAACGACTAAGTCATTAAAAACATTGAAAACTAATAAATTCATGAGTGCATGACTTCCTGCCACATCAACCGACTAACATTTGTACATAAAGTGTCAACAATTGGTTGTTTACCTTGTATGACTCAAACTATATGAGTAGTCGGTCGAATAATATAGATTTACTAATGGCAAACGAAAGTTCTCACTCAGTCTACTCCTAAGTTCTTGCTTGCTGCAAGAAGTTAGGAGTAGACTGAGAAGAGTTATTTTCTTGAGTAACGTTTGGATACAAGAATAAATAAAACTGTACTTCCTTTATTTGCATTATATCAGACGTGAACTGCCCGTTGGTTTCGTGGTTGCAAGCGCGACTGCTGAGCGTGGGGGTTCGATTCCCAGGTCGGGCAAAGTGTTATTGGGTTTTTCCATTAGCAATTTCTTAGTAACAGTTTGGAAGTTGGCGGTGTGATACACCCATGCCTCGGAAAGCACGTTAAGCCGTTGGTCCTGCGCCCGATCTCTCTCCGGTCGTGTCGGATTGCCGTCCCATCGGAATATGAGAGTGAAGGAAGAGAGAGTGCTCCTGAGTCTGCGCACACACTAGTGTACTATAATATCTCCCGCGCCGAAGGCTAGTCTCCGTTGAGATTGGCCGCCGTGGCCGAAATACGGTCTGGAGGACGTATATATCAAAAGTGAAATGTTAACAATCATCTGTCATTCAATTTATTTAATTTAATTTTTGTTTTTCATTGTAAATCTTACTTTGTAATCTACTCTACGATTATCGTTTTCGTAAGAAAGAACATGATAAACAACGTTAATAGATTAAATATAATCTACGCCGTACTGCCTGCACCACTACGTGGTGGTACTGCATCCAGATAGTGTTTCTCATAGATGTCTTCCCAGAAGCGAGTCCGTTCTTCCAAGAGCACCCCACGTAGTTCCAGCGTTTCATCCAGCACCATGTGAGGTGACCTGTTCGCACCTGCTGCCGGCCACGCGGGCAGCGACGAACCAGCAGGCACTGGCGTCCTGTAAAGTAAAAATTAACAATGAACTGAGTCATTGAATCTGAATGATAGAGCGCTCAATAAATTATGATGAAAGTTTTTTCAAGTTTTGTGTCGAACCCTAGCAGAGACTTATTATAAACAGATACTAATAATAATAACTTTATACAGCGGTTATATGTTAATGCTAAAAGCTTAATGCTTACCCAGTTTTTATAAAGTTGTGCCAAATTTCACGTACTGTCGACCTCATTTTCTGAAATTCGGGAGTCTGGAAATTGGCTTTTTTACCAACTACGTCGTCCAACCAAGCAAACGACTGAGCGCAATGGTCGGCACCTCTTACATCAGTGTAAGGCACCGGAGTATCATTCTCGTCTACAAACGAATATTCATACAAATATACTTGATTATGACCAGCGTTCACGTGCAGTTTTACTGCCCAAAGCATAGGAAAAATAAATATGACATCCGAAAAGAAGTTGACGTAATTTAGAATGTTGTCATTGCCAACAGGATTGTCACCAAAATAAAATTTCTTAACCGTATTGGCTACTGCTTCTTGTTCTTCATCAGATTCAAACTTTAGGTCAGCCGGTAAGAAATCAGAAAATTTTTCATTCATCTTATTCTTCCAAATTTCAAAGAAGTCAATACGCATCAGTCCTTCCATGTTAGTGAATCCATACAACAAAGGTATTTTTTTGTAATTGCCTTTCTTAAGAATACTCAGAGGAGATTCTGTCAGGAATGCTCCGTCTGTATCACGCTCCACACACGGGGAAAACAAGAAAGTGGAATCAGTCCTGTTGTCAAAAATATCTGCAGTCAACAAGTCCATTGAAGCTGTCTTATAGAACTCTTCTAAAGCGTCTATATCATCTACGTTGGCGATGTTCTGAAGTCTGGCGAACGTTTTGGCAATCTCTAGAGGATCCCTCTGGATTGAAAATGCGGCAAGATTTCCACCACTTTCAGTTATGACTCGGTGGATCAAGTTATCGGCTGACTTCGAGAGCATTATTAGGTCCACTGCTGAAGAACCTGCACTAATGCCAGCAAGAGTGACATCACCAGGGTTACCACCGAAGTTGGCGATGTTCTCTTGTACCCATCGCAGCAGCGCCACCTGATCCTTCATGCCGGCATTGCCTGGTACGTCCTCGGTGCCAAGACAAAGGAACCCGTGAATGTTGAGACGGTAGTTAAACGTGACCATGATAAAATCTTTTGTCTTCATTAACTGTGTTCCTTGATATGAGTTACCAAAGCCTGTTACATAAGCTCCACCGTGAACATAAACGAAGACTGAAAGGTTTCTCTCAGTGGTGTTGGGCACAAATACATTAGCAATTAAACAATCTTCTTTTACCTCTAAAGCGTCTGGCATAAAGTCAATTATATATCCGTTCTGTGGACATACGATACTCTTCTCACCGGTTGCATCAAACGGCTCCGACCATGTTGGTGGAGGCAGAGGTGCCTGTAAAGCAAAAGAAATGATTCGTAATCGTTATATGTAATCGTAATCCTTGGTTCATTTAAACAGGATTCATTTAAGTACCTTAAATTTGTTCACGCCTACCGGCGCTGTGGCATAGGGTATGTTGTAGAAGGCGTATAGATCCTCGCCGGGGTGCTTGCGTCCGCGCACCGTCCCCTGCGCAGTTGTCACTTCCAGCCATTCGTCTTCAGCAAGAACAGTCGTCACACACAAAAGAATCACACACGCCCACCGTTCCATCGCTACGACTATAAATTACTTAATATTTTTTATGGTTTATATAGTAAATATTATGTATATCTTTATCTTTAATTGCATGATTAGGGATTATGAGTGAGCATAAATTAGGTATCTTTATCTTTAATTACATGATTTGTGATTGTGAGTGAGCATAAATTACTTTAGTATTCGAATTGTTTCCAAAACAGACTTAGATTTGCATATTATATCCTCTAGATTATGGACGATAATTAATTGATGATTCATTATGCGCTCGATATGGTATAGGTGGTAGATTACCAGTTACATTTTAAATCTTCGTCACATGGTCACATTTATCGGCGTCATGTGTTGTGATGTCCGGTAGCCAGCTTAAAAATTACCGGACTATTACCTCTCGCTCAGTCTTCATGAATTTCAACAGATGTTCATCCGGTACTTTCACCAAAAAGAAATTGAAAAAAATCATGTTGTGACGAGATTCCCACTGCTCGACTCTCAGGGAGTTTAAGTTTTTCACAACGGTCTACTCTACAACTCTTTTAAGCCTTTGTAGAGACGAATGTAGCCGGGTCACGTACTGCAGCGTCGTTGGAACAGCAGGACGCAGAAGCCGTTCTGATAGCAGTCTCAAGAGCCAGTGATTTGCACCGTACTCTTTACGACAATGTCCGCGTCACGTAACTGCGTCTCAAGATGTTGCGCGGCATGTTGTGGGCCACTGGGCAAGGTTGCAGCGTCACGTAGATTGATCGTTGGGCGTCATGTTGGGGGACATTTTCTTCCCTAGTGTGTTTGCTAAAAAATCGCGAAGTATAATGGCAATTTTTTTTTATTAGACTCGTGATTTACGAACGACTTTTATTCAGAATACATGAATATCAGGCGATATAGACATTATCCAGGATAATTTTATTTTATTTGTTAGGGACAAAAAACAGTTACATGCCAAGTTTAACTAGATACTCTTAAATTAGCACAATACTTAGAAATACATTTATACACAATCTATTCCATATTTATGTTACTACACATGTAACCCACAACATTATCCACGAATTCACAAAAAAACAGCTAGAAGAAAACAGACAAACAGTGTGCATCGTAAAAGACTAGTAAGAAGAAAGAAAAAACAAATAATTTATACTTATGAATTTAGTAACTCTATTGTTCTTGCCTTGAAACGATCTTCGGAAAGAGTAAATATGTCAAGCTCCATAAAGTGAGCGTTGTACGCATCAACGAGGCGAGGAAGAGGCACGCGCACCACAGCATTAGTCCTGCATGCATTTGTGTGGAATAGTCGAGGCACACATACCCCACGAAGCATGACTGATCTAGGTAGGTACTATATAATGTAGACTATTTGACAAAGGAATGCAGTCGAATCGATTATTGCATATGGGTCATATTCAAAATAATTGTAAGTTACGGATAGGAAACGTATATGAATATTATTTGATTGTAACAGAAAAATAACAGAAAGGAATTATTAGGGCAAGTTTATATAGCACACCTTTGTTAAATAAATAATTAACGTTGAACGAATTAAAACATCTAGAATAGTGGAATACCATCATCACTATCACTACACATACATACCTATTACAGTTCACATACATTAGGGTACGACAGGCTACGAGTTCGAATCCGGGGCGGGTCGCTAGGTGGGTGGGTACATAATGAAACAACATATTGGTGATCGTATTTTATTAACAATTTAGTATTTTAATGAAAAAGAGTTTCTCAGATATTAATTTAAGAAATACTAACATAAAAAAACTACGTTTTTTTTGTATAGTAAAAATTAAATAGTAAAGTAATTCTGATCGCGACAATAATTGTAGAAACCGTTAAATATTGTAATAATTATTCAATTAGGTTCAAATATTTTGGTTAGTTTTGAAGCATAAATGACAAGATCAAGGCATTGTAAGGCGCAAGCGGTGAGGATACGCAGTTAAACGTGCACACACAGACAATACATGGCACAGCAATGCAATACATGGCACATTACACGCAAACTTTACTAACCTAAACAAATAAATTAAAAAAAAAACATTTGTTTTGGCTAACCTGCGGTGCAGTAAGTATTAGTATTTTATTTTCATTAATTCATACATGAGACAATGTGAATAACGCCTTACTATTCATATCTGTTACGTAACAGAAAAAAGTGACAGATAAAATAACGTATATGAATTAATTGCACGTGTCTAACCTACAAATCTATTTATTTCCACACCAATTCACATGATATACGAATATTTTATATTTATAACAAATATCACAATACAAAGCCATTTCCTAGTATGAGTAATAAAACAGTACGTACTTACCGCTATTTTAAACGATTCACATTGAATATTACTTTTAAAAGTCTAATTTTCTTCAACGACGAAACGTGCTGAAAAACTCTATTGAACGAAATGGCCGAGCATTTATTCTTACGTCGTGTAGTGATAGCTAGTGAACTAATGTTGTCAGTATACCAAATGTCTTTATTGCCATGGATATAATGTGAAAATAGAATAACAGAGAAGAATAACAGATGTGTAAAATCAGGAGACTCATTAATAAATGAAATTTGAAGAACAATAAATATTATTTTATGTTTTGTTTAGTGAAGTGTTGAAAGTTTAAACAATATTCTCTGAATATAGTTTTTTTTTAACTTTTGGTTAATGGTTAATAGTTAAATTATTTTTTTTAGTTTACCGTCCAAGACGTGGACATTGAATACTTGTATGAAATGGAACCTACGTAATGTCTGGTTTCATTTTTTTTTAATGAATGGTTTAGCTGTATCAAGTGTTTCATTGTTTTTTTTAAGCTCAAATAAACAATGAATCTGTTTCTTTAAGAAATTCTAGTCAGTTATATCTCATTATAAAAATAATTGGGTTGGACATTAAGATAGTAGTAAATATACAATTATTTTGAATATGACCCATATACCATGCAGCATTTTTACACCCAGAAGAAGTCGTCTAGACTCCAAACTAAGAACATTACAACGTTTCAGTAATTGTTCATAGGAGACCTTAGGACGACAACATTTATAATTCATAGTACGTAAATACTTTTTCTGCACAATTTCCAGCCTATCTTTGTACTTATTTTATAGAAGATCCCAAATTTGGACGACGTATTCCAACAGCAACCGAATCAGGGTTTTATATAATATTATGAATGTAGAGGGTCGTACAAAGCTACTTGAAAATCTTATCACCAATCCATACGTCTGAAAGGCTTTTTTTACTATATTGTCAATATGAGTATCAAAATGCAGACTAGAGTCAAGCGTAATACCCAAATTACGGACAGATTGAACCTCATTAAGACCTATATTGTTTATTGAATAATTGAATTTGATTCGAATTTTATTTTTAGTAAAAGAAATGTATCATTCAATTTATCTTTTTTTTTCATTTGGGAAGGCTAAGAAAGAGTTCATTTTTGAGGCAGTATTCATAAAGTCTATCAAGGTCCTGTTGTAGATAATGACAGTCACTAATATTTTTTCAGGTGTTATAAATTTTCATATCGTCTGCATACATCAGGAAATGTGATTTGACAAAACAATGTTTAATGTAATAAACAATACAAATAAAAAAGGATCAATACTGATCCCCAAGGAACCCCGGATTTAACAACTATAGAGTCTGATTCATGCCCATTAATGACGATCTTTTGAGTCCTATTGAAAATATATGAAGCAAACCACCTAAGTAAATTGCCGCGTATATCATTAAAGGCAATTTTTTCCATAAGCAGGGTGTGATCCACCTTGTCAAAGGCCTTCTGAAAATCCGTGTAAACAGCGTCAATCTGTAACCGGCGGTCCATATCTTCAAAGAATTCCAATTAAAAAAAAAAAAAAATATTTCACATAAACCTACAAGGGAAACGTCAGAAGCTAGGTGCACGGTTCCAATTGGTCGTTTCCTATGGAGAAGAGCCGGCAATATTTTCAAATAACAGTGTCATTAGGTATGGGAGGACAGTGTAGGTCTTTCAACAAGTACCAGGTACTTAACAGAATAATGATGGTCAACAAATCTACAGTCCACTAGGCCTACAGCGTTCTCACATTCACAAAATTGAAAAGAATCTATATAAAGATAAATAAATTAATAAAAATAAAAACGTATTTTAAACGAAATTACGTGATTGCTATTACAGCTGTATCAAATCTGAATAATTATCATGTCCACAGAAGTTTTTTTTAAGGATTATGTAAACACTAGCTGCGCCCCGCGGTTTCACCCGCATTATTCTTGATCTCGTGGAAATATAGGGATATAACGTGTCCTAACCCAGGTTATGGTCTTCCTATGTACCAAATATCATGCAAATCCGTTCAGCCGTTTTAGCGTGAAAGCGCAACAAAGAAACAAATAAACAAACAAACTCACTTTCTCAGGATGTAACAAAGATAAACGAAATAATAATGTATTTATTTCAGGCGACGCAGGCCGTGCAAGCAATGATGACTGACTGTGTCGGCGTCGTGTTGCGTTGCGTGGTGTTGTGTAACCTTCCACGAAAATGCCACGCGTCGGTACGCCACACCTGTTGGCCAAAACGGTATTGAGTTGGAACCAGCCCCACAAACGACTTGAAGTTTATGTTTTGGCGCAACTCCAACTTCTCTACTATCAAGTTCCACTTGGTCTTGATTCTGATGTATTCATGATGCAGACGGGATACGTACAGCTGCGTCGGCGGTGTTGCAGGACGCAGCAACATATTTGGTTTTGCCAGAGCAGTACCACGTCCTTCGCTTCGACTCCACGGTCACGAAGCCCTCCTTGTCTGCCTGCCCATTCTTTGGGGTTGGGGCCAAAATGCTGGGAGACTTGATTTTGCACTTTTGGTACTCCTTTTGTTGGATGGGAGGTTGTGTAGCGGCTGCTGAGTTAGTACGGCGAGGTGTTGACGTGGTAGAGGCGGTATGGGCGGGGCGCGGTAATGCATCGCTTGGAGTTACAGCGGCCGGTGATGAGTCTAATTTCGCAGACTTGAAACTGGACAGCGATGCGTTGTTTGCACCACGACGAGTGTTCACCTTTGATGCGAACTCAGGTGACCTATATACCGCTACAGTATTAGTACAGTGTAAGTCAAACATACCGGCACGCAACTTACTGATGGTGTTTAGAGACGCATCCAGCTTGAACTCCATCTCGGCCAGGCTTCCCTTCAGAGTAACAATATCCTTCAGCAGCCTGGTGACGTCGACGTGGTCAAAACTGACGGGGGTTTCGTCCGTAGCTCATTAGCCACAAAGGACGGCACGTCGTCAGGGTCAGTCTCCTTAAACACCCGAAACATGTCTTGGAGACTCCTCTCTCCCTTTTCGTCCCTCCTGCGGGACGACATTCGATCGACTAAGCCGAGCGACGTGTATTGTGTCGTCTTTGCACTGCATAATATATCTTGTCTTCAGTGTAGCTCGAACGGTGATGGCTAATGCCACGCCAAACGCGTATTAAATTATTTGTAGCGAAAAGTGATACGCGGTCGTTTTCGAGCGCGCCACGTACTAGACGAAACTTCATCTAAACCTTGTATGGTTCAAAATGTCCGTATGGATTGAGGAGCCATGTCTCATATGAAACTCGGGTACTACCAATATTTAGTAGGTAGTCAATTTGCCGATTTTGTAGGCCCGATCCTAGAATTTATAGTAAAACCCTTAAAATGTTACAGGACGTTTAAGGTCTTCAAAATCCTCAATTCAGACGTTTGAATTGAAGAGCCATACAATAGAAAATGGGTTTTATAGGGCTGAATTTGCAATAGCTACAATGCTTTGATTTTTCATAAAAATCCATAAATTTCACCGCGGTGTTTCTCGGAAAATAATCAACCAATTACACAGATTCTTCAATACTCAATACTACAATACTCAATAATTTATTGCATTCCACAATGTATATGCTTAGGTGGTAAGTAAACATTTGCAGCCTTATTTATAAAAATCTCGCTAATCACTGATTAGCCACTGTTTAGCTAAGCAATTACAGTCTTATTTATAAACGCCTCTTAAATTTTAATCAATTGATTAGCAAAATTCTTATTCATAAACGCTATTTAGCGCTAAGAGGTTGCTAAGCAATTGATTAGTAGCTGTCAAAATTAAACACCACCGGTCCACTGTTAAGAGGATGCTAAGAGGATGATAAGAGGCAAGATGGCGGATTTTATTTGAACTATGAATAAGATTTTTTTAAATATAAGGGGCGTTTAAAATAAGACTGTTAAGTGCGGTACGAGAGCCCACGTTCAAAACCATATCACATCGTTTTACGGCCAAAACCGTAGAAAATCGTTAGTTTAGATGATTTAGATATGATTCTCAACCCAACTCAGTGGGAAGTACCGGTCGGAAACGTCCCTGTTTTACATTTCTGTTATGTCAAATAAAATAGTTTCGTAATTTTATTACGAAAAAGTTTGTTTTCAGACATTTTGCGTGTCACATGTGGCTGAGCGCATTTTCAAAAATGTCAAAAAAATTAACCGATCTGTCTCATAGCAACCTTGTTCAATTCGTTTTTAAATCTTTTGTATAGTTACCGGAGTTACGGAAACCCTGAAAAATATCTGTTTTTTTCAAATGTCCCTTATATAATCAAAATAACGTTTCGGAGTCGCCCGGCAAACGCGCGGTGCTTATTACGCTCCTATCCCTTACGAAACCGATGATGAGTCCGACAATTACAAAAAAATATGAATTTTATTTCAATAAACAGTTATTCCAGTTTACTTTTTTTTTTTTTTTTTTTTATCTTTTTAATTTCAGTTCGATGGTTTCAGGTAAGCTTTTTATTTATCGTAAGTAAAAACGCCGCAATATGATTTATTAAACAATTCTGACTGAAAAAGTTGTCGTAACGTGAGACATAATTTTTGTCTGATATCTTTTTTTTCTACATCTGGGCAACCTTATTCGTCATGTCTAAGAGCTATCAGACAAATGCTATGTTACCGATCGGTAAATTTGTTCAACACGTTCAAAATAGGTTTAGATACATAAGACTTTCTTCTGAAAAAAATATTTATTTCCATCAACTGACCAATGTTCACCTGAAAACAAGATTTTCAGACGGATATATATATGGATATTTTTATGCCTCATATTTAATTTTCTCAAATGGTCCCCTGGGTCTCGCTACTGGTTTCTGAAAATTGTGTTATCGGTATCTAAAATCTATCGTTCAACTACATTCTGAAAATCAGACAGATTGATATGAAACAATTCGGTATTTTTTTAACTTATATAAAAATGCGCTCAGTCCACACGTGACACGCAAAATGTCTAAAAACAAACTTTTTCTTAGGTACCTAATAAAATTACGAAACCTATGTAAATTTTTAATACATATTGACATATTGTGATGAAACCGTCTGCCTATTTATTTTGACATAGCAGAAATGGGGTCCCGTAAAACTGGGATATTTCTGATCGGTACTTCCCACCGAGTCGGGTTCAGAATCACCTAAACAAACGATTGTATACGGTTGTTACTTTTACTTGTTTTGGCCGTAACACGATGTGACATGGTTTTGGTCGTGGGCTCTCGTACCACACTAAATTGTTAAGAAATGTTTATTTTATTGATATCTTTTGAAATACTTACTGAATGTGCAGGATGTTGGATTACATCAATATTTGGTAGAAATTTCTACTAAATATTGGTGCTATTGTTATCCAATTTGATCAACTACTTTAGTAGCTACGTTCATATATTTTCTATAGACCGCCAGGATTGAGGAGCCACCTTAAACGTCCTGTAACTTTTTGAGGGTTTTACTACAAATTCCAGGATCGGGCCTACAAAATCGGCTAATTTACTATTAAATATTTGTAGTACCTGCGTTTAAATATAAGACATGGCTCCTCAAACCACACGGACACTGATTTAAACTATATGGGTAGTCGGTCGAATATTACAGATTTACTAATGGCAAACGAGAACACGCTAAAAGCCAGAAGTTAGGAGTAGATTGAGAAGAGTTTTTGAGGATTGTTTAGTTAAAACTGAGTACTTATTATAAACGTGGTTACTGGTACATACTTTAATTGCTTAGATCAAAAGTGACATGTTAACAATCATCTATCATTCAATTAGTTTAATTTAAATAGTACTGACCACAATAGGGCATTTGTCGCTAAAAGAAATGTTTACGAGCTCTATACAAGATTCCATCTGACGAATCATGTCAACCAATATTTAAAGAGCTTGGTTTGCTACCGCTACCTTCTGTATAATGAAGGTAGCGGTAGCGACAAATGCCCTATTGTGGTCAGTACTATTTCCCCACATCATTAGTCCATACCGTAGTGAAGACTCAACAAATTTATTTATTTTATTACATACCGCATCAACCTGTGCTTTCCAGTCTAAATGTTCGTCAATTACTACTTCTAAAAACTTAGTTCGTGCGACTTGTGTAATTTTCGGAATGTCCATTTTAAAATTAAATCTATTATTATAAGATTGATTAAATTGTATATATATTGATTTGTTAAGATTAATAGATAAATTATTACTATTTAACCAGTTAATTAGATTGTCTATTGTTTTATTTATGTCCGCTTCATGATCCGTAATTGATTTATATTTTTTATCGGTAGTCACAATTATAGAAATGTCATCGGCAAAAGAAAGCATTTATGATTGGTTACATTAACAATGTCGTTTATGTAGAGTAGAAGAATAGGATAAACAACGTTAATAGATTAAATACATTCTTCGCCGCCGTACTCCCTGCACCACTACGTGGTGGTACTGCATCCAGGTAGTGTTTCTGATAGATTTCTTCCCAGAAGCGAGTCCGTTCTTCCAAGAGCACCCCACGTAGTTCCAACGTCTCATTCAGCACCATATGTGGTGACCTGTTCGCATCTGCTGCCGACCACGCAGGCAGCGACGAACCAGCAGGCACTGGCGTCCTGTAAAGTAAAATGAACGTTGAACTGAGTCATCGAATCTTGATAGAACGCTCAACAATACATAATATGATGAAAGTTTTTTCAAGTTTTGTGTCCAACCCTAGCAAAGACGTATTAACACTAATAATAATTATATCTTTATACAGCGGTTATAAGTTAATGCTAAAGCTTAATGCTTACCCAGTTTTCATAAAGTTGTGCCAAATTTCACGTACTGTCGTTCTCATTTTCTGAAATTCGACTGTCTCGAGACTGGAATTTCTACCACCCATATCGTCCAACCAAGCAAACGACTGTGCGCAGTGTTCAGCACCTCTTACATCAGTGTAAGGCACCGGAGTAATATTCTCGTCTACAAATGCATATTCATACAAAAATACTTGGTTATGACCAGCATTCACGTGCAGTTTTACAGCCCAAAGCATAGGAAATGTAAATATAACATCCGTGAAGAAGTCGACGTATTTTAGAATGTTGTCATTGCCAATAGGATTGTCGTCAAAATAAAATTTCTTGACCGAATTGGCTACTTCTTCTCGTTCTTCATCAGATTCAAACTTTAGGTCAGCCGGTAAGAAATCAGAAAAATTTTCATTCATCAAATATTTCCATATATCAAAAAATTCAATGCGTAGCAGCCCTTCCATGTTAGTGAAACCATACAACACAGGTAACATTTTATAGTCGCCTTTCTTTAGTATACTCAGAGGAGATTCTGTCAGGAATGCTCCGTCTGTATCACGCTCCACACACGGGGAAAACAAGGAAATGGAATCAGTCCGATTGTCAAACATATCTGCAGTCAACAAGTCTATTGAAGCTGTCTTATAGAACTCTTCTAAAGCGTCTATATCGTCTACGTTGGCGATGTTCTGGTCTCTGGCGACCGTTTTGGCAATCTCTAGAGGATCCCTCTGGACTGAAAATGCGGCAAGATTTCCACCACTTTCAGGTATGACTCGGTGGAACAAGTTTTCGGCTGACTTCGAGAGCATTATTAGGTCCACAGATGAAGAACCTGCACTACTACCAACAAGAGTGACATCACCAGGGTTACCACCGAAACTAGCGATATTCTCTTGTACCCATCGCAGCAGCGCCACCTGATCCTTCATACCGGCATTGCCTGGTACGTCCTCGGTGCCAAGACAAAGGAACCCGTGAATGCCGAGACGGTAGTTAAACGTGACCATGATAAAATCTTTTGTCTTCATAAACTGTGTTCCTTGATATAAGTTACCAAAGCCCATTACATAACCTCCCCCGTGAACATAAACGAAGACTGAAAGGTTTTTCTCAGTGGTATTGGGCACGAATACATTAGCAATTAGACAATCTTCTTTGACCTCAACAGCGTCTTTCATTAAGTCAACCATATATTTGTTCTGTGGACATACGATACTCTTGTCACCGGTTGCATCAAACGGTTCCGTCCATGTTGGTGGTGGCAGAGGTGCCTGCAAAGTAGAAGAAATGATTCGATTAATTGTTATTTTGAACCTTTGTTCATTTATCTACAACAGGATTAATTTAAGTACCTTGAATTTGTATATGCCTACCGGCGCTGTGGCGTAGGGTATGTTGTAGAAGGCGTATAGATCCTCGCTGGGGTGCTTCCGTCCGCGCACCGTCCCTTGCGCAGTTGTCACTTCCAGCCATTCATCTTCAGCAAGAACAGTCGTCACATACAAGAGAACTACACACGTTCGCCACTCCATCGCTATGGCTATAAACTACTTTATCTTTTATGTAGTAGATAAAGAGTTATCTTTATCTTTGAGCACATGAATTGTATTTGTGAGTGACTAATAAATATTTTTATCATCCCAATTGCTTCCAAAACAGGCTCAGATATGCATAATACATAATGCTCTTGATTATATGGACGATAATTAGTTGATGATTCACTAGTTACGATTTATTAGTTATCTATTTCATAGATTGTTGATTGGCAGAGATTTCTATGGTCATATTTTTTATCGGGGACGTCATATTAAATAACGCTCATACCAAACCACAAATGACAGCATTATGTTAACTTAGGTAGTTATAAAAAAAAGGTAAGATTTTTTCAAAAATCTTTGCCTGTTGTGTCAATGTAAACGTTTGAATGTGAAATCGAAAGTTTCAAATACTATTAAAAAAAAAGCGACATTATCATCATCATTGACAGCCTGAGGCTGCCTGTCCACTCGAGCGGAGTGAGGCAGCGGAGCGGAGAAATGTGCAAATATTAACCAATAGAAGCGCAGCTCTGAAGCGGAGTTTAGATTCGCCGCCTCCTCCCTTTTGTGTCACGTTTTTGGTATGTCGTGTGACAATTAAAAACGTACTTTTTTAGGATGTTAGAATCCTTTGCAAGAAAGATTTTCCCTTTCACATTTATTATTATTTTTCACCGTACTTACTTAGGTACCGGTAATTTCCATGAGATGCATTGCAAAGTGAGTATTGTGGAAATATTTTAATTGACCATTGTGAGGATGTACCTCACAATGGTCAAATAAGTTGGGCAGTGTATGTGCTGGTGGCAAACCAGTGACAAATTACACACATAACTAATTAGAAACTAAATAGTGAGAAAAGTTTATAATTCAAGCAGTGACAGGATTTTTCTCC
Source organism: Xanthia icteritia (assembly GCA_949128155.2). Lineage (NCBI taxonomy): Eukaryota > Metazoa > Arthropoda > Insecta > Lepidoptera > Noctuidae > Xanthia > Xanthia icteritia. The sequence continues at coordinate 14,824,045 of OX421934.2, read as the reverse complement.
AGGAACCGGTTCTACTGGTTAACCGGACTTTCCTGTGGCTGCCTTCAGCTACTAGACTAAAAGCCTCCAGCCAGGAGCATAAACTATTCTAAATTAAAACGAGGCGAGCGCTCGCTAAGGGCACCCCCTGTGGGGTACGAACCTCGGCTTAGGGCGTTGCTGAGGGGATGATCAAGACGGGACAGGCTGGATCAAGGATAGATCATTATTATTATCAGAGGAATTTAAAGCTACGCACTCCGCAGCGAAGCGGGCTGGCGTTTCATCGGGCAAGGGTCGGGGAATATTATTTACTCGGGATCGGGAGGGTCGCGATCGCGGAGGACGTCTGCGGCGAGGTCGGAACGACGGGTGTCGGGTGTATTAGTTCACTATACTGGTGGCCCTACTGCTCTCCTGTAGGAGTGTGGTAGGGTCGAGGGGGTGTAATTGGCCGCTTCGACAACCAGTGGGTTGCGGTGCAAGGCGGCGGAGTCAAAGTAACGCTTGGAAATGCGTTTTAGAAACTGATGGATGGTAGGGATTTTTAGATCGAGATGGAGGATCTCGTTCCTGACAAACCAGGGCGCTCCCGTGGCTTTGCGAAGGAATCGGTTTTGTATTGACTGCAACCTATCTATGGATATTATGGGGTTTTGCCTACTGAGAGCAAAAGCGACTCGCGAGTGAACCGACTTTATGTGGTCTGCGAAGAAGAGATGGTGATCTAGGACAACAACAAGGTTTTTGGCTCGCTTCTCCCAAGGGATCGGCTTGCCGAACATGGTGATTTGCCGGGGAGGGGGGAGGGGGGCTAGTTCGCGGTTTAGTAAATAAATCACCTGACTTTTGTCGGGATTTACCTCGATTCTCCACTTTCTAAACCAGACGCCAAGCTTATTGACAGCCCGTTGTAGATACTGGATCATTTGGGTTGGCCTATAGCCCCTGTAGTATATGGCCGTATTGTCTGCAAACAGAGCCAACTGCGCCTTACTACTTTTGGGGATGTCGCTTGTGAATAGCGTGAACATGAGTGGGGCGAGCACGGAGCCCTGAAGGACTCCAGCGAGGACTGGGCGGGGGGAGGATAAGGCTCCTTCGATACGATAGCGGAAGGTGCGATTCGACAAGTAGTCTCGTAAGATGAGCACGAGATGATCTGGCACACCGAGTTTGTAGAGCTTATATACAAAGCCGTTGTGCCAGACCTTGCCAAATGCTTTCGCTATGTCGAAGAAGACCGCTCCTGTCGACATATCACGGTAGTAACCACCGTTGATATACTCGACGATACTCGATGTATGTGCATCAGCTGCCTGCTGGGACCTGATGCACGCTAGAGTGCTGAGTTCGAAAGCTGAACTGCTCGTTGGGGATGAGGCCCTTGGTCTCGGCGTAGTCTCTGAGACGCTTATAAATAAGCCTCTCATAGATTTTGCCTAGAACCATGAGCAGACTGATGGGGCGATAACTAGTGGGTTCGGATTTGGGCTTGCCGGGCTTTGGGATACCTATTACTGTGGCTTCTTTCCACGTTTGGAGAAATATGTTATTGCTTAGAGCACCATTGAAGATGGTGGTCACTAGCATGATCAGATGAGCGGGAAAGAGTTGGATCACCTTATTGGTGATTCCATCTGAGCCGGGGGCTTTGCGAGTTTGGAGACCTTTGATGATGTCATGCACATCGTCTGGAGTGACGGGAGGCAGAAGATTATCGGGGTCTTCAAAGGGAGGGAGGGAAGCTCTACGTTCAACTTCAGCGTCTACCTCTGAGTGGTGAGCTTGTTCTACTGGTAGGGAGCTGGGAGAGCATTGAGCCTCTAGACAGTCTGCTAGGCATTCAGCCCTGTCGATGTCGTCGAAGGCGATGGACTTATCGGGGCGTACTGGGGGGGGGCATGGCAGCTGCCTGCTGGGACCTGAGTTTCTTCTGGAGTTCCCACAAGGCCTGATGAGTTGACTTTAAGTCGCTCAGCATTTTGTCCCAGCCCGCTTCACGCAGCTCCGCTATGCGTGTCCTTATAGATCTCTGTAAGTAGCGCATGTGGGCTTTGTTGGCGGCACAGGGAAAGTTGCTGTATGCACGGATGGCCGCGTTCTTCTCAGTCAACAGAGCACGCGTATTGTCCGGCAGGTTCAACTAAGGGTTATCCGTTGCTGGAACCTCCCTTGAACAGTCGTTCAGGACGGTTTGCACGTGATCAGTGAGTGAGTCGATCGCGACCGTCGTGTCAGCGATTGAGTCAAACAAGTTAGGGATGGAGTCCAATTGGGGGAACGTGTTGGTTTTCAGCTTATCGCTTACTCTCCTCCAGTCCGTCACCCTTTTGGTGGCTAGGGGTTGATTGGGGTCAGAGGGACCTATGCGGGAGGCCAGTCTAATGACGGTTGGTCGGTGGTCAGAGTTAAGCTCTTGTACCGTTTCTATTGACTCTAATCGTAGATTGACGTTCTTAAGGAGCGCCAAGTCAAGGATGTCGGGAGTACGGTTAAGGTCATGGGGAAAATGGGTGGGAGTCATCGGAGCGATGACGTCAAAGTTCTGAGAGGAAGAGAGGTCGAACAAGTGTCGCCCTGTAAATTGTTTTAGCGATAAACCTTCATTTGCGGCTATACTTAATAATACTTGGATTGTGCGTAGTTTCGCAACAGGGCTAAATGTCTTTTCGTAGTCTATTCCTTTTTTCTGTGAATAACCAACTGCAACTAATCTCGCTTTAAACTTGTCAATCGAGCCATCAGGGTTCTTCTTTACCTTGAATACCCATTTACAGTTAAGGGCTTTCTTGTTATTAGGTAACTGTGTCAGTTTCCATGTCTCGTTCTTTTTCAGAGAATTTATCTCACTGTTCATAGCGTCAACCCATTTATCTTTTTCAATAATTTGCATGGCTTCTCGATATGACGATGGTTCTGGAACAGCAATGACTTGATGGATGAATTGTTCAAAATTAAATCTTTCTGGAGGTCTAATTTGACTCCGATCACGAAGTACACGACTGTTACCTTCAGCAGTTTGAGTGTCTTCTTCTTGTCGTTCTTCTTCATTACTGTCACCTGTTTTAAACCAAGTGTCTTCTTCTTGTCGTTCTTCTGCATTGCTATCACCTGTTTCATTACAATTGTTTGAATGCAAGTGATCATCACTTTGATTAAGTACTTCTAAGTTTGGTTGATCATCTATGGAAGAAGTAGGTAGCTCATAGGTATTCTTTTTGATTTCAGGTTCCTCACTAACAGGTATGTCTCGGTCTAACAGAGGTACTTCTTCAAAAGTTACATCTCTGGAACGCAACAATTTAAAGTTCCTTGTATCATAAACTCGATACCCATCATCACCGTCATATCCTATAAGAATTCCTTTCTGTGCTTTTTTATCTAGCTTCTTTCTCTTTTGTTTTGGGACATGCACATAGCATACACAACCAATGATTCTAAGATGATTTATTTTGGGTTTCTTATTGTACCATAACTCAAACGGTGATTTTTCAACGTTTGTGGGTCCTGTACGATTCAGTGTGTACACTGAAGCTTGCACTACTTCAGCCCATAAATGTTCAGGAGTGTAGGGCATTGTCAGCCTTTGTTTAATCCCGTGTTGTCTTAGCGTAGTTCGTACTTGTTCATTGTCGAATTCACCTCCATTGGCGCTTAGCAACTCTTGAATGACGTGTCCTGTAGTCTTAGCTTCTGCTAGAAAATCCTTCAAGCGTGCTTGAACTTCTGACTTTTGTCGTAACGAAAACGCGTGAAATCATCCTTGAATAGAACAAAGTATCTATACTTTGAGATCGAATACACAAAAGGTCCACACACATCAGTGTGTATTAGCTCTCCAAGTCTTGTAGTTCTTTCTCTGTTCCCAAACGTCCTTCTGTGGGCTTTTCCATAAACGCAACATTCGCAATTGTTTTTGTTATTTTCAGATTTGAATTGCATAGCAAATTCTCTTTGCATAACTTGTTTGACACTTCAATTGTACCATGAACGTTTGGGACACCAAAACAAAAGTGTTTTGGTGTCCCAAACGTTCATGGTACAATTGAAGTTGGTTAGTAGCTGTTAGTTGGTTAATCTCAACTTTAGGTGTAATTACTTGTATTTTAAGTTTGTACACGCCTCCATACTTGTTCCGAGTACCAACTAACTTTGTCTTACCGTCAACCTTAAATAAACATGACCTAGTATTTGATTCAAAGGAGCTATTCTCACAAAGATCTTGTGCGGCTAGTACTGAGAACTAATTTCTTTGTATGCAGGGAACATACCGAACATTTGTGAGCGTAATTGTTTCGTTTTGGCCATTAATGTCAGCTTTTATTTGTATTGATCCCTTTCCGATAGCTTCAATATTTTCACCATTTGCTGTCATTACTCTGTGAGGTTCGTTAAAGTACTCGAAAGATACAAACTGATCTCCTCTATCGGTAACGTGACTTGTTGCTCCATTATCTATGTACCAAGAGTCTTTATCAATACTCTCACCAAGAGATAAAGCTAAACTTGTTAATGGGGTTTTGGGGGTCTACAGTCCGTAATCCATTTCTTGCATTGCTTTACTCGATGTCCGCTTGCTCCACAATAGTTGCACTTGATCTTCTTCTTGTAATCTTGCTTTCTGTTATGTACTACCAGTACCTCCGTGCTGGAATCACCTTTAGCTTCAGATTTATTCTTATCTTTCAAAGCTCTCTCGTGAGCGCACAACTGGGTGGTCAAGTTCTCGATTGTACGATCCTTCAATGTAATCAGTAGCCAACTTGATTTAAAACTGAAATACTCTTCTGGCAAGGAATCCAATATCTTACATATAAAAAAAATGGTAGTTGATTGCAAACGGTTGACAAAGCTTGATTCAGATCATGCCAAATATTCTTTATCGCAGACATATGCGAACCCATGTCATGAGTGGAGTCTTTCTTGTAATTAAAAAGTTGCATACACAGATCGTAGGTTCGGTCCTGTGATCCTCGTTCGTAAAGACGGTTCAATTCGTCCCACATATCTCTCGCAGTTGTAAAACGCATGACTTTGTTCAGCATTTCGTCGGTCATATTAGTGGTCAGTATTAATAGTTCAGTGCTTTCTATTTTATTATAGCTGTCTACCTTGTACTTTGTAAGAGCTTCCGCTTTGGCTCCTTCACCCGGGTGTACTGGCTTTACTACAGTACTCTGCACCGCTTCTAAGGTGCCTGCGTTACTCCGCATCAGCAATAACAGTTTATATTTCCAGGTCGGCCAGTTGCTTCCATCGAATAGTCCTATTTCGAGTTTTCATTTTTGAAGACAACATGATTTACTATTTCGAACTTTTATTCTTTAGGAAACAAAAGTAACACTTTTAAACTCTCGTTTTTGCACGTTTTGTTACCATATTAAAGTAAACGCAGTGTAATTAGGTTTTTACATACGTCTATGGTCTTTACATAATATATATTGCGTGCGATATCTAAGCTACATAACAGTCAAGTTTCGCCTAGCAACCACAACAAATCATACTTGAATCTAGAACGGAAGACTTTAAAGAGTAACGCTGTTAACGCTGGAAGTGCTTTCCTAACAAACTCCGCTATTTCATCGCGTTGACCCTTAATGCCGTTTGCGTTGAAGACGCCTAGATTGAGGGATCGGGGTTTGAGTCTACTTTGAGGGGCGTTATCTATTATGGGGTTGAGAAATCTAGGAGGGCTTGGGTGATATCCTGGTACGCGTGGAATACGTCCTGGATATGTATAAGGTCACGAGAAGCCCTTGTTAGATACACTTACATTGAAATGCTCAGAAGCGGTGATTGAATTGAGTGCGGTAGGGACAGTGGGGCGCGGTGCTTGAGGAGCAGGAGCGGGTTTCGAGAGGCGAGTGACGGGCGCGGGGGGCGCGGAAGGCGCGGTTGGTACAGTGGCCGCTGAGGGCAGAGGGACACGGATACGAGGATCCATGAGGAAATAGAGTGAGGTATGAGGGGAGGGGGTCTCGGGGTAGCCAGGGCTGGGAAAGCCTGCTGTTGGTAGAGTTAGTTCCAGGGGATAGGTCTTTGAGGACTTAGACGCTGGGGGATCTGAGAGGTAATCCCTTTGCTTGGTCTAACCGGCGTCGAGACGCTTTATCAACTTCAGCGAACTGGATTTACGGGCCTGGCAGGCAGAGGTCACGGTCCTTTGGCCTAGGACAATCGGAGGTGCCATGGTCACCCAGGCACTTGATGCACCTGGGCTTAGCATAGCAATGCTTTTGCGAAAGGCCGTATAACTGGCAACGATGGCATTGCCCTATGGAGCTATTCTTCCAGGGCTTCTCGATAGTGAAGCCCGTGAGGTTACAGATCGATTTAATGTTAAAGATGGGGTGATGCCCCTCGGTAGGGGAGCACACGACTAGTACCATGTCGTATGCTTCCCTCCCACGCGATCGGTGCACCCGGTTCACCTCGTCTACGGGGATACGTTGCGACTGAAGGTCGGCCAGTATTTCGGAGGGGGACATTTCTTTGGGGATCCGTTTGATCACCACTCTAGTCTGTTTTTCCTCTGGGAGGGAGTAGGTGTGGAATGACAGACCTCTCTCTCTCTCAAAAGTTTTGTTAATTTCCTATAATCTCAGGAGGTCGGGATAGTAACTTTAATACCCTGTTGGGTAGAGCGGGCGTTGGTGTAGCCGATCTTGAGATCGACACACCATTTGGAGATTGCCGTCCACTTCTCCTTGTCCTGAATGAACACAGGAGGTGGGGGCGCGACCTACTTTTGGCCGGAAATGGGTTGGGTGAGGGCACTCTGTACGGAGGATGATGACGCAATCGGACGGGGTGTAGTGGAGGGGGAAGCTACGGGGGTGTAAGTAGCCGGGTGAGCGGCCGAGCGTCCCTGTCTATATAGGTCGGGGTGGGGATGATTTCGTCTATTGCGACAACTTTGTTCGCCTGAGAGGAGTTTTGCCTCTTCTTCTTCCTCTTGTTCCCTTTGCCGGTGACGGCTGCGAAGCCGTCATCGTCACACTGGGAACCTGAGAAAAAATGAAAGGCTTGGCCCTCTGTGTCGGACGAGCAAAGGGTAGGGGCCCGCTTTGAGAAGGCGACCTGCGGCTTTGCGAAGGTCGCTGATAGGATCGAAGGGGCTGGGGAGGGAGGGGTCTAGGACATCGCTAAAGGTGTCGATGGGATCTGCAGGATCGAAAGTCTGCTGCGTTGCAGCGATCTGTTCGAGCTCGGGGCCGAACTCGTTAATGACTTTAGGAACCTTGGTAAGGATACTATTGAGTACGCTCAGGAGGACATCATTGTCACTCTTGAGCTTGTCGCTAAGCAACTTGACTTTTGCCTCCATAGTAAGGAGGTTTTAATTAAAAAGGGACGGAATTTTGGGAACTATATTCTTAATTTTTGTCCTAATCCTATCTCCCCGGGTGTAGACAGGGAGGTTGAGTACCTAAGGTGAGCTCTAAGCTTCCTTTTGCCTATCTTATTGTGTAACTGGGTCCTGACCAGTCTAGTGCGAAGGGTGTAGATACACCCAACCGACACTAGGTGTGTGGCTGTTGAAGGAAAACTGTCACCATGCCGACTAGGACACCCCCCAAGGCCGAACACTGGGACCCGTCCAACTGACTGCCTCGCCCTGAAGGGGGTCGGCAGGTGTGATTGGGTAAACACCCCCTCGGTTTCGTTGGCACCGGAAGGTATCCACCGAGGACCACGAAACTGTGGTTTTGCCCGGAAGGGGCCAAATGACGCGACGATGTACGTTTTTGACGATAATTGGTATCGAAATACTTTATTAATTGTGTCCTGAAAATAATAGGTCGACAACAATTAATAGGTCGACGAAACTCGATGTTACGCAGCAGAGTTCTCCTGCTTTTGGCTTGTGGTATCCTGATACCACAAGCCAGAAGCAGGAGAACTCGAACACACAGCACAGCACGACCGTCCGCGACCGATGCCAGGCGCAGATTGGGGCGGCTCTTTTTTTTTAACTATGGCATCTCGCAGGTGACCACTAAGGTCATGGCTGCTTAACCGGACTTTCCTGTGGCTGCCTTTAGCTTCTACACTAAGAGTCTCCAGCCAGGAGCATAAACTATTCTAAATTAAAACTAGGCGAGCGCTCGCTAACGGCACCCCCTGTGGGGTACGAACCTCGGCTTAGGGCGTCGCTGGGGGGAGGACAGCAAGACGGGACAGGCTCGATCAAGGATAGATCATTATTATTAACAGGGGAATTTAAAGCTACGCGCTCAGCTGCGGCGCGGGCTGGCGCTTCATCGGGCAAGGGTCGGGCTAGGCTCTGTCAAAATCAGTATAGATGTTTACCAATAACAATAAAAAAAACACTATAAGCAAGAAGTAAGCAGTAGATTGTGAACCCGAATGACTTAAACGTTTTACTTACTTTATTTGCATATCATATCATATCATTATATAAACATATTTTATTTAATTACTTTAATTAAAATAAATATATACTTTTCGTCATTCATTGTAATTGTTTTATGTTAAATCTTACTTCGTAATCTAATCTACAATTATGTTTTTCGTAAGAAAGAATAGGATAAACCAAGTTAATAGATTAAATATATTCTTCTGCGCCGTACTGTCTGCACCACTACGTGGTGGTACTGCATCCAGGTAATGTTTCTGATATATGTCTCCCCAGAAGCGAGTGCGTTCTTCCAAGAGCACCCCACGTAGTTCCAGCTTCTCATCCAGTGACATGTGTGGTGACCTGTCCGCGCCTGCTGCCGGCCACGCAGGCAGCGATGATCCTTCAGGCACTGGCTTCCTAAAAAGATAAAAGAAACTTTAAAGATAATCATTGAAGATATATCCTTCGTTATTTAACAACTTATATCAAAGTATGAATCGAATCCACCAAATTGTGCGTGAGCGTGAGTGTATTTATATTAAAAGCATGCTTGCTTACCCAGTTTTAATAAAGTTGTGCCAAATTTCACGCATTGCCTTTCTCATTTCCTGATATTCTGGAGTTGCAAGACTCTCATTTTGACCACCTACGTTGTCCAACCAAGCCCAAGACTGAGCACAGTGTTCGGCACCTCAAACATCAGTGTGAGGTACCGGGAGAACGTTCTCGTCCACAAATGAATATTCATACAAATAGACTTGATTGTTGCCAGCCTCCACTTGCAACTTCAAAGCCCAAAGCATGGGTTAAGTAAATACAACATCCGAAAAGAAATCAACGTATTTCAAAATGTTATCATTACCAACAGGATTGTCGTCAAAATAAAATTTCTTGACCGTAATAGCTACTTCTTCTCTTTCTTCATCAGACTCAAACTTTAGGTCAGCCGATAAGAAATCAGAAAAAAATTCATTCATCATATATTTCCAAATTTCAAAGAATTCAATGCGTACTAGCCCTTCCATGTTAGTGAAACCATACAACACGGGTAACTTTTTGTAGTCGCCTTTCTTTAGTATACTCAGAGGAGATTCTGTCAGGAATGCTCCGTCTGTATCACGCTCCACACACGGGGAAAACAAGAAAATTTAATCAGTCCTGTTGACAAACATATCTGCAGTCAATAAGTCCATTGAAGCTGTCTTAAAGAACTGTTCTAAATCTTCTAAATCGTCTACATTGGCGAAATTCAAATAATTGGCATGAGTTTTAGCAATCTCAAGAGGATCCCTCTGAATTGTAAATGCGGCAAAATTTCCACCGCTTTCAGGTATGACTCGGTGGAATAACCCTTCGGCTGACTTTGAGAGCATTAAAAGATCCACTGATGCAGAACCTGCACTGCAACCTCCAAGAGTAACGTCATTAGGGTTACCACCGAAGCTGGCGATGTTCTCTTGTACCCAGCGCAGCAGCGTTAGCTGGTCCTTCAGGCCAGCATTGCCTGGTACGTCATCGGTGCCGAGACAAAGGAACCCGTGAATGCCGAGACGGTAGTTAAACGTGACCATAATAAAATCTTTAGTCTTCATTAACTCTGTTCCCTGATATAAATTACCATAGCCTAATACAAAAGCACCCCCGTGAACATACACAAGAACTGAAAGGTTTTTCTCAGTGGTGTCGGGTACAAATACATTAGCAATTAGACAATCTTCTTTCACTTCTGCGTTGCTTGGCAAAAAGTCAATGAGATAGTTGGCTTGTGGACATATGATATTCTTATCTCCGGTTGCATCAAACGGTTCCGTCCATGTTGGCGGAGGCAGTGGTGCCTGGAAAGTAAAAGTAATGTTTAGTTTTTGTGGATAAAGTTTGATTGACTTGGCATTATTGACATCAAGATCATAAAGAACAGAATCAAGATTAAAGATCTATATCTTTGAAATTTTGCAGGTCCAGGGGACTTGGCCAATGGTTCAACTACATTTTAGGTTTGATCATTATTTTCAAACCCTTTCTATGCTGTCCTAAAGGTATGGTTTCCAAAAACAGTAGTCCCGCAGTCGTCATATATAGTTGTCGCAATGACAAACAAACATCTTCGTGGATAGCATATTAAATAAGTACCTTGAATTTATTTACGCCCAAAGGGCCTGTGGCGTAGGGTATATTGTAGAAAGCGTACAGATGTCCGCTGGGGTGCCTGTGCCCGCGCACCGTCCCTTGAGCAATTGTCACTTCCAGCCATTCGTCGTCAGCCAGAACAGCCGTCACGCACAAAAGAACTACATACGTCCGCCACTCCATCGCTACAACTATAAACTACTTCATAATTTCGGTGTTTTATATAGTAAAATATCTAAAGATGATGTATGATATTGATATCTTTATCTATACGTACATGATTTGTGATTGTGAGTGAGTAATAACCTATTTTATCATTGTATTTTTTTCCAAAATTGGCTTAGATTTGCATGTTATGTACTCTTTATTATGGATGATAATTAGTTTATGATTCACTTCCCACTTAATATTTCATAGATTGTTGATTAGCAGAGATTTCTATAGTCATATTTTTTAATCCGGGAATAACCACACAGTGTGTTAGTTAAATTATGTACAAAAACGAGTATTGTTCAAAAATCAATGCTTTGTTTGTTTGAATGGAACATTTGTAAGAAAAAGATATATTTACAAAAAAAGAACAACAGACTCCCAAAAAAAAAAAACTACATATTGATAAATAAATCTAAAACGAATTAGAAACTAAAATGTTTTTAAACTGTCATATTTTGACTGACAGGGTTCTTTATGTATCGATTAACGTGAGTGTTTAATTAACAGTCCCAAGTAACGCTGCTTCCTATTCTTAGTTTACATTAACGAACTTCCGAAGTATATCAGTGAACCTTGTGTTTTGTTTGCGGATGATATATCCATTCTTGTCTCATGCGAAACTAATTTCAACCTTAATGATAAATTAAATTCAATTATTGACGCTACAACTCGTTGGATGATGGAACATAACCTAGAAATTAACTAATAAGATAAAAATAATGACATTTCATCCACGACAAAAAAAAACCTACATTCAATTTTCAAAATTACGAGTTAAAAATAGTACTCCCTATTGGGACTAGACGTAGACACACATAAATTGGAAGTCGCATAATTACAAAAATTAAAAGAAAAATTATCAAAACTTTCATACGACCTTCGGGAAATCAAAAAACCAACACACATAAATACTGCGTTGGTAACATATTACGCATATGCCTAAGCATGCGTGGCTTAAATACGGTTTCATATTATTGGGTAATAGTACTGACTCACCCACACTATTCACCCAACAAAAAAAAATTTTTAGAATTCTAGTCAATATTGAACAAACGGATAGCTGTAAGCCCCACTTCCAGGAACATTTTTTTTAACCCTTCCGTGCCTCTACCTCATCATCATCTTTGAAATCTGTAAATTTGTATGTAGAAATACTACACAAAAGAGAAGACGTACGTAACTAAAATTACTTTAAGACATAAACATAGATTAAACATATCTACATCCCGATTAAAAATGCACTCCTCAAGCACCTATGTCATGTGGATAAAAATATATAATTAGAAAAAAAAAAGTTACCGGAAGAAATAAGAAACATAAATAAATACAACATCTTTATTAATAAATTATAATTATTTCTATTAAACAAAAGCTATTATAATGTGAATGAAATACTATAATTCCTACAATGAGTACATTGTTAAATATATATATTTAACAACCAAAAAGATTATTTAAATGACTACTAAATACACAATGACTAAATTATAAAATGTTACCTACTGAATCTATAAATTGCCTAAAATTGTGATACACGTAAAACTTATCTCTTTATTTTGACTTATCATTTGTAACCTTAAAATATGATCTCTAATTAATTAAATAAGTGTTTTTAATAATATTAACTAAGTAAATATAACTTTTTCTAAACGTAATAATAGTATTTTAAGAAAATAGCTACCTACCTACTATTATTGACTTTTTATGCGAATGTAATTATTCAGTTTTCAATTTTAATTTTTAGCTTTCTACGACTTCGATTTTTAACTTTAAGTATCTAATAGCTATAATATATCTAATAATAATTTTGCTGTGCCCTGACAACGGCTCTTAGCTCTAAGCCTTATGTTAATATCTTGTTTTACTTTGTGGAACGCAAATAATTGAATACGAATATGATATAATTCAATGGAAACAGCTAGATGCTTTAACAACATACAACAGAGTAAAAACAATTCAGAATAAAGAGGCTTATAAATAATTACACTGGTGAAACCCACAGAAGGTGACAAAGTATTCATAATAACATTGTACAAATTTAAATCAGCCACTAGAACAACTACATCGTAATTACCACATTTAAACTGTTCCAGTAAGTGAAATTTATACATATATTCTCTTTCAATGGTTTTAGTTGAAATGTAACAAACGATTTCGAACGGGTAATGGTTCAAGGTCGCATTATCAGGCAACGGTACCCTACGTAACTCAAGAGCACCATGCGGAGTACAGCACAGTACAGTACAGCCAGCATGACCTCTCCATGTTTACGGCCATCCGCGCGGACACATCTTAGTATAGTGTATTCGCTCGGAGCCAGTTCACCATCATGATTGTATTGACTTATTGATTTCGGTTTCAGATATGGCTACTAAGTCGAACATAGACCCTAACATATTATTATAAAACGTCTTAGTTTCGTACGACCGTCGTCTAACGTTTTGATAATACAGATCTAACGATAAAAAAAATATTAAGGTTTCCCATTTTTAGCTTGAGTGGGAACTATAACTATTAGCATACCGGCGCTGTAATTTCTCATTCCTGTTTCGTCTTTGCGTATGGTGATCATGAAGAGGAGCACCCAGCGACTGCGCGTGCACTGTCGCCGGTGCGAATCTTGGCTTCAGTCTGGCCCCGCACTCCAGCAATCATGAAGCTGTTTTTAAGTGGTGTGGGGTTTTTAATCGTAGCTCTTACAGTGATCATTGGTTCGACTCGTCCAGTTCCGGGTGTTTTCGGCAAGTTATCTTTCTCACTTACGTCACCAGCGGTCTTTGCTTTTACAGCTTTTTTGTAGATCACGTGATTACTCACTAGCTTTTGTAGCTCGCACACTACACCTTCAAGGACCTTTTGAGCCATTATTATATTTTTTAATAGGTATGTAACTTGTACTGGAGCTGTATTATACCGTGAGGAGTATCCACAATGTCCTGCGATTTAGTTTTACTTGTCAGTAAGTTATCGGATGAAATTAAATTAGCATAACTCTGCAGATGTGATGGGTATCAATTATTTTAACACGAATAAATAAACAGATTTTCTATACTAATACTTCTTCAAGTACCTACAAAATCATGTATTTTTTCGTTATATCATGCTTAGATATCGATAACCATCAGGTCTGTGGAATGGTCGCACATGATAATTTTTAAAAGCTTATTTTGGACATATTCTTATTGAATATACTATGATATCGATAAAAACCCAAACAGAAACGATACCAGGTGAAATCCATGTGGTACCCCGGATGTGAAAAGATAAAGTGGTGATTCACAACCCAGTAAAAATACTCATTGGTTTCATTTAGACAGGTATGATGTAAACCACATGAGAAGGTTTATAGTATAACGATCTGCTGAAGCGTTTATGTCAGTTATTGGTGACAAACCTTGTCAAATGCAAGAAGATTCATGCAGACCACATTTTACAAATTTAAAGATATTAACGCTCCCTAGTGTATACATATATGAAACTGTAATGTTCATAAAATCAAATCCAAACTTATTTCAATTTTGCACTAGGGCCAGGCAGAAAGACAAGCTGCGCACCGTAGCCAGTAAAACAAAGCTGTTGCACCAAAGCATCTTCTGTATGGGTCCACGTATCTTTAATAATCTTCCACCTTTTTTCAGAACTATGTGCGATATAAATACCTTTAAAAAAATCTACACGAATTATTGATAAGTAAATGTTATTACTCTATAAGAGAATTTCTAAATGACAATAGGTACATTGAATCAGCCGGTTTATTACAACAAACCAGTGGGTACACAATCATAAATTTTAAAACTAGATAGGTAGGTACTCATAAACTATGAAGAAAGCACTGTTCAATTGTTTTGTAAACTATTTTGTAACATGACTAGTTTGTAATTTGACATAAATATTAAAAACCAACTTAATCTTAATGTACCTATTGCATGACAATTTGACGTATTGTATTTTAATTTATGTTCCTGAACTGCTAATATGGATTTTGTATGCCTCAATGGCGGGACATAGCAGACCTACATGTATGTAACTAACACAACATCTTATATACCTATGATCCACAATAAATGATTTGAATTTGAATTTGAATTTGATGCACTGGTGATCAGTATAGAGACCATCTGTGTGCGAAAATCTAAAGGTTTACTAATAGCAAACAAGAAAACACCATATGAGGTTGTTTTAGATGTATACGATGAAAATGATAACAATTAATTAAATAAAGAGTAGGTACTTACTCTTTATTTAATTAAGTCTTACTTTGTATTCTATAATTATGGAATTCTATTCTATGATTATCCTTATCGTAAGAAAGAATAGGATAAACAACGTTAATAAATAAAATACATTCTTCGCTGCATCCAGATAGTGTTTCTGATAAATGTCTTCCCAGAAGCGAGTGCGTTCTCCCAATAGCACCCCATGAAGTTTCAGCTTCTCATCGAGCACCATGTGTAGTGACCTGTCTGCGCCTGCTTCCGACCACGCAGGCAGCGACGACCCTTCAGGCACAGGATTCCTGAAAAGTTAAAAAAAAGAAGAAACAAAAAGCTAAAAAGGTATAAACAAGACATCACAGACAGAAAAAAATTAAATCTGGAGTCACACGTGTTAGGACATAAATCGAACCGATTACGTGTTATTTTTTGTCTTGTTTATACCTTTTTAGTCGACTTTTTTGTCGTAGTTGGATTTTAGTTTTATAACGTTTTCTTTAAGTTACGGACACTTACCCAGTACGATCTTATTGCAACCAGTTCCTAAAGAGTTATCGCAGTTTTGTTTTGTAATCTATTAGATCATTCTTCATCTGATAAAAAGGGATGATGAGATCGAGAACAGTTCGAGCTTGCCTAGAAGTAACCTATCCTTGTTCGATACGCCTAGGCACCTGTCCTACCGCTGACGAGGAAGCGATTAGCTATCAACGATTTTCTCACTCAAGAAATGTACAAAAGACGAGTCACGAGTAAGTAAAAGAGATACAGATATTAAAGACTGTTCACACAGCCGGCGAGTACTCGTTTGTTGCAGCGACAAGAGCTATGAAAGAGAGTACTCGCTCAGCGACGCTCCCTTGGCGACCACGTTGAGAGACTCACGTTTGGTACATTTGCATACCAGCGAGTAACCGCTCGTCACCGTCGCCCACTCGCCGCTCGTTGCTCGCCAATTCGTTTTTCATTGCAAGCTCTACGCGCTTCTTTCTCCTTAAGGCGACGATAACCGACTTTTAATTATTTTATACTGAAGATCACGTCTAAACAGGTAGGTAATGTTAATGATTTGGAAAAAAATATGTTAAATTAGATCATTTTCTTAATAACTTAATATAGGAATATTTCAGATTATGTTTATATTATTACATAGTTAAATTCATTTTTTAAATTATTCTAACGCGGATAAAAATACTGAGAATCACGCAAATTCATCAAGCGTATTTTTCTGAAACCTTCACCATTTTAAAGATAATTTAACTATTGATCTTTTATTACACGTGCTTTATTAAAATACTTTTTGTTATATGTATAATAAATTAATAATGTGTCTAATTTGGGACAGCGCTCCTTGAAGGGCCAGTCCTATTACTGGCTGGACGTACGACGCGTTGCGTGAGCTCACTATTCTGTTAAAACCTCACCGTGAAAAGTTAGGTGAAGTGAGCTGTCGTTCCACCTGATGCTAGGCATTGACATAGTTTTACAGAATAGACCGGCAGAACACGCAAGCTAACCACTCAGGTCACTGGCATATATCTGCGTCTTAATCGCCTAGGTTTCGGGAAATATAGACAAACGTCATATTTTTTACCCCTTTTTCAACATTTAACCCCATAATCATAAACGCTGCTTAAAGTTTAGTAATGATTAGCGCCTGTATGAAAGTATGGTAAAATACTTTTTGACTTTTAAACGTCTCTTAACTATAGGCAACTCAAAGCATTTTGGCAAACCCTAAATCGGAAGCAGCCAAAAAATTATATAATTTAATATTAGTCGTTCAGTAGTGAGCAGCAGTCTTTTAGTATTACAATAATGTAATTTTTTATTTGTTTGCCCTTGTGTATTATATCTTAGTGTTTACATTGTAATAAGGTATGATGTGGTTGACATATCCTTTTTGGACAAAAACCCCTATTAAATAAAAAAAAAAAACTATAGGCAATGCTTATGAATAAGAGGGTAAGAGGTTATTTTTAAACGTTGCTTAAAGTGATTAGCGACTGTTAACTAAACCATACATTTTTGACGTTTGAACTTCACTTAACTAAACTTCAAGATGATTTCATTCAGTAATATTGACAAATGAATCAAAACAGCGAAATAATTGACAGATATTTACAAAGTTGTCAACTTTTTATTGCACCCTCTTAGCCCTGGAGTAGAAACTTGACCATATAGTTTTAGTGATACCATATTAGATGAACTTCGATATGATAGCGATACCATAACAAAATGTATGCTAAAAATTCATGCTGGGGGTACAGTCGTTGATCGCAGCTATGCGTATCGGTTCGGCCGGCGACCGGCGCGGGCGCATGCCCGCTTTAGCGTCATCGCACGTAATTAAACGCTAGTTTACAGCCGCTGGCGAGTGCTACTGTCTCGTAAACTTCAAGTGATGTATGTGCACGAGTTGATGGGAGAGGTACAGAAGGTTGAGTTAGGAGAAGAGGAAGTCGAGAACCTGCAGTAGTGACCAGCGAATTTCGAAGTTTGCTAGTGTGCACGCTCGTTCAGTTACTGAGGTTAGCGTTTCCTAACTCCTTTAGAGGTTTTCGACAACTCCGAATTTCGTTGAAAAAAATCCTTTAGTATACCTATCCTACGGCTGTACGTCAGTTGCGTTTATACCAAAGACATTGGAATCTTATTTCTCTGGTTTGTTCAGTTACAATTTGAAACAAAATCAAAGACATTCATGTAGGAGCTTTTTACTTTTGAAATGTCAGTTATCAATCAATTTATTTCTTCATTGTATCCCTACTATAATAACCTTAAATCTTAATGCGTTTCCCTTTACCGGTCGACGTCATAACTTCAATGCCGGCTGTCGCTGAAAACCAGCGCTGGGGCTCTGTCTTGCATATGGTCGAAGCATTATGCTGAGCGATGGCCGTATTGCGTGGATGTGACGCATATTTTCCCTAAACTTGTTTCTTTTTAATTTGTGTTCTTTTTTTGCGTCATGTTTACCGCAAATAAACGTTTTCTTTCTTTCTTCTTTTCTTTAACATTCCATGCATCTCTAGGACCAAATGTTACAGTGGTCTGAAATTTTTTTTTTAAGAAATTGTTCTTCTGTCCGAATCTGTTTACTGGGCTAATAATTCTGATGGTTCCGGGTGTTCCACCCGCACTGTGCTCGCTCGACCCCACAATAAACGAGCTGTAACGCCACGCTTCACTGATACCTCTAAATGTAGACCGAAGACTGTACCGAAATAAACATATCTGATAATATTCCATTTATGGTTATTACAAGGAACCTCTAGCGGCTCTAGCGAACTTACTGGTGGACTGGCGAATGAGGGTTTTCTGAAATGCCGTTCACTAGGTGGCAGCACGGAGTCGTCAGGTCCGGGCACCTGTCAAAAGTGTCAAAGCGCCTATATTTTCTTTGGTCGTGACTGAATGATGAAAGAATGCATAAATCGAATGATAAACGTCAAAATGAATTCATATTCATTGTCGAATGTTATATTATCAAACTGGCGCCAACAGACTGGTGGCGTGAATTTTTTTGAAAACCCTCATTGGCAAATTGTGGATGTACAAATAAGTACTTGTCTGTATTCCTCTGGGAAATACAGCCGTGATGTGATGTTATTTCATATGACCATCATACGGCCATGTGACCGTGTGGTTCTAATATACCTCTCTCATATTTTGGGTTTTTTAAAGGTTATTAAATAATTATTTAGTCAGAATGAGCACTATACAGGGCCAAGTTAAATTACCTAGCGAAACTCTGCAGACGTGAACGACATGTAAACACGTTAAAAAGAAATGATTTGATGTTTTTTTTGGGGGGTCAACGACCACTGGTAATTTTGTTACTTTAAGTTTGAGTTGAGTAAATCTGTTTTCTTTTGTTTTATCGTGTTTAGATATCGCAACCCACCCATCGTCACGCTTTACGGCCGAATCCTATTTTCAGTAAAAGACAAATCGGTATTGATGATCTATCTGTCATTGTCATTGAATGCCGTCCCACAAAGATTCCTTATTCTCTGACATTGGGAATTTGGGACGTTAAAACCATAGATAGGTAGATTTTCTGTCTCCAGTATGTCAAAACTGGTGATAGGTAGTTAATTGGGTTCTTCCGTTAGTGATCTGCATTAGGGAACGGTAACTGATTAAGATGAAATTTTGTCGCTCGAAATCGTAAATTTTAGTTTGCGATAGACAATGAAAGGGGTGGAGAATCGTATTGAAAAAATATGGAGAAAATGCTGTATAAAGCTGTACAGTTAATTAACTGTGTGAAATTATTATTAGAATATCATTTCCTGTTGTTTTTTGCATTATTATAATCTAAAAAATATCTAATTCAACTTTTCTCGTAGGTACGTAGGTACATTAGAAAAACGCTATTTGCCTGTATTAGTGCATGCTGGGAACACTGCGATCAATTAGTGATTATGTCATCATCCCTATGACCGTCTGCACGTCCTATATTCAGCAATGGCTATTTACGACTGATCCATGCAAATGCGGGTCATTCCGTGTCAAATCGTTAGATTAATATTTAACGCGCAGTCGTAAACTGCAGTTAGTCGTTATTTTCTTGGTTTGCGTTTAATTATTCGTGTTTGTGCTTGTTGTTTAATATAGTATGGTTTATATGTACATGAATGTATATAAGGCTATTGCAAATAGGAAGCCACATAACGCTGCGGAGTCATTTCAAACTCACTACGCAGCATTGCAGACTAACCACAGAAGATCATCTTTACAATATACAGGATGGCAATTTAAACTCAAACTCAAACTAAAAGCATTTATTTCAATTAAACCATTTACATTCACTTTTGAATTGTCAAGAAGTCGGTCAGTCAGAAATATGAAGCTAGTTGCCCATTCCAAGGCGTAGTAGGTACCTATGGAGAAGAACGGGCAAGAAACTCCACGGACACTCTTTTAAATAAAAAAATTGATACAAAATATTGGTTACATTCATGTTGAAATTATGCATGTGAGAACAATGTAGAAAGACGTGCACGTTTGTAAAAGCGTCCGTAACAAAAAGAAAAAAAGAAATAACCGTTCAAAAATTTAAAATAAGCCATGGCAGCTAAGAGATGACCAGTCCCAACTGACGGCGCCCGTTCTCGAACATGACGTATGGATCAGCACCATTCAGCTCAACCATTTTGGAGGGAGCTAAATAATCCAACACACGCGCCACCATCAGCGAGTTTTAGTCACCTGCGTCCGTCAAAGGTGTGATTCGTCCCGCCATACAAAAAAAAAATTGCTATGAAACTAATATTCGATTTGTCAAAAAAACAGTAGTCGCATATGATATCTTGGCTGATAGTACCAACATCTCGAAAAATGGGTTGGTACCACCTAACGGCCAACTCTAGCACCGCGCGCGCTCATTGCATTGGTTGCAAATTTAAGTGTATATTTTATTATTATTTTTTATTATATGACATTGATTTTACTTTCTATGACCAATTCCTCGCACACTGACTTATTAATTGTGGAATCTTAGGAGGATCGTCTACTTTTACAATGTTTGTAAATATGTGAGCACCATGTATCTATCACATAATTAGTTTATCTGTTGTTGCTTCATTTTTAATTCTTAATTCTTTTTACCTATTGTGGTATAATAATTTTATTCTAGGTGCATCGTCCTCACATATAATTATATAACTAATGTACTTATACAAAATATTGTAAAACATTTTAAAAGAGTAACGGTGGAGTTTCTTGTCCATTCTTCTCCATACGAAAACTACCTTTTGGAAGGGGCAACTAGAATCAATTAATTTTTTTTGGAAAATTTTTGACGTTCAAAAGTGCCTTATACGGGAATACTTGAAATAAATGATTTGACTTTGACTTTGACTTCATTGTTTAAATCAAATAGCGCTCGCTCATTGGTCAAATCAAATAAGTATTTCGCGCTCCCGCGGCTTTCTATTACACACTTCCATCCCTTTTTACGAAATCACTCCCATAGATTGCAGGAAAGTGAGAGGAAAGATGTTACACATCATAAACTTTTCAAACATGCATCGATATTGTCTACTGTTGTACTTATAGGAATTAATTTTTTCATGAATTGGATATAGGTAAGTTCCATAGCGAAAGTTGTTTAATGTTTAGTATGGCGGGTGAATCACCCCCTTAACGGATGCAGGTGACTAATTCGCCACCCTGTAGGTAGTTCACCATTTTTCTGTCTGAGCATGAACAGATAATATATCTGGTTCCTATAACTTACCGATCGTCCGTACTCAATTAAGCAGAGTTTGTGTGTAAGTTGCTGAACTTTTATTCATTTTAAAACCTTTAATGAATTTCTTTTTTATCTACATTTTCTGGTAAGTGGTTTCTTTTGCCATTTTGGAATGTTGTTTTGCATTTAAAAATATCACTTGCAATTCATACTTTTACCCGACTACGGCAAAGCAAAAAGGAGGGTTATGATTTTGACCGATATGTATGTATGTATATATGCCATTATAATTTTGTAGGTGTACAGGCATGCGACCACGGCTTTACCTTGACCATTTTTATATGTATGTCTTGATTTTCGCCTGAAATATTTTCTTGTTTCATACTTTTTAGAGCGTGATTTTTCAATCAATCAATAGTCTTTATTTGTAAACATAGGTTCCAACAATGTGCAAAATGTTACAATTGTTATAATTATATGTAGTTTCTCTGTGTTTTGCCATTTGGCGTACAAATATACATTTATGGGAGTCTTTTGACAATTAATTATCTAAATTTATAATAATTCAGTAGTATCAATGTCAATTTATAAATATATTTTTTAAATAATATATTTAGTCGGGTTTTAGTTTATGAACTTACTTTTTTTGATGACCTACTGAGGATAACTTCCATAGTGGTGTATTTGTAATAGGAGGTAATATTATACGAGTAGTTTATTATTAAGAAGTTCACTGGCTTACACGCAGACATAGGTATTACTCGTATATTAACTGACTGCCTCGTTGGTCTAGTGCTCGCAAGCGCTACTGCTGACCATGAGGTCCTGGGTTGGAATCTATGATATGAATTTTTCAGTAGCAGCCCGTAGTCTGGATTAGTGCCCGGTTGATGGCAATAGGCTCGCCCCCTATTACGTGGGATTTAAACATAACTGGCGAAATGAGGGTGTACCTGCTATAGGTACACCTCTGCCCTACCCTCGGGGAAAAAAGGCGTGATGTTATGTTAAAAAATATGTTAATATTACCTACATAGCAATACCAGTGTGGTTATACGTACAGTACAACAATTTTCATAAGGTCCCTCGACAAACTTCGCTAGTCATCAGTTGCCCTTTGCAATTGGTGCAGACCGGAAACTCTCAATCGACTTGGAAGTATATAGAGTTGTTAATTTTTTTTAAGGTTTTCATTAAGCTATCTTTATTAAATTTTCAGCTTAAGCTCTGGACTCATGATGCTATTTTATTGACTAGTTAGTTTTCTTTTCTACTAGCTACGCCATTGCTCTTTATAATATTCGTTTAGACTTAGATGAAATTATGAAAGTTACATTTATATATTGCAGGTAAAAAACCATAACCTTTGTAAAGGTCTGAGCTACCATCATACTTGTCTTGCTCGAAAAGAATACCTACAATGAGACACTATATTTTTCTTTCTAAAAAAGCACTAATTGAATCAAATTGAAAAGTTTTTAGACTATATTGTACTTGACTTCTATGCAACTTTGAAAAAGAATAGCCTTTTATGTATATTGTCTAGACGTCAAAAGAGTTTCGAGGGACCCTTGAATGTGCTCCAGATAATTTGAGAGACTTTTATTATAAGTTAATCCTAATCGATCCATAACAACGATGATAGACAGATAGATCTGCTACAATCAATCTCTATTGTATGATTGGATTAATATCAATATTTCCGGTGTCATTTATGTTTCGAATTGAATACTGGTAGGCCTGAAATAATAATAATAATCTATACATCTATATAAGGTCCCATTAAAATAGATGGACAAACTTTTAGAAATCATTCAGACCACCAAAAGAAGGATAATGGAAAAAAAATATAAGAAAAACGCATTAGATACTTACAAGAAAAATAAATCAGCTAACGAAAATACACTAAAAATGTTGGTTACCCAATGCCATTTATTATTTTAGGTCAAAATAAAATCACTTTAATCAGTGTTTTTTTTTGCTCGAATATTTTTGGTTAGATGTACTGAACGCTGTGTTAAAATTTGGCCATCTATTTTAATGGGATACATATGTCGCAGATGGATTGTCGAGTCTGCTGTTTTACAAAACAGCTCTGTTATGTAAAACAGCTGAACGAAGTTTAGCGATTTGTTAAGTAAATAATTTAATATCTTTGGATTTTACAAAATTACTGAACTTTAACACGCAGAATTGCATAGATGTTTTGCATTCATCAATGCAGCGGGTCAACGATTAGAGGTTATGTAAAACAGCGTGTAATGAAACACCACGTTGTACTGCAATGCTGTTTTCTTGCCAAAAAATAGGTTAGCCCTCTGGTCATATGACGAGTAGACCAAGCGTTTGGCGATGTCTCGAAAAACTAAGTGGGCACTAGGACCCCATGGTTCTAGTGTTTCGACCCCAAACGGCTCAAACATATTATAACTCCCAATAAGATTGGAGTATAGGTATTTGCGCCGTTTGACCTAACTTCCAAGTCATTACTCCGGTCTCTTCCCCTCGTCGAGTGCAAATCCATTGGGTTCTAAAACAGCTGACACCCCGGTGGTGATAAGAGCACGACGGATGATGTCATTGATGCTGGCGTGCCGTGCTATCCGGCCTGCGCTCTAACTGCAGGATAGGCCATGGTGTCCGAGACTGTCGACACCTTCAACGCATTCGTTGCGATGCGGAGCGACCGTATTTTTGACATAATAATAATTAACAAAGTAAGTGTATCAACCTATTTATAAAGATTTAATAACAGTAAATTGACTGATTTGATAGCTCAATTGGCTGAATTGGCAAAATAGCTATCTAATTGGTAATGTTCATACGTTGGTACCTATATGCAACCTATACATACCATCCAAGAAGTTCATATCTGTAGACCGTAAGGACTACTTCTGCTTGCAGCGCTCGGCCGCTATAAAACCGGGGCGGTAACAGATGTGGTTATCGTGATGAAGTTCTTCGATAGTATCTATTTATTAATAAAAAGTCAGACCATCCAAGGCATTTGCTTCATCAAAATATTAAGTAGACTTACTCATTCACATGTGGTGAAACTGGAAGCTGAATACTAATATATAACATTGATCAGGCAGTTCTTCCATAGTTCAAGGAGCATCCCATAGAGCCACCCAAACCTATAGCCCAATATGTTTTGTTTGCACGTTCTGCAATAGTCCTGTACCAACCGGGGGTTGTGCTCGGGTGCGCTTGCATAGTGCGTACAAGGATAACCGTCAGTTGGTGCCTCCTCATCATTTGAAATTGTCTAAGGGGCCTCTGGGAGTTGGCTTCGACCCTCGTACGCTTTTCAAAGTTCCGGGACCCCGGTCCCGAGCAAAGTGTCCCTAATCGTGAATATATACGTGACACTCAATCCATTAAAATTGAAAATCCCATCGCTGTTCAATAATCCTATACTATAAAATGAGCATAAATCACGTTCGCGAAAACGGCTCTAACGATTTCGATGATAGTTGCAATGGTCTCATATCTGGGAAAATTAGTTTTCTCCCTATTTTCACCCGAGCAGGTACTAATCTAATAAAAATCGATTAATCTGTCAAAAATGCGACAACTTTTCTCATTGAGAAGTCGTCTGATCCCTTCAAGTCACCCCGCTTGAACTTTGACACTGACTGACAAAAGCAACTCGTCCCCCTGACCGACTTCTACAATTTCCATAACCTTGTTTTATCATGTTCCCCAGCCGCCCGTAATTTTTTACGGTCACAATTTTAAAATGAAAGTATATTTTGGGAAGTAACTCCTGTGAGTTGTTATTTATTTGACACCCGATATACTGCCAAAAGTATCTCGAAAGCCATAAAATGTACGCTTTGTATCTAAAGGTATATGGTTTATGTACAGTCGGGAAAAGAAAAGGTTTATCGGGTTTAAGTAAAGCTTTAGTTACCCTTTAGTGTTCCCTTAGAGTTACGTTTAGTGCATGAGACTTTATTATTTTATCGACTATGTACTGTCAACATTATAAAATTTAAGGCCCTCATGCGCGTTCATGGGTTAGCTAAATAAGTCGGAGTTAACAGCTAACTCAGGGTTAATCCAAGGAGAATTTCAGTAGCAAAAACATCAGTTTTATAGCAAACTTGCTATGCGGGAATGGTACCTACGTTTCATATAATATTAACGAAAATGTGTTTTGCGAATTTGAGACTTATTACTACTAGAAATTTTCCAACTGACAGGTGTCAAGAACGCATTCTCTCAACGGCCGGACTGAATGTATTTAAAAGCTGCTGAACGTTTTCATTCTGCAACTGTACTTACATACGATGATACGAACACCTACCTAGCAAAGGCCGTAAGTTATTATTACCTCTGTGAATTTACAACGAAATTGTAACTTTTATGATACCCTTGTTTGTTTAAAATGCTTAACCGATAAATAATAAGGTCTGAAGTCGTAATTTGCTCAATTTTATGGAGCTATGTAGCCGTTTGTCAGCAGGTAGGAGCTGTAATGAGTTTTCGGGACATGTTTATGACATAGCATAATTTTATGTGGTGTCAATGTTGTTTTTAAACCATCTCTTCGTATGGCATTTCTCCTGTCGTGGGTAATTTTACTGACCTAGATTAGCCCAATTGATAATTACTTTCTGGCCAAAATTATAAAGAAGTTTTTCATACGGGAATTTATCTTAATTTTGACCACTGCAGCGCACTAACAACTTGACTATAGAAATTAATGGAATTTATTTACTTAACCAAAAATATAATTAAGGTATTTTTTTTGGGGATGATCACAGTATAAGTTCTGAGTCTGATTGGTTCTCCATTACATTCCCATGGCACCGTGTCCGGTACCATCCAACACGTAGCAACACAAGGAATGCCATAAATAACACAATAGCAAAGACACACTGCTGCAGCACAGTTCTAACTTTTGAATCGCTTGAAGCAACCAGAGAAAATTTACGACACAATAAACGTGTCGGGGACCAAAACTACTCAGCTAAATAGGGGTGTATAACGCTACTCTGGTCACGTAGCACGCGGGCTCACGCCGCCACGCGCCACGCTGAGCAAATTGTTGTGAATCCTAAGATAGCATCACAAAATTCACAAAAACGGTCGAGTCGACCCGGAGATGTCTGCGTCCGTTTCACACTTTCATTTACACGAGTTATAAATCAGCTCCCCCTCCACTCTTCACCCCTCTCTGCTGATACACGCACACTGCTGTTTAACCCCTCATCCGAAAGCTTCGAAGTTAATTATGCCAAAGCCTTCGAGAGTTAATTAAGTTACAGACTTATCTTGGCTGTTAGCCCATTGTTTGGACTCTGCTTCCAATCTTATATCGGTGCGCTGGCGAATCGCTGCCAAAACTGTTTGTCTCGTTTGTAATTGATTTATGTTGTGAACGACTAATATGAAGTGACTGTTGAGCAGTAAAAATATACTAGTTTCCAGCACATTCGCGAGTCCTCAGACGCCGGCGTCACGATGTCCCGGGGGTACGGAAAACGGAAGTGGCTGGGGATTTAAACTTAATTATGGCGGGCGGCGCGGCGCCGCACTGCCCGCTTTTATTTTTCGCCTGAAAGGGAAAACGGAGAATATGTTGAACTGTCATCTCATCAGTTGGTCACATTAATTAAACACCTAGGAGGGATACACGAAACGTGTCAAAGTTGCGTTTTCGATTGCTTTAGCGCCTTGAAAAAGTGTATGCGCAGTGATACGCTCACCGTCGACACTCGACGACCGAAGTCGAAGTAGACACTAAGTACGAACATAAAGATATTCATCAGAAATAATAATTAGCTTTCAGAAGTCAATAGTTGATTTGGTCACTAAAGTCATATGTCAAAGTGTCTCGTGTGCGTCCTGTTTGTCTGAACCCGTTTTAACATCGTCTCAGAGGAATAATAATTGGTTCGCTTAATTAACGTCACGACGAGAGAGCTGTGTCCGGACCCATCGTGTCCTTTTACATCATTTCGACACGTATTCTGCTTACCACTTCGCCCTTTGATATTTATTATTAAAATTTAATAAGTAGTACTTATTCAATGAGCGGCCGCATACGCAGCGCAAGGTGGACTGCCTATCTGATGAAGATGGTGGGAATCCGCTGGATTAGGGTAGTGCAGGACCCGTCTTTGAGGCGATGTCCAGCAGTGGACGTCTTTCGGCTGGGATGATGATGAAGACATTATCTCAATATTATGATAATGCCTAATTATTATTATTTATTTATTCTACAGACAACTTGATCCAATCGATTTTAGTAAACAATTTAACTTATTAATTAACTTTT
Source organism: Xanthia icteritia (assembly GCA_949128155.2). Lineage (NCBI taxonomy): Eukaryota > Metazoa > Arthropoda > Insecta > Lepidoptera > Noctuidae > Xanthia > Xanthia icteritia. The sequence continues at coordinate 14,796,653 of OX421934.2, read as the reverse complement.
TAATTGCCTAGCGTATTTATCACAAAAAATATCGATTTAAACGTACATGTCGCGCACTCAGACCAAATAAAAAACTAAGACTTACCGCTGCGAACAATACAGTAAAGCATGCCAAAACTACACCTCAGCTTTATGCATACCTACACGCTCACACGCACACGTTTACGAAACCGGCCTCATATCACTGTTGACAGCGCTGTCTTGGTTTTTTATTTGGTCGCGCAGGCGTTATAATCCGAAGTTCTTGATCTAAAACCTTAGTTATTTCAAGCGGACAGAAAGACAATCTTTCCGATACCTATTTCAGTAGAAATGAGTCTAATATTGACCGCCATTTAATACTTTAACAGAACGTATGATACCTAATATAATTCGTTTCCGACTTTAAGAGAAGAGAACCAAATTTTGAGTTACATATTCTCTTTGCTTCAATAATAAAAAAGATACGATTGAGCAAAAGTGCTAACAAAAATATAATTTTTCCCCATAGTCCCATAATCAGCCTATAATGTTCCCGTTGCTGGTACACAGGCCTCCACTCTGTGCGAGGGAGAGGGCTGTAATCCACCACGCGGGCCCAGTGCGGGTTGGTACTGTAGTCGTATTTCTTCGTTTTTAGGGTTCCATAACTCGAAAGGAAAAAAACGGAACCCTTATAGGATCGCTCCGTTGTCCGCCTGTCCGTTTATCTGTCAGTCTGTCAAGACTCTTTTTAACAGGAACGCGCGCAGGTATCAAGTTGAAATTAATTTCAAATACGAAGGTCTACGGTCCCTTGGAGCTCTAAAAAAATCAAGCTTCTAAGTCCACGCGATAAAAAAATACGGCCCTTTATGTGAAATATTTTGACACTCGCAAATGAATCATTTTTGCAGTTTGAGAATTGACCGAGACGTATATCGATGTATGGGAGAACAATTTATGTTAAGTTTGTTTTTGGGATAAATTCATCCTAACGACGGAACTTCATTGTGCGTGGTCCGACACGCACTTGGCCGGTTTTTTTTTAGTAAGGTCTTGCATTTGTACCGCATCGCACGTCATCGGTGGTAAAACTTTGACCTTCAGCTGGCCTAGCGTGGTAAAAAGTTTCAATAGAGTAAGTGATCAGCTTACCTATACTTACTGGTTTTGTGACCACTTACGTGCGTACTGTACAATTAAAGAATTGAGTGTTGGTCTAACATCGCCTATGCGATGACATATCAATGAACAGGCTATCAAGGAAAATTAAGACAAATCACCGCACACAAAAGAGTTCGTATACGTCTTGAACACAAATCCTGTATCGTGCAATCAGAGTTATCCGTGCGTTATCACAGAAACCCTACAACCGTCGGGCAGTAGCCCACCAAACATAACACCCGTTAGGTCGGAGGATCGGGTCGCTCCCGTCTGGCAACGCTACATATACTTACTAACTAACAGAAAAAAAAAATGAATAAAACATATCTAAAAAATAATATCTAATTATCAATAAAATATTATTCTTTCTTACTTTCTTTCTCTATAGCGATGTGTCGCGTACAACCAGGATACCAACCAACTTTCCACCTTGTATCAAACCTCTCTAATAATATCTTCACGCGTGGCATCTACCTATTTCTTACTACTCTTTCTATATCTACAAAGTGGCATTTCCTTTCTTCATTATACATTTCGTCGTAGACATTTCTACCCGTGCTGACTGCTGATGCATCTTACTTCAAACTTCTGTCTTCAGTGGTTTAATCTTGTGCAGAAGTCACGGTTTTATAATAATGACTTATTGTAGAAAATGCAGGCGTAGGTGACTAATAGGTAAATTCACAAATTATAATCAACCAAATTAACTTTTAATCTCGAACATATGCGCAAAACATAGATTATTTTAAAGGATAATGGTAACGGTAGATAATACACCCTATTATCTACCGTATCCGCTAAAATTATTATACGTAGATAATAAAAATCAAGTAAAAGTAAAGATGCTTACTTATTTTGTAATACGTGACATTGTGAAATAGTCTTTAGTCGGAACGATGGAGTGGTGGACGTGTGTGGTTCTTTTGTGCGTGACGGCTGTTCTGGCTGACGACGAATGGCTGGAAGTAACAATTGCGCAAGGGACGGTGCGCGGGCGCAAAGACACAAGCGGGGATCTCTACACCTTCTACAACATTCCCTACGCCACAGGGCCAGTGGGCTTAAACAAATTCAAGGTGCTGATTTAAATATTTGTTTATGTAAAATCTGCTGTGCAAAGGTTGTAGGCTAGTTTGGCGTACACTTTGATATTACAGCAACATATTGTGCCGCCTGCAATTGCCGCAAAGACCCAAACATTTTTCATTTTTTTCTGTGGGCGAAAATTGTTGAGTACCTATAATTTGGTTTACCTAACCGGACGTTGGAAGCACTAGTGTAGAACGACACAACAATGACTCAATAGAAACTATTTTTCTAACTCGTTCACTATAATAAACAAATGTAATCATTACTTTTACATTCCAGGCACCTCTCCCACCGCCAACATGGTCGGAACCATTTGATGCAACCGATGAAAAGATTGTCGTATGTCCTCAGAATGATTATATGAGTGCCTTTATGCCAGAAAATACTGAGGTTAAAGAAGATTGTCTCATAGCCAATGTGTTTGTGCCTGTCACAACTGAGGAAAACCTTTCAGTTCTCGTGTATGTTCACGGAGGCGGTTTTGTAGCGGGCTTTGGTAACGCATTACAAGGAACAGAGTTAATAAAGCAAAAGAAAGATTTCATCATGGTCACGTTTAACTACCGTCTCGGTATTCACGGGTTTCTTTGTCTCGGCACCGAGGACATACCAGGCAATGCTGGCATGAAGGACCAGGTGGCGCTGCTGCGCTGGGTGCAAGAGAACATCGCCAGCTTTGGCGGTAACCCTGATGACGTCACTCTTGCAGGCAACAGTGCAGGATCTTCATCAGTGGATCTACTAATGCTCTCTAAATCAGCCGAAGGATTATTTCACCGAGTCATACCTGAAAGCGGTGGGAACCTTGCCGTATTTGCAATCCAGAGGGATCCTTTTGAGATTGCCAAAACGTACGCCAGAGAGCTAAATGATCTGGTTATCGTAGATAATATAAACGCTTTAGAACAGTTCTATAAGACTGTTTCAATGGACTTTTTGACTAGAGATACGTTTGACAACAGAACTGATTCCACTTTCTTGTTTTCCCCGTGTGTGGAGCGTGATACAGACGGAGCATTTCTGGCAGAATCTCCTCTGAGTATACTAAAGAAAGGCGACTATAAAAAGTTGCCGATGTTGTATGGTTTTGCTAACATGGAAGGACTGTTGCGCATCGAGTTCTTTGAAATTTGGAAAAATAGGATGAATGAAAAATTTTCTGATTTCTTACCGGCTGACCTAAAGTTTGACTCTGATGCAGAACGAGAAGAAGTAGCCAATTCTGTCAAGACATTTTATTTTGGCACCCATCCTGTTAGCAATGACATAATTCTAAATTACGTTCACTTCTTCTCGGATGTCATGTTTACTACTCCTATGCTTCGGGCTGTGAAGCTGTATGCCGAGACTGGGAACAATCAAGTATATCTGTATGAATATTCGTTTGTGGACGAGAACGTTCCCGTGGTGCCTCACACGGACGTGCGAGGAGCTGAACACTGCGCTCAGTCGATGGCTTGGTTGGATAACATTGATGGTACAGATGAGAGTCTCGCGACTCCTGAATATCAGAAGATGAGAACGATAGTGCGTGAAATTTGGCACAACTTCATGAAAACTGGGTAAGCATTCAGATTTCCACGTTTTTTATGAACATTTATAATTAGCAGATTTTAATGTAAGTTGTTAATTAGTTGTGAAGGAAACAAACTGTTGGTAACCGCTCTACCTAACAGTTTAATAAATACACTCATGATCTCCCAAATCGAGCCACCCACCGGTGCAATTGGCCATGTGAGATATAAAGGCCTAAAACATAAAAATAATGATGGGTCAAAGAAAAAATTTAAATGCAGTTTTGAAGCTGACATACTGGCCATTATTTTGATGTCGTCATCGTACCGAATTTGAATTCATGACCATAAAAAGTTATAGACTTCTATACAAAAAGTGCAAGGTGGCTTGATTTAGAAGTCAGAGTGTAATATGTCGTCTAATTTATGTATTTCAGGAAGCCCGTGCCTGAAGGGTCGTCGCTTCCTGAATGGCTGCCAGCAAACGCGAACAGGTCACCACACATGGTGCTGGATGAGACGGTGGAACTACGTGGAGTGCTCTTGGAAGAACGCGCTCTCTTCTGGGATGATATCTACCAGAAACACTACCTGGATGCAGTACCACCACGTGGTGCAAGTAGTACGGCGCCGAAGAATATATTTAATATATTTATATTTATTTGCCTTGTATATTCTGCTATCTTGCTAAAATGATAATAGTAAAATAGAGTTCGTTAATAGTTATTTATTTTGTAGTTACCATAATAAATTTTTGCTTGGAATAAGAGTCTGCAATAAATTTTAAATTATATAATACATTTTTTATTATTTGGCGTGCTTTCTTTGATTTTTTATGTCATAAAATGCTGCTCGTGTAGTCAGTGAAATGTATTGTTTTGTTAAGCAGATTAATTAACACACTACGGTAATTTGCTATAGAATGATAAAGAATGACAATCGTTTTGCATACACAGACAGTCATAGACAGTCAACGTTTTACGGAACCATCTAAATGGTGGGACTATTCATACCTACTTATAACACAGATGTCCGACTTTAACCGTTAGTAGGAAGTATTTGTCTGGCTACCTGAAATTATCTGGTTTGAAAATCATGGATTTTTGTTATATCATCATTAGATATCGATAATTTAATAGGGATGTTGATTGGGGAAAAAAAAAATTTAGTCCGTCAGTTTGATAGTAAAAAAAATAACAGACACGTATTTTTTGCTTTATCAATAAACAATGGTTTAGATAAAACGCATTAAAGTTGGGGAGTGGGGGCTCGCTACGTCACAAGTCAGCGATTTTATGCTGACCGGGGAGTGACGTCAAATTTGACCGATTTTATTTGAAACTTAAACACCTGCAGCAATAATGGCGTCCGCAGACAGTCTCGACGCTACATCGGCACCGGTAGAAATTGTTCCACCGTCACCAAAGTCGTATCGCACCGTCGAGTCGCGCCCGTCTACGCAGGCCTTTATAAAATAAATTGCCTCTATTAATTGGTAAGCCCACGTGCGCACGGACGTAATAAAATCGCGGTGATTTTTTTTCGTGCACTGGATTTTCAACGCTCTGCTTAGCGTTCCCATATAACACCAAGTTAGGTAAAAGTACAAAAATAAGGCTAAGTCGCTTTGCGCACAAACTTTTCTAACATTGCATATCGCTCATATCAGCCAATGTGCGCTTTTATAATTTCGAACGAGACGATATTATCGTATCATACATGGAAATACGTGCATGTTATAAGGACGTATTCCACATTGGGCACCCGCTTAAATGACACCTGAGCAAATGGCATCTGACGTATTCCACATACAGCACCTATCGATATTTTTCGCAGGTGCTATTAGTGAAATAATTGTTATTTAAGATTTTGTTTTTTTATCATTTTAAAATCACAATCAGCTTTTTTAATCACAGGTATTGCAATATCAGCCTTGAGTATCAATAGAATTTAGAAACAAATACTTTTTATGTTTATTTTCGATTATTTGTTTTCTTAGTTAACTTTGTCATCTTAATGTTTTTTTTTTTTATTATGACACACAATCAATAATTGGTACTTCTATTGTAAAATCAGTCTTGAGTTATTTCTTATGTACTATATACATTTAAAAATATAAAATACTAAACATAGACGCGTATAATAACATATATAACATATACGCGTCACAAGTATAATTTTAAGGGTCAGCACATAGCTTAGATGTGGCTAAATATTGTCATGGGTATTTGATTAAAAACGCACTTTTCCATACAGTGACCAAGAGAAATAAAACCACCTTTGTACTCTTATACTATATTGTTTATTAATTGGTTCTTACGTTCAGCATATTTTTGAGATTTCGACTTTTGAATATTTAGCGACATGTAAGTTATGCGCTAACCTTTAACTCTCTCTTTGACTCTATAACTTTTTCTTTTTTGGATTATCTGTATCTATTTATCTGTGTGTTCATAAATAATTAAATAAATAAAGTTAACTAAGAAGAGAAATAATCCTAAATAAACCTAAAAAGTATTTGTTTCTAAATTCAATTGGTACTCGAGGCTGATTTTGCAATACATGTGATTAAGAAAACTGATTGTGATATTAAAATGACTAAAAACAAAGAAGTTATGTTTTATCATGTTATTTAACTCTTCACTGATTTTCATCAACTTTTTGATTTTGAGGTCCTAAAAAAGAAAAAACGTCCCAACACTAGTACGTACTGATCCGTAGGTGCCATTTGTGGAATACAATTTTAAATAACAAATTATTCCACTAATGGCACTTGCGAAAAAAATCGATAGATGCCGTATGTGTGCCAGGTGCCATTTAAGCGGGTGCCCAATGTAGAATACGTCGTTATAAGGTTATCGTCGACGGAAATTTAAAAGCGTCTTCATATAATTCTATATAATTATTTTACTTCCCTGTGTTTACATGATGCCGTGGACTACCACGATAATATCGTCACGTAAGACATTATAAAAGCGCACTATCAGTGCTCATACTCATCGTCGTTGTTCGCGATTTACCTACCTAAGATAAGTTGGATTTGTGCAATAGGTAGGTACCTAATCCTGATAACAGTTCGTATGATTACGAAAATCTTTTTTAGTTTCCAATTGCAATAATCCTAGGATTTCCGCGAAGATTCGATTTTTCCAGTTATCCTGCGACATATACAATGTGTTACAAAAACCCTGTCCGATCCGAAAAGGGCCCATTGGAATAATGGAATAATATTACCAAAAAGTAAAATCAAACTTATTATTGAAACTAAAAAGTTATTGCCATTTAAGATTCACGTTTTTGGTACCAAAATTATCCCAATTCCATTAAAAATTGGTAAATTTTCAACAGGAGTCATAAGTTATGACTTGTAGACACCCGCTCGCTAAACGAGGGCCGCCCGCGCCCCATATAAATAACCCGGTAAAATTCCCCATTGAAAAAAATGAGGTGATTTTTTATCCGTATTCCCGAAAATTACCACATACCTAGACTCTCAGTTGATTCTTAACAACACCCACACGGATTGGACAGGGTTCTTGTTACACACTGTATTGGTGTACTAATCAATAAATTCGCAAATCATAATCAACTATTGATCAAGGCCGAAGCCAGGAATTCACTTCGGGACGGGTTGAACTCAGCGGACCTACTCTCTAAGTTCGTCAAAGAAGATACGGGCCCAATCGAAACTTCGGAATATATCCTACATCCGATTAATGAACTTTTTCGGACGGCCAAAAACACATCGGGAGTACGGACAACTGCTAAATCGTGGTGTCATTCATTCTTAGGTCGGGCCTGTCCGTAGGTGATACGGAGTATGTACCGCCCGAAACTTCGGCCGAAACTACGGGTATCGTAGTATGTGAATAGATTTCCTGGACCAGAGATTATAAGTAACAACTCTATTTTAAAATAAGCATAATTGTATTATAATTTTACATTTAAACAAATTTAATTAAATAGCAACCAACATGGATGATAATCTAAATTAAAGCACGTGATAACGATCTTCTGAATTCTTCTGGATTCTCTCATTTGAGTTTGAACCCCCAAAACCCCCCTGCCTACGGGCTTGCAATTAATCCGCAGCACACACGCAATTCATAGATTATTTTAATGGATACGGTAGATAATACCTACACTCACAATAAAAAATCATGTAAAAATAAAGATGACAATTTTTTTTGTATAACAGTCTATAGTCGCAACGATGGAGTGGTGGACGTCCGTGATGGCTGTTCTGGCTGACGACGAATGGCTGGAAGTGACAATTGCGCAAGGAACGGTGCGCAGGCGCAGACACCAGCGGGGATCTCTACGCATTCTACAACATTCCCTACGCCTTAAGGCCTGTGGGAAAATTCAAGGTGCTTTAATGAATTTAAATAATTGTTTATGTAACATCTGCTGTGCCAAGGTTGTAGGGTAGTCTGCCACATGCAATGACGGTACAACTCCCACGGAAAGCTCAAAAATTTGACATTTTGTCTGGGGGCGAAGATTGTTGACAGCATAAAGATGTTTTGTCTAACCTACCCGGACGTTGGAAGCGCACGACACGACTATAACAATTTGTCTTACTCGTTCAGGATAACAAACAAATGTAATCATTACTTTTAAATTACAGGCACCTCTCCCACCGCCAACATGGTCGGAACCGATGTCTGATGCAACCAATGAAAAGAGTGTCGTATGTCCGCAGAACGATGATATTATTTTAAGTGACTTTATGCCAGACAATGCAGAGGTAAAAGAAGATTGTCTCATAGCTAATGTGTTTGTGCCTGTCACAACTGAGGAAAACCTTACAGTTCTCGTTTATGTTTACGGGGGCGCTTTTTTCGCTGGCTTTGGTAACTTAATTAAAGGGACGGAATTAATATAGCAAAAGAAAGATTTTATCATGATAAAATCTTTCGTGCGTGAACTAAGGCGTGAATACCGTCTCAGTATTCACGGGTTCCTATGTCTTGGCACCGAGGACATACCCGGCAATGCTGGCATGAAGGACCAGGTGGCGCTTCTGCGCTGGGTGCAAGAGAACATCGCCAGCTTTGGCGGTAACCCTTATGACGTCACTCTTGCAGGCAACTGTGCAGGTTCAGCATCAGTGGATCTAATAATGCTCTCTAAGTCAGCCAAAGGAGTATTCAATCGAGTCATACCTGAAAGCGGTGGAAATCTTGCCGCATTTACAATCCAGAGGGATCCTCTAGAGATCGCGAAATCTCATGCCAGATATCTGAACAATCTCGCTATTGTAGAAGATATAAACGCGTTAGAACAGTTCTATAAGACAGTTTCAATGGACTTGTGGACTAGAGATACGTTTGACGACAGGACTGATTCTACTTTCTTGTTTTCCTCGTTTATGGAGCGTGATACAGAGCATTCCTGACAGAATCTCCACTAAAGAAAGGCGACTACAAGAAGTTACCTGTGTTGTATGGTTTTGCTAACATGGTTATTGCGCATTGTGTTCTTTTAAATTTGGAAAAATATAATAAATGAATTTTTTTCTGAATTCTTACCGGCTGACCTAAAGTTTGACTCTGATGCAGAACGAGAAGAAGAAGCCAATTCTGTCAAGACCTTTTATTTTGGCACCCATCCTAAATTACGTTCACTTCTTCTCGGATGTCATGTTTACTACTCCTATGGGCTGTGAAACTGTATGCTGAGACCGGCAACAATCAAGTTTATTTATATGAATATTCCTTTGTGGACACGTTCCCGGGATTTCCACACTGACGTGCGAGGAGCTAATCACTGCGCTCAGTCGATGGGTTGGTTGGATAACTTTAATGGTACAGATGTCAGTCTCGAGATGCTTGAATATCAGAAGATGAGAACGATAGTGCGCGTAATTTGGTATAACTTCATTAAAACAGGGTAAGCATTCAGTTTTCCACATTTAATTAAATTCCCTGCTTAATAATAATCAATCGGGTCGATTTTCTAGGTTAAGCAACGCTTGCCGAGGTCGTCCGTGGATGGGGAACATCCATAGCATACCGAAACCTCTACGTACCTCGGAAAGCACGATAAGCAGCTGATCCCGGCTGTCATTTCGTAAATCTTTGACGGTCTTTACGAGTAGTCAGACGCCCGAAAATCTGACAGCCAGTCTTGCCGGGTATCGTGTTACCCAGTAACTGGGTTGTGGTCGTTGTGGAGGTCAAATAGGCAGTCGCTCCATCTAAAATACTGGTATCCAGCTACATCCTGTTACACTGGAAGCTGATCCCGCGGCATATTGAGAAAAGGCTCAGATTGATTTTGTCCCTGCAATTTATAATTTGTTAGGTTTGATGTATGTTGTTAAATTGAATTAAACAAACTGATGGTGAGCACAAAACCAAGTTGAATAAATAATTATGTCGACTTATTTTGTTTTAACATTTCAGGAAGTCCGTGCCTGAAGGTTGCTACCTGATTTGCCACCAGCACTCGCGGACACGCTACCACACATATGACGGAAACCAGCCCTAAGACTATCTGTTTCATTTTGAAAGTTCAACAACATTCATTGCTTTATTTACGTTGTAGAACAGATATTTTTTTCGAACTTATGCTGCAATGGATTAGCAATCTCTTTCAAAATGATTCAGATTGTGATTGATCTTGTATTACGCAATTAGGATGCAGAACGCCTCACATAAACCCATTGTTTTAATTATAACCAAATGAAAACTGAACGTAGGTAAATAAATAATTTAGTTTTGAGTAGGCAGGTTTTTTTTAATGTGTAACATGTTTCGTCTCGTTTTCCTACAATCTGTGGGAGTGATTTCGTGAAAAGGGACGGAAATGTGTAACAGGAAGGCGGAGAAGCGCGGGCTATTTGATTTGACCAATGACCGCGCGCGTTGTACGAGTTTGGCGTCAAATGGTACCAACCCATTTGCCGAGAGCTCGGTACTGTTAGCCAAGATGTCAGATGTTACACATCAGAATATGCGACTACTGTAAGGCTCCTTCGTTTTTTTCTCTCAACGAACAATAAAACGAGCACCACTCACTACTTTGCACGGTATAAGAAGGTAATTATATTTCTAAGTCATCTCAAATAAAGTTATTACAAGTATCTACTTTATTGGATTACTTTTATTTCTGGAAATTTTGCTTGACAGTCAATATATTATTCATTATAAGTTGCGCTGATTGTTCATCTCTCCCAGAATTAATATAGATTCGTGATTCGTAGTTTCATCGCCGCGCGAATACGCGATCGTCTCCGGAACGCGTGATCACGCCAACAGAGGGCACTTTGAGGGGGCTGGCATGGTCACCTATGCGATGGTTATCAAATAATTGCCAATTTTACACCACATATATTGTGAGTTGTTTTGTAAGAGTCAATTTATTTTATTACCTAGGTACCTACTACATATGTACAGTGGGCTCCAGAGAAACCTCACCCCCTTGAAATTTAGAAAAAAAAATGCATGGGGGTGAGATTTGTATGCAGCCCACTGTACTAGCGGTACTTTATTGTGGCGCAGCTTGGTAGACGCCTATGTCCGGCAGTGGACTCCTTGATTGATGTGTGGCGGCATCTACATTGCCACATGCGAACTACGCATCAAAGATATGACATCACACAAAAATCCTGACGTTACACAAATCCTGCATCGCGCAACTAGAGTTGGGTCTGGCGGGCAGTTGCCCGCCAGACACGACACCCGTCTGGTCGGAGGACCCTCCCTGCTCTATAGAGGATGAGTGATCCTCATACCTGTAAAGAAGTACTAAGGTATAGTACTTATAAAATATATTTTGGTGAGCGCTTAAATTGTAGCTAAGAAGAGTTTAAAAGTTTAACGAGATTTTTATTTGACCATAAGAAATACAATTTGATGCAAACGTGTGCAGAGAAAAATGCTCACGCATATCAACACACTTGCAAAGGAAAAATAAATATTTCATAAACGTAATGAAATTTCGCAGATTTATATAAATGTCGTGGCCAGATCTTAGAATTGATCATTTCATGAAATGGCCAGCTAACATTGGCCATATCGTTTAAACGTCAACGTTTAATGATATGTCTGTCGACGTTTGGCCATATCATTAATGTAGGGTATCCATGGTGCAAGGTGTAGTAAAAATAGCCAAGTGATTGCGACCAACTTCACAGTTCTAACCTAGCCTAGCCTATTTGGTTGGGGTGCCACATAACAAACTAATTTTAAGTGCTATGTTGCATTTCACGCCGCGGCAGCGGCGAGCGAGCGCTACTTCCAAGTTGATCGCTTTCCATAATCTCATATTTGGCAACCCAATAAAAGTCCATTAACTTTTTTTTCGTGGTCACCCTACTTTGTTTGATTTATTGTATGCCGCCGCCATGATGCACAACAAAAACAAAGCGACATCAACGCCTCTACCGGTGGATAATCTAACTATTTTACACATCATGAAGTACCTAGTCGTGCGTTTAACTGTTCATATCGTTGAACGAGTATTCATGATCTGACCACGCCACATCATGACGTGACCAGTGGTCGACGTTTATTTCCTGAAATTATCAATTTGAAGATCTGGCCACTACATATATATATTTTAAATTCATATTCTATAAAGCACGTCTTTAATAAAAGTCATGAGCTATCCGAAATTCAAAAAGTATTTGGCCTAGGTCTTAAGGGGGAGGCGTGAAAATTGATTCGATTTTACAATGTATAATAGATTTTAATATCTGTGACGGGAATATAATAGAATATAATATATTTATTAACTTTAAAACATAGTACATTAAGGTCATAATAATAAAATTATGATCTTACATGTTTCGCCAAGGACATACAAATATTTAAACATGTTAAATGTAAAAGTTATACGATACATTAATTTGTTAAAATTATTATTTTTAACATGTCTAGTAACACTGGTTATTAGGGTTTCGTATTTATGCTACTGACGATTTTCTATAAGCCCACGTTCGCGCAGACGTAAAAATATCGCAGTGGGCTTTTATCGCGTACTGGTATTTCAACTCTCGGTGTTGAGCCGAGCGTTGAGAATCCAACGCGTTGGACGCACTCTCGTCCCAGCGCGTTTAAAAAGCACACTGTTGGATTTTCAACTCTCGGCGCTTAGCAGAGCGTTGAAAATCCAGTGAACGAAAAAAAATATTTTATTTAAAAAAATATATGTATGCTTAAAATCTCAAAAACTAAAGGTTGTTCTTTATTATTTCGGGGACTTTAGGCAATTTGCATAAAAAGTTAAACTAAGACATGTGGAAACACAGGCATGCATGCTTCACTAAGGGAAATATACCAAAATATAGTTCTACAGGAAAAACTAATTAAGTAACGCCAAATATTCGTCCCTATCATTATAATTATATTTCTTCTGTCAATTAATCAAACTTTGAATAGTTTGCATGATATTAGGTATAAACAAGGAATAGGGTCTCGAATGTAATAAATATAATACACATGATGTATATATATGCATTATGTTTGTGTATATCGTCCTATTACTGCAAATACCGATACCTAATGAGCAAAAATCATATTTTGAGAGCATATTATTAAAAATGTTCGGCTTCATTTTTACATGAAAGCATAAATATATTACATAAATACATACACAAGAGTCAAATACACCAAAAGAAGTTAGGAAAAATCTGGCTAAACCGTTTGACAATAAAGGCTTATAACTTCAGAAACTAAGTACAGGACCCGTTTTACTCCTTAAGCTAGGACTCGTCTAAACACAAAGAGTCGATGTTTTTTAAAACCGAAGCAGGCCGGATTCCCAGGAGGATAAAGGCGCCTCTTCACAGCAGCAGCTTCGCAGCAGCAGTAGCTCATGACTGAGCTACGCACGTGTACTTAGCTTCGTTTTTTATTAATATGTAGACGTAATTTTCTCTGGATCGTCCACTGCGACCCACGGTCACCAGGCACGTAACATTTGAATTTGATGATAGCAAACAAATGAACCGTGGCAAACCTCTCCGTGCACACCCTGCGTAGCAGTCTACATTGGTCGGTAAACTTAATCATGAAACCATAGAGTCCATAGACCACATTCTTACAACGAGTCAGATTATATCAACGGTATTTAATGTATAAAGGTATGTCTTGCTCATGCTTTTGCAGACGATGAAAAGATCATTGATTCTGTTGAGAAATGATCCGATCTGAAGTCTCTGCAGCGATGCTAAGTCAACTGGCGATATAGGTACAGTAACACCACGGTTTACGCGACCCCGTTAGGCGTGGTTTCGGTTTAACGCGAATTTCAAATTTCACGCTAAAATGCCTCGTTTTACGCGGATGCATTGATTGGTCCATTATCAGACAGTGATATTGATCGCATTATAAGTGTTGGACAAGGAATACAAAACAGTGTTGTTTACTACGAAAGAATTTTGCAAGAACGCAAACAAAATCCTACTGAAAAAACATTAGATAACTATTTTTCATGCAATTCTAAGGATTAAATAAGTAAAAACTTTAATTATTTTTTATTAATTTTTTATTAATAAAAACACATTAGTTATATTTATTTGGCTTGATATTTGATCGTCATACCCCGTTACACGCGAATTTCGCTTAACGCGATATTGTCCGGAACGCATCCCTCGCGTAAAGCGATATAATAGACGCGGTTTCGTATTAGATCAATTGGCAATGAAAAAAATATTTTGTGAAAATTTTCCTTTTTCTAGCTGACTGTAATTTTTTGACAAAAACTGTGAATGCAGTTGGTAATTACAAAAAAGTTAAAGGCAGTCTTCTAAGAATGTCTTTCTGTAGCTGCAACAGTTATGGTATAGATAGTGCCATCCACGACGACGCGCTCCGCTCCGCCCCGCTCCGTACTAAAGTAAATTATCAAATAAATTCTCCCGCGTGTCAGACTCTTACTGACTAAAACCCACCCGTGTTGTTCCTTCAGTTGCCTGTACGTTGCCAGGGGCCACGGTATCCCTTTCGGACTTTCCCGCAACCCCGGCAGGCATCGGTCCTATCGGACCCCTTCATTTGCTGACATCTCTTTGAAGCGCGCGTGGAACACAACGCGTCGTCGACCCGGGCCTGGTTCTTATCGGACGGCGAGCTACCCATGGCTCACCGTCCGCAAGCCCGCGCCTACGGTGGCCGGGAATCGGCCTGCGATTCCCGACGCCCAGGGCGTCTTCTGCGACGGCTAGGAGCGTGAGGGCGTGAAATTTGCCTCTCCCTCACGCGTTCTGCCTCCTCCTTCGCGAGCATTACTGCTTTGCAGAAGGAGATGACAGCCTCGCATGCCGTCTCGCTCCGTACCGTGGCCTGGACCAGGGCCGGACGCGAGAGATCCCCGCCACCGATCGCCTCCACGGGGACACGACGATGCTCTGCCCAAGCCGGGCAGACCTCCACCGTATGCTCCACCGTGTCCTCCGGGTGATCCACGCAGTGATGACACCTGGGCGTTTCCTCCCGCCTAATACGAAACAGGAACCTCCTGAAACAATCATGTCCGGTGAGGACCTGCGTCAGGCGGAAGGTGAGGATGCCGTGGCACCTCTCTAGCCACTCCTCAAAGAGGGGACGTATCGCCGCAATAGTGGCGTGCCCAGCACTAGGCTGCGACAATCACACTCTCCATGACGACATGAGATCACGCCGGAGCTCTGTCCGCTGTGCCGCAATTTCTCGCGGCAGCGGAGTTGAGCCCCGGCGTTTCGCCTCCTCGCGCCACTCCAAATACTAAAGTACGGCTTACAGTACAGTCATCGCGGAATGGAGCGCGTCTTCGTAGATGGCCCTATCTATACCAGCCCATACTACCTTGTCTGAAAAATCCATCTTGTATGTACCCATAACAAGTGCTGATGAGATGTCTTTTAAGAACGCAACAATACCCGTCGATCAAAAAACAAGCAAGTGTTTGGGCCAATGTGTAGAGCTGGGCTTACATTTGAATGCACCAGTTTGTATTCACCCTTAGAGATAGAAACTATCGTGTTAGATAATATTATTAAAATAATAGGTATGATCTAACACGATAGTTATTATACACTAAATCAAAATTGAATGTATTTAATAACTTGTCTAACATTCCATTGTTATTCTGTGTCCCAGTCTTTATCTGACACAATGAAGTTACGGTCGTGTGTGATTCTTTTGTTCGTGACGGCTGTTTTAGCTGATGAAGAATGGCTAGAAGTACAAACTTTGCAAGGAACGGTGCGCGGGCGCAAGCACCCCAGTGAGGATTTATACGCTTTCTACAACATACCCTACGCCACAGGTCCTACGGGCGTTTTCAAGTTCAAGGTGCTTTAATTAATTATTATTGTTATTTATTCATATTGCACATAATTATGTAATTATAATTATTATCCGGCAGAATTTTTCCACCCCTCATCTGCCATGAAGCCGCACAATCTTAAACTTACACGCAATTAGTTTACCTTCAGTTTAACCATACAATTTTCGAGGTTCATGTTTGGTAGCTATAACTTTACTCTGAGTTTTTTAATAAAGGGGTAAATGTTTTGTAATTTAAGTAGCATTAGTATGATACGATAATAGATTCGTGTTTATCGGTTTTGCCGATTTACCGTCAAATAGGTGTTCTGGTGATATCGTATTAGAAGAAGAAAGAAAGAAAATACGTTTATTTGCGGTAAACATGACGCAAAAAAGAACACAAAATTATAAAATGGAAACAAGTTCAGGGAAAATATGCGTCACATTCACGCAAAACGGCCATCGCTCAGCATGATGCTGCGACCCTATGCAAGACAGTGCCCCAGCGCTGGTTTTCAGCGAAAGCCGGCGATTCAGCGTATTCGTGAAGTCCTCTTTGGAGCGCGATGAATATTCTGTATCTTCAATATAATAATTCTCTTATAACTCGGGCACAGCCACGGTTTACACTTAAATTGAATTAAATCGTAAAAACTACATTTCAATAGTCCAAATTTTAACTTCATTTATGAATCACAAACAAGTTCAAATATTAATTTTGCTCTCCAGGCACCTATGCCGCCGCCAGTATGGTCGGAACCGTTTGATGCCATCGAGATAAACTTCATATGTCCTCAAAACCTAAAAGTTATCAAAGAGTTCTTACCAGAACGATCGAAGATAGTGATGCATGAAGATTGTCTAACTGCTAATATATTTGTACCCAAAACATCTGAGGAAAACCTATCAGTCCTTGTGTATGTTCACGGTGGAGGCTTTTTAATAGGTTACGGTAATAGAAATAAAGGAACCCAGTTAATGAAGAAGAAGGATTTCATCATGGTCACGTTTAACTACCGTCTCGGAGTTCACGGGTTTCTGTGTCTCGGCACTGAGGACATACCAGGCAATGCTGGCATGAAGGACCAAGTGGCGCTGCTGCGCTGGGTGCAAAAGAACATCGCCCGCTTCGGCGGTAACCCTAATGACGTGACTCTGGCAGGTAGCAGTTCGGGTTCTGCATCAGTGGACCTAATAATGCTCTCGAAGTCAGCCGAAGGATTATTCCACCGAGTCATACCAGAAAGTGGTGGAAACCTTGCCGCATATGCAGTTCAGAGGGAGCCTGTGAAGATTGCCAAATATTATGCCATTAAACTGAATTTTACTGAGGTCCACAATATTAAAGCTTTAGAGGATTTCTATAAGACAACACCATTGAGATTGTTGACTTCATTGTCACTATTCGATAGAACAGACGCTACTTTCTTGTTTTCACCCTGTGTAGAGAGAGATACGGGACACGAAGCATTTCTGACAGAATCACCATACAGGATACTTCAGGAAGGCAAATACAAAAAGTTACCGATGTTGTATGGATTTACCAGCATGGAGGGCATGTTGCGTATAAGTCACTTTGACATTTGGAAGCATATGATGTATGAAAAATTTTCTGATTTCTTGCCAGCTGACCTAATATTTCAGTCAGAAAAAGATAGAGGAAACTTAGCCGAGACCGTAAAGTTAATTTATTTTGGCAAGAAGTCGATTGGCGATAACAGCGTTATGGGATATATCGACTTCTTTTCGGATGTTCTAGTTACTTTTCCTATGCTACGAGCTGTGCAATTGCACGTGCAGGCTGGCCACAAGGAAATTTATTTGTACGAATATTCTTTTTTAAGCGAAGACTTGATACCATACAGTAAAATGCAAAGCACTGACCACTGCGCTCAGTCGAAGGCTTGGTTGGATAACGTGGATGGTAAAGAAGAAATTTCTGAGAACAAAAACTATCAGATTATGAGAACGATGGTACGAGAAATATGGCACAACTTTATTAAGACTGGGTAAGCATTAATCTTTCGTATTCCGTAATTACAGAAACAGTTAAAAAGCCATTGTGTCTCGCGTGGATCTATGTTCTTTTACGATTATAAGAAGGGTTAAGGGCGAATTTTAGCAATGAAACTGAACGCGTTCAGCATGTGTAAGCCACGTTCGAGAGCTGTCAGTGTTAAAATTGTTGTGGAATATTGACATGGACACCTCTTGAACGCGGTTTAGAATTGCTGATCGCGTTCAGTTTCATTGGTGACATCCGCAGTTAGTCGTCAGCGTAAACTATTTAGTATCTAGAATCACGGGAGTGTTAATGAGGCACATCAGGTTTTATAGCATAATGTAGTCCGGAATCTTCGTCTTTTTCGTATGGTTAGTGACTAACCTGGTGTCAGAGTTTTAATGCCGCCCATGCATGGGCCTCTGACTTGGCTTCACATGCCGTCGAGAAATATTTTTCAGGCATGCCGGTTTTCTCACGATGTTTTCCTTCACCGTTAATCCGTAATGTAGGAATGAGCGATTGAGAGACGTCACTTTACAAAGCCGAAGTTTTTCTAATACCAGATGTGCCAAATTTTGCGACCTGCCTACATCATTTCTTCTTTTTGAATGTTGGTATACTTAGAAAATATGTCGCTGCGACGCGGTTGAAACATCACATCATCTTTAATGGAAATCCAATTGATTGTTTACGAAACATCGTCTTGTTTTGTGGGATACAGTGCCTTAAGCACTTTGGAGAGCTTTTAAATTCTTCTCCAAACATAAGAACAATAATTATGACCAAGTTGTCATAGTACATGTAGAATATTGTAGTGGCAGAATAACTAATTGGCTTAGTTCGTTTGACTTAATAGACAATTTTTGTACAGGAACCCCGTGCCTCCAGGGTCGCAGCTGCCTGCGTGGCCGCCAGTTGGCGAAGACAGGTCACCACACATGATGCTTGGAATGAATATGACACTAGGTGGATCAGTATTGGAAAGAATCTGTCGCTTTTGGGATACAGTCTACCAGTTATACTACCTCGAAGCCGTTCCACCTAGAGCGCAGATGAACTGAAGCTCATTACGGAATATTCTGTATTAGATCCTTTAAGTCATCGTTATCATAACCCTACAGCAGTTCACTGCTGGGCTTCTATAATCGCACGCCATTCATATACGATGTCAGCAAATCTCTTCCACCTTATACCAGCCACCGCAGCAAACATTTAAGTAATTTTATGCAATCCGATATTAAGTACATTTTAATCTAAATCTAAACTAATATTAAAAAGAGAAAAGATTTGATTTTTTATATGTTTGTTAGTTACGATTTCACTCTAAAACGACTGAACGGATTTGGATGAAATTTGGCACACGGGTAGACCATGACTTGGGTTAGGATAAAGAATACATTTATCCCGACATTTCGACGGGATCGAGACTTATGCGGGTGAAACCGCGGGGCGCAGCTAGTTAGTTATAACAATGAACTTAAATACTGTGATATGGACTCATCCATCAATTAGTTTGCAACTTTCATCGAAATCGTTAGAGCCGTTTTCGCGAACGTGATTACAAATATTGCTCTTTTAATAGTATAAGATAATTATGTATAATTATTTTTAGTTTTTAATCGTAGCTTTTTAGTTTTTATTTTCTCTGTTTGGATAATGACTGCAAATCGACAAACGTCAATAATATTAATATAACTAAGGTAAATGCAGCAATTACCGACGCTGTTAAGGCATTTTTTAAATCAATGGCAATTAGTAAGGGAATTGGTTGCTTTTCTATTTTTTTATGTAAGTAGGTATTGTATGTAAAATATTTATTATTGTATATAATTTTAAAAAGAGAATTAACTCAGAATAACAAATTATTGAAACGAATAAGTCGATTGTAGCTTTTGCCGACCCATAGAAACGGCTATGAAGCTACCGAGTATAAGGAATAAATACAACTTTTAACTATAGATGGGTATATTTAACTAAACCTCTAAACACTTTTTGCGTTTCAAATGATGCGCACTTTTTTTAAATTTTCCTCCGGCCATACGGGTTAAATTAGGTTGGAACAGGAAAAAACCGCGCGCGAGCCGAGCGAGCGTAACATCCAAGTTGTTGCAGTTACTTGGCTATTTAGTATGTTCACAAAAAGAAGCTCAATCATTATATTAGAGTGTTCAATAATATTAGAGGTTCGATTAAATACATGCCATTATTATTTTCTTTTTTGTTTTATTTCCAACTACACAAATTTCAAATGGTTGAATACTTCACAACCGCGATATTTGCGGTCTCATGTAATTTTTCTGAAAATTTATGTGTTGATGCATCGAAAAGTGGTCGCAGTGGCTAATGTAACTAATAAGTCGTTGTTCTTCCGAGACATAAAGTTGACAGATTGTCGGATTGCTGCCTGTCACGTGTCATCTGTCAGTTATATTAATAGGCCCCTGATCAAATACTGAATTCTGTTGCAATTTGTAATATTAGAGTTCTGTCCGTTTCTGTCCTAACTTAAAAAAGACAAACACCAAGTGTGTTTGTCTTTTTTAAGTTGTGTAATCCACTTTTTACTGGAATCCAGTCTTTTTTAGGCCCTTTTGACTGACGCAAATTTCTCTAATTCATATTCAATGATGGTATATCTAATAGGTTGGGGAAAAAGTTTCTTCGCATTTTTTAAGAAAATTCAAAACATTTTTTAACATAGTATGTTTACATTTAACTAAAGTATGTAGGTACCATTTTGTTCGATAACTTTTTGCCATCTTGTAGGTAGGGACATGATCCCATTGCTATAGAAATTTTGGGACTTCTGATCAAAATACCGCGACAAGTGGTTTTGGCAGTCCTCCCGTGATGTTAACCTGACACTGCCTAAAGAATTCTGAAGAGACCGAAACAGGTGGAAATCTGAAGGTGCAAGGTCAGGACTATACGGCGGATGCATTAACACCTCCCAGCCAAACTCTCTTAATTTTTGCTGAGTGGCTAAAGATGTGTGAGGTCTAGCGTTATCATGATGAAAAACCACACCCCTTCTGTTGATTAATTCCGGCCGCTTTCTCTCAACTTCTTGCTTTAATCTCATCAGTTGTTCGCAGTAGAGTTCAGAATCGATGGTCCTGCCTGGTGGTAACAGCTCATAATGAATAATGCCCTTCCAATCCCACCACACACACAGCATCACCTTGTTGCGAGTTAACCCGGGTTTTGCCACAGTCTGTGAAGCCTGACCGGCCTTTGACCACGACCTTTTTCGCACGTTCTTGTCGTACGTGATCCACTTTTCATCACCAGTTATCAGCTTCTTCAAAAATGGTTCGGTTTCATTACGTCGTAATAAAGAATCACAAATGAGTACACGGTTCATTAGGTTTCTTTCAGTGAGCTCGTGAGGT
Source organism: Xanthia icteritia (assembly GCA_949128155.2). Lineage (NCBI taxonomy): Eukaryota > Metazoa > Arthropoda > Insecta > Lepidoptera > Noctuidae > Xanthia > Xanthia icteritia. Next base: position 14,775,268 of record OX421934.2, on the reverse strand, counting down.
ACCCAAATATCGAGCTTTTTTGTGTACCCAGTTTTTTTCAAATGCGCCAAAACTGTTTTGTGGTCAATTCCCAGTTCTTCAGCTACGTCGTAACTACTAATATGCCGATCTTGCTCCACTTTTTCAAAAATGGCATCCATTTTATCCGTAATAGGGCGACCAGAGCGACGTGCATCTTTGACATCAAAATTTCCGGATTGAAAACGCTTAAACCAAATTTGTGCTACTCTCACAGACACTGCACTAGGTCCATAAACATCGCAAATTTTTTTCGCGGCTTCAACGCAAGCCGCGAAAAAAATTTTTACCTTTTTTGTAGTAAAATTTTAAAATGTATCGAATTTCTTCATTAGATTCACTCATCTTGACAGTACGAAAAACAAATAAAAATCACACATTTTCCTAATTTGAATTTGGAATTATGTTCTTTAAAATTTAAACTTTCAATGATACCAAAACCAGCCAGATACACATAGTATAGCCAAAGAGATTTTATTACAAGTTCATACATACTATAATGCGAAAAGACTTTTTCCCCAACCTAATATGTTCTTTTGATTTATTTTGTATTTGCTTTCTAATAAGTTTGTATAATGCCGATAAATTGTTCTATGATAGTTTTGTTTTGTTTTCTTTTAATAGAGTTCTTTCCTTTATTCCAAGAGAAGAAAAGACTTGGTTTGCATAAAGCCTCAAACTAGACACGCTTTTATTACTAGATTTTATGTATTTTTGGGACCTTTTTCTGTATAACAAGTTTAATAAGATACTAAATATATATATTATTAATTACACTGATTGTAGTCTTAAGTTGTCAGAATATTTAGCGAATGTAAATTACACAGATACAGAGAATCTTTTAGAGATTATGTAAATAATATTAATATTGTTACTTTGAACTTATGTATGTATTGAATGTATTACATCTATAATAAATAACTACAGCCCCACTTAGAACACCATTAGAACATCATTTTGAACACATAGTCAAGTGATGGCCTGAAACACAGGTTTTTAAAAACTTAGATCAGGCAGGTCGCTACATATTATCCTAAGTTAACATTTCTTGCAGCTGTAATATTGTTATATTTTAGTTAAACATTAGTTTATTCTGATTAAGTTATCCTATTATTTAAGACTGTATTATTGAAAATACTTGTATTAATATGTCAAATTGGTAAATAAATATTTTTTTTTTTTTTTTTATTTGTCTTGCTAAGTTTTCTTGGATTTACTTACGTGCAAATATTGAGACCCTTGATAGATGCGATCTATAAATCATTTATTAAGTGCAATACAAAAGAAATAGCACAATACAATACAATAATTACAAAAACTATATCACGTTCTGTTTGTATTGGAATAGGGCAATGGGATTGGGTTCGGCAGGATCATTGTTTAAGGCATGCAAATAAAAATCCGATTGTCACACAAACAATAACGAATTAAATTGTAAGTAACTTGAATTATATTGACTTGTTTATAATTTGAAGCGTCGTTTTGAAGGCGGTGATGGTGGAGGATTAGCATCCCGGTAGTGTCTCTGGTTGATGTCATCCCAGAAGCGAGTGCGTTCTTCCAAGAGCACCCCACGTAGTTCCACCTTCTCATTCAGCACCATGTGTGGTGAACTGTCCGCGCCTGCTGCCGGCCACGCAGGCAGCGACGAACCTTCAGGCACGGGCTTCCTGGAATTAACAATTTTTATTTTAGCTATTAGGTAGATACTTGGAACGAAGTCGGAGGCATTTTATTTATACGAAAAAGGTGCAGTAAACTGACACCATAGTAAGAAAGAAGAGTCAGAAGAAGGGATATTAGCCCTTCCAATAGCCACGACGCTAGAGCCCCTTAAGAATTTGACGCAGGTATGCTTCATCTTTAAAATGGCGCGTACCTTGCTGGGAATATAGTCCAGCATCTATGGCAGCGATGTATATTATTCTAAATGAAACCACACATGAATACAGATGGGACACTCCGCATTTTAGGTATGAAGCTACAAGTACGGGGCGGGCTCGACTTGTTAGGCCAATTCAGTGAGTGTAACGTAGTCAGAAGATCTAAGCATTACGCGATAGAAAGAGAGGCAACTTCTAGGTGAATAATTTAACAGCAGGTAATTAGCGCTGTTCGACCTGAATTGCGCTTTATTGTGTCGTTGAAAGAGTTGCTTTTATTTAAATGATTTTGCGGAGTGAGCCATCTGAATTAATCTGTGATGAAACTGAGGTGGTTCTAAATATCGGAATCTCAAAGAATAATGTTTACCCTGTTTTAATAAAGTTGTGCCACATTTCACGTATTATCATCGACATTTTCTGAAATTCGGGTGTTGTGAGACTCCCATCACTATCCAACCAAGCCGCCGACTGAGCGCAATGGTCAGCCCCTCGCACGTCAGTGTGAGGCACCACGGGAACATTCTCGTCCACAAACGAATATTCATACAAATACACTTGATTGTTGCCAGCCTCTGTGTATAACTTCGCAGCACGAAGCATGGGATAATTCACGAATACATCCGAAAAGAAGTCGACGAATGCTAAAATATTTTCATTGCTTACAGGATTATCACCGAAATAAAATGTCCTAACTTCATTGGCTACTTTTTCTCTTTCTTCATCTGATTCAAACTGTAAGTCAGCTGGCAAGAAAGCAGAAAAGTTTCTATTCATCTCATCTTTCCAACTTTCAAAAAATCCAATACGTAACAGTCCTTCCATGTTTGTTAATCCATACAATGCGGGCAACCTTCTGTAGTTACCCTTCTTTAGTATACTCAGAGGAGACTCAGTCAAGAATGCTCCGTCTCCTGTATCACGCTCCACACACGGGGAAAACATGAAAGTAGAATCAGTCCTGTCGTCAAATCGTTCGGAAGTTAACAATTCCATTGAAGCTGTCTTATAGAACTCTTCTAACGCATAAATATCGTCTACGTTGGTAAAATTCAGGTTTCTAGCATGAGTTTTAGCTATCTCTAAAGGATCCCGTTGGACTACAAATGCTCCAAGGCTTCCGGCACTTTCAGGTAAGACTCGGTGGAACAATCCTTCGGCTGACTTCGAGAGCATAATTAAGTTCACTGATGCAGAACCTGCACTCATACCAGCAAGAGTGACGTCATCAGGGTTACCGCCGAAACTGGCGATGTTATTTTGCACCCAGCGCAGCAGCGCCACCTGGTCCTTCATGCCAGCATTGCCTGGTGCGTCCTCGGTGCCAAGACAAAGGAACCCGTGAATGCCGAGACGGTAGTTAAACGTGACCATGATGACATCTTTTTTTTCCTTCACAAACTGTGTTCCTTTATTCGAGTCACCATAGCCTAATACAAAAGCTCCCCCGTGAACATACACGAGGACTGAAAGGTTCGTCTCATTTGTTTCGGGCACAAACACGTTAGCAATTAAACAATCTTCTTTCGCCACTACAGTGTCCGGCATTGACTCAAGAAATAGTTGGTTCTGCGGACAAGCAACACGCTCGCCGATGGCTTCATACGGTTCCGACCATGTTGGCGGTGGGAGAGGTCCCTGGAAAGTGAAATAAAGTTAACGTCTGTTAGTAATTTGTGGAAAATGGGTCGCCTGTTAAACTTTAAAAGTTACTATCTCCAAAGGCGCGATGGACTGTTGGGTCGGGTTGAGTAGGTATATCTAGAAACTTAAGTTTAGTCCTTGAAAATCTGTGGATCCACTGTTCACGAGCGGCGGATGCTTTGATCAGGCATTTGCTGAGCTGAGGAATCGAGGCGGCACGGGCAAAGAGCTCAGAAAAAGGATTGATTTAATTATGTACCTTGAACTTGTCAGCGCCCGTAGGTGCTGTGGCGTAAGGTATGTTGTAGAAGGCGTATAGTCCCCCGCTGGAGTGCTTGCGCCCGCGCATCGGCCCTTGCGCAGTTGTCACTTCCAGCCATTCGTCGTCAGCCAAAACAGCTGTCACGCACAAAAGAACCACACACGTCCACCACTTCATCGTTACAGCGCTGGACTATCTCTCAGTTGAATGATTTTTTATTTATATTGAATCAGTTTTATCTACCGAATCATTTACAGAATCGCTATAATTAGGCACACCTTCTGGTATAATGTTGATTTATTGATAATAAATAGTTGATTAAATCTAACTAAACGTTCTTAACAATGCCGAAATTGTTCAATATTATGCAATGTTGATAAAAATTATAAAAATAAATAAGTATTCGATATATTTACCTAAATCACAGGAAACTAGAATATAGGAAAACTCTTCGATCGAGAATACTATTCTAACTAGACAAAAGATCACGAAGAAAACTCACAACTGTGAGGTCACGATTGATAGTACTCGTAGGTACATTTGTATTCTTAAATCGTATAAATTATAATAAAGCATTTATAAAACTTCAGATTATTATCAACCTTAATACCGAAACATATGGTTGAATTATGAGATTAGCCAATCAGGAAAGTTGGTAGCTTAGTTGAAAGGCAGATTAGAAAGAGTGGCAGGCCAGGGCTTAGTATGGTTCCTCGACGTGGCTTATATGTATTAATTCCGAACGCTTCATGTTAGTCGTTACAACGAAGACAATCATTGTGATCCTTGAGTTTAATTAAACACAGGACGAATGTCATTTTTATTGTGTGTGATAAAATCCTCTTTTTGTACAAGGAAATTAACACTTTCGACTCCACCCATTTTTCGTAGAGCTTATACGCCATGCCACCATACATATTGCAAGTTGACTCCAGGGGGCACCGGCATTAGGGTTGAAATCTTGTTAAAATATACAACTGATTTTATTTTCACAGTTTATAAAACCGAATTCGCTAAGAAAAACCTACATTTAAAATGAGCCCTCCACGAGGGCTCCCGACATCTTATTTGCGACTTGAATAAATCCTCCAGGAGGGTTCCCGGCACTGAACGTGTTAAAGGATCATACAGTTTATTCTTAATTTGCCTTTTTAGAATTTACCTACAGCCCGTTAGACTAGTTTATTTATTGTATGCACATTTTTGCGCAGTCAGTGTTGACAAAAATGATGGACTGATTAATGACATTAATCAAGATCATCGATATGATTTATTGATGTTATCTGCACGTAGATCACATTAATTTATCCAATCTGGTGATGACAAGGTTGTTTTCTGTGTTATTTTTAGCGGGTTCGAAAAATAGACGACCGACGGTTATGTACCTTAGTTAAAACATTATTGCAGGATTTTCTGCGTTTTATGGCATGGTGCGGTGATTTCAGTAGATATTTTTACGTTCATTTCATTTTATTAATTATGTTTATTTCAATTCGTAGTTTTCCCTTGGTTTAGACAAACGTTAATCCAAAAATAAAACTTTCTTTTACAGGCGTCATTTGGATGGTGGCGTAGGTGGTGGTACGGAATCCCGGTAATATCTCTGATAGATGCCATCCCAGAAGCGAGTGCGTTCTTCCAAGAGCACCCCACGTAGTTCCAGCTTCTTATACAGCACCATGTGAGGTGACCTGTCAGCGCCTGCTGCCGGCCACGCAGGGAGCGACGACCCTTCAAGCACGGGCTTCCTGAAATGTTCAATATTAGGCTAATAAGTAAAAAGAAAATATGTGGCTTAATTTATGTGTCTAACAAGCAAGCATTCCAAGCTCAAAGCGCTATGCTTACCCAGTTTTAACAAAGTTTTGCCAAATCTCACGCACTTTCATCCTCACAACTTGATATTCTGGAGTCGAGAGACTCTCATCTTTACCATCCATCCAAGCTAACGACTGAGCACAGTGGGTAGCACCTCGAATATTGGTGTGAGGTACCACAGGAACTTCCTCGTCCACAAATGAATATTCATACAAAAACACTTGATTGTTACCAGCTTCGGCATACAACTTTACAGCCCGAAGCATGGGATAAATAAATATTAAATCTGTGAAGAAGTCGACATATCCCAAAATGTTGTCATTGCTAACAGGATTATCAACGAAATAAAACCTCTTAATCATATTGGCTACTTCTTCTCTTTGTTCATATGATTCAAACTGTAAGTCAGATGGCAGGAAATCAGAAAACTTTTCATTCATGTTATGTTTCCAATTTTCAAAGAAAGAAATACCTAACAGTCCTTCCATATTAGTGAATCCATACAACACAGGTAACCTTTTGTAGTTGCCTTTCTTTAGTATACTCAGTGGAGATTCTGTCAGGAATGCTCCGTCTCCTGTATCACGATCAACACACGGGGAAAACAAGAAAGTCGAATCAGTTCTATCAAAAAATGATTCTGCAGTCAACAATTCCATTGGAGCTGTTTTGTAGAACGCTTCTAATGCGTAAATATCATTTACGTTGGTAAAATTAAGGTTTCTGGCATGATTTTTGGCAATCTCTAGAGGATCCCTCTGAACTGTAAATGCGGCAAGGTTCCCACCGCTTTCAGGTATTACTCTATGGAACAACCCTTCCGCTGCCTTTGAAAGCATTATTAGATCCACTGATGCAGAACCTGCACTGCCACCTGCAAGAGTGACGTCATCAGGGTTACCGCCGAAGGCAGAGATGTTCTCTTGTACCCAGCGCAGCAGCGCCACCTGGTCCTTCATGCCCGCATTACCTGGTACGTCCTCGGTGCCGAGACATAGGAACCCGTGAATGCCGAGACGATAGTTAAACGTGACCATGATGAAATCTTTTTTCTTCATTAACTGTGTTCCATAAATCATTTTACTAAAGCCCATTACGAAAGCTCCTCCGTGAACATACACGAGGACTGGCAGGTTTTTCTCATTTGTGTCTGGCACAAATACATTAGCTTTTAGACAATCTTCTTGAGTCTGTATCAAATCTGGCCATAAGTCAATTAAATATTTGTTTTGCGGACATGCGACGAGTTCGTCGATTGCGTCATACGATTCCGACCATACCGGTGGCGGGAGAGGTGCCTGGGAACAGAAAAAGATATAGATTAGTAATTGATAAAAAGTGGTGTTGTTTTGTGAGGTTCCGTAGTCAACAAGAAACCCCTATAGTTTCGCCATGTCCGTCTGTTCAGACTCTTAGTACTAGGCTGATTTATGGGGAAATACCATAGAAGCTGCAAAATCCATAATCAACACTGTAGCGCCTGAATTAGCAATTATCTTTAATAAATGTATTGAATGTGGTTTAATTCCTGAATTAATGAAGACTACTAAAATAATACCTTTGTTTATATCGGGCAGCACGTTAGACCCCACGAACTTTAGACCAATTTCTGTGCTTCCCTATTTTAGTAAAATATTTGAAAAATTGATGCTAGATTATTAATTTATTTTTATTATTAAATTTTTGTGAATGTGAGAACTATGTGGATATTTTATTAGCTGAATATTCCGTCGCAAATAACACCCTTATATATTTTATATTTATAATTTTGCTTAAAAACATTGTTCTCAAGTAAGTGATTTTGTGTTTTTGAGAATAAATCTTTAGACCTAAAAAAATATATTAAACAGTAAACAATTCGGTTTCACAGGAGGTCGCTCGACTTCAAACGCTGGTTTTGAGATTCTTGCACATATTTTTGAGGCCTGGGAGCAGTCACATGACATCCTAGGTATTTTTTGTGACTTATCTAAAGCTTTCGATTAAGTTTCTCATGATACATTGGTCAGGAAATTGCATCACTATTGTTTTAGAAACACTGCCTTGGATCTTTTTATTTCTTATTTGGATAATAGGATCCAAAGAGTGGACGTTAACGGGAAGTGATCCCCGGGTTCTAATGTATCTATGGGAGTTCCGCAGGGCTCAATTCTTGGCCCTTTTTTATTTCTCGTTTAAATCAATGACCTACCTTGCCTTATAAAGAACAGTCATGAAATAGTGTTATTTGCAGATGACTTATATTTAAGTTTAAGCGACAACAGACTAAAATAATGCAACAGTAAATAATGCTCTCTCTAAAATAGTGCGGTTTAGCGTTAATAATTTACTTTTAAACGAGAAAAAGACTAAATGTATTAGATTTTTGACACCTTACGTTAAGCAGGTGAAAACCAATGTATAAGTAAAAGGGGCATAATTGGATCTTGTGGACACCACTGTGTTCTTAGGTATTACTTTGGATTCGAATCTTCAGTGGGGCCCACATATAACCAAATTGTCGAGGCGACTAAGCTCTGCGGCCTAATCCGTCATTTGACTGATGTAGGAACAGCTCGATTAGTATATTTTAGTCAGAAACCAGTCTCCCACATAGATTATAATTCGCTTATGTACTCTTTGCATTATGTATATTATACCTTGAATATTTCTATGTGAGAGAGAAAATAAACTTTTTTGTATTTCCATAGTGTAATGTCGTACGGCATTTTGCAGCCGACAATAAATTAAATAAATAAATCTCAATATGTATTTGAGAACCTGATTTATGTAAAAAAATAATATTTTTTGATTTAGTTATTGTAACCAGGACTAGGCTCCAAAAAATTAGTAATTCATTTAAGTGCCAAAGTATACGTTTTTACAACAAACTCCCAAGCCATGCTAACGAACAGAGCCTCAATAAGTTTAAATCATTTATTAAACACAAACTGTGTCAAAAAGGTTTCTATAAAGTTAAAGATTACTTAGACGACAAAAAGGCTTCGGACTAACTCCATATTACTCCATACTAATTTATAGTTTATTTTATTTGACTATATAAGTCAATCTATTTTAATTTTGTTTTAATTTTATTTATTATTGACGTAATTCAAAATTCAAAATATTTTTATTTCATATAAACCTACATGGGCACTTATGAAACGTCAGAAGCTAGGTGCACGGTTCCAATTGGTTGTTTCCTATGGAGAAGAGCCGGCAAGAAACTCCACGGTTACTCTTTTAAAAATAATGGGCTTTTACAATATTTACAAATAACAGTGTTATTAGGTATGGGAGGACAGTGTAGGTCTTTCAACAAGTACCAGGTACTTAACAGAATAATGATGGTGAACAAATCTACAGTCCACTAGGCCTACAGCGTTCTCACATTCACAAAATTGAGAAGAATCTATATAAAGATAAATTAATTAATAAAAATAAAAACGTATTTTAAACGAAATGACGTGATTGCTATTACGGCTGTATCAAATCTCAATAATTATCATGTCCACAAAAGCCACTAATAAAGAGTTGAAATAAAATTTTAGGTATATAATGTCAAATAATAGGGTGATTAATAGATGTCAAAGAAGAATGTAAAAATAAAAATAAAAAATGTATACATGGTAATTTGGGAGCAGTTAATAGATTCTTACATAATTTGCCGTTAATCAGGTACCAGGGAAGCCACATGTGCAGAAGGAATTATTGCCAAGCTTCCTTGTCTTCAACATAGTCTTTAATTTTATAATATGCTTTCTTAATAAGGACGCGTTTGATGTGGGTTTTGAACTTCCCATCGCTAAGTTCTGTAACCGACTTAGGCAACTTGTTATAAAAGCGGATACTGTTTATAAGAAATGACTTGCTTGTTTTAGTTAATCTAAATTTGGGTATCACAATTTCATGTCTATTACGTGTATTTATATTATGAAAATCGCTTCTTATTTTGAAAAGTCCTAAGTTTTTGCGAACATACAAAATACTTTCTAAGATATAAAGAGAAGGCAGAGTCAGTATATCAACTTCTTTGAATTTGTTTCTAAGGGACTCGCGAGGACCCATTTTATATATAGCGCGGATAGCCCTCTTTTGTAAAATAATCCCTCCATACCTCTTTTGTAAGTAATCTACTCATTACACTTTTTTTATGAATTGTATTGTAATATATGGTCAGCTAGCGACCTCGAAAATAGATCATATTATTGTTGCCTGAGCAACCGGCAGCAATTTCGTCATGCTCCCTTAGATGTCACTGCTTACGGTAACGTCGGGGGTCGGGTTGCCTCCTTCCCTCAAATATGGCGAGGGGGTAGTGGTTCATCTTTGCGTTATGCTCGTGAATGGGTGCTGCTTGTGGTGACTGGTCGTTTTGCTGACCATAGTTTTTGTTATTCTTATTAGTAATTAACTGTTTATTTATTTTTTACTTCGACGGTCCTAGTTTATCATTTGTGACTTCCGAGTTACAGCTTTAATAGCTATATGTAAATGGGCACGCCCTTTATGTCTGGAGGCTTTCATTCGGGTATTAAGTTTTTTTTACTTTTTAAATTTTATTTTCTCTTTAGTATAGATTTCAATGTTTTTTTTTTTTTATTGGTATATTGGCGTGTGCTAGGTGACAGAATATAAAAAATTATAAGAAAGAAAAGAAAAGAATAGAGAAAATAAAAAATATAAGTTAAATTAAATATTATAAGAATATAATGTGGTTTTTACCAACTTCCCTTAGTAGGCTCCCATTACCCTGTTCTCCCCTAATATTTCGCAAAAGTTTTAAGAAATATAGTATTTTTACCTTACGACCTTTCCAGCGACATCTCACACCATGGGATAGACGAAAAAAAAAACATCTCCTAGTTTATGAGTAGAGGAGGCACCCTTAAATTTTTTTTTCCTTATTTTATTTTACCGTTTTGTCGGCGCCATTCATATGTAAATTTGTATACCCATATCAAATTGCAGCTTTCTAGTACTAACAGTCTCTGAGCTAAGCCAGGGACAGACAGACAGACATACGGACATGGCGAAACTATATATAAGAATGCTTGGAAACATAAGATAAGAATGCTTGGAAACATGCTGGTCCTGCTCCATAGGATAATTTAGAATCAAGACAAAATCAAACTGGTTGCAAATTTAAGTGTATATTTTATTATTATTTCTTATTATATGACATTGTTTTTACATTCTATGACCAATTCCTCGCACACTGACTTATAAATTGTGGAATCTTAGGAGGATCGTCTACTTTTACAATGTTTGTAAATATGTGAGCACCATGTATCTATCACATAATTAGTTTATCTGTTGTTGCTTCATTTTTAATTCTTAATTATTTTTTTTATTTTTTTTTTTTACCTATTGTGGTATAATAATTTTATTCTAGGTGCATCGTCCTCACATATAATTATATAACTAATGTACTCATACAAAATATTGTAAAACATTTTAAAAGAGTAACGGTGGAGTTTCTTGCCCATTCTTCTCCATACGAAAACTACCTTTTGGAAGGGGCAACTAGAATCAATTAATTTTTTTTGTAAATTTTTGACGTTCAAAAGTGCCTTATACGGGCCTACTTGAAATAAATGATTTGACTTTGACTTTGACTTTATAAGGTTTCCTTGTTGATTACGGAACCCGAAAAGTGAATTGATGTTCGCTGGTCAGCACATAACTTGAGATTTGGCTATTTTTTGTTTTAATATGTTCGTAACATTCCGAATCAGCTTCTTTCTGAAAAAACGTTTTTTAAAGTTGCCGGGAAAACAAAAAAAGTCGGGAAAACTGAAAGTGCATTTTCTATAGGAATTTAGTATGAATTATTGGGACAAGATAACGTCTGTCGAGTCAGCTATAGTGTAATCAATAGGTAAGTACCTTGAATTTATTTTCGCCCATAGGCGCTGTGGCGTAGGGTATATTGTAGAAGGCATATAGATCTCCACTGGAGTGTTTGTGCCCGCGCACCGGCCCTTGTGCAGTTATCACTTCCCGCCATTCGCTGTCAGCCAAAACAGCCATCACGCATAAAATAAGCACACGCGACCTCAACTCCATCACTATTTCTTTTATTTGGTACTGTTGAATCGTACATCACGTTTATATTATAGTGTTGAGTGGTGTTATTGTGGAAATGAGCATGGACCAAAAAAATCATAGAAGCGAAACCTCTCCTCCTTTGTCGGACAAATGCCACCAAAATAATTAGGGTCCTATTGTACTGCGGTCCATTAGTACCCGTCCCTCCCACCACATGAATAAAAAACCTTATTTAATCATGTGCTCCCACTGCAAACTGCGCTCGCTTGATAATCAAATGTGTGACGCAAGCGATGATACAATCCTCTCTCTGACTTTGTTGTTGGCGCAGTGGTTGAGCGATTGACTGCTGCACTGCGTGTCGCGGGTTCGATTCCCACACGGAACAAATATTTGTATGACCTGCAAGTAGTTGTTCCGGGTCTGGCTGTTTGTGTATGTGAGTATATATGTTTGTAAACGCACCCACGATACAGGAGAAATTCCTAGTGTGGGGCAACGTTTAAAAAAAAAAAAAAAAAAAAATTATATGACATGTATATATTTAAAAGATACGTTATTTAATATTCTACCTTCTGAGGTGCGCAAAAAGTTGATCTTCTGTAGCCAGATTTTCAGGAACTTCCTTCAGAGCTCTTCTTTGCAGCATATCTCACGCATGCTCAATGGGATTTAGATCTGGCGATTGAGCAGGCCTGTCTAAGGCCCTAAAATTGTGTGTATGTAACCAAGCTGCTACCGTTCTCGCCGTGTGTGCCCGGGCATTGTCGTGCATGAGCAGGAAATCTTGCCCCATTTGTGTTCTGTGGGGCAAGATTACGGGCCCCAGCACCTGTTGAACGTATCGTTCTGCCGTCATATTGCCCCGCACCCAAACGAGATCCGTCCGTCCTCCAAGACGAATTCCTGCCCAAACCATAATTGTTCCTCCTTGGTATGGGTGAACTTCCTGAGGGTTCTGAAGACGGATCCATCGTCCAGAAACTCGCCAAACACGCGTCCTTCGTGAATCTGGATGGAAGCCGAACCTGGATTCATCCGTGAACAGCACATTGGACCATTGCTCACGGCCCCAGTCCACGTGGTTCCGAACCCATTCTAATCGTCGTCCACGATTGCCTCTCCGTAAAGGTGGGACCCGGAGTGGTCTACGAGAGCGTAGATTGCTTTCATGCAGTCGCCTTCTTACAGTTTGGTCACTCACAAGCACTTGGTGTTCCACTCGCAGCCTTTGGACCAATTGAGTCGCCGTTGCATTTGGTTGAGCTCGCGCAGTAATTTGCAAAAATCGATCTTGTCTGGGGGTAGTGATGCGACTTGGCCCCCGGTGCCTCTCCGCTACTTCACCTGTGGCACGATAGCGTGTCCACAATCTTGAAATTACATTTTGGTGGGTCCCTATGGCCTCAGCAACATTACGCTGAACAGACCCAGCTTCCAGCATTCCCACAGCTCGTAACATCTCCGCCCTCGTCAAATGTTGGCGTTGCATGGCTACAATACCTCAATTTTAACTTTATCTTTCGTTTAAAAATGAAAAAAAACTGTAACTAAACGTAATTCGTATTGTTTTCAAAATTTCGCACAAATGAAAATTCCCTCTCCTACACATCAAGACATTTTTATGCCACCGAAACAAAAGAATTTTCAAAAATTTGAATTTGGAATTGTCTGAGATAAATTACAAACAAATCGGTGTATGAAAGATTACAATGCGGCCAGTACTTTTCGAGTTATTTAATTGAGTATGAAATATCCCTAGACCGTGTTGATGTGTGTATATCGTATATTTTATTGGATAACAAATAAACCATCGATAAACATCAGCAGAAGTTAATTCTTGTACCGGATTATTCCACCTTGTTCACTTTTCTGTTAGTTACTGTTTAAGTTACTGCTTACATACATACGGTGAAAAGTATGGTCAGTCCGCCATAGCTTCATAGGTCATATAGCTGTAGGTATGCTACTGTATAGTGTTTTTCAACCTTTTCTATGACACGACCCCTTAGTATGAAAAAAAAATTCGCGGCCCCTATCCTCCACTGTTTATAATCTGTATTTTATTATAATACAAATATCAAATACGGACATTTTTTTTTTTTTTTTTATAATTACGTATCGGCTAATTACATAATCTTCTTCATCTATTCGTGTGGTTAGTAATTAAGCTGGTGTAAAAGTTTTAAAGCCGCCCATGGGCCTCTGACTTAGATTTCATAAAAGTCAAAGTCAAATCATTTATTTCAAATAGGCCCGTATAAGGCACTTTTGAACGTCAAAAATTTACAAAAAAAAAAAAAAGATTCTATTTGCCCCTTCCAAAAGGTACATTTCGCATGGAGAAGAATGGGCAAGAAACTCCACCGTTAAAATGTTTTACAATATTTTGTATAAGTACATTAGTTATATAATTATATGTGAGGACGATGCACCTAGAATAAAATTATTATACCACAATAGGTTAAAAGAATTAAGAATTAAAAATGAAGCAGCATAATTAACAGTCATATTACATAGCCAAACGAATCCACGGAAAAGCGATACGATGGATTTGTGGGGATAGCGTATCCCACTCGCCTCCTAATTAAATCCTAAGTATATTTTAAATAAATTTTATGTCGTACATTTATTTTGATGGATTTATGAGGCTCATGGCTACGAGGGTTTTCCCAGTAGAGTAATTACGTTTTTAAATGCAGCTATAGATGAAGCAAGTTTGGAAACCAACCTTAAAGAAAATCTGGAATTACCTATCTAAACAAAAAAAAAGTTTAAATAAACATTATTTTTCTTTTACTGAAGCCTCGCGACCCCCTTATAGAGAATACGTGACCCCACAGGAGGTCGGGACCCACACGTTGAAAAACACTGAATGTGCCAGATATACCGAAAAGTCATTCGCAGTAGGGTACTGCTATCGGTGGGATATCAACTGCAATCAGAGAAGCAGTTACTGTTTCGTTGAAATCTCGTGAGGCTCACAGTAAGTACACTATATCCACTTAATTGATTGCAATTTTTGTTGTGAACAGACGTGTCGAACATTTATTAAAATAACTAAATAATTATTTGCCGAATCGTGACCTGGTTTTACCAAATAGCCGGTACTAAAGCAAACTGTGTCATACGTAAGCATAACATGTGTAAATCGTTTCTGTAAAAATGTGTTTATGTGATTAACAAGTAAATAACTTGTATCACAATGGCAACCAGTCCCTTTAGCAGGGGTGGCAGATGTGCTCGGAGCCCACCTCCTACACCTGTGCCTGCACCAGCACCTGCACCTGCACCTGTACCCGAGCCCGCACCTCACCCTCAACCACCCAGCCAAAGAGAAGATGTCATGATGGAAGTGATACCTACGCCGGAAATCCAGAACTGGATGTCGTCCATTGAGCAGTGCCTAAGTGAAGTGTGCTCTATTGTAACAGAGGGCAAATTAAACATGGAGCAAAAACTGCGTATAAGTGCCCTATGCCGAAAAGTTAGTCACGGCACATCGCAGATGGCCGTTCAGTATCAGTCCCTTAAGATGAGAGCCGTCCGGGCCCACTCCACCGTCCAAACACTCGAAGACCAAATTGATTTGTCGCAGCAACTGCAAGACCTTAAGCTGTCAATCGGAGCTTCAATGAAACCAGTAACGGGAACTTCTTTTGCTGAGATGGTTAAAAAAGGTACCAACAATTTTATACAGCCGATAAATTTAAGCTCAGTGGCCATATACCCTAACGACAAACTGAAGTCGAGTGAGGAGACAAAAACACTTGTCCAAAGAATTATATGCCCCGAGCAAATGAAACTTCAGGTAAGAGGACTACGTAAAACGAAAAATGGCGGTGTCATTATCAGCACTGAAACAAAGGAAGATATTGAGAAGGTGAAAAAATCGATGCAGTTATCAAATTCAGGCCTAACAGTAGACGAACCCCCAAAAAGGAAGCCTAGAATAGTAGTTATCGGAGTGCCCTCATCCATGCAAGAGAAGGAAGTTTTTACTTGTTTATTCCACCAGAATCTTGCAGAGACCCTTCAGGATTGCAGCCTCGAGACCTTTTTATCCTCCATTAAGTTAAGCCATAAGTCAGGTAAGAAGGACGCTGAAACCTGTAATTATATAATAGAAGTATCTGCAGACATACGTAAAGCCCTGATATCAAAAGCCAGAGTATTTGTAAATTGGTCGTCATGCCCTGTGAGAGACTTTACCCTAGTCACACGCTGTTATAAGTGCCAGCAGTACGGACATGCGGCCAAGTCATGTCGTGAAACCACCATTACCTGTGGCCACTGTGGTGATCTGGGTCACTCCATTAAAGAATGCACAAAGAAGGCCGAGGAACCAAAATGTGCTACTTGCTTGCACTTCAAAAAACCGAGCAATCACAAGACAAATGCTTCTGACTGCCCTGCGAAAATAATGGCTGAAAAAAGGTACATCAATTCTGTTGATTATGGAGGCGCCTAAGAGCGCCGTTAATTACGTATTTTTTCAGCCCTTGTTATTGTTTTTTTATAATTATGATTAATAATTTAATTAATGACATCGATAATTTCTCTGTATCTGAATCCCACATTTGTGACGTTGAACACTGTAAACAATATCTCTCCTCCCACACTAGTCCACTAACCATACTAAACCAAAATATTCGCAGTATTTTCAAAAATTTCGACAATTTTAGCATTTTTCTACAACGTCTAGACATAAACTGTGACGTTATTGTATTAACCGAATGTTGGCTTTCCAAACAATATAACATACCACTAATACCGGGATATAATATGTATAAAAGTAACATAAACTACAATCAGAACGATGGGGTGATAGTTTATGCAAAAAATCATCTCAATGTGTCTGTCGAGGAACCAAATATGCACGACTGTAACAGATTGTTAATTACAATTGGGTCAGAATTAGCGATACTTGCCTTATATCGACCCCCCTCTTTTAGAAATATAAACAATTTCACTGACTCCCTAAACAACACCTTGCAGAACCTGTCGTCTTTCAAAAATACTGTTTTGATTGGAGATATTAATATCAATATTCTTCCAGAAAGCGCTGACGCATTCGCTGAGGAATACCTTAACGTATGCGCCTTCCATGGTTTGCTTCCTGCTCACACGTTTCCTACACATCAAAGTGGCTCCTGTTTGGACCATATTATGCTCAAGTCAAACTTCCCTGCACTTACCCTTGTAATTAATTCTACAATAACCGATCACAATGCTACCCTACTCATTTTAAATTGTAGAATACCTAAAGTAGTCAATCGCACAATTTCTAGGTTAATTGTAAGTAAACTTGAAGATGACTTACGCAATATCGACTTTGACCCAGTCTACGATTCCGCTGATCCGCAGTTTTGTATGTTGTACCTAATCAAAAATATACAACATGCAATTCAGAAAAACACGGTCATATCTCGGCGAAATAACAAAAACTACAACATAAAACCATGGATCACGCCAGGACTCATTCGCTGTATGAAAAATAGAGATAAACTGCATATAAAAGCTAAATCTAATCCAGATAATTTAATTTTGCAACTGTCGTATAAACGATATCGTAACTTCTGTAATAATCTTCTAAAAAAAGTAAAAAGCAACTACGATAAAATTGCACTAGAAAAAGCTGGTACAAATAGTAAAAAAATATGGAATTTTATTAAAAATGTAACCTATACCTCTAAAGAAAATCAGTCATCTTCAGGTTTATTACAAGCACACTCATCAAAGTTAGCATCTGCCAACAGTGCGAATAGTTTCTTTGTCAATGTTGGTAAATGTCTGGCTGAAAATGTTCAGGGCCAATCACAATATCTACTAACAAGCACACCATTTACATGTAACACTATTCCATCATCCTTTGTGTTGCACGACACTGACGAGACTGAGGTGGAAACGATAATTATGAGTTTGAAGGACGACTGTGCAGTTGGCTGGGATAACATATCAAATAAAATTATTAAACAGTTCAGGCACATTTTGGGACCGCCACTAACTTATATTTTCCAAAACAACAAAAACAAACAACAAACAGGTATTTTTCCTGAGTGCCTAAAAAAAGCTGTTGTTGTCCCCGTTTACAAATCAGGCAGTAAAGATCAAGTGACAAATTATAGACCTATTTCCTTACTGCCTACTATTTCTAAAATATTAGAAAAAATTATGAATAAAAGGCTCTACAAATACTTGGAGGATAAATCAATTTTATCTAAACGGCAGTTTGGATTTAGGCCTAAAATGTCAACAGACGATGCCGTGCACCATCTGACTGACTATCTAGCACAAGAACTTGATAATGGTAACCACACAGTAGGAATCTTCCTGGACCTCGCCAAAGCTTTTGATACGGTTTCTGTTCAGATTCTGTTGCGCAAGCTTGAAGCCATAGGTATCAGAGGCGCCCAGCTGAAACTATTTAAGAGCTATTTAGAAGACCGCACCCAATGTGTACGGATTGATAATGTTCTCAGCGATTGTAAAAAAAACACGTCCTTCGGAGTTCCCCAAGGAAGTATTTTAGGGCCTACACTATTTTTAATATACATAAACGATCTCTGTAACCTAAATCTAGATCACGGCCAAATTGTTTCTTATGCTGACGACACTGCCCTTCTATTTTCGGCAGACTCGGAAAAAAATGTCTACGAGTTTGCGCAACATGGCTTCGATATTGTTAATAAATGGCTTCAACATAATTTACTAACACTAAATGCAGACAAGACAAATTATATTAAGTTTTCAATGCGCAAGCAAACGTCAACAAGCACTGTCTCGACATTATATGCTCATCATTGCACAATTCCTACGGATAACCAATGTGTTTGTCCCAAAATTAATATGGCACATACAACAAAATACCTTGGTGTTATAATAGATGAAACACTTTCGTTTAAACAACATATTCAAGCTTTAAATAATAGAATTCGCAAATTAATATTTGTTTTTAAAAAAATAAGATATATTGCTGACCCAAAACTAGTTAGACAAGTTTACTTTGCACTGTGTCAATCAATATTAACTTATTGTATTACCACATGGGGTGGAGTGGGTAAAACAATGTTACTAACCATCGAGAGAGCACAAAGGGCGATTCTCAAAGTCTCTACTTTCCGCCCTTTTCTTTTTCCTACTAACCTCCTGTACAAATCTTGTGAAGTATTAACAGTTCGTCAGCTATTTATAATGGGTATTGTATTAAAACAACACACAGCGCTACCATACAGCACTGAATATACTAATAAAAGACGTAGAGATATGGTTTGTCCACAAAATACAACAAAACATGCTTTTGTATCCAAATTTTATCTATACCTCGGTCCTCTTCTCTATAATAGACTAAACTCGAAAGCAAACATTTATTCCCTGAACTACACAAATTGTAAGAGAATTCTCAAGGATGCTCTCCAAAGTATGTCTTACGAAGATACAGAGAATTTACTAACTGTGCTACAGTGAATATATATGTACAAATTTCACCTACGTTAGGTATTTATCAATTTTAGAAACTAAGAGTTAAGCTACTCAACATATAATTAGTGATCTTGTCAACCTTTTGATTATTTATTTATTTTATAAGTATATTTAAGCTCTTCCCGCCTGAAACACAGGATTACCTAGTTCAGGCACGTAAGTCTTAGGAATATAATTTACATTTAAGCAAAACTGTAAAAAATGATGCCTTGTAATTTTTTGAATAAATATTATTATTATTATTATAATTTACTAAATTTCACATTTGTTTTAAAATGCCTAGCGCCTAAACTAAATATATGCGCATTGCGCAGTGACACGATTGCCATCGAAATCGAACTTGTCAGAATCAGCGTATACGCCGCATTGCTCATACGAAAATCTGCATAAGGACTTATTATTGAATATCATTTTGCACTTGGTGGTTGATTACGTAGTTACTGCCGTGGGTCAAGTTCTTCGGGCACCTTTAACACGAGCATCTTGATTGTCTGGAGGAAATATAAATTTATACAAATACGTGAAGCAAAAACTTTGTAAGTATCCCTTTTTACGAAAATTACACGGACGGAGGAATATGCAATTTGGCTCAGTTAAAGTTTATATGGAAAAAGAGTGCAGAAAACTTATATTGTTATACCTATAATATGCATTAGAAATAAATTAAATTAATAAATGGACTGCCTCGTTGGTCAAGAGCTACTGCTGAGCATAAGGTCCTGGGTTCGATTCACGGGTTGGGCAAAGTGTTATTGGGTTTTTCTATCTGAAATTTCTCAGTAGCAGCCCGGAGTCTGGATTTGTGCCCGGTTGGTGGCAAAGGCTTGCCCCCTATTACATGGTACTTAAACATTAGTGGCGAAATTTTGGTGTACCTGCTACAGTTACACCTCTACTCTGCCCAACCCTTCGGGGAAACAAGGCGTGATGTTATGTTTATGAAAATTAATAAAAAAACATTACACGCTACCATGCGTTTGAAACACAGACTCTTTTATTTATAGTTAAAAATTACCTTAGAATAATGACATGGCAGCATGGAAATACCTACATGGAATTATTATGAATACTACTACTAATAAATACCTATCATACTTATAAATTTGATGAATTATGATCGAATTTCGACTATTGGGCGAGCACTAATCAATATTTACACACTGGAATTTTTCTTATTTCATTCATATTTAGTTACTGACTTGATGTCCGTACGTATTTTTCGGGTTACCACTGAAAATCAGCGCTGTGCTGTTGGTCCCTCATAGCACAGAATTATGCTCAGTGGAAGCCTTCTTGTCACAGTCATGACGTGCAGCTGCCGAATATTTTTGTTATTTGTATGCACGTGTCCCTGTGACAAATAAACCTATTTTTCTTTCTTCTTTCTTTCTTTCTTTCACTAAAGTTCGTTTTTTAATCCCAGACACTAATTCGACAGGTGCAAATGTTAAACTACAAATTTGAAAAAACAAACAAAAATATTGACTACTGCGCAGTCATTTGTAGCCTACTTCAGAGCGGCAAAGTTATTTGACGCGAACTGTACCTACTATATTATTGATATTATAGAGTTGTTTGTATGTGTATTTATGTTATCCAATGAACAACAATTTTAATGCTAATGAGCATGACACAATATAATTTGGCCTATGTCATCTTTGTCATCTGATTTGGTATACCTATCTGTAGGCTTATCCAATACTGATTACCTACTTACTAGGTAATATTTTCTCTGTACTGAAAAAAACGAGGCTTGCGCCATAATAATAATTATTTACTTCTTTGTTTTTTATTTGGCTAATCACTTTGACATCGTGCTGTGCAGCTAAAGATGTTTTCGAAAAAAGCATCTCACCAGTCGCTTCGTAAAGAATATGAACTACTACGTTACAGTCAAGACGTATGCTGCTTGAGACAATGACTTTATTCAATGAATGCCGAAACAAGTTTGATTGCCCTAACTTGGTGAACAGTTTGTGTTACCAGGTTCCTCTTCCTCGAACAGTGCATGGTCGTGACGTTTCGCTACCAGCTTCTATAAATCCAATGCTGGTGTGCGATCACCGCTACACCGCTTAGTCGACACATTCAATAAACGATTTAGTGATATTGACATAATATTTCTTAACCGAAATACTTTCAAAAGTAATATAGCTATAAAATTCTGAGGGCTGATCCCTCAGAATTTTATATCAGCAGTAGATCTTATGCTTAAGCAAATTTTTATAATTTTTATAAGATCCGAAGTAGAAAATACATATACAAGAGTTATGTTTTGTTATTTTTAGTTTCTTCATATAATTAATTTTGCCCTGAACACAGTTATGTTTGCCATCAGTTAAAGTATATTTGTTAAGTTTATTGCTAAGTTATTTCTGTTTATTTAGAATTTACTACTATATGTTTCTCTTTACAAAAAAAAAACATATTTTTTTCCGTGGTTAACTAAGCTTATTTTGTCGTTATTTCAGAGTTGCAACAACTATAACAAATAAAATTATGGGTCGGTTTTTTGTGGAAAATAATACCAAGAAACTTGATAAAACAATGTTTTTTTTTTATATTTTAACAAACTAAACTATATTTTATGTACTTATTTTTATTTTTATTGGTCAACAATTGTCATACTCAAAATAATCAAAAGAATAATAGATATACATCCAAACTATCAAAAGAGGTTAGAAGATCTATGAGGATTTAATCTTGACAGTGTTAAATTTAAAAAAATATTACAAAATTTACAATAAAATAAAATTGATTCTTATTGTCCCTTCCAAAACGTAGTTTCGCATGGAGAAGAATGGGCAGGGAACTCCTTATCAATAGTTGCCTATTCTTTTCAAATTTGTGTTAAAGTAAAATGAAACATGCAGATGTACTTAGATACATATTTTTGGGTGAGGTTAGTCCTATTATTGTTATCACATGGAACTTTTAATTATGTTTATACAGTAGTTTAAAATATTGCATACAATACGATTTGGTTCGTTAACATTTTTGTGTCAACAAGAGTTGCAATTTTACATAAAAAATCATATCCATAATAACCTGTACACTATACACTTACTATACACTGTACATATACATGTATAATTTAAGGCCAACCGGTTAAGTTCGGGTGAGTCAGTGCCTATAGATAATGTAGATCAATTTTGTAAATATTACGAAAATAACGAATTTTTACCTAAAGTTTTATAACTTCTTGAACATTCAAAGTCCTTTCTTTATGGTAGGTATATTTTATGTTAATTACCTTGGTACATCGCAAACTGCTTCTATTCACCATGCAAAAACGTCAGTCAGCCATAATATTTATTTACAAAATCAGACAAAAACAGAGGTAGGTAGGTAGTAATATTTTATAAAGAAAAAAATACACTTATCTATCGCTGTTTATTTTTTTCACATAAAAATAATAATTGGTACCAAACACGCAAACACTCTTATATAAAATGACTTTGAAGGTTGCAAAGAATTTATTAAGTTTCATCTTCTCTCATAATATCGGCACGAATTATACGAAAATACCTACCTAGCGCAAACCATGGTGCCAGACAGCAAAATGATAGCGAGGTTACCTGACAGTCAGCCCCTCATGTGCCCGGGACACATTCAACGTACTTATCCTGTGAACCCTGCGGAATAACTACTCAAATTACTATTCGAATAGTAATTTTGAGTTTTATAATCATCTTATTGTCATATTCCGACACGACCGGAAAGAGATCAGGCGTAGGACCAACGGCTTAACGTGCTTTCCGAGGCATCACACCGCCAACTTCCAAACTCCGGGCTGTTACTAAGAAATTCCTAATGGAAAAACCCAATAACACTTTGCTACACCCGGGAATCGAACCCAGGACCCCACGCTCAGCAGTCGCGCTTGCAACCACGAGACCAACGGGGCAGTTCGCGGTTTATTGTTCTCCGGTCGCGTCGGATTGCCGTCCCATCGGACTATGAGAGTGAGGGAAGAGAGAGTGCACCTTGTTTGCGCACACACTTGTGCACTATAATATCTCCCGCGCCGAAGGCTAGTCTCCGTTGAGATTGACCGCCGTGGCCGAAATACGGTCTGGAGGACTATACTGTCATATTGGTGATGTATTTATTCATTAGGGAACTTAATCTTTTTCGTTTCATTTTGACAGATCAACAACATTCATTGCGTTATTTACGTTGTTGAGCAGACACACAAAAAAAAAAAAAATATCCTTTAAAATGATTCAGATTGTGATTGTACGTGTTTTACGCAATTACGGTGCAGAAGTCATATCGCAATCAGTTTAATTCGGTAATAACGTCATTTGTAAAAATGTATTAACAATAAAGTATGATGCAATTTAATATCTAATCGTTTGATAGCAATTTTAACCAAATAAGTACATTGATTTTTATTTTTAAACTTTTAATTCCAATCTGAAATCTGTCTCATAATTCCAATTGACGCAAGCCTTTTTTGCCAACGTAAAGTGACGACGCTTATTCAGTTAGGTTGCATAGAAACACGATCGTAACTAATCATCCATTTCGTCTACCGAGTGCTTAAACGATCAGTGTAAATTGACAAACTAGTTTAGGAAGTATAAGCACGTCCCAAGGTCGTCTGATGAGCCTCAATGCATAGAATGACCCGTACATGAACTCTGTTATTAATAGTAGGTAAGTACAGGAAACCACACTTTAGCATAGATTACTGAATAGTTTATTATTCGACGATTACGTCAAATTTGTTTAATTTTGACAGTTCAACAACATTCATTGCGTTATTTACGTTGTTAAGCAATGGATTAGCAATTCGTTTCAAAACGATTCAAATTCCGATATGGATTATTCCGGTACTGGATTATTTTGGACACGATTATTATTATTAGGTACTCGCATTTAAAAGCAATTCAATAATATGAAGTTTTCCATTTGCTTTGATTTTTGGTGGCTCTGATATCACCAATACAAGATATACAATCGGTGTTAAAAATATCTAAAGGGATATTGTACTTTGTTTTTTTTGTAATGGCATCTCGCAGGTCAACCTAGGAGGTTATCGGCTGCTCAACCAGACTTTCCTGTGGCTGCCTCAATAAATTCCTTAATTTATTTAGGCAGCCCTCCAGCCAGGGCATAAAACTTATAAACTAAGCGACTAAACGCTAAGGGCACCTCCTGTGAGGTACGGACCTCGACTTAGGGCATCGCTGGGGGAGGACAGCAAGGGACAGGATCGGATTAAGTATTTTGATTACAGTCAACTTCGAAACCTATATACAACTTGTATCAGAAATATGTAATAAAAATAAAAAAAACCGGACAAGTGCGTGTCGGATTACACACAATGAAGGGTTTTGTAGTTGGATGAATGTATCCCAAAAACAAACTTAACATTGTAGTTGAAAAACATGTTCCCCCATACATTCCAACTGCAAATGTAAGTTTGTGCCCACAATATTGAGAGATTTGAAATGTTATTTTGAGACAATAGACTTCTAGGTTTTCCTGTAATGTATGAGTAGTAGACCAGTCACTGTAATTTTTTTTTTAATTTTTGTATCGGTAGTCTCACGTCCGTGTTTGGGTCACAGAAATCCCCGGAACAGAAACCTAAAAATATCAGCTGTCGCTACTGAAAGACAAATCACCAGGCAAGAAGTCTAAATACTTATCATTCATTTCGATGCTCCAAATATCAAAGTATGGTATCCGTAAAAAAAGGGTGCCAATGTTATATGGAGGGAATATTAGCAAAACCATATACCGTTTCAAATCCACCCTTCTTGAAGATATTTATTTGAGAATTGTCTAGAAATACTACCTGACCTGTCTTCAGCCGTGTCACTCTCAACACACGCCATAAACTCAAAAGTGGAATCCTTTCGAGGCTTTGTCGCATTCTGTGATAAAGTTTTGTATGACGCAGTCTTATAAAACTTTTCCAAAGCGTTTTGATGAACAGAAAAGGGCCTAGAATCGTGCCCTATGTTATCCCCAATTTTAATCAATGAGTAATGATCCGAAACATATCATTACTGATGCTGACCTTCAACACAAACTACTCAATTCTCATAATAATATAGAGCCATCCTGAAATTGCACCACTTATACCAATTTCATAAATTGATCGTACACAGAACAATTTAATCAACTCTACGAATGCCAAATTATGAACTTTGTTATAGTCTATGTTACTCAGTGATAATATAGCATTCTACTGGTGACTGGTGAAAGAATTTTTATGATCGGTCCAGTAGTTAAATAAAATACAAAACATTTTATCTTTTTAATATTATATATATATTATAATAATTGTAGATGTAAACAAACCACCTACGAGGAAATCATACCGGCGTATGCACCGGTGTGAAGTGTTCCACTCTAGTATGGTCAAAAAGAAGAGAAGACTTATCTGGAGAGGTGAATGGTGATAGGTAGATACTAATTAGGAACCTAACTTAAATTCAAATCAGTAAATAAAACAGTCATCTACTAAAAAATAATGTTTATTTATCATCCAAAATATCACCTTGAACGGACTCACTCAAAAAAAGAGTAATTTGTAATTACCATAACACAAAAACACCGACAAAAATGTAATTATAATTATGCATATTGTACATGGACATGTTTTATAATTCAACGCGTGTTTTGGGTGGTGGTGTAGGTGGTGGTACTGCATCCCGGTAGTATCTTTGGTAGATGTCATCCCAAAAGCGAGTGCGTTCCTCCAAGAGCACCCCACGTAGTTCCAGCTTCTCATCCAGCACCATGTGTGGTGACCTGTCCACGCCTGCTGCCGGCCACGCAGGCAATGACGACCCTTCAGGCACGGGTTTCCTGAAAGAAAACATATTTTGAATCATTAAGAACAATATTGTTAACAAAGAACGAGGAAAGCTGTCCCACCGAATTACAGTTTTTATCTAGTACGGGGGTCAGGGTGGACCGGTTTCGTAACAAACTGAACTTATTACTGTCCACTGATGAGTTAGTAATTGGGTACCTACCAAAATTATAAGATTCATTGAAAATAAGTACAAAAAAAATTGTTTTTTGGAAAAAAAAGATTATTATTATTATTATTTATAAGTAATACCGCTTCAGCTACGCTGACTACTGATAAGTAAACTTGAAACTGACTTGAGAGTCGAATAAACACGGACAGCACCAACTGAAGTGGTTCTTATTTCAGATTGCTGAGGGTCAATGAAATAAATATACTTCTTATTTTTTTTAACACCAGATGGGTACTTACCCAGTCTTAAGAAAGTTATGCCAAATTTCACGGACAAGATTCTTCATTTTTAGATACTTAGGGGACGCATAAATATCATCTGCGTGTGTTATATTTTTACCATCCATTACAGCCATTGATTGAGCGCAATGGTTAGCACCTCGTACGTTTGTGTGTGGTACCACAGGATCTTCGTCTTCCACAAAGGTATATTCATACAAATAAATTTGATTGTTGCCAGCCTCCACATGCAATTTTGTAGCCCAAAGCATGGGATAAGTAAATATGACATCCGAAAAGAAATCTACGTATGCTAAAATGTTGTCATCATCAATAGGCTTGTCACCGAAATAATACTTCTTTATCTTATCAGCTACTTCTTCTCTTACTTCATCAGATTCAAACTTTAAGTCAGCTGGCAAGAAATCAGAAAACTTTTCATTCATCTTTGGTTTCCAATAATCATAGAGCATTACACGCAATAGCCCTTCCATGTTAGCGAATCCATACAACACAGGTAACTTTTTGTAGTTACCTTTTTTTAGTATATTCAGAGGAGATTCTGTCAAGAATGCTCCATCTCCTGTATCACGCTCCACACACGGCGAAAACATGAAAGTAGAATCAGTTCTATCGAAAAATGGATCTGAAGTCAACAATTTCAAAGGTGCTGTCTTGTAGAACTCTTCTAGTGCATAAATATCGTCTACGTTAGTAAAGTTTAGTTGTCTGGCATACTTTTTGGCAATCTCTACAGGATCTCTCTGAACTGTAAATGCAGCAAGGTTTCCACCGCTTTCTGGTACCACTCGTTGGAACAATCCTTCGGCTGACTTAGAAAGCATTACTAGATCCACTGATGCAGAACCTGCACTGCCACCCGCAAGAGTGACATCATTAGGGTTACCACCGAAGCTAGCGATGTTCTTTTTTACCCAGCGCAGCAGCGCCACCTGGTCCTTCATGCCAGCATTGCCTGGTGCGTCCTCGGTGCCGAGACAAAGGAATCCATGAACGCCTAGGCGATAGTTAAACGTGACCATGATGAAATCTTTAGTCTTCATCATATACTGTGTTGATTTCATCATATCGCCATAGCCCATTATAAACGCTCCTCCATGAACATATACAAGGACCGAAAGGTTTTCCTTATTCGTGTTTGGCACAAACACATTAGCAATCAGACAATTTTCAAGTTGAACTATGGTTTTTGGCATGAGATCTAGGTATGGAAACGTAGGTTGTGGACATATTACTTCTTTGTTGGTAGCGTCAAATGGTTCCAACCATACCGGCGGAGGAAGAGGTGCCTGTAAACAAAGTTCAGTATTAAACCAGCTTCATAGTTGATTGAATATTTACGCTTTCTAGGCACTAGGTTTCTATTTCAAAACCTCTTAAGGGCGAGAAATTTGTGGTGTAGGAAAACGATGTGGCGAATCTGATCCTAATACATATTGACCCGTATTTCAATAAGTTGGAAACCCTCTTTAGTTTTTCTTATCAAGTTATTTTAAAAAAAGGTTTACGTCCAAAATATCGCTATCCCGTAAATCAGAGGTGTCTTCTTAACCTATCAAGCATGTCCATGCCTTTGAAAACGTTATATTAGAGAGAACGCGGTCTAGTCCTAATAACATTAATAAATGACTCCATGCAGGTGTTAGTTAGGCAGGAGTGATTCATTACATCCGGTGTCTGTATGTATATATTGTTATTTTCTGTGAGCTTAGTAATTATAACAATTGTAATACATTAAAATAGCTTTTTGTACCTAACCAACTATCCTGTGGTTCATTATTGTCTGTGCTAATACATTAATAATTAAATTAACCTGTTATCATAACATGTCTTGTGTCCGCAAATCAAGGTCATGAACTAAATGCAATCGTAAATAATATTATAAATATGGTCAATATAAATAAACATATGGAATGGCTTGTTATTATTGTCCTGCTGGAGGTCATAGACCTCTTCGGATTCATTGCTCAAATTGATAATAACGACACAGGACATTAATGACATTGAAACTGCCAATTTCTCGGATCGTTACCGTATCAACTCGACCCATTTATATTTGACAAAAACGTCACTATTGTTTGACTTCTTATTATAATAACATTCACATAATTACATCAGCCTTGTTACCGCACTTGTAGGCTCGTTATCCTGTGATAACATACTTAACGCTGATTAAGATGATAATAGGGCCAAGAACACATCTATACTTATATATATATAATGTTATAAATGTGAAAATAAGTCTGCCTGTCTGTCTGTTACCTTTTCACGCCTAAACGGCTGAACAGATTTCGATGAAATTTAGCATACGGATAGACTATGACGTGGGTGGGACATAGGATACTTTTTTGTCTCACTAGAACGTTCCCGTGGGATAATTTTAGGCCTTAACACGGATGAAGCCGCGTGCATAAACAAGTACTGCATAAAAGTTGACTGCTACTATGCAAGTCTACTGAGATGGGTTATCATAGATATTATAAACACAATGTGGAGCGTCAAACTCAAACTCAAACTCAAAGCATTTATTTCAATTAAACCATTTGCAGGCACTTTTGAATTGTCAAAGAGTCGGTCAGTTAGTCAGAAAGTTGAAGCTAGTTGCCCATTCCAAAACGTAGATCTCTATGGAGAAGAACGGGCAAGAAACTCCAAGGACACTCTTTTAAATATAGAAATTACAAAATCCTGGGTACATTACTTTTGTTGCTTCTAATGTGAGAACAATGTAAAATAAAATAATAATCAAAAACGATTAAAAATAAGCAATGGCAGATAAGAGATGACCAGTCTCAACCGACGGCGCCCGTTCACGAACATGACGCGTGGATCAGCACCATCCAGCTCAACCATTTTGTAGGGAACCGAATGATCCAACACACTCGCCACCATCAGCGAGACATTTAAGTGAGCATGACATACTCTCAACTGCCATGCTCTTTCAAGTCAACATACAACAAAACAACATAGTAAACGGCTCCATGGTACTCACATTTACAAAAATTAAAAAAAAATGCTTCTAAATTATACAAAACTATAGTTTGCAATGAATTTGTGAAATTAAAAGAATTTTACTACCAAAAAGAGAAAAAAAAAAACATTATTAACTTTTGGAGTATTCAACAATTAAACCTTGGTTAAGTAAAAATAAAAAGTAAACATTAAGTTCGTAAAGTCAGAAAAAATAAAAAAGGGGAAGCAACTCTTCCAAAAATAAACATGTTAACTAGTGAGCCCAAGTGGCTGTGGAGCAGGACCAGCATTAAGCCAAGCTTTTTTATCTATGATATAATCATCCAACTTATAATATGCTTGTCTACATAGTGCGCGTTTAATGCAAGTTTTAAATTTCTTCTCATTTAGTTGAAGAATATCGAGTGGTATTTTATTATAACATTTTACACAGTACCCCATAAAAGAAGTGTGTACTTTAGACAACCTGAAACGTGGTTGATCTAATTTGTTCCTATTTCTTGTGTTAAAATTATGCCTATCACTTATTTTACTAAAAAGATGTAAATTTTTTCGAACATACATAATGTTTTCATATATATACTGACAAGGTACCGTCATGATGTTAATTTTCTTAAACAGTTCTCTTAGAGATTCACGTCTGCGGAGGTTGTAGATGGCTCTGATAGCCCTTTTTTGCAGAATAAAGATAGAATCAATATCTGCGGCCCGTCCCCACAGCAAAATACCGTAAGACATGATGCTATGAAAGTAACTAAAATAGACCAGTCTCGCGGTATCCACGTCTGTTAGTTGGCGGATTTTCCAAACAGCGTAAGCGGCTGAACTCAGCCGCCCTGCAAGTGATGTTAAGTGAGGACCCCACTGTAGTTTTGAGTCAAGCGTGATTCCCAGGAAAACTGTTTTTTCGACGAATTCTAGTGTCTCCTTATTCAATACAACGTGACATTCACTACTTCTAACATTCGGTAACGCGAATCTTATGCATTTCGTTTTCTTCTCATTTAATACTAAATTATTTACAGTAAACCAATTATGGACCTTTAGCATAGCGTTATTTACGTCGTCAAGTTCCTTTGCATGTCTGTTCACCTTAAAAATCAGTGATGTGTCATCAGCAAATAACACCATTTGTGGTCGGTTTTTCAACAAATGAGGTAAATCATTTATATATACTAAAAAGAGAAATGGACCCAATATCGAGCCCTGTGGTACACCCATTTTGACTTTTAAACCCAATGAATTTACACCGTTTATTTGAACTTGCTGCTGTCTATCATTCAAATATGATTTTACTAAGCTAAGCGCAAGTTTACCCAGTCCGTAATGCTCAAGTTTCAACAGCAGTGTTTCGTGATTAACGCAATCAAATGCTTTGGATAGGTCACAAAAGATACCTATTGCATCCTGTGCCTCTTCCCATGCGTTAAAGATATGTTTTAATAAAGTGACACCGGCGTCGGTTGTGCATCGTCCCTTGGTAAAACCATACTGTTGATCGTGTAGGATGTTATTACGATTAAAATGATTGAGCATTTGATTTAACATTACTTTTTCAAACACCTTGCTGAAAACCGGCAAAACCGACACGGGTCTATAATTATTAGTGTCCTTGCTGTCCCCGGACTTGAAAAGTGGAATAACTTTACTGTGCTTCATTAAATCCGGGAATACCCCTTGATCTACACACAAATTAAACATTAAAGCTAAATAGGGTGCAATTGTCTCAATAATTGATTGACAAACTTTAGTAGACATGCCCCACAGATCTTCGGTGATTTTGATCTTAAGTTGCTTAATAGCCTTTACAACGTCCACAGGGTTTATATGTTTAAATTTAAATTCCACAGGACAGGATGAAACATTCGCTCTTAATAAATCAATAGCCAGTAAGGGGGAGGAATTTAAAGATTCTGTAGTTTTAATTGGAATATTAGTAAAGAAAGTTGCAAATTCCTGAGCAACATCGATATTATCGCTAATGAGACCGCGGGAAGTGTCTAGTGTGTAATCAGTGTTATGTCTTTTGTTCTTGTTCGTTTCATTGTTAATAATTTTCCAAACTGTCTTTATTTTATTTTCCGCTGATTTAACCTTGTTGCTAATGAAAGACGCTTTAGCTGCTTTGCAGATAATTTTAAAAGTTTTAGAATAAGTAGCAACAAACTTATTAAAAGATTCCGTGTTAATATACGGCTTAAGGCCATACAGTTCAAATAATCTTTCCCTACTTTTCCTGATGCCTTTAGTTGCCCAGTCACTGAATAAAAACTTATGGGAAATAGTTTTAGTTTTTTTCTTGAAAGAGTTATTGAACTCTGTTTGCACTAATGAAAAGAATTGTTCATACAAAACATTTACATTGGACATATTTAGGCCCAGACCGCTTAACTTGCTAATTAAGAAGCTATTAAACTTATTTAAATTACCCGATGTTATTGGTCTAATTTGAATCTGCACTTTTTGCATTGGTGTGTTGGACTCAAAAATAACGGTTTGACCGCTGTGATCAGAAGGGAGATAATTTACAATGGCTTTATCTAAATAGTCGCAGCAACAAAATACATTATCAATACATGTAGCAGTAGTCGAAGTTATTCGCGTTGGTTCTAAAAACACATTTGACAGATTAAATGATTTGAAGAGGCTTAATAATCTACTGCTATTTGAATTATTTTCTAAAATATTAATATTAAAGTCACCACAAATAATTACTGATTTATTACCAGTTGCAAGTTTTGCCAAAACATCTTCCATTACTGACTCAAATATAGAGTAGTTTTGATAATTTGGAGGTCTGTAAACGCACACTATAAAATGCTTATCTAGCTCAACACAGGACAGTTCAATGCTATGTTCCACCGATAGTTCAACTATGTCATTACGAGTCTTAGATTTTATACAATTTTTAATTAAGATTAGTGAACCTCCACGTAGCATGGATTTTCGGTTAAAACAACTGCCCACACTATAATTCTCAAAATTAATTAGCATTTCATAATCTTTCAACCAGTGTTCAGTTATACAAATAATATCAAACATTGTTTTTTCTAAAAACAATTCAATTTCTAATTGTTTGGAAGAAAAACCTTGAATATTTTGATGAAACAACTTCAAGGAATTCTGCTTAGCCCCTTTTTTACAATTAACTAATTGATTGCCAGAAGATAGCTTGGTGATGGTAAGATTAACAACATTGTTACAGTTACCTTCTGTTGTCTTACTGACTAGTTTAAATTATGATTGTAAACAACCTTAATATTAGTATTATTACTAATTTTTGTGGTGCTAAATACATAAGACTTCGACATACTACTTATGTCTGAGTTTATATTAAAAGCTAATAGCCATGCTATTTGACGTCTAAAACTAATAGGCAGATACGCAGTATCCCTAGTCGATTTTAATTTCTCAACAAAAGTGTTGGTGTCAAAAAATATAAGTTTGTCACTATAGTGATTAGCTAATAAATGCATATGGTTATTAAGCATATGTATATTATGATTTTGCCTACTTGACAAGTGCTGAAAGTATGGAAAAGCACACAATATTATTTTCTGACAATTAATCTTTAAGATTTCTGTGACACTGTCAGTGATGTCATCTTTTTTTACATTACTACTATTGCCTACAAATACAGAAATAATGGCTTTCGGATCATATTTATTCCCTGTTAATGATGACATTATCTCTTCATAGGTTTTTCCTGGCATACAATAATTAATGGCAGATTGACTCAGGTTGTTACTTAATAATTTACCTAACTCTCTCCCTATACTATCTGAAAACATAATAGAACAATTACTATCTTTACTAGAACAAGTAAGAAAATAAGCATCTGTCTGTGCTACTTGCGATGAAGCTTGTACAACATATGATGTACCTTGATCAGGGATACAGTCCCGAGCCTCTCCAGACTGGGACGGATCCTCCGTTGCCTCAGGTTGAAGAGCCTCAAGGCTGGATTCCCTTTGACAAGAAGATTGTGTGGTGCCAAGAGTCATTGGGATCACTCTGTCTGCCTCATCGTTACACATTTCTACTAACTTGTTTGCAGCAAGGATGTGTTCCTTTATTTGTTTTTGAGAGCTCACATACTTAATATAAAGTAAATGTAGTGACTCTTCAAGTACCTCAATTTCAGACTGTAATCGTTGGGTGTCAATTCGATAAATGTTTTTACTGTCTTCTAATTTAATTTGATAGTTTTTTAATTTATTTATTAGAGAAACACGTTCTTTCCTTAGTTTAATATTATTGGAACTGTGTTTTTGTTGTTTCCTGAATTTATTGCATTTATTAATGATTTTATTTAGTTTTGCATATTTTTTTATTTTATTTTGACTTTATAACAACTATTATTATGTTTCAATATAGAATCTTCAGTAAGGTCTATTGTTATTAAGGAATGAGGGTTCCAATTAGTATTAAATAATTCATCATATAAGTTATTCGTTTCCTTAGCCTGAGTACATTTGTTTTGTTTCTGTAACTTAGAAATTCGTCACAATTATTTACATATAAAATTAAAATATACCATATAGGTACATTATCTCCTTGATTGTCGTATGTGCACCCATTGGCTCATAACTACTCGGTCCTAATTGGCCAGCATTTTTTGACGTATAATTGCATGTAGCCACATTATTTGGATATATTTAGACTAATTCCTTAAATATATACCTATATCAACAAATAGGTAAACTCATAACGAATCCAGGAAGGTACAATTTATAATGTGTTAATATCTCTATATTGACGAAATCTTCATTTTTCCGAAGGTCTATCCAATATATTTATATAAGTACCTACAAAATGCTTCGACATCCGTGCGATTTTGAAACGGATTGTCTGGACTCGGGAAGGGTTATGTACCTTAAATTTGTCTACGCCCGTAGGCGCTGTGGCATAGGGTATATTGTAGAAGGCGTATAGATCCGCGTTAGGGTGCTTGCGCCCGCGCACCGGCCCTTGGGTAGTTTTCACTTCTCGCCATTCGTCGTCAGCTAAAACAGCCGTCACGCACAAAAGTACCACACACGTCCGCCACTCCATCGCTGCGTTTGCGAACTGACTCATAATATTGGATGATAGCGCCGGACAGTCGTTATTATCTCTCCCAGCAACTAAAGGTTACATTAAAGTTGATGCGCATTACCCATACTTTTTTAAGTACTAGCGACCCGCCCCGGCTTCGCACGGATGCAATTTTCATGTGAAGACGATTTATTCTGTTCACGAAACATTGTGCACAAGTTCTGAGCAGTAACCTATCAAAAAGTACTAGGCTTGCATGAATTCACGATAGTATTTCATTTTGTATATGTCGTAGGATGATTTGATAATTCAAATTATCGCGAAAACCCTAAAGATACCCTAAAGATATTGGGAAAGCACGGATAATTAGACAATAGTGAAAACATTTCTGATGAATTGCTCAAATGATAATAATAACACAGGACATTACATTAAAACTGCCAATTTTATTATGTTTTAAAAAGAAGACATATTGGGCCCAAAACCCAAGCTAAAAAAAATAAGTTGCCCTGGTCGGAGACGTCCTCCTAATCATTTTTTACTATGGCACCGATTCTCTACGATCATTCCTTCAGCAGTTTTTTAAAGTTGAAAAATCTAGTTACGTTGAAGGCATCTATCGCGTCTGGGAGGAACATTTTAGGTCAACGAAAAAAATTTTGTCACCTAAGTCGGGGAACTTCACCCAAACATTTTCACTACAGCTGCACCAAATCTCTACGACCGTTCCTTCAGCTGTTTTCTTAAGTCTATTTTACGTACCAAAATTTTAATAGAATATAAAACTAACGGCTATACACCGTGAAATCTTAATGGTTGTTTTCCCTATCAGAACAACTTGCCATAAGAGTACTTTCGAAGCATAGAGTAAAAGTAAAAAAATATGTTAAAGATGTTTTTGTTTAAAAATAATTAAAAAAATATTCATCAACGATTTAAACGAAATGATTTACATTTTAAGACAAAATGATTTACATTTTATAGTATCGATACGTTAAATTTGTTTACACCCGTAGGCGCAGTGACGTAGGGTATGTTATAAAAGACGTATAGATCCGCGCGGGGGTGTCTGCGCCCGCGCACCGGCCAACTGAACAGCCGCAACTCCATCGCTATGTTTGGAAACTGATTCATAATATTGGATGATAGCAATAGTGCACCGTCTTATCTATCCCAGTAACGAAATATTAGATAAAAATTGATACAATGCTCATTATAGGTTTACTAGCTTCTGCCCGCAACTTCGCTCTCGTGGAAGTCGACTATACCATAAAACTTATTCCATGGCACTCGTCAATAGTGTAGCTTTCTATTAGTGCAATATATTTTATACCTCTTCCCGAACAATCAACTACCTCTGTTGTCTAGTGGGGCCGACCTCTGAGTCTGAGACAGGTGGTCTTTATTTTTTTTGCCCCCGCTGGGAATCGAACCCGGGAGTTTCTGCTCGGTTGGTTGGTGGTAGGGCTTGTTTTAAGTCCGCCTAGCTGGCTACCACCATCTTATCTAAGTCTGTCGCCATATCAACAATGTTGGCGGCAGCGGCATTGTTGTGTTTCGCCAGTTAGAGGCAAGATAGCCAGTTCCATTGAGGATTCCGGGTGAAGGTCGCTTCCACTTTTGGCCTGATCATCACTTACCATCAGATGAAGGCCAAGAGCACACCGTTGTGGTTAAAAAAAACAAAAAAAAAACCGTTTTATAAACACCATTCGTTTTTAATTGTATATTTATCTATGTCTGGAACTACTAACACCAGATGTTAAGTAAAATTATTACTAACCATAACTCTGAATTTAAAAAAATCTATGCTATTCTATATTGTTGGTTTAGATTTCTATGCCCATGTCATATTTAATATTACATAGCTACTTATACAGACTTAATCTATAACAAAGTCGCTTTTCGTTTCTGTCTATGTAACCGCTCAGTTCTGTTAAACTTTTAATGCGGATTTCACCATCATTTAGAGATTTTTCTCCATAAGGTTTATGTGTATTTCTGGACAGGGGGCCGATTGGAGCTGGATCTTCACCGTTGAACATTTTATTGGGCGTAGATGTGTTGCGAGCGAGAAGAAAGTCTGAAGTTGATTAGGTTACAATTGAACTTGAAAAAATTTACAAAACGAAATGTTGGACAGTTTCTAGGCACTTGTCCGTACGATGTCCGATGGTCAAGCCTCAAGGGACACCGCTGCACCACGCCATCGCAGCGCCCCTCGTCAACTCGTACGAACGTCAGGCCAGACTCTGCGAAGCGCGCCAACTTCACACTTGCGTTTCGTTGTCAATTGAAATCCCGTACTCATGACCCTTCCGATATGTATAATACTTACATCAAAATTGAACTTAAATATAACACAGAAACCTAGATGTTTTGACATGTAACCATTGCACCCGTGCGAATATGGTTGGCTAGTTATGTATGTATACATTCTTATAGTGTCAGAGCTATAGACAAAAAAAACCCTATAGTAAATGGTATTATTATTATTAAAAAAATGGTAAAATATGGCAGGGGGTGACTTGTACACTCAATAATGGGACGCCGAAAACGGTCACTAGCACAAAGTGTCGTAGCGACAAGGGGGCAAGATGTCCTGAGGTGCTAAGTGGTGGTAAGTGCTCCGTCAGGTCATGGTTGCGTAATGGCGGGAGAGGCTCTCGCTCCTACCTGCCCTGCACTCGCCTGGACTTACGTGGTTCGGGAGGAAGCACGGCTCCCTGACGTTTCGGGTGAGGCAAGTACTCGCGGGGCACGGTTGCTTCGGCAAGTACTTATGTCACATAAGTAGGGAGCTCCTCAGTGTCATCACTGAATCCATTGTCTGGAGGACACGGCGCGGCATACGCTGGCTGAATGTATCGAATGGGAGGAACCACGCCGTGGCCTCGTTTCAGAAGTGGGAAACGACCTGTTGCTGCCGACCGTAGTTCGATCAATGGTCGGCAAGTGCAGAGTTCTGGAACGCAGTGGTATACTTCTACGAAACAGTTATCTCACAAAAGGAAGAAAGGGAAAGAAAGTTCACAAGTCCTCTGCCGTCCCGCAGCAGGCGCACTGGGCGTCGACGAAGGGCAGATAACGCCCTCTTTCAGCCTCCCTAAATGGGTCCAGGGTCGACGGACTCGGGGACATACGTCGCCCCCCGACGAGTATAGGACTCGAGATGTCGGCTCGTAGTATTCAACGTGCGCCTCTCTAAGACGAAAGGAGGTTTGGAAGTGAGGTGATGAAACTCCCCCCGACGCAAGTATGCGCGGGTACACTGGGATGGTTTTAGTCAGTAGGAGTCTAACTGACCCCCTGCCCACCTCAGGGCGAAGAACATCCTGATGAGGACTTCCACGCGCGAAACGAATAGGTCGCAGTAACTAGAGTTTTAGAGATACAACTAAAATTAGACTAATAAAACTCTTATACTTGCACTGATAAAGACTTCCATTCTTATAATAGCATTCCACAAGCTTTGCTAAACTCAAGATCACTGTTTCTTATAACTAAGGATTATAGTACACTACAGGATTAAGTTATAAGTCTTGTAATACTCAAGATCACTTGATCTTATGACTAAGGTTTATAGTTCACTACAAGATTAAGTTATTAGATAGTTGTAGGACATAAGTACATGTAGCAAGACTAATAGTCTACTACTAATAGTCTTTGTAAAATGTCTGCTCCTGTAGTAGAAAGCAAAATGAGAATTATTTGAGTCATTATCACAACAGTTTTTATTACATACAAGAAATCAACTAAAATCTGGTTACTACTCCATTAAAAAAAAAGTAATGAATACCTAACTTCTTTTGCCTCAAAAACACACACACACACAGGTCATAAATACATTATAGCACAAAAAAAATCAAGGCAGCATAAACTTGATTTATAATTCAACATGTGATTTAGATGGCGGTTTGGGTGGCGGTACTGCATCCCGGTAGTATTTCTGGTAGATATCAGCCCAGAAGCGAGTGCGTTCTTCCAAGAGCACTCCACGTAGTTCCAGCTTCTCATCCAGCACCATGTGTGGTGACCTGTCCGCGCCTGCTGCCGGCCACGCAGGCAGCGACGAACCTTCCGGCACGGGTTTCCTGAAAGGTGCATCATAAAAGTGAACTCCCAAATAATGAGCCGTTCTTTAACTAACAGAGTCTAGTCTACTGAAAGTGTCAACTTCTATCAACTGGAATGGATCGAACCCAGAGGGAACACCCCGGAATACACAAAGTGGTTCCCGGTTTAGTCGCCAAGTTTCAAATAGAGAGTTGGACTAATGTTTTATGTCTGTTAATAATTTTGTGGCTAAGTGGTGGATTGCGGCCCACTCTCTCTCACAGAGAAGAGGCCTTAGACCCAGCAGTGGGATAATAATAGACTGATTATGTTACTTAAAAGTAGGTATATTGTTCCACCTACCCTGTTTTGATGAAGTTGTGCCAAATTTCACGAACTATCTTCTTCATGTTCTTGAACTCTGGAGTCACATGAGTCTCATCATGGTGTGTCATGTTTTTACCATCCATCACAGCCGCCGTTTGAGCGCAGTGGTTAGCGCCTCGTGTGTTAGTATGCGGAACCACGGGAACATCCTCGTCCACAAAGGAATATTCATACAAATAAATTTTATTGTTGCCAGCTTCCACGTGCAATTTCGTAGCCCAAAGCATAGGGTAAGAAAATATGACATCCGAAAAGAAATCTACGTATGCTAAAATGTTGTCATCATCAATAGGCTTGTCACCGAAATAATACTTCTTTATCTTATCAGCTACTTCTTCTCTTACTTCATCAGATTCAAACTTTAAGTCAGCTGGCAAGAAATCAGAAAACTTTTCGTTCATCTTATGCTTCCAAAACTCGAAGAAGTCAACCCGTAACAGTCCCTCCATTTTTGCGAATCCATACAACACAGGTAACTTTTTGTAGTTACCCTTCTTAAGTATACTCAGAGGAGATTCTGTCAGGAATGCTCCGTCTCCCGTATCACGCTCCACACACGGGGAAAACATGAAAG
Source organism: Xanthia icteritia (assembly GCA_949128155.2). Classification (NCBI taxonomy): domain Eukaryota; kingdom Metazoa; phylum Arthropoda; class Insecta; order Lepidoptera; family Noctuidae; genus Xanthia; species Xanthia icteritia. Next base: position 14,735,858 of record OX421934.2, on the reverse strand, counting down.
TAGAATCAGTTCTATCCATAAATGGATCTGAAGTCAACAAATCTATGGGAGTTGTCTTGTAGAACTGTTCTAAAGCGTAAATATCGTTTACATTCGTGAAGTTGAGTTTCCTGGCATACGTTTTGGCCACCTCTACAGGATCCCTCTGAATCGTAAATGCAGCAAGGTTCCCACCGCTTTCTGGTACGACTCTGTGAAACAATCCTTCGGCTGACTTTGATAGCATTAAGAGATCTACTGATGCGGAACCCGCACTGTAACCTGCAATGGTGACATCATCAGGATTACCACCGAAGCTGGCGATGTTCTTTTGTACCCAGCGCAGCAGCGCCACCTGGTCCTTCATACCAGCATTGCCTGGTACGTCCTCGGTGCCGAGACACAGGAACCCGTGAACGCCCAGGCGGTAGTTGAACGTAACGATGATTATATCTTTTGTTTTCATTAGTTGTGTATATTTAAACATTTCGCCATAGCCAAGTACGAACGCTCCTCCGTGGACATATACTACGACTGACAGGCTTTTCTCTTTTGTGTTTGGCACATATACGTTTGCAATTAGACAATTTTCTAATGTCTTAAGTGTTTGTGACCAGGTATCTAACCCTGGAAACGACGGTTGTGGACATATTACTTCCTTGTCGACAGCTTCGTATGGTTGCAACCAAACGGGCGGTGGAAGAGGTGCCTGAAAAAAAGGCCTAAATTAATAGTCGTATTCCGTAAGGCTTTTGGCACCTGGTAATGAGGAAACGTTTTTTGACCTATGTTATATTTATTTAAGGTCCTTTAACTAAAATTTTCAGTTCTACGACTATATGTATTAGTGAAAGAAAAGGAAACCTGTCCTGAACCATATTATAACATCATAAGGCCATTGCTGCGCATCGGCTGTTATGTATCAACACAATTGAATCATCGCAATCCCTTTCTTTATGTTAGGTATGTATTTATCTACTAATAGGCCAGCATGGCTTATATGTAGACCAGTAGCCGCCTAGAGGATTTAAGAGTTACGCCCCTTACCAAAATCCGTAGTTTCGGCCGAAATTACGGACGCTTCCCTGTCCGTCTCACTCACGGTATGTCCGTAAGTGAGATGGAGAACGAAGCGCCCGTACGTAACATAGAGCCCCTGCTCCACAAGGGCGCATTTTTTATGCGCCCTTGTGGCATTGACTAGCATTCCAAAATACCATTGGAGCTGCTGAAGATTTCAAAAACTATCTTTGCATTGTTTATATTCAAACTCTTAGCATTGTATAATTGCATAGCACATGTGTGAGTACTATGTACCGACTATAAAGCTACCATTTAAGTACTGGGTATGACTTGAATGACGGCTGAGAGTATGTCATGCTCACTCTAATGTCTCGCTGACGGTGGCACGTGTGTTGGATCATTTAGGTCCCTTCAAAATGGTTGAACTGAATGATGCTAATCCATGCCTCATGTTCGTGAACGGGCGCCGTCAGTTGGGACGGGTCATCTCTTAGCTGCCACGGCATATTTTGGTTAAATAAAATTTATGGATTGTTTTTTTTTCTATTACGGACGCTTTTAATGTTTTTTATCTTTGTCACATGATAACTTCAACATGAATGTCGTACCATATTTTGATTTAAAAGAGTGTCCGTGGAGGTTTTTGTCCGTTCTTCTGCATAGGTACCTACTACGGAATGGGAAACTAGCTTCATCTTTCTGACTGACCGACCCCTTGACAATTCAAAAGTGCTTGTAATTGGTTTATTTGAAATAAATGCTTTGATTTGGAGTTTGAGTTTATTCATTGTCTTGACCTAGGCCGCAACACACCTATAACAACCGAAGCGACCCCACGAGTATCCACGAGTACCCCCAATTAACGATTCGTAGCTTGAAGAGATCAAATGTGGCCAATGAGCACGCTTCATTGACGTAGCGTGGCATGGCTTGATAATTAAGTTAATTTCTGACCTTAACTTCGATACAGTATTTTCTTGTTATGCAACGAAAAGGAAACCTTGAAACTAACCTAGGCTTCTAACTAATTAGTGAATGGATAGGTTCAGTATTATAGAACACATAACAAAATCACTCCTGTTTATCCCGAAGGGTTAGACAGAGATGGTGTATGTTTGGGTATGTAATAGGAGTGAGCCTATTCCCAACCGGGAGCAAATTTGGACTCCCGATAGGCTGCAATTGAACATTTTCTCATATTTTTTTTGTCCACCGAGGCAACCAAATGTTATCACAATCGTACTGTTTTTGTTATTGTTACTATCCACTAATCACTTTGTAATGATAATGATAATGCGGTATTTCAGGCTACGAAAAACTTGATTAGCTGAAATTCGTACTTCCAACTCGTTTACCTACATTGTTCAGGTAAAAATAAAAGATGATGTAAATTATACTGACTATGAAACAGAAAGAGTTTGTGTTTAATAAAACTGTAAGGTTTGCTTTTCGTCGACCTTTACGACATTCACCGCCATAAATGAATATCAATTATTCATATATTATTAATTTTGTAATAAAATTTACCGGAAACTTTTACTTTCTTTGTACCTCCTCATCTATCTATATAAATAAAAATGAAATGCTGGTTCGCTGGTAAGCGCATCACTTGAGAATGACTGGACCGAATTGGCTTTTTTTTTAAATAAATGATTGTAAACATCCGAATAAGGTTTTTAGGGACAGAAATTATTGAAAAGTTAAAAAAGAAAAACTGAAAAGTATGTATGTATGTATGTAAGTATATTCTCATATAATTTGTTTTATTTTATTAAGTGAATTGTTTTGATTTTATGTATTTTACTTTCTCTCTACTCTTACACACGGTGTCTACATGTCTTTTTACCCTCTGTCCTATCGCAGGTATGCTGGAAGAGATTTCTTTAGAAATAAGCATCACTTTTGTACTTATTTTTCTGTTCTTTTCTTCTTGTCTGTTTATATATGTGTGTACATAAATGGTTAAAATAAAAGTTGCGCAGAAAATTGGACAATTCGGGAAAAACTGAAAGTGTTTTTTTTCTATGTAATTTTTGTATTTACTGGGACAGGACGGCTGTCAGTTATTCTATACAAATAAATAATTTACAATTCAATATTACTTTTTGTAAACTTTAATGGCCATTTAAAAAATAACAAAATTGAAACTCGGTCTTGACAAAATTATGATACCACTTCGTAACTACATCCGTTAAAAGGATGGGAATTCTAATTCTAATAGGATGCATACCTACCTTATATTTGTCTAGGCCCATAGGCGCTGTGGCGTAGGGTATGTTGTAGAAGGTATATAGATCCTCGCTGGGGTGCTTGCGCCCGCGCACCGGCCCTTGCGCAGTTTTCACTTCCCGCCATTCGTCGTGAGCCAAAACAGCCGTCACGCACAAAAGTACCACCACACACGTCCGCCACTCCATCGCTACGTTTGCGAACTGATTCATAATGGTTGATACTTGATCGGCTCTATAAACCGCAGCGTATTATCTTTCCAGTAGCGATAGGTATTGAAATTATGCTGTAATACGGATGATAATGCTTTATTTAGACAACCTATAGGTTTTCAAATACCTTTAAGCCCACCACAGACGTAGCTATAATATATATTTCTAGTTTCGCACCAAAAACTACGCAAAAAAAAAGCAATAACAAAGTATATTCATATATATTATAGCTACGTCTGTGTCTGCCTTTACCCATGTCATTATAATTATATCAAATACTTGGGTAATTTTCCTTACGTCGTACTCTTGTGATGCTTATAATATTATTGCCACCGTGCCATTTTTGTCGCTGAGAAACATTGCAGTGTGCTGGTTTTGGATGACTATTCTCGATGTCGGTAAAAATACGGGAAAGAAAGATGTTTTTTTAAGATTGGTTCTGTGAACTCAAATTCTCTGAGTGAGAGCGAGACTGAGCTGCGGAGAGAATGCACCAAGGCGCCGATAGTTTAGGTAATTTCTTTTTATGATGAAAATAATGAAAAAAAAAAGTGATATATCTGCTTTATATATAGTTCTGCTATTTTGCAAAGTTCGATTAATCTAATTTGATGTATTTTTTTAATACTAACGATATTTAGGTTCAAAGCTCAATAGATTCGGAGGGGAATGGTAAATTTTCATAAATTTTCTTAAATAACTATAAACTTGTTTATTTAAAAAAATAACAGACCCCTTAAGCCCCCTGTAAGCCCTTTAATTTGATTAAGTTTCATAGTCCAGTTAGCAATAATTTTTTTTTTCTAATTTTTCCCTCAAAAGTGAAGTGAAATATTCAAAATTCATTGATTATTTTCGATACACGTCCTTGTTTGGGTCAGGAGAAATCAGGAGGCTTAAGCAGTTCTTGCCAAAGATCACATCTTTCTGTGCCTATGCGGCTTTTAAGCCTCTGTAACACTGGGTTAAAGCACAGATAAATATAGATGGGACATTCTGCAGTTTAGGTATGAAGCTACAATTATGCGGCGGGCCCGTCTTGCTGGGCCAATTCAGTGAGTGTAACGTAGTCAGAAGATATAAGAGTTACGCGATAGAAAGAGAGGCAACTTCTAAGTGAATATAACTATAGGTAATTAACGCTGTGCTACCTGAATTGCACTTTATTGTGTCGGAGCAAGAGTCGCTTTTTATTTAAATGATGTCCCATCTGTATTAATCTGTGTTAACCACATTTGAGCATTGGGTGGCGTGGGTCATCTTGTAGCTTCGCTCTCTCGGTACGGCTGGCTATAGTCCTGCGAATTCCTGTGGATACAGCATTTGCAACGGGGTCAGTTTTAAGCAATCAGTACATAATGTCTCATTTAGAACTATATCCACTAACTTAGCGTGGGCAGATCGGCTCCATACTGGACAGGCCACCAGCGGAGACACAAATAGTGCCATTCCAGTTATTCGGACTTGAAGAGATACTCCCCATTAGGTGGATATGATGGAGTAGGTTGCTTCTGTTTGACATTTTCGCAGTTTTTCCGGAAGTTATGGGACCTATCCAAAGTGATGCCGAGATACTTTGGGTGAGTACTGTGGATGATGGGAGCCCCTTGCTGTGAGATTTCGAGTGTTCGACCCGCTTTACTCTTACGAAGGTGGAAGGCGCATGACTGCGTTTTTGAGGGAGTTGATATCAGCATAATAATGACAAAGGTCTAAGAGGATGGTGGAAAGGTTGGCATCAATCTCCTCAAAGTCAGTGGCTTGGCAAGTTAATGCCAGAACGTCTGCGTACAGAGACCGGGTTGTATTTAGGCTCACCGGTTGATCATTGGTACACCACTAAGGCGGAGGACATCGTGGAGTACGTGCGTCAAAAGTCGGGGTTCATGCAGAGGGTGCAGTTACTAGAATCGCACCGAAACGTCAACTTCAAGGCGTTCGTCGTGCGAGTACCGAACTGTTATCTGCCTCTCGTCATGGAAGAAAACTTTTGGCTGTAGGACGTGGTGTTCCGTCGCTTCCGCGGACAAGTTCCACAGGACAGCACAAAGTCAAGCTAGAGCAAAGTAAAGTGCTACTAACATGTCTAAGCCTTTTAACACAAGTTTTTGTTTTAAATATTAAAATATGTATGTTTAGGTTAAAGTATTTTTCAATGGGCCGGTGTCGCCTGAAATAAATGGTACTATCATTATTATTATTGGTGTAAATGTTAAACAGCAGATGGGCCTGTACACTGCCTTGGGGCAAACCGTGCTTTTGGGTTCGCCACCTACTTTTATCATAAAAAGAGTCACTTGAAGTCGACACTTACTGAGGAGTTCTCGTATAAATCGAGTAAACTTTGAATCCTCGGTTAAGTTGTTAACCTTCCAGAACAAGCGCTGAATGTTAAAGGGGTCGTTGGCTCCCGACAAGTTCACAAATACTGCGCCCGTAACTTTCCTCGTTTCAAACGCATCCTCGATATGTTGTGAAGCTTTTTGAAAAGTGGCCTTCAAAATCAATTTTTTATTTGCACTTAATGAAATTACAACAGTCAACAAGCAGCAAAATTCTAACTCATGAAACAAAAGAACGTGTTTATGAATGTGTTGAGTTATGACAGAGTCTGACAGACACCTTTAAAATAATGTGTTTATTTATCATCCAAGAAAAAAAACAGCAATAACTACAGGGTAATAAACAATAACGTGAACCTTATGAGTGATAATAAAATAACGCGTGATTTAGGTGGTGGTGCACTATTGTGCTAGAATACAACCACAGTGATCGTGATAACTTGATAAGTGTCATCAAAGGATTTTTTTTGATTTTCATTTCTCATAATTGGACGGTACGCTTGAAGTTGCCCGATCAGAGGGATAAAAACAGTACTTTTCATCCCGCAGAAACAATTTTCTCAGCTGTCAATCATTTTAAACTATGCAAGTCATCTCCCAACTTTTTATACAGCCACTCTGTCGAATCGTGGCGTAAAATTGTTTTTTTTTTTTTTAACAATCATTTTAGATATTTCAGATATGCCGTGGGGTGCGCGCAAGACCATTATTTGCATTAAGTTCTTGCCGTACAAATGCAGGCTTGCGAGCACCACTACGCCGCCTTACGAATCAATACAACAACATCTTTGAAGACATCGACTTCTTTTCTGTCTCTGCTCAAAAATCTTATAAAAAGTCTTATCCACAAAATCATTTAGTTTTTAATGGATGGTTTAGTTAAATATTAACTCATTCTCTCTCCCTCTCTCTTTCTATGTTGTTTGCATGCCTGTCGATGTTTAAGTTCATTACTAACTACTTTTCTGTTTTTATCAGCTTAGAATAGCGCACTGTTAGATATAACTTTTAATATGTTGTGGAAAATGTCATTTGTAATTCTTGAGTATTTATAACTTAGTATAAGATTTTAATGTATAACTGTTTATTTTCCCGAATAAATAAATTAAAATAAAATAAAATTTTGTAACATGACTTATAATTTACTTTTCACTAAATTATTATTTAATTTACATAGATTTAAGCTAAATATTTACCATCATCAATGATAAAAAATATTAGCTGGTGGGACAGCGGCAATTCGATCTTCAGTTGTTTTATCGAGTGCTAATCATTTACATAGACAGATATTTGTATAAAATGAGTTCATTAGATTCAGATATGGATTTGTTTAAAACTAATTAGGTTTTTATTTAGTTTACTCATATTCGAAATTAAAAGCAGAGTGTTTACCTCGGATGAAAGACCTATTTAGGCACGAGTATCGAGGGCGCCAATAGTTCGAGTGCAAATTAAATAACCTCCCTCTCATCCCTTGTATAACAATCTACTATTACTTACCCGGTTTTAATGAAGTTTTGCCATATAACACGAACTATCTGAAACTCTGGGGTCGCAAGAGATTCATCTGATTGTGTAAAAATAGCAATGCCATCCATCACTGCCTCCAACACTACCGTCGTGGTAGCCCGTAGGTTTTTCATGAATAAAAGTAGTAATTGTAGATTTAAATGAATTGTGTGTTTGAACTGAATTATTCTATTCAAAATGTATATTTATAATATGACGGAGGAATGTGTGATTTGTTATTATCAGGCACAGCGGTTCATTGGGCAATAGAAAAACCATTTACAGTTCAGATAAAATTATAATTTACTATAAAATTAATCATACTAGCAATTTACACACTATAGGTACACGACACAACTATTTGGAATGCGCGACAGTTTCTACACGTGTTCACTGCTTGACCTCCACCGATGAACACTGCTTAGCTCCGGCTGGTCCGAGCGTTATGTTTTAGACTCTGTCGAGCACCGCTAGGCGGCCCTGGCGTCCCGATTAGTCAACTCAGTAACGTATTTCCGACAAATATAATATGAAGCTTCCTGCCTTGCTATTATCTCAGTTTATTTTTTGAAAAACTCATAAATTACGTCTACGAACTTTATATTTGTCTAAGCCCTCTGTGGCGTAGGGTATGTTATAGAAGACGTATATATCCTCGCTGGGGTGCATGCGCTCGCGCACCGTCCCTTGCGCAGTTTTCACTACCCGCCATTCGTCGTCGCCCAAAACAACCGTCACGCATAGAAGTACCACACACGTCCGCCACTTCATCGCTATGTTTTCGAATTGATTGACGATAATGCATGAAGGTATTATTATTATTGTAAGCGATCTATTATCTTAACCAGCAGCGATAAGTAAGCAGATTTCGGACATCAAAGTTGTCATATAAGCATGATGCGTAATCATGCTTATGACAACTTTGATGAATGATATGATATGATATTTAGAACAGACCAAAACAAAGTAAAGGTTTATAATTAATTACCTATAGATGCATTTTGTTAAAATAATTAAGTAATTATCTTTATCTACTTTATATAATAAGCTTCGGAAATGTGATCGTTCGGCATACAATAGCCATGGTATCATTTCAGTGTTCCTGTTTAAAAAGTATGAAATTTGGTAACAGTACAGGAACGAGACATTTCAACTTTTTCTCTGTTTCTAGCCCACCAGCATATCACCATACCAGTATATACCAGTTGGTATATAATTATTATAAACTCTCTAATTTATAGTAGGTTAGTGCAGCCCTCCGCGGCATACCGCAGTTTCCCGTATGCTCAAGTTCCCTTGGGACGATATGAACGAAATGTGAGTGCTAAGTGTATTACAATAAAATTCAAAATCATTTCCGCTTGTGAAAATCCTTTGTCATGCAATGCCGCACCGTGCCGCCTGCACGCATAGCATGACCGCCATAGAAACGGGTTTCAAATTGTGATTGTTTATCTGTCATTTTGTCTATTCTTCCGTCGACAAAACCCGTTTCTACGCTGGTGAGCTGTCATTTGTGTAATAAAGACAAGTAATTTGTGGTTTACTAGGCTACAAGACCTATACTTGTTTTCTTTTGCTACATTTTAATCGTATTTTATTTTTGCATCTTTATCTGACTATCCTTTTACCAACTACGTTGGGGTCAGCTTCCAGTATTACTGCTTGCAGCTGAATATCATTATTTAACAAGGAACGACTGCCTATCTGACCATAACCCAGCGATTGAGTAACAAGATACCCATGGCGTAAAATAACAGAACCCATTTTGCTATTAGGTACTCAAGCCGAGTACCTAATACTCGGCTTAACTACTTGGTCAACCGGATTCTCAGGCTAATAAGGAGAAGCGATATTACACAATTCCATATTCCATCCATATCATAACATTCATTACATAAACGACTGCGCCATGCTAATTTTTCTAATTTTCTCTATGGCAATGGTGCCGATTTCGACAATTCTGTCAATGTCAGATGTGTTACGAGAAGAAGGAGGGAAAGAAACAAAAAAAATATTATGTAACCAGAGGTCAAAACGTCATAGAAATAGTTTTCTGACAGCTGCGTGCACAGATTACTCTAAGCCGGCGGCGCGCGTGTCGATTGCCAACTTAACGGAATGTTGCCATTTTTAAATATTATATTTTATTTATACATGTAGAATTTATTATTGTATATTTATTTTATTTTTATATCATAATTATATTTCATTGTATGCTGCATCGGTCGACGTCATAATGTTAACGCCGGCTGAAGCTGAAAACCAGCGCTGGGGCTCTGTCTTACATAGGGACGCAGCATTATGCTGAGTGATGGCCGTTTTGCGTGAATATGACGCATATTTTCCCTAAACTTGTGTCTTTTCTTTTTTTTGCGTCATGTTTACCGCAAATAAACGTATTTCTTTTCTTTCAAGTGAAATTTAAAATTTATTTATTTATTTTATTTTACAGAAAGCTTACAGACTAATTACACAATTTAAAAAAAAACATTCATAGGTTGGAAAATTTGCTAATTACAAGTTTCCACATGTATACATTCAATAACAAATACTTGCGTTGATTAAATGTTCGTTAACAGCTAATTGCAAACAAAGAAAAAAATAAGTAACTATAGCATAAATGAAATAGATCAGCCTCAACAGTAATATGTTTATGTATGATCCTGGAAAGAATCCGAAAGTTTGTAATTACTTCTTGTACATTCTTATACAGGGTGGCAGGGAAATCGACGCGAAAACTGATACCATGGATTCAGTACTAGATATAAAAAAAAAATCTGTTGGTCCATACATTTTGACCGCGTAGGTATTGCACTTTTCTATGAAACAGCAGATATTTTTTTTATAACCTACGAATAATTTCAACAGGGGGGTTCAGAATCATGTACTGAATCCATGGTATCAGTTTTCGCGTCAATGTCCCTGCCACCCTGTATAATATTATGAATTATAAAGAAATTAAAAAAAAAACTTCTAATGTCACAGAATCACCACTACATACATACACGGCAACCCAATTTTAGCGTAGTATCAATCAATACTAAAACAGGTAGGTACTTTCTTTTATAGTTCAACGCGTGATTTAGGCGGTGGTTTTGGTGGCGGTACTGCATCCCGGTAGTATCTCTGGTAAATGTCATCCCAGAAGCGAGTGCGTTCTTCCAAGAGCACCCCACGTAGTTCCAGCTTCTCATCCAGCACCATGTGTGGTGACCTGTCCGCGCCTGCTGCCGGCCACGCAGGGAGCGACGACCCTTCAGGCACGGGCTTACTGAAAGGTTTCAAATTACTTTAATTAATACAATTAACTTCCAATCAATGATCGCATATTGTACCACAGTGATCAGTGATATATAAGTGTCACCGGAGGTGTGAACTCGGGAGTCGATTGGACCCACACGCTCTAGACAGTATCCGCTTCAAACTTATTTTACTTACCCGGTTTTAATGAAGTTGTGCCAGATGTCACGGGCTGTCTTTTTCATTTTCTGGAACTGTGGGGTGGCTTCTGAGTTTGTAAAATTAGCGAAACCATCCATCACGGCCATGGTTTGAGCGCAGTGGTTAGCACCTCGTATGTTAGTGTGTGGCACCAAGGGTACATTCTCGTCCACAAAGGAGTATTCATACAAATAGATTTGATCGTTGCCAGCCTCCACTTGCAACTTTGTAGCCCAAAGCATTGGATAAGTAAATATGACATCCGAAAAAAAATCAACATATCCTAAAATATTGTCTTCATCGACCGGCTTGTCCCCAAAGTAAAACTGCTTGATCTTATAAGCCACTTTTTCTCTTTCTCTTTCAGATTCAAACTTCAAATCAGCTGGCAAGAAATCAGAAAAGTTTTCATTCATCTTGTGCTTCCAAGAATCAAAGTAAACAATCCGCAACAGTCCTTCCATTTTAGCGAATCCATACAACACAGGTAACTTTTTGTAGTTGCCTGTCTTAAATATACTCAGAGGAGATTCTGTCAAGAACGCTCCATCTCCTGTATCACGCTCCACACACGGTGAAAACATGAAAGTAGAATCAGTTCTATCGAAAAATGGATCTGAAGTCAACAGCTTCAATGAAGCTGTTTTGTAGAACTCTTCTAGTGCATAAATATCGTCAACGTTAGTGAAATTGAGTTTTCTGGCAAATGTTTTGGCAATCTCTACAGGATCCCTCTGCACTGTAAATGCGGCAAGGTTTCCACCACTTTCTGGTATTACCCTGTGGAACAGTCCTTCGGCTGACTTTGATAGCATTAAGAGATCTACTGCTGCTGATCCTGCACTATAACCTGCAATGGTCACGTCATTAGGGTTACCGCCGAAGCTGGCGATGTTCTTTTGTACCCAGCGCAGCAGCGCCACCTGGTCCTTCATGCCAGCATTGCCTGGAATGTCATCGGTGCCAAGGCAAAGGAACCCGTGAACACTCACGCGATAGTTAAATGTAACGATGATTAGATCTTTCCTCTTCATTAACTGGGTTGCTTTAAGCATTTCGCCAAAGCCCATTACAAAAGCTCCTCCGTGAACATATACTACGACTGAAAGGTTTTTCTTAGTCGTGTTTGGGACATACAGATTAGCAATTAGACAATTTTCTTGTGTCACCAGGGTATCTGGCAGAATCACAATAGGAATCGTAGCTTGTGGGCATATTACTTGTTTGTCGATAGCGTCGTATGGTTCCGACCATACTGGCGGCGGAAGAGGTGCCTGAAAAAGAAATTCAGAATAAAATCCATCATCGTGGTAGCTCATAAATTCATGGATCGCCTTTCTTAGCAGCATGCAAATGTTTTAATATCTCTTTTAGTTTTAAGAAACCGATGTAACCGTCATATTATCAACTTAAACTGATTTGAGACACTAACTTAACTAAAATCGGTAAATCTTTCTATAGTTTACAACACTATAAAGAGCTATTAACTGTGGCTAAGTCTCTACAGGGCAAATGTTCTTTTTTTCATACAGAAAAGGGAAGATCATTGACTCCGTCCTCGGCTAATTTTAGATTTTATTACGAGTTGGTCCAGAGTCCTCACGATACTGCGCTTTTTTCCGTATGTCAGAGTTGGATGAAATTAACTGCCTATGTTATTGGAAAAGACAGTGGTACAGTCATGTTTATTTTCCTTGAGATGCGGATTAAAAATCAATCGAAAAAACGTACTTAATATTTGTAATTTTTTATGTTTTGTTTTAAGATATGTGGTATAAATAAACATGTTATGTAATAAGTAATTATTTGTTATATCCAACCTCAACGAGGCGTAATGGTTATCAGTTGTTCAAGGTAGGGGTTTAAGTAGCGAAACCTGTGTAATAAATATTACTTGTAACTTCACATGCGTTACAAACAATGATTCAGTCAAATATTCCTTGCCATATACGATGCAATAAAGTTGATAATTGTGATAAATGGTGCTAATTCTTTATGGTCAAGTAAATGCAGCTGAGAAATCGTTATCAATTGAAATATTTTTGAAGATTTTTTACTCATCAACTGTTTTTGTAGCAAAAATATTTTTTTATATATATTTGTATACTAGTATATCTATATTATCTATTTGTATGTCGATAAAATAGAGTCAACAATGAGTGCTTTGTAAATATTATTACGTTTACCTTATATTTGTCTAGACCAACAGGTGCTGTGGCGTAGGGTATGTTAAAGAAAGTGTATAGATCCGCGCTAGGATGCTTGCGCCCGCGCACCGGCCCTTGGGCAGTTTTCACTTCCCGCCATTCGTCGTCAGCTAAAACAGCCGTCACGCACAAAAGTACCACACACGTCCGCCACTCCATCGCTGCGTTCGCAAACTGATTCACATCTTTACAATTGGTTATAATGTATATGTACACTTACTTACTTATTATTTCTCCCAGCAGTGATAGAAACTTTCCGGGTTTTGAATACAGCTACATCATCTACTTATATAAGTAATTTAAATACTATAAAACTACTTGGCTTTATTATCTCTCGCCTACCTTAATTACCACCCCAGACGAATATAGTGAGAAAAATTAAGCAGTTTTAAATCTATTGAAACCGAAACAAAAACTTACGAATCTCCGGAAATTAAGGTGAACAGGGATGAATTCCTTAGTTACAAAAGTTATAGGTTACTCTAATGCCCGTATGAAAATACTTGTCCTACATAAGTTGCAAAGCAGTTTAAGAACGGCAGGTCAACTTGACAGTATTAATAGTATCTCTCTCTGGGTTCAAATTGATATATACAATCTTTTTGCCGTCATAGTGACGATGCGTTACATTGGTTATAGACAATAAACATCAGCCAGTCATATCAGACAGTGTTTACCAACGAACAAATTAACTCACAGACTGAACACATAACCAGTTTTAGTATGGTACAGTCCCCAGACCAAATTTTGCTCGAGGGTACAGTCGAACAAGCTATATAGAATGCAGGCAGCTAACTTGTAAGTTCTACTTTTAACCAATGTTGTGTGTGCTGAAAGTGTGCAAAAAAGGAGGAGATTATATGTTCGTCTGTACGTTTTTTTATTTTTTTCATTGATGTTTTCGTCAATACTGGATAGATTTTGAAAATTATTTTTTCATTTTATAAAAGAAGCTGCCGCGGTGGACCCATATAAGTTTTATTAAGTTTGCTTGGGTAGTTTTTGAGTTAGCTTCAATACGTATTTAATCCACTATGTGTATCTTGATGACGATGTTATAATACATCCTGTCACTGTTGTTTATATGAAATTTTCTCGTAAAAAACATAAATTTAATTCTACGTACATAATGAGGAACCAAATATTAAGTAAAGTGTTTGAAGTTAAAGATCTGGGCATCATTATCGACTCTGAAATGAAATCTCAAACACACTGAAACCGTAATAAATAAAAGCAATAGAATGTTAGCATTTTTAAACCGTAACATAAGACAATTCAGTAATTTGACAGCACTGAAAGTTCTGTTTTCTGCATTAGTTCGTAGTCATATAGAATACTGCTCTATCGTCTGGTATCCAGCACATGATATCCATATTCAAATCATCGAAAGAGTTCAAATAAAATTTATAATAAGACTCTCTTATTAAGCAGGTATAAGGAATACAGTTAAAAACTATGAAGATAGACTGAATCACTTTAAAATGAAATCTTTGCACTGGCATGGCGTCGAGATTTTGCAGGTTAAATTTTCTTATTTAAGATATTAAATCAAGGCGTGGATTGCTCACAGCTTCTATCTTCAATTAATATTAATACGCCCCGGTCGTCAGCTAGACTTCATAATTATAAGCCTTTTGCTCTTGGTGGCCGCAAAACCAAGTACGGGAGAAATGCCACACTTTCCTATATGCTCAGAAAGTGTAACGACATTTTTCACGATTGTGACCTCGACATATTTTCAGGCAGCATCACAAAGTTTAAAAGACCTTTGCTCAATAATATGTAATTCTTGCTCAATAATGTTTCTCTTTTTATTTTATTTTGTTTTGTGTGTGAGTTTTGTGTGTGCTTTGATTATAATAATTTTAGTTAGTTATGTTTTGAGTTTGTTAGTAATTCAATCTTATTTAATTTAATTCAATTCAATTTAATTTCACAATTCATTTTAATTCAATTCAAGTTAATTTTAAGTACTTATAAAAGATTAATGATACTCTGATTCTAATTACATTGTTATCCATCTTTATATTAATGATTATTGTATAGCGAGATCTAATTAAAATGCTGTGCTTACCTATAATTTAGATGCATGCAATTCTTTTGTATTTGTTAATGATATGTACTTTGAATGTCCTTTTGTGTATTTAGTTGGTTTGCCTAAATAAATAAATAAACTAAAAAGAGAAAAAGGTTGTTTTTTTCTTTGTATTTTTTTATACCACTCAATTATGTCACAAGCTTAAAAAAAATTGGTTGCCTGTAAAGTCGGTATACGGGCGAAAGTTTTACATGACAACGACTTTGCGTGCCTTTCACTTTTTATGTCTGTCTCTCTCGCTCTTAGGCGGGCTAACCATGCCCGAGTGGAAGGGACGCGTGCCTCTCACTCGCTCTCATTGTGAGCGCATAACGTGAGCGGAGCGAGAGAAAAAAAAAAAAACCAAATGCATTCGATTTAAATTACCTAATGTTAGAAGTAGCAAATGTGACATTTTATTGAACGGAGAAAAACTGGAATTTATTAATCAAACTGTTTTCCTGGGAATCACATTAGACGAGAAATTACAATGGGGACCTCACATAACATCTCTTGCGGGGCGGTTAAGCTCAGCCGCTTATGCTGTTAGAAAGATAAGACAGTTAACAGACGTAGAAACCGCGCGATTGGTCTATTTTAGTTACTTCCACAGTATTATGTCGTATGGCATTTTACTGTGGGGTCGGGCTGCTGACATTGAATCCATCTTTATTTTGCAAAAGAGAGCTGTCAGAGCCATTTATAATCTACGTCACCGCGAATCTCTCAGGGAACTATTTAAAAGGATTAATATTATGACGGTACCTTGCCAGTTCATTTATGAAAATATTATGTATGTTAGAAAAAATCGACATCTTTTTAATAAAATAAGTGATAGACATAATTTTAATACTAGAAATAAAGATAAAATAGATCAACCATTTTTCAGATTATCTAAAGTACATACATCTTTTATGGGGTACTGTGTTAAATGTTACAACAAAATACCTTGTGATATTTTGCAATTAAATGAAAGAAAATTTAAAGCTCATATTAAAAGTACACTTTGTAAACAAGCATATTACAAATTAGAGGATTATATCCAAGACAAGAATGCTTGGAAACATGCTGGTCCTGCTCCATAGGATAATTTAGAATCAAGACAAAATCAAACTGGTTGCAAATTTAAGTGTATATTTTATTATTATTTTTTATTATATGACATTCATTTTACTTTCTATGACCAATTCCTCGCACACTGACTTATTAATTGTGGAATCTTAGGAGGATCGTCTACTTTTACAATGTTTGTAAATATGTGAGCACCATGTATCTATCACATAATTAGTTTTTCTGTTGTTGCTTCATTTTTAATTCTTAATTCTTTTTACCTATTGTGGTATAATAATTTTATTCTAGGTGCATCGTCCTCACATATAATTATATAACGAATGTACTTATACAAAATATTGTAAAACATTTTAAAAGAGTAACGGTGGAGTTTCTTGCCCATTCTTCTCCATACGAAAACTACCTTTTGGAAGGGGCAACTAGAATCAATTAATTTTTTTTGTAAATTTTTGACGTTCAAAAGTGCCTTATACGGGCCTACTTGAAATAAATGATTTGACTTTGACTTTGACTTTGAGCGTAACGCAGTTTCTTGAAGTGTCACCCGGCAAACCAATTTATAAGACGTTGTCACGTCAAAAGTTATTACGCACAGATAAAATTTAATACTAGCAGTGTAGTGGAAATATTATAATATTTTTGCCTGTATACAAACTGGCTTGTTGAACTGTACGTGACACGACCCAAGGTCGTCTGATGTCTCACATAGCGCGGTCACAGGCCGCCGGTACATGAACTCTGTAGTTCATAGTAAGTACAGGAAATCACACTTGAGCATAGATTTTATTTTATTTCCGTATGACTATTGTATTTTTCCGCATAGATAACTACTAAACGTAACGACTTGATGTAAAAATAATACATTAGATATTCAGTAATCTGTTACTGGTTTTTTTCTGTACTGAATAAAGCTTTTTTACTTTTAATTTTACTTTATACTTATATAATATTATAAAGATATAAAAGGAGATTGAGCAAAACTGGTTTCTGGACCAATAGCGATATGGTTTTGATATTTCTATAGGGATACCTCATCTTAACCCTTGTGCAAAAGAGCATCAAAATCTGACCCGACAATTTTGAGAAAAATACACTTTTGTAATAAGTATACAGGCTGTATATTCAGACGGATCGTAAAGGCAGGTACCTTATACGTTGTAGCTTAAAACATTCTTAGAAGACACTCCTTTACTTTTTAAACATTTTGACCCGCATTTACAGATTTTGTAAAAAAAAATGCAGCCAGCAAGAAAAAATGGGCAAACTTTTTTTGATGCCATTCGATCCTGTTTCTAAAAGGATCAAAAAACTCTACCCACAATAGAAATGTCACAAACGGTAAAAAGCTTTTCATAAAAGTAATTCGTAATGATCAATCATCTTATCCACGATCTTATAAATATGTCACCGTATAATGATCAAATAATGAACTTCGTTTGTTTATAATCTATTGGTATTAATTCCGACTATAAACTGTAGAAAAATTGTGAACTGCAAACTAAACCATTTACAATTTAACATATTATTTTGCGGGAGTTTATAACCTATCCATGGAAAACCAACTAATTGTGAACTGGTATCAAACTTGCTTGTGACGTAACGTACCTACCTTGATACTAAATAGCCTGCCTAGCTGCGAGCAACTTGGAAGCAGTTATAGTTTACAAACTTGCCAACCCGTTTGATAATTTGGCCAATGATACGATGTTACGATAGTGAATGTCTAACGTGAGGTAAAAAAAAAAAGTGATGAAATTTGTCCGACAAAATTAAACGCAAAAAATAAACAAAAAAATGTCAATGTCGATTGTCAAGAGTTTTAGCAAACCGAACGATAATTACGGGAGCGTAAGAATATTGTAAATTTACAAAAAAACTTTTTTTGTGACAATCGATTCCGTTTCTCTTAAAGATCGAAAAACTCAATGGCACCAACCTAGTGTAGAGAACGGCAAAAACTTTTCCCAAAAACGGTTCGTAGTGATCAGTCACAAGGATGATCTCGGAGAGGCCAGAATCTGCAGTACTAGGTGGGTTCATCCAGCTTCACGTGACGAGATGACACTATGATTTTTGACATGAGTGATTTTATTATTCTTGTATTTAGAACTTTATGTATTTTGATTTAAGACCTTTGTAACTAATAATTTATGGACAAACCATGAGTCTGAATTAAATTAATTAAATTTTAATTATCCACGATTTTTATAACGTATGCATTACATTTGAAAAAGAAAGTCATCTTATTGTCAATACTAATCTTTCTTTGTCAAACTTTTTTTTTGAGGTAATGAAAAATCAAGGGGTTTTATATTGCGTCTATGAGGTGGTTTTAGAGGTATTTTCAAACTACGTATTGTAATCTCTATGCACGATAATTTCTTACGAAATGTATTTTACCATTGTTTTTTTTTTTTAAATGATTGTACTAATTTAAAAAAATCTGTGAATGTAGTTAGCAATTACTCAAAAAGTTAACGGCAGTCTTCTAAGAACGTTATCCTGTAGCTACAACGGCTAAGGTACCTACCCTTGAAAATCGTGTAAATTCTAAAAGTATTTTTCTCGAAATTGCCGAAGTGATTTTGATGCCCAACACAAATATCAAAACCGTATCGCTGTTGGTTCATAAACCACTTCCCATAAAAATTTGAACAGTCTCCTTTATTTGAACGTTTGTTTGTTTGTAAGTTTGTATATAGGAGGTCTCCGGAACTACCAGTCGGATTTGTAAAATTCTTTTTGGATTGGATAGCCCAATTCTTGAAGAAGCTTATAGGCTCGCGCAGGAAGTCAAATAAAATAATTAAAACCCTATTCCATTATCACTATCGCACTCCAACAAAGACCGTATATGAAAAAAGTAAATTATTCAATATTAGACAGCTATACATTTACTACACTTGCCTTCTTGTTAAAAACATAACCACTAACTCAATACAAACTAATATACAACTAAAGAAAAAAACAATGCCATACAATCTGAGAAATAGATATAAAAACAAACTTGAAGTTATCAGCACACGCACTAATTACGGTAAAAAGACCATATTGTACGAAGGAGTGCAGCTTTTTAATGATTTACCGGACGATATAAAGGAATGCAATAACATGAATATATTTAAAAATAAACTTAAGAAACATGTATGTGAGTTATAACTACTGATAATCTGGAGGATACCGAATTGTAATGTACTATATCATTATGTTATTTTACTTTGTATCTCATTATAAGTGAACTGTAAGTTTTTATGAGAAATAAATTCTTTAAACCGAAGTCGCGGGCAGAAGCTAGTTGGCAATATTTGCAAATAAATGAAATATTGCCAATAAAAGAAAAGAAAAGAAAAGAAAGACAGAAAATACATTTATATAGCATAGACTAAAAGGCACACAATATAGGTATCTGCATCTGATAAAAAAATAAAATAAAAATGTGTAAGGTTGTAAGAAATGCAAAAAACAAAATCAAATGAATCAAATCCATGAATTTAAAAAAATCAAGAGAATTAAATTAAAGAAAAAACACGCAATGAATTAACAGCTTGTGGGTATATAATATAAATCGTAAAAGATCTTTTGGAATGAAATTCTAAGAAGTCGGTGATGCTGGTGGCGGTACCGGCTCCCGGTAGTATTTCTCGTAGATGTTGCTCCAGAATCCAGCACGTTCTGCAAATAGGGCTTCACGTAGTTCCAGCGTCTGCCCCAAAGACATGTACGAAGATCTGTTGGCTCCCAGAGCTGGCCACGAGGGAAGAGACGAGTCCTCTGGCACAGGTTTTCTGATATTATTAAAGATAATGTAATTAAAGCGGCCTGTACACAATTAATTATACAATATTAGCGACCCGCTCCTGCTTCGCACGGTTTTTATGACTTGACAAAATATCGAGATTTCTTAGGTAAACCTAACTTTAATATTAAAGTATCAAACACATAAACCTTCCGGAATAAATTATCTAAACGATGGTGAAAACCATCGAAATCATACGCGAACATACATTATATACGCGAAAAAAAAACGACTTTGTTTTATAATATGTATAGATGTGTAACAGCAACAACAAGTTTGTGCCACTGCCAATGATTATGGCATGTATTTGATTGAATGGCCGAACCTCAAATAATTCCCATTTTAAACATAATATTATTAAACACACTAGTGTTTAATAATATTTTTAGGTAAGAAAATGAGGTTCACAACAAGAAGCGCTATGAATAATACTATATACAATGTGCCCCTTTTTGTGAACCTCAACTAATTCATATTTTGGGGTCCTAAAAATAATAAATAGCCAAGTAACTGCATCCAACTTGGATGTAGCGCTCGCCGGCCGGTGCCGCGGTACCGCTGGGTTCGCTTACTCGGCTCGCACGCGGTTGGTCACAATTCTAACCTTACCTAACGCATTAGATCGGGGTGCCCTAGCTTAGTAACTTGAAACCAACTGTGAGAAAAAACCAGAAAGTTAAAAAGACGCTAATTAATTTTAAAAAGTATGCAACATTAAAAGCTCTGAAAGATTTTATAGGGGTTTATACACTTAAAAAAAGCGAACTTTATTAGAAGGTCAATAAGTTTTAGAGGATCATTTACTTAAATATTTCCCGTTTTTTATTAATAAAAGGAAACCAATAACAAGTACTGAAATTGCTTTTTATCACATCTATTCAAAAAGAGCTAGTTTATTCTTCGTAACAGGGACTAAAATAGCTCTTTAACCCCTAGTGACTAAAAAGTCTTTTGAATTTGGAATGTGGATATTGTTAGTAAAAGTTCCAATCACCAAAGAGATCAATCACGAACATTGTATCAACAACAGGCTGCGTGATAAAGTAACATCGTAACATATAACATAACTATAGCATAAAATATCAAAATATCAACTATTGGTAATTTATGCATTTTTTTTTTTACCTCTAATTCTAATTTTAACTTTGTTAGCTTAGTTTTTAACGTTATTGTGCATGCTGCGGCCTCCTATAAGTGAAGGAGTACACCTACTTCATAACCGATGTTGCCCTTTAATTATGTGTCATGTATTGGGTACATCTTTTGTTGGAGATCCTAAATAAATAAATAAAAAAATAATATATATATATATATATAATTGTTCGTAGAACGTATTCATTAAAAAAGGAAAATTTATTTAGCAATGGGAAATTGCTACACATTATTTTGTCCTAGCGATTATAAAATCTGTGTGGTCGAGAAATTTTGAACTCCCGCGACTAAAGTCGTATTTACCTAGTATTATTTACCAGATATTGCGCTTAGTAAAAATCGAAAAAAATAAATAAAAGATCACTATTTTTTAAATTATATGCGGTTATACGATTATACTTCACACAGTACGGGGGCCGACGTCGTTTGCATTCCTGAGGACAGTTGATGATGCAGATTATCCCATATTCCGCGCAGCTTGGGTAGCACCTTAACTTTTTGACAGTTACCAGCACTGGGATGACACTGGGGAAGCCAGCGTCAGCGACAGTCCCAGTACTCCCAGTCGTCTACGACATTTGTCTGCCATCATTTTAGTATTTTGTGGAATCGCAAACCCAGCTCTGTTGTGGGAGAAATATCAGCATCATCTATCCGAAGACTTTTTATGAACTTTGCGGCTTATTACTGAAGGCGACATTGAGCTAAATGATGAATGCGTTCTAAACAGTTTTCTTAATTAGTTCACTTCAATACGTGGTCATTTCCATAGGTAGCAATCCTCTGATTGAGTATGGGTTACCGGTTCCAAAAGCATTGGCACCGCATAAAGACCACAGAAATTGGAAACTCGCCGCCGACGCAATGAGTACCATCGTCCACGAATCTTTGTTCACCTCAGAGCAAAGGGACATTTTTAACACCGTTCTCCAAAGCATTGGGCTCAGTCAGCGTAAAGTGTTTTTCTTGAATGCTCCTGGTGGACAGGAAAAACATTTATTACCACTGGCATCCTTACAGAGGTCAGGAGGCAACGCAAAATTGCAATCGCGGTAGCGTCTTCTGAAATCACTGCCACACTGCTTCCTGGTAGCAAGACAGCGCACGCCATGTTTAAGATTCCCATGGGTTTAGAGAGAAATGAAACGCCTGTTAGTGGGATGTCACGCAACAGTGACAAGGGGCGCGTCCTTAGGGATTGCGCTTTCATCGTATGGGATGAATGCATTCTGGCAAATGGGAAAGCAGTGTTAGCTATTGGTGGTGTCACAGTTCTGTTTAGTGGTGATTTCTGGCAAACACTGCCTGTGGGGACGCGAGGAACTAGGCTGACGAGGTGAATACTTTGTTGAAAAAGTTGACTCTATGGTCGCCAGTTCATAGACTGCGCTTAATCATCAACATGCGAGCTTGGCTTGGCGGGAATTCACATGCTCAAGAATTCTCCGATGTTCTTCTAAAAGTTGGTGAAGGCACTCTGCCAGAGGAGAGCGGCCCGGTGGCCCTACTAGAGACTCTTGGTAGAGTAGTTCCCACTTTAGAAGATCTGATTATCTGGTGTACGGAGACATCAATCGAATACCGTAGCAAGAGAATTCTTGGGTGAAAAATGATCAATCTGCAGCGATCTACCCCAGTATGCTCTCGCAAATTGAAGGGAGCGAAGTAATATACACCTCCATTTACACTGTGTGGAGCAAGATGATGCCACACATCACTCCGTAGAATTTCTGAATTCGCTAACGGCAAGTGGACTTCTGGCGTACATCATCCAGCTGAGGTTCGGTGTCGCAATAGCTCAACTGAAGCTGTGTAACGGAACCCGGCTCAAAATCGTGTCTTTGCAGCGAAACGTCAACGAGGCGAAAATTCTAACAGGTTATGGCGTTGGCGAGAGTGTTTATACCGCGTATACCACTAATTTCCCCACAATTAGCCACTTCCAGTTTAAGCGCGTGCAGTTCCCTGTGAGTGTATGCTTTGCGATGATTATTGTCAACAATTCACAGGGGCAGACACTGAAGGCTGCGGGTGTCAACCTCAGGACAAGCTGCTTCTCACATGGACAACTGTATGTCGCTTACTCCCATGTCACCAGTCCTGACTCTCTGCATATTTTGGCTGCTGACAACAAAACTACAAAAGTACGTAGTATACAGGGAAGTTTTGTAAAAATGTGGCTGTTATGTCTGTAGTATATTGTGATATCTTACAACTTCCACGTGAACGAAGTCGCGGGCAGCAGCTAGTTACGAGTATAAATATAAAGAATGGCTTACCCCGTTGTTATAAAATTGAGCCACATTTCTCTGATGTTTTTCTTCATTTTTATAAGTTCGCGGGAAGCGTTTTCTTCATCAAGATTGAACTGTGTAACTCCATCTAAGACGGCCTGCGTTTGTGCACAATGAGAAGCACCTCTTATTTTTGTATATGGCACAAACGGTGTATCATCATCCACAAAAGAGTACTCATATAAATATATTTGATTGTTTCCACCTTCCAAGTTCAGTTTTACTGATTTAAATGCGGGAAAGGCAAACATAATGTCAGTGAAATAGTCAACATATCCTAATACAGTATCAGGGCCTACAGGCTTTCCATGAAAATAAAATTCCTTGATCTGATTAGCGACTTTGTCTTTTTCTTCTTCGCTATCAAAAATCAAATCAGCAGGCAAGAAATCTGAAAATTTATCATTCATTTCGGTGCTCCAAATATCAAAGTTTAATATCTGAAACAGACCATCCATGTTAACAAAGCCATACATCATGGGCACCTTTTCATAATTACCCTTCTTTAGGATATTTATTGGAGAATCGTCCAAAAATATCTCTTCTCCGTTCCCGGTATCACGCTCAACACAAGCTGTAAACACAAAAGTCGAATCTTTTCTTGCAAAAAACGCATGGAGTGTTAAAGTTTCATAAGAAGCAATCTTATAAAACTTTTCTAAAGCATTAATATCGTCTATATCAGTGAAATCTAAAGTTTTAGCGTGCATTTTAGCATTTTCTAGCGGATCCAATTGGACTGTAAATTCTGCTAGATTAGAGGCACTTTCAATAATAACTTTGTGAAAAAGTCCTTTGGAAGACTTGGAGAGAATTAAAAGGTCTGCAGAAGCGGCTCCTGCACTGTACCCTGAGATTGTGACATCATGGGGGTTTCCTCCAAAACTAGCAATATTCTTGTTAACCCAGCGTAGCAACGCAACCATATCCTTCAAACCTGCATTGCCTGGGACGTCTTTTGTTCCTAAGCAAAGAAATCCGTGTATACCAAGGCGATAGTTAAAATTCACAACAATCAACTTTTTGCTCTTCATCAGATTTTTTGCTGTACTAGCTTCACCGAAGCCAAATTGAAAACCTCCTCCGTGAATATGAACCATGACCGATAAGTCATTCTGTTCGGTGTCTGGTACGTATATGTTCGCAATAAGACAGTCCTCTTGCATGGCCCTATTGTTTATTTGCTGTCCCTCCAACGATGCTTGTGGACATATCACTCTTTTATCAGTCGCTTCAAATGGCTCCGTCCAGTTTGGTGGCGGAAGTGGAGCCTGAAATAAAAATAAAAGTCAGTTTAAAATTATACAAGAAGGCCATGTCTTAGCCATTACTTATAAGTAAGATAACGTGCAAATGCAAAATTTTAAACGAATTGTTCAATATATTAACCTTAAGCTATGGTAGGTACCTTGAATTTATTTTCACCCGTGGGTGCGGTGGCGTACGGTATGTTATAAAAGATGAACATCCCGTCAGGGTCCTTGTATCCACGGACTGGTCCTTGCGCTGTTTGTACGAGTTTCCATTCTTCTTCATTTTGGGCGCTTATGGTCGCAGCACATAAAACCAGCAGAGCGTACCACAGCATTTTATAAATAATACTTTAACACTGAACAACTCTTAAAATACAATATGAAAAAGTTGGGAATCAATGGTTTATATATGAAGCAATTTCCTAAAAAGTAAATGATGAATATAATTACTATAACAGCTCTACGTAGTTTAACACGGTCGATGCGCAGCGTTAGGTATAGTTTTGATTGAACTCGCTCATTTTATGAAAAAACAAGTAGATTTACAAAAATAACAATCTCACATGACTTGGAAGCATTGTCTTTGTTTCAATGTCTTTTTTTTAAATAACCTCCTCATTTTTTAAAGTCGGTTAAGTAGCTTTATTTTTTCTGCTCGAATTGCCATCATCTTTATTATTTCAGCCGAAAGACGTCCACTGCTGGACATATGTAGGCCTTCCCCAAGCACCGCCACTACGACCGGTTCTGTGCTTTTCGCATCCAGCGGATTCCAGTGGCCTTCACCCGGTCATCGAAATAATAATTAGCTATTTCCTGACCTTTCATATTTTGCACGCCAGCAGTCAGCCAGAAGCCCTCAACGCGAACCCTGGACGCTTTGGCTCGGTGTCGCTTTCTTCTTTATTAGCTCGCGTATTACATTTCTCATATCGCTTTCCTAACAAACTTCATATTGTATCCTTTCTTGATTAAAATCGTTTCCTTACTTACTATAACTTCTTCCTATAACTTGTTCTTTTTAATCTTTGCCTCATTATACTTTTACTTCATCTTTGCTGTGCCTCTCATTTATACGCGCCCATACGCTTCCAAATCTCTATATCCTTTAATTCATTTCATTTCATTTCATATCCTTTGATTCATTTTGTCATTTTATGCAATATAATTATGAAAGACCGATTGAAGACAGATGCAGAAGGCAGAGAACCAGGTGTTGTGGCTTGTAGCGGAACTTGGAAGAGGATTATGTCCAGCAGGGGCTAGCGATTGGAGTTGATAGATAGACATACCATCGAAGAAGTTCATATCTATACACCGTAAGGACTATTTCTGCTTGCAGCGCTCGGCCGCCATAGAACCGGGGCGGTAACAGATGTGGTCATAGTGTTCACGGGATTTTGTTTTCAAACTGCTTAGATATGAAGTTCTTCAATAGTACATAACAAACATGACCAAGGGTCGAATTTCTCCAGCACTATGGGCCTGTTTCTCGAACGAAAATTATCGCAAAACGAATGCGACAAATTTTCAAACGCGTTTAAACTGCTGCGATTGAGTTGTTGATAAATAATTCAAATAATCACAGCTGTATACCTACGCGCACTTGACAATTTGTCACATACATTTTTGCGACAATTTAGTTCTCTAATACTCCTCTAATTTCGGCCATGGCGACCAATCTCAGCGGAGAACAACCTTCGGCACGGGAGATATTATACTTCACACGTGTGTCTGCAGACACAGGTGTACTCTCTCTTCCTTCACTCTCATAGTCCGATGGGACGTCAATCCGACACGACCGGAGAGAGATCAAGCGCAGGGCCAAGGGCTTAGCGTGATTTCCGAGGCGCGGGGGTATCACACCGCTACTCCGGGTTGATACTAAGAAATTCCTAATGGAAAAACCCAAGAACACTTTGCCCGACCCGGGAATAGAACCTGAGTTCGAACCGGGGTTCGTTCACAAGTCGCTCTTGCGGCCACGAGACCAACGGGGCAGTCAGTCTCGTATAAGTACAACATCATACTCGGCAGGGAGTGTTCGTTCTAAATCGCTTAAAATTATACGGTTTTTTGTACCTAAGTACAGTACAACTATTTTCTTAATGTCCCTCGGCAAACTTCGTGTTTCGTTAGTCTAGCAGCTTTTCTCTCATTATTATTAAAAGAGTATTAACAACTCATATACTTCTAAGTCGATTGAGAGCGTCCGGTCTGTACCAAGTGCAAAAGAAATCCGACGACTGCCGAAACACGATAGTTGTACTATATGGAAGTTGTTGATCCAACGATGGCTACTATTTTTACGTTAGACAGTTTTAAGTAATGAGGTTATTTATTGGGTTAAAATTATGCCATATAATAGGTCTTTACCTATGAAATTGCCGTTTTGTATGAAAAAATTTAAACGAATTTTTTTCATGTATTTTTTATTTGTATTAATCGAAGTAATCACCCATGCAATCAATGCATCTTTGCCAACGCAGTGGCAGTTTATTGATGCCCTTCTTAAAGAAATCAGCTGGACGGAAGGCAACAAATTCTTCAAAGGCATTTTGTACTGCCTCTCGGGTATTGAATTTTTTTCCCGCCAAGAAGTTATCCAAGTTCTGGAAAAAGTAGTAGTCTGTAGGCGCAAGGTCTGGTGAGTAGGGCGGATGACGGAGAGCTTCCAACCCCAGTTCTTACAACTTGGAGACCGTCTGCTGTGCAGTATGAGGTCGCGCGTTGTCGTGCAGGAGCAGCGGAGACGAGCAACCCTTTATCTAAGACGATGTTGGGTCCTAGATTTCTAACATTTGGAAGGGCGAACTTTATTGTTTAGATAAAGTATAATATCCACAATCAGAACCGTGATACAGTCACAATGGGACGCAAATTTTAATGTATATAATCTTATTCTATTGGCAATCTATGTAGTGCGGAAGCTTACGGTAATCTGTTCTCACACGAACCTTTTTGATGTGTAACATCTTTCCTCTCGCTTTCCTGCAATCTGTGGGAGTGATTTCGTGAAAATGGACGGAAGTGTGTAACAGGAAGCCGGGGGAGCGCGTGCTATTTGACCAACGAGCGCGCGCGGTGCTAGAGTTCGTCGTCAGGTAGTACCCATCCATTTTCCGAGAGGTTGTAAACAGGATGATTGAGAGGTAACAGATTACCACTGTCTCTCGGACTATTATAGCATTAGGTCGATTGACTATCAACACCCAAAATTAAATTATCTCACGATATCTGTTCTAAAATTAAACGTCTTTTATTTATCAGTCAAAATAGGTACGATTAGATTATGCCTTAACGTAATCACTCAATAATCTCATAATCGTGCCCTGGTTGGGTACGATTTATAATAATTATACGATAATAGAATAAAGTTTACGAGATAATAATGCTGAAACAAACATTATTATGTTGTAATCTGCATCAATCAATCTGCCTAGCCTTTTCCCAAGTATGTTGGGGTCAACTTCTAATTAGTCTTTTACACGGTACGGCTGCCTATCTGACCTCCACATACTTCACAACTCATCTAGTTACTGGGTAACACAATACCCCTTGGTAAGACTGATTGTCAGACTTTTGAGCTTTGACTATTCGTAACGACTGTCAAAGATCTACGAATGACAGCCGGGACCAACGGCTTAACGTGCTTTTCGAGGCGTGGAGGGGTCTCGATATGTAATGGTACTGGTCTACTTGTATGGCTGTTCATAAACATCATCCTTCGGTCCTTATACCAATTTTATTTAGGGTCGGAACAGCAGGGTTGAGTATGTCACTAATGCATGAAGGCCATATATAGGCTTTCGTGCATTGAAATAATAAAATACATTGTAGGTACAATATAAAACCTAAATCTTGTTTTTGCAACAATAAAAATAAAAAACATACCTAATTTCTTAAATTACACCGTAATTCTAAAAAATAGATACTTTTGTATGTTTCTCAGCAAAATGTATCAACTGATAATGTAACAACGTGTTACATTGGTTTAGGTAATAATAATCTAAAAGCAACTCCACTTGTAGTGCGTGCAAATCAAATTCAGCTTTGCCCGGGCAGTGGTAAGTTTATTATCCCTTGCATTACGCCAATTTTTTAAAATTTTCAGTTCCTTCGTATTATTTTATTACTAGCCGGGCAACGTCTTTTGGGGTGAATATACCCAATATTCACTGACATGGCCTAACTGGTGCTGTTTGTCCATCGCCATATTCAAGTGAAAGTTAAGGTCAAATTATTTAGGTAGGTATTTCAAATTAAGCACATAAAATACACTTTTGAATGTCAAGTTTTATAAGAAAACAGCATTGATTCTAGTTGCCCTTTACAAAAAGTAGGTAAGTAATTTCGTATGGAGAAGAATGGTTACCTAAGAAACTCCATTCCAAGACTAAGGACCGATGGCTCCGTTAAATTTTTAGTCTGTTTCTTGGTTTTCATTAAAAAAAACGAAAGTACTTATTCGTAAGCTTTGATAACATTAAATTCATAAACATCGTCAAATCAATTGTTTATCAATCCGCTGCTATATTATCGAATCCGTGGCTATCTAAAAACATACCCACAGTAGATAATTTTAATGATAATGATAATTATCTTCACAGATTCTGATCTGTGAAGATAAGTTACGTCAGTGGACTGGCGTTACTTATCTTTAGTGCAATTTGTGTACAAAGCTCTTCAAATTCACACTTGAGTTAGCACTTTAAGCACTAAGAAGAAATTAATTAAAAATAATACTTTAATGAAGTTTTTGTTTTAAACCAAGGGATATAATAAAAAATGTGGCGCTTAATAATAGTGTTATGTGTAGCAGTGTTGAGTAACTGCGATGATAATGAGTGGCGACAAGTGCGCATCCGGCAAGGAGAGGTGCGCGGGCGCATGGACCCTGAAGGAGGATTGTACGCCTTCTACAGTATACCGTACGCCACAGTACCCAAAGGAACAGACAAGTTTAAGGTAGGTACTTTTTCTGTGCTCTTGAGTACTTTTTTACGTAAAATGTTATTATTTTTAATTATTATATTTAACAATTAACTACATACTTGCAGGTGCTAGATCTTCGACAAGAAACTGTAAAATTACGCTCATGCTACATCATTTTTATTTCCAGGACCCTTTGCCAGCACCGTCGTGGTTACAACCACTGGATGCAGTTGACAAGGACATCATATGTACACAGTCTACTTCACCATTCAGAGATATTTCGTCGAGAACAATGCAGGAAGATTGTCTCATTGCAAATGTTTATGTCCCCGACACTGAAGATGAAAGCCTTCCTGTTATAGTCTACGTTCATGGTGGAGCGTTTGAAATCGGATATGGAAACATGTTAACAACTAAGCATTTAGTAAGGACCAAGAATGTCATTGCAGTCAACTTCAATTACCGACTCGGAGTGCACGGATTCCTGTGTCTGGGCTCGAAGGACGCTCCGGGCAATGCCGGACTGAAGGACCAGGTGGCACTACTCCGCTGGGTGAAGAAGAACATCGCTAGTTTTGGAGGCAACCCCGATGACGTCACCATTGCAGGCTATAGTGCTGGCTCGGTATCTGTGGATTTGCTGATGCTCTCAAAATCTGCGGAAGGACTATTTAATAAAGTTATTCAAGAAAGTGGAGCCAATGTAGCTTCTATTGCAGTTCAGACAGATCCACTGGAAAACGCTAAAACATTCGCTAAAATGTTAAACTTCACTGATGTAGATAACTTTTACGCATTGGAAGAGTTTTACAAAAATACTCCACTCACAACACTACAACAGAGCACATTTTTAGATAGAAAAGATTCAACCGCGCTTTTTTCGCCATGTGTTGAACGCAAAGATGGCACTGGGGCGTTTCTCGATGATTCACCGGTCAACATAATAAAGAATGGTAAATATAAACAAGTTCCCATTTTAATCGGCACCAGCAACATGGAAGGATCTTTACAAATAGCTAATTTTGAGACATTTAAAAATGATATGAATGAGAAGTTTGCCGATTTCTTACCAGCTGATTTGCTATTCGAAAACGAAGAAGAGAAAGAAGAAATAGCTAAAAAAGTGAAAGAATTTTATTTCGGCCATCAGCCAGTAGGAGAAAGTACAATCCTGTCATACCTTGATTACTTTGGTGATGTTACTTTTGACTATCCTACGCTGAGATCTGTTAAGCTACATGTAGAAGCTGGACACGATCAAATATATTTGTATCAATATTCTTTCGTGGATGACAGTACTCCTGTTATTCCTTTCACGGAGGTTCGTCGTGCTGGACATTGTTCTCAGACGATGGCAGTATCCGATGAAGATGAACATAGCTTGTCAGAAGAATACAAACTAATGAAAGCAACGATTAGGGAAATGTGGTTAAACTTTGCTCTTTACGGGTAAGTTACATTCTTAATTAACATTATTCTGTCTCTCACATAAAGAAAACATTAAAAACCCTATATTAGATACTATATAAAATACTACTTGCAAATGAGTTTAGTAAATACTGATACTACTTAGAAAAATAAATTGATAAGTCTACTTAGTTAAACTCAACCATTTATATGGAAACTAGTATCATATCGGAAATTATGCCACGGGAACGTACTACCGCGATAAAAAGTATCTTATATGTTAATCCAGATTATAAACTATCTGCGTGCCAAACTTAATCTAATTCCGTTCAGCCGTTATTGCGTAATTGAGTAACAAACATCCGCACATACAAACTTTTACAATTATAATATTAAAGTCTATGGAAATTACATTTTCCAGAAAACCTGTGCCAGAGGTATCGTCCCTGCCCGCCTGGCCAGCTGCAGTAGCAGATGGGAGTCCATTCATGTCTCTGGGAAAGCCAGTGAAACTGGCCGGAGTCTTCATAGGAGAACGAGGACAATTCTGGGAAGACATTTACCAGAAATACTATCGAGAGCCAGTGGCGCCACCACAACCGCACAGTGAACTGTGACCAAATTAACATTTGTGGCATTTTGTAATTAAATAAAGATTAGAAAGAAAAAAGAGTTTGTTAATTATAGGCCAAAGGCCCTACGCAGGGTGCCATGGCAGCCAGGTTTAGGTACACTTTAGGCACCCACTTTAGAGCTGCATGCATGATCACGATTTCAACCATATGAATCCGAGAAAGTAAGTTT
This sequence comes from Xanthia icteritia, assembly GCA_949128155.2. Classification (NCBI taxonomy): domain Eukaryota; kingdom Metazoa; phylum Arthropoda; class Insecta; order Lepidoptera; family Noctuidae; genus Xanthia; species Xanthia icteritia. Next base: position 14,704,124 of record OX421934.2, on the reverse strand, counting down.
CTACTGTGTAAGTAACCCTTTTTACCGCACTGACCCAGAAGTAGCTTTGTTTTTCGAGAGTATATACCTAACAAAGGGGGTACGTGTCTCTTTTGTTTTTATTAGCCATATTTTAACTACTGTGGGTAATGTTGGTTATTGCGTTGCGTTAGTTGAAAGTTATCAGTTCCAAATAAAAGTTCTATTCTATTTTTATTAAATGGCCAGCAAAGCAGATGTCGACTATTCTATCAATGTGTAAAGTGAGTTGGATAGGTATAGTGTGCATGCAGTAGTTGGATAAATTCGATCCCACTTAGAGTTATTTGGCAAGTAAAAGTAATGTTACGAAATTCATAGCTAGGGGGAACTTTGAATGGCGATTAGAGTTTTCCAAATAAGTATGTAAACATTGAAACATATAGTGGACAACATGTTGCAAGATTCATACAGAAACATTTAAATATGCAATAGGTTTGTAAAATAAGTCAACCATCAATCAAGAATTTTTCAATGCAAACACAATTTGATAAATTGACAGAAAACATAGTTTTCAACATGTCTTTATGCATTCAAATTAAAAAATTAAAAAAATAACCAGTGCACTGTTGTTCATAGTACTCCCCTTCTGTTTAACTTCATCAAACTGTAATAGCCATTACATAACAATAGATTAATTTAATTATTTATTACTGCTTGTACCTTTTCTCAATATTAGTAGGAACACCTTTTCCTGCATTATTATTTATCTGCATAACGTCTCACATTCCAGGTTCCAGGTGATTGTCATATCAAAAAGAAAATGATAACCTGCAGAACTATTATCAAAAATATCATAACAAAATTGTGAGCACCCTTAAAGGAGCTTGAGTCTTCTAAAGCTCTATGGACCCAGCTACTTCAAGAATGAGATGAAAAATCAAGGTGGTTGTGAAGATCATCGTTGACAACAACACCTTCCTTAAGAATAAGCTGGCTAACCCATGCTTACATCACAGGGTTTTAGCCGAACAATAAAATCAACTTCAATATAAAGTGTCAACATTCAAAGAGTGCATTAATTATGTACCGCCCATAGGACACTATCTCTTTCAGTCTGTCAGAGGTACTTAAAAATTACGGCTACTTCAGTAAACCAATTTCAGCAAACCAATTGTTATCAAGGTCGCCTTAAAAGGCGACTCAACCACTGCAGCCTGTTGAACAAGTGACCGTGTCGCCAGCCCAAGAAAAACCAACCTACATCCCACCAAATGAAAGCCAGCTTAAGGACAGCCAATCAGAGATGACTGTTCCAGATCTTCCACACATCATAGTTAAAATAAAAGGTGAGGAGTTTTCAAACTACTTTCTGCTCACGTCACCAATACTGCTACAATGTTAAATGTCAAAGGCTCAATACAATAGCCAAGTCAACAAGTACCTGCCCACATTACTCTCACATGTGATGCATATCATGCACCAAAGTACTTCTTGAATTATTTTTACCATCTTTATATTTTTGCAATTCTACCTGTAACAACTAATTCTAGTCTATTGCAAAGTACTATTAGTATTTTAACTTACTTACGGGTTAACTGATAAATAACTCAATAAGTAATACTCACACCAAAACTATTAGTAAGCCCTGGAGGTAACTAATAGGTAATACTCTCATGTTATCCCGCTGGGTCCACGGCGGACAATACCGCCTAGAGCTTGGTTCCTTATATCCTGTCAAATACAAGACTTCATGCCTGTCATGGAGCAATGGTCCTAATCTCCTAAACCTTTAATCCTATCAAATCAAAGACTTTGTGTCTACCACAGAGCGGTGTTCCTGGTCCTATCCTTTAATCCTGTCAAATCCAAGACTGTGTCTATCACAGAGCATTACTTTCTTATGTGAATAAACCTATTCAGTTAACAGCTGATCGTACAACACTACTACACACTATTGTTAACAAGTGTGTTTATTTAAGGTGCAAAAACAATGCATATTTCAATTAAAAATAAATTAAGTAGACAGCAAATCTACAACAAGCTGTCATTAACTAAAACTGTTTACTACCAACTCCTACAATTCAATGGAAATTGTAGGATAATACAAGCAACAACATCCTCTGAAAATGAAACTAATAAGCTAACAGTTGATGATACAATAAACTGAAATACAAATTGTATGCCTTCAATGGCATGAAGCACTAGTTATTTTTAACACCATTGCATGGCACATCTTTATATTGTAATCTGCTCAGGTTACAGGAAAAAGTTGATCTTAATCTTACTTGCAAGTGAGTACTCTGTGTAGCCGTACTTATTAAGGTGTTCCATATTAAATGTATTCGATATTTCAATTTAAGACAAATTTGGTAGACAGCAGATCTATTATACGATTTTAAAGTGACCTGGAACTAACTATTAACAAATTCTACAATTTCTGCATGCATGCGAAAATTAAACTATTCAACTACATCACATATAACAGCTGATCATGCAATATCAATTAAAACAAATCGCAAGTAAAATACCTAAAGCTAGATTTTGTTTCATAAATGCAATCAATATTTCAATTTAAGGAAAACTGAATAGATGTCAGATTTATAACAAGCTTTAAATGGTAACTAAACTGTCTGTCACCAAATCCTACAATTCATTGAATATTGTAGGACAATAAAAGCAACAATAATCTGCCGACAAAATTTATCCCCATAGTTTCAGATAACAACCTACACCCACGCAACTACAATGAGGGCATCGGCAGGTGCAGAGCGCGCACCGCCATTCAGAAAGGCCGTGTCGCCGCGAAAGCGTCTACCTGTAAAGATTACAACATAATCTTTTGCGTAACTACTTATTGTAATTGTTATTCACCATAAAGTCTTTGATCCAGCCCTCTATGGGTAACTGTGGAACACTGTTACAGCCATTCGCGTGCATCTGTGAACGTTTTTGATTCCTTTGCGATCAAACGCCATCTATTACCCACTTTGTGAACTCGGTCAATATACTGTGAGTCAACTGGAAGAGAAACTTACTAACTTAGATGTTGGGGCAAAAACTAAAGTTAAAATGAAAAGGGAACATTTATTTAATGATTTATGGGTTTTTAGTCATATTAACTAGTGGTCATTTGACATAGTAAATTTGTTTATGACAAAGCGGTATCTGAGATGGCGCGGTTTGCGAATATTATGATCAACTGAATATAATAATTTAATACTAGAACTAAATAAGTTTCAATAATAGAAAACCAACTATAAAGTAATAAGATTATTTTACACTGCAATTTACTAATGAATACCTGTTGTTTGATTAAATTCCTTGAATAACAGGAAATGTTGTCAAAAGAGTAACAGTGAAAATGTAAAAAGTAATAAAGCTTCTAATTCAACTTTAATCTGAATAACCTTTGTATTTGTGAATATTAGCAGTGTTTAATTATAAAAGAATTAACTGATAAGCATTTTAGCATTGTCTGTAAGTTTTATTGAACAAACTTAGTAATAAGATAAATTATTGTATTGAAATGCGGGGTATGTCGCCGGACATTGAAAAAAGCGTGGCGCACTGAATGGCGTGTGTGGGTAATAAACATGAAAAGAAAACTTGTGTTAGAAAGGACTGAGATTGTAATTGTTGAACAAATAACCTGTAACATAATGTTTTGATTTAAAAGAGTGTCCATGGATTTTCTTGCCCGTTCTTCTCCATCAGGAACCTACTTCATTTGGAATGGGTGACTAGCTTCAGAAAATAACTCAAACTGAATGACTCCTTGATAAGTGATAACTAAAAAGTGCCTGTAAATGTTATAATTAAAATAAATGGTTTGAGTTAAAAGTTGCGTGTGATTGAAAACCAACTACCTATATCTACTATCAACGAAGAATTACACTGGAGACTGGTCAGAAAAGGCACAGGGTAGATACCCCATCGTGTCATATATATAACGAAGTTAAAAGGAAAACTATCACAGCTAAGTAGGTTTTACAGGTTAACGAGTAATAATCGACCAACTCAAATTTGCAGTTTGAAAATCATGTTTTAACGTGCTTTCCGAGGCACGGAGGCGATCGCGACGTGTAATAGATGGTCACTCATCCACGAATTGACCGTGGCAAGCGTAGCTTAACCTTTGATCGACTTCTGCGGCTGTTATTATGTAGTTACATAAACATCATCATCCGGTCCTTATCCCAATTTTATTTGAGTGCATTGTAAAAATAAAATACATTGTAGGTACAGTAATAATAACTAATTCGTTATTAAGCACCGTCATTCTAAATAAAATAGATACATTGTATGTTTATCTGCGAAATGTATCAATTGTTTAAAAATACAACAACGTACAAAACAAAATGTAGCAGCGTGTTACATTGTGCTTAGGTAAAAATAATCTAATAAAAGCGTGTTAGCCCACGTTCGCATAAAAATATCGCGGCGGGAGTGGTTAGTTTCATATCCCCGTGCAGTGTGCATTACACCCATATTTTTTTCTAGCGTGCCGCTAGCGGCACTCTATACCTATCGGATAAAGTGCTGGTTGCGGCATAATAGTGGCGCGGCCACGACCCGGCTAGAGTGCCGTAAGCATTGCATTGTCACTGTCACTGCGTCACTGTCACTTGTTATTTTGTTTGATTGTTTTGGTGGTGTGGTCACAGTTCTAACCTAACCTAACCTACCTTTCAGCTATTTTCATTTGCTACTTCATGTTTCGTAAATTCAGTCACTGTAGTGACTTTTGATATAATTATCTAAAAAAAACCGATAAATCAATATCAACTAACCTCAACAATTAAACAAAATAACAAGTGACAATGACAATGCAATGCTTACGGCACTATAGCCGGGCCGAGGCAGCGCCACTATTATGCCGCGAATAGCGGCACATTGTCCGATAGGGATAAAGTGCCGCTAGCGGCACTCTATACACGTTTTATTTTATTACTTGCTTTTATAACGCCACACAGCTTCATATGGGCTGAATACTGGATACTGACATGGCTAAGCTTGTGTTGTTTGTCCATGGCAATATCAAAGTGAAAGTTAAAAAGTCAAATTATTTCGTAGCCATAGCGTTGGAAGGCCGCACAAGGTGAACCGATGACCTTGTGAAGGCTGCAGGAATCCGCTAGATGCGGGAAGCACAGAACCGGTCGAAGTGGCGGTGCTTGGGGGAGGCCTATGTCCAGCAGTGGACGTCTTTCGGGAAATTATTTAGGTATTTCAAACTAAGCACATCAAATACACTATTGAATATCAAAATGTATAAGAAATGCAATTGATTCTAGTTGCCCTTTCCAAAAGGTAAGTAGTTTCGTAAGGAGAAGAATGGGTACACAGGGAACTTCATTCCAAGACTAAGGACCGATGGCTCCGTAAAATGTGTAGTCTGTTTCTCGGTTTACATTAAAGAAAACGAAAGTACCTTCTTATTCGTAAGCTTTGTTATCATTAAATTCATAAACATCGTCAATTCCTTTTATCAAATCTGCTGCTATATTATCGAATCCGTGGCTTACTAAAAACGTACCTACAATAGATAATTATAATCTGTGAAGATAAGTAACTTCAGTGAACTGACGGAACCAGTCTTTAGTGCAATTTGTGTACATACAGTACATAAATCTCTTCGAATTCGGACTTTGAGTTCGCACTTCGAGTACTAAGGAGAGATTAAATAAAAATAATATTTTAATAAGTTAATGTCCTAAACCAAGGGACATAATAAAAAATGTGGCGCTTAATAATAGTGTTATGTGTAGCAGTGTTGAGTAACTGCGATGATAGTGAGTGGCGACAAGTGCGCATTCAGCAAGGAGAGGTACGCGGGCGCAAGGACCCCGAAGGTGGACTGTACGCCTTCTACAGTATACCGTACGCTACAGTACCCAAAGGAACCGACAAGTTTAAGGTACGTACGTTTATCGCCCGGAGGACACGGTGGAGCATACGGTGGAGGTCTGCCCGGCTTGGGCAGAGCATCGCCGTGTCCTCGTGGTGGCGATCGGTGGCAGGAATCTTCTCGCGTCTGGCCCTGGTCCAGGCCATGGTACGGAGCGAGAGGGCATGGGAGGCCGTCACCTCCTTCTGCGAAGCAGTAATGCTCGCGAAGGAGGAGGCAGAACGCGTGAGGGAGAGGCAAATTTCGCGCCCTCACGCCCCTAGCCGCCGCAGGAGACGCCCTGGGCGTCGGGAATCGCAGGCAGATTCCCGGGCACCTTAGGCGCGGGCTTGCGGACGGTGAGCAATGGGTAACTCGCCGTCCGATAAGGACCAGGCCCGGGTCGACGGCACGTTGTGTTCCACGCGCGCCTCAAAGAGATGTCAGCAAATGAAGGGGTCCGATAGGACCGATGCCTGCCGGGTTTGCGGGAAAGTCCGAAAGGGATACCGTGGCCCCTGACAACGGAAGGAACACGGGTGGGTTTTAGTCAGTAAGTCTGACACGCCCTCCCGCTCCGCCCAGAGCGGGAGAAGTTATTTGATAATTACCCACCCAAAAAAAAAAAGAAGGTTCGTACGTTTTTTATGCTCTTGATGCTTTTGACGTGAATACGTCTTTAAATTTGCTTCCATAGTGGGAGGTAATTCCAAAAAACTGATGATAAAAAAATCGGGGGATACAGTTTTTTGCTGCATCTACATATCTATCGTCTACATCCAAAATTTTATTACACCACTCGATAGCCAAAGGATCAAAGAATTCGTAACGTCGGGTGGGGACTGTGATGCATCGCGCGCGATGGAGGAGAAAGCACCGCCATTTTGAGGTCGTTTCGCTGCGTCATATAATGTCCGATTAGTATAAATTTTGACTCGGAAAAGCTAGAACTTTCGTTTGCATGTCAATTTTTAGCTCTCGTCAAGATATATCAATTGCGTAATTAAAACATTAATGTGAAATTGATATAGTGAATACCTATATATGGTGTTAATGTAAAAAAAAACAATTCCGCAATATTAGCCTATAATACTCGTCAAAAAACCAAATCAAAATATAGAGAACGTTTACGGTTGGATAGGGCTTGTCAAGACCAATTCAACGATACCCATAAAACACCATGACAGAGTGAAGCGCGCGGTGCCGGGAACGTAAAAGAACGTACATCTGGCCGAAAATATTACCAGTCACGTACACGTATTCACGTAAAATACACAGCTGTATCCACGACACAGCCACACCCCGGTTTTTTACGTAAAATGTTATTCTTCTTAATTATATATATTTAACAATTAACTACAAGATACACTTCGACAAGATAGGTACCGTAAAATTACACTCATGCCACGTCATTTTTATTTCCAGGCGCCTCTGCCAGCACCGGCGTGGTTACAACCACTGGATGCACTTGACAAGGACATCATATGTACACAGGCTACTTCACCATTCATAGATCTTTCGTCGAAAACAATGCAAGAAGATTGTCTCATTGCAAATGTTTATGTCCCCGACACTGAAGATAAAAACCTTCCTGTTATAGTCTACGTTCATGGTGGAGCGTTTGAAATCGGATATGGAAACATGTTAACAACTAAGCATTTAGTAAGGACCAAGAATGTCATTGCAGTCAACTTCAATTACCGACTCGGAGTGCACGGATTCCTGTGTCTGGGCTCGAAGGACGCTCCGGGCAATGCCGGACTGAAGGACCAGGTGGCACTACTCCGCTGGGTGAAGAAGAACATCGCTAGTTTTGGAGGCAACCCCGATGACGTCACCATTGCAGGCTATAGTGCTGGCTCGGTATCTGTGGATTTGTTGATGCTCTCAAAATCTGCGGAAGGACTATTTAATAAAGTTATTCAAGAAAGTGGAGCCAATGTAGCTTCTATTGCAGTTCAGACAGATCCACTGGAAAACGCTAAAACATTCGCTAAAATGTTAAACTTCACTGATGTAGATAACTTTTACGCATTGGAAGAGTTTTACAAAAATACTCCACTCACAACACTACAAAAGAGCACATTTTTAGATAGAAAAGATTCGACCGTGCTTTTTTCACCATGTGTTGAACGCAAAGATGGCGCAGGGGCATTTCTCGATAATTCACCGGTCAACATAATAAAGAATGGCAAATATAAACAAGTTCCCATTTTAATCGGCACCAGCAACATGGAAGGATCTTTACAAATAGCTAATATTGAGAAATTTAAAGATGATATGAATGAGAGGTTTGCCGATTTCTTACCAGCTGACTTGCAATTCGAAAACGAAGAAGAGAAAGAAGAAATAGCTAAAAAAGTGAAAGAATTTTATTTTGGCGATCAGCCAGTAGGAGAAAGTACAATCCTGTCATACCTTGATTACTTTGGTGATGTTACTTTTGACTATCCTACGCTGAGATCTGTTAAGCTACATGTAGAAGCTGGACACGGCCAAATATATTTGTATCAATATTCTTTCGTGGATGACAGTACTCCTGTTATTCCTTTCACGGAGGTTCGTCGTGCTGGACATTGTTCTCAGACGATGGCAGTATCTGACGGAGATGAACGTAGCTTGTCAGAAGAATACAAACAAATGAAAGCAACGATCAGAGACATGTGGTTAAACTTTGCTATATACGGGTGAATAACATTCTTAATTAAAATTATCCTGACTCTCACATAAACATTAAAAAACCCTTTATTAGATAGATACTTTAAAAAATACTACTTACAAATGAGTTTAGTAAATACTGATACTACTTAGAAAAACAAATTGATAAGTCTAGTTAAACTCAACCATTTATATGTAAATAAAATTTTCCAGAAAACCTGTGCCAGAGGGTTCGTCCCTGGCCGCCTGGCCAGCTGCAGGAGCAGATGCGAGTCCATTCATGTCTCTGGGAAAACCAGTGAAACTGGACGGAGTCTTTATAGGAGAACGAGGACAATTCTGGGAAGACATTTACCAGAAATACTATCGAGAGCCAGTGGCGCCACCACAGCCACCACCAGAATACCACAGTGAACTGTGATCAAATTAACATTTGTAGCATTTTGTAATTAAATAAAGATTGTAGGGGGGAAAGGGTTTGTCAATTATAGGTTAAAAGCCCTACCTCACCGGGACGCCATGGCAGCCAGGTATAGGTACACTTTAGCCACCCACTTTAGAACTGTAGGTATCCGTGATCCCGATTTCTATCGAATATCATGAGGTTGAGGTAAATGTCCTGCTGATTCACAGTGGCGGTAGCGTGGCCTGGACCTGAAAAAGGGAATAGGGAATGGTAAAGCAGTGGCCGGCAGCGCGGTATGATTGTTTCCTGTCAAGACCAGTCCATGTTTTGCCTTCTAAGTATTCTGAACATAATTTACTTTGGTCTTATGAGTATAAGAAAATCAACGCCCGTCGTCATGTAAAACTAATGAATCTAAAAAATAATAGCGTAATAAGATGTACGAGTACTTACTTGAAACTTGATGTAGAAAAATTTGTCCTTAGATGTAAAAATCTTCATTTCATTGGGTTAAAAATACCTAAGAAGACTGAATGATTAATGAAAGATTGGCGTGGTGTGAAATGGTCGGTAAACTAGTAGAATAAATTGGGGTTAAAACCATTAACTCCATAAGTGTGTAATTAGTGTCTCAGCTATACTTGGCATCGTTCCGTGACAAAATCTATCAAATGAATGAAGCCTCGTGGATGCTGCTACGTCTTGTGATGTTCCAATACGGAATCTTACGCAAAGCTGAGACAGCAGATGGAACCACCTAGACACAAGGTAACCAAAGCAAACTGTCAAAGGCGCGGCAAGTATTATCGATTCTTTTCAATATTTAAATAATACTAAAAAACATACACAAAGTAGGTATTTCAAACAGATTTTTGGGGGGGGTCAGCGCAGGCAACGTTCGTCAACGCACACGGTGTCCCGCGGTCCCGCCGCTCATTCGTCAACGCACACGGCGTCCTGCGGTCCCGCCGCTCATTCGTCAACGCTGCCACACCGCGCATTCCTAAGGCGCGGTACAGAGGTCTCGGTCAAACTATAAGTATCGAGGGTAGAATGTGTCCAAACGTCAGTCCCATTTTGACAGTTTTTCATTGTGAAGTGTCACTTATAGACGTCAACGGACTTAACTCGCTATTTAAGGATCTTTTGTTGATAAACCATTTTGAGAAATTTAATTTATTAAACAGCGTTAGTTCCGATTTTAGCCACACGACATTTTTTTGTAAATTTACAACTTTAACTAGATAATGCAGCCTTTTCTGCAGGATAAAAGCCTTTCCCAAGTTGTGCTTCAGCACTCAATCCTTCGCATTTCACATTCAGTCTTCCCTTGCTCTGATACATCGTCGATGTCGTCGCAAAATGCAGACCATTTTAAAGTCAACCTTTACTTCGAGCTATAGGCTCGTAGTTCTGAGTTAAGTGATTGAAATGCATAAATTATTAAAAAGAAATCCCTTTGTTTAGGGTTCCCTATACGAAAAACGTGTTTTTTTCGGCATTTTTTCCAAAATATTGTTCGGGGGTCGGAACCCTTCAAGTGCGAGTCCGACTCGCATTTCGCCGGTTTTTTATTCTTATATTTCACGGAACTGGCGTAAAGCTTTGGTGTCCTAAGAAAGTGGTGTCACACAATACCGGCTGTCCAAATACAGGGCGTTTTTTGAGACCTCAATGTCAAGTACTGGTGAATATTACAGATTTCCATAACGGCGGCCGTAATAATAAGACGGAACCGCTCTTCTAGGAAACCGTAGCTTAAGGGACATTTCTTTGTCTGTAATATAATTACGTTCAAAGTAGCAAAATCAATACTTTTAATTTACCAATATTATTACAACAGTTTTTTGAGCGTGTTGGTACGCGACCACCATCCACAACCGACATCAGCGTGACACTTTTTCCAAAATAAATATATACTCTAATATAAATATGTAGTTCAGGCTGCGCTAATTATAACTCTATGTGTTTTTGCGGAGGCTGTGGCGGCGGCACTGGTGCCCGGTAGTATCTCTCGTAGATGTCGTCCCAGAACCTCGCTCGTTTGTCCAGATATGCTCCGCCCAGCTCAACTGCTTGTCCGAGAGACATGTACGGACTTCCGTCCGCGCTCGCAGCCGGCCAAACAAGCAGAGACGATTCTTCCGGTACAGGCTTCCTGAAACATTTAATTTAAAAATCTTTTAATACGACGATAATACTGTGGCGCCACATGCGAACTACACATCAAAGACTTGACGTCACACTAATCCTGACGTCACACTAATCCTGATGTCACACAAATCCTGCATCGCGCAAATAGAGTTTACCGCGCGAACTACATATATAAAGACTATTCGAAATCAACCATCGGGCAGCCCCTGTCTGGAGGCTTTGAGTGTAGAAGCTTAAGGCAGCCACAGGAAAGTCCGGTTAAGCAGCTACGACCAGCTACGACCCTCTTCTGAGGTCAACTGCGAGCTGCCCTAGTCAAAAAAAAAAAAAAACCTTCGGACAATTGCCGGCCAGACACGACACCCGTCTGGTCGAAGGATCCTCTCTTTTCTATATGCCTCATACCTCATGCCTCATGTCTCTAAAATACTATACTAGTCTCTGCCATCTTATTGGGTATAATTTTCATTCTGTTATTTATTTGTCTGAAAGGGTTACATTGTTTTAGTACCTCTAAATCTTTGAGGTAAGGTAGGGACCTGAATCCTGAATGACGTAACAGCGAATATCGGTAGGATATACCAATTATAACAACATAACTAATCCTATTGGGAACAACAATTTCTGCAATGACTGTCGTTAGGAGGCTTATGAAAATATGTAGCTGAAATATGCGATTACATGGCGGCACCCAATATACCAAACTTGCGAAGGATGTTTCTCATGTGCAACTTTACCAAGGTGCTTTCATTTCAATCTTCATGAGAAGATGAAAAGCTTTAATTTCTTTCATGATCTTTTCATTTTCGTAACTTATATCGATAAAAAGGCCACGTTTTTATCGATACGCACGCGTTGACGTTAAGGCTTCCACACCAGCGCACGCGCACGTACCGTGCATGGCTAGGCGCCTCGAATGGCTATGGACGCGTCACATTCTACGCGCGCTCGCATGTTACGCACGGTTCGCGTACAATGATCCATACCTGCGCAATTGAAACTCACTCGCACGAACCGTGAAGTGAAGGTGTCCATACTATGTTTCTAAGGTGCACGCGAACTATTCGTGTCCGCGAGAGGACATTAGTTGCACGCAAACTACTCACTAATCGCTCGCGAACATGTCCAAAGGTGTCCATACTATGTTCCAAAGATGCAAGTGTGGACCTGCCTTTATACTGCATTAAGCAAAACAGAGGGCGCGGCTCGATCACCACACAGTGCGGCCATGAGGTGCTTGTCCGTGTCAATATACTTCTCATGCCGCATACAAATTTTACGTTGTGTATGTTACTTTGTGTTTTGTGCGTCGTGAACATTATTTCGCCATACAATTTATAACAAAATTTCCATTTCAAAATATACCCACAATCATGCATTTGTGTCGTTCGTACTGATAAAAACCCCCAAGGTGAGAACTGCGATTTTAGACGCTGTACCCTGGTAAAGTCAAGTATGGTCCTATATTGTTCATGACGCATTGAAGGTGTTAACTTTGACTGTTGTATGTAACTCACCCGTGTACTACGAAGTTATACCACATCTCCCTCAGGATAGATTTCATAAGTTTGAATTCTTCCGACAAGTCACTCTCATCGGTAGTCAAAGAAGCAACTCCGTCGAGTACAGCGATCGTCTGCGCACAATGCGTTGCCCCCCGCACGTCCGTGTGAGGAACAACAGGCATACTGTCATCCACGAAAGAATATTCATATAAATATATTTGATCGTGTCCAGCTTCTACGTGTAGCTTAACAGATCTGAAAGTTGGATATCCAAAGACCACATCACCGAAATACTCAACATACGACAGTACTGTTCCTTCCCCTACAGGCTGATCACCGAAATAAAATTCTTTCACTTTTTTAGCGATTTCTTCTTTCTCTTCTTCATTTTTAAATTGCAAATCAGCTGGTAGGAACTCAGAAAACTTCTCGTTCATACCGCCTTTCCATGTTTCCAGATTTGGTATTTGGATTAATCCTTCCATGTTGCTGGTGCCGATCAAAATAGGAACTTTTTTGTATTTACCATTCTTTATTATGTTGACTGGCGCGTCATCGAGAATTCGTTGTTCACCTGTTTTGCGTTCTACACATGGCGAAAAAAGCAAAGCTGAATCTTTTCTATCTACAAATGTACTCATAAGTAGTGACTTTAGTGGAGCATTTTTATAAAACTCTTCCAATGCGTAAAAGTCATCAACATCAGTGAAGTTTAACATTTTTGCGTAGGTTTTGGCGTTTTCAAGTGGATCAGTCTGGACAGAAACCGAACCTACATTAGCTCCACTTTCCGGAATAACTTTGGTAAAAAGTCCTTCCGCGGACTTCGACAGCATCAACAAATGTACAGAAATGGAGCCAGCACTACCACCTGTAAGCGTGACGTCATCAGGGTTGCCTCCGAAGTTAGCGATGTTTTTCTTCACCCAGCGGAGTAATGAGAAATTTAAAGATGATATGAATGAGAGGTTTGCCGATTTCTTACCAGCTGACTTGCAATTCGAAAACGAAGAAGAGAAAGAAGAAATAGCTAAAAAAGTGAAAGAATTTTATTTTGGCGATCAGCCAGTAGGAGAAAGTACAATCCTGTCATACCTTGATTACTTTGGTGATGTTACTTTTGACTATCCTACGCTGAGATCTGTTAAGCTACATGTAGAAGCTGGACACGGCCAAATATATTTGTATCAATATTCTTTCGTGGATGACAGTACTCCTGTTATTCCTTTCACGGAGGTTCGTCGTGCTGGACATTGTTCTCAGACGATGGCAGTATCTGACGGAGATGAACGTAGCTTGTCAGAAGAATACAAACAAATGAAAGCAACGATCAGAGACATGTGGTTAAACTTTGCTATATACGGGTGAATAACATTCTTAATTAAAATTATCCTGACTCTCACATAAACATTAAAAAACCCTTTATTAGATAGATACTTTAAAAAATACTACTTACAAATGAGTTTAGTAAATACTGATACTACTTAGAAAAACAAATTGATAAGTCTAGTTAAACTCAACCATTTATATGTAAATAAAATTTTCCAGAAAACCTGTGCCAGAGGGTTCGTCCCTGGCCGCCTGGCCAGCTGCAGGAGCAGATGCGAGTCCATTCATGTCTCTGGGAAAACCAGTGAAACTGGACGGAGTCTTTATAGGAGAACGAGGACAATTCTGGGAAGACATTTACCAGAAATACTATCGAGAGCCAGTGGCGCCACCACAGCCACCACCAGAATACCACAGTGAACTGTGATCAAATTAACATTTGTAGCATTTTGTAATTAAATAAAGATTGTAGGGGGGAAAGGGTTTGTCAATTATAGGTTAAAAGCCCTACCTCACCGGGACGCCATGGCAGCCAGGTATAGGTACACTTTAGCCACCCACTTTAGAACTGTAGGTATCCGTGATCCCGATTTCTATCGAATATCATGAGGTTGAGGTAAATGTCCTGCTGATTCACAGTGGCGGTAGCGTGGCCTGGACCTGAAAAAGGGAATAGGGAATGGTAAAGCAGTGGCCGGCAGCGCGGTATGATTGTTTCCTGTCAAGACCAGTCCATGTTTTGCCTTCTAAGTATTCTGAACATAATTTACTTTGGTCTTATGAGTATAAGAAAATCAACGCCCGTCGTCATGTAAAACTAATGAATCTAAAAAATAATAGCGTAATAAGATGTACGAGTACTTACTTGAAACTTGATGTAGAAAAATTTGTCCTTAGATGTAAAAATCTTCATTTCATTGGGTTAAAAATACCTAAGAAGACTGAATGATTAATGAAAGATTGGCGTGGTGTGAAATGGTCGGTAAACTAGTAGAATAAATTGGGGTTAAAACCATTAACTCCATAAGTGTGTAATTAGTGTCTCAGCTATACTTGGCATCGTTCCGTGACAAAATCTATCAAATGAATGAAGCCTCGTGGATGCTGCTACGTCTTGTGATGTTCCAATACGGAATCTTACGCAAAGCTGAGACAGCAGATGGAACCACCTAGACACAAGGTAACCAAAGCAAACTGTCAAAGGCGCGGCAAGTATTATCGATTCTTTTCAATATTTAAATAATACTAAAAAACATACACAAAGTAGGTATTTCAAACAGATTTTTTTTTGGAATTTTGAACTACTTTACAATATACTTTAAAAAGAGATTAGTACAAAAAAAGTGTTTTTACCTAAGATTTATACTATATCTGTCAAAAATCTGCTCCTAAATTATCAGAACACAACCTTGAATGTTTTGTGACTGCAGCAATTTCCCATTGATTAATCAACAATTATTTTACGGCTTACTTGTTTCAGAATTTTTCAAAATATTATTGATCCTGAATAAAAACAAAATTTAAATTCAGCCTACATCAATTTATGGCTTCTTTACATTTCTATTAGTTATAGTTAGACCGAAACCGCTGTACCATACCTTAGATAGGTGCGCGGCTCACGGGGGGGGGGGGGGTCAGCGCAGGCAACGTTCGTCAACGCACACGGTGTCCCGCGGTCCCGCCGCTCATTCGTCAACGCACACGGCGTCCTGCGGTCCCGCCGCTCATTCGTCAACGCTGCCACACCGCGCATTCCTAAGGCGCGGTACAGAGGTCTCGGTCAAACTATAAGTATCGAGGGTAGAATGTGTCCAAACGTCAGTCCCATTTTGACAGTTTTTCATTGTGAAGTGTCACTTATAGACGTCAACGGACTTAACTCGCTATTTAAGGATCTTTTGTTGATAAACCATTTTGAGAAATTTAATTTATTAAACAGCGTTAGTTCCGATTTTAGCCACACGACATTTTTTTGTAAATTTACAACTTTAACTAGATAATGCAGCCTTTTCTGCAGGATAAAAGCCTTTCCCAAGTTGTGCTTCAGCACTCAATCCTTCGCATTTCACATTCAGTCTTCCCTTGCTCTGATACATCGTCGATGTCGTCGCAAAATGCAGACCATTTTAAAGTCAACCTTTACTTCGAGCTATAGGCTCGTAGTTCTGAGTTAAGTGATTGAAATGCATAAATTATTAAAAAGAAATCCCTTTGTTTAGGGTTCCCTATACGAAAAACGTGTTTTTTTCGGCATTTTTTCCAAAATATTGTTCGGGGGTCGGAACCCTTCAAGTGCGAGTCCGACTCGCATTTCGCCGGTTTTTTATTCTTATATTTCACGGAACTGGCGTAAAGCTTTGGTGTCCTAAGAAAGTGGTGTCACACAATACCGGCTGTCCAAATACAGGGCGTTTTTTGAGACCTCAATGTCAAGTACTGGTGAATATTACAGATTTCCATAACGGCGGCCGTAATAATAAGACGGAACCGCTCTTCTAGGAAACCGTAGCTTAAGGGACATTTCTTTGTCTGTAATATAATTACGTTCAAAGTAGCAAAATCAATACTTTTAATTTACCAATATTATTACAACAGTTTTTTGAGCGTGTTGGTACGCGACCACCATCCACAACCGACATCAGCGTGACACTTTTTCCAAAATAAATATATACTCTAATATAAATATGTAGTTCAGGCTGCGCTAATTATAACTCTATGTGTTTTTGCGGAGGCTGTGGCGGCGGCACTGGTGCCCGGTAGTATCTCTCGTAGATGTCGTCCCAGAACCTCGCTCGTTTGTCCAGATATGCTCCGCCCAGCTCAACTGCTTGTCCGAGAGACATGTACGGACTTCCGTCCGCGCTCGCAGCCGGCCAAACAAGCAGAGACGATTCTTCCGGTACAGGCTTCCTGAAACATTTAATTTAAAAATCTTTTAATACGACGATAATACTGTGGCGCCACATGCGAACTACACATCAAAGACTTGACGTCACACTAATCCTGACGTCACACTAATCCTGATGTCACACAAATCCTGCATCGCGCAAATAGAGTTTACCGCGCGAACTACATATATAAAGACTATTCGAAATCAACCATCGGGCAGCCCCTGTCTGGAGGCTTTGAGTGTAGAAGCTTAAGGCAGCCACAGGAAAGTCCGGTTAAGCAGCTACGACCAGCTACGACCCTCTTCTGAGGTCAACTGCGAGATGCCCTAGTCAAAAAAAAAAAAAACCTTCGGACAATTGCCGGCCAGACACGACACCCGTCTGGTCGAAGGATCCTCTCTTTTCTATATGCCTCATGCCTCATGCCTCATGCCTCTAAAATACTATACTAGTCTCTGCCATCTTATTGGGTATAATTTTCATTCTGTTATTTATTTGTCTGAAAGGGTTACATTGTTTTAGTACCTCTAAATCTTTGAGGTAAGGTAGGGACCTGAATCCTGAATGACGTAACAGCGAATATAGGTAGGATAGACCAATTACAACAACATAACTAATCCTATTGGGAACAACAATTTCTGCAATGATTGTCGTTAGGAGGCTTATGAAAATATGTAGCTGAAATATGCGATTACATAGCGGCACCCAATATACCAAACTTGCGAAAGATGTTTGTCATGCGCAACTTTACCATGGTGCTTTCATTTCAATCTTCATCAGAAGATGAAAAGCTTTAATTTCTTTCATGATCTTTTCATTTTCGTAACTTATATTGATAAAAAGGCCACGTTTTTATCGATACGCGCGCGTTGACGTTAAGGCTTCCACCTAGGCGCCTCGAATGGCTATGGACGCGTCACATTCTACGCGCGCTCGCATGTTACGCACGGTTCGCGTACAAAGATCCATACTTGCGCAATTGAAACTCACTCGCACGAACCGTGAAGTGAAGGTGTCGATACTATGTTTCTAAGGTGCACGCGAACTATTCGTGTCCGCGAGAGGACATTAGTTGCACGCAAACTACTCACTAATCGCTCGCGAACATGTCCAAAGGTGTCCATACTATGTTCCTAAGATGCAAGTGTGGACCTGCCTTTATACTGCATTAAGCAAAACAGAGGGCGCGGCTCGATCACCACACAGTACGGCCATGAGGTGCTTGTCCGTGTCAATATACTTCTCATGCCGCATACAAATTTTACGTTGTGTATGTTACTTTGTGTTCTGTGCGTCGTGAACATTATTTCGCCATACAATTTATAACAAAATTTCCATTTCAAAATATACCCACATTCATGCATTTGTGTCGTTCGTACTGATAAAAACCCCCAAGGTGAGAACTGCGATTTTAGACGCTGTACCCTGGTAAAGTCAAGTATGGCCCTATATTGTTCATGACGCATTGAAGGTGTTAACTTTGACTGTTGTATGTAACTCACCCGTGTACTACGAAGTTATACCACATCTCCCTCAGGATAGATTTCATAAGTTTGAATTCTTCCGACAAGTCACTCTCATCGGTGATCAAAGAAGCGACTCCGTCGAGTACAGCGATCGTCTGCGCACAATGCGTTGCCCCCCGCACGTCCGTGTGAGGAACAACAGGCATACTGTCATCCACGAAAGAATATTCATATAAATATATTTGATCGTGTCCAGCTTCTACGTGTAGCTTAACAGATCTGAAAGTTGGATATCCAAAGACAACATCACCGAAATACTCAACATACGACAGTACTGTTCCTTCCCCTACAGGCTGATCACCGAAATAAAATTCTTTCACTTTTTTAGCGATTTCTTCTTTCTCTTCTTCATTTTTAAATTGCAAATCAGCTGGTAGGAAATCAGAAAACTTCTCGTTCATACCGCCTTTCCATGTTTCCAGATTTGGTATTTGGATTAATCCTTCCATGTTGCTGGTGCCAATCAAAATAGGAACTTTTTTGTATTTACCATTCTTTATTATGTTGACTGGCGCGTCGTCGAGAATTCGTTGTTCACCTGTTTTGCGTTCTACACATGGCGAAAAGAGCAAAGCTGAATCTTTTCTATCTACAAATGTACTCATAAGTAGTGACTTTAGTGGAGCATTTTTATAAAACTCTTCCAATGCGTAAAAGTCATCAACATCAGTGAAGTTTAACATTTTTGCGTAGGTTTTGGCGTTTTCAAGTGGATCAGTATGGACAGAAACCGAACCTACATTAGCTCCACTTTCCGGAATAACTTTGGTAAAAAGTCCTTCCGCGGACTTCGACAGCATCAACAAATGTACAGAAATGGAGCCAGCACTACCACCTGTAAGCGTGACGTCATCAGGGTTGCCTCCGAAGTTAGCGATGTTTTTCTTCACCCAGCGGAGTAATGCCACCTGGTCCTTCAGGCCGGCGTTACCCGGAGCGTCCTCCGAACCTAGACACAGGAACCCGTGCACTCCGAGTCGGTAATTGAAGTTGACTACAATAACTTTCTTGCTCTTTACTAAATATTTAGGTTTTACTATTTCTCCATATCCAATTTCAAATCCTCCACCATGAATGTTTACTATAACTGGAAGGTTTTTATCCTTAGTATCGGGGACATAGATATTGGCAATGAGACAGTCTTCCTTCATTGTTTTAGATGTAACATCTATGAATGGTGTGGGACTCTGCGGACATATGATACCTTTGTCAACCGCTTCTAGTGGTTGTAACCACGCCGGTGCTGGCAAAGGCGCCTGGAAATCAAAATAAAGTAGCATGAGCGTAATTTTACATGATCTTATCAAATATTGAGCGCTTCGATTTAATCAGTGATAAGTATAGGTAATATATCAAGTAAAACGTATACTTAACAAGAAACGTACCTTGAACCTGTCAGTTCCGAGAGGCACGGTGGCGTACGGTATATTGTAGAAGGTGTACAGTCCACCGTCGGGGTCCATGCGCCCCCTCACGTCTCCCTGCGACGTGCGCACTTGTCGCCATTCACCATCATCACAGTTAATCAATGCTACCACCGATAAAACTATTAACATCCACAACATTGCTAAAGATAACTTTAATTACCTACATACAAAATAATCTATATTTATTCTTGCAAACTTGGCTTGGCGCGATCCACTATTGTCTGGCTCCACCTACTTACTAACCTGATTACCTCTGATGGCAATGACCCCTCCCCCCCCTTCACCGTTTACGTCCCACAGTCGTCCAATAGAAAGACAGCCATTGGTCAGCGCGATACGTGTCGTCATGACGCCATTACACGGTACAGCTCATCAATTATTACAGGTAGAGTTTTTATATTTGAATATTTTTTACAGTATTTGACCGTCAAGATAGATAAACAAAAAACATAGGCCGTTATGGGAACAGAAGTAAAAAACATTAAACTATGAATCAACAGTGTTTTTTCTAAATTGTCGAGAAAAAAAATTTCATAATTTGTAAATTAAAATGATTAATATTAGTCTGGTTTTCGAAATCGGATCTCATAAGGCGGAGATATCCAGTAGTAGTAGTCTTTTTGCCCCATTTTGGAGAAAGTACCCGTCCAATCAAAAACCCCCGAAATGGGTTGGTACCTTCTGACGACCATCTCTAGCACCGCGCGCGCTCATTGGTCTAATCAAATAGCGCGCGCTTCCCCGACTTCCTGTTAAACACTTCCGTCCCTTATCAGAAAATCGCTCCCACAGATTGCAGGTAACCGAGAGGAAAGATGTTACACATCAAAAAGTGTTGTGACGGTCAAAATGTTACACTTGTTTCGGTCTACTTCTCTTCCCCAAGTGTACAGAGTATAAAGGTGAGTATACACTAGAGCATTTTGTTGAGCATTTCCATGTTATGTAACGTTCTAAAGAATAGTACAATACAAGCAAAATCTCAATTTAAAAAAGCATTTAGATGAAATGTAACGTTCCTACGAATGCTCGATGCTGCGTTCGAGGTAATACTCACGGCGAGTGAGCATTTACCTGTAACATTTCTTTTTACCTTGCGTTCATTGTAACGACCTGCCCTCGGCCCGCGATCCACGCCCGCGCTCGTGCATTTGCTCGATGAAATGTTACACCAATATGTTCATTGGTTTTTAAAATCAGGTTGTAACAAAACATCGAGCGTCGTGTTCGAAGTGCGGTTCGATAAAATTTAAAAACGGTGAATGCTCGATGTTCTGTTACAAGTAAATACTCTAGTCTACACTCGCCTTAAGGTTCTATAAAGAACTTCGTCCTAAAAGAAGAAGACAAAAACAAAAGAGTATTATAATTGACCAAATATGAATTCTTACCTACATGTCATTTACCTACTTACGTTTACCTTTTGTTCCTTTTATCTCGTAAGTTAGTTCCGTTTCTATCAATGAACTATATTATAGATAGGATATTATTAAAATATTGTATGAAATGAAATGAAATGAAATTGTTTATTCTGTAAATAGGATATTGCAATCACTTTTACAGGTCATATTAAAAAAAAAAAAATATTTTAAAGAAGAAAATGCTAGATGAGTTCGGCGTTTCCTATCTGACTACTCTGAAAAGAAAGACCGAAACAAACTCAGAGGTCACAGTCTCTTTTAAAGTCCAGACATAATCTTGGTCAGGCCATATGAGGACCATGTAGATTAGTGTCTGAAATGGTCTTTTGAGGAAAAAACCACACAGATTTGAGTGGACCTGTCCAGTCAGTGCAAGCATTTGTCAGTAATCGTGGAGCTCAACTCAGAACTTAAGGAGCTCAACTCGACGAACAATACCAAAGAAAGGACATTTGGTATAGTAAGTATGTCTGATTATTTACTACTCAATATATGCTTTTCTGCAGGTACCTAAGTAGAAATGTGTTTTATTACTCAGTATCTACGTGACACTTATCAAAATCCATAAGAGTGTACCTACTTAACGAATCGATTGTGATAAGGCTGTAGCTTTCACAAAAATTATCTCTTTAATATATTTTTTGTAATATTTCTTATCTCATATTCCTGCACGGTTATCTCAGTGAACATTTTAGTGATAAATGTGATAATCCCTATTGAGGTAACATTATGTTAGGTACTAACAAAACAAAAAATACATGTTTATGATTTTATATAAAAGAATAAATACTAGATCAGATACAATTTTTATCAAAGAATTTATGATTTTGAACAATACAAGACAAACAATTAATAAATAAGATAATCTCAAGACTAAGCATACAAAAATGTTGATTAGTTATAGTATTATCAATAAATCGCTTAGTGAAATTAATTCGCCGTGACGACACGAAATTAAAAGTAAATGGTGGTGTACTGTGCAGTACAGTCGATAAATTACATAAATCTACGTTACTAAAAATGTAGCTGTTATTGATTAATATAAAATAAAGTAAAATGACAGTGAAACAACCGCAAACATAACATTTGAAATTGAGACGACGCTGCCAGACCCAGGAGCAGCAGTAGTAGTCGGAGCACCAGTAGTCGGATCAGTAATAGTCGGATCAGAAGTAGTTAGTTCAGAAGTAGTCAGATCAGAAGTAGTCAGATCAGAAGTAGTCACATCAGATGTTGTCGGTGTAGTAGTCGAAGTATCTGGCATCACAGGACCCCGGTAGTGCTCCTCGTAGATGGTGTCCCAGAAAGCCGCTCTGTCATCCATAATACAATCATCTTTCAATACGATGGTTGGACCCAACGACATATGAGGAGATCTTTCAGCGTTAGCAGGTAGCCACGTCGGCAGCTCTGGGTCATTAGATGACGGCGTGCTGTAATAAGAAATGATAATTTACTTATCCCAAATAATTAATCACGACCAGTGACGAAATAGGAAATCAATTTTCGTTTTTGATGTGTAACATCTTTCCTCTCGATTTCCTGCAATCTGTGCACAGAACATATGTATATACCTACCCTAAAAAGCTGTCGGAGTGATTTCGTGAAAAGGGACAGAAGTATATAACAGGAAACCGGAGAAGCGCGCGCTATTTGATTTGACCAATGAGCGCGCGTGGTGCTAGAGTTGGCCGTCAGAAACGACCTTGACGAGGCCCCGCCCCTTTAATGTTATATTACCAAGGTGATATGTCAGATGTTACACATCATCAGCGACTACTGTAAGCTCCACTGTTTTTTTTAAAGTTCCAATAATTCTCCTATAAGATACAAGATGGCCACAAGCAACATATTGCTATCACCAATCCTTTGGCCAATCACGATGGCAACAACACAAACATTAGTAGAATTATCTAACGGTTGTATATTAGTACCTACAATTCTCTTGCCAAAGAGAGCTGCAACATTAGTAAGAATAAAATCCTCTTACCCAGTCAAAATAAAACTGTGCCAGTATTCTCTCAGGGTTTGTTTCATTTTCTTGTATTCATCCTTTTGATCAGTTACATCTTCATCCATGACAGCAATAAGTTGTTGACAGTGACCCGCCCCTATTATGTTGGTATTTGGAAAAGGTTGTGTATTTTCATCCACATATGAGTATTCAAATAGGTATATTTTGTCATCGAGAGCTTTCACCCGAGTTGATAGAGACCTCAACATAGGGTATCCGAATAGAACATCGGTAAAGTACGTTATATATGTCTGAATATTATCTTGACTCACGGGTATATCTTCGAAATAAAAAGCTTTGACCCTTTGTGCCACCTCCTCTTTAACATCTTCGCTATCAAAATGCAATTCAGCCGGTAAAAAATCTGAGAATTTCTCATTCATCTTATCTTTCCAGGTGTCAAAGTGAAAGAGTCTCATCGCACCATCCATGTTAGTAAATCCATACATTAAAGGTATCTCGGTATAATTACCTTGTTTTAAAATACTATAAGGAGAATTAAAAACCACTCGTTCTTGTCCAATATCACTTTCCACACATGGACCGAATCGAATAGCAACGTCCTTTTGATTTGTTATGGCATCTTGATGTAATATTAAATTTTGAAATGTAGTAGTTTTGTAAAAGTCTTCTAAATTGCTCAAATCATCTCCATCATTAAAACCAAGTAGCTTAGCATAGTTTTTAGCATTTTCGATTGGATCAATTTGTGCACCGACAGCGCCAGTACTAACACCGCTCTCCATTATAGCTTTTTTAAACAGTCCTTTTGTAATAGTAGAAAGTGTTAGAAAATCGATTGAACCAGAACCGGCACTACAGGCTGCTAATGTTACATCTTCAGGATTACCTCCGAAGCTAGCAATGTTGGTGTTTACCCAACGAAGTAAGGCCACCTGATCTTTTAGTCCTGCATTACCAGGAGCACCTTCAGTGCCAAGACATAGAAAACCATGCACACCAAGTCTGTAGTTAAATGTTACTACAATGACTCCCGTGGTCCTTACTAACTCTCTAAATTTCTCTTGTTCTCCATATCCAAACTGGTACGCTCCGCCGTGGATGATAACTAAAACAGGTAGATTGGTCGCAACTGTTTCAGGGACAAACACGTTGGCTACCAGACAGTCTTCTCGTATATTCAACTGATTCATCGAAGCACCGGGCTGCGGACATATGATACCTCTGTCTATAGCATCAAACGGTGACAGAAATATCGGTGCAGGGAGTGGAGCCTGGGTGAAAATAAGAAAAAGTGTTAAAAAACATGGTGTAGATAAAATAAAATAATCAATTCATCGCAATAATAAAATTCTGTGAAGCTCTTTTTGTCAAAAACTGCCAAGTAATTCAAATTATCATTGATAAAACTCAAAAAAAAAATTATAATTAAAACCTGCGTTTCTTTATTGAAGTACTCAAAAACTTATGTTGCAGCGTTAGATAGGCTTTCATCTAACAACTTATTTATAACGGTGGACCCCGCCAAGTCGGCCCCAGCAGAGATAGAGAATAGTGGGACAAAATAAGGAAAAAAAAAAAAATAGGTACCTTAAACCTGTTAGTCCCTGTCGGGGCAGTGGCATATGGAATATTAAAGAATACGTAGAGTCCGCCGTCAGGGTCCATGTGGCCTACCACGACTCCCTGAGCTATATTCACAACAAGCCTGGCACCTTCATCTTCTTCACTTTGCACCAGTATTGCAAAAGTACACAATATGAACACCACACACTTCCACATCTCGACTGAACAGCTAAGTATAATGAATGCCATGATTATGTATATATACTATGCGTCCATTAAGCATATCGCTAATCAAGATAGATAAAGTCGAAAAGTATCGATCGTTGTTATTTTGGGCACCCTCCGCATCTACCGTGGGGGGCGTTCATTGCATTACGCATCGTCTGCATGACATGAAGCAAGGCTAGTTGCGGAGGCCTGCTTAGACATATTTGAAAATTATTTATGGTGATCGGTAATACATTATCACTGCTAGCCGTCATTTACTAAATTCGTATTTAAACAAAAGCAGAAGTTACATGATCATTATGATATGCGTTTTTGTTGTACTGCACGTTGCTTCTTTTAAGTTCAAGCTAGATTGTAAGTTAAACAGTGTTATATAACAGTTAACAACATCTTTAATTATCTAAAAGTTTAATATTTGTATTTTTATCATAGTAATTGTAAAAGCTAGTATGATTCATAAAAAAATGGTGGAATTTATCTCATAACATAGATAGTATAATAATGTCTATGATAAGCAGACATCTATTTTATGATGCAAACAAATTAATACAGGTTATGTTATGATCAATGATGTGCGAAACTTTTTGAGCGATAACATAGCATAGTTATCGTAGAAGACTAGTTACAATAAAAGAGATAAATGAAACGAGGACAAAACAGCCATGAACAAAACATTTGTCATCGTGAATGATAAAGCGCCGTCAGCTCCTGGTTCAGGAGTGGGAATAGTCAAATCATTAGTAGTCGGAGCAGGAGTAGTCGTAGTAGTAGTAGAAGGTACCACGGGTCCCCCGTAGTATTCCTCATAAATAGTGTCCCAGAAAGCCGCAATGTTTTCCAAAATTTAATCCTTCAGCTCTATGACTGGGCCCAACGACATGTGAGGAGACCATTGCGCATTTGCAGGTGACCATTGCAGCAAATTTGAGACGCTTGGCGTTGGACTGCTAAAACACAAGACAAATGATGAAATTTGTATAAAACAGCAGATGGGTTATAAAAAAAAACAAAAAATAATGGAAACTACCGGGTAAGGGCCCGGTGAAAATAAAATTGAGCATATACTCTCTCAAGATTTGTACCATTCGCTTGTACTCTTCAGTTCTACCAGAAAGATCTTGATCCTGCACTGCTCTTGATTGAAAGCAGTGTTCGGCTCCACGCACATCAATATGCGGAAAACTTTGCGAATCTTCATCTCCAAATGAATGGTCAAAAAGATAGACCGTGTCACCAAGAGCCTCCACACAAGTTAATTAGATCAATGCTGAGAGCATTGGATATGCAAATAAAACATCAGTAAAATACAGTAAACTATGATATCACACTGGCTTCACTCATAGGGTCATTACCAAAGTTAAACTGTTTGACCTTCTGTGCAGCCTCCTTTTTGATAGCGTCGCAATCAAAATGCAATTCACCGGTTAAAAAAAAATAAAAATTCTCATTCATTTGAACTTTCCAGGTATCGAAATAGGGCAATCTCATTACGCGTTCCATATTCGTAAATCCATACAACAAAGGTACCTCTGTATATTTACCTTTTTTCATAACATTAAAAGAGTATCCATAATTATTATTTCTTGACCGATATCTTCTTCCACACATGGGGAAAATTGAATCATCACATCTTCCTTATCTACAATCAAGGCAAGAGGTTAATTGTTGAAATGAAGCGGTTTTGTAAAGTTCTTCTAATTTGTCCAAATCATCGACATCATTGAAATTAAGTACCCTTGCAAAATTCTTCGCGGTTTGAATCGGATCAATTTGTATGCCGGTAGCGCCAGTACTGCTACCACTCTCCATTATAGCCTTTGAACCTGACCCGAGACTGAGAGCTACAAGTGTCACATTTTCAGTATTAGCTATTTTTTTCTTTACCCAACGCAGGAATACTACCTGATCTTTTATTCCAGCATTCCCCCCTTCAATCCCAAGACAAAGAAAACCATACACACCTAGTCTGTAGTTAAAGGACACAGCTATAAATTTTTTTTTTTCGTACTAGATTTTTGTATTTTCCAGATAATCCGCGACCATACTGGAACGCTCCGCCGTGGACGAATACAGAACAGGAAGATTGGTCGGTGTGTAGGTGTCTCAGGGACCAACACGTTAGCTATCAGACAGTCTTCTCGCATGTTTGATTCAATAGGGCCTTGGGGACATCGGATGTCTCCTTCCACAGCATCAAACATTGACATCCATACTGATGGAGGAAGGGGAGCTTGAATAGAAAATAAAGCAACAACAGGAGGTCTCGTATGACCCTAGGTAATGGTAAAGATTGCGAAGTGAGCTCGAATTTTGGCGCTCCAACTTGGATTTAACCTATCCAAGTTGGAGCGCCACAATTCACAGTTCGGTCGTTTGACCCTCTAAAAATAGGACGAGAAGCAGCTCAATTTAAAATAACAATATCAAGGATAATAAGCTGCCACACAGTATTTTGAGAAAATTATTAGGTTTTCCTAATAATTTTCCCTATAAAAAACAACCTATAAATTAGTTTCAAATACTTAAAACCTACCTTTTACAAATCTGTCAGTCCCAGTAGGATCAGTGGCATACGGAATATTATAAAACACGTGGAGCCCGTCTTCAGGGTCCATGCGCCCGCGCCCTGCACCAGTATCGCAAAATAATAAAATATCAAAGCTACACACTTCGACATTCTAGGTTCCTATAAATGTTAATATAGGAATTCATTGTACTTTATATATTGCATTGAATACTTATCAGTAATCAATGAAAGATAGGACAAGTTCTTGTATTGGCTTATAAAGATAAAATGCAAAAAAACTTTCGTTTTAGAGTTCTCTGTCCAAATATTGTAGATTATTCACTAAGGGGACAAAGTATTCTCTTATTGTCATTGGCGTATTTTTAATCCCGAACATAGCGAAGGATTCTAGTGCTCCCGAGCGCATCAAGGGAGTTTTGAGTTAACTCCTAAGACTATAATCCTGAGTGCGGCGAGGGATTCAAGCTCGCCCAAGACGAAGACACTTATTATCCCCGAGGAGAATACTCTACTTTTCGCACCTACTGCGAGGTCATAAAAACCAACTCGATTGTCGAATTAGTAGTTTATGACACTGTTAAATAACCGGGGAATACATAGTCATGTTTAGTTTCATTCGTTATTTAATCTAAACTCATGTAATTTTATCAAAAACACAAACAATTATATCGTAATTATGACGCTCAATTCCAACATTGTTTCGCGCGGGTACGTGCTTGCTTTTACTAACACTATCTACATTCCAAATTCAATTCACTTTTAGTCCCTAGGGATTAAAAAGCTATTTTAGTGTTTGTTTACGAAGAATAAACTAGCTTTTTTTTAATAGATGTGTTAAAAAGATATTTATTTATTCCTGACGAGGGCTTTCGCGTGAAATTTTCGAACAAGTGAGTCCAATAGAGAATTTTATTTGGGGTGGGCGCACTATGTCTTCTTCTTCCCATCTCGTTCAACCGTAATTCACCCCCTTTCTTCACACAAGCCATCCATCGTTCGGACTATCTTCCTGTACTCTTCAAACCATCCACATTCACATTGAAAACGTTTCCCACGACATGCAATCAGGCATTATAACATATCTAATAGGGTTTTCTGTTCTATTCATTAGGTACATACACGTACAGAACACAAAAAACATTCTCACCTTGGGCAGTAACTACTGGGGGTTTTGATAATTTACTAGCCTCGTAGCTTGTAAATTATCAATACCCCCAGTAGTTATAATTTAATTTATAGCTGTGTAATGCGTACGTCCAAATATTTACTGTCACCAATTTACGAAGACAAACATTATTACTAGAAATATTTGTAATGGCCGTAGAGATAACCGTTATCGGTTACTGCGTTTAATTATAAAAACAATCAACAATTTATTAGTTGTTGTTATTTTTGTGTTTTAGGGCGACAAAGACAGTATGACCGAATGCACCAATTACAGTAGTCTACAGGCGCGGTCGCAGCCTAAGATTTTGAGAGGATCACCATGGGTGCCATATTAGGGAAATATTTAAACTCAAAAAAAGTTTTGAACTTCTAAAGATGCACACTTTTTAAATAACTGAACCTCTTTTTAACTTTCTGATCTTTTCTAACAGTTGGTGGCAGTAACTAAGCTAGGGTACCTCAACCAAACGGCTTAGGTCAGGTTAAAACAGTGGCAAACCGTGATTAATCATTATAAATACATGCCATATTTTTAGGGAGGTACTTGCATCTCCAGCTTTACATTACTTATGCTGTTCAGGCACGCAGCTATATTTTTTACATGGGGGGGAGCTAAATTGGTCGCCAGGGTGAGAAGAGCGAGCGAAGCTAACTCGATAATTTTAATACCCCGTCTCGGATAAGTTAGGATTAGAATTACATTTTCAAAGCAAAAATTTAGTAATAGTAATATCATTTATTTGATAAAAACATGGTATAAAAGATGGATTTAGAATACAAGAGCGAGCGAAGCAACCTCAAAAATCTTACACACTCTCGGATACATTAGATTTTATTTTGATAATTCCAAAAGCACTAAGAATTACTTGCTACAGTTTACGAAGAAAAGCTCAAGAATCAAAATAAGCGTTGAATATATGTTCTGTTTTCTTAGGATTTGATTTACATGATAAAATAATAATGCATTTAAATAAGATTAAAATCATAAACTTTACTCAACTCTCCTTGACTACAATAATATTATTATCAGTGACGAAATTGATACAACAATTTTTTTAGGACTTATTAGCTTAGCTTAAGTCAGCGGCTTCGTTCGCGTGATATATTTATTAATTACAGCCTATGCTACTCAGTGATAACATAGCATTCTACTGGTGAAAGATTTTTTTAAATCAGTCCAGTAATTTTTGAGTTTTTTCATTACAAACAAACATAAATAAATATTATATAATAAGTGAAAACGAGAAATTAAATTGGAAGGCACATATTACACGAACATAACATTTGAGATCATGAGTCTATAGTATATAGCACCGCCAAATTCAGGATCAGGAGCAAGAGTGGCAGCATCACAGGATCTCGGTAGTGTTCTTCGTTTATGGTGTCCCAAAAAGACGCACAGCTGTATGACTGGACCTAACAACATATGAGCAGAGCTTTGTGCGTTTCAGGTGCAGGCAGGCAGTGTGTAGATACCTACGGTACCTACCGAGGTTTTATTATCCGACGGCGTAGTCAAAAGGAAGGTTATGTTTTTTAACGAAGCAGTTTCACTGTAGTGTGCGGAAACAAAACCTTCATACAGGTCGTCTGGATGGTAAGCAACCACTACCGACAACCACAGTATCGCTGAAGCATGTTAAAGGCTTCCAAGTCATATTATTTTGGGAAAATCGCTGACTTAGGTTATTTTTTTCTATTTCGTGGTTTGTACCTTGTAGGTATTTAAGTGACAAAAATGTCAAGCCATGTGTGAATCCGAGTGTCAAATATAATAGGGGTGTTGATTGGGAAAAAAATATATTTAGCCCGTCAATCAAATAATAAAAAAATATTATACACGTATTTTTTGCTTTATCATGTTAATAAAAAACGTATTAAAGTTAGGGAGTGGTGGCTCGCTACGTCACAAGTCAGTATTACCTAAATCTAACGGGGAGTGACGTCATGCCACATTTTAACGTATTACCTACTCAATGTCATTACACTACCCGACTCATACTCAATACACTATCACTCATTCACACTGCATACACTGACTCATTCTATCTCATGCGCACCCTTAGTGACACGCACACACTCCCATACTCACCACTCATTCACTTACACATACTTGTACACCCTGTACTTACATATTTACACACCGGCACACAAATGTAACACAAATGTAATACAAATGTAACACAAATGTATTAATAAACCACCCTCGCGCTTATCACTCTGGCTGCTGTTATACCTACATGAATAACCGCCCTGTATGGCCTAACACTGTCTCCTAAGATACAGGACTACCTAGTTTAGGAGACAGGGTTACATGATCTGTGTAGATTTATGTAGATATACCTTGTTTTTTTTTGTACATCTGCTCTTGTGAATCATGAATCTTGTGTGTTTCATAATGAACATTAATTTAATTTAATTTAATTTAATGTATTGATGTTTTATCTTTTGATTACGTAAAAAAAGAATAAATACGTGTCCAATATTTTTTAATAATCTACCTGATGGACAAAAAAAGAATTAGTCCACATCCCTATTATATTTGATGACAAACAAGTTATACGGAGCACGTAAATTATACGATGCAACATTCCTGTCTTTACTCTACCTACATAAATCATTTAAATATTATATAAAAGTCACGCCGACAAGATATCTCCGCCATTGTAAAATAAAATTCATAAATTCTTACAGCTCCAGCATCTTCCTTGGTGTAGTGAAGTCTCAACACTGCAGTTTTTAGCGCACAAAATTCAGATTTATGGCGAGAAATGGCATGGAAAGCGGACGCTAAAACACTTCTGATGGCACTTGGCCCGGTGAGAAATTTTGCAATAAACCTACCGTGGAAATTCCCCTAAAGTTTATCCAGTAATAAAATCCTGAGAGGCTTTAGGCTGTAACTACATGAATTGTGCAATGATCTGAAAAATTACTTTCAAATACTTCGGGATCTTAAAATACGGTTTCCGAAAACTCTGCTTTTAGAGTCGATTGAAGAATATTCTTTAAGTATGTAACTTGTTTTTATTGTGACTTGCAAGGAGCACTATTGTTTACCTAAATATAATAAATAGTAAAAATAATACCAGCCTATTACTGTCCCACTGCAGGACAAAGGCCTCTTCTCATACAGAGAAGGCATGAGCATTCATCACCACGCTTCCTCAAGACGGGTTGGCGATTTCAGACTTATAGTAACTATAAATCAAATTCCGATTGATTAATCGGAATTTGAATTGTTTTGAAACAAATTGCTTCATAAGTTCGAAAAAAAATCTGCTCGACAACGTAAATAACGCAATGAATGTTTTTGAGCTGTGAAAATGGAACAAATTTGTCGTAATCGTTTACGAAAATGTGTTGCGGAATTAGATAGAAGGTTTCCTCACGATGTTTTTCGTTCACCTATGTAAGTAAGAAGTAATAATTTCTTTCTTTCATTCATTCTTTCTTTCTATGTATTAGGGTAGTGAAAGATTTTACAGATTTTACAGATGTTAAATTGTTTTCGAACATCAATGCTGATTGATTAAAAAACTATAAGTACATATATTAAAAGATTTAAAAGTATGGATGCAACTAAAGATTTGTCTTTTGAACTTAAAGAAATTGTCAAGAAGGCATTACACCAAGACCAATATATTTTTACCTCAAGACATTATTCTGAAAGTAGGTAATCTTATTTATTACACACTCGCTATCTTACTTATGTGTTTGCTGAGCAAAAGCTGAAACTTTAAATTTACCTTACCTTAACCGATCCATGGCTCACTCATGCATGCGTAGGTAGCTGTTCGATAAACATCCCTTTCAACTTGCTCAAAGTTAATTGTGTATATACAGAACTACCCCGTGTTAGGATGGTACGTTTTATTGCCGAATCAAGGGGTACCATGCTTTTCCGATAGTTCTACAATATTCGATGTTTGTTTCTTGGCTTGTTTTGTAAGTGGTGATAACTAAACATATCTCTTCGAAATTCGAGATGTGAATCTTTCACGAGAAAATTAAAAAAATAACAGTAACAAAACAAGTACATAATATTTAATTGTAATACATAGTAAATGTGTAATCAAATATTATTGAAATAAACAGACTTTCTCAATAAGAAATTACAAAGATTTCAGTACTTCAAAAACTTAAAAACAAAAGGTAAATGAGTTCGTTTTCGAATCAGCACTCAGCAGTTTCTAGAAAACTAAAGCTCCAGTACACGTTGGACGAGCTCGTCGCTCGGCCAACGTATACTGGGGCTTTTTGCGTGTTTTGCCGCTTGATTTGCGTGTATTTTGCGCAAGATTAGAAATGACTAATTACTATCTGGGATTAATAAAAAACAAACTTTAGACACTATAGATATCTAGATCCATTTTCAAAGACAAACAAATGAAAATGAGATTACAATATAAATATGTTTGTTATCAATCACTTATCAAAAAGAAAGGGTAGCAAAATGCTGAACGAACAAAGCTCAGAGAGTTATGACAAAGTTTTCTGAACGCTACCGCAAGTTTAGAGCTAAATGGTACCTAGTAGCGGCGATACTTCTGCGGAACGAGGCGAGTTCGTTTACCGGTAAACCTCTTCGAGAGTAGAGCTTAGTGCTTGGATCCGTAAAGCGACTCGAGGATTACTCGAACAGAGAAACTTAGATCAGATCCTGTGATATATGGGCCAACTAACATCGAGGGATGCGGTTGAAATAAATAGGTATATTTGTTCCAGTATTGCAGCCTAATTGCGTAACATAAGTAGGATAATCGCTTTTATTTGGACAGTTCAGGATACTGAATGGATGATAATCCATACTAAAATCCATTGCATTGAGACGGTTGTCGTGAACACATATTTTAAAATAAAGGATATCTAACGGCGCAAGTGTTATTGAAATGAAAACAGATTGTCATTAGGAATGTGTTGCGCAATCAGGCTGCTGATGAAGACGCTCGCTTTGCCATCTTGATCTTGATTTCGGAATAATTGATTTCGTTGAGTTGATGAGTCGCGCGTGATAGTCATAAGGAGATTAGTGAGCGTAATTATAGATTTATAAGAACTAGAGTGAGTTCAAACATTTTTCCAATAACGTCGATGTGTTAACTGTCAATATCCCTACAGGCTACAGGCTCTGAATTTGGTGTGCCAAACACATTTCTCACTGAAAGACTTTCTCATTTCTTCGTCTTTATTTTTTCTTGAAACAATCAAATCCGCTTAAATAAATTCATTTCCAAACGATCTATCTCAACAATATTGTAATTCGCCGAGTCCATTACATGCCCGCCACCCGGCAGGCCGGCAACCGCCCGAAGCAAGTGACTTTTTCCAATTTTCCGCGTGTCCGGTGCATTCATCACGAGTTTCATCGCTGGACCAATAAGGGATTGGCGTTATAAACGACCTTTGAAATTGTTTCAAAGGTCGTTTATAACCGCCCGTTGTTTTCAACACAGAAAAGTGCTATGCCTGTCGCTATTCGTTTAGTTGTCGCAATAGAAAATAGTTATTTCAGTTTGTGCGGTTTATTTATGTTTTATAAAAACTATTTCGCTGACATATTTTTATTGTTTATTTGAAATGTTTCCTCTTAGAACGTAGATACCTAATAGATTCCTCTGGATGATAAAATTGATTATAAACTTGGCAATGAAGAAGTAATCATTTTATATAAGCAAGATTCATAATATCGTAGGTACCGTCTTAATCTACTAACGTCTTTGTCCCGTTACGTTATAGCTCAAAATCGATAGCCCGCAGTTCGTACTGCTACCAGTGCCGAATACAGGTGACTTTATCGTCAGATAATGTACAAAGTGTGTATCGACTGACATATCATTAAACGTTGACGTTTAAACGATATGGCCAATGTTAGCTGGCCATTTCATGAAATGATCAATTCTTAGATCTGGCCACGACGATACTGGCGCCCAACTGGGACAGGTATTGTGATTTTCAATACAAGCCTATGCCCGCGGTCGAAAATTATTCTAACCTAGATCATGGCCTATCCGTATCTTTCCTCTAAATCTGTTCAGCCGTTGCGGCGTGAAAAGGTAACAGACAGAGCTACTTACGAATTTATAATATTAGTATATTATGGACTAGCGAGCCGCCCCAACTTCGGACGGGTGCAATTTACATCTGAAGACGGTAGGTATTCTATTCACGACACGATCTGCACAAGTTCTGAACAGTATAACCTAACAAAAAGTACTAGACTCGCATGAATTTAAGATAGTACCTACTTTATTTGTATTATTAAGTACTTCTTTCTTCTTTCTTTCTTGTATACATATATATTTACGTAATGTAGGTATAACCTTTGTCCATCTAGAATAATGTATTCCAGATATTATGGTGAAAGAAAAGAACGAATTCTCATATGTCACGTAAACACAAACTAAAAAAAATCGCTCTCTCTCTTTTTATAATATTATTAACTTCTGCCCGCGACCTTCGATATGCAAAATAATGTGTAAATAAAAAAATGATGACTTCTGATTTAAAATTACGTAGACTGGACTATCTATATAAAATAATCGATTTATAACCTAATTAGTTGGGAAATACACTGATTAGTAGGTAATATCAACAAATAGCAGGTAGTTAATTCCAACGACTGAATATGTAAGTAGGCATATTATGGTTTTGCATAAATTAATTAATCTTTTGTTTTTTGTAGATAGCTATCAATCCATTTTCCTGTAGCATACTACCCTTAGTGCCCCATTTAAAAAATCCACCCTGTTTATGAACGGCTATTTTAGTCATCGTACACAGTAAACTGGTATACATAAATTACTAAGTTCTTAAAAAGAAAGTCTACCTAGCTACCACTAATTCTAATAGGTGTTACAACCAAGGTGATTAGGTATTACTTAGGCAATAAGGTCGAAAAGTGTTGAGGCGCCAGTGGCCACGATAGTACCTATAATAATAATAATAATTTTTATTGTTTCAAAAACAGTGTTACAGATTATTTTTCCACCAGTAATTGAAAAGCAGAAACTATACAATACAATACAGTACTTAACTTTGGTGGAAAAGATTCCTTGATATCCAAGCTTTGATGTTTTATTTCATTCACCGTTTCCAAAAGTGCGTTGTATTTATGTTCCTGACTTTGTTCAAAAGATGCAAACATGGCTTGGAAGTCCTTTATCACATTAGCTATATCATCCCCTTGCTTTACTTACGTTTGAATCGATTTGTTACAAACGTTGGTGTAAATTCTGTCGTTTTAAGCGATTGTAAGTTTGTTTCGGAGCCGCTGTGAGCGACTGGGGAGTTTGCAAGCGGTGGAGTACGGTTAATTGGCATTGCAGTATACAAATATACTACAAAAAGTGAAATTCGGTATTCGTCAGATTTGAACTCGAGACT
This sequence comes from Xanthia icteritia, assembly GCA_949128155.2. Lineage (NCBI taxonomy): Eukaryota > Metazoa > Arthropoda > Insecta > Lepidoptera > Noctuidae > Xanthia > Xanthia icteritia. The sequence goes on along the minus strand of OX421934.2, from coordinate 14,668,110 downwards.
TGTTGAACACGCAGAGGTTGAGACCCCTAATATACTTTACGCAATCAAAGTAGGTAGGTAATTAATAAGTAATCAATAATACACCAAATAAAAATGACATATAAGTAGAATTACGCTTCATTTGAATACATAACATACCCTACCTACAGAACAGAAGCCAAAATTCGCGTGCCAAAAAAACAAGAACGATAAAAAAAAACCAAAATCATAATGATTTTGAAGTTTTTTATCGTTCTTGTTTTTTAAAATCGACAAATCGACAAATTTTATATCTACACGGACGAGAGAATCGCGGCGATAATCACGATTAGTATCCGAGTGCAGCGTGGGAACCAAGCTCGCCCAAGACGATGACACTTTTATCCCCGAGGAGAGAAAACTCTACTTTTCGCACCTACTATGAAGTAATAAAGACCAATTCTATTTTCGAATTAGTAGCATATGAAACTGTAAAAACGGGAATACTATCGTAACTATGACGCCCAAATCCTACCTATACACATGTTAGTGCATTTAAATCAAGGGTCTGATACAGAATCCTAGGTTTATTGGGTATCACTTGAACAGGAAGAAGGTTCTTCTCTCTGGAACTCTGACTAAACATGAACCCTGGACCTACTTAGGTACACAATTGTAAGTCGATAGGTACAGTAGGTACTTTATTTATTTATTTTGCAATATTTAACACCACTAACTATGTACAGACGCCAGCACATCAACCTACTACAATCTGTCAAATTTCTTTAATAGATTTTCAACGTTATCACTAAAGCATAAGGTTCAAAGTTGATTGGGAAAATTTGACAGTTTCGGGTAGGTTGACCTGCTGGCGTCTGTACACTAGGTTGTCAATTAAATTCAATTAAGACTTACCAACTAACTATACAAATAAATACAAAAACAACAGGACACTTAGGCGTCGAAGTATTCGTACACGATTTAAGTTAGAAAATGAATAAAGCAATAAGTATATTGTATACTGCCCTCTAACAAAGTAAAAACCTATTCATTTCAGTTTCGTGGCTACCATCCGTGCCAGAATAAAAAACAATTTATGAAAATGCTAATATTCACTAATTACTTATACAAAAACAATTCAAAATGTTACTAAGTAGTTGCCGTCACGAAAATATTGTTTCAGCGCCTACTTGATACATGTACTTACCTAAGGACATTGCTGCCCCATATCAAAACCCAGTAAGTGCATCAAACTAGATTTTCTAGGAAATCGCAAATTAAACTGCTTTGGTACTTGTACCTGCTACGTTCTTTTATTCTTAATTTTCTTATTTACGCGTGCGTTATATTAGCAAAACAATATATTTAAAAAACCTAATAAGATCTGAACACTTGCTAAGTTTAAAAATGGTCTACATAAGTGACTTACTATCTCTTTCGTTGGTTTTTATTGTAGATAGTATGTGGTACACTTATCTACCTACTACTTTTGAGAGTTATCAAAATCTCCGTTATTGCTAAGATTTTAACGCAGCAGGTGTTTTTTCCAATTTAATAGAACTTACTATGAAAGGAAAGACTGTGAAAAATCTTTTTTTTGCTGGTCCCTTACTGGGTTTTGATATGGGGCAGCCGTACAGTTATTAACATAAATGCTAATAAAGCGAATGCACGCTGTTCTCCCGATAAAAAAGTGAGCGTAGAGCGATTTGCATTTTAGTTTTCCATTTTCTATTTATTTGCTTGTGTCAGCTGTACGCGTCTGTACGTTTGAACAAAAGCTAAGCATATTCAGTGTGAATAGCCAGTAGCTCCGGCGAACCAGCGTGGAGCGTAAAAAGCGCACCAATTCCCTGATACCACCATGTGCCCGATATTGCAATTTCGGCGTTCGCTAAATGTTTTTTCATCGCTTTAACTGCCGAATAACGAGTGCACATTCGGCTCCCGTAGGTTCTAGAATAGATGGATTGTTCAATTGTATCTACATTACCTACACAGCCAGGGAATAACTGACACTAAAATTTCAAAAATTCACAAGTCATTTCTTATTCAAACTAGGCTGAGAATCAGCACTTTTCGAACGTCAAAATTACATAAGATAGTCCCCCAAAAACGCCCGCCCTTCACCACTTCCTAGTGCTTCAGCTGGGAAGAAGAAGTGGCGCAACAAACTCCCCAGCAGCACAGCACAGCACTGTCTGTTCAATTAGAAAAACTTGATTCTAAACAATAGTACATACAAACGCCAGCAGGTCAACCTACCCGAAACTGTCAAATTTTCCTAATCAACTTTGAACCTTATACTTTTGACAGATTGTAGTAGGTTGATGTGCTGGCGTCTGTACTTATGCAAAATAATTGACATTACGCAACAAAATATTAAATTATATTATTTTCTATAGGTATGTCACTTAGCACACGCCGATATACCAACAAAAAAAAATATCGAAATCTATATTCAAGAACAATAACATGTACAAAGAACTTAATACTGCTCAACATCGTAAATAACGCAATGAATGTTGTTGAACTGTCAAAATGAATCAGATTGTGATTGATCGTGTATTACGCAATTAGGGTGTGCGCTGCCTTTGGTGTATGCAGATAGCTTTAGCATCAGTTACCACTTTACTACTATTAGGTGGACCACCTGCTTATTTGCCTCCCAATAACATGACAAAATATGCCAGCATGTCTCTTTTTTTTTACCTATAATGTCCCACTGCTGGGCAAAGGTCTCCCCCACAGCTTTCCACTCTTCCCTGTGTGTTGCCTTTTCCGGCCAATCGCCCATAAACCCCTCTTAGTCATCAGGCTAGCGTTTCTCGGCCCTCGACGACAACGCCCGTCTTCTGGCTCTCACTGCGTAACGACTCTGGCCCATCTGTCCCGATTCATTCTATATACATGGCCCACCCAATCCCACTTCAGCCTAGCAGACTTATTGTCGACATCGGCGATTCCTGTTTTAAAGCGTATCGAGGTATTACGTATTCGGTCGCTGAGCTTAATACCCAATACACTTTGCTCCATCGCCCTTTGGTAAACCTAGAGTTTGGACTTTTAAGACTCGGCCAGGAACCAAGTTTGAGCACTGTAGGTTTAGGATGGGGAGAATGCACATGTCGATAAATTTGCGCTTCAGGTCACCCTTCATCAACCAGTAGCTCTTCCAGACGTTTTCTATACGGCGTTGGATTTCTTTGTCTTACCTGTTTTCAAAGGATACAAACGAGCCCAAGTAAATGTACTTATCGACATAGTGGATTTATTGGCCATCTTACTCAACCCAACTTTTTGTATTGTTATTCATAACTTTAGTCTTTCAATGATTCATGATTAGTTCAACCTCAAGGCTTGCTGTGCTCAGATCTTGGAACATATGTTTATTATTTACAGGCAATCGATGTAAGTTTGTTCTAACTGTTGATTTTTTTTTTAAAAATATGGCTAAGTGTTTCACACTGTCAAATGCCTTGGTATAGTCTACGAAGGCTAAATACAAAGGTCTCTATTTTAAGTACTTAGGTACATAGGTAAAGATGTAACGGAAAGATTCAGGCTTTTCACGTAGGTTACTCCACAATGATATCGTTCCATACATACCGTACATGCACCTTATTTTACATGCTACGTTTATTATCCCGAGTAACAATGGTGACCCTCTCGCTAGTGAAATTTCCCGGCATTATCGCGATATCCCATGTCATTGTTTACTTTAAATCGACTTTCCAACAATAGCTGAGCAATGTTGATCGTGGAAGTGGGTTTTCTGCATGAAATATGAACAGTATTGTTGGATAATGGCCGTTCGCATAATATGTTCGTAATAAAAGATCTTTGCGGGGTTAAAAAATTCTTTGTCTTGGCTCGTAATATACAATGTTAATAGCGCGTATCCAACTCTCGTAAAAGTCAACGAGTGTCTCTAGATGCGATATACGAGTTCGCAACATTTCAACTCGTCGAATGCGATTTTCATGACGCTTCCATGGTGCCTTTAAGTAGGTACCTACATAGGTACTAAAGCAAATGTTAGATACATATTGACTGCGTTTTATTCAAAGTAATTATAGTAGGCACAATTTTTTTATAGCGTCTCAATCAATTTCAAATAATATGTCATAATCCTATCCTATACTATTAAACAACAATCCCTCCAACCTTCCCATGGCCCTTCCAACGTACGTTATACGGGCCGAATCATGGGGCGGCTGCGGTATGTCCGCAGCCGCCCTTCTTTGCCGCACCCTTGGCAATCTTAGCAGTCCGCAGGCGCTTCTTGATCCCTTACAAGTTATGACCATGTGTGTCCCTAATGGCAATTCTCCCAAGTGGGTATGCATGAAACACAACAGCTGACCTCGCCGTCGTCGGTGCGCCTGTAAATCAACTTTTTTTTTTTGTCATTATTAGATATATAAATAGTCTTTTCGCCGGTGCGTTTATTTTTTCACACTCTTTGTCTGTTTCCTTTCCTTCCTCCCGGGCGGCGTCTTTCTTTTCGCCCCGTATATTACAGTTCGCTTTTTTTTTCCGATTAAATTACATATTCTTAAATTTACAATTATTATTATTAATATTATACATTATTAATTAACAGCACGAGAAAGAGAAAAATAAAATAATACAAAATACACATAGAGAGCACATTACAGAATGGCAACAGATTTCAGGCTGCCCTATCGATGCCATCGCTGGTTAGCTACGCATCAGGGGTGTGTGGGCAGCCATTCGCCTCCTCTCGCTCCCTCTTGCTCCGGGCGGCATGCCACGTGTGCGCGTACTCCTTAAGCCGGTCAAAGTTCGCCGGTGAGCTTACGAGGTCGCCGTAATAGATCGGGCCGACCTCCGCGCGGCTGATCCCATCCATCATCTTACGCCTCGATTCCTCACACAGGGGGCAGACCCACAGCACATGGTGTAGGTCTTCCTCATCCATACCACAGTAGCATACACTCTACTCGCATAGCGCCATATCATGCAGTCGTTTCCTAAAACACCCATGTCCCGTGAGAATCTGGGACAGCTGGTGGTCTGGCACGATCCAGTGTGACCTGATTCGTGCCGCCACGTCCGGGAAGAAACGGAACAACTCCCGTCCTTTCTCCTCACTCATCCATCTCTTTTGACATGTATCCATCGCCTCATCCCAAATCTCTTTCTTGCGTCGGGCCAGCTTCCGTCTCCGCACGCCCAGCTCGACCTGTGCTTCGGCCGCGCTCTGGCGCACCTAAGCAGCGCGCTGCGAACAACGTGGAGTGCCGCTCTTTGGTACCAACAAGCAGCAGCATACGTGATCGTGGCGACGAAAGTGCCCCTGTAGAGGACGCGCAGTCCGGGATATCGGATGCCCCAGGACGATGCCGACACTCTTGACATCTTCCCAAAGCATTTGGCCGCGCGCACCCCTATCGATACCGCATGCTGCGCAAACGACTGATTCGCGTCGAGCACCACGCCCAGCATCGTAGCCGAGGTGACACTCCTGACCGAGTCCCCGGACAGCTTGACCGTGGAGGCCCGCTGGAACTGATCGTCATCATAGATGACTTTGCAGGGGAGAAGCCCAGCCTGTTCCTAGCCCCCCAGGTCGCGACCAAGTCCAATGTTGTCTTGGCCGCCGCTTCAATCCCGTAGCGAGACTGGGACTCGATCAGGATGGTCACGTCGTCCGCGTATGCGACCATCCGGACGCCGCCAGGCAGTGGCAAACGAAGCAAATCGTCCATGAGCAGGTTCCATAAGGCTGGACCCAGGACAGACCCTTGAGGGCAGCCCATTGTAGACACCTTCCACTCCACCCGGTCCCCGATGAACAACCCGACTCGTCGGCGGACAAAGTAGTCCGCCAGCATCTCAAAGATGTTGGGCGGACAACCTCCCCGCTTGACTTTTGTCAAGATCATCGGCCACCAGGCGTTGTCGAATGCGCCCGCGATGTCCAGGAATATGGCCTGCACATACTTGCCCGAGCCCTCCCTCGCGGCACCCAAGATGAGTGCCGTGACGGTTGACTTAAAATTACCAGTAGAAAATCCGTGCTGGGCCGCAGAGATCTGGTTGCCGATCGTTGGAGCGCACTTTAAAATTACTCGTCCTTAAATTTTGCCGAGCACAGGTAGCAGCGTTATCGGCCTGTAGGCCTTAGTGTCAGTGAGCGGTTTGCCATTGCCCTTCGGCAGGACAAGCAGCCGGCCCTCCTTCCACACATCCGGGAACACTCCATCCGACACACACTTTGCGTACACCGCGGTGAATTCCGCAGGTGCAGCGCTCCAGACATTTCTTACTATTCGCGCACTGATTCCGTCTAATCCTGGTGCTGTGTTGGGCAGGCTCCGGATGATGCCCCCCTGACTGTCACGTTACAGAGGAGGCGCAGCCTGACCTGACGGGGTGATCAAGGCGGCGACACGCACCTGCTTGTGGTATGGCATGTCCCGCGACGGATCGTCGTCCGGGCACAACGCACGCAGGAGACTGGTCGCCGCCTCGGCCACTGTGCTGGCAAAGCCCTCCGCCAGTTTGGTGCCGTTAATGACGCGGGAGGGTGGCCTGAGCCTGCCACTAGCAGCACGATAGGCCAGCCCCCACGGGTCGGCGTTGCCTGATTCGGAAATCTTTTTAAAGTGCTCAAGCTCCGCCTCCTCCATTGCCTGTCGGTATCTCGCTCAATATAAGCGACAGTCGGGGCTTTACCGGACTGTGCAAAGTCGACTCTGTGGGATGGATACAATGGCGTAGCTACCATAGGGCTAGGCGGGGCAGTGCCCCAGGGCCTCCAAGCTCAGGGGGACCTCGGACCCTGACCAGCCAACCTTGTATTGAACTAGCTAAAAAAGAATTTGCAACAAGTTTCGACTTCCGTTCGAAACTCGTGGGGAATTCCCCTGTATTCTTTCTCTTTTTTGTGCAGTGTGTGTAGCCAACTTGAAAGATTCGCCGTCACATTTTTAGCGGGTTAAGGCAATAAGGAAACGGTCTATAAAAATAATCCGTTATATAAATTAAAACTTTATTGCAACAAAAATTAAGAGATCCCTTAAAGGGATAATTTTGCCTTCGTACATGACTTGTCTGCATATATTTCAATTCTTTTTAATGTTTTATGTACAATAACGTCTTTTACATACATACTTACATGAACCTTTTGCTTTACTTCGTTTTATTGCATAATATCAATATTATTGATCCAAGTATACGTTCCTAAACTTGTAGAACCTAACTAGGTAGGCGATCACTAGTTCACACAAGACACTTGTGCACATATACAAATGTAGGAAGTAGCTTTGTACCTTTATTTATTATTATATTTAGACTTGATAGAACCTAAACAGTTTAAAGGGAACCCAGTTTTTTTTCCTAGCTACGCTTCTGGATGGATAGTGCTAAACCTGTAGACCCACGACATGTATAGCACCTCAGGCAATCAGGTCCCACGTTCATGTCTGGACCTAACCTAGAGTCCGTCTCATGAAAGAAGTCTCGCGGACGCGGCGCTACAGTTATGCGACGGAATGTTGTTAACCTCTAAATACTGCTACTAAGCTCTAACCATTAACTATTTATTTTCTTTCTTTCTTTCTTTCTTTCTTTCTTTCTTTAACCAAATAAAAATTAGTTTCACTTATTGCCGTGGGACTTCTCTCGTGAGACGGACTCTACCATTCAAATCCGTCGTATATTTTTAGGATTCCGTACAAGAAGGGTACCAAACGGAAGCCTATTACAAGTCTCCGGTGTCCGTCTGTCTGCCAGCGGGCTGTATCTCATGAACCGTAATAGGCACTCAATTGTAATTTTCACAGATTGTGTATTTCTACTGCCGCTATAGCAACAGCAAAAATTAAATACTTAAAGTTAAAAATTAAAGGACCCCCTTTAATTATTAACTTTATTTAATTTTTGCTGTACAAGAAACGTGTATTTTTCTGCGTTTTTTGACGGAACCCTTTCGGTTTTTTTTTTTTTGCAGATGGCATCGCGACTGACAGTTGTCTAACTAGGTAGGTACGTAAATAAAACGTAAGAAGTTGGCATCCATATTTATTCTTGCTTTCTTATCACAATGTTATAATAAATAAATATGCACACTTGTTCTTATAATTTGTATATTATAGAAATTATAGAAAATGTTATAGTATTAAGGGCCACACAAGGAACTGTTAATGAACCATAATCTTTTAGAGTGCAATCATTCACAAAATGTCAATTATCTCTTCATATTCTCTGTTTTGCCTCCTACGAAAACGTACCTGTCCATACCAAAAGCGATTATCGACAGATCGTAATGTATACCTAATTTTCCAAAACTAACCTTTAAAGGGGGTGGAGGGGGTGTTTTTCGAAATTCAGAAGGGGAAAGTACCAAATCCGCGCGGACGAAGTAAAATATAAAGCTTCGGCCAAACCTGCGCGACTACAGCGCGAACCCAACAATGATCGGAATCGATGTTCGGTTCGCGATGTAGTTACGCAGGTCGCCCGAGGCGAGCCGAGGATACACGAAGTTATTCGAAGTGCCTCTTTACACTTCCAACTTCGATCAACTTCTTGAAGACGCGTGCGTCCCGCTCTGCCGACGAGGTGCTGCCGCGTTACGGTCACGTAGGTGTGCAAGACGCCATTTATAAACACGGGCAGCGTCTGCCGCGCGACTGACGCTTCCGCTTCGCAGTCGCTTTGGTCGCGCAGGTTTGGCCGAAATTTAAAAGAGCACGACGATCGCGTATTCGCGCGACAGTCGCTTTCGGTTTGGACACCGAGATTATGATTAATTAACTATGTGCAACGATAGACCGGTATTCCAGTTGGGCCCATACCCTATACTATTCAGATAATGCGTCCTACCACTGCTGCTGCTGAAGTTCGTTGTACAATAGGCCAAGCCTACGTAATTCTGGGTGTATATCGACCGGTATATCTAAGTGTAATTCAATATTAGTGAAATTCATTCGAAAACGGTCACCTTGACTATACGTTTTAATATACATTAAGCCCAGGTTCGCACGGACGTTTTTTTATCGCGGCGATTTTTCTTTCGTACACTGGGTTTTCAACTCTAGGTGTTGAGACGAGCGTTGAGAATCCAACGCGTTGGGACGCACACTCGTCCCAGCGCGTTTAAAAAAACACACTGTTGGATTTTCAACTCTCGGTGCTAAGCAAAGCGTTGAAAATCCAGTGCACGAAAAAAAATCGCCGCGATTTTATTACGTCCGTGCGAACGTGGGCTAATTGTACACTCAAGTAGTATTAAGATAACAGATCCCACATTGATATCGATTCTGGAGAACACCGATTACCTTAAGCTAAAAATATTGCTAGTAGGTATCTATAATAAAACAAAAATATTATATAACATATATACAAAAATATTTAGTTCTCGTTGCCTACTAAGTTTCTCACTAAAGAAACTTAGTAGGCAACGAGAACTGACAAATCAATTTAGAGGAAATCTTAGATAAGTTCATTTGAAACTAAAACTTGTTTGACGTGCCAATTAACTTGGTATACATAATGCAATTCACGAGCGTGTGTCATATGACTTTTATATCATTGTAATAAGGTATAAATTGCAAAGTCAGTCGCGCGTTCGTGAATTTTAACATCTTCCGTCTCTTTCTTGTTTTGCCTATGAGTCAAATACAACACTATTTTAATTTAGTTTTTCGGTGCTCCTCAGAATCTGCACTATCACTATTGATAAATTATTTCATAATATTCGGCTAGCCGATAAAATATTCTTATTCTGTGACATTTATTTACTAAACGAAACTGGAATACGAAATATTCCTACGGACGTGTCCTACATAAAACCGAATACGCACGCGAATACGGGATCGGTCGCGTTCATATGTCACTTTTTGTTCGGAAAACCAGAAAGCGCCCTCTGTCAGCGCGACCACGCGTTCAGTTTCACCGAACAAAAAGTTCGAACGATCGTGTATTCACGCGACGATCGCATTTAAATAGCACGCGGGGTTAGACTCTCTATATACGTCCAAACAGTGGCAGGAAAATAGGTGTCATACTTGAAAAAACGCCTCGAAAGCATAATCCCCTCCCTTCTGAAGTCGATTAAAAAGACAAGTGACTATGAGCAAGCGACTGTGACCAAGTGACTATGAGCAAGTGACTGTGACCAAGTGACTAAGACCAAGTGACTATGACCAAGTGACTATGAGTAAGTGACTGTGACCAAGTGACTATGACCAAGTGACTATGACCAAGTGACTATGAGCAAGTGACTGTGACTAGGGAATGCAATCTCGTCTCGCCGAGATCCCGATCTCGCGAGATCCCGGCCATATTTTACGAGATTGTATCTCGTCAAATTTCGTACGAGATCTCGCGAGATAACGAGATCGACAAATGCAGCGTGACGACGTGTATTTCATAGCGCGTCGCCTCTCAACTGTGGTTCCCACAAGTGTTGAGGCAGAACGAGCTTTTTCAGCAGCAGGGTATTTGGCATGCAAAATCAGAAGTCGTCTGTCAGATGATACTCTCGACATGATGTGTTTTTTGAGAAGCCATTTTCAGACAAACTAACTTGCCTTTCCGTACCTTGATAACTTCATCTGACTTCTACTTTAAACTTCTTTTATTTGATTAATACGATCTCACAACATTTATTTAAGAACTTGTGAAGTTAAGTTTTTGTTTTGTTGTATTTATTTACCATAAGTAATGTTCCTATTACTCTTAATTATTGAAACTAAAGTAATAATTTACAAAAGACTAAATATAGATAATTATTGTTTTGTTACCAATATTGTAAGAATTTGAACTGATTAGCTACAGTAGGTAGGTATAATAATTATAGACATAAACAAATGTTATTAGAGTTAGAGACAAAATAATAAGTACTCTGTTGATTTTTAAAATAAAACTTACATTATTTTTATAACTAAGCAACGCAGTTTCTATTTCATTACATATCATGTCAATTACTAGTTCTTAAAACAAGCATTTGCATATGTTTTAATTGCGATTCTCCCAATCTCGCGAGATCCCGTAATTTGCGAGATCTCGCGAGACTGGGTTTTGAGTCTCGCGAGATCTCGCTAGCGGAAATCTCGTACGAGATTGCATTCCCTAACTGTGACCAAGTGACCATGACCAAGTGACTATGAGCAAGTGACTGTGACCAAGTGACCATGACCAAGTGACAATGAGCAAGTGACTATGACCAAGTGACTATGTCTAAGATTTAAATCAAGGGCTGATGTCCCAAAAATATATCTTCTTTTGGTCTCACCCCGCCACTGCGTTGAAAACTGATCTGCATCTATTCTGTAAAAATCTGCTTGTGAAAACTTAGGTGAATAGTGTCAATCCCTCAAGTGGAAAGAAAACTCGCTTCAGGCCCGGACTCCACCAAAGCGAAGACGAGAGAAGAGGAGATGTGTTTTAAACAACCAATAGAATTTCGCTATTCACACAACTCGTCTCCACTCAGCTTCAGTGGATACCACTGAGCGGAGATGTATCATATTTGTATGGGGCGATCGAAGCGGAGATGTGAGCTGTGCCTCGCAAGCCTTCGACGGCGCGCAGCGGAGACAAGAAGAGATGTGCGTTCAACACAATATCACACATCTCCGCTCCAGTAGTCTCCATACCTAGCTGAAAAACATCTCTTCTCGTCTCCGCTTCGGACATCTCCGCACATCTCCGCTTTGGTGAAGTCCGGGCCTTAAGCTCACTTCACCCAAGTTTTCACGGTGAGATGTTACAGAATAGACCTACTTTTTTATTTACCATGTTGACAGTTACACAATAAATATCAATCAACGCAGACATGATATGAATAAATAGTTTGCAGTTCATTCATTCAGACAATCTTCACTCAGAAATACATTATTGAAAATCTACTTAGTTTAGTTGCATTATTATACACATCAACGCTTATATTTCAAATCAACGTATGATCTATTTTACCGATGTGTCGTTAAGATAACTTAAAACTGAGGTTTAACTGGTGAGGTTGGAACAGAGGCCCTAGTGTGAGTTTCTTTTAATCATCTCGACTTTACGCATCGACCGCGTTCGGCGCTCCGATTGGCAGCCGGTCGGCCTTCACAAGTGAAGGGCCAATCGAAGCGCCGAACGCGGTCGGTGTCCAAAATAAGAAACAACTTCACCATCTATTATTATATTTTTTTGTTTATGGACTGCCCGACACGTCACGTTTCTGCACGTCAGTATTATTGTCTCATTGAAAAAGTTTAGGAGACAACCAAAAAAATAGCATATTTATGGACGCTTGGAAAGGCGCGTGAGCATTTTCCTATTTAAACGAACCGAACCCGCACGCGCACTTTTGATGCTTAAGGACACACCACATCAAGTTCACAGCTGTAGCTTTTAAAACATCGAAGAAACACCAAAGCAGCGTATACAAGTTAAGTAGGTACTTTAAATTCATTCCAATATTTGGCGAAGAGACAATAAGCGACATCTCTTATGATTATGACTATCCAATAAATATTAGTACCATTACAAATATTTAACATAACACAATAACGTTTCATAAGGAGATCATAATTTTGCCTCAGATTACGTGGTATACATTTTTGAACTTGGAATGTGTTGTTTATGGCAGCATCAAAAACCTGTAAAAGTGTTGCCATAGAAAAAAATATATATTTAAGACTTTGTTTTTGTTTTACATTTTAAATATAACTTTACATTGTGTTTGTCTTCACATAATCTGAAGGGTTATACAAGAGTCAAGTTTGCATTGTTAATAAAATTAATAAGATAGAAAAACTTCTAATTCCATAACCTATTCAGTGTTTACAGTGAATTTTACTGGCTATGGGATATTTTATGTAGCTTGTAATTCATATAATTCGCCGGTGCGTCAAAATGTTTGTACTGCATTCAATCTACGTATTTACATTTGAAATTTTAACATAATATTCGAAAACACGATTGTGCACGATACATTGTTTGCAGAGGGCGGTTAAAAAACAGTTAAAACAGTACTTACATACATCTATGCGCTTCACATAGACCACAAAAGCAAATCTACTTAAGACTACATAATATATGGAGTTTTCTTCGATCACAATGTAATACTATACAGTGATATAAGTAAGTCATGATATAGATAGATATTCGTAGATCTTTTAAAACTCACAGGCCTGCAGAAAAACTAAAGCTGTGTTTCTACTGAAACTTATTACAATCCAAATCTCGAAATTTTATTGGAATGGGTACACCCGTCCGGACTTTTTCAGGCCTTCACTGACTAGCTGCAGTATTGTGTCTCCTGTTACCTTTAATCCATCGAAAGGTTGTCTGTAAAAGATCGCTTTAAGCGATAAGACCGCCCACCGTGTCACCCTATGCAAAATTTCTAAATATATGTCTGTAATTTTTATGGTGTACAATAAAGAGTATTCTATCTATCTATCTATCATTTGTCTGAGCTTTTCGAAGGATTGTCATAAAAAAACAAAATGTTAAAGGTACTGAAAAAGTAAAATGTCCGGACTTTTTCATAAATGCACGGCTTTTTTTCAGGACTTTTCAAATTTCGAAATGGTAACTCTATCAGCAAGTCTCGTCACTGCAAACGCAGCCTTATTTTCGAAATTCATTATAAACCCACAGTGGTTGTGTGGTGGTATATTGAACTAGCTTAGCAATCGAATGAGAAGCAACATTGCATATCAAAATGTATTAAATAAAGCGACTTTTATGTGAGTTCTGTTACATAGAACAAAGTTTTTGTAATCAAACTTCCTAAGTCAGCTAGTTTTATCTTAATTTGTATTTGTGCCCCTGTGACTTAAGTTTAAATTTCTAGCAGTCAAAAACCCAAATAAATAATTTTGCGCCGTCTGTCTGTCTGATTTATAGGCTGTTCCAAAAGTATCAGACAAAAGTGTAAACAACCAGTTCAAGTTAAATTTTTAAATCAATCAACCACTAAAGAGAATTAGTAATACATTTGTATTTAGAAGGTTTCAACTTTATATCACACCATTATTTCCAACAATTGATGAATAATATTATTAAAATGTCATCGAAAAATCATCGACGAATATTGAAGACATAAAATTAACCTCATTTGTCAAACGAAAAACATTTTTAAGGTGATATAAAATAATAAATTCGAATTATTATTCAAATAATCAAATCAAAGCACTACATTTTTAAGTAGCACTATAAATTAGCATCCACAGGTATGTTTTCTGATCCTGGATTTGTTTTAATTTTCATCAAATAATTTTGGAGCAGACCATACAATACAGTCGCACAAACCAAATAGTTTCATAATGCTAATGTGATTTAAAAATAATAGTTTTACGGAAGCCTGCGAGTCTTAACAGACATCAAGATATAAGATTCAGTATTTAAAAATATAGTTCTCATCCACACTACACAGTCTCAGATATAAGTCTTAAGCAATATTCACGTTAGCACTCCGTCCATTTTGCCCATACATCAAGGTTCCTATATACAGCCGATCGTTCCAATTCCTTTGTTACAGTAGGGACTGTTCCACCATTATCTTTTCAAATCCTGTTGGAGGTGGGTAGAGGAAATTTTCGAAGATAACATCCAAGATAGCACCGTCATCAACTGCAAAGTAAAATAATATCGCGTTTCAGTGAGCAGTTAAATTACGCACATTTGTTGTAGTTTTACAGTACAACGGAAACGAATAAAATCAATTCAATGTGCATGTTTCAGGATCGCCTGACTAGTGTTTGATTTGCGACCTCGACATGTGATTATTTATTTTGAATTACAAAGGTTTACCTAACTTGTATTGGTACAATATTATATTATATATGCAGGGTGTCCCTGGAAGTATGGATCAAATCGAATAGGGGCGTGGGCAAGGTCATTTCCAAACTTTTTAACCCTGAGAAAGTCAGTGCAATTTTTTACGGTTCAAAAATTATGACCAATTTTGGATATTTTCCATGATTTCGCAGTGTTCAAAGAAAAAAGTCATTAAAAAAAACTATTAGGGCTATCATTTTTTTTTTTTCTCCGTACATTCTAGAGGAATGGGCCTATCCTGTGATAATATTTCTACGTAGCTGTTGGAACGGGTCGTAAACAATAACAAAATGGTTAATTAAGCTGAAACAAATGAAAATGTTTAACTTAAAAAATTAGATAGTAGTTCATTAAGATAGTATTACCACAGGAAAGGCCCACTCTTCTAGAACGTCCTGAAAAAAAATATTAATTGATAGCCCTGATAGCTTTTTTAATGATTTTTTTTCTTTGAGGACTGCGAAATAATTGAAAAAAACAAAAATTGGAAAAAAATTTGAAACGCAAAATATTTTTGCGGTTCAAAATCTTGTCCAACTTTCTCAAGGTAATGCACCGACATTCTCAGGGTTAAAAAGTTTGGGAATGACCTTACCCATGCCCCTATTCGATTTGATCCATACTTCCAGGGAAATCCTGTATATTATCTCAAGTAATAAAAAACTATACACACAAATAAATAAAATTGGAGTGTGTTTGTAATGTCAAACAGCTTTTTACTAAATGGATATGAAATTATATACACCGTAGTTATAGGTAACTTAAATAACTAAAAATCTATTTAAAAAATTTGTTTGTCTGTTTGTTCCGGCTAATCTCCGAAACGGCTGGACTGATTACTTGCAGGTGTCAGGTATCTTGATCATATAATTCGTGACCATAACAAATATGTATTTACAGAATCATAATATTTAATACATCTCTCTATGTTATATTTGTTCCATTGAATGACTTTTTCATGAAATCATATTTTTTTTATTTTGACGTGACAACGTCTTATAAATTGGTTTGCCGGGTGACACTTCAAGAAACTGCGTTACGCTCCGCTCACGTTATGCGCTCACAATGAGAGCGAGTGAGAGGCACGCGTCCCTTCCACTCGGGCATGGTTAGCCCGCCTAAGAGCGAGAGAGACAGACATAAAAAGTGAAAGGCACGCAAAGTCGTTGTCACGTAAAACTTTCGCCCGTATACCGACTTTACAGGCAACCAATTTTTTTTTTAATATAATTTTAATGTATCCCATTGGTAATCCTTAAATAAAAACATAAATACCTAATACCGATCTATTGAATGCAAATATTTAAATTTCGCGAACGAGTAGAATAAACTGAATTCAAAAACTCACCATAAAGCGCAGGATACACCGTCCCCCTAATATTACTAACCGGAATCTCCATAGTCTTTCCATTCAAGAAGAAGTTCAGGTCTACATGGTCATAGGCCACACCGATGGTGTCGCCCTCTACCGGCATTATGGCCGCCATGTTAGCGTCTTTCTCGCTCTCTGGTTTCTCATTCTCTGTGTGGGTTGGTGAATCCGTTGACACAAGTAAATCGGCCGTGGGTGATTCTCTAGGCGCGTGCGCAAGATGGTATAGTTCGATGTTCGAATGGCGCACTGTACCGTCGCTGTTGAGACACCATGATTCTTTGTCCATACCACCTGTAATGTAATTCAGAATAATGTGAAAGATATAATTGATTTACATTTATTTTTACTAACTAATGTTCTGTTTGTTAACATGTCTGTCGACCAAGTGATGTGACTTTTATTCTGGACATTAAAACAAATACACTCTGGCTCCTATAAACATGTTTTATGCTAAGAAAGGATTTTGCAAGTCCTGATACAACTTAACAAGTTTTATGGGCGTAAATGAACTCTATTAGCTAATGAAGAGCACCTTAATTTCAGCACATTATGTAAGTTACAATGACCTAAATATTAATTTTGGTAACCGAAATACAAAGTGTGCATAGTAATATATTGAAGGACACATTACACAAGTAGTTGACTGTTGACCAAACTTGGAGTCGGTAACTCTGTACTGAATACCAAGTTACTGCATGAATAAGAATATTATGAGACATTTTAAATAACTAAATTTAAAATGTCTAACATTTTAAATGACTTATTTTAACCTTTATTTTGTCTAACGAGTAGTTCTCGGTAGAAAATTTTACAATATATTTTTTGACAAAACGCTGCCAATTACCTAACAAAGTAGAATTTCATGTTACTTTCTGTGTAACCTAAATTTTTTGTTGAATGTAAACAGTCTATAGAATTGTTTGAAAATATGCTTCTCACTTTCTTTATCATTCTAAAGGTGTGAAATTAGTAAGTGTCAACATTATGCAACATTATGCAAAGTAAGTTTCTTGATAATATTGCTTTTACTGTTAGTACATGTTTCACCACTTAAGCAAAATTAATTTTAAAGAGAAGAAGTACACATATTTTCTCATAATATATTATATGTTTGTAACTCATTAAAACTATTCATATCCACTTTGTAAATGCTACTTGTATTTTCATTACAATGAGGTACTCTGACACCATTTTTATTACAACACATTTATAGGATAGACACAAATTGAGGGACAAAGATTTCAAAATGTTATTTTACCATGAACTCTGTTAAGATCTGTCTCCCTAGTAGCCACACCAACAGCCCACACACCTCCCTGCTGCAACTTTACTTCAAAGTATGATTTGTTCTGCATTAGAGGAGCATTCCCCAGTGCACAGCCGGACCCACACACTCGCTGTCCACCTTTTATTATCACCATTTCATGGCCTGCAATAAAACAATAAAATCTTAGTTTATAATTTAATAACAATCATCGTAATCAATCATTTCGTTTTGTTGTTAGGAATTTCTCAGGGATAGAAATTCCTTTTTCAATGGTGCTATAGCCTGCATCAGTAGTATCTCATTCTAGACAATTAAAATCGCTACTATAATAGCTGTCCATTTTTTTTTTTTTTCGTTTTCTTCTTTTACCTATTTTCGGCTTTATAGCCATAATGAGATGGGGTCTTCATGTGAGATTGTTTTTATGATGTTCCCTTGAACATTTACATTATTTAACCATTTATGTACACACATATATAAATAGACAAGAAGAAAAGAACAGAAAAATACATACAAAGGTGATGCTTATTTCTAAAGAAATATCTGCCAGCATACCTGCGATAGGACAGAGGGTAAAAAGAGATGTAGACACCGTGTGTAAGAGTAGAGAGAAAGTAAAATAAATAAAATCAAAAAAATTCACTTAATAAAACAAAACAAATATGAGAATATACTTACTTACATACATACATACAATCATATATACCACTAAAATAAATAAAATACAAAATAAATACCTACGCAACTATGACAAAGAGGAAAGATAGTGTTCTTTGTGTGTTTCTCATGTAGTTTGTGCCAATTAGACAATGTTTATGACAATATCCTCTACTTTAATTGTTTATTTCTTGTTGTTTCATGAAATAAATGTTTATTGAGACACCAAATTATATATTGAAAAATAATTGATTGTCCATAACTCAACATTAAATTCATTATGATCTGATAAACAGTAATAAACCCTATAAGTATGTATGTTTATTGCTTTTTATCTTAGTTTTCAAAAGGTTTATTGTAGCTATGGCATATATAAGCTTAACCTTGAGATAAGTGTGAAACAACTATTGATTGTCTCAGGGGTTTAGTATAACACAACAACCTAACAACGTTTAATGTCTGATCAATTATGAAATAAAGAGGCTTGAGTACATGAATACTCATGCATTTAAGGCATGAGCTAAAGACAAAAGATTAAGATCTGACATGGCTCTTGAATCTATTATGATAGGTAATTAAAGTGTGTATGCAATCTACTATAGAGATTGTTCAACAAACAATCTGCTCTATCATAAACAGGGACCAACGAACAGCCCACGCAAAATCGATGCGCGCAACAATGATCGCTACTGCGATGTTTCTAGCAGTCTGCCAAGTAAAATTGCTTTTTACAAATGTTTATTTAGTAAACATTGTTTGTATTCTTCTGTTCAACAGGATGTAATTAAAAAACATACAAACCCATGTGTAAAGTATCCAATTGAACTGGATTTTCCTTAATTCGTATCGGTACACTGGGTGTGAGCGTGAAGCCATTCATACAACTTTTCAGACAGCAAAACATGTTTAACTTATTCACTAAAACCTTTAACAATAATCAATACACGATTTTATTTTATTAAAATTATTTTTGTTGTACTACAATTCACGTCATTTTCTTTTGACATTTATCTGACAGTTGCGTTGTTGCCATGAAACTGTCATGTTTAGGACCCGTTTCCACGAAACTTTGATACATTTTCGGTTTTTTAAAAAGACGGTTTATTCACATATCTATGCTCCTCGGCGATTCGACAGCGAAACACGGAACTTTTTCATAAATTTTGTTCTATTAATGCCAGTTTTTCGCTTACCGCAGCGTCAGCGTATAAACAGCGTAAATGCCGGAAGCCTATAGGACAAGACACTGCGTCACGTACTTTTAAAATAAGTACCTACACAACGTATTTCCTCAAACTCCATAACAATAATCTTGCGCGCGTATTATTTTCTACGTTAAATTATGTAGCATAATCAACCTATAACGTTCCCACTGTTGGGACACAGCACAGGCCTCCTCCCTCTCTCTGTGAGAGGGAATAGGCGGCCGCAATCCTCCACGCGAGTGGAGTGTGAGTTGGTATGCACATGTCCACGAATTTTTGAATTTTTAGGTCTCACGATGTTTTCCTTCATAGCTTTGAGAGTAGTGGTGATGAAATAAATAGCGCAAAGTAAAGAGCCTGCCTGAGTTCGAACTCAAGACCTACAACTCGTAAGTCAGGGCCAATACCACCGTGGGCTACCACTGGTCTTCATCACTTTAATTATGTACCTACTATAATTAAATAAAAATGCATGAGTCAATCGGTCACGCGTTCTCACTCAATCTAGGCCAAATAACAATCAGAGATGAGTATTTTTTCTCCCAATTAAAAGCAAATATTGATTTGCGTTAATAGTTCAAACAAGTAATATTTGTATTGATCCATCCAATATTGATCGATATAATTATGATATTATGCAAGATCAATTTACCTTGAAATTGGCATCGGATTTTAAATAAACGACGCTCGCAATATTTAATGCTGATTTTGATCGAAAGAAAAATCAATTTTAGGTAAGTAGGTACATGAAAGATCCTGCACTAACCCGCTATGGAAATAATAGATAGTAGGTTTAATTTTTAACTTATCGCCCCTATCGAAAATATTTCTCTCTTATCTTTGGTAACCCTCTTACCTAAGAATTTCCTCTTTTGGAAGAATTTGTGAAAGTTTGTCCTCGCGGCACATTAGTGACGTGTTTTGCACCTGAGCCTGCCACAAGAAAGCTGGAAATTACGGGATGATGTCATATTATGACGGAGCTAACTCAAATCGGTGCCCCCTTCGCCTTATCTGGCACATGTCTGGCACTCAGTTATGTCGCTAAAGTTTTTTAAGGGCTATCTAAGCTACGAGCCGATTGTTAATATTAGGTTGGGGAAAAAGTTTCTTCGCATTTTTTAAGAAAATTCAAAACATTTTTTAACATAGTATGTTTACATTTAACTAAAGTATGTAGGTACCATTTTGTTCGATAACTTTTTGCCATCTTGTAGGTAGGGACATGATCCCATTGCTATAGAAATTTTGGGACTTCTGATCAAAATACCGCGACAAGTGGTTTTGGCAGTCCTCCCGTGATGTTAACCTGACACTGCCTAAAGAATTCTGAAGAGACCGAAACAGGTGGAAATCTGAAGGTGCAAGGTCAGGACTATACGGCGGATGCATTAACACCTCCCAGCCAAACTCTCTTAATTTTTGCTGAGTGGCTAAAGATGTGTGAGGTCTAGCGTTATCATGATGAAAAACCACACCCCTTCTGTTGATTAATTCCGGCCGCTTTCTCTCAACTTCTTGCTTTAATCTCATCAGTTGTTCGCAGTAGAGTTCAGAATCGATGGTCCTGCCTGGTGGTAACAGCTCATAATGAATAATGCCCTTCCAATCCCACCACACACACAGCATCACCTTGTTGCGAGTTAACCCGGGTTTTGCCACAGTCTGTGAAGCCTGACCGGCCTTTGACCACGACCTTTTTCGCACGTTCTTGTCGTACGTGATCCACTTTTCATCACCAGTTATCAGCTTCTTCAAAAATGGTTCGGTTTCATTACGTCGTAATAAAGAATCACAAATGAGTACACGGTTCATTAGGTTTCTTTCAGTGAGCTCGTGAGGTACCCAAATATCGAGCTTTTTTGTGTACCCAGTTTTTTTCAAATGCGCCAAAACTGTTTTGTGGTCAATTCCCAGTTCTTCAGCTACGTCGTAACTACTAATATGCCGATCTTGCTCCACTTTTTCAAAAATGGCATCCATTTTATCCGTAATAGGGCGACCAGAGCGACGTGCATCTTTGACATCAAAATTTCCGGATTGAAAACGCTTAAACCAAATTTGTGCTACTCTCACAGACACTGCACTAGGTCCATAAACATCGCAAATTTTTTTCGCGGCTTGCGTTGCATTTTTACCTTTTTTGTAGTAAAATTTTAAAATGTATCGAATTTCTTCATTAGATTCACTCATCTTGACAGTACGAAAAACAAATAAAAATCACACATTTTCCTAATTTGAATTTGGAATTATGTTCTTTAAAATTTAAACTTTCAATGATACCAAAACCAGCCAGATACACATAGTATAGCCAAAGAGATTTTATTACAAGTTCATACATACTATAATGCGAAAAGACTTTTTCCCCAACCTATTATAAAATTGTAAAGCCTGGGTGGGTAGGTAGGTAGGTTCCTACTTTCCTAAATTGGGAAGATTACATAGGTACCTAATTAGGGGCGACTCTATTGCCATCAAGAAGGCACGGATCTTGACTAGAAGGACAGGCCTTTCAATGCCATTTACCGAACTGAGGTACCTACTACCTACTTATTTATCTTCATTATAAATTATAACCAAAGCAATAAACAGGTTCGAGAAGGTTTTTGATATGCTTATCGCTGTTTCGTTCTCCTAAACGCAGCCTTAGACGTTGAACCTAGCCACCGGCTTGTTCATATTGAGCGCACGGTCAGAGCCATAGCTGAGCGTACCTTGGCAGTAGGCCAGGAAGGTGTTAGAATGATTTCATGCATTACGTAACGCAGCAGTTTGTCTGCAAAATTGTCATTATCTGTCATAAGGTATGTATCATCTGTGGGAGAAGGGACAATGAGAACTTATGGTTTACTGCTTAATATTTGTTTAGATAAATTGGATACACAATCTATACCTATCATAAATGTTTATTTTCCATATTAATATTCTGCAGTTTGTTAAAACTTGTAACGTTTTGATTGTGGCTGAAATACTTCATTTATTTTCATCATTATCTTCTACCTACCTTTAAAAATATTGCCTCCATCGATTTAGATAACGGCGACCCTTGAAATTAATTCCTTACGTGTGCCCTTAGATGGCTTGCTAGACCCAATTTTTGTTTTGTAGTACTGGTCGTAACTAGAACAATAAAGTGGGCCTGCAGTGCTGTATGTAGGTATACGTGTAGGAGGGCTTATGTTAACGCTTGCCAAAGCTTGGGAGAGGCTCGCTTCACAGAGTCATCTTGGCATTCTACTATTCACAAAAATATCAAATCTTTCGAAGAAAAGAGACACGAAGCGATTACTTACCAAGAAGTAACAAATACGCAAAGAGAGACCTTCTACCTATAGTCGGTACTTAGTAGGTAGTAGTAAACCTCTAGAGGAGCTCGTCTGAGAAAACTCTTACGGTAGGTAGTAGTAAACCTCTAGAGGAGCTCGTCTGAGAAACCTCTTACGGTAGGTAGTAGTAAACCTCTAGAGGAGCTCGTCTGAGAAACCTCTTACGGTAGGTAGTAGTAAACCTCTAGAGGAGCTCGTCTGAGAAACCTCTTACGGTAGGTAGTAGTAAACCTCTAGAGGAGCTCGTCTGAGAAACCTCTTACGGTAGGTAGTAGTAAACCTCTAGAGGAGCTCGTCTGAGAAACCTCTTACGGTAGGTAGTAGTAAACCTCTAGAGGAGCTCGTCTGAGAAACCTCTTACGGTAGGTAGTAGTAAACCTCTAGAGGAGCTCGTCTGAGAAACCTCTTACGGTAGGTAGTAGTAAACCTCTAGAGGAGCTCGTCTGAGAAACCTCTTACGGTAGGTAGTAGTAAACCTCTAGAGGAGCTCGTCTGAGAAACCTCTTACGGTAGGTAGTAGTAAACCTCTAGAGGAGCTCGTCTGAGAAACCTCTTACGGTAGGTAGTAGTAAACCTCTAGAGGAGCTCGTCTGAGAAACCTCTTACGGTAGGTAGTAGTAAACCTCTAGAGGAGCTCGTCTGAGAAACCTCTTACGGTAGGTAGTAGTAAACCTCTAGAGGAGCTCGTCTGAGAAACCTCTTACGGTAGGTAGTAGTAAACCTCTAGAGGAGCTCGTCTGAGAAACCTCTTACGGTAGGTAGTAGTAAACCTCTAGAGGAGCTCGTCTGAGAAACCTCTTACGGTAGGTAGTAGTAAACCTCTAGAGGAGCTCGTCTGGGGAAGCTCTTACGCCATGCCTATTGAAAGGCCTCGGGTTAGATTATTCAGATAGGTCTTCGATTGCTTTTAAGCGCTTGTTTAAAAAGTTATCTAAGTTTCAAACTAGGTTGTGGCCATCGCCTAAAAATAAATAAAATAATTAACACTAAAGTAGCTGTACAGACGCCAGCACATCAACCTACTACAATCTGTCAAATTTCTTTAATAGATTTTCAACTTTATCAATAAAGCATAAGGTTCAAAGTTGATTGGGAAAATTTGACAGTTTCGGGTAGGTTGACCTGCTGGCGTCTGTACCTACCTAAGTACTTAGTTTAAGTTAATGTAGTTACGCTTTCGAGTAACGGCGACATGTTTTGGGTATTTGAACGTTGTGTAATATTTGCCCACTTTTCCATGATTACGCAAAGTTCGTTAGGACAATTTGTTTAGCCTCTATAGATTTTAAATTCCATAAGATTATCATATAGATACGGTTAAGGAGAATTCTTCAATGCTCCCTTTTCTTAGAACAAACTAGGAGATAAGAAAATTCCTACAAGGCTCGGAACTTTTTTGTGGATAGGATAGGTAGATAGCAAACAAAACCATGGATCCCTTTTGACATTATACGTTATTCTACTTGTATATTAATTAAATAAGCAGCATCTCGACAGTAAAAGTCCACTGGTGGTAAGTATTATAGGTAGGCCTCCTAGCCTAGGGTCCAAAGGTCGCCTCCTACGGCATACTTAATGAAAGATAGAACCGCGGTGATCTCAGAAAATATTGCTGAACACGTAGATATTGTAGTTAGTGATGCAACTAAAAATATACCTAAGTAGGTACAGACGCCAGCACATCAACCTACTACAATCTATCAAATTTCTTTAATAGATTTTCAACTTTATCACTGAAGCATAAGGTTCAAAGTTGATTGGGAAAATTTGACAGTTTGGGGTAGGTTGACCTGCTGGCGTCTGTACCTATTAGATTCTATACGTTATGGGTATATTAACCTACCAGTTTAGTTTTATATTTTTGGAAGCAAGTTTTATCAGCCTAAAATAAATTAAAAACGTAGTTTTTTTTTTTTGTAATTCCACCGCGGTCATCAAACCTAACGGTAGATATTCAATTTCTTAGCATTTTTCAACAAACGATATCATAAAAACTAACGCCTAGCTGGCGTTATAATTTAAAAAATATATATTAGCACAAACACACAGGCTTACAAAAACCGTCCTAACTCCGGAGGTAGGTTAGAGTTTAAGTATTTATTTATTTAATTATCAATTTTTGTATTGTATCGAAATGTACTATCAAAGAACTTCATATCTAAGCAGTTTGAAAACAAAATCCCGTGAACACGATGACCACATCTGTTACCGCCCCGGTTCTATAGCGGCCGAGCGCTGCAAGCAGAAATAGTCCTTACGGTGTATAGATATGAACTTCTTCGATGGTACTTAAATAATCTTAATCAGCGTATAATGTTCCCACTGCTGGGACACAGTCCTCCTCTCTGTGAGACTGTGTGGCTGTAATCCACCACACGGGCCCAGTGCGGGTTGATAAATGTCACATGTTTTCCAATTTTTGGTTCTAGGACATGCCGGTTTCCTCACGATCTTTTCCTTCACCGTTTTGAGAGCAGTAGTAATGAAATAAATTACACAAAATAATGCGCCTGCCTGGCTTCGAACCCACGACCTACACTCGTAAGTCGGGGCCGTTCCCACTGGGCCACCACTGCTCGAAATCACTGTATCGAAATGTATTAATTAAAAACTATATCAACATGAAGACATATACTGAAATAGATACCTAACTTTAAAAAAAAACCTACCTACACGTTCACGGGCACATTCTATGGGCTTATTGATATTCCATCGAAAAAATCTAGTTCTGATAATATTTGTTTACTATAATGTACCTATCCAAATCGGGACCGGTTATGAGAAAATTAGATCCTGTTACGAGTTATGACTTTATGAGCGATGAGTTAAGATAACTGTCGATGCCAACGAAGGTAAGTACCTACTACCCGCCTACGCATAGGTACAAGATATTTTTATTATACAATTTACGCAGGTTAAGTAGGTACATAAAAACTTTTTATCAAAAAAAAAACAGTCTTCCCAAAAAAACACTACAAAGTGAAAAATAACTTTAATGTCGGAAATTGGTGTCTTTGGTTTTGAATTTTCGTTATTTGCAATGTTTTTTTTTTTTGGAAAATGAGTGTTTTTTTTTGTGTAAAAAGTTTTTAATTTACAATTTTTAGTTGTGGTACCTACCCCACACAAATTCGAATAGCACTTACCTCCTATGTAAATAACAGTGACAGGAACTTATCATATCATCCATGTATTGTATTTATTTGTATTTACGATAAAAACGCAGCTGTTTGCAAGAAATCGGGACGCATTATCGCAATAACGCTTCCGATATTATCGCGCTTTTATATCGCGTTGTTAGTATCGCGATTATATAAAAACGCGCCTGTGGGTAAGAGGCTTTATGAAATTAGAAGATTGAAACTGCCGACTCCGGATTCGCTAGGTTTTGGGAATCGCCCTACATACACCCCGGTTTCACACAGCACTTTCTTCAAGAAGTCGGTACCTTTAGGTACCTACGTAGGTACCACACTACATTTACCAGTTACGTCTCCGATCTGACAAATCCCTTGTATAACAGAGGAGACAGGCTCTCATCCAAACGCCGCATAGTAACCGGAAATCTCGTCAAACAATGTATTTTCCAGGTCGACACGTCGCGATTTACACGTAGCAGCATTGTATTGTCTTGCTCATCATTTTATGTGTGTCGTACCCACTGTTTACGCATAGTATACCGGGATGTAATGTTTATTGTATAAACTCACTCAACTGAACACGCGATCGTTTCATATCACCCCTTGCTAACAAGGAGTAAGATGGCGTCAAGATGAACAGCGATGTTTTCTTGTCTGTTATGCAAAATAATATCAGCTAGATCCCGCCTGCAAAACTGTGTTCTAAATCCACATGAACGATTTTTAATAGATCACAGAAAGAGCAGCCGATCTATTCTGAAAAATCTCACCGTGAAAACTTAGGTGAAGTGAGCGTGAAGTGAGCTGTCATTCCACTGATGCTAGGGATGGACTACGTACACTATTGACATCTCACTTCACCTAAGTTTTCACCGTGTGATTTTTACAGAATAGTATTGAAGTACTTACTTCTTCAATACAGCTCTTGGAGTAGCCTATGTTATGTAAGTTTAGAGCTCTTTCTTTTCTAGTTTTAGTTCAACCTGCATGGGGATCAGCATTCTAATTGCGTAACACACGATCAATCACAATCTGTTTCATTTTGACAGTTCAACAACATTCATTGCGTTATTTATGCACGTTGTTGAAAGGACAAATTTTTCGAACGTATGAAGCAATGGATTAGCAATATCCTACAAAATGATTCAGATTATGATTGATCGTGTGATACGCGATCAGGGTGCGGGCCAGCTTCCCCTGGTCTCCTCGCTCTAATTCCGCGTTTATTCACTTTATCTTTGGGAACTTCCTATTTTGTAAGTCAACCACGTGGTCAAAGAAAGACTACAAAATGGGGCGTAGGTGTACGTCATATCCTTCTGTCAATAGCCCGCAGATGTACCCAACCTGTAGAATAGGTAGGTACCCAAAAAAAAAGGCGGTAAATTGATAATTTGAACAATTCAAGTTGAATACAGTTGCTGCTTCTATGAAAACGAAATTTAAATCATTTAAATTTTTTTTTTTTTTTCATTATTCCTATATCGTATTAATAATTGCTCGTATTTCACTCATATTGACATTTTTTATCAGCCGATTAATCAGTGTTCAATCATCAAGTTGATTCATGCCTACAACATGAAGTGAATACTTTCTTTTTGACACGCGTGCCGACCACCATGTAAATGTCAAGTTATACATTATGTTAATGTACAGTACAGTGTACTTACCTATAGTATGCTATTGTGGCCACTGTGCTGTTATTTCGCGACACTACTGGGCATAGCAAAAGACTATTGCCAGCCTCACTTTTCTCATATTTCAAATAGGCTACCTCTGTTCTATAGGTATACCTACATTCTTTGATAGATATTCTGTAAACAACGATCACGTCCATGTATCATTCAATCAGTCTGTCGCTGTCAGACTGGAAGCCGATGCCAACATAGTTGGGAAAAGACTATTTAAGGCAGATTTTTGATACAGCCATGGCTGCGGACGGAGCACCGGATATTGTGGCGCAGCTTGGGAGAGTTCTATGTCCATGTACCTATACTTATTCTTAAATTGGAACTTTGACGAATTTCATCCCGGATGGCTAGTCAGACCAAGAGAAATACTCTCATTCGTTTCTAATTTATTCCTATATCCAATAGTCTAGCCCTACTTTCACAACGTGTTCCTTACTTTACGAGGGGTAGTGATTTCCCCACGGAATCATTTTATCCCGGACGGTCTAGCGCCACTTCTGCTATCTTGAGGTCGTCGAGCGCTTCGTGGAGAAGGTCTTGATCACGATTCACGGTGATTGCTTCCGTTTAATGACCAGTGCCCTAATTACACAATACCCGATCAATCAGAATTGAATCCTTTTGAAACAAATTGCTAATCGAGTGCTTCATAAGTTCGAAAAAAAAAACTGCTTAACAACATAAATAATGTTGACCTGTCAAAATGAAACAAATTTGTCGTAATTGTTTAAGAAAATGTGTTGCGTAATTAGATAGCAGGTCAAGAAAGAATTGGTCATTGAATTTGATATTTTCTGTAAGTCTGTGTATTGTCCAGCAATGGACTGCTGCAGGCTGATGAAGAAAGTACCACTAAGGGTTTGGTAAAGTGGTTATAACATAGAATAACCTAACCTAACCTAATCCTAAATAATTAATAATAATAATACTACAGGCATAACCAAGTGGCCAGGATTATTCACCAGCAACTTGCTTTGAAATATAAACTTGTGGATTCTGAGGTACCGTACTACAAGTATGTGCCCGACCCAGTTCTCGAAAATGACCATGTCACGTTGTACTGGGATCGGTCTATCATTACAGACAGGACTATTGTTGCCAATAAGCCTGATATAGTAGTGATAGACCGATTAGCGCGCCGCGCAATGATAGTAGATGTTACCATTCCACATGACGAGAACCTCGTGAAAGCTGAGAAAGAGAAACAAATAAAATATCTCGACTTAGCACATGAGGTTGTCGACATGTGGAACGTGTGCTCCGCTATCATTGTGCCGATTGTCGTAACGGCCAATGGCCTGATGGCCGAAAGCCTCGACCAACATCTCTCGAGGCTCTCATTAGGCGGTTGGATCAAGGGCCTGATTCAGAAGGCAGTACTCCTCGATACGGCTCGTATTGTGAGGAGGTTCCTGTCTCTGCAGCCCTAACCACCGGTAGCTTGGACCCTGCTCCCGACACCGGCGGAACACTATTTTTTATATTTTTAAATGTTTTTAATTTTTTATTCTAATATTTAAAAATATAATTTATATGTATATAGTTAAATAAAGGAAATAATACTACTAATTTTCGGCTAATTTTCGTTACCTGGAGCAGACGTTGACATCTTCAGAAAGACGTGATAATATGTAGAAAGAAACAAAGAATAACCACAAATGAATACTAACTATTGTAGAACAATTAACTGTTTATAAACTATCAACGATTTCAACATCAAACAAACGGATTTTTTTTAAATAATATGAGTAAATAGGTAGTAAATATAACCACAAGACTGAAGCGCCAGCATTTAGGATAGAGCTCAATGCTATGGATTTGGAGGATTACATGGTAAGGATTGTACGAAATAATACATGTGGCTATAGAAGGTGACTCAAAAAATGTAAAACAGTGATAAAGTCATTTAAAACAATACCATTATAACAATGATCAGCAATCTGTCAATACTCATTATTTAAATAATTATATGTACTGTTTATGATGGCTATTCCCACTTGGGCTGTTCACAATTTAACGGTCATTTCGAAAACCAAACGATGAACATAACTAGTACGATCAATTCAAAATATTGCTGACTATAAGTGACTTCTTCCGCGTCGAAGAAATATATCCTATCCTACCCAATTCCTACTTTCCCCCTACTATTTTTTTTGTGTTTGTATACTTTGCGTCATATCTTACCGCAAATACCTAAACACATTTTCTTTCTTTTTTCTTCATGGCTCTCGACAATAGTGTATAAATTTTAGTAATCGGGCCAATACTTTCAGAAATTACCCCCTACAAATAAACAATATTACCTCTTCCTAATATGTATATTAAAAGATAAGATAGTTAAGATACATAATAGTGATATGGAATTACTTTCCCAAAAGGTATTATTGTGTAATCAGTCAAAAACCTTTTGTAGGTACTATGAAATTCATAGCATCCGATCCAGAGGGTTGGTAGTCTGGGTGCCTCTTTGACATAGGTAACGATAATGATGAGTATGATTGCCCATGCCTTATTTTTATTGGCTAGAGGAAGTCTATCTGGCAATCCCTTGAGCTGGTCTTCATCCACCGCTGGAGACTGCTTACGAACTTAAGCAAACTTATACACAACTAAGCGAGTCTGTAAGAACTTTCAACGAATTTTACTCTTAAGATTTAATCAAACTTAAAAAAATCAGGTAACTTATACAACGCAGGTAATTACCTTGCATGCATAATGTACCTAGCGACTTATAGTTATTTTGCAGAACGTGAATTTTTAAAAGAAGGAGTTGAAGAATCTGGGTGATCCCTACCAAAACTTTATTATTGTTGCCAAGCTGAATAAGACCCAATTCGATCAAGACATCAAGTTGCCTTGTATTTTATAAGTTACGGTCTGCAAAAGCCTGGTTATTGCTGGTCACAGAACAGAAGAATTCAGCCATGTGACTCAGCTGACATTGCAGACACCACCCCGTGGCAAGGGTGCGCGTGCGTCGAGATCATCCGCGCACCGACTTCCTCCATATAAAACGATCGCTCGGCGCAAACGCATCAGTTTGTGACGGCCCCCTCAGACACACACTACACACGGTGAGTGGAATTTTCTTTTTTCTGTTATTCGACGTTCCCCCTTAGTACTCAGTGCTTTTGTCGATTTAGTTAATGCATTTTTATTTGGAAAATCCAGTGAAAAATTAAATGTGTTACGATGAAAATGTCCTTAAAAATGTGTGAATTCGTGACGTAAATTATAAATTAAAATTTTAAATATCTAGATTAATAATAAATGATCAGCGTGAATAAACTCGCCATAATAATATCATGATTTGTGTCGCAACTAAGTAGTCGAAAGCTTCATACTAATCGACGCAATGAAGCTATAATCGAGTAGGAATCGATTAATTTATCGGAATTTTGTAATGATAGGCCTAAACGGCCTCGGGAAGTGTTGAGTGGAATGAACTTCTTTTTGTCCCGAACAAGGTCGCTTTCTAACATAGGACCGGTCTGTACTTAATCTCGGCATCTTGCGCAATCATCCAGGGTTGTGTTTTTAAACAATTCCTCGTTCTAATAAATACTTAGAACTCAGAAGACTCATTTCTGTCCCTGTGCTTAAATAGTTCGAGGTTTTTTCTATTTTGAATACATTATCTCTTAGGCAAGCAGCCTTTTATTGCACGTGCTTAAGTACACACTTAAGTTAATGTTACGTTTATTCCTAAGTAAAAGTTAAAAAGAAAATTTTCAACGACTTGAACGTGACCAAGGTACAAATAATTGGTCACAAATACCTAATTACTTAGTATACTTGTGCTTTCTTCTACATATTACTACTGACTATTCAAATGTAATAGCTGTAAGTTTTCTTAAAATGAATCAAATAAAATAAAATAAATCAGATCATTGTCTGAAATAGTAATTTTTTGCATAGTAAAATAATTTCGTTGTGCTATGAAATTCTCATGCAGAAGAGTGAAGATTTACAAAGCTCCGAAATTTTAGCGGTTTAAACAGATTAATTATAGAATAAAGTAAAGTAAGCGGACTAACTTTAGAGAATAAAGAATTAATATCAATGGCCTTTTGTCCTGGCTTTGGTTTTTTGCAAAAAAGTTATCGATAGTACCGATTTTGACCTTTACTTAGTAGGTAGTACCGATTGCCAAGTCTCCTCTAATTTGTCAAAATATCCAACATTTAATCCTCGATTGTCGGACTAAACACAACAAAAACGAACACAATAAAATTCCTGAGGTGATGATGATACCGTTTTATATGGATAACGACCTTAGGATAAAATAAAAACACGCATCATCGTGTTACAGGACATGTTACAAGAAATGTTGATCTTATCTTAGCACGAGACGAGTGACAAAAGAGTGTGCTCCTGCCTGGGTGGTGTGCAATTACAGCATTCAAAAATAGAAGATTCCTATAACCGTCTTCTCTCGAATCGAGCCGAAATAAATGAGAAAAACTCATGCTTAAAAAAGACTAGCCATCAACAAGGAGCATAGTAGCGGGACTCATTGCAAGACAAAAGAGTCCGTGGTAGGCATTGATATATTAAAAAACCTTTATATTGCCGTGTCAACTTTGACTAGCAATAGTTCTGGTTCAAGCTGAATGTAATTTGGGAAAATGCCTAGTTATTTAGGTTTCTAGCTTTATCCACAATTAAATTACAGGGGTAGGAATAAACTTTAATCTGGGAATGGGCCATACCTACAGGTACGGCCCAAAAGCTTTTTTAGGGACAGTTCAGACTACGCGCTATACTATTTCGTTATATAGTAAAGCATATTGCGTCATAAGCTAAGTATAACTCTATATCCTGACGTTCACACTATACAATATGTAAAAAAACCCTGTCCGATCCGAAAGGGGCACATAGGTGACTGATATAACATTACCTGAGTTATAATTATGGAAAAAAAAAAAAATATTTAAAAATCACATTTTTAATACCAAAATTACCCCGAATCCATTAAAAATGAGCAAATTTTCATCAGGGGTCATAAGTAATAACTTGTAGACACCTGCTAAACGACGGCCGCCCGCGCCCCATGTAATAACCCTGTAAAATTCCCCATTGAAAAAAAAATTTACGATTTCTTTTTTTTCTGTTTTCCTTAAAATTACCGCATAAATAGACTCTCAGTACGATACATAACAACACCCTCAAGGATCGGACAGGGATTTTTTACATGTTGTACATGCTATTTCGCAAGCCGGTCAAAGTGTAGCAAGTTATTTGATGGCGATCCGTCATAAAATGCACACATAATCAATGAATTTGGTAAACACTAGCGTGGAATGCTCATCAAGCGATGACGATGATTATAGAATTCGCATTGCATTAGCTTATTATTAATTTTGAAAAGAAACAAAAACAGCACGGGGCTCAGAGAATCGTACGATACCTATAGCTCTGAGAATCGCTCAAGTTTATCGCGTAATGTAAGCCAGCGTCCTGAGAACGTGTCCATATAAAATGTATGGCCGAGCGATATTGTTGTGCTATACTTATTATAGCGTAGTCTGAACTGCCCTTTTAAGGAGGTTCGGTCCATTCCTAGTTTAAATATTTTCGTTACCACGGCCCTATTCTATATCAGCTATGGTCCCTACCACATCAAATTATTTGAATTTACGATTGCACCTTGACCGCCATAATTAATTCAAATTCAACATTTTTATTTCAGATCAGAATTATTGATTATTTAATTTGATGAACCAAAAAGTTTTAAGTGCCCCACTTCAATTTATTTGAATTTATGATTGTACCTTGACCGCCATAATGAATTTAAATTATAAAAAATATTTCAGACCAAGGGATCCATATAGTGTGTAGGAGATTAAATAATCAATTATTTATTTTCAGAAAGTTCCGGATTTTTCTTTATATATTTTTGTTTCGCTAAACACGTTACATAAGCCCGAAGGTCCGTGACCTTTTCTGGCTATACTCGGAATTGTTATTTATTTTAATATTGTAGCTTATTGTAGACATAACAATAAAAAAAACTAGTTTCTCTGCAAAAACTGGCGAATACACAGTTAGGACAACATTTTTGTTGGTTCCTATACAAGAAAATTAACGTCTTTTTTTTTCTTCTTAACTATCTAGTGAACTACTGGTTCATCACAAAAGTAAAAATACTTCTAGCGGAGATGTAAAGCCTTTAGACAACTCTACTAAGTAATAATAATTCAAAATTTTACCCTAATAGGTAGGGGGTCGAAGAAGAAATATTGTAGGTATTGGAGATAAATTCACAGAAGTTCAAAAGACGACATAAAAGTTACATAATGCAGACCTATAATGATGGCACTACTTTGCCGACAAGTGCTAGTAGGTATTGATTTGAGTTACAAGCAGCGTTTTTAGTTGCACATATTTTAACAACTTATTTCCCATTCCAAATGACCCATGTGCGATAGTGGTGCCCTCATTTTTTCCAAACTCTTCTTTGCCAAGCTTTAAATACCTACTTCTTACTTAGGTAAACTTATGCAAAGTTACGCGTTTACACTTTCCTTATGTTGTTAATGAACATAGTTAAATATTTATTTACGACTATGTAAACTGTTAAACATTCATAAAATACGCGATATCTTTATTTATTAGAACATAATGTTATTTGAGCCTATGAATATTTTTGCAATGAATCCCAGCTCACCACTCTCGCTTTTTGATTTTTATTTAGCAGAGCTTGAAAATTTTCTTGTACTGACACTGCTTAAGATTCAATTCAAATTGAATTTGAATTTAGGTAGAAAAACCTTTAGATGGAAAAACCTAATACAACTTTGCCCGAATCGAACCCAGGACCTCGTCCTCAGCAGCTTAATTACTAGTTAACCACTTTTTATATTATCTCTTCAAGTAAGAATGTAAGATGATCTAGTGATCACAAACAAGACAGCTGTCCTCGGGGATCGATGCCCAAGGCGGACAAATTCACATTGGGTTTTCTTTATGGAATTTATACTCGATTAAGGGTACGCTAGTCGGTCATTCTTCCATACTAACGTAGTATGGTGATTACTCGTCTGTTTGACGGTGTACGTTCAAAACTAAAAATTAAACATTATATCAGTTTTTCTTGTCATTATCTAGTCCTGCATGGAAGCAGAATTTGAAAAAAAATTGGTTTGGTACTTATGAGCGTCAAAACTTCCATGTACAACACTAATTTTAACTCTACTTTGGGCGTAAATAAATAACTTATGTAGTAAGAAAATGGCAAAATAGAAACCGTACAGGGATAGATAATTAATTAAATAGTTCAAATAATTTTATTTTGAGCAAACACATTCAGTCGTATTTTCATAAAATTTTTGTTCATGAAATTTTACGCGCTCGTTTTCGTTATAAATCGTGGTCTATTTCACTAAATAAATGAATAAATATACGAGTATAAAGAAATAAATAAAAACTAGATAAATAAATACTAAATAATTAGAATAATTAGCATGCATATTAGTTACGCCCACCAACGAGTTCGAGCCGTCGACTTGTGTATCGGCAATATATATGTCATCTTCATCATCATCCAAGCCCAACTTCACCCACTGCTGGGCATAGGCCTCTCTTTTCTTGCCAATCCTCACGTTCCTGTGCCAGCCTCATCCAGGTTCTACCCGCGATCGTAACAATGTCGTCCACCCACCTCGCCGCCGCAATATAGATGTGCCTACAATAAACAGTACACTCTATCCACCACTTCAAGGGATGAGACAAGTTAAGGCTATAGAAAAGTCAAGTCTAATGTTTTAAGTGAAGTGACGATTTTTCTCTTTGTTACAGAAAATGAAACAGTTGGTGTTTTTAGCCCTTTTCGCGGCGGTTGCGCACGCGCAATTCCAGAACGGTCGGATCCTGGAGCCCCCAGTACCCTCGCTATGTGTGCAGAGATCCATCCACGAGAGATACGCTGACAGTAAGTATCTTGAAGCTGTTTAATAAGCTGTCCATATTGAGAGAGAAGTAAAAGGAGGGTAGAGAAATTGAAGTGAAAAATCTGGATTATATTAACTGTAAGATTGCTATATGTAAGATCAAACCTCGGGCAAGACTTAGGTTAAGAACAATTAGGTACTTATGTGTTATATGACAAAGGCCAAAGATATGGTAGAAAAATGCTTACCTTTCTCTAAAGAGCCTATTTGAACTACACAAACCATTTCTGAATACCTCTTTCCTATTTAGACAAAAATGTATTTTTTAAATTTTCGGCGCATCATAAAATATCAGGATGATACATACAAGGCCTTGTTAACCGATTATTACCTCCATATTTGGGAGGAGGAATTTATGAACCATATTATTGTCAAGTTGCTCGAAGTTATTTTACTCCGACAAAGAAGATTATCTAGGTACCTATGGGTAAAGAGTAATGAGCTATGTAATTAACGCACAAGAAGATTCCGGAAAACTTCATGTAAGTACTACCTACGATAATAATAATTTATTGAAGGTAATTTTTTTCGTGATTATTTAAGGAAAGTCCTTTGTGATTAAAATTTACTCGTTGTCACCATAAAGGTAATGTCAACTAGAGTTCGTACAATGACCTCTTTTTTCAGTTGGTATACCTGCCTGTTATTTATAGACAGTGTGAGATTTTTTCAACCCTCTGTCACTTCATCACCCACAATTCGCCAGTTATGTTAAAGTTACCGAGTACTGAGTTCACCACCCATACTATATCTGTGGAGATCACGCAGTTTTTATTATTCTATCATCTGATTAACATTAGGTTTAAGTAGTAAGTACCTACATACCTACTTCCACGTCTTCAAATCTGGTTTAAAACAGGTGCTAACTAAGATGAATCCAAGGGCGATAACATTTTTAACGTCGACATTTAATGAACATTTATGGTTCGGAACTTCGGGCACTTGTTGAACATTGGACTAGCTTACAATCCTCATACTTACTTTGACCTAGATAGAAAGTAAATAACTATCAAATCAAATATACCTAGATGATATTAGACTTAGAAGTTGAAGATTTATGGAAGAAGAACACATGCTGCGTCAACTCTTATAAATTGTTCTATAAATTGGGATAAAGACCTGAGCATGATGATTTTGCTAAAACAGCGCTGTATCTGTCTGTAACCAACGATCCAAGATTATCATTAGAAAGCTGTGACTACTATCATAGGACCTCATCAAAAGGTACAGGTTGTTCTCTTATCTCAGTGAGATAAGGGGAAACCGGTCCGCCATGCCAGCATGCAGCGCCCGCGCAACCAGAAATAAATGACATTCTTATGATATCAGTAAACACTGGCACTTCCGCGTGCAAATAAGCAGATATATTATATGTCACAAGTTTTTCGACTATTTTTGAATGCAGTTGTGGTTTTTGCAGTTTTAAAATAGATTTGCATATATCTTTTTCAAATGCTGGCGCACACTTGCATAGATCATTCTGTTTTCCGGGTCTGGTTATCTGGCAGATAGGTACGGAAGGTAAGGTACGGAAGATTTGCGTCCGAGCCTTCACGTTGTTAGAATTTCCATCATTTTATATTCTAGTGGTTTAAAAATCTTATTTCGCTGTTTCATGGATTCCTCATTTCTTGAACTGGGCGGCGATAATCCGAAGGAAATCCTAGATCGGTAACTCCATAATTAACTAGGTACCTATATTATACCTATGACGGATTAACTTTTGTTATTGTCATGACAACGCTCTACTAAAGGACAAATCAGTTAGCTCCTAAACAAAACTGCTAAGCACAATCGTAGCAATGACCGCTACAAAGAACAGTGGCATTAAAAAAATCTGCTGCCTAAATAAGTAATGTTACATTAGAAGTTACAGGTGGATCTAGGCAACTCATGGAAGCTAAAACAAAAAAGATATAGGTAATTTATACTTTCATGACTATAGGTAGGTACTCACATAAAACCTCGACGTACTAAAATCGCGGCGATATTTTCTCGTGCACTGGATTTTCAACGCTCTGCTTAGCGCCGAGAGTTCAAAATCAGTGCGTGATAAAATCCCGCCGCGATATTTTTACGTCCGTGTGAACGTGGGCTAACTTCTAATCTAAACACTATATAAACCATATCTACCTACATTCCTTTCATCGGAACATGGAAAGCGAAGAATTTCTATCCGCAGTTAGTTCCCACGAGATTGTCTATGTCTAGTAAAATCACGATGTACGTAGGTATATACCTAATCTGCGTTGTTACTCGCGGAAGATGTCAAATATCCAATCGTAAGAGCTGTAAGGGTTATGCCTTTTATGTCTTCCGGATATTTGTCTCACTTAGGTCAAATTACCCGGATGGATGACTTAGAAATGGTGGAAACGATCACCTAGCTTGGACTCACACCTGGATTGCCCGGTGGAAATTTGTTTTTCGTGAGCAATGTTTTTGTTTTAACTTCCTTTTCTATAACTCGTCACTTACCAAACATTTATCTTAATAAATCGAACGCATGCTGAGATTACGTAGGTACCGCGTGAACATTTTTGGATGTAAGGATTTCAGTAAACTCATAAAGATTGGTAAACAGTATCTAAGTTATTAGAAACGGCCCATAGCCTACTAAACATCGTTACATAATGTAAACACTGTTAACTATGTATTATATCAACCAGGTTGTAAATAAGGCAACCTGTTACTTCGAAAGTGAGTTCAGGGGTTAGGTTGTATAACTCTTGATATAGGTAGACCATCAATAAGTAAAGTCAGGCAGGGTACAATCGTAATCATAGTCCGGATCTAAATTAGTGTTGTTCAGTTTCTCGATGTTCCCAGGCTATACCTAAGATAGTCCTTACGTAGCGTAAGTACTGGCGGAGGTAGTCCTTCTTGTTTTAAAGCAAAATATTAAATGCTGTTGTCTTTTCAGACAAAGGCTACTTCTTCTCATGGAGAGACCCGGCGCTCCGTGGTGTAGAGGAAGACTGGCTGAGTGCCAGGAACTACTGCCGTCAGCGGTGTATGGACCTCGTGTCTTTGGAGACCAGCGACGAGAACGAGTGGGTTAAAGCACGCATCATCCAGGACAAGGTAAGAAAATAACATGGATAAACTTTTTAGAAGCTTTGTTAAGGACTTCAGAACTAAAAAGATACAGCAGTAGCGTCAGTTACCAACAAACCTTATTGACTCTATTATATAATTATAATCTACAGTAAAATAAAATAAACTATGTATTTTGGTGAAAATTTCGTCTTGATAAATTCGTA
This sequence comes from Xanthia icteritia, assembly GCA_949128155.2. Taxonomy (NCBI): domain Eukaryota; kingdom Metazoa; phylum Arthropoda; class Insecta; order Lepidoptera; family Noctuidae; genus Xanthia; species Xanthia icteritia. The sequence goes on along the minus strand of OX421934.2, from coordinate 14,629,462 downwards.
ATAATTTGCATCTCTCAATCCTAACTTTTAAAGACATTTAGTTAGTTAGCTTTTACTAACTCTCTACAAAATCGTTAAGTCGTTACACAATTTAATGTCTATCTGTGATTAGATGAAGTCTTAAACAGTGATGTAAGACGACAGTAAAACATAATCAAGTTCCCATTTCCTTTATTCGAAGTTCATTAACGACTGTGATGCAACATTCAACGGATTAAGTTTTGAATGAGTTTTGATTAAGTTTTAAATAGACACAGCGGCATTTTAAGTGCGAAGGAAAATGGTGTCTAAATCAAAGACGGTTCTAGAACAGTCCTTGTTTTGAGACATCCTTATGTAAAGCAAATGACTACTAATGTTGCCAAAGACTGTAGCAAACGTCCACGCGTGTCAAGAGTTCAAAACACGAGGAAAACGGTCGTGACCGTGACGCGAAAACATATCACTTTTTCAAAGCTAAATAGAAAGTGTGGTAAGTATTCGTATTCAACACGGAATCTTTAAAAGAATTCATATTGTTTCCTCTTTTCGTAATGCTTTAACTCGTCGAGCCCAAATCTCTATCTGTTGCGTGAACGAGTTATTTAACTAATGGGCCGCGTCACTTTGACAAAATTTTACGTTAACTTTAGGTACTCTTAGTTAGAAATAAACAAAAATAATCGTTTCAGGAACGTAACAATGGCGGCGTCGATTTTTCCTAAACGAGTTTCACTATTGCTACGGCATGTGTTTCGCACTACGTGTGAAATACAATGTTTTGTTGCATTGTCTGTTCCTCCCGAGAATATCGACACTCGGGAATAATTAGCACTTGTTTTTATACACGTAGAAATCTGCTAGTTTGATAAAACTTTTGTAGGCGGAAGACGAGATCTTGTTGGGCTTGAACTATGACCAACCGGTGAAACTAGTAATGGTTTAACAATCTACCGTAGGTCGTAGATCTTACTCAGACCCGTAGGCCCGTCACTTTCTGTTGCCATTGTTCACCGACACTGCAGAATGACAATTTGTTCAGCACAGATATCAATGCCAAATGATCCGATTGTCCCGTTGCCAAACTGCCCATTGCCCCGTTGACACCGTATTGTTATGCTAATAAAGTAGCGCGTTCATTAAGTTCTTGCAATCTAACGCTGAGTGCGCAATGATCCTCGATAATTGTGACAAATTGTCGTATTCATTGTTGTATCTCCACGGTATTGTTGAGAATCATCAAATTGTTTCGCCTTATTCGCTTATCTAATAGACTTCTTTTTTAATGACCCTTTTGCCATTGTTATTTTTTTCTTCGTACCTGACAGATAGAATCGAGTAGCGAGGCAGACGAACAGGTAATTGTTCGTCTTACGTGTTCGTACAAATAGCCAGAGGTTTTGTGTCAAGGTACCTACGTTCATAATGTAACGACAAAGTAAACTAGCGTCGGTAGTTATAGAGAATTACCATTCTTATGCTAATGTGTTTCCTGTAGCAAAAATACATCTGGACATCGGGTCGCGTCTGCGACTTCAAAGGATGCAACCGTCCTGACCTGATCCCCAACGAGATCAACGGCTGGTTCTGGACCGCTGAGTTGCAGAAGTTGGCTCCCACCACGAACCGTCAGCAGAACGACTGGTCCGAGGGTGGCGGCATCGGCAAACCTCAACCCGACAACAGGGTAAGTTATATACGCATACGCACTCATTTCCTCGTCTAGAAAACTGTTACCAAATTAAGGAATCGTTCCGCGGTGTATACAATGGGTGCGTAAGAAAGCATGACATTACGAAATCGGTCATACTCATGACGCAACATAAGGAGCCAATTCCGCGAACAGTTGAGTAACGTTTGTCATACGCACCCGCCGAACCCGTTAATGCATCCGTACAGCGGATATAACGCAATGAAAACGAAAGCGACACGTGAATATTTATGGGCCTGCGAAATATTCGCCGAAGGGCGTACCCGCATGTCGCGGCCACTTTCTACAAACAGCGACCGCAAGCTGTACCTACAACAAAAGCTCATCGTTATTCGGCGCGCGTCGTCGCGTTGTTTGCGCGTCACTTTCCCCGCGAGTCGCGCGTACCCGCGGCCTGCGCTCGCGCCTACGCTGCGGAACAAACAATACGTAACCCTCTGCGGTCGCACGCGCATCCTCCGCATCTGTTGTTGCTTGGTGTTCAAGGCTTCGCACATTATGCGGTTATTGTACGCATCCGACCGATTGATGTAATGGCTCTAATCTTAAACAAAACTTCGCCATTTTCAATTCATTCGTAATCTTATTCTTCCCAGACAGTTAGCGGGACCTTCAGGAGTTTGTTTATTTACGTAGCTAAAGTGTGCTTGTTGTGATTCAGGGTCACTCTATTTTCAGACAGTCAAGTTTTACACCTGAGAAAGACCGTTATCTTTAAATATTTAGGGACCCCTGCCGAGAATCAATGCGTGGAGCTGTGTTAGGTCTGACTAAGCTGTTTTGTTTAGTAAATGACACTATTTGACCATGTATTTTCCTATCAACAGGAGCTTCTGCAAGGCGGCGCTGCGGAGCACTGCGTTGCCATCCTGAACAACTTCTACAACGATGGCGTTCACTGGCACGACGTTGCCTGCCACCACCGCAAGCCCTTCGTCTGCGAGGAAAACGATGCCCTCCTGAAATACGTGCGATACACCAACCCTAACCTCAGAGTTTAATCCGATTCCCTCACGCTGTCACAAGAATAAATTAGAAGTTAAAAGTAAGCAGTAGGTAAGCATGGAAGTAGTAAGCATGCACTATTCGACGCGAACAAATTATTTATATTTTAACGAAACAATTCTCCAGCTAAATGTTCGTGCTTACATTTAAAATCATGAGGTAGTAACCATACAACCAAATATTATCGTAAAAGCTGCAAAAACTGCTAAAATCACGATTTATAACTTTCGATATCCAAAATGAAGGATCCGGTTCTAGCTTTAAATACCTCATTACATAAATATTTATTGCAGTATTGTACATTACTTTAGTCATGTAACTGATGCAGTCGACTTTAAAAATAAATATTTAAGATCTGTCAATAAAGACTGTTTTATTTTTTTATGATTTGTTTCATTACTTTCTCCTAAATGCCGTTAACCTAGAATAGTGGATTCCTAAACAAGCAACGCGCCTCATGAAAAAATAAAAGCAAAATAAATCCTGAATCCTGCACGAATAAATAAAACGAGAACGGGCTGTGATCACAATGACCTGATGTTTTGGGTAATAACTCCTTCCGCACATATTTACTTAAGTTTTAAGACTTGTATTTATTCATATCAGATGGGTGATTACTGCTTACCGCATAAAAACCAAAATGCTAAAGGTTGTATCTTAGATTAAAAAACCGGTCGTTACGTTTAAGTCGCGCGTCCGTGCTAGGGCTTTTTTTTTGGGTGGGAAATTATCAAATAACTTCTCCTGCTCTGGGCGGAGCGGGAGGGGTGTCAGACTCTTACTGACTAAAACCCACCAGTAGTCCTTCAGTTGCCTGTATGTTGCCAGGGGCCACGGTATCCCTTTCGGACTTTCCCGCGACCCGTGCTAGGGCTCAATTCTGAACACAACATTGGCTTCATTTCTCTTTGACCCTACTTCCTTCCTAGTTTTAGGATCAACCATGGGTGGCGATCTTAGAGCTTTCGTTTCCAAGACAGCGCACGCCAGCTACCGAAATAACAAACCCATGACGTGAGAGGAATGAAACAAATGAGTTGATAGGAAACTGCAGTTTCACTGTGTGTATTGATTGAGCCGGCCGGTATTGTGGTGGTGGCGGACGGTACAGGTAGGCCGCACGTCACTGGTAACAAAGCCAGTATAAGCTGGTATCGTCTATTGAAACTCCGTGCTACCTTTCGATCAACAATAGCACTAAAAATATCGCACAAGCGATCGCGATTGTATAACTTGATTATAAACCTTTAAACTCAAACAAAGTTTATTATGGTTTGCTATATATTTACTACTTCAATTGAAAAGGAAAAGTATTTAATAAAAATATATATATATATATATAAATATGGAAATATAAAACATACTAATTTCTAAGCAATAAGGTTCAGAAAACTATGTTGCAAAATAAGACCACATCATTATTTGTGGTCTATCTTCCCGGCCGTTTCTGATGCGCTCATCGGAAATCTAGTATTCTTCTATTGTTGATCGAAGGTACTAGGTATCCTACGCCAGCTCAAGGTCAAAGTGCTATCATCGATGTGTGGTCTGGTCTACTATATATGGATTGGTCGGTATCTGGTTAGCCTGGCTAAACCTACGTCTATCTAACCTAATGCTAAGTTTAAAGCTTTAGCAAAATTGTACAATGTTAAAAACTACTCTTCATAAATAAAAGATAATTTAACCTTCCCAAAATAAATGAAGGTCTACTTATCCATAAGTAAAGTATTTAGATGATGATGTGCCTGTAACCTATGATGTGTTAACCCATTCGCTGCTGAAAGTACCGATCGGCGTATTTTGATTTCCTTATCAGGCGCTAAGTGTTTGGCGCCGATCGGTGTAAAATAAATACCGCCGAAGAAATTACGGTATACTTTATTTAAAGAGCGACGTTTATTTAGCGCCGCGGCGCTAAATAAACGTCGCTCTTTACTAAAATAGTAGTTTTGATGGCTGCAGTGCATGGATTATCATGGGGTGTTTATTTTTACTTAAAAATAAAATATTCCTTGGATCTTTACAACTTATGAGTTCTGAAGACAAGAACACGCAAAAAAAAAAACCTACTATTAATTATTTTATTATTGTGGAATACATTTGTAAATTAATATTACATCACCCAATTAGAAAAACAAATCGAGACAACATAAATGCATTTATTCCAGCACTGCACTTACAAATAAAATTTTATTTATGACATTATATTGCAATATTTTTAAACATACCTAACAGATTTAGATAAAGTGTTCGTTATTAAGTCATCGCTTGGTAGATATAGAATTTTATTTAAAAATACTCATTACATTGTTATAAAGAAGGCATTGCAACTTTGAACCTGTATCTGAGAGAAGACTTGGGCGATGGTTTCTTCGTCATTATAAACCAGAGGCAGATATTGGAGAAATATAAAAGAGTCAGGAGCATTGTGACATGCATTAAACGACACAGACGGAGGAAACTCATTTTTAAACCAAAACTGGAAATAATACAGAAGGATTACTGTTACATTACAAAAACATTGTTTATAAGATTAAGTGAAGTTTAACATAAGAATAAGAATAATTTATTTGTGAAACATAGGTACTAGTTTACAAAAATCTCAAAAATTTGGTAGTTCGCAATGTTTTGACAACAGTTTCATAGATATAAACTATTGGTTGGTCTATTGGTATAATAGTGGTGTGTTTGATTACCACAAGAATCCAATAGGAAATGTACATTTTAGAATACAAACTACTTTGATTAAAATAACAGGTGCTTTGGATTACCAAAGCAACTGTTATTTTAATCAAACACTTATTTACTTGTCAACTTGTAACTAAATGCATATTTAGTATTTTGGAACTAAGGCTACTTGAATAAGTAAAACTTACATTTACTTACTCTCTATTAGCAAAGTCCTCCATATTAATGTCTATAGACTCATTGGACCTCTGATTGTCTGGAAGTATAGAGTAATCCTTATCAAACTGCTCCTGAAGACAGCATATCCTTTCCATAATAAATAGCAGAAGTATCGCCCAGAAATATTCAAATTCAAACACCATGCTGTCATTTTTTACCTTCTACCATTATTATATGATAACCAAACTTGGTTTTTATAGGGGGGTCTGTGTATACGGGACTCGTGACTGTAGATATGGGCAAGGCGAATGCCGCATCCTGGAAAGGGCCCACCATTGAACCACGGATCTGCCAGCCAAGGTCTCCGCCTTGCCGCGCTTTGTCTTCACTATACGCGGCCGCTACATCCGGGAATTTTTGACCGGCTTTCAATTTTTCCAACGCCTCCAAACATCTTGACTGTTTCTCACATAAAATATGACGTACTTTGACAGCTGACCCGCCTTTTTTCTCTTTTGCTGCAGATTCTAAATTTAAAACAAAGGGAATATAGATGGTTGTCAATATTTTTAGGCATAATCTTCACGAAAACTCAGACAATACAAAATGTAAACAAACCTTTCGCGTCGCCGCCAGATTTTCCAGCGCCGGATTTAGCTCCTCCACCAGCTTTACCCTTTTCAGGTTGCTTTTTAGGTGGCATGTTATTTTCTTCAGTAATGTAGCTGTTATTTTTTATTCTTTTTTTCGTACAAAAACGTAAACAGTAAAATGCTATCAGCTGTTTACGAAAAGTGAGGTTATTTTTTACTAAATGTTACCAGACTAAACAATTTTTTTATGGCGTTTGGTTTTTTACGATACAGTTCTATTGTTTGAATATCGTTTGTTATTTCATAACCAGCTATCTAATTACGTAACATATTTTCGTAAGCGATTATGCCTAATCTGTTTAATTTTGATCGTTCAACAACATTCATTGCGTTATTTACGTTATTGAGCAAATTTGTTTTCCAACTCATGAAGCAATGGTTTAGCAATCTGTTTAAAAACGATTCAGATTCTGATTGATCGTGTATTACGCTATAGGCTACTACTAGAAAATTAAACCAGCAAAACAAGAATATTGGTGTTTTTCAGACCTTTGGTCAGGGGTGGTGTCAGTAGAAGAAAACCGTAAACTTCCGAAAAAAACGACGAATTGCTTATTAATTTTTTAACTGTATCAACCTAAATATTTCATTCAAAATCATTCATTTATCATTCATTGAACTGACTGATCTGACTGATCCAAAATTTCTCATTCATAAAAGGTTTTTGTTTAGCTCAAACTAATTTGTTTTCTTTTCTACATGAATTTATAATACGTTAGATTTACCTATTTGGTTCCTCGTGAGACTATAATCATGTGTTTTTTGTGTAGTTTTAAAATAAATTGTCAATAAAATCGGCTTGATACGAAAAATATGAGATTGCCGTCGTGTACATTACCCTTGTATATTTATTAGTGGTGTTGCGAAATAGATACAATACACCCAATAACCATGGGGATTATGTACGAAAAGCGCCCTCTGAAGAGGCCACGGTTAGGTCCTCCGGATGTGTACCCTCAGGAACCCCGCCAGAAGGAGGATGAGCTAACATCCACGAACGTAAAACATGGTTTTTCCACAACACCACAATCTAGCGATGAGTTTGGTACCGCAAGGAATTTTAATTATTCAGCATCCAAGGTAAGAAAATACAGTCCTCCAAATACAGTATATTTCTTCTTGATCCTATATAAGTATGCAATATGTTATCTTTGTAAATAGGTCAACAGGCCTTTTATGTTTATCACAATATAAAAAGAACCTGAGAAGGTACTTATTCTCTTTCAGATTCATAATGATGTTACAATTTATTTAAATAACTCTTCCTCTGTTCCAAAATTTGTATGAATAAAGAGTGAACAAATCTTTAAACACTTTTTTGAAGAAATGGAAGATATCAACATCAGAATTGTTTAACAAGATATTTCACATTACACATTTCTTTTTGCAGATAGGACAGTTCTTTTCTAGTATACTTTCTAAGAAAGAAGAGTTGAATACTCTGCCTGATTGTGGGAGGAAAAGGCAGCAAGTGAATCCTAAGGACAATTTCTGGCCAGCTACTGCCCGCACTAAAGCACAGATAGAAGCTTGGTTTAAGGATTTGGCAGGTAATAAGAACAAGAATAAATGTATTAAACCATTGTTACATGCATTTTCTTAACCATACATAACATTAATGGATATCGGAAAAAGTTGTATTTTTTGAATTATTAGACAGCAGTTCCCAAAATAGGCATTGCTGGTATTTTGGGGACTTACTACTCATACTTAATGACATACCATTTGTTTAATAAAACCAATTAGAAATGAGTAAAGTATAATAGATAAAAAATCACATTAACATTACAACACATTATGTTATCATATCCTGTGTAGCATGCATGGACTTACCTTACTTTCAATGTATCAATATGTTTATTGTTTATATTCATCTCCAATAAGAAAATTGTGAAATATCTTATTTTTAATATTAAAATAAACAGTAAAAATAGATTATAAAACAAAATTTAATAATTTATAATTATAATCATTCGCAGGAAGCAAACCCTTGTCCCAACTAGCAAAAAAAGCGCCAAACTTTAACAAAAAAGAAGAAATATTTATAACACTGACAGAGTACCAGGTGTCTATGCCCAGAGCTGCCTGGTTCATCAAACTTAGCTCTGCTTATACTGTGGCTGTGTCTGAGGCTAAGATCAAGAAGAGACAGTTGCCCGATCCTACCACCGGTAAGTATGGGTCAATTATAATAGCATCACTGGAAAGGCAAAATTACCTAACCACCAAATTGGTACCCTGGCGGTTAAGTAATTTTGTCTTTCCACAATATTATGGTTTCAGCATTCATTTGAAACTAGAAAGTAGATAGAAATATACATAAACCATCTATTTAGTGCACTCAAAAGAAATAGCACAACACACAAAAGCAGAATTCAATGATAACAAATTACATGAATATAAAGAAAATACAAGGAGCATACAAACAAACAAAAAGTGACATTATTTTATACATAAAACAACTATCACTTTGTCTTTTACATATTGTATGCACAGATAGATCTCAAGACACAATGGAAATATTGTAGTGTTAAAAAATAACTTATAGGATGCATTACAATATATGCTACCTAAACATTGTTACATTATGCAATATTATAGCTCATAATTGAGCATATATTTTGACCATTATAGGCTAACTATAATATTGTCTGTTTTATTTTAGAATGGACCACAACATTGATCAAGTTCCTTAAGGATCAGATACCTAAATTGGCTGAACACTACCAGAGTGCAGTTCCTGGCAATGTGTCTGATAAAACACCTCCGTCACAATCAGGCCAAGGAACTCCTAGCCACAACTCATCTGGCAATCCACCGGGGAGCTCCACACCCAACTCTACTGTGCCCAACTCAATGCATTCTCCTGGCAATTCCAGTAGTAAGTATATATAAGACTCCCTTATTGGTCACAAAATATGTGTAGCTTAATAAAGCCTAAATAAATAACCAATGGTGGCCCAGTGGTAACGGGTAGGTTCAAACTCAGGCAGGTGCTTTATTTTGTGTAAATAATTTCATCAGCACTGCTCTCAAAATGGTGAAGGAAAACATCGTCAGGAAACCGGTATGTTCTAGAACCGAAAATTCGAAGACATGTGACATCTACCAACCTGCACTGGGCCCCCATGGTATATTATAGACCATTTTCTCTCGGAGAGAGGAGGTTTGTGTCCCAGCAGTAGGAAGATTATAGACTGATTATGCATTAACCAGTTTCATATGCTACTATCATCCCATAGTTTTCATTACATTCTACTAAATCAACTAAATGTTATAAGCAGTGATCGGAGTAGGTAGAGCTATTTGCTCATTTCCAATGCGCACACGCGCGATGTTGCCGCTCAGTTGTAACGCGAGTACTTGTTTATACAAAATTGTTACAGAAAATTAAAAATAAATACATTTAAAAAATAAAGTTTTTAATTTCATTAACCTGAAACGTGTCCGTCTTATACCTACCCGTCGGAGGGGAGGAGGGATATGTATCCATAATTCCTTAAGACGTGAATAGCTTTTTACAAAGTAGTTTCTAACTTATTTAATAATATATATATTTCAAATCCCGGGATTCCGGGAGTGTCCATATTAAGACAACGTATTGCAAGTACAAAAAATAGCTCTGCCTACTCCGATCACTGGTTATAAGACATCTACATTTGCAACATACACTTTTTAGAATAGAATAGAATAATTATTTATTTGCATAGAAAGTAGGTGCAAAAAAAAATGCAGATGTTTTACAATTAGAGATCCTTATACATTCTACCTTAAATTAGGCATGCAAACATTTAGTACAAGTGCTTTATAGTCTAAAAATACTGTCAATATGAAAATGCTTATAATATGGTCAATAAAATAAAATAAAGAATTAAATATTTAAAGATGTCAGGATTAATAGGTAACTATGAAGTTTTATCATTTAGAAATTCACAAACGGAGTAATAACATTTATCAATTAATAAGACTGACAATTTCTTTTTAAACAGAGGAATGGACTCGTTTTTTTATTTCATCGGGTATTTTGTTAATAGAAGGTTTATAATGGTGTCAATGAACCAGAATACCCGCAAAATGTTGCATTGTTGCATACATTTTTAATTCATATTCTTTAAATTCCTCTTTAGGTTATGGGTTATCCGAATATCAAAAAATATTTGACCTAGGTCTTAAAGAGAGAGTCTTAATTCGCTGTTATAATGTAATGAATAGAATAAATACAGTAAATCATTATAGATGTGATTATATAACTGGTCTGACTTCTTTATATGAGAAGAAGGTTTCGCCTTGTTGTTAGATAGTAATAGTCTATATTAAAAGCAATGCCAATAGGATTGCGAACATCTGGTGAATGTGGGTGTACTTACTGTACTCTTCTGCCAACTCGTTGGAAAATATTGTTTTGAAATTACACATGATATATTTTCTCCAGCTCTCGGCTCACTAACTCCTGGAGGAAGCGAAAGCACAGACTGGCGACAAGCGCTTAAGCTCTGGAACTACTGCTGCCGCCTCGCTAAGTACCTGTTAGACGAAGGTTTGCTGGACAGGCATGACTTCCTGACTTGGATCATTGAATTGCTGGATAAGAGGGCTCCTGATGATGGACTGTTAAGGTAATTTGGTTCTTTTAAGGGATCTTCGGGGCTCTACATCATTGAGCTATTCTAGTTTCTTCAAACAATAAATCAAAGTGATCAACTGATCACTTTCTTCATATTGCGTACTTTTGAACTTTGACTTTAAGAAAATTCTGTATAGTCCATGCAAATTACGAGCCCCTGTCGTGTGACATTTCTTTCATTGACATAAAGTTTAAATAGCTATGAGTTGAAATAATTATATATATCTGAAAATGCTTACAGTTTAGAACTTAGCTCAGATACTTTTATTTGTGTGCTTGTCTTGTAAGTGCGCAGCGACTTGGGCGTCTAAGTTGCTGTGCACTTACATTCCATTCCATGGATTTAACCCGTTTCAGTCGCCTTTTATGACACATACCGAATCTGAATGAACCTTTGTTATCATTATTGAAATATCTCATTTTTCCTCAGGTTATTCCTCCCTTTAGCATTACAGCACATGTGTGAGTTCATTTGTTGCGAGAGTCTGTCCCGAAGGCTGGCGACCTCCTGTGCTAAGAAGGCAGCCGCTATATGCTCGGTGCTGTCAGATACTACGCTGAGGACTCTCAACCAGCCTGCTGTGTTTACTAAAGCTGTTGATACGAATGCAGGTGAGATTGTTATAATTTTTTTTTTATAAATTTATATTGGTTAAACCGGCGATTTCTGATCGCATTTAGTGATCATTACTGATGTTAGTTGTTGCAATTAGCCGACAATAAAAACCCAATCAAAACGATGGATTATTAGGAGGATCAACATAATAGACTACGTTTTTTTTTCGTCCCTTACAAATAATTACGCCTGTATAATACATTTGTTTACTCGAACTAGCGGCCCTTTATACTAGTGTATATACGCAGAGAGATTTTGACATCGCTAGCGAAAATTACGCTGTCAATATCTGTGTGTGGACGTGAGATTTTAAAATCGCCATTGAGTCTCCGGCGTGCGTACCTAGAGCACCATTTTGCAGAAGACACTGTATCCCATAAACCCGACTGCAAAAACATTACTGAAAAGAGAAAAACAATAATTATAATCTATAGAATTTTGGTATTGCAGGCCAAACAAAACTACAGTTACACCATATTTCCGGTTATTATTTTTAAATAATTTTCTTTGTTTCAAGCTTTTTAGTTTGATTAAAATATTTAAATATATTTGGAATTGACTCATTACTTGCTTTTATTTGATACCAATAATGTTGTAATTTATTTGTAAAAAAGCGATTTCCTTCCTTTTTTTTTGAATTTGCAGATGCAATAGATAAATATTATATAGTCTATGCCACTCCCACAATTAAGACGAATCTAAAGACACTGCATATGTTAAAATCCATCAAGCCGTTTAGGTTACAGAGCTTGCCAAAGAAATAGACATACATACATACTCTCGAAAAACATTACCCTCCTTCTGGGGCAGTTGGGTAAAGACATACTCATGTAATTATGATATGCCCATGCATAAAGAGTAAACATGAACCTTTTCAATCCAGAACCAAACGGCGCTCCAATGTCGCCAGCACCCGATACGAACGCAGACGTCAAGCCAAACATATCCCAAATCAAAAGGGAGCCTACTCCCGTGGAAAGCCAGGGGACTCCCAACCCCAATCACTCCTTGGGCACGCCAAACCCGACCCATTCCTTGGGGACTCCCAACCCCAATCATTCACTGGGTACCCCAAATCCCCCACAACCTATGGACGTTCAAGTGAAGGAGGAAAGGGCCTCTCCTGCCAGAGATACGAAGGCTACGTTGACCACTGTGGTGGCTGCGGCCTTGAATCCGGTGCAAGTGGGATTCGGAGAGATACTCAACTGTTCTTACCATAGAGATGTTATTATACAGCTGGCTACGGTTTTGCAGGTAAGAGAATAATAATAAAAAAAGGTTGTAAAATAAGCAATAAAATAATCTTGGCTGTAATTTTTACTGAGGTTTGCGATGTTGAGTTAAAGTTGTACATAATTATTTTAAAATATGGAACCTTATTGACTGCACCGAATTTTTTAAATACTGAACCTAATTTCAAAGTTAAATAAGCGCTAAGGTCTGTATGGGTATTCGATTTTTTTAACCCTGCATGGTTGTTCAAGTATTACAACAGTCGCGTCATTTTATGGTTACCCATCTTCGTATCAGAGGTTTTTAAATCATGACTCTTTTCTTAACAGATAATTTCCATCGAGTGTCCAACGGCTATGGTATGGTCGGGTTGCGGCTCATCTTTACAAGGATCGCCGCTTGACCTGCTACCATTGCCCCCATCCGCTTTACCTATGCCTCACATGGACACTGCCATCACAGAGGAACATAGGAAATTGGTATGTATCATCAACGATAGACGTGAAATATCAACAGATAACTTATATGCCACGTTTTGCACTTGGGTTTTTTTAACAATCTTGGGTCAATGTTCTATAAAAAATCTCAAAGTAACACAGAAAATACGCGAGTTGTTTTATATTAAAACTAGCTGTTGTCCGCGACTTCGTCTGCGATCCAGGATGAAAAGTAGCCTATGTCCTTCTCCAGGTCATGGTCTACCCCTGTGCCAAATTTCATCCAAATCCGTTTAGCCGTTTTAGCCTGTAAGCGTAACAAACAAACTCATTTTCGCATTTATAATATTAGTTAGGTTTGATCCTTTTAATTATTGTGATAGGTCTATGAGGCTGAACAAGAAATCTCGGCGAGAAGTAAAAAGGCTGAAAGTAAATGGTGCACGGACAAATGGCAGACTAGCTCTCAAGGTATACTATTCTTGTAAATATTTTCTTACTAATATTTTCATTTATTCGCGATAAATTTATTCTAACCGGGTATCCTAATAGAAAGGAATCGTCGCGCGCATACGGCATCGTCGAGAGCCGTTCGGATTCACCTATCAAACGGTTATACCTTTTCAATAAAGTATGAAATGCCTACTGCATTTTTGTATGAAAACGTCGATTTTTTTTTTAACATATTTAATATATACATATTTTATAAAGGTACTTATAAAAGTTGTTTATATTTATAAGTTTTTCATTCCCTGATAGGAAACCAATGATTAAAAAAATATGTAAATCATGAAGCTTAAGTCATTTTTCCAGCGCGAGTACTAGCAGTGCTAGAGGCTCTAGACAGGCACTGCTTCGACCGGGTAGATCCTAACAATAATCTGGACACGCTGTATAAAGAAGTATTCGCCAACTGCCCGCCACCTTCGAAGGACAACAGTGATACCAAAGACCCGGTGAGAGATTCGAAACCTTACTACTAAAATATTATGGTTTAGTTTTTATTGTTTTTTTTAATGATCTTTTAAATATTTATTAATTTAAGGCCTACCTGCACACACGGCGTTTTTTTACGCGACGCAAATAAACTCGCCGCGACTAGTCCTACTTTTTCAAGTTTAGCAAGGCAGACAAAGTGCCGTCGAAAAAATGCCATGTGATAGGCTGTTTGCCTACTGCATCTAATTGTATCTGCAGGGCAACTGTCTTTTAAGGCCAGAGCTTTAGATGAAAAGTACAGCTTATTCCGTCATTTTCTTCTGAACCTGCAGATCATGACTTTTCAAAATTGAACACATGCGATGGCCTATAAAGTTAATATTTGCGTGAATGGTGCAGGCCCTTCGTGGTCTCCCCGCCTAATCAGCAATTTTCCATGTCCAGGAATGGGCGTGTCCCTACTCAGTAGTCCGCGTGATCTGCGAGTGGGCAGTGTGTGGCGCGCGCTGGGGCGAACACCGAGCGCAGGCCGCGGCTGCGTTGTTAGACCGGCGCCAGCATCACACCACGCACCACCACCACGATCATCACACCACAGGTACAGTAGAGAAGAAAGAAAAAGTAACAAAACGGGTATATTTTCGCCTCGATTAGAACTTGGAAACCCAACACTCGTTACGTCACTGTTCGCGAAAAAAGCCCTTATGTAACACAATTTATCTTATTTTAGTTAATCTTTGTAAAATTTCAGACACTGACTGCGCTTGTCCTTATTGCTCCGGACTCGACTTGAGAAAAATTGCAAAGATGTTAAGTCAGCATTTTGGTTTACAGGATCAGATGACAAAGAATCCGTGAGCTCTGGCACTGGTTTATACAATGGACCACCCGTATTCCAGAATCTTCTTCTACGCTTCCTTGATAATGATGCCCCGATTTTAGGTAAGTAAATTATTTAGTGTATAAGTTTCCACTTTATCTACGAAGCTTCATGTTGGTTTACTATATACAAGGTCCCATTAAAATAGATGGACAAATTTTAACACAGCATTCAGTACGTCTAAAGATAATATCCAAGGAAAAAAAAACACTGATTACAGTGATTTTATTTTGACCTAAAATAATAAATGGCATTGGGTAACCAACATTTTTAGTGTATTTTCGTTAGCTGATTAATTTTTCTTGTAAGTATCTAATGAGTTTTTCTTATATATTTTTTACCATTGTCCTTATGGTGGTCTGAATGATTTCAAAAATTTTGTCCATCTATTTTAATGGCACCTTATATATTCAAAAACGAAAAAGATTTTTAATATTACATTATATATCTAGAATTAATTTATGCAACTATTTTCCTAACCATTAAATGCGAGTTAAAGCCGCAATGGGGTCCTATTAAGGTCTCACGGGCGGCTAAGGTTAACAGCATTACGCTGTTGGAATGAATCTGCAATTTACATCTGTAAATTGACGATTATGACAAGAAATAGTGATTTCTCGGTCACTATCTCATATGTCCTTTGTTATTGTGTGTGGTATTGGTATTTGGTACCAATAAGTAATGTTTTTTTCCCTTGCAGACGAGAGCCCCAACTCTCCGCCGGGCAACAGACAGCAGTTCGCCAACCTGGTGCACTTGTTTGGCGAACTTATCCGACGTGACGTGTTCTCGCACGACGCTTACATGTGCACACTTATTTCTAGAGGTACGTATAGTTGTGGACTAAACATGTATTAACATAAGGCCTAGAGAACCCAAACTCTTCGCCGGGCAACAGCCAGCATTTCGCCAACCTGCAGAGCTATTAACAACCATTGGACAGGCTTCCGTATAAAAAATGACACGTTCCTGTTAACTTAATTTGCCTTGCCGGACAGTAGTTAGGTGTCGGAAGAATAGTGGTCGTCTGTTTGATTTAATTTGTTAAAGAAAAACAACCGACTTCCAAACAAAACACTACAAAGTGAAAAATAACTTAAATGTCGGAAGTCGGTCTCTTTGGTTTTGTATTTTCGTTATTTGACACCAACTTCCGAAATTTAAGTTATTTTTCACTTTGTAGTGTATTGTTTGGAAGTCGGTTGTTTTTTTTTATTTTTTTGTAAAATAGCTTTTATTTATCGCTTTTTAGTGGGTCTGTTTGTAATTTGTCTAAGTTACAATAGCCTAATGTTAATTGCTCATCACCTTTTACCTAATATTGCTTTTCCTGATGCAGGGACGTAAATCGTTGGAGAACTCCTCTCCTGGTACTTCACCATCATCTCCACTTCTCCATATGCATTGTGACGAGCATTTTACTTGGCAACAATATTAAAGTAATCGAATCGCAACCCGTGAAACACTTATTATTGAGTCTTTCCCGGTGGCCATCTGTGGTCTTCATCATTAGTTCCGAGGGCAACAGCACAAGTTACTATAAAAAAAATACCCACATCGCTATAGGTGCTCAATTTCTCCAGAATCCCATCATCAGATGCTGAGCTGATGACAATGGGACCACCTTAGAAGGGTTGCATATTAGAAAATCAAAACTTTCTCGAACACAATAAACGAAATAACAAAATTTAAATGACCAAATGTTTTATTTAGAAAAAATTTAAAATCCCAATGTATGCGACATCAAATGAACGACTGATCAAAAGTTGCTAGATGTAATTTTAAAATATCAAATCATTACTAATCAAATTACATAATCACAAATGACGACTGAATAAATTTGCTAGACGTAAATATAAGTACGTACCAAATCGGATAGGTTAGGTTAGAAGGGCTAAGGCGGGACCGGCCGCCGAGCGCCAGATCCCCTCTATTGTTGGTCAATAATTTGGGTTAGGTTAGGTTAGAACAGTGACCATTAACGGATACCCTCTTTTCAGACAGGCGCTATTCGCTAATATTAATATTATTTTTACCTTTTTCAGTTAATCCATTTGATAATTAATAATTTATCCAGTAATCCATTTTGACCTTTAAACGACTTGGTCAATAGTGTAATAAATAATTTAAACATTGATATTCCAGACTTTGGTCAGCTGAACTTTTGATCAAATGACCATCGTTATTTTAAACTTTGTTGATTTGTACGTTGTTCTTTTGAAATTTGCTCAGGAAAGTTTTGATTTTCTAATATGCAACCCTTGGAAGAATACCCTTAAAAAAAAGAAAAGAGTTTTGCAAATCCGTCTATACATATATGACGAAGTTATGCCCGAACAACCATAAAAAAAAACATCCGAATTGATAACCTCCTCCTTTTTTGAAGTCGGTTAAAAATGTGTGGGCTTTGTTTTATTTTGTGAACAGAGTTCATCTTCGATAACATCGATTGATGTTCGATTCGGCACGGAAGCGTATCGAATGGTTGTGAATAACTATGCTGGTGCACTTGTTCGGGGAACTGATTCGACGCGACGTGCTCTCGCACGATACTTACATGTGCACGCTTATTTCTAGAGGTAGTTACTGTCGCGGATCAAGAATAAAATAAAAATGATCGCTGTAAGCTCTAAAATTGCTTGCATATTTATATTTCATATGTTTTTTCGCTCAAAAATTATTAGGCGTAGGAGACGCACAATTGATTCAGCATTTTCTAGAATTAAAAAATCGAAGGCTTCCTCAAAACTGATCTGTAGTAGTCTCAGCAAAAAAAGGCAGTCTCAGCAATGGAAAGTTATAAGCCGAGTATGAGATAATTCTATTTTATTTTAAATATGAAAATCTATTCATGAATGATTCCTTATTGTCACTTATCAGAACATGATAAAAATTTAATAGGTTATTAAAATCCAGGTGATTTAATATCTCCAACGGAGCCTACATCGACTGGTGGTAGCTGCGGCCACACGGTGGCGCCACCTGCTAACAGCACCGGTACTAATCACAACATGGACGATGACATCTTTGCAGGCATCGATCTCAAGCCTAAGATGGAGGTAAGTACGAAAGTACACTCATCTTATTTACAAATAATACTTTTCCCAGCCCCTTGCTAAAGCGGAGCGAGGATGTGGCGAGATAGACACGTGTCAACCTGTTTATTGTGTGAATTTTAGCAGCGCATGCCTATCAATTTAAACCCCGAGCCTTGCTCGACGATGCGCCAGCCCGCGTCGATGCTGAGCCAGTAGCTTTAAATTCCCCATCTTGCTGTCCTCCCCCCAGCGACGCCCTAAGCCGAGGTTCGGACCCACAGGGGGTGCCCTTAGCGAGCGCTCGCCTAGTTTTAATTAGAATAGTTTTAGCCCCTGGCTGGAGGCTTTGAGTGTAGTAGCTTAAGGCAGCCGCAGGAAAGCCCGGTTAAGTAGTCATGACCTCAGAGGTCAACTACAAAAAAAAAACTATCAATTTAAGCCTTATATCAATGAAATAAAAGTCATTTGCACGCGCTCGTGATTTGCAACAACTATATGAGACGCCACACAATATGAGGCGTTATCCTACGTGACATAAGGCGCAGGTTCGCAGATTCGCCTTTGGTTCATCAACAGCTTTAAACGTATCATATCGTAAAAATCATAACCTTTTTTTATAGGAGAACGTTCGTATGGATTTAGACGACTCAAAGATTGACGATGACCTTGACAAGTTGCTGCAGCATATCAAAGAGGATCAACAAAATTCTATGGACGCGCCTGATAGCCCGAAAGACCCTGGAGAGCCCTCACACAGGTGGGTACATACAATAAGATCGCCGTCCTAACAGATTCTGACATACCTCTTGACCGTGCTAAGAGCCAACGTTGGTCCATAAAGATCGCAGAGTATTGTATTCTATAGGCGTCGTGAACAATTTTCTTTGAACTATCGATACATAACTTATTCTCTTTATACTGATTTATCCTTTCAATTAAAAGTTGTCAGCTGTGATAACAAAGGCTTTTCTTAAAAAATGTGTATTATTTACAGCGTCAACTCGCCAATGATGGGTCCGAGCGGCATGAGTATACCGGGAATGCCGTCTATGAGCATGGGACCAATGTCTGTACCAGGTACGTTACCTTTGAAACGAAAAAAAAACACAATTTAGTTTTGTGCGTTAAGGGTGCATTCGCGGGAAAGTCCGAAAGGGATACCGTGGCCCTGGCAACGTACAGGCAAATGAAGGAACACGGGTGGGTTTTAGTCAGCACCTGTCCTTCGTTCACCGTATACGCAGCGTAGACGATTCGCAAACTCATTGCTAACCCCCCATACTTGTATATGTACCCTTAATAGTAATACTTGAAAACTTAGATAATGTACATGTATTACCAATTAATCACAAATCTGTCTACTTTAGCATTATGTAGTTAAAGTTGTTTATTGATTGGCCGTTTTAAATAAGGAACTGTATAGAGTGCCGCTAGCGGCACTTTATCCCTGTCAGATGAAGTGCCGTTATTTGCGGCATATTAGTAGCATTGACTCGGCCCGGCTAAAGTACCGTAAGTATTGCATTGTCATTGTCACTTGTTATTATGTTTTTGAGGAAAGGCTAATGTTAATTTCTTTCATCTATAGCCGGCTAAACTTAAGTGTAGCCATAACCCCTTGGCTCAGCAAATGAAAATGGCTGAAAGGTAGGTTAGGTTAGAACTGTGACCACACAGCCAGGGTCCGTTTAGGCACAAGAAAATGTTATGTGGTGTTTTACAGTGAACTAACCTCAACAATCAAACAAAATAACAAGTGACTGTGACTATTACACAACAAATACTTTTGTTTTAAATTTATATCGTCCCCCTTTTTTAGGCATCCGCACAACAAGCTCGGGTCCTTCAAGCGGCTGCGGCGGCGTGAGTTCCGGCACAGTGTCGCGGCACTACCACTACACGCAGCACTTCCCGCTGCCGCCCACGGAGCCCGAGCACACCCCGCACGACGCCAATCAAAGACATATACTGCTGTATGGCGTGGGGAGGGCCAGAGATGAAGCTAAGCATGTTGTTAAGAAGATGACCAAAGGTATGATATAAAATGAGAAAAGATGTCAGCTGTTAGAGATGTATGGAGGAAGGTAACTCATATTTGGCCCTACCAGAGGGGGAGTAGGGCCAAATATGAGTGACCTAGCGTTATTTACGCTGCTAAATCGCTGTAATTGTGTCGAATTCGTTTTTCTACACTAATATTATCAAGAGAAATAGGTGGCCGAAGCTAGTACACAGTTTTGAGATTATCGCCACACTAGATTAAAATTTAGTCAAATATTAATTCATCGACTTACTTTCCGTATACATCCTCGTCTGTCCCCACCATATTGTAGTAATCGGCAAACTGGTATAGTAATTCTTTTATATTTGACCTTGCCCTTCGAGACGTTTGACATTGTCTTTGAAAATGTCCTTGACCTCAGAGCCTAATAAAAGGTAATATTCCAAGATTTGAGCATTTTTTGGTATGGCCTTGTTTTGGGGTGTTGGTTATCCTTTTGGTTTTTGCTTGTTACAGAAATATGTAAATTATTCTCCAAGAAGTTCTCAATCGACGTAGCTGAAGGTGGAAAGATAAAGAAGCACTCCCGTAGCGAATTCAACTTTGAAGCAGTTACGCAAAAGTTTCAGGTACCTCCTACTATATTTTTAACTTCTACGGTCTTCATAAAAAAGCTAGTCTTTCTTGAAACATTTCTTAGTAGTGACTATTCCGTAGTAAAATACAAAGTATGAAAAAGGTTACAAGTTTCAAGGCTAGCCAGTTAGGACGCATCCTAACCATTTTTATTTTTTATTTTTTTTTGTGAATGTGAGGACTATGTGGATTTTTTAATTATTATTATTTTTTCTTTCTTATTTAGTTTTAATGATGGTCTGGCAGTTTGAGTAGTTTATGAGGCCTACCCAAATGTCCTTTCTTTGGTATTGTTCGTCGAGTTGAGCTCCTTAAGTTCTGGGTTGAGCTCCACGATTACTGACAAATGCTTGCACTGACAAGACAGGTCCACTCAAATCTGTGTGGTTCTTTTCTCAAAAGACCATTTCAGACACTAATCTACATGGTCCTCATATGGCCTGACCAAGATTATGTCTGGACTTTAAAAGAGACTGTGACCTCTGAGTTTGTTTCGGCCTTTCTTCTCAGAGTAGTCAGATAGGAAACGCCGAACTCATCTAGCTAATTTTTAATTATTTTTTTAAGATGACGTGTAAAAGTGATTCCAATATCCTATTTACAGAATAAACAATTTCATTTCATTTCACCGAAAGCGATCGTCACGCTCTTTTTTAGGGTTAAGTACCCGCGGGCTAATGTCATGATCCGTAATATGTAGGTAGACAGTTAAAATTTTCACAGATTGTTTATTTCTTTCTATTGCCGCTATAACAACAAATAATAAAAATTAAAGGCCCCATCCTTTAATTTATATTATCTGTATACAAGAAACGTTTTTTTTTCGGCTTTTATTGCCAAATATTGTACAGTACGACACAACATAAATGTAGCATCGGCAAAATTTGTAAAACCGATCACCATCTTAACTGAGTGCGCATTCAAAATCACCAATATTTATTACTGCTTTAGGTGAAAATAATCTTTACGCAAACGCAATAACTTGCGAAGACATGTAACCACATACATTCGTAAAATTGAAATGAATGAATGCAAATTTTCCAATTTTTGCTACATCTAAGTTGAGTCGTACTGTACGGTGGTACGGAACCCTTCGTGTGTGAATCCAACTCGCACTTGGCCGGTTTTTATGCCTATGATGTACTCACGCGACCAATGAAGTCGGGTTTGTACGTCATAATTCATGCAAACGGTCGCGTCGACCGAAGTCGACGGTCGCTTTGGTTAAGATACAGGGTCATCCTTATACGCGCCATTAGAAAAAGAACATTAAAAATAACCCCAAAATATTTCGATTTAACTCCTATAAAATTTTAATAATGTATGATTAAAACCTTTTCCAGGCAATGTCCATGTACGAACAAGGCGCAGTTTCCTGGGCAGTCGGCAGTGCGGTGTGCGAAGCCCTTGCGGCTTACGCAGCAGGAGCCACAACGTACCTACCGCAGGCCGAGCACGTCGCCTTCGCGCTAGATCTCATGGAGATCGCGCTCAACGTGCACGGACTTATTGAGACTTGTATACAGGTATGGATGTTGAATGAATAAAAATAAGACATTTGCAAACTCTGGGCTGCTGTCGCATTTCGTTTGCACTTCCCGCTACTGGTGGTACATATTATGTGAAACGTTACATACACAAACGTTACATAAACATATTCACATTTCATATTGCATGATTAGCCATATGTGTAGCCACCATTAGTAATAGTATTAGTAAGACGGGCTGGCGTCCGCAACTCGACGTAAAAGCACGTATTTTTTTGTGTTCCTACGGCACAGGCACACGAAAGCTTCCCTGAATCCAGCTTCTTATTTTTTTTTATTTTTTTGTATAAGATAAACTAATTATTTTATCTTTTTTCGCTACCCTGCTGAGTGACTTTTACTCTTTTAACGGCTAAATCTGTGCACATTTTTTTTTCATTTGCCGGCTACAGCGCACGGTTACAATAAAAAGTCAGAAAATCTCTGAAACCAAACAGAAAATAATAGAGCAATTGTTGACAGATTCTGAAGGAGTTATCAGAGGTGGAGAGTGCGCTGATCTCCCGCGGCGCGCCGAGCAGCGGCCTGGCCGCGCCGCGCGCCTACACGTCGGCGCTGGCGCTGTACACCGTCGGCGCGCTGAGGAAGTACCACTCCTCTTTACTATGTAAGTTATACACACATCAGAGGTGGAGAGCGCGCTGATCTCCCGCGGCGCGCCGAGCAGCGGCCTGGCCGCGCCGCGCGCCTACACGTCGGCGCTGGCGCTGTACACCGTCGGCGCGCTGAGGAAGTACCACTCCTCTTTACTATGTAAGTTATACACACATCAGAGGTGGAGAGCGCGCTGATCTCCCGCGGCGCGCCGAGCAGCGGCCTGGCCGCGCCGCGCGCCTACACGTCGGCGCTGGCGCTGTACACCGTCGGCGCGCTGAGGAAGTACCACTCCTCTTTACTATGTAAGTTATACACACATCAGAGGTGGAGAGCGCGCTGATCTCCCGCGGCGCGCCGAGCAGCGGCCTGGCCGCGCCGCGCGCCTACACGTCGGCGCTGGCGCTGTACACCGTCGGCGCGCTGAGGAAGTACCACTCCTCTTTACTATGTAAGTTATACACATATCAGAAAGGTGATAAGTACAGAATTTTAATGTACAATCGAACGCTAGCGAACTATCTGGTTGCTTCCATTCGTAACAATATTTCGGCGCCCTTCGTCAGACCTCATAAAAATTGTCCTCGCGTTTTATAACCAAGTGATAATAAGAGCCCATACCGTAGGTGATTTGCTTCAAACTTAAGATAAACAAACTTTATTAAGGTTCTTATGGTCAAATTTTAATTCTGATGAAGTAAAACCGTGACGGTCTATTAAAGCGGTCGATATGGAAAAAAGAAAACACAAGGCAGATGTGAGTGGAAACGCCGGGAGATGACGCCCTAAAAGGCACTGACCTTATTGGTGATATTCTTCAGAAAGGTCAGACGCGTAGTTCTTGCAACTGACGTGCATGTATGACCAGATGTATGAACGTAAACGAAGCAAAAGGAGTATGCAGGATCGTAGCAGGTGGCGTTCTATAGTTTCTGCCTACCCCCATTGGAAAAGGCGAGAATTTATGTATGTAAATACTCAATCATCAATATCGTTCCTAATATTGTTCTTTCTCCCCAGTATGCGTCGAACAAACATCAGCAGTATTCGAGCAACTGTGCCGCCTCGTCAAATGCGTGGTGAACCCCGGCGACTGCGGCTCTGCCGAGCGCTGCGTGCTGGCGCAACTGCACGACCTGTACAAGGCGGCCGCGCACCTGTGCCACGCGCCGCACGCCGACACCTTCGCTAATGCGTACCCTAAGATCAAGTTAGTATAATAATAACAACGGAGACCGTAGTTTATATCGTAAACTTTTGATTCAATGGCGTTAGATAAGCATTTTTTTAGGGCTGGGTCAGACATATCCGCCAAAAGTTCGTTTTGCCAGAGAAAAGTGAGCACCGAATCGGCCGATGCGTAGGCGCTTGCAATCAATCAATCTTGCTTTAGTGAAGCTAGAGGATAGAGATATACGGATGATGATTGAGGATAGCGTAGTGAAGATAGATATATACGGAAAAATGGGAATCCTGGTGGATAGTTCTGGCACAGCTCAAAAAGCTCGATATATTTCTAAGAGACTTCTTTTTCAGGCAAGCTCTGTATTCACCACTGCAACCAACTCCTTCAAACTATCCATATAACCCTCAGTTTTTGAGCGAGTTCTTCACAAATCCACGTAAAGGTACACATTTTACAAAAATATAATTTATTTTAATCCATTTTACGACAATTATTTGTACTAATTATTACTATTATTATTATAGGTAAAATAGAAATAGCGTGGGCTCGTCAAGTCGCCGAGTCGCCGGCGAATAGATACAGCTTTGTCTGCTCGGCAATGCTCGCCGTATGTCGGGAAGTGGATAACGATCGGTAAGCTTAACATATTATTAAATATTAAATGAAACGATAGTCCTTCTTTAAAAACATACAAAGTCTTTGGCGAAATTTCATACTTTGGTGTTGAAATTGTTCTATATGCACCAACTCCAGCGTGGTTTAACCAGACTCGATAAATCGAATGAAACCCAAGATTTGCACTAGCCCCTGAAGCCTCATGCTTCGTGGGGGCCATTGCATATCAAAGAGTAGGTTGGTTCAGGTCCAGCTTCACCGGTGCATCTGCTCTTTGCTGTTTCCAATGTCTCTCTGAGGTCTAGATGCTATCTGCCGGGGTTGCGGGAAAGGCCACGGTATACCTATACCGTGGCCCCTGGCAACGTACAGGCAACTGAAGGAACACGGGTGGGTTTTAGTCAGTAAGAGTCTGACACGCCCTCCCGCTCCACCCAGAGCGGGAGAAGTTATTTGATCATTTCTAACCCAAAAAAAATAAAGGTCTAGAAGCTATCCGTTTCAGGTTTCTTGTAAATCTCGCTAGCAGTCTTCTTAATCTTATCACGGTCTTCACCCGTGTCCGTCCAAAAATAGATTTCCTTTTCGAAGTAAGTCTTTTTTCAGGTTGACGCGATTGCTAATATTATATTTCAAATTTATAGCCTATTCAGCACAAATATTAAAGCTAAACCCTGACAAAAAATCCCGACCCATCCGACAGGGTGTCGCGTCGCCTTTTTTACTAATACAATGACGTCTTACTTGGCACCCCTCAACCCAAAGCAAAAATTTAAAGTAATGTTGGTTGAGTATGTGTTACAGCTACCTGAAGCGCACTCACAAAAACAAACAAATTTGGCACACTAAAGAACTGCACTTCATGTAATATTATTATAATTAACACACACGTATTATTGTTTAAATTTAGTCGAACAAATTGTAAATACAGCATATAAGATATATGGCTTTATAATGAGATCAACTCATGACTTTAAGCGGACCTCTTCAGCAGATCTCCCTGAAAGATATGGAAAAATCTCACCAGAGTAGCTTACACAGGCTCAAGCTATGTCGCTCGGACTGGGTCGTTCGCAGGCAATTAGTCCCTCGTTTGTTTTTAAAGTGCATACCTTTAAAACTCACTATCATTAACTATAAATCCATGACACTACATACCAGACACCATGCATGCAATTTTAATTCTTATTACCTATTGTGGTATAATGATCTTATTCCAGGTCTATCTTCTTCACATAATATAATTATAAATAATTAATGCATACAAAATATTATAAAACATTTAAAAAGAGTAAAGATGGATTTTCTTGCCCATTCTTCTACATACGAAAACTACATTTTGGAAGGGGCGACTAGTATCAATTCTGTTTTTTATAAATTTTGAAGTTCAAAAGTGCCTTTTATGTGCCTAATTTAAATAAATAATTTGATTTTGACTTTGTGCGCCCCTGTCGACGCCGACGGTCGACGCGAGAATCCGGCAGCAGGTTGCACGTACTACGAAAAATATTGAGTTTAGAAAATCATATTTTCTTTTTGTTTTATCGGTATATTGATACCCATCATCTTTGAAGTTTCGCCAACAAATTATTGGCCCTGTAGAAGACACCAATTTTAGTTTAAATATCTTTAGGCTACAATAATGGTCTACAATGCATAAGCGGTGTTGCGTATAACATTAGTTTTTTTTATGTCCCCCCTGTATTTTGTAAAGAAATCTCAAATTACCAGCCTATATACTTGAAATATTTGTTTTTATTCTAAAACTACTAGGATTTTTACGAAACACCGACTCGACTTTTTGCAATTGGGATATTGTCGCCTTTAAACATTGAAACGTTTGGTTTTTAGAGTGAACGAGCTCGGCGTAGTGTGCGCAGAGATGACGGCGTGGTGCAGCGGGCTGGCGGCCGAGTGGCTGGGCGCGCTGGTGGCGCTGTGCGGCGCGCAGCACTACCCCGCCGCGCCGCACGCCGCGCCGCCGCCGCTGTACCCCGACCTGCTGCTGCACCGCGACCTGCACGACGCCGCCGCGCACGACGCGCTCGCCGTCTTCACGTGCATACTCGTTGGTAAGTCGCCGGCATCGTGCAACTCGACAGATGTCGACTTAGACTGCTAGCCCTCCCCCAAGCATCGCCACATTGGTCTCGTGCGCTGACCTGCACGTGTGAGAATCTTTATTTTATTAGCTGAATGATGTTGACTAACTGGAAATACACCTGCTCAAAGACCGGTCTTGAACTGCCCGCATACGGCGGATTCTTGCGAATACCGTGTTATAAAGTTTATGTAATATGCATAGTGTTCCGTAAAATCAATATTTATTCAAATCCTCTTATTCCAGCACGCCACTGCTTTTCTCTAGAAGACTTTGTGCGCCACGCAGCCCTACCTTCACTACTCAAGGCCTGCGGCGGCGGCGGCAGTTCAGGGAATGCGCCCAACGCACCTTCGCCGGATACCGGGGCTAGGCTGACATGTCACCTATTACTGAGGCTTTTTAAAACTGTGGATACGCCGCAGCCGGGTAAGTCAAATGTATTTTTTAGTTACAATATTATATTATAAGAAACCCTTTTTATTATTGAAAAGAAAATTCTGATTGAAAATCTAGCAGAATTCGTTTTAATTTCGAGGTATACCTAAGACCTTGATCTTGATTGACTGCCTGGTAGCAAGTTGTAAAAAAAGCCTAATATAGGAAAAAATAATTATTTTCTTAAAAACCGTATAAGATGATAGAAGAAGTAATATTTCGTACTGGGCATTGTTTCCCGAACCAAAAATATCTTGTGTCATATATTATGTTTCTACTACTGATACAGGTTCATTAACCGACGGTTAAAAATTGAACCGTGTCATACTATAAACCTCTGCGAGACGGTACATATGATGTCTACAATAACCCTTCTTCCTTCCCAGGTCTATACTCAGTATCAACGTCTCCCGGGCCGGGCGGCGCGGCGGCGGGAGTGCGACTGTCGTGCGACCGTCACTTGTTAGCGGCCGCGCACAAGAACATCGGTGTTGGGCCTGTACTAGCCACGTTGAAGGCGATACTCAGTATGTGTATTTTGTTTTTATTATTGAAGAGAAATATTTTTGGGGAAACCTTTGCAGTAGTTTTGCCTAAGCAGTGGAACAGAGGCGACTAATGAAAAAAGTTTTTTTTTTAATAGATAGTTTTTGGATTCTGGAACCCCGCTTTACAGCCTTGAAATTTTGTGCAAATTTTATCAGTTATCATAAACATTGAAATCATCTACACTTTTGCCAATACTAAACACGAGAGTATACTTTGAAGCAGTTGCAAAACTGTGAGCCGGTCACAGTTTTGAAACCGCTTCAAAATGTAACAACCGTGTGACCAAGTGTCTACGAGAGAAAAAGCAGGAGTGATTAACTATAGGATACTCTTTCTATAGTCCGGACGCGACTGCTAGTCACCGCCTGAGGTATGTGAGCAGTTAGACGGGGGAGGACGCCATTGACAAAATTGGCAGACTGAGTTACCTTGCCTTTGTCTACCTCCCCCGTCTCACCGCTCACATACCTCACGCGGTGACTAGCAGTCGCGCAGGGACTGTATCTCATACCATGTTAAGAAAGAAAGACATATTTATGACAGCATATATATTTTTATAACTCCCTCTATATTAGTTTTTCCTCAGTTTCGACTGTGTGGTTGTTTGTTTGCAGTCCTTCTGACATAAGCTCAAAGTACTAGTATACCGTGTCAACGTGCTTGCCGACATTTACATCTTCAATCGTTACAAAAGAATCTAATACTTTTCCCCCTAGTGGTTGGTGATTCAACGGCCCGAGACGGCGGCAAAGCAGGCGGCAAGAAATCCTGTGAACTGTCACATATACTGGGAACCAGTGACACAGTGCCTACTGACGCGCAACTCGATCTTATGTCGTAAGTAAACGTCTTTTATACAAGTAAATAAGTTTCGATACAAGTATAATCCATGCCTTGATATGTGTCCTGTTTAGTAAACAAACTTTGTAAGTGCTGCCAAGCAATAAGGGGAGCTATGTCTTTTTATTTAAGTTGTATAATTGCTCGGCTGGTGTCAAAATAAAATAAGTGAAACACCGCAAGGTTTTAGTTGGTAAGGTCTGACATAAGCCTTTGTGTCCCTAAAAGTATTGTAGCTATGCCAGGTAAGTATTCTAAAAAGTAAATTTACTTTTTAGAATACTTACCTGGCATAGTAGTTTTTTACCACTGGCATCTCGACATGATCCTTGAAAATTATTATAAAAAAATGAGAATAATATATTTTAATTAGTCTATGGGATATTTTTATTTCTCTATTTAAAATTACAGTTATATTACTTCCTATTTAGGATGGAAATTTTCAAATACCTTTTGAATAAGTTAATATTAAAAGCAATCAATGATCATGCCAAATAAAAATCATAATATTATTTATTGACTCGCGATGTTTTTTTTATCCTTAGGATGGTAGATTCAGAGATGAGTGGGGGCCATAGAACTCCTAGGTTTGTTTTTTTGATATTGAGTTACACGGTTGCACATCCTACGACCACCGGACTTGGCTTCACTGTGTACTGTTGTACATACTCGTATCATTCTGACATGATGTTTATCATTGGTGTAGCTAGGGAAAAAGCTATAATTAAGTGACATTAACTAACACTACATCCTTATTCTGCCCGCACTACATCCTTATTCTGCCCGCACTACATCCTTATTCTGCCCGTACTACATCCTTATTCTGCCCACACTTCATCCTTATTCTGCCCGCCCTACATCCTTATTCTGCCCGCACTACATCCTTATTCTGCCAGCACTACATCCTTATTCTGCCAGCACTACATCCTTATTCTGCCCGTACTACATCCTTATTCTGCCCACACTTCATCCTTATTCTGCCCGCCCTACATCCTCTCTTCTTAGTCTCTGGGGTTGATACAAAATGTGTTTCTGTTCCATTCTCACTTTTCTATAATACCGAGTGGCGATTAGGTTATCACATTAGTACAGCGGTTTTTACAAGTGGTTTTCAGTCCGCTAAAAATAGAAAACTGAATATTTAAAACAAAATAAATTGCGTGAAAATTGGCACTAATAAACCATCCTTGATTATAAGGCACTAAACACTCGCGGGGCCATGTCAACAATTAAACCTATCTACCCTACCCTACCTACCTACATACCTACCTCTACAGACCTACTTACCTACCTACCTACGTACATACTTACCTACCTATCTACCGGGATATGATCAGAAAAGCCGTTCCGTAAAAAATTTATGAGAACAAGAATTATGTTCATATTTTTTTGTGAATTTTTCGTTGTTTTTATAGTTATTCTAAGATCATAGAAATCGGTCCTGCCGTTCTTGAGTTATAAATGGTGTAACTAACCCGACTTTGTTTTATACATATAGATAATGTAGTTTCAAAATGTTGTAACCTAATCGCCACATTGTATAAACCATTCACCTTTTGTTTGGTCTCCTACCGTCCAACGCTACAAGATAATGTTGAATTTAGATTTCGTTATAATCAAGTGTTGATGTGGTTCTTGGCTTCTTAGTCTTGGTCCTGTAAGACAACACAAGACCTCTATGTGAAATTTTTAAGCTGTTTAAAATCTAACACGTTTTAAAAAACAACAAATGATTTAGATAGACCTTCGGGATTCATATTTCACTTTTCGTACACATACACTATACAAATATATCGTGCCTTGAAATCTCAAGTCGCGTTAGAGCCTTGCTCACGCGGTGAACGTGAATTACACCGCAAAAAATCGGACCAAAAATTAAACAGGCTGCCACAATATTGCGTTTGCAGCTTTTTTGGAATGCCTCTGTGTGTAAAAGTCTTGAAGTGCAAAAGCCCTAACGCGACTAAGTTTCTTGGCCATAGATATAAGTTCTCTGTCACTCGATATAACTTAGCTACGCCAATGCTCACTCGCTTCGCTTCTCTTCATATTGTTTGCTCCTTCCCATCATGCTCTCTGTGCAAGGGACGTCTCGATGTGTAGTTGCTTCATCCCTTTGTCTGTGAATAGAGGACACCCTATGGTTGTAATGTTGCCCTTACTAATTCAACTCTTTACTTACAAATATTAAAAAAAAATTAAAGTTATAATATAATGGTTGCCATCGACATACAGGACTGTATTATTTTTGAGATTGATGTTTTAACTAGAACACTGTTGTCCACACTTAAGGTGGATCCGCGAAATTCAAATTTCGTACGTTTTTTGCAATTTGCAGGACAGTGTCAGGCTGTATATTGATCAAAATATGATTCGCGGCATTCTGATTAGAATTGGTCTATTAAATTACTTTTTCACAAAATCATAACATTTGAGACCAATTCTAACTGCAAAAAAAGTAAGAAAATTTAAATTTCGCGGGCTTTCTTTGCGGATACACCATAAGGGTAATTTTAATAATATACACCTTAAGGGTAAGTTTAATAATTAGCTTGGCTTAAATTATGTCTTTTTTTTTTTTTTTTTGGGTGGGAAATTATCAAATAACTTCTCCCGCTCTGGGTGGAGCGGGAGGGCGTGTCAGACTCTTACTGACTAAAACCCACCCGTGTTCCTTCCGTTGCCTGTACGTTGCCAGGGGCCACGGTATCCCTTTCGGACTTTCCCGCAACCCCGGCAGGCATCGGTCCTAACGGACCCCTTCACTTCTGCTGACATCTCTTTGAGGCGCGCGTGGAACACAACGCGCCGTCGACCCGGGCCTGGTCCTTATCGAACGGCGAGCTACCCATTGCTCACCGTCCGCAAGCCCGCGCCTACGGTGGCCGGGAATCGGCCTGCGATTCCCGACGCCCAGGGCGTCTCCTGCGGCGGCTAGGGGCGTGAGGGCGCGAAATTTGCCTCTCCCTCACGCGTTTTGCCTCCTCCTTCGCGAGCATTACTGCTTCGCAGAAGGAGGTGACGGCCTCCCATGCCCTCTCGCTCCGTACCATGGCCTGGACTAGGGCCGGACGCGAGAGATCCCCGCCGCCGATCGCCTCCACGAGGACACGGCGATGCTCTGCCCAAGCCGGACAGACCTCCACCGTATGCTCAACCGTGTCCTCCGGGCGATCCACGCAGTGATGACACCCGGGCGTTTCCTCCCGCCTGATACGAAACAGGAACCTCCCGAAACAACCATGTCCGGTGAGGACCTGCGTCAGGCGGAAGGTGAGGACGCCGTGGCGCCTCTCTAGCCACTCCTCAAAGAGGGGACTTATCGCCGCAATAGTGGCGTGCCCAGCACTGGGTTGCGACAATCGCACTCTCCATGACGCCATGAGATCTCGCCGGAGCTCTGTCCGCTGCGCCGCGATTTCTCGCGGCAGCGGAGTTACGCCCCGGCGTTTCGCCTCCTCGCGCCACTCCCAAATGTGCGCGAGGACTTTTGCCTCCAGATCCCATGGCGGTAATCCGGCAAGGAGGCTCGCCGCCTCACCGGAGACCGTGCGGTATCCCCGGACCAGCCGGGTGGCCATGACCCTCTGGGACGCGTTCAACCGGCGGGCTGGCCGCCGCCTCAATGAACGCGCCCAAACCGGTGCCCCGTAAAGGGCCATGGACCGCACGACCCCCGCGTATAGCCTCCGGCAGGAGGCGTTTGGACCCCCTAGATTGGGCAGGAGCCGCTTCAAAGCAGCCCCGGCCCGCTCCAGTCTGGGAGCCAAACGTCGGAAGTGCTCCACGAAGTTCCACCGGCTGTCGAGGACGAGTCCTAGGTACTTCATCGTCGACTCGACGCCGATGTGAACTCCTCCTACCGTTATTTGGGAACCCGACGGTGGCGCGTTCCGAGGACCATGAAAACACATAGCCTCGGACTTGTGCAGGGCCACCTCGAGTCCCAATTGCCGGATCCTGTCCACGATTGTCGCAACCCCGTGTGTCGCTAGTTCGGCCGCCGCCTGGTGCGACCTCCCCTGCGCCAGGACCAACGTGTCGTCAGCGTAACAAACGACGCTGACGCCGCTAGGGAGGTCGGCGCGCAGCACCCAGTCGTATCCGATGTCCCACAGATGCGGCCCCAGGACCGATCCCTGTGGGACACCGCACGACATCTCTTGCCGGTTCCATTCTCCCTGGTGACCGGGGTAGATGACGGCCCTGTCCGTCAAATAGGCCTCGACCACACGACAGAGGTAGGTCGGCATCCGGTGATACCGGAGTGAGCATCCGGTGATACCGGAGTGGCTTAAATTATGTCTGAGATCGACTCTTTCAATGTTAATATTAAAGATTATACGCCGTTTATTATGTACGGTATCATATTAATAAACGCAGATAAAACTCAGACCCAGGAGAGGTCTAGCCAGCGTTGTTCCGTCGCGAAAGTGATGGTGGTATTTGTCCTTTATAGCTCTCTTTTTGCGATGATGGCTGTGACACTTCAAATTATATTATGGATATCACTCACATATTACCGTAAAAATAAAATATGAACAAAAAAACCGGCCAAGTGCGAGTCGGAATCGCGCACGAAAGGTTCCGTACGGTATTTTAAGATCAAGAAAAAAAACGCCGAAAAAAACATGTTTATTTTCGATGTTTTATTGTTAACTTTATTTAAGTTTTATTATTTGTGGTTATAGCGGCAATAGGAATACACAATCTGTGATAATTTCACCAGTCTGCCTATTAAGGTTCATGAGATACAGCCCGCTGACAGACAGACGGATGGACCGCCGGACAGCGGAGACTTAGCACTAGGGTTCCGTTTGGTATCCTTCGGGTAAACCCTACAAAATCGTATATGTGACTGATTTTGATGTAAATAAGCACTAAATATTTCTAAGTAAAGAGTTCATGTCCCCTCGGTTGTGTTGTCCACAGGTTCACGTCATGTGTTAACAATCGGCTCTGTGTTTTACCCCTTAATGTCTACACTACAGGTCTTCACAGCGACTCTTTGACTAATTCCTCATCTGTTATCTTAGTATTTAGTTTGTAGTCAACAATCTAGCTAAAAACCTTCCTATACAGAATAACTTTGAGTTCATTGGCTATATTTCAAAGTGTGAAAGTACTCATGAATATGATATTTTTTATCATAGGTTCAAGTTTGAAATATCGAAAAAAAAAACTGCTGTTTCATACAATAACAGATGCTTCTTTTATGTCATTAAAGTTGGATAAAGTCATGAGTAGTTTCACGCCCTGGTAAATAACCAATAAGTTCAAAGATGGCCTATCAATTAAGATGTGTCCACACCAACCCAATAATGTCAGCCGAAGCTATATCGAAATATAATTTTAAATACTGTCAGTGGGAGATTCGAATGTATGGAAAAAGATGCGCCAATTACCGACAGGCAAAAAGTTGGTCAGTACACGTCCTTAATTTAAATACGTCCTTAAAATAGCCTTTAAATTGGGTGTCAAGCTTCTTCATGTCAATAAACTAAAATGCACAACATAAATAACTAAATGGGTTAACTTTGGCATACATGGGTTACACGTCTGTTAGGGCTAGCGCATATTACAGCCGCACCTGGACGCAGCGCAACGCATTGCAAAACAAAAAAATCCGACCTGTCTGTCGTGTGCAATGGTTCAAACAAATTGTATAGTTGGCCTTGTAACTGCGTTACCACCAACTGCTTTAATGCACTTACTTACACGTCATAAAACGACGAGGTCTTTTTTTACTTTCCGAGACCAATGTGATATAGTTTGACCGATACCGCTGTACCGTGCCTTAGGAATGCGCGCCGAGGCGGGTGGGCAGCATTGTAAATGAGCGGCGGGACGCCGTGAGCGTTGACGAATGAGTGGCCTGCACTGCCCCCCGTCTCGCCGCGCAGCGGTTTCGGTCAAACTATAGTTACAAAATTCAACCTTAGTGAAGTTCCAATCTACTAGGAGTTTTTGTCAAAACTAGTAAAGTAAATTCGAGGTCGACTGTGTGTGTATGAAGATGATGACGATATTGGAGGATTTATGCAATGCGTTGCGTTTCTGTGTGGCCTGTCCATATATGCGCTAGCCTTTTACATACGGGTCACGATATCTTCGTCAATGGAGAGCCGGCAATGGTTGCAGGGGTAGCGGTGGCGTGGGTTCCACACTGTTGGACTCTTCGCAGTCGCTTTCTTCATTGGCTCGACGAGTTCTTGCTGATATTTGCTCTGAGGAGTGGGTGCTGCAGAAATGCCTGCAGAACCCTGATGAGTTATATCAGCCGGATATGCTCCTGGATCCTATGTTGACACCGAGACAGGCTCAAAGGTTGGTGAAATGAATATTAATAGAGTTTACAAACTATTTTATGTTTACTTATCTTCATAGCAGTATTCTCCATTAGTCTCTTTATTGTTTCATCTGCAAATAAAACAAATATTTGTATCGATAAACGTCAAGAATTAAAAATAAAATTTCGCTACTATTTAATGTGTCTTACGTATGTACCTAAT
This sequence comes from Xanthia icteritia, assembly GCA_949128155.2. Classification (NCBI taxonomy): domain Eukaryota; kingdom Metazoa; phylum Arthropoda; class Insecta; order Lepidoptera; family Noctuidae; genus Xanthia; species Xanthia icteritia. The sequence continues at coordinate 14,594,474 of OX421934.2, read as the reverse complement.
TACTTTTTGTTAAAACGTATTTTACATTAATAGGACCATACATAATATTCTCACACAGATTACTCCATATGATCTGCTATCCCGAGTCAGCGAGTCACACTCACCCAGATCTCGATCAGAAGACAATGATCACACGACTTTTAGAGGTAACTTTATATTTTAATTTCAGTAAATTAAACCATATGTCAATGTGTATAACAGTCTGAAGCCATACAATGGGGTTGTTTGCTGGGAGCTTCCTGGGAGCTTCTTCTTCCTTAGAGAGCGCTGAGTGATTATCTCATGTCAAAGTGATCTTGAATGTAAAGCGAACAATCGGCGACAAGACACAACACTTAGCGCGATCTCGCAGCAAAGATTTTATCAAGGAACTCCATTGGCAGCTGAATGACACTTAGCGCTAACTACGCGGAACTAATTTGACAGTTTTCTTCACTATTTTGAACAGAATCTAGAACAATGGTCGCTGCGTATGTCCTGGCTGGACTTGCAGCTAATGTTCAAGCAGTTTCCTAGCGGGTCATCAGAGTTGAGCGCGTGGCTTGACACCGTCGCGCGCGCTGTCATCAACGTGTTTCAACAGCCGGCGCCGCCGCCGCCTGATAAAGACAGGTAGACAATAAAGTGCTCACCGAGGCTCGTCTAAACGGATAGCTCGATATTAATTTAAGATGTTGTCCTTAACTAGTTCACACGGTGGTATTTCGAAACTAAACTCTGGCTTTAAATTTTGGTATCCAAGATAATGATGATAGAATTACAATTACATGCAACCAACGTCATCTGGCAAAGATTTGCTCAAAGATAACATAGAGATATTTCTTCAAGTATCAATCGAACAGTGACACCAATTCGATTAGTCACCGCTAATTAAAAAAAAAATATATATATTAACCGCAATAAACGGAAGCGTGGAAATGAATCGACTCAAAATGACAATCCGAGCGGGTCAAGGTGTCCACAGCAGGTCACTGTGTCGTTGAACTGATTGACGGGTCATCCAAAGTAAATAATTACATTACGCAAATGGAATGTTTATTGATCTGAATTGAAGTTTATCTCTTAAATCTTTACGAGGTATGAGGAATAGGGTGTAAAGTTCACTCATCCTCAATAGAAAAAGGAGGATCCTCCGACCAGACGGGTGTCGTGTCTAGTGGGCAACTGCCCAACGATTGATGTCGGAAAGCTATATACATATGTTGACCGCGCGGTAACCTTTGCTTGCGTGATGCAGGATTTGAGTGACGTCAGGTCTTTGATGCGTAGTTCGTATGTGGCGGTGTAGATGCCGCCACAAGTCTTAATACGTGTAATTTCGAAGTAATTGTGTTAGACCCAACAATATTGTACTGATTAAATCTGAAATGTCTTCACTGATATTTACATTCATTTTGTAACCTCTCGTTTTTTATTTACGATGGTGTGTATACAAAATAATGTTGACCTGGTTTATTACAGGACCGGAACGGACCGTGGCGTAGTTAGCACGAGCAAGTGGTCGGAGTCAGTGTGGCTCGTCGCGCCACTCGTCGCCAAGCTACCTGCTGCCGTGCAGGGACGAGTGCTGAAACAGGCGGGACAGGTCGGTCCATCACTATTCTATAATAAGTCAACATATTAGCTAGCAACACCAACAAACAATGTCTTTACAATGTCTACGTCATCATTTCATGTCTGCAAAGCCAGACTACAGTGTATTTTTTCTTGCATGTCTTATTTAATTTAATATAAATAAATTACAACCATTTAAGCCCATACATTACATTACTTAACATCACGCCTTGTTTCCTCGAAAGGTTGGGCAGAGATGTACCTATAGTACACCTAAATTTCACCAGTTATGTAAGTCCCATGTAATAGGGGGCGAGCCTATTGCCATCAACCGGGAACAAATCCAGACTCCGGGGTGGTACCGAGAAATTCCATATTGAAAAAGAACATACAACCGAATTGATAACCTCTTCATTTTTGGAAAGTCGGTGAAAAACCTAATAACACTTTGCCCAACCTGGGAAACACACATTTTCTCAAAATTAATATTTTGTCAGCCATTATTTACCAAATAAGACAAATAAATTGAAACACACTTTACGTAAGTTTCATTTTTATTTTGTTTCCTATTATTATCAGATATTAGAGAGCGGGTGGGGCGCAGGCTGCAGCGGCAACTGTTCTAGCGGCGGCGGTGGTGGCGGCAGCTCGCACAGGGACTGCAAGAGTCATCAGAGCCCTAGTTATAAAGGGTGAGTCTTGTTAGAAATTGTACGAAAGCTTATCATATGGAAAGCCAGCTTCACCAAAAACTCTTCGTGTTCTTGTAGCCCACTCTTCACGCAAAATATTGTTAGTTTTAGCAACCAATAGAGTTTTGTCATCCCAGGTTTTCAAAGGTCGAGTCGTAGTCTTCGGCTTTTTAAACCATAGGCTTGGATTTGGTTCTATAGTCCGCGCGCGACTGCTAGTCTCCGCCTGAGTTAAGTGAGCGGTGAGACGGGAGAGGGCGCCATTGGCAAAATTGGCAGACTGTGTTAGCTTGGCCTTTGTTTATTTCCCCCGTCTCACCGATCACATACCTCAGGCGGTGACTAGCAGTCGCGCGCGGACTGTAGTAATTAATGTTGGAGATTGCTGCTTTCTTGCTCCGCCCATATAAATATAAACTTACCATTCAATACACAGCAGTGCAAGTATGCACTGCTGTGTATTGAATAAATTAGCTAGTAGTTGATTTCTTCTAATACGGGTATAATGTATCATTAAACTGTTTTATCCACGTTTATCAGTTCCTCTGGTGGAGGCAGTGGCGGCAAACGTGGCGTCAGTAGTGGCGGCTGTGGCGGCGGCTGCGCGTGCGGCGGCGGCAACTCCGTGCGCCTCGCCAACGAGCCGCTACTGTCGCTGGTGCTGACCTGTCTGAGGCATCAGGACGATCAAAAGGTATATTGTGACTGTTGCGCGTTAAATAAAAACGAATGCTTTTTGCTTTCTCACTACCTATTTATCACATCCCCTAAAGGGGTTAAAATAGAGGACAAAAGTTTGTAAGGAATTGCGTCATTTTTGCAAATGATTTGAAAAAAAAAATGTCAATCGATCTTGGCTTATACTGTAAAAGAAAAAAATCCTAAATTTAATGTAAACCCAACAGGAGAGCCTCCTAAGCTCTATCCACGCACAACTCCAACACTACCTCACCCACGCGCGAGAACACGACCGCGCCGCTTGCGCAGACAGCTGGCAGGACGACGCCGCGCCCGACGCACTACTCCTGCGCTTCTCATTAGCTGGCGGCATGTTTGACGCCATTCGACGCTCTTACCAACTTACCGCTGATTGGGCAGTTTTACTCACGCAGCTCGTCGCGCATCAGCTGATCGACGCGTACAATAACAGGTAACTGTAGTCACATTAGTACTAGTATCACTCATTACTTACTAATGTTCTACCAACTACTATCTCTCATTCAACTTAACCTACCACAGTCCACAACTGGACATAAATGTATCTCCCAAGTTGGAAAAGAAAAGAGAGAAAATACGTTTATTGGCGGTAAACATGATGCAAAGAAAGAACAAAAACAAAAAAGAAAAAGATGCGACCCTATGCGAGACAGAGTCCCAGCGCTGGTTTACGTGATGACGTCGGCCGGTGCAGCATACAATCTCTATCTTCTCTTATCTCTATCTCTAAATATTATAAAACAAAGTAGCTTTTCTGTTCTTCTAAAATACGCAACAGATTTTGATGAGGTTTTCAACATCATTTAGAGAATGTATTCCGGAAGGTATATATATAATTATTTTATATTAAACGTAAACGTAGTACTGAAACTTGACGTTTTGTCAAGTCGTGAAAAAGACGCTTTTTTGAGCGCTTACATGGTGTGCGCTTATTAAATCGTTACAGATAGATACAATTAATGTCCTACTGGATTTTACATCTTAACAAGATCAACAAGTCTTCTAATGATGACGCACAGTAACCATATTTATCTTTCAGAATTTCATTAATCAAATATTGCTGTTTCCGAAGCTATTTTTACCAGTATATTATTAATCCGATCAAATATAATTTAATTAAAAATAAAATATTCCTGGACATCACACCATTTAAATGAATACTATAAAAGATATCACAGATTTGAAATTACGCGCAGCAAAATAATTATGGCTGACGGCGTGGCGCTATGACTGACAGGGGTTAATGACCTTTCCTCGGCTATTAAAGAACTGCGATTATTGCCGTTTGATGACAGTGTGCTGGTGATTGATGCTGAAAAACATTAATAATTAAGTATTTGGACGTCCAAACTCCACAAATGGAGAAGGACTCACCATTTTTTTTCATTTATTCAGTTCAACCTAAAGAAATTGAGGGACCATAGTCATAGACTATATACTACTTTTGTATTTTTTATTGTAAGGCCCGTTCACACGGTGATGATCAGAAAGATATTTTGTTACTGTGTAATTTGAGATCATCCGGCAGTTTCTTGGTAGTTCCATACTGCATTTTGTTTTTAACCATATGAACATTGGGATGTTGACGTGTGATCCTAACTTTTTACCATAAATTATCATAATGACAGCGCCGTGTGAACGGCCGCTAATGATGTGCGAAAGCGGATAACTCAATTGATACTTTTTTTTTGTATCTTCGATCGACTGTAATAAAAATTAAGGTAAAGAATATTAGACATACATTAAAACAAGCATTCATTATTATTAAGGTAATAATAATTATGTTATTATCGTGACATACATTCTTAAAGTGTAAATTAGAAAATGATTTGTCGGACATAGGTATTTATAGTATCGAGTTACCTGCGACTCCTGCCGCAGTCCTTTCTTTTTTCTATCTTCAATTTTAATACGTTCGGTGTACAATTTTTTTTACAAGAAAATAAATATTGTTTTTTGAATGTTTTGTAAAGATGACAGAATGCCCAGTATACCTACGACGTAGCCAGAATTAGTTTGGGGTATTGAATGTTATGCAACTTATAATGACGTATAAAAAACGCCCAATATTAATAAATATTATTTATCATTAAATCGCCGAACCAATTCTTATCAATAGTTCTTTTTATAGCCCCAGATAGTAATTTGACAGATGGAAATGTAAAACTCCAAATTGAAAAAACAAACAATAAAGATTTGTAAATTAAATGTCAAATTACTATCTGAGATTAAAAAACGAACCTTAGCTACGTAAGATTTAGGTACTAAGCGTTCTGTATCACACCTTTGGAAAATATCAAAAATGAAAATCACAATATTTATTTTTTGCATCATCACATTTTTGGAAAATATCAAAAATGAAAATGCAAAACTTTTAATAATAATTGAAAGTCGCTTTTCGTGACTGTCTGTGCGTCCGCGTTGTTCTTCTAAACTACGCTACGCAATAAGGTTTTCACCATCATTTAGAGAATGTATTCCGGAAAGTTTCTGTGTATAATACATTAACATTTAACTTAGATATAGTACAGAAATCTCGATGTTTTGACATGTTGCCACATCAATACATTGCACCCGTGCGAAGCAGGGGTGGGGTCGCTAGTGAATTAAAAAAATAGAAACTTAAAAAAACAAAAAAAAACATACTTAACTCTTAATGTTGATATAAATATAATATTTAAAATGGCAACATTCCGTTCAGGCGGCAAAGACTCACGCGCCGCCAGCTTAAAGTAATCTGTGCACGCAGCTGTCGGAAAACTATTGTTGAAAATTGTTAAGTTGTGCCACAACACCCGGTTCTCGTACGAGCTGTCCCAGTCGCCTTTTTGACGTCATCGATCCATTTAGCTAGAGGGCGTTCCACGCCACGCTTGCCGATATGCGGTCTCAGTTGTGGACACCGGTCCTTGAATAGACATTGACTGGCCCACTGCTTCTTCAGCTTGCTAACTCTGCAGCTATTATCATTCATTGCTGATGAATCGAAGATTCTTAAATATCGTGTATTGAAGAGAATGATCACGTGCATATTTCAGATAAACACGTCATAACAAATCCCGTATGAACAATAGATTTGCTCTCGTGTGAGGGATAGATTCTAATTTGATATTTATTTTGCGTGCTTAACCTAGTCCTTTGGTGAAATCAGAAGTGTTTTACGAGGCTACTTTCCCCCGTCCCTTTCTTCCTTGCTGGAAAGATGGTGGGCTCAAGTTGTCAGCGCTTTGCATCTGTGTGGAGCGATCAAATTTTCCAGTATTTAATGGAAATTCAACATCTTTCTACAAGACGAGCCTCAGTTCCCTCTACCTCTAGCTACCTCTATTACTCTTTCTCTAGCACTTTCCTCCAACAGATTCGTCGCAGCACAAATGGCCTGACAGACAGTGTACCTACAATAAATTAATATAGTTTGTGTCGCAGCAACCTCTTCTCCACTCTGATCGACATGCTTGCGACTCTGATCCACTCGACTCTGGCTGATGGCGGTGACGATAACAACCGAAAACATTACCAGAATCTCATGAAGAAATTGAAGAAGGAGATCGGAGATAGACACGGTCCGTCTGTACAGTGTGTCAGGCAACTGCTGCCGCTGTCCAAGAATACTATTATTGAAGTAAGTTGTTTGTCAATTATTTTTTGTCCGACATTTTGTTTCGTTTCGGGGGCTAAAGGGGCTTGTGGGTAAGTAATAACAGCGCACGGGTCGATCGATCAGGTTAAGCTATGTTTGCCGCAGTGGGTCCGTGGAAGGGTGATCATCCTCACATACCAAGACCCCTCAAAAGTCCGACAAGAGCCCAAAAGTCCGACAAGACTGACTGTGACAAACGAAAACGAACTGGTCGTGAAAGTTTGACAAGACTATCAAGGGGTATCGTGTTACCCAGTACGACGTCAGATAGAAAGAAAGTAGAAAGAAAATACGTTTATTTGCGGTAAATATGACGAAAAGATAAAAACGAGAATTATAAATTGGGGGAAAATATGCGTCACATCCAAGCAAAACGATAATACTGGTATTCAGCTGCATCCGGCTAGACTGGAAGGCGACCCCAACATTGTTGGGGAAAGGCTAGGCAAATGATGATTTTGGAACATTTATAAGAAACGAATGAGATATTTAAAAGAACGCTCAAGTTATAAAGTAAGACTACATCAATAAGACGTTTTTGACGCGCGTATGGGTACGGGCGTACAGATACTTTTATAGCTGTTGTACTAGGAGCCAATACATCCCGTTCACATTACATGTTTCAGTCGGATACTACGCCTATTACGCGCGTAAACTTATCTGAAAATGTACATACAGAAGTGTTTTGCGCGTACCTTTCAGCATCTGTAGTATTTCTTTACCTTTATACAACATGTAAAAAAAACCATGTCCGATCCGTGAGGGTGTTGTAAGGTATCATACTGAGTCTATTTATGTGGTAATTTCCAGAAAAAAACACGCCCCTTTTTTTATTCAATGGCGAATTTTGCCGGCCTTTTACACGAGGCGTGGACCGATGTTAAACAGGTGTCTATAAGTCATAACTTATAACTAGTTGATTTTTCTTTCATTTAATGGATTTGGGGTAATTTTGGTACATAAAATGTAAATTTATAATAATAACTTTTATAGTTATAGTAATAACTTTTTTTATTTTCAATAATAAAACATACTTTTTGGTCATTTTATTGCAGTACCTACCTATGTTTAGGTAGGATTTTTTTACATATTGTATAATCATTTTTTCGTATGCGTTTTCATAGAAGCTTGTGTGTGTCTAATCATTAAAAGTAAATGCCGAACTAATCCTTACATTGAGCACGCCCATACTCGTATGTATTATTTGTGTGCTGTACATATCAATATTCTGCAGGTCATCGCCTGCGAACCCATCGGGTGTCTCGTCGACCAAAAAGGGAACAAGATCACTGGATTCGATAGTGATAAGAAACAGGTAAGTCGTCATTACATTACCTCATTTGTAATAAGTAGGCATACTTTTTATGGTTCTGGGAGCTGAGAGTACTTATTTGTTATGTTAGTGCCAGGGTAGCCCGCGAAATTAAAAATTTCCTACGTTTTTTTGCAATTAGCTGATATAAACCTGATACTGACCTGTATCAGGTTTTATGTTAGTCAAAATATGTTTCGCGACCGTAACGAATATGTATTTACAGAATTGTGTTAGAATTCACTTCAAGTATCGGCCGGAATTCCAGATACTTATATAAAAATGGCTTTATAAGCCAGATAATAACTGGGTATCCGTTGCATCACTAATGTTTAGTACACCATTAATATGTATTATTTCAAATAATCGAAAACATTAATCGGTTTGTGCCCGGTCGATAGCAATAGGTCCCCCTATTGGGACGTGAGTGTACTATAGGTACACTTCAGCCTAACTATTATGTGTATATGTTATGTGTTATTGATCATTTTGGCCGCTGTCTTTCTAATGAGTGTAACGGGTCCATAATTGTAACTAATATAATTATTTCCCTACCAACTATGTTGATACCATTGAGCTATTGCATTTTTTTCAGTACGAGAAGTATATATTTTTTAACCTTTGAAATCTGTTTAAAGAATGTATACATTATGGTACGCAATAAAGAATTGAGAACGTCGTTGACGCGTAATTTTTAACGGACTTCAAAAAGGAGTTGGTTCTCCATTCGAATGTTTTGTTTTTACTTCTCCACTTGCGTCGTATAATAAGATAAAGTCGATGTCGTTGTCCGCAGGGTCTCCGCCTAACAGACAAGCAGCGCGTGTCGAGCTGGGAGCTGGTGGAGGGAGGGCGCAACCCCGCGCCGCTGTCCTGGGCCTGGTTCGCCGCCACCAAGATCGAGAGGAAACCACTCACTTATGAAAATGCTCACAGGTAACAATCAACAATTCTAATGTTACATACGCGAAGGTTAAGAAACAAAAAATATTTATTGGGACTCGCACAGGAAGAACACAAACTAAATTAATATTATGACTTCGTTGGTAATTACTTACCTAAATTCCAGAGCAATCAAAGATTGTATCAACAGCCTAGCCTTTTCCCAAATATGTTCCAGTCTAACCGGATACAGCTGAATACCAGTATTTTACATGGAGCGACTGCCTATCTGGAGGAGGTAAGACTTGTCAGACTTTCAGGCTTCTGACTACCCGTAGCGACTGTCAAAGATTCACGAATGACAGCCGGGACCAACAGCTTAACATGCTTTCCTAGTCACGGAGGGGTCTTGGTATGTAAAGATGATCACCCATCCATGGACCAACTGTGGCAAGCGTAGCTTAACCTGATCGATCTACCCGTGCGACTGTTATTATATAAAGACTATAATTATGTATGTTTTGTTACAGACTACTAAAATACCATACGCACAGTCTGGTGAAGCCGTTGAGTTACTATCTAGAACCACTGCCGCTGCCGCCCGAGGATCTCGAAACTAACGACAGTAAACAGGTAAGTCCATAAAACAGACAAAAGTATAATTTATCGCCATGTACGAAAAGTCCTGTGTGTGGCAAGGGAACACTTGACAGAAATTGTAATATGAATATTTTGTTCAGGACCCTGGAAGTTTGGATTCAAGTCCGACCGGCGCCGGAAAAACAAGATCACGAAACGCACCATGCAAGAATATCAAGAAATCCAAGCCGACCACACCGGTAACTATACAAAGCTGTTTTGTTTTTATTTTAACATAATACGACCATAACCCAATTCTATCATGTCCATTTAACTATAAACACATGGACTCATATAATCATAAAACGACAACGATGATCATTGTTGGCCCCTGTCACATTAAACTCTTTTTGTAAATGTTTTGTTGTGGTAAGCGTCTTGGCAACTTTGTAAAGCTAAGCAAGATTCTAAGCCATACACATGCTCGTTTTTACTAAATCTGGGCGATACCTATATTAATGTCTAAATAAAAGCGCCTTGTTGAATTTTCAACGGTCGGGTTAGCGCCTGAAAGTTGAAAATCCATCGGCATTAGAACCTTGGATGGTTTGACTGTACTCCTCATGTGCAGACGAACGGCGCGCCGGCGCCGGGCGCGGGCGCGGGCGGGCTGGCGCCGGCGCCGGCGCAGCAGCCGCAGTTCATGCAGCAGCAGCAGCAGTGGTTCCCGCCGCCCGGACAGAACTACTACAACCCGCCTGGTGAGCATACGGAAATATTACTAATAATACATTTATTTCTCTCTCAAAGTACAACCAATGAAGTACAATTTTTAAGATGTTTGATGGTTGTACAGCAGCACATAATTAATAATATACCAACTAAGTCAAGCTTATGTTTTGGGAGTTAGTGATTCTTCAGATGCAGGACTAACATGCAGACAAAGACACAAACTTGTAGTGTGTGGCATATACTGTGTGGCACACAGCTTAGAGTCCGTTTTTCAATGCTCTCGTGTGAGGTGAGTCGGTGGTATTCCGGTACTGGTTGAGCCAGACCTATCGGCCTGAATAAATAGCTTGGAAGTGCATTTCGGCATTGACGACTAGAGACTGACGACTGAGACTGCTCCTTTGTCGTTCTTGTGAAGAATGGTTTTGAATCTCAATCATTCCTTTCATTTTAACGTCACTCTAGTATCGGTAAAATGCGAGTCCGGAGCTCAAATGAGTGAAATCATCAAGGCGCTGAACAAACGACTTTTTATAGAGCGATTGAGACATAACCTTTACTTGTCATCATGCGCTCTCCAACTTATACACGCTGCGATACTTCATACAATTATTGTTGTTCATTTTCACGTACTAAATAAACTTTATTAGAATAGAAATAGGGTCTATTTTGCATTACATATATATACGTCAAGCACCACATGACACATTTCTGTGTATCAGCCGGTGTGAGCCCACGCAGCGTGGCCGCGGCGCCGCCATCCAACAACCAGTCGAAGCAGGCGCTCAGCAACATGCTGCGACAACGAGTGCCCTTCAACCAGATGACGCAGATGCAGGTCAATGTATGTATTGTTACACTGTTTCTTTTGACTCAAGTTATTCATCTCGGCTTTTGTGCAGAGTGCGTCTAACTTACGAAACCAAGTTCAAGGTAAAAGTTTGAGATGGGACGTCAGGGCGAATTTCGAAATTACATATTAGTAAAATAATATTCTTGACCTCTTGGTCAATCGTCAAATCCGACTCGGCTGGGCAGCGTTTGGGTCTTCTCGACCCACATACCGCAGTGTCTCAAGATGAAAGTCTTTGACCAGTGCGTGTTGCCAGTGATGACCTATGGCACTGAAACGTGGTCGCTCACAATGGGCCTTATCAGAAAGCTAAAAGTCACCCAAAGGGCAATGGAGAGGGCTTGGAGTTTCCCTACGTAATCAAATCACAAATGAAGAGATCCGCAGGAGAACCAAGGTAACCGACATAGCCCGAAGAATTGCCAAATTTAAGTGGCAATGGCCAAAAGGTTCTGGATTAGCGACCGAAAGACGTAGCGATAGAAGGCGTCCCACAAGATGGACCGATGACTTTGTGAAGGCCGCCGGAAACCGCTGGATGCGGGAAGCACAGAATCGGTCGAAGTGGCGGTGCTTGGGGGAGGCCTGTGTCCAGCAGTGGACGTCTTTCGGCTGAAATGATGATGATGATAATAATATAAACCTGTAGTTTTGCACCAAACACCTGTGCTGTACGTAAGTATAGGAAAGGAATAAAACGTGGTAAATTAAAAGGCAAGGCTATTTTTCAATTTTTATTTTCATTAAAAATGCTAGCAGAAATATTATCAATTATTATTATTTCAATCAAAATCACAGTTAAATGTTGCTTCTAAACACCCGTTCCACCACTTACATTAAATTAATGAGTTGTGTCACAATTATCAGCAAAGCGGTGGCTACCCGGGGGCGCCACACGCTCGCGCGCCGTTCCCGCGGCAGACCATGCGACAGATGCAGCCTAATCAGATGGGCGCTATGCAGTCCGCGTAAGTAGCTTACCCTTTATTATTCAGCTTGCAGCATAACGTAAAACTTTCTTGGTCCAAATCGGCGATAATGTTGACTGCGACCTTATGGTGGCACTTCACACCGCTATTCGGTATTCGCGTTTTTTACTGTGTTTTATTCGGCTATATAGTGTAGAAGTTCGAATAACTCGAACACACCGTCCACACACACATTGACATCTTCATCTGAACGCAAAGATGGACGTGTTGACGGCTTCAGCGACTTATTATTTCCTCTGTTTTAATTACCAATACATATTATTCGTACATACAAACTTTTACTGGACAAGTCATGTGTGAACTTATTCTGTATATTCGCAATCCTTGGATATGTGACCAAAAACCGACAACGCACGACGACGAATACGCACGAACACTCGTATCAGCCGGATACGAGTGTTCGTGCGTATTCGTCTTTTTCGTGAAAAATAGGTAAATATAGGCGAATAGAATAACTTCACTTCGTCGTATTTGGGCAAATAAGATGCATACGCGAACACGAATAGCGATGTGAAGTGCCACCATTAGACTACGACCCTTCATACATTACGATACTTCAGTCGCATACCTATAAAATACATGTTCACTACTTGAGGTTCGTACATTACGCTACTGAAAACAAAAACAATTTCCTAATCAGCACTTGTAGCACAACACACCGCTTTTTAATTATGTTGAGTGATTCCAGTGACGAAGAAGCACTTGCAGTGTATCTTTTATTCAGCAATAGAAACAAAAGAAAATATTGAACTCATCCTTACATTACCAGAAACGACGTGTATGTCGTCGTAGCTTTCATATATTCAGACAATTTAAAGGCACGGATATTTTTTTATTTCTTCAACAAATTTAATATTGGACTGCTGTTCCGCCACCATTTTGCCGTGATTCTTAGGAGATGTGACGCGCGTGCGAATGACACTACGGGTACCGTGAGACTAGTAGCGGACGTGTAGGATACCGGTAGCGAAGTGTGCGAATCACTATACGAATGTATGTGAGATAATCCTCGGCGACTCATCTTCGAAACTTAAGATACCAGTCGTCTATAAGTATCGTAATGTGAGAATGGCCTTAGACAGCACATTAGAGCGGCTCTGAGCTTTATCTGAACTTAACCCAAATAGATAATCATTACGTGTATTGTTCTACTTAAATAACTACGCATCTTCTATGATTTCGATTATTTTGAAAGTCTTCCTGTCGCTACAGCACACCCTAAAGTATACGACATGAGACTTAAAACTTGAGAGCTTTGTAAAATTGGAACACATTTATTCTTATCACTCAGACAAATGAACCCTATGGGTGGTATGGGCGGCATGGGCCCGATGGGGCAAATGGGCGGAGTACAAATGCCCGGTCAGATGGGCGGCGCTCAAATGGCAGCCAGTCAGATGGGTGCTGGACAAATGGGTGCAGGTCAGATGGCTGGTGGCCAGATGGGCGGCATGGGCGGTCAGATGTTCGGCGGACAGTACGCTGGCATGCAGCAGGGGTATGGAGGCTATGGGCAGCAGATGATGCAGGGCGGGCAGCAACAGATGATGAACCAGGTACGGTTGTCTTTTTAACTTTGCAATTAAAAATAGCGACTCTTTTTTTTTACTCTTATATTATACTGTGCAAGTGAAAGATAATAAGCTCCTTTGTTTGGCCGCCATTTTCAATAAGTATATCTTATGGCACGGGTTATAGATAACAAATGACATAATATCTCAGACTTTCTTCTTCGACGTGTCGTGTCTGCTATACACGAATACTTTTAGCGTGACAAAAGCGGTCATTGACCCACCCACATTTTCTAGCACTATTTATTTTGAAATTTTAAAATTTTACTGAAATAAAGTCCGTTAACGTCCTGAATAAATATCTTTCGTGATTTTCAACATGTTCCAATAACGAAAAACCTTCCATAGTTTATTGTTTGGGTTCCTATGGAGAGATATTAGAGAAAGGGCAATGACCGTTATTGCCACACAAAAGCGACTACCTATCATTCATTCACTTTTGCTTTGTATGTGTCAACGTGTGAGACCTTTACGAGGCAAACGGCAATACTATCGAGGTGGTTTATATAGTAAAGAGTCCTATAGGTAAAGTTTACTAAGCTGCGCATTCCATCTCTTCAGTCGCACGCCAAGCTCTATGCTTTGTTGCCACGTCTGGTTAATAAGTAATTAATGTCCATCTTCCAGGGAATGGGCCAAAGTGTAAACCAAATGGGCCAACAAGTGAACCCGATGAGCCAAGGCGTCAACTCCATCGGTCAGAACGTAGGTCAAATGAACCAGGGTGTCGGTCAGCCGTCTCAGATGCCGCAGTCAATGGGACAGATGAGCCAGGGCATGGGGCAGATGGGCCAGCCTATGGGACAGATGGGTCAGATGGGGCAAGGCGGTGGTATGTCCGCCATGAACAGCCAAGCCGCTTCTATGGGACCCCAGGGTGGTAACTCCATGGGAGGGTTCCCTGGTCAACAGACATTCCAACAGGTATTTATTATATCATTACTTTCGTAAGACTAAAGGCAGACAGTCGCCATGCGGAGGTGCGACGCGATTCTGATAGAACAATTTCCATGAAGTTTTCATAAAAATTGTTCTACTAGAGTCACGTCGTGCCTATCCTCTCAAAGCCTTCCCCTTTACTCAAATGTATTCATGATTACGGTTATGCTATCGGATACATAACCATATATAAATCGGTATTTATTTATTTTCCTGTGACTGACAATGGTTTTAATCTATTTGTGTCTTTTTAGAACATGATGGGTAGTCGCGCAAGCCAAGAAGCGTATCTAGCGCAGCAGAGACAAAACGCTGCTCGACCACCGTACATGCAGGTTAGTACAGAAAATAATAATGGTTTATGGTTAATAATGTCCTGTTGACTTAACATGGCAAAAGAAAATCGGCTTTACTCATTAGGCATTATGGTTTTATTTTCAAATAATATTATTGCCCGACAAAAACGCAACAGTGATTCCAATGAAGCAAAAAAAACTCGCGTTTTGTCAACTTTAAATTCAATCACCCGGATCCCAAATCTTAATAACTATTGTCATAATAACTTCCTTCTTACAGCAAGCACCAAACGTCACAATGGGCGGCATGGGCGGCCCCGCACCGCCTTATCCTCGCGGCATGCAAAACCAGCAGAGCTCACAATACCAACAACAGATGACCCAACAACGCATGCGACAACAGATGCTGGCCATGCAACAACAGCAACAGGGACCGCTTGTACAGCACCTACAGAGGCAACAGTACCAACCGCCATATTAGAAGTAAACAGTAACAATAATAATGCCTTCATAAAACCTTTAAGCGCCAGGGCAGGCCGCGAAATTCAAATTTTCTTAGGTTTTTTTGCAATTTGCAGGTCAATAAGAGAAAATTTGAATTTTGCTGGCTACCTTAGCGCATTCCACTTAATATTGCTGACGAGTCGACATCCTGCCGGCTTACTCCCGACACTATAGTCACATTACGAATAGAAGAGTTTTCGCACTGAGCGAAGGTGTCCGTTGAACGTAAGCGCGACGCTTACGCCGCGTCAACACCATGGTCGTATACAGGGTGTAACGGACATCGAAGTGCAAACTATTACCATAAATTCAGTACATGAGTCTAGACCCCACCAGCGTTGAAATGGCAAATGGAGCGTCTAGAATCATGTGCCGAGTTCATGGTAACAGTGTCGATGTCTCTTACACCGTGTAGATATTGCAGTCACTCATATGCGACGCAAGCGCAGCTTCCACGCACCGTCAACGTGCCGTTAAATAACGCAAGATACGAGTTGACGCGTCATTACCGTCGCTTTTGCGTCTACGTTCGACATACGCCTACGCTAGGCGAAGTGTGCCTCAATAATGGACCAAAAACAAAGAGATACTTTTCATGTCGTGTTTTCATTGACTGATGTGCACAATGTTTCTAATGATTATTTTGATTTCTTGCTCTCTTATCTTGTCTAGTATATCTATATCTCAACCGGAACGGTATTCACTAATATCTCTTTTCCATAGTACTTCTCGATATTCATGACTTTATCATTCAGAAAAAGTTCTACTTTGTATGATAACCTCAGTCAATGTAGTCACGACTGTTAAATCCAATATAACACCATAAAAATGTGATATGCCGTCCAAACACGATAACACATAAACGGCTACTTATTTAAGATTAATTTAAGGCTAACACCCGGTTTCTGAAAGGCAGATCAGCAAAGCTATTCAAAACCATTCAATACGCTTCTGTGCCGAATCGAACATCAATCAATGTTATCGAAGGAGCCCTCTAAACGCTGTTCACAAATCCAAAACCCGAATTTTTTTGAAGTGATAACCTCTTTAGTCGCGTTGAGAGATTTTTGGTAGGGGATAAACTTATCGATTCGCGTCACCGACATGCTCGCGCCGTAGTGCTGTACTATAGAAGCTAGATAGCGCTAATACCAGTTTTAAGATGTCACTTCCGTCGGCAGTCCGACTGCCTATTTTTTTAGTTTAAATCCAATAGACTACCGCCATTCTTCCGACAGCTATTTGATGTCGGGGCATGGCAAATTAGTCATTGAAAATGTGTCATTTTCGATTCGACATCGAATGCTTGTGAATACCTATGCAAGTCTCTGATCAGTTAATCTAATGCTAATTCTCGAGATAACTATTGTGATTGGCAGTCTAAAATAACAACAGCAAATCGAATCACTTGCCACGAGTTTTAACAACAGATTAAATTGAACACCCTAATTGCGTAACAAACTTTCAATCACAATCCAAGGGTTTTGAAGGAAAATCCTAATTTATCGCTTCATCATCATCATCATTTCAGCCGAAAGACGTCCACTGCTGGACATAGGCCTCCCTCAAGTACCGCCACTTCTGTGCTTCTCGCATCCAGCGCATTGGTCATTGGTCGAGTTTGTGGGAGGCCTTCTAACGCTACGTCTTCCGGTACACGGTCGCCGCTCCAGAACCTTTCGGCTCCATCAGCCATCTGTTCTGAGAGCATTATGTTCACTTAAGTTTGGCAATTCTTCGGGCTATGTCGTTTACCCTATTTCATACGTTTGAAAAATTCGTCTGTGTTACGCAATTACCCCACAGGTTTTCAGAAATAGGGGTGTTATTAATACTAGAACAACATTATAGTTTTCTCAGCGAATGTGCGAACATCGGAATGTTTGAAATAAGGTTATACCGAAACCAATATTGATAAAGATTGATGAAAAGTAAGGTCGTTAAAAATATATATTTTTATATTTATTCAGTGTGGAAATGCATTGTTTTGAGAATTATATTATGTTGTCCTAGCATAAAAAATGTACCTATTTTCATAGATGAACACATATGAGTGTGATGACAAATTCAAAATAACTATTTTATCAACACAGTTACTTTGATTTTACTGCATAATTTTTAGTGCGTAATTTGACCCACGCATTATAATTATCAAATCGTAGAAAAATTACAATTGTATTTATTTTTTATTAGTAGACAGATCTTATTTTGTGAGTTCTATAGTTTGTTTTGTGTCTGTTGCTTGTCGTCGATATTAATTTCGCAGTTCTAGATACGTGTTAAAATAAAAGCTGCGCAACATTGTCACAGTAATATGTTTTTGTGTCGCAAGAAGAAATACGTAAATGGTAACACTGCATACAATTGGTGTGCAATATGTTGCCGTTGCGCAACTTAAATTTGCCAAGAATACAAGGCTTTTATCACGGATCGGAATTAGAACTATTATCGTTTGTAAAGCAACAAAACAAGTTGGATGTATCTATTTTATTATATTCTAGTACAATTAGACGAACTCACAACCACTAGTTTTAAGTTAATTGTAAATAGTTTGTCATTTATGTTTAATAAAAGGAGAATTTGGAAGATTACGGTTGTTTTATTTATTGAAATAATCCTTACTTCGATACAGTAGGCGACAGACGTCATGATCATAGTAGCAGAGTTCAACGATTGATTAAATTCATGAAAATTAAAAATACACATAGCGCATATACAATGTGGACTGTTCTATAATGTTTTTTTTTATTATAAACTTTTTTTTTTACAACTATGCAATAATCACTTCTGTCGATGATGTCTACTTCTAGATTCCGTTATCACCCGGTTCACCTGTATGCTTATTAATCGTAGATAAAAGAATCCGCACCGATATAATAAATAGCAGACAATAATACTAGCAGAGTGAATAATTGCTTACGTGAAAGCAATTGAATCTGCTTCACATCTGAAAAATAATGAGACGCTGAAAATGCTGAATGCTGCGGACGCTGGTCACCTGATGCTTCATTCGACGAGCCGCGAGGCGAACCACGAGACCCGTATGTAATCGGTGCGCTCGTGGCTCGTCTCGCCATTCGCAGCGCTCGCGTCGGAAGCATTGGGAAAGAGTCAAAGGGGCTTGCGGCTTCTTCGACGTCCTCCATAGTTCGAAAACGACTGAACGCGCCCACCGTAAGGCAAGATTGTGAATATAAGGGTCAGTACACACCGATACGCAACGCTGCGCATACTTTAAACAAATATCGACCTTATTTTCTTCACGAAAACGTATAATTTCAGTGCGAGCGTGAACGCGTGTCGTAGTACGCTGAGATGCGTGGTGCAGCGCAGCGCGTTATTGTGACGTAAATAAATTCTATATTGTATCGGCCCTTAAAGAGTGTAAATAATATTAATGTAGGTAGGCAATGACATTGTGTGGAACTAATTTAATTGTGTTTAACTTGTTATTATTTTAATTATTAGGTCTTTACCTATGAAATTGCCGTTCTGCAGTACTGGTTTCAAATTAATTTTATTTTAAAAACATGGATTTTTTTTCCAAAAGTAGTCATTTGTTTATTGATTAGTGTTACATTTTCATCGCATTTCAATCTTTTTCGTCATCATGGATACGTTAAAAATTCGAGTAATTATGGAATATGAGTACCGTCGTGGCAGCAACGCGGCACAAGCGGCACGCAACATCAACGACGTTTACGGAGCTAACACTACAAATCAACGCACCACCTGTTATTGGTTTGCTCGCTTCCGTTCTGGAAATTTCGACCTGAAAAATGAACCTCGCGGTCGTCCGAAGACTTTGGTCAACAATGACGAATTAAAGGCGATTGTGGAAGCTGATGATACACAATCTACGGCTGAATTAGCAGCAGCTTTCGACGTTAGCGTCAAAACAATATTGGTCCATTTACGTCAAATTGGCAAGGTAAAAAAGCTTGACAAATGGGTGCCCCACGAACTCAATGATCGCCAGCGCGAAGTACGCGTCGAGACGTGCCTTGGCACTGCTCAATAGACACACAAATGAAGTAATTTTGAACCGCATTGTTACCTGCGATGAAAAATGGATTCTGTTTGATAGCCGCAAGCGCTCAGCAAGTTGGTTGGATCCTGGTTCAGCACCTAAACAATGCCCTAAACGAAAACTTACCCCTAGAAAAGTGATGGTCACTGTTTGGTGGTCTAGCGCCGGTATGATTCATCACAGCTTCTTACCAAACGGGGTGAGTATTACTGCAGATGTGTACTGTGAAGAACTGAACACAATGATGGAGAAGCTGGCACATCTCCAACCAGCATTGGTCAATCGCTCGTCTCCGCTGCTCCTGCACGACAACGCGCGACCTCATACTGCACAGCAGACGGTCTCCAAGTTGCAAGAACTGGGGTTGGAAGCTCTCCGTCATCCGCCCTACTCACCAGACCTTGCGCCTACAGACTACTACTTTTTCCAGAATTTAGATAACTTCTTGGCGGGAAAAAAATCAATACCCGAGAGGCAGTACAAAATGCCTGTGAAGAATTTGTTGCCTCCCGTCCAGCTGATTCCTTTAAGAAGGGCATCAATAAACTGCCACTGCGTTGGCAAAGATGCATTGATTGCATGGGTGATTACTTCGATTAATACAAATAAAAAATACATGAAAAAAATTCGTTTTTAAATTTTTTCATACAAAACGGCAATTTCATAGGTAAAGACCTATTATTTGTGTAGGTATCTTTGTAAAACATTCAGACACAATGAAAATTGTTATTGAATAAATTAAATTAAATTAAAAAAGTGCGCCTCGCGTCGCGTCTCACATTCACAACAAAACGTTGAAATCTCCATTTTCTGTCAATGTTCCATACAATATTTGACAGGAACTGGAGATTTCAACATGTTTTGTTGTGATGTTTCGCCAGTGCAAACGCACAGTTATGCTATTACAATTATTCATGTCATGCGTACTGCGTAGAACATGGCGTTATTTTATTTTGTTTATCTGTCAGCTGTCAAAAACTAGTTTTTATTTTAGGTTATGTTATGATTATAGCGCAGTAAGTTTTACAAACGTTTTGATAAAATGCTTAATTATATTAAAATTTCTAGACATAGTGCCATAAAATCTTTCACAAATGGGCACAGTTGTGGGTGTAATCATAGAAAAATACACAATGTAGGACTAAATGATATACCGAAGATAACAACCACTGATATTCGAAAGTTATTACGACAAAAAGGCCTAGCTGTACAGGACGGGTTCACGGCACTTACTACAAAGTGTTCCATATGCTCTGGAGACCAGAAATGCGCAGATAGTAAAGTATATGTGAACAAAACGACAGGTTAGTGACATAAAAATATTGTAAACATAACCTCAAAATATTACCCGACTGCGAAATAGCTCTTAATATAAATGAAGTCTCATAATATTCCACAGCTACAGAGTAAGGCAGGTGGGTGGCCGGAAAGTTTGAGAGCACCAAATTATTTCAATGATTTTCAGGAAACATCATAATATTGGCAAACTTTCTGTTTTTCTTAGATAAAATTATTAGATTCAATCTTTTTTCCTAATCAGCTGATATCAGAATTTTGTTATTATTAACCGACTTCAAAAAAAGGAGGAGGTTATATGTTCGACTGTATGTATTTTTTTTTTTTTTTATGTATGTTCACCGATTTCTCCGCCAATTGTCAACCGATTTTGAAAATTCTTTTTTTATTCGTAAGGGTATACTCCTGAGGTGGTCCCATATTAATTTTGTGAAGATTTGATGTATACTTTGGGAGATAAACGAAGGAACTCCTCAAAAACAAACAGTACACGTAATGTGATTTGGATATTGTACTAAAGATCAAAAATAATTGCTGGTTCTATCTATCCATCCGTGGTGAACTAATTATAGTCTTCGAAGATACCGCATGGAACTCCTCATCGGTGAACAGTACATATAGGAACTTACAGTGAAAGGTTAGAAGGTTAGGGGATAAGCTCGTATTTTATATTTGTTTGGAAAAGAAAGAAAGGTATAGTTAAGTAAAATATATATTTTTTGGTAATTTAATATGTTATGATGGCCCAGAGGTTAAGGCCTCGCCTCTCATGCATGAGGTTGTGGGTTCTAATGTGACTTTTTCAATTCATATGAACTTTCTGAGTTTATCTTGGACATTATTGACATCAGGGAAGGAAAACATTGTGAGGAAACATGGACTTATAGTTATTTCTAAGGTGCCAACCCTAGTGGGGCAGAATCCATAAAGATTTTAGACTAGTGGAATCTGCCCCACCAAGTCGAACTAGTGGGGCATATTCCACTGAAAATTTTTAGGCATTCCTCTTTGCCCCACCAGCGGGGCGCTTGGAATGATTTGTTAATTTTTGAAAAATCTTTTGTTATGGTTCCATTATTCGACTGGTATACGAATTTGTGCGGGGTAGGTATAAACACAACTAAAAAGTGAAAAATAAAAACTATTTTACAAAAAAAAAACAACCGACTTCCAAAAAAAACACTTAAAAGAGAAAAATAACTTGAATTTCGGAAGTCGGTGGCAAAAACAATAGTATTTTATTAGATACATATATAGTAAAATATACCTACCGTAATATATATGAAAGCAATTCATAACTATTTCCCTAGGGATATAACTATATCACGGCTTCAACTATGCGAACTGCGAACCATCTTAAAATATAACTATATGGATCTGTATTTTCGTTTTTGCCACCGACTTCCGAAATTCAAGTTATTTTTCTCTTTTAAGTGTTTTTTTTGGAAGTCGGTTGTTTTTTTTTTGTAAAATAGTTTTTTTTAAATATGTAGGTTTCTGCTGCTCTTTATGAATTAAGAAACAAAAAGTAAAAAAAAAACATCTTAATGGCATGGCATATGGCATGTAGCTCATGTAACTAGAAAATATTTAACACCGCTTTTTGTATTTCAGGATACTTTCTTTGTCCCAAGTGCAATGTGCATGGGGATTGGAATATATTAGAAAGACTAGTGAAAAAAGCTAAAGTTGAAGCAACCATTAAAGACTTCATTGAAAAATGCCAAAAGCAATCAGAAGAATTTCAGAAAGATTGGCAAAAAATAATCAATGACACAACATCATTCACACAATTGAATGAGACACAACTGTTAGATTTATTTAGGTTATTTGAATTGCCAGTAAGTATTTTATCTTTTATTCATAAAATATAATTATAATCTAGTGTGCTACTAAACTATATTTTAATCTTTGCTTGTCGATTTTAACAATAGATTATCCATAAACATTGGACTATCTACTTACCCACTTGTATTCTATCTAATCTTAAAGAATCTAATTGAACATATCAAACATAACAAAATAAAAGTACTTTTACGAATATATGAATACAAGTATATCTGTAATTGATGGTAAATTAATTTAGCATCTTTCTTTGTTTACAGTTTCATCCAGAAGCCAACAAAATATTATCAGACGTAAGAGTATCACCTGACCACACAGTATTATACTTCCCTTTAAAAAACTCTCTAGACAAAGTGGTAGGTTACCGTAAAGTACAAGCAGGGAGAGAGGATGAGGTGGAAACCCACGGGCTGCATACTGCAGGCCTGTTCTCTTGTAGAGTACCGAAGGTTAGCCGTAATGATCAAGCCGTACTTGTACCAACCATACAAGATGTTTTACATTTAGCTGCACAAAAAATTCCTGGTAAATATATTTGGAAATTTTCTTTCAAAATTTTAGGGCTAATAAGGCTGTCTGTCTGGATGTCTTATTTTTTGGAATTTAATTCATCAATGATAATGATAATGTTTATTCACATAAATATGTAAATTTTTCACAAGTACAGTGCATTGCATTATTAATGAGTCAACTTAGCTATTAAAACAGTTGCATGCAACAATGCAACCCGCAAAAGTGCAATAGCATAGTTTAGTGATCTCTTTCAGAATAGTAGTGTGATCCTGACTTCACTTATAGTCTTTTAGTCAATATCATTGTGCTAAACGTCAGAAGAAAGATGATAAAATATAATTTTAAAGCCAAATCAATACTGACACTGGAGTGTGTAGATTGATAATTTTTGTGAGTAAAAAATGAATTCCTTTAGAGTACCTAATTATGAAATTATTTTAGGAACACTAATCTGGTTGAGCAACTGCAGCTTACCGCCCATAGTATTGCCCACTCTCGAAGCGTATCAAAAGCTATGTTTGTGGGGTGACTGGGACAACATGCGCGCCGTCGCCGAGAAACTAGGCGAAGATAGATGTCGATTTGTCAGGTATACGTTCAACAGGGGTTCATGGTATTCTATTTATGTTATTGATCATATCGAATCAAAACATAGGATATGAAAGATGTTTGCAATCAGATTTGTATCTGCAAATACACCCACGATAAGAGAAATCGGCCTGTCGCTGTACCGAAATGTGAAGCATGGTTAGACCTTCCAGAAAGTAGACCAACGGCCTGGTAAATGTCGCGGAAATTAACTGAATGCGGAAAGCGCAGAATCAGCATTTATGGCGATGTTTAAGGAACGTCTTTTGTCTAAATAATAGTGATGATGGTGGTAATGGTGGTGTCTCTTAAACCATGAAACAACTAAACATAGTGTGTGTCTCTAGACCGACAGACGGCTTAGTGACCGCGTCGGAGGCTGCGGATGCGAACCTATCGCTGAAGACGCTGGTTTCTGAAGCGAAACCCGCCGCGCACCGCTCTATCACCACCTTCGCAGCCCTACGAGACGACGTCTATTTTGAAGTCACCAATGTTGATAGGGTACGTGAAGAATTTGTCGTAAATAACATCAATACTGCGTCTAAACTTGATGTAGAATTATGATTTAATAACATACCACCGAGTGGTTCCCATAGAATGCTATACTGCATTCTCGGTTAAGTTTCCAAACATCAAAACGTGTATAGAAAAACAAAAAAGGAAAAAAAACTTTAAACATAAAGTTCAGTATATGCTACAACTTCAAACATTTATGACTTTTCAGTAATATTATTCTAAAATCAACTTAATTTACACTCAGATAAAGTTGATATTCGTTTATGTGGAAATAACATCAATTGGAAACAAGAATTTGAATAGACTTTAGGTGACACCGCGGCAGACCAAGGCGAATATGGCGCGCCGAATTTGAAATCATGAAATGACTCCTACCGAAAGGACAGGGTCAGATTGTTGCTAACAAACTGATTTCGTGGAGCAGGGAGACTGATGCTTTTGACCAAATGGGACACTAAAGGCTAAAATACTAACAAAACCACACAGCGGAAGTTGCAACAAACACTATTCCAAATTAGAAAACCCGAATTCCTATCGTTATATTGTTTCTATCAGGTACGTGGTATAAAATGGCGTCGTTTTCCCGCGCTGACTCGTCTGTTGGGCGGTCACCGGCGCGGAGAGCTAACCGTGCTCACTGGACCTACCGGCTGCGGAAAGACCACGCTATGTGCGGAAATATCCTTAGATCTGGCTCAGCAAGGGGTGAGAATAGATTTAAATTATATTTAATTTTCCACAAGGTTAACCGACGAGCTGGTGAAGGCCGCAGGAATCTGCTGGATGCGAGAAGCAAAGAGCCGGTCGAAGTGATAAAATAATAATGATGTAGATTGGCAAAAGCTTATCCTAACTTTATCTTATGATCTTAAGCTAGTTCTATTAAAAAAAAAAACTCATTTAAAAAAATATATAAAACCAGGTGAACACTTTATGGGGTAGCTTCGAGATCCGTAACTCGCGCTTAGCGCGGACGATGCTGCAGCAGTACGCCGGAGTGCCTCTAGAGCAGAACCTGCAGGACTTCAATAAGTATGCCGACGACTTCCAGAAACTGCCCATCTACTACCTGGCCTTTCATGGGCAGCAACCCATCAAAGTTGTTATGGAGGTAAAAAAATCAATTATTTACCAGTAAGTATCCTATGGAGCGCGCCGGGCTATTCTCGGAGTTTCTTTGAAGGATACAATCAGGAATGAAGTTATCCGAAAAAGAACCGGAGTAACTGATATAGCTTGCAGAATAAGCAAACTGAAGTGGCAGTGGGCTGGCCATGTTTGTCAAAGGAACAATGGTCGGTGTAGCAGACGAGTCCTTGAGTGTAGACCGCGTATCGGCAAGCGTAGTTTGGGACGCCCCCCAGCTAGATGGACCGACGACCTTAAGAAGGTGGCTGGGACAGACTGGATGCGCGAGGCGGAGGACAGGGTGTTGTTGCGCAGCCTGGGAGAGGCCTATGTCCAGCAGTGGACTGCGACAGGCTGAGTTGATTGATTGATACCAGTAAGTGTTCGTACCAGTTCGATCATAATTCTACACTCTCCTGCGTAACGATGCATATTATGCCATTTATAAAAGCCACATGAGGCAAGCTCATGGATTACATCACCTATAAAATAACTTGATCACCTTTTCTAAATTGTGCAGGCAGTAGAGCACGCGCGGTACATGCACGACATCTCGCACGTTGTAGTGGACAACGTGCAATTCATGCTAGGACTAGGCGAAGACCGCGACGGCGACCGCTACCACCGACAGGACGCCGTCATCGCCGCGTTCCGAACATTCGCGACCGCGCGACACTGCCACGTCACACTCGTCATGCATCCTAGAAAGGTCAGTACAGTCAGCGAGAATAGTGTAAACCAGATTTTACAATGCCATTGAATAATATACTTTGTTTTAATTATCATAATTGTTAAGTGCAGTTCTACGAAAATTAACACAAACATCAAAAGGCTCCTCAGGTATTCACGAGCGCGCTCGATTGTGTGCTTTACGACCCTGATTATAAAGTCTACTATTATTCAATGTCATCATGTAGGTAATAAGTGAATATCATTTAAGTGTTAATATATAATCTGTCTACCAGGTTTGGTGATTAATTAAAACAATAACCTCAATGTAAGCAGGTTATTGCGCAAATCCGAGCCCAAAAATATTAATTATGTCGTATTTTTCACAGGAACGTGAATCAGAGGACTTGTCGACGAGCTCTATATTTGGCAGCGCGAAAGCTTCGCAGGAAGCTGATAACGTTCTCATAATACAGGTAAAATTCATGTACCGTAAACTGCTCTAACTTTGCCTGGCGTCCTAAGTTTGCCTATAATGAAAATGATGTAATATCTTTTTCATTTTACTTGTATGGCAAAGGAAACTTTGAGATTTTATAGACAGCTTTAAGTTTCGATTGCCATACAAGTAAAATGAAAAAGATATTACATCATTTTCATTATAGGCAAACTTAGGACGCCAGGCAAAGTTAGGGCAGTTTACCGGTACCTAAACTTCTAAAGAATCAACCTTATGGTAGCCACACCAGCCTAAATTTTGTGAATGAGCCATCATACTTTTGCAAAACAAACCAAGCATTTACCTAACTATAAATGCCATCGGGCATCGCATGTGCTAGTATGTGATATGTTTTGAATGTTTGGTTACAGGACAAACGACTAACAGCAGTGCGCGGCAAAAAGTACTTACAAGTTGCCAAAAACCGTTACAGCGGCGAACTAGGCATTGTACCTCTCGACTTCGACAAAGATGCGCTCAGCTACCAAGCCAAGAAGAAGAGCAAAAGTAAAACAGACGAGCCTGATAAACTATTAAACCAGTGCTTCAAAGAATATACAGTAGACGACGCTAATTATATTGACGACTTCGAAGATAAAAAACCACGCGGTGATTTCTCAAGAAAACCACAAAATACTCGCCACAAAGACCAGCCTAGTAGTTATTTAAGTGATGTTTTGAATTTAAATAGGTAGTCTTTAAGGATAACATACATTCCTTTACAAAATGTAAATAAAATATTTATTTAAGTAACTGAATGAGAATCTTTTACTGAATGTCCCTCTAAAAAGTACCTATACCATAACATTGAGAATTTTTACTAAGATCGAACATACCTACCCTCCATCTAAATCACTATAATGAATTCCAGTAGGTACCTATAAAAACAGAAATAATGCAATTACATTGCAGGGTAATTCAACGAATATGTATTAATGCTGCTGGGCTTAATTGGTACGTACAGCACGGGACTTGTCCTCCAGTCGTATCGTTCATTCTTCTTTATTCCAGAAGGGAGAGGACATAAGCGATTTTTTAAATAATACATTTATGTAAAGTTTTTGTATTTATTTTAATGACGAGCTGTGCGCTACTGTCTATTGTATCACCAATAATGATATGATAACAACTATTAGTATGAGAATTTTATTACAAAGGAAAACAAACGTAGATCTTTGTTACAGGACGGCAGCGACGTATAAGCCAATCAGATAGCGTCTTATAATTTAATATTAATAAAACACAATCATTGACATTGCAGTAGTCCGAATCCGTTACAGTTACCAAAGAACTACTTAGATAAAATTGGAGTTATATATTTTTTTATAAATTACATTTAAAAATTTCTCCGTTTTTTGCAAAGTCAGCACACTCGATAACAACTCTAATACCAAGAAGACCCTTTTAATTATTCTATAGTAGCAGCATAACATAGTTAAATTCATAAGAAACTATCGCATCATCAGCTACCGAAGTAAGAAGATAATAATATGTAGGATAACATTAATTGCTTATTGCAAAAAGACTATCATAAAAAATATATATTATGTTTTGTAATGATATTCATATTCATATTCATTTATTTGATAATATCTTCTTAGCGTGTAATATGCAGGGTCATATAAAATTAGCTAGCGAAACCCCACAGACCTGATGGGTACCGATATACAAACAAGATGAAACAAAAAAAAAAAATTGACCTGTAATTTTTGGGGGTCATCACGAGCAGTTAGTGTAGTCACTTGAAATATCAGTTATTTTTGTGCATACTTCACAGACGGGTATCGATATCTAAACATGATAAAACAAAAGAAAACTGATTTTCTCAACGAATACTTCAATTAACAACACTACCAACGGTGATAGACCCAAAAAAAGTCATCAATTTTTTAATTTATTTTTTTAGGTTCTTTAGGTCTATACCTTATTTTTCGCTAGCTAATTTATTTTGACCCTGCATTTATTGCCATCGACACGCTAAGTAGATCGATAATAATTATAATGTCATTATTAACATAAACATACTTAATTGTAACGTTATTAATAAGACTGACTTCTTTAATCTATTATGGGTTCATACATGGGTTATGGGTTAAATTGTAGTTAAAAAGACACTTAGCCTAGAGGGCTAGTAAATTACAATTTTACCCGCTGGGCTAATTGTCCTGCTTAGGCGCGAAATATCCGTTCCATCCACAATAATTCACTTGCAATAAAGTAGGTTTATAAAATCGGCCAGGTGTGAGTCGGACTTGCACGCTATGGTTCCAAAGTTGTGCAATATGCACGTAAAGCCCATGCCCCAGCACCACAAGAGCCGAATGAAACATTAGTTTGGAACATAGCATGCTTTTCAATGTTGTGATTTCACGAAATCCCGAATTTATTTATTTCTCTACAATATAACGTTGTATGTACTGATATTATAGTGGCTATAAGTTTTATTGTACACTACCATCGCTTATTTACATGTAGTCCAAATTTTTGTTACATGAAAAATATGTTTATCTATAAATACAATAAAACAAAGTCATTCTTCATGGTCTATATCTGTGTGACCGCTTAGAACTTCTTACACAATAGATTTTAATGCAGTTTTCACCATCATTTAGAGCACTAATATGGAAGGTTTATGTGTGTAAGTAACTTAGTACATTTTTATAATTAACTTAAGTATAGCACAGAAATCTCGATATTTTGACATGTCGCCATTGCATCTGTGCGAAGCAGGGGCAAGTGTTATTATAATTTATAAAAATATAATCTACAATGATGCAACTTATAAATACGAAATAGGTCCATCTAGTTAGTATATCATATCACATTTTATTAAACATTTGTTTAAGATAGAAGCCAAAATTTTATTTATACAAGGTGTCATCATAATCTTCTGTATAAATATAATGATATTTTATGTATAAAACATTCCTAAATATGTTACATATATCTTAAAATTATATTTGGTTATAATATAGGCGTGTACTAGTTTAGTACTTAAAAAATCATTTCTAATGAGAAGTTGCTATTTCCAACATTTTGTTTGTACATTGTTAAACAAAGAGTAATTTATTTATAACAGATATAATCAATAATCCTGTATGAGTCTGTTAAATTATGATGTTTGTTAATGAGTTTATAATGGCCAAATAATCAAATGCAAGTTTTGTACAGAACAGAATGCAGAATGTGCCCCACAGGCCTTATCTATTTGATGAGGTGAGAGTGTACAGCTTGGATTAAGGATGCCTCATTTGTACGGTTTTTCCTTCTTTTACATTTGGGACAAGGTACATTGGCATTGAGACATTTAGCATGAAACACACTTGAGCACTCATCGCAGCGGTAGGTTGTGCTTGTCTCAAAAGGGTAAAGTATTTTAGGATCACGACATACTTCACAAATAAAGCCCTTCTGACTGCATAGCCAACATTCCAGAACATGAGTCTTAGCAAAGTTTACTACTTTCTCTAGCTGCAATGCTAAGGAACCATTAGGTATAAGAGCTAAGTCTGATATTGTGTACAAGTGAAGATGTTCATACAGATACTCTCGTGGCCATACACGTTTTTGTAACTCCTCAATAACTGGTTCTCTACACGTAAATATGTAAGCTCTCAGAAAATTCAGCTGTATCCTTAATTCCTGTAAATGTGTCATATCTGAAACACCACTGTAAATCTTTGGATTAAGTTTTTTCATGTCTATCCAGGGGTGATGTTGAAATTCCAACAAAAAGAGAGCGGACTTTTTAGAGACTGGGTATCTTTTAAAATCCCAGTTATGTATGACCCGAGCTGGAATGATAAACACATTGGGATCCATGCAGTTACAACAGTAGTACTCCCCCGTATAAGCACATACTTTTGCTTTAGAGATGGTGCTGCCCAGTAAATCCTGGCACCCCTTACATTGATAATTTTGATGATCAAGCCCCTGTTCCCTTGACAGTGTACCCAATTGTGATATCATCTTCTGTAATTCTTGGACTGTAAAAGATGTGGACATAGAAGTGGGAACCACTTCAAAATCTAATCCTTGTAACATTGGGTCTTCTGGGGTTACTGTTTCCGCTTTCAAATCACAAATGTCAGTATCTTCTGAACACAGCTTTAGCTCTTTATGAATATCCTTCATGATATCTCTTAAATTAGGAGTGGTATTATATGTTTCCCCAAAGTTATTTGAATTGTCAACTAAAGATGACAAACTCTTTAGTTCAGGTGTTTTTATCATGCTGCTACCATGAGATGAATTGGAATTAATAGAGGCATTCATATCATCATTGTTGTCAGTGGACCATCCCTTTCCACACAAGGAGTTCCCTGTGACAATGACATCAGTAGGAGCAACAAAGTCCTCTGAATTAACAGAAGAAGGTGACATAGAAGCTACATCTTTCAGTTCCTGACTGGTGGATGGCTTGTCTATTTCTAATGAACTCAATTTATTTTTGGAGTCAATACTTTCGTTTTTCATTTCTGCTTTCTGTTTTGGTAATTTCTGCTCTTCCATTACCTCTGGTTCAAAGTTTTGACTGGTGATATCTTTTATATCTTTTGAGAGAATGAAATCTAAAGCCTCATCTTCATTCAAAGCTAGCATCCGTCCCAGACCAGTGATGTTTGAGGTATGTGTAGGTGTAGATGCTAATTTTGGTTTCACTTCCTCATCAGTAATGGTGCTAGCCACATCCAGAGCAGCACTTATTGGAGCTTGTCTTATCTTAGGCACCCATATACCAGCTAGCATCAGGACCTGCTCTGGCCAGTAGTTAAGCAAGCTTGAATTAATGGGTAAATTAAACTGGATGCATGTTTCTATGCCTTCAACAAGTTTTTGGGCCACCTCTAATATTTCAGAATCACATACAAATGCTGTCCTGTTATAGAAAGGTTTCACAGCAGATATGTTCTTGAGGAGGGTGGACATGTAGGAGGACAACAGACATTCATTCAAGGCAATACGGACCCAAGCCCGACACTGACCTATTTCCGTATTGATCTGTGGCAAGGACGATATTTGGTCAATGTTTTGTCTATGTGACAGTACAAGAATGAGGGGCCAAAAGTTTGGCTGTGGCTGCTGGTCAGACTCTCCTTTTAGAGCATTTTTAGCCTTTCTTAAGAATGTGTCTTTTAAGCCATGAAGAAATACTGCCTCTAGGGCCATACACAAAGTGTTTGTTGAGTCTGTCGAACCTAACACGCTGTGGAAGTTTTCTTCAAATTGATTGCAGTATTGGATGTCTTTTACACTTTCAGACAGATTCTTTATTAGTGCTTCTTTTAACATAGAATCCCGACTTCGGACTGTAAATCCTGAGGCGACGTTCTTGAAGAAAGACATGATTGTAATATTACAATTTATCCTCAATGTGAGATGGTCTTGATATTCAAACAAAACTTGTTCCCGTTTACAATTACTGCAATTTACATTGTTTCTAAATATTCGTCAACAAAAATATATTTAACATAAATTGTAAACGTCACTCAGTAGAGGTATGTCACTGTTATCAGTGTGAATGTAAACACAAATATTTTATTATTCCTTTCCTTTTTCAGCTATTCACGTAAATAAAAGCTATGTTTTTTTTAAATCGTATCGCACAAAAACCATCACAATCAACTTGCTTGCTGCCTTGATCATAGAGGCCTTGATATTTTTGCTACGAAATACGAAACGAAATGCCGTTCAGAAAAAAACTTGTCACTTTGCTGACTGGTTTGACAGTTTAAATACCTATATCCCAAACAAAATCCCAACTTCATTATGCAGTTTAGTCGATTTACTTTATACAACGAATAAATGTGATGTTCAGAAAGAGGCGGTAGCGTTTTAAAAAATATTGTGAGTTTGTCTAAACCATTTTTCAATTCAGGGATCCGTTTGCGAAATATTAAGCTTTAAAGTGCTAATTTTTGTTATTCAAGTCCCCCCCCTGCCAGCTAAATGGTTGGTTTTAGACATGTGAAAAAATTCACGGCCGTAGTATATAACGAAATTAAAAGGAAAACTATCACAGCTAAGTAGGCTTTACAAGTTAACGAGTAATAATCGACCAACTAACGTTTGCGGTGGCAAAAACATGTTCTCCCAAACATTCCGTATTATGTTGTACAAGTTTTTCAACTACCAAGTTAAGTTTATTGCGATAAATTCATCCTAACTACGGAACCCTTCATTATACGTGGTCCGACACGCACTTGGCCGGTTTTAAATTTAACAGCGAAGCCAACATTACGGCAAGGGAACTATTTGATGAAACGCACTGTGCTACTCGCCGCGACTGCTCTAGTTTAGTAAGCACTCTGCAAAACACTTATTCCATGGCACTCTGTGAGTCAGTACCAGCACAACTCTAGTTGTGTCACAGCAGTGACTCAGTGACAGCAACAGCAACAGAAGTTCTGTCAGTGTCAGTCCGCTCCGCAGCCGGCCGGCCGTGTCATTTTAAATGTCAAGCGTCTGCAATTGCATTGACAAAATTGACAGAATCTTAGTTTTCATCGAGATAGTTAATTCGTAGTTTAACATTCAAATTGGATCAGATCATTTTAATTCCTTTTGTTTTTTTTACTTTTTAGTTAGAACAACTCTAGTAACCAGTAAAGTACTTTATTTACAATAACTGTTTTCTGGAACCGATTATAGAATTTCAGTTAAAAAAGTACTAAAAAGGCATGTTTTATCTCTTACATTTTATATTACTTTCATATTGCACTCGTAATATTTATACTCTTGCTGAAAAATACCCAAGATCAGACAAAAATGGGCAAGGTATGTACAGATTCTAGAATATTTCTAGAAGTTTATCCTATCACTTGTTTACTTATCTATTAGGGAGCCATGAAGGTTATTAATCGATTTTTGAATTCTAGAATTACTTCTCTGTCGTAAATGCGGCGCTGACGTGGCCGACTCCTATTACTTGTTCAGTAAACCAAGCCCTGGAGCTCGTAAAACTGAAAAACAAAATATATTCGGACAACAGAACGTAACTGTGCAAACTTTAGTGAACCCATTTGGCATCAATTTCGAAGTGGTGACTGCAGAGAAAGCAAGATGTGATAACATAGGACCTGTAAGTAAAAGGTGAAGTGTTTGTACAATACAAATATAATTTATGCAAGTTAACATTGCAATCATTTTAGAACCAGGGTGCTGACTCGTGGTTTCCTGGGTACAGCTGGCGGATCTGCGCTTGTAAACACTGTGGTCAACATCTAGGTTGGACATTCGAGGAGACAGACAGTAATGCAGAGAAACAAACTAGTGAGAAAATTAAATCTTTTCATGGACTGATCTTGAAAAACATACTTGGTGAAAATTGTAAGTATTATTATGTTGAGAATTCATTATGTTAATCCTCTTTGATTGAAATACTTATCATTATTTTCTTTTTCAGTTACCGACTCTCTTATTATGATGCCGAACATGTATAAGATGTAATTTATATTTAGTAAGGTCACATTTTTATTGAAGAGAGAATGTATGCTGGCCTGTAAGTATTGTAAATGACTGTTATCTTTATACATTTATGGATTTCCAATGTTAATATTAGAAGTTAAAAAACATTGTAAGGCTAAATATTAAAGACATATTTATGAATCACTTATTTTATTTTAATCTCTTATTCGCAAACGTGGCCACTTGCACATCTATATTATATTGTTTAGGACCAATGGCCCTGTCCTAACCATAAGAATCGATCGCGCGAATACGCGATCGTCGCGTTCATGTCGTTCGGAAACTAAAAGGCGCGACCACACGTTCGAGTTCGCTGAACAATATGAAAGCGACAGTCGCATACTCGCGCGGCGGTCGCATACTCGCGACGATCGCATTAATAAGAACGCGGCCGTTGTGCCAAAACAGTATAATATACATAAATGTGCCGTCGAAACGAAAAGAAGAAGAATTTCTTACTGGTCTAAGTAACAAAAGTACCGAAGTAAAATTAACAATAAGTCAAATATAAATGAAAAACTGAAATTAGTTTTCTTACAGGTCATAAAAGAAAATTGAAAATGTACCCGGTGACAGTCAAACAATCTTAACTAATAATCATAATGACAAAGATCTTATAAACCACCATTCTAATATTCAGGCTGCCAGTCAGCGGGCGCTAGGATCTGGCTATATATGCGTAAAGTGAGAAGTTGTCAGTATGTGTGAAAGCTTACATATACTCGTAGTTATCCACACCCTACAGTAAGGCCAAGTCCTAACCAAAAGCGATCGTCGCGCGAGTACCTACGCGATCGTCGCGCGAGTACCTACGCGATCGTCGCGTAAACGATCAAGTCTTATTTGCAAATTTCATACAAACAATTACGTTGATCGTCGCGCTCTTTTATTTGAATACTGACCCGCCCCTGCTTCGCACGGTTTTTACGAGTTGACAAAAAATCGAGGTTTCTTTATTATGTAAGTTAATATTCATGTTTTATACATATAAACCTTTCGGAATAAACTCTCTAAATAATGGTGACAACAGCATCAAAATCCGTTAGTTTAGAAGAACAAAGCGATCACACAAACAGACACGAAAAGCGACTTTAATTTATAATATTATGTAAAGATGACATACTCGCACGATATCCGTCATCAATTCATTCACGCGATAATTCAGCGTGATAATTCTTACAAACAAACCGCGTCAATCGCGTTTTGGTTAGGACGCGTGGGTTCCGCGTGTAAAAAAAGGGATAAACACTTCTTACTGAAATGACGTGGTAAATTTACACATATAGGTACAGACACCAGCACACCAACCTACTACAATCTATCAAATTTCTTTAATAGATTTTCAATTTTATCACTAAACCATAAGGTTCAAAGTTGATTGGGAAAATTTGACAGTTTCGGGTAGGTTGACCTGCTGGCGACTGTAAGCAAAAATCTAACATAAATAGTATAAAATATTTTAAGAGGTTAACGAAAAGGTATGTAAAGGTTTTTTTACTAGCTGGTTTTTATCAACTTTGAGTCGTTTTTATTTTATTTTTCAATAATTGGTATTTAATCCACTACGCCTAATTGATGATGTTCTCATAAAGGCGGTGGTGTGGTACAGACGCCAGCACATCAACCTACCCGAAACTGTCAAATTTTCCCAATCAACTTTAAACCTTATGACTTAGTGATAAAGTTGAAAATCTATGAAAGGAATTTGACCGATTGTAGTAGGTTGACGTGCTGGCGTCTGCACATGAATTTCTGGTGACGACTAAAATGCGAATATATTTCTTGAATATACGTACACACCAGAGATGTTACGGAGCTTCGATTCCGGCTCCAAAAGGTTGGAACTTCCGACTAATATTACATCTCCGACTCAGGGGACTCACTACCTAAGTGAAGTCCGTACTTTCGGCCGAAGTTAGGAAGCTTCGTGCTCCGTCTCACTTACGGTATGTCCATCAGACGGAGTCAGGCGGAGCGCGAAGCGTCCGTAACTTCAACCGAAACTACGGATTTCGCTTAGGGAGTAGACCCTCAGACTTCGGCTCCGATAATTTTGAATCGGAGTTACCGAAGACAGAAAAGTCGAAACGCAGCGATACACGTGACAAGACCGGGACATGTTGATGTACAAGTACCTTTTAACTTGTCGCCCGGGTAATTTTTTACACGCTCGCGCTCTAAGTATTAGTTTATCGATTTGTGTTTAACAGACGCGTCACGTTAATTTGTTAAATTAAGTTAAGAGCGGTGTATTAAGTAGTTTAATTGTTGTAATAAGTTAATTTCAATATGAAGCCAACTGACAAAAAGTATTATATGGAACATCTTGCTTCTACCTCCGACTCCGGCTCTGGTTCCGGCTCCGACTCCGATCAATCAAATTTAAAACCTCCGTCTCCGGGTTCCGGTAAAACAACCTCCGTAACATCTCTAGTACATACTAACTAGTATTATAAATGTGAAAGTAACTGTATGTTACCATTTCACGCATAAACGGCTGAACGGATTTGGATGAAATTGGCACAAAGATAGACCATGACCTGGATTAGGTCATAGGATACTTTATATCCCGGTATTCCCGTGGGTTAATTTCCGACCCACGAGGGCGAAGCCATGGACAAAAGCTATTTATAGATACCTAAGCTATATACCAAATCATCTTAGAATATTTTACACAATTTTTGTTGGATCTGTGTACAGACGCCAGCAGGTCAACCTACCCGAAACTGTCAAATTTTCCCAATCAACTTTGAGCCTTATACTTTAGATATAAAGTTGAAAATCTATTAAAGAATATTGACAGATTGTAGTAGGTTGATGTGCTGGCGTCTGTACAATACAAAATACAAGTACCCTAGCATAGTAATTATAACATACTCAGACTTCAGAAACCATTGCATTGACTGAAAACACATCCAGAAGCTGACATGTGATTTATTGCTATTAGGGCTTATTATTTAATACAAGAAAAAGCTTTTACTTTATAGCATCATACTTGCAATCCATTAAAATGCAAATCAAGTTTAAAAAAAAACTAATTAAATCAATAGGTTTAGTCAAGCCACTAACTTTAAACTAAGTTACATCTTCTCTATTATAGATCATCTATGTTAAAAAATAAGCCGAAAATACACTGCCACAAAGTATGCAAGTTTCAGGCATGTAGGTACATTATGTGCTTATGAATTTGAAATTAAATTGCAAATATTTTCTTTTATTGCAATAATTATGAAAGCAGAATAATGTACAACCATCTGAATGGCTTGCTAAAATCCTAATCACATTTCAGTAGGTACGTACCCAAGTTAGCAACATTGGATCTTAAAACTAACATGATTTAAACCTGTTCTGAATGAAATTTTTGCAGCTCCAGATCACTCAGTGGATTTCTTTCACTCATGTTTCAAACTTACTGTCACTATCTTCAAAAGTTTTAATTAGTGTACACAGTTTTTAGTTCAATCTGTACTTAACAATAACAAATCACAATTTATTGTATAAATCCCAATTTAAGAAGTAGCAAATCTTTGATGTAATGACTGTGCAGTAGCTGCAGGGGTGGGCGAGAAATTAATACCAGTAGGGGCCTCACTGTTTGCAGCATTACCATACGTTTTACCTTGAATAACAGCTATCTCTTTTTGCAGTTTAGCATTCAGGACTTGTTTATTCACAAACTTCCGGCCAACTCCGCGGTTGCCGCCACGGCCGCGGCCCCTAGAGCGATTAGATCCTCTACTAGCAGTCGAACGGTTGGATCTGTTAGATCTATTGGATCTATTGGATCTATTGGAGCCCATAGATTTAACACTACCAGGACCTCTCCTTGTGTTGTAGCCACCAAACTGATTATTTAACTGTGCTAGACTCTGTTTGTTCAAATAGCCTCCGCTACCAACACTGTTACGACGCCTCTTTGCAAAATCATTGGCAACACTGACAGTCAATTGAGAAGGTGAATTACTGAAAGAGTTATTCCTCGAACGTGTGAATGTTTGAGATTTTATCATATTGTTCCGAAGCATCATATTTTGACGTTGCTCTTTTAAAATCTGGTCCGATCTCAAACCTACTGCACTATATCTATTGCCAGTACTCAGACCTCGCCCCCGTTTAGAGATTCCCCTCTTGGCTACGGCCAGAGGTCGACGGATGTTGTTCATTCCTCTTCGTGTTGTAACACCAAGTCTACTATGAACACTGTTCTGAAGATTTGAGTTTGAATTACCACGCTGCAGTCTGCCGCGCATGCCTCCTGTAAATAGAAATACTTGTCTTAGAATAATTGTTCCACTATTGATTTTATGAAAGATTATACACAGATTCGTCACTTACAATTTAAAGCAAGAACGCAATATTTATTTTTGTTAATGGGACACAATCTGTCTGCTTATTGATTGATGATACAACATGTGAATATGCATACATTAAGGATTAGGAGACTTTCATGAATTAAAAATTGTCTCAAGTATGATTGCAAACTGGATTAACATATCTAGCAACCTTTAATTTCAGGATTGACAGGCAAGCACATACCTGATGGGATCTAATACGTGACTACTTACAATTAAATACTATTTAGTACAGTGAGCAAGACAAGGTCAAGTTGCTTCTAGTTTAAGTAATTATGTAGAACAATAAAATGTAACTCTTGCAAAGGCAAAAGCATCAATTTTGACAGTTCTTTATGTGTAACACCATGCCATATGCATGACTAATCTTTTATAAAAATAAATGCTATTTTAAGTACTGATGAGGAGTAAGTTCTTATTACATGTATCAAACACATACTTATGTGATAGTCACATAAGTATGTGTTTGATACATGTAAGCTATAGTTAGTGAACAGAAAATTACCTCTATTCATTCGACCACCCCTTACTAGATGGGGCATAACCAACTGATCTTCCAATCCTGCTCTTCCTTTTGGTGTCAAGCCTCTCAGTTGAGAGCGAGATCTCGAGGCCGACCTAGCGCGAGAGTTCGAGCGCCGCTGTCTGGAGCGAGAGCGGTTGCGTGACTGGGAGCGAGGTCGTGACTGGGAGCGAGGTCGTGACTGAGACCTGCCGCCTTGCCCTGCACCAGGCCCTCGCGAACGTGAACGACCACGTCGGGCTCCTGACGGCGTGTTTGGCCTCGTCTGTGAGCGAGTGCGAGCAATGCCTCCGCGCCCACGACCTCTGCCACCTCGGCCCCTGCCACCACCACGACCGCGGACATTTCCGCCACCTCTTCCACGGGATCTACTTGTTCTCGTTTGTTTTATGATATCATCTGAAATGTAATCATGTCAAATTAATTTTCTTATTTTAATCATAAAAACATTTCTTGTTGACAAATGGAGTTGGCGGGTGCACATATTCATTTTTATTTACTTAGTTTAGATTTAAAAATGAAAAGATTTAATATTTATGGACAAAATAAGTTGTCTAGAATGGCATACAAATAAATAATAGCATCCAAATCATCAGAAATCTTACTAATATCCAAAAATAGACCTGCAATTCAGTACGTTCGAATATTACGTAGGTATTTACTTACCTAGCGACATATTAACTGAATCCGCCATGGTTAAACTTTTATATTTATACTTCGATGTTTTCTGTATTCGAATGAGCTAAATAAAGAAATTTTACAATAAGGTAGGTTAGCATTTAGCATGAAAAACGAAAGTGAAGACACAAGACTTTGAAGACTTCAAAAATGTAATACGAAACGCACAGATAATTAATATACGTTTACTACGACTTACGACTAGTCTATAGTTATCTGTGTTTCTTGTTTTTACCATTTACTCAATAAACTCGATTCGTTTCAATTGTCTACGATCGTAGGCACAGACTACATAAAGAACTAAATCGTAGGGCTGAACCTGGTTGGTAATATTAATATATGTCAGGGCCAAGCAAGGCTGTCACACTTTTATTAGCTTTTGGTTGTCCACCTTTAGAATACACTCTAGATAGGTTATCCGACTTGTCCGATGAAACGCCAGCCCGCGCCGCAGCTGAGCGTGTAGCTTTAAATTCCCCTACTAATAATAATGATCACTCCTTGATCCAGCCTGTCCCAGTACTTGCTCCCCTCAGCGAACGCCCTAAGCCGAGGTTCGTACCCCACAGGGGGTGCCCTTAGCGAGCGTTCGCTTAGTTTATAATTTAGAATAGTTTGCATATATGCTCCTGGCTGGAGGCTCTTAGTGTAGAAAGTAGTGTAGAAAGTAAAGGCAACCACAGGACAGTCCGCCGTCCGGTTAAGCAGCCACAACCTTAGCGGTCAACTGCATAGCCATTATTAAAAAAAAAAAAAAGGTTATCCGATCATCCGATGTCCTTGTGGATTTGTAGGTTGTCTGATCGCCCGATGTCCTTGTGGATATTACATATTGAGACGCCTCCGTGCTTCGGAAAGCATGTTAAGCCGTTGATCCTTCCGGCTGTCATTCGTAGATCTTTCAAACTCAAACTCAAAGCATTTATTTCAATTAAACCATTTGCAGGCACTTTTATCGTCGGTCGGTCAGAAATATTAAGTTAGTTGCCCATTCCAAAGCATAGGTTCCTATAGAGAAGAACGGGCAAGAAACTCCACGGACACTCTTTTAAATTATAATATTGTTACAGAATATTGGTTACATCATTAATGTTGAAATTATACATGTGAGAACAATGTAGAAAAACGTGCACGTAAAAAGCGTCCGTAACAAAAAGATAAAAACAATTCAAAAATTAAAATAAGCCGTGGCAGATATGAGACGACCAGTCCCAACTGATGGCGCCCGTTCACGAACATGACGCATGGATCAGCACCGTTTAGAAGGGAACTTAACGATCCAACACACACGCCACCACCAGCGAGACATTTGAGTGAGCATGACTTACTCTCAGCCGCCAGGGCACATTCAAGTCAATGAAAGACGTACCCAGTAAATGGTAGCTTTATAGAAGATACATGGTCATAGTGCTCACACATGTGCTACGCAATTATACAATACTAAGAGATTGAAGTTATACAATTCACAGATAGTTTTTGCAATCTTCCAACAATATTTTCGAATGCTAATCAAATTAATTTAAGCGCCCTTGTGGAGCTGGACCAGCGTTTAGTCAAGCATTTTTGTCAGCGATATAATCCCCCAGCTTATAATATGCTTGGCAGCATAGTGTGC
Source organism: Xanthia icteritia (assembly GCA_949128155.2). Lineage (NCBI taxonomy): Eukaryota > Metazoa > Arthropoda > Insecta > Lepidoptera > Noctuidae > Xanthia > Xanthia icteritia. The sequence goes on along the minus strand of OX421934.2, from coordinate 14,553,492 downwards.
GTTTTATACAAGATTTAAATTACGTTTCATTTTGTTGTAGTATGTCTTTGACTATCATTACGGGTAGTCAGAAGCCCAAAAGAGGTATAGTGTTATACCCAGTATCTAACTGAGTGGTGGAGGTCAAATAGCTGTTGTTCCATGTAAAATACTAGTATTCAGCTGCATCCGATAAAGCTAAAGTTTCTTAGAAGAGTGGTGGCCGCACTTACCGGCTGCAGTGACGGCTGTTATGAACATAATGACAGCGACAAAGATTTATATCGTTAGATTTGCTCTTCCGCCTCAAAAGATCTCTGTTTCGTTTTGACATCTCTGACACACAATGACGCAGTGATTACACTAAACTTATTTGTCATGGAAACTTTATTTAAATCATTCGTGAGCAGTGTGAGCTCACTCTTCTCAATAAGGACACGTTTTCTTGTAACTCAGTACGGTGAGGGCAAATCTAGCGATTTAAATCTTTGGTTTGGTATGGGCGGGTGTCTAAAACGCTCTCTAGGAAAACACACCGACTTACTTTCATAATCAATGTTTCATTGACGTCATTCGCTGGTGAATTCCGGACGCTACGTGGGCGGTCACCACTCTTTTAGGAAACCGTGGCTCTAGACTGGAAACCAACCCCAACATAGTTGGGCAAAGGCTAGGCAGATTGGTCATCATCATCATCATTTCAGCCGAAAGACGTCCACTGCAGACACATTAGCATCCTCCAAGCTACTTCGACCGGTTCTGTGCTTCCACGGCAAACTAGCGGATTCTAGGCATATTGATTGTTATAAATCAAATCCAGCACCACTGCCGCCAGAGCAAACAAATCCTTTATACTACGTTATGCTATTTAAAATATACTACCTACTGATTACCCATACAACATTTAAAAAATGCAGGTGCGGAACAGTAGGTACACGTGATAGAAGTGAAAGAATAAGAAACAGAGAGAGTTATATCTTTCTTTTCTCTCTTGTAACGAAATGTGCCTAAACGTGACGCGTCCTTGAAATACAATTTCACTCTCAATAAAATTCTCGTCCAAGTTCAAGTTTCACTTCAATAAAATACAATAGTTTGCAAAACTAGAATGATGTCACGTGAAAGAGAAATATTATTATTCATAAAGGTTTGGGATGGGACATGGGCTTCCTCAGTAAATAATTAGTTTTGATGATGAGATAAATTAATACCAAGATAAGGAACATACGTACTGTGTGCGAATACCTGCATGTCATCCAGTTGTGATAGGGTATAACTTGGAATGGCATGAGGTCGTGGATCACGATTCACAGCGGGCATGGGATCAACATGGGATCCGTGAGTTGGCATCATACCAAAAGTTCACTTCATGTTTCGACACTCACGATCATGTTTTGGCAGGACATCACGCTAACCATTACGCCAACTGGCCCGGCAGTCTCTACATAGATAGCGATCGTTATACGACCGAATTCGGTCCTATAGCGATCGCTATCTATGTATGTCGAGACTGTCGCCCCTGGCCGTGAATTTAGTGCTTTAGGTAGCTGTAATCGCAATCGTAGCATCCGGTTTAGAAATCGTCAAACTGTTTCAAAAAGCAGCAAACAAACCGGTTAACACCCTGAATAAAAATTGTATCTTTTTTGCGCAATATCGGTAGTTACGCACGTTATACAGACATAAAAAGAGATGGAAGTAACTCAGGGCATTCTAATTGCCAAACGACGCAATTAACGATGACAATATTATCAACGACGCGATTGCCAACGTGAAGTACGTCACTCGAGCTTAAAATAGTGTTGCTCCCGAGGTGACACTACTTTTTATCACCCTCTATGAGAAAAAAAAACGTAAAAACGGTCCGACCCCCATCTCTCACGTCTAATTTAAAACTTAAACAAAATTTTCGCAGCCGCCGTCTTGGATTTACGTTTTGACCCATAGTTTTGACCTCTTTATTGGCTTTATCACCCTCGAAAACTATGAAAACGACACCAATGAGGAAATATTTGAAAATTTTCGCAGCCGCCATCTTGGATTTTCATTTTGACCAAATTCATACCCTTCGCCAGCCTGTTACTTGTTCATACAATGTTCGTGATTTATCTCTTTGGTAATTGGAACTTTTACTAACAATATCCACATTCCAAATCACTTTTAGTCCCTATAGGTTAAAAAGCTATTTTAGTCCCTGTTTACGGAGAATAAATTAGGTCTTTTTGAATAATGTGATAAAAAAGTAATTTCAAATATAGCATGCTGGTTCAGACAACCGCAAACTAAGCGGGCCAAAATAACATTATAGATATCGTTTTATATTTCGTGCGGAACACTCAGTGAGTACTCTGACTTGTATTTTTCATACAGACTACGAGATAAAAACACTTAAAATATTTTGAACTTATGTGGTTTATTAACAAAATGAAAATAGGTGGAAATAAATAACATTATATATTTTCACGTCGTATTAATTTGTACATTATGTAATTCTTCTTATATGTAAATTATTCTTCTAAAAAAGGCAATAACGCACGTAAAATACCAATTGAGTTATAAACGAGTAGCAATGCCGTTATACTGCCAAGAAATACTGTTTCTCTTGACATATTCTAGTTTTAAATATACTTATAATTTTAGTACAAGTAAATTAGTTTTATTTAATTACAACAAGTATTTAGCACCAACAGGAGAGCATAGTTTAATTTATAAGTTACTATTTATAATTTAGTTAGGTACTATTGTGAGTTAATGAAAATTAACAAATCGAGATAAGTTTAAATGAATCACAAAAATATGAAACCATTGGAATTGTTTTTCTAAGGAATGGTACTGTCTCCAAACCCATTAAATAATATATAAATGTTAAATGTAATTAAAAATAGAACTGCAGTCGTAAAATATACCATAGCTTAAGCTTAAACTTTCTAAGGCATGCTGTGGCCTCCAGGGACTGGCGCCCACTAGTTGCCCCCACGCAATATTTGCCTTCGAGAAATATCACAATAGTAACTCGTTTGGCAGTACAACGGCAAATTAAATTGTTTGACAAAATTTATTCATACATAATCATAAAACTAATTGTAACTTCCTGTGCGAATATTCGATACAGTTTTTGTTTTATGTTTTATAATTGACTAATTATATAATATGTACAGACTAAAATATTATTACGATATTTTAACATATGAGCTGAGTTTGTAAAGTGAATCACAGTTTAAGTAAATGGTGTTTAACCTGAAGGCCGTTACTGTAGGCGTAATACACTAAGGCCATCATTTGACATAATAGGTAATATTTAAAATAAAAAGTTAATACAATAACAGGTTTATGAGTAATTACTTGACAAGTTTTTGATATCGGTAATATCAAACTTAAGTACACGTTTACGGTGCTAAAATTGAAAAGGTAACAATTTGTCAAGAAGCAGTGCAGATTTTTTTGAGAAAATATTTACAGTTACTTTGTAACAGTATTAAAATTGCTCGTAGAACCTGAAATTGTTACGATGTGTTCCGTTTTACATCGGGACTCCATTATTCGAGAGTGCATCGTGTTACATTTTGCTAAGTTTGTGTCACGCGCCGTGATCTACCTTGCAGATCGCGCACAGCATCTTGGCCACTTTACTCTCTTAATCAGACGCTTCACTTTTCGTTCATTTTTGCCTTTCATTCGTTACCTTTCACTCGGAAGTCTTCTTCTTTTCGAGTCGATGGTAATTTGTTAAATGAGGTGAGCCCAGTAGGTGGCCACGCCAATCGCGGCATCTGTGGCATTTTGTAGGTCAGGTGTATGGACACTTTGGACACGCCGACATATAGGGCATGGTTTAGTCAGGAGCACCGCATTCGTAATGGATGTCGGTTGGGTCAATAATCCCACATTTCAGTAGGTTGTGCTTGCAGCGGCCTACTTAGGTCCGCAGTCGATCGATTGCTTTCCATATAGGCTACTGAAGATCACGTCTGGGTGGCAGGTGCTCCTGGAGCTGAACGAAGTCGGGAACTCGGAAGTGAAACGTCTGAACACGAAATTAATCAAAATTGAAAAATGGATTCATTAGTGAACCGATCCAACGATGTTGAATTCGGCATCTTTCACTTGCCTACAGAATAATAGAAAAATGGAATGCAAGGAGCGGGTGAACCGTTCATTCCTTTACAATATTGTCGGTGTCGTATGAATGTTGAATGAAACCAAAATTAACCTTCACTAGAGTGAACCATTCAATCAAGTGAAGCGTCTAATATCGGCCATTAGCAACTACGAAAATCTACATAGTTTTACAAACTATGGTTTCCAAACAAATGTGAAGCACTTTTTAAATATTAGGATACTTTAATAGATGACGCAAGTTAGAAGCTTAGAATGGTGTTTTCACTGTGGTTCCGCCTTTGGTTTTATCTATTGTGAAAAGCAACTGCTACGCAGGTGTAGAAACGATGTTGATCAGCAAGTTCATACCCAGAACCCTTGAAATTGTATAAGGATCTGTAAATAATCTTTATGCATCGGCCTGTTTTCAGGCATGAATGAAGTGCATAAAGCGCGAGATATGTGCTATGGCAGTTACAAACGGGCGCGGACGAAAACAAACTATGCACAGAGTCGCGATGGATCGGATGTCAAACGGAACACATAATATGTTATTTTAAAGTAAAATTTTATTAAATGTAATTGTGCGAAATTACATGCACTTTTCAACTAGTACCATACTAAACGATTTAAAATATATATAAAAATACGCTACAGCGTATCGCTAGGTTCAAGTTTAGATAGGACACCGATCATACAAAACAAATAAAAAAAATTATGTCAATGTTTAGAGTTTTACAATATTATCGTGCTACAGGAATGAGAGTACGTTCGACGTCGACGTAAGAGTCGCACAACACTTGGCACCTTTTGAGTATTTACGCATTAACGCTACCATATCATAATATACTTAAACGTACCGGCTTTCTTCCAGAAATAGACTACTATCTAGAGGAGGCACACACTTCAGGTCGACGAAAAGGATCTCGAAAAATATAGAAATAAATACAACCTTATTCTAAAAATATACAGTCCCGCCGCGCGTCTCCGTGGAACTCGGAACAACGTCGCTCGCGGCACGAGTCTAGTCGCAACCTCGCAGTGGCGCCCGCTACAGTCTGATGTCGCTGGACGCCGCCGCCAGCAGCGACGTGCGGCGCCACGCCGCGTCCGGCTCCGGCGCCGCGCCGTCCGCCGCCGCGCCCGCCTGCGCGCCGTACCGGTGCAGGCTCAGGAACTTAAGGTTGGCCACGATCGAAGAGTTTATCGGCCTCGTCGGGATGTTGACGGTCGTCGCCGACCGTTCGATCCGTTTCGTCCGGCCCTCCGGCGGCGCCAGTTCGAGCGACTGTCCCCGCCCGTAAAGTCTGGACTGACCGAAGCGGGGCGTCAGCCGTCCTATGAGATTTTCCTCCTTCCGTGTGGATCGCGGCGCCGTCTGCGCCTCCTCCGGCGGTTTCGACTTTCTCTTTAGAAAGAAGGGCGTCAGACGCTCGGCGAGCGGTCGCGACGACGTCGAGCCCGCATCGTGGACGTTCGACGTCGAGCTGGAGGTTTTCAGCGGTCGAGTCGAGGTCGTCTGGCTTTTGATCGGATTGGACTTCCGCTGGGCGCAGACCCGCGAGAAGGGTTCGGCGTCCGGCGAGGGCACCAGGGACGCGAGGCTCGCGTCGGGTCCGGGCGGTTCGTCCTCGCACACCTTGAGCACGCAGTAGGCGTCGCGCTGCAGCTCGTCCAGCAGGCTGTCGTCAGTGGAGATGGTGTCGGTGCGTGTGCAGTCGTCGTGCGGCGGCAGGCTGACGGTAGACGCACTGCGCGGCGGCGCGTCGTGCTCGGCGGGGCGCGGCGGAGGGCGCGCGCGCGCCGCGTGCCCGCGCGGCGGCACGGCGGGCGGGCTCTCGTCGCGCACGTGGCTCATGAAGTCGGCCATCAGTTCGTACTCCTTGCAGCGGTACGCGACGTCGTGCTCGGGCGGCGAGGGCGGCGAGGTCTCGGGGCGCGGCCGGCGCTCAGGCGGGCGCGGATCTACGTGCACGTACTCGCAGGCGGGCGCGCCGGGAGAGACGTGCATGCGCGCTGGCGAAAGACGCGCGGGTTTGGGAGGGCGTGCAGGGCGCTCGGCGGACGCGTCGCTGTCCTCGGAGGGCTCGTGCTTGATGCAGGACATGGTGAGGTAGCCGCTGCCGGTGGACTTGGTGGATTTGCCAGAGGACCGCTCGTCGGCATGGCGCGCCAGCTTGAGCGACTCGGTGCTGGAGCCGATGTCGAGGCAGGCCTGCAGCGGCAGCGTCTTGCCGTCGAGGTCGACGCTGGGCGAGGTGTCGCCGCGCCAGGCGCGCCACAGGAAGGGCCCGCCGTCGCCCGCGGCGCCGGCCAGGTGCAGGTAGTTGTCGTCGCCGATGGGCGCCTGCTTGCTGCCGTACTTGGTCTCTCGCGCGAGCGACCGCCGGTATATGCGGTGTCGATGCTCGAGGTCGAACATAGTCTCTTGCAGTTCGCGTAAAGTGGCGGCTTCCGCTTCGCGCTCTTCTACGCTTGTACCCTCTGTAAAAATAAAAATATATTAAATTGTGTTTTCTTTGTATCTATTATTTTTACGGGAAAATTAATATATTTTCATTAACTCCTCCATGACTCTCCATGAGCTCTACTGCTCTAGTACACTAGCCAGGCGGCAGTTACCTTGCGGGCGGTGCAGGCGGTCGTCCAGGCGGTGCGCGTGGCTGACCAGCAGCGCGTGCAGGCGCTGCAGGTCGCGCGCCGGGTCCAGGCGCAGCGCCGGACTACGTGAGCTCTAGTACACTAGCCAGGCGGCAGTTACCTTGCGGGCGGTGCAGGCGGTCGTCCAGGCGGTGCGCGTGGCTGACCAGCAGCGCGTGCAGGCGCTGCAGGTCGCGCGCCGGGTCCAGGCGCAGCGCCGGACTACGTGAGCTCTAGTACACTAGCCAGGCGGCAGTTACCTTGCGGGCGGTGCAGGCGGTCGTCCAGGCGGTGCGCGTGGCTGACCAGCAGCGCGTGCAGGCGCTGCAGGTCGCGCGCCGGGTCCAGGCGCAGCGCCGGACTACGTGAGCTCTAGTACACTAGCCAGGCGGCAGTTACCTTGCGGGCGGTGCAGGCGGTCGTCCAGGCGGTGCGCGTGGCTGACCAGCAGCGCGTGCAGGCGCTGCAGGTCGCGCGCCGGGTCCAGGCGCAGCGCCGGACTACGTGAGCTCTAGTACACTAGCCAGGCGGCAGTTACCTTGCGGGCGGTGCAGGCGGTCGTCCAGGCGGTGCGCGTGGCTGACCAGCAGCGCGTGCAGGCGCTGCAGGTCGCGCGCCGGGTCCAGGCGCAGCGCCGGACTACGTGAGCTCTAGTACACTAGCCAGGCGGCAGTTACCTTGCGGGCGGTGCAGGCGGTCGTCCAGGCGGTGCGCGTGGCTGACCAGCAGCGCGTGCAGGCGCTGCAGGTCGCGCGCCGGGTCCAGGCGCAGCGCCGGACTACGTGAGCTCTAGTACACTAGCCAGGCGGCAGTTACCTTGCGGGCGGTGCAGGCGGTCGTCCAGGCGGTGCGCGTGGCTGACCAGCAGCGCGTGCAGGCGCTGCAGGTCGCGCGCCGGGTCCAGGCGCAGCGCCGGACTACGTGAGCTCTAGTACACTAGCCAGGCGGCAGTTACCTTGCGGGCGGTGCAGGCGGTCGTCCAGGCGGTGCGCGTGGCTGACCAGCAGCGCGTGCAGGCGCTGCAGGTCGCGCGCCGGGTCCAGGCGCAGCGCCGGACTACGTGAGCTCTAGTACACTAGCCAGGCGGCAGTTACCTTGCGGGCGGTGCAGGCGGTCGTCCAGGCGGTGCGCGTGGCTGACCAGCAGCGCGTGCAGGCGCTGCAGGTCGCGCGCCGGGTCCAGGCGCAGCGCCGGACTACGTGAGCTCTAGTACACTAGCCAGGCGGCAGTTACCTTGCGGGCGGTGCAGGCGGTCGTCCAGGCGGTGCGCGTGGCTGACCAGCAGCGCGTGCAGGCGCTGCAGGTCGCGCGCCGGGTCCAGGCGCAGCGCCGGACTACGTGAGCTCTAGTACACTAGCCAGGCGGCAGTTACCTTGCGGGCGGTGCAGGCGGTCGTCCAGGCGGTGCGCGTGGCTGACCAGCAGCGCGTGCAGGCGCTGCAGGTCGCGCGCCGGGTCCAGGCGCAGCGCCGGACTACGTGAGCTCTAGTACACTAGCCAGGCGGCAGTTACCTTGCGGGCGGTGCAGGCGGTCGTCCAGGCGGTGCGCGTGGCTGACCAGCAGCGCGTGCAGGCGCTGCAGGTCGCGCGCCGGGTCCAGGCGCAGCGCCGGACTACGTGAGCTCTAGTACACTAGCCAGGCGGCAGTTACCTTGCGGGCGGTGCAGGCGGTCGTCCAGGCGGTGCGCGTGGCTGACCAGCAGCGCGTGCAGGCGCTGCAGGTCGCGCGCCGGGTCCAGGCGCAGCGCCGGACTACGTGAGCTCTAGTACACTAGCCAGGCGGCAGTTACCTTGCGGGCGGTGCAGGCGGTCGTCCAGGCGGTGCGCGTGGCTGACCAGCAGCGCGTGCAGGCGCTGCAGGTCGCGCGCCGGGTCCAGGCGCAGCGCCGGACTACGTGAGCTCTAGTACACTAGCCAGGCGGCAGTTACCTTGCGGGCGGTGCAGGCGGTCGTCCAGGCGGTGCGCGTGGCTGACCAGCAGCGCGTGCAGGCGCTGCAGGTCGCGCGCCGGGTCCAGGCGCAGCGCCGGACTACGTGAGCTCTAGTACACTAGCCAGGCGGCAGTTACCTTGCGGGCGGTGCAGGCGGTCGTCCAGGCGGTGCGCGTGGCTGACCAGCAGCGCGTGCAGGCGCTGCAGGTCGCGCGCCGGGTCCAGGCGCAGCGCCGGACTACGTGAGCTCTAGTACACTAGCCAGGCGGCAGTTACCTTGCGGGCGGTGCAGGCGGTCGTCCAGGCGGTGCGCGTGGCTGACCAGCAGCGCGTGCAGGCGCTGCAGGTCGCGCGCCGGGTCCAGGCGCAGCGCCGGACTACGTGAGCTCTAGTACACTAGCCAGGCGGCAGTTACCTTGCGGGCGGTGCAGGCGGTCGTCCAGGCGGTGCGCGTGGCTGACCAGCAGCGCGTGCAGGCGCTGCAGGTCGCGCGCCGGGTCCAGGCGCAGCGCCGGACTACGTGAGCTCTAGTACACTAGCCAGGCGGCAGTTACCTTGCGGGCGGTGCAGGCGGTCGTCCAGGCGGTGCGCGTGGCTGACCAGCAGCGCGTGCAGGCGCTGCAGGTCGCGCGCCGGGTCCAGGCGCAGCGCCGGACTACGTGAGCTCTAGTACACTAGCCAGGCGGCAGTTACCTTGCGGGCGGTGCAGGCGGTCGTCCAGGCGGTGCGCGTGGCTGACCAGCAGCGCGTGCAGGCGCTGCAGGTCGCGCGCCGGGTCCAGGCGCAGCGCCGGACTACGTGAGCTCTAGTACACTAGCCAGGCGGCAGTTACCTTGCGGGCGGTGCAGGCGGTCGTCCAGGCGGTGCGCGTGGCTGACCAGCAGCGCGTGCAGGCGCTGCAGGTCGCGCGCCGGGTCCAGGCGCAGCGCCGGACTACGTGAGCTCTAGTACACTAGCCAGGCGGCAGTTACCTTGCGGGCGGTGCAGGCGGTCGTCCAGGCGGTGCGCGTGGCTGACCAGCAGCGCGTGCAGGCGCTGCAGGTCGCGCGCCGGGTCCAGGCGCAGCGCCGGACTACGTGAGCTCTAGTACACTAGCCAGGCGGCAGTTACCTTGCGGGCGGTGCAGGCGGTCGTCCAGGCGGTGCGCGTGGCTGACCAGCAGCGCGTGCAGGCGCTGCAGGTCGCGCGCCGGGTCCAGGCGCAGCGCCGGACTACGTGAGCTCTAGTACACTAGCCAGGCGGCAGTTACCTTGCGGGCGGTGCAGGCGGTCGTCCAGGCGGTGCGCGTGGCTGACCAGCAGCGCGTGCAGGCGCTGCAGGTCGCGCGCCGGGTCCAGGCGCAGCGCCGGACTACGTGAGCTCTAGTACACTAGCCAGGCGGCAGTTACCTTGCGGGCGGTGCAGGCGGTCGTCCAGGCGGTGCGCGTGGCTGACCAGCAGCGCGTGCAGGCGCTGCAGGTCGCGCGCCGGGTCCAGGCGCAGCGCCGGACTACGTGAGCTCTAGTACACTAGCCAGGCGGCAGTTACCTTGCGGGCGGTGCAGGCGGTCGTCCAGGCGGTGCGCGTGGCTGACCAGCAGCGCGTGCAGGCGCTGCAGGTCGCGCGCCGGGTCCAGGCGCAGCGCCGGACTACGTGAGCTCTAGTACACTAGCCAGGCGGCAGTTACCTTGCGGGCGGTGCAGGCGGTCGTCCAGGCGGTGCGCGTGGCTGACCAGCAGCGCGTGCAGGCGCTGCAGGTCGCGCGCCGGGTCCAGGCGCAGCGCCGGACTACGTGAGCTCTAGTACACTAGCCAGGCGGCAGTTACCTTGCGGGCGGTGCAGGCGGTCGTCCAGGCGGTGCGCGTGGCTGACCAGCAGCGCGTGCAGGCGCTGCAGGTCGCGCGCCGGGTCCAGGCGCAGCGCCGGACTACGTGAGCTCTAGTACACTAGCCAGGCGGCAGTTACCTTGCGGGCGGTGCAGGCGGTCGTCCAGGCGGTGCGCGTGGCTGACCAGCAGCGCGTGCAGGCGCTGCAGGTCGCGCGCCGGGTCCAGGCGCAGCGCCGGACTACGTGAGCTCTAGTACACTAGCCAGGCGGCAGTTACCTTGCGGGCGGTGCAGGCGGTCGTCCAGGCGGTGCGCGTGGCTGACCAGCAGCGCGTGCAGGCGCTGCAGGTCGCGCGCCGGGTCCAGGCGCAGCGCCGGACTACGTGAGCTCTAGTACACTAGCCAGGCGGCAGTTACCTTGCGGGCGGTGCAGGCGGTCGTCCAGGCGGTGCGCGTGGCTGACCAGCAGCGCGTGCAGGCGCTGCAGGTCGCGCGCCGGGTCCAGGCGCAGCGCCGGACTACGTGAGCTCTAGTACACTAGCCAGGCGGCAGTTACCTTGCGGGCGGTGCAGGCGGTCGTCCAGGCGGTGCGCGTGGCTGACCAGCAGCGCGTGCAGGCGCTGCAGGTCGCGCGCCGGGTCCAGGCGCAGCGCCGGACTACGTGAGCTCTAGTACACTAGCCAGGCGGCAGTTACCTTGCGGGCGGTGCAGGCGGTCGTCCAGGCGGTGCGCGTGGCTGACCAGCAGCGCGTGCAGGCGCTGCAGGTCGCGCGCCGGGTCCAGGCGCAGCGCCGGACTACGTGAGCTCTAGTACACTAGCCAGGCGGCAGTTACCTTGCGGGCGGTGCAGGCGGTCGTCCAGGCGGTGCGCGTGGCTGACCAGCAGCGCGTGCAGGCGCTGCAGGTCGCGCGCCGGGTCCAGGCGCAGCGCCGGACTACGTGAGCTCTAGTACACTAGCCAGGCGGCAGTTACCTTGCGGGCGGTGCAGGCGGTCGTCCAGGCGGTGCGCGTGGCTGACCAGCAGCGCGTGCAGGCGCTGCAGGTCGCGCGCCGGGTCCAGGCGCAGCGCCGGACTACGTGAGCTCTAGTACACTAGCCAGGCGGCAGTTACCTTGCGGGCGGTGCAGGCGGTCGTCCAGGCGGTGCGCGTGGCTGACCAGCAGCGCGTGCAGGCGCTGCAGGTCGCGCGCCGGGTCCAGGCGCAGCGCCGGACTACGTGAGCTCTAGTACACTAGCCAGGCGGCAGTTACCTTGCGGGCGGTGCAGGCGGTCGTCCAGGCGGTGCGCGTGGCTGACCAGCAGCGCGTGCAGGCGCTGCAGGTCGCGCGCCGGGTCCAGGCGCAGCGCCGGACTACGTGAGCTCTAGTACACTAGCCAGGCGGCAGTTACCTTGCGGGCGGTGCAGGCGGTCGTCCAGGCGGTGCGCGTGGCTGACCAGCAGCGCGTGCAGGCGCTGCAGGTCGCGCGCCGGGTCCAGGCGCAGCGCCGGACTACGTGAGCTCTAGTACACTAGCCAGGCGGCAGTTACCTTGCGGGCGGTGCAGGCGGTCGTCCAGGCGGTGCGCGTGGCTGACCAGCAGCGCGTGCAGGCGCTGCAGGTCGCGCGCCGGGTCCAGGCGCAGCGCCGGACTACGTGAGCTCTAGTACACTAGCCAGGCGGCAGTTACCTTGCGGGCGGTGCAGGCGGTCGTCCAGGCGGTGCGCGTGGCTGACCAGCAGCGCGTGCAGGCGCTGCAGGTCGCGCGCCGGGTCCAGGCGCAGCGCCGGACTACGTGAGCTCTAGTACACTAGCCAGGCGGCAGTTACCTTGCGGGCGGTGCAGGCGGTCGTCCAGGCGGTGCGCGTGGCTGACCAGCAGCGCGTGCAGGCGCTGCAGGTCGCGCGCCGGGTCCAGGCGCAGCGCCGGACTACGTGAGCTCTAGTACACTAGCCAGGCGGCAGTTACCTTGCGGGCGGTGCAGGCGGTCGTCCAGGCGGTGCGCGTGGCTGACCAGCAGCGCGTGCAGGCGCTGCAGGTCGCGCGCCGGGTCCAGGCGCAGCGCCGGACTACGTGAGCTCTAGTACACTAGCCAGGCGGCAGTTACCTTGCGGGCGGTGCAGGCGGTCGTCCAGGCGGTGCGCGTGGCTGACCAGCAGCGCGTGCAGGCGCTGCAGGTCGCGCGCCGGGTCCAGGCGCAGCGCCGGACTACGTGAGCTCTAGTACACTAGCCAGGCGGCAGTTACCTTGCGGGCGGTGCAGGCGGTCGTCCAGGCGGTGCGCGTGGCTGACCAGCAGCGCGTGCAGGCGCTGCAGGTCGCGCGCCGGGTCCAGGCGCAGCGCCGGACTACGTGAGCTCTAGTACACTAGCCAGGCGGCAGTTACCTTGCGGGCGGTGCAGGCGGTCGTCCAGGCGGTGCGCGTGGCTGACCAGCAGCGCGTGCAGGCGCTGCAGGTCGCGCGCCGGGTCCAGGCGCAGCGCCGGACTACGTGAGCTCTAGTACACTAGCCAGGCGGCAGTTACCTTGCGGGCGGTGCAGGCGGTCGTCCAGGCGGTGCGCGTGGCTGACCAGCAGCGCGTGCAGGCGCTGCAGGTCGCGCGCCGGGTCCAGGCGCAGCGCCGGACTACGTGAGCTCTAGTACACTAGCCAGGCGGCAGTTACCTTGCGGGCGGTGCAGGCGGTCGTCCAGGCGGTGCGCGTGGCTGACCAGCAGCGCGTGCAGGCGCTGCAGGTCGCGCGCCGGGTCCAGGCGCAGCGCCGGACTACGTGAGCTCTAGTACACTAGCCAGGCGGCAGTTACCTTGCGGGCGGTGCAGGCGGTCGTCCAGGCGGTGCGCGTGGCTGACCAGCAGCGCGTGCAGGCGCTGCAGGTCGCGCGCCGGGTCCAGGCGCAGCGCCGGACTACGTGAGCTCTAGTACACTAGCCAGGCGGCAGTTACCTTGCGGGCGGTGCAGGCGGTCGTCCAGGCGGTGCGCGTGGCTGACCAGCAGCGCGTGCAGGCGCTGCAGGTCGCGCGCCGGGTCCAGGCGCAGCGCCGGACTACGTGAGCTCTAGTACACTAGCCAGGCGGCAGTTACCTTGCGGGCGGTGCAGGCGGTCGTCCAGGCGGTGCGCGTGGCTGACCAGCAGCGCGTGCAGGCGCTGCAGGTCGCGCGCCGGGTCCAGGCGCAGCGCCGGACTACGTGAGCTCTAGTACACTAGCCAGGCGGCAGTTACCTTGCGGGCGGTGCAGGCGGTCGTCCAGGCGGTGCGCGTGGCTGACCAGCAGCGCGTGCAGGCGCTGCAGGTCGCGCGCCGGGTCCAGGCGCAGCGCCGGACTACGTGAGCTCTAGTACACTAGCCAGGCGGCAGTTACCTTGCGGGCGGTGCAGGCGGTCGTCCAGGCGGTGCGCGTGGCTGACCAGCAGCGCGTGCAGGCGCTGCAGGTCGCGCGCCGGGTCCAGGCGCAGCGCCAGCGCCGCCCCGCCGCGCCGCACCTCGCGCGCGCCGGACTCCGTGAGCTCGTAAGCTCCGTCCGGCCCGCCGCAGCCTTCCGCCGATGCTTCCGTGCGACCGCAACTGTGAATACAAAAACGATAGTTCTCATTTTGCACGATAAGTGATGTACTTTAATCATCTTACAATCCTGGTAGCCGATGGCTGACGCTCAAACATTAATTGAGACGTGCAGTTAAGGGCGCGTTTGCAAATCGGACAAAATTCTGCTGTTTTTCGGTTCATTTTGTGACAAAACTAAACCGAATTTTATATTACTAATAACTACCACATATAGATTGGTTCTTCATCTTCAAAATTATAGTTTTTTATATTGTAAAAACGATCTTCCGTTGCCATTTTCCACAAATTAACGATACTGGGTTGAGTTTCAGTACAGTTTTTATTCTATTATCAACATGTTTTGAGATTTCTAAAAATACTGTTAGTAGGTAAACATACTCATTTCTAAAACTTAGTAAAAAAAATGTTTCAAAATGTCACAAATAGTCGAAAAAAAAATAAAAACCAAAACTAACTTTTTCATATATTTTGCTATTACGGATGAATCTTAAAGGATCGCATTAAGGGTTATTTTATTTTTTTCCTGTTTTGATTTATTGCACAAATATTTCGAAAGAAACCTCAAGTTCAAGTTAATGGAATAGAGTTGGACCCTGTAGAGTCAACAGTTTTTCTTGGAATAACTATTGACGGTAAATTACAATGGGGCCCACACATAGAAAAATTGTCAGGAAGGCTTAGTTCGGCCGCTTATGCTGTTAAAAAAATTAGACAGATAACTGACGTAGATACAGCCAGAATTGTTTATTTTAGTTATTTTCATAGTCTTATGTCTTATGGGATTCTTCTCTGGGGAACCTGTGCGGACATTCATACTATCTTTGTTCTACAGAAAAGGGCTGTTCGAGCCATTTACAACCTAGGTCCAAGGGATTCCCTTCAAGAAAAATTCAGAGAAATAAACATCCTGACTGTAGCCTCACAATATATTTTTGAAAACCTATTACATGTACACAAAAATATATCAAATTTTAAGAAAATGACCGATATTCATAGTTTAAATACCAGGAATAAACACAACCTTGCTGTACATCGCACACGTCTCCACAGAGTAGGCAACTCGTTCATGGGTCAATGTATACGCTTTTACAACAAACTTCCCATTGATATTCGAAACTTACCCATTAAACGATTTAAAAGCTGTATTAAAACCAAACTTTGTAAAAAAGGGTACTATAAAATTTCAGATTATTTAGAAGATAAAAAAGCGTGGGATTGAGCTGCTCGCTCTGCTAAGCTTTGTGATAAAACTATAAAATTTGACATTTTAATTATTATGTAAATCATTAAAAATACCAGTTTTTTATATACATATTGACATTGTTGAAATTTATATACAAAATAACATGATTACTTTGTAAAGTATTATATTGTTTTAATTATTGTGAATGTGAGGACTACTCTTTCTCAGTTAGTTTAAATGATGGTCTGGCAGTTTGAGTACTTTATGCGACCTACCCAAATGTCCTTTCTTTGGTATTGTTCGTCGAGTTGAGCTCCTTAAGTTCTGAGTTGAGCTCTACGATTACTGACAAATGCTTGCACTGACTGGACAGGTCCACTCAAATCTGTGTGATTCTTTCCTCAAAAGACCATTTCAGACACTAATCTACATGGTCCTCATATGGCCTGACCAAGATTATGTCTGGACTTTAAAAGAGACTGTGACCTCTGAGTTTGTTTCGGTCTTTCTTCTCAGAGTAGTCAGATAGGAAACGCCGAACTCATCTAGCATTTTCTTCTAATTTTTTTTTTAATATGACGTGTTAAAGTGATTGCAATATCCTATTTACAGAATAAACAATTTCATTTCATTTCATTTCATTTCATTTCCTCAGTCCGCGCTCGGCCGCTGTCGTGAGTGGACCCTGTGTTGCCTGTTTGCAGCGGTTCGTGTGGAAAAAGATCGCTGTACAAATACAAAATATTCTATAAACCAAATTTGATACTTGATATTGTGGTAAGGTAATTTTACAATCACACATTTTTATTTTGGTAAAAGTAAGTAAGGTTTATAAATGCCTTTTCGTCTGGGACTTGATGGAGTGACCTGAAGGTGTACTTTGGTGACTGCTACTGGTACTCTACGACGAGTACAACTAGGTCTGCCGAGTTTGGGCTCGTTTTGTTAGTTATGAGACATTACTTTTTTTTTTTTTTTTTTTGGATGGGAATTTATCAAATAACTTCTCCCGCTCTGGGTGGAGCGGGAGGGCGTGTCAGACTCTTACTGACTAAAACCCACCCGTGTTCCTTCCGTTGCCTGTACGTTGCCAGGGGCCACGGTATCCCTTTCGGACTTTCCCGCAACCCCGGCAGGCATCGGTCCTATCGGACCCCTTCACTTGCTGACATCTCTTTGAGGCGCGCGTGGAACACAACGCGCCGTCGACCCGGGCCTGGTCCTTATCGGACGGCGAGCTACCCATTGCTCACCGTCCGCAAGCCCGCGCCTACGGTGGCCGGCAATCGGCCTGCGATTCCCGACGCCCAGGGCGTCTCCTGCGGTGGCTAGGGGCGTGAGGGCGCGAAATTTGCCTCTCCCTCACGCGTTCTGCCTCCTCCTTCGCGAGCATTACTGCTTCGCAGGAGGTGACGTTCTCCCATGCCCTCTCGCTCCGTACCATGGCCTGGACTAAAGCCGGACGCGAGAGATCCCCGCCGCCGATCGCCTCCACGAGGACACGGCGATGCTCTGCCCAAGCCGGACAGACCTCCACCGTATGCTCAACCGTGTCCTCCGGGCGATCCACGCAGTGATGACACCCAGGCGTTTCGAAACGAAACAGGAACCTCCCGAAACAACCATGTCCGGTGAGGACCTGCGTCAGGCGGAAGGTGAGGACGCCGTGGCGCCTCTCTAGCCGCTCCTCAAAGAGGGGACTTATCGCCGCAATAGTGGCGTGCCCAGCACTGGGTTGCGACAATCGCACTCTCCATGACGCCATGAGATCTCGCCGGAGCTCTGTCCGCTGTGCCGCGATTTCTCGCGGCAGCGGAGTTACGCCCCGGCGTTTCGCCTCCTCGCGCCACTCCCAAATGTGCGCGAGGACTTTTGCCTCCAGATCCCATGGCGGTAATCCGGCAAGGAGGCTCGCCGCCTCACCGGAGACCGTGCGGTATCCCCGGACCAGCTGGGTGGCCATGACCCTCTGGGACGCGTTCAACCGGCGGGCTGGCTGCCGCCTCAATGAACGCGCCCAAACCGGTGCCCCGTAAAGGGCCAAGGACCGCACGACCCCCGCGTATAGCCTCCGGCAGGAGGCGTTTGGACCCCCTAGATTGGGCAGGAGCCGCTTCAAAGCAGGGCCCGCTCCAGTCTGGGAGCCAAACGTCGGAAGTGCTCCACGAAGTTCCACCGGCTGTCGAGGACGAGTCCTAGGATGACTAAGGTCTCGTCATAACTAACAAAACGAGCCCAAACTCGGCACACCTAGTTCTACTCGTCGAGGAGTACCCGTAGCAGTCACCGAAGTACACCTTCAGGTCATTCCATCTAGTCTGGAGGTAAGATCTCATCATAACTAAAAAACGAGCCCAAACTCGGCACATCTAATTCTACTAGTCGAGGAGTACCAGTAGCAGTCACTGAAGTACACCTTCAGGTCACTCCATCAAGTCCGGAGGTAAAGTCTCATCATAACTAACAAAACTAGCCCAAAGTTCACAGCCCACATCTTTCAACTAGAAGAGGGCTTCCAGTGCCTCCTAGCAGTCACAGAAGTAGGAATTTGTATCTAAGTATTATTTAGTAAAAATACAAACAACAATACGAATTTTTTTTTGTAGATGCCTATGTATTATAAAGAATATAGAGAAAAAAAACTTTCAAAGTACCAAAATTAGTTCACTTGACTACTATTTCCGCAGCTAACCGTGCGTACACTTGTGTGTGTGACCTTTGTCAATGTAGTAGTTCGATTCTATACCTATCAAATTTGCAAACGCGTCCTTAACGAATAATGCGCCATGGTTTATATGAACGCAGCTAATATTAGAAAATTAACAAGAAATGTACTGATTCCGAAATGTTTTTGGCATCTTTTATTGACTTTTTCACTTTTTGTCGGACTCACCAGGTCCACTCGCAGTCGGCGTAGTACCCGCGGTGCGGCGGTGTGGCCGGCGAGTGCCGACACAGCGCGCTCAGCAGACGCATCCACTCTGCGCGCTCCACGCAGTTCGACGCTTGCACGAATAGCACGCGCTCGCGGTGCACTGGAATACATAATGTTCGAATTATAAAACTAGACTATTACACGCCCTTTCTTCTTAGCATATCGATGGAAATAAGAAAGTACAAATATTATGTTTGGCTTAAAATTCTGTCACGTGAACTCAGCTCATTGACGTAGTCATAAGATCGTCACGTGTACAGGTACAGGGCATGCGGCGCACGAAGGTGGCCCATAGTCTTCGGAGAGACTTAATGAACTTTAATTTACTTTCAATGTTTGCATGCCTAATTGGAAGATTGTACAGGGATCTCAACATTTTGTAACTCAACTACTTTCAAAGCAAATAAATCATTATGATTATGATTATGAAGTTAACTTTTTAGTAACCCAAAACTTTTTTTGGGATGTGTCAGGAGTTCAAAATAGCAATAAACAGAACTTTTTTTAAATGTTATCTATTGCAAATTCGAATAAAATGGACATTTTGGATAGAATGTCTTGTAGGAGTTTTTATAATATATGAAAACGTCTAAGAAAATATGTATATAGTAATGTTATTTTGAAATATGAAAACTCAATTGTACAAAATAGTAAAATAGAATAAACAATTATTTTGCGAACGGAGTTCAGACGTCGCTAAAGTCTGGATAATCGAATTAAGTATTTGCAGGGAGCTCGTCGTGTGACCTACCTATCTGGAAGATGTTGTTGGCGCCCAGCTGCGCGCCGGCGGGCGGCCCGTCCACGGCGGCCACGGCCAGCACGCCCGACAGCGCCAGGCGCTGGGCGCTGGCGCGCGCGCCCGTGCGCGACCACGACAACTCGCCGCTGTCACGACAACGCAATGTTCTTTGTATTTAAACAAACTTAAAAGGTTCAAAACTGAAGTATGGACATAATACGCAGAAAGGAGTTCAGTTTATCATGCACTCTATTTAACACACCCATACTCCATATACAGTGGTGGTCATATAATTAGAAATCAAAACAGCACTTGGTGGTGTTAATTACTTTTTTTATGTAATTATTGCAATTTATTGGAGGTAAAGATTCATTTCCCACAATAAAATTTACACTCGTAACTCTAGTTTAAAAACGATAATTAAAATTCTGTTAACTAATAAAAAATAAAATTAAAAAAAAACTTGGAAAAAAAATATCAATATATTTAGTACTGGTAGTCGTACAACTAATTAGAAACACAAGACACGTGTAACTACCAGTCGATTTGAATGATTATTTTTGCCTCGGATAGCTCAATACTTAAGGAAGGTTATAAGCTATGTAATATCACGCTAAAACCGAGAGCAGAGCAAAAATATACAAAAGTCAGAAAGAACGCTAAGCGAAAACAAAGTAATAGTGCGGGCGGGCGACGCGAAGCGAAGCGGTGGGTCGGGGGCCGAAACTTCACGCGGAGAAAGACGCGAGCAGAAGCAAGTATCCTAACTAATATTATAAATGTGAAAGTGAGTTTGTTTGTTTGTTACGCTTTCATGCTAAAACGGCTGAACGGATTTGGATGAAATTTGAGGCACATGGGTAGACCTGGATTAGCACATAGTACTTTTTATCCCGATATTCCAACGGGATCGAGACTTATGCGGGTGAAACCGCGGGGCGCAGCTAGTAGTAATATAAATGAACAAGTAACTCTTTCTGTCTGTATGTAACCTTTTGACGCCTTAACGGCTTTATGGATTTGGATGAAATTTGGCACACGGATACACCATGTCACGACATAGTTCTGGACATAGGATACTTTTTTATCTCTTTATTGTGTCGTAGCAAGTCACTTTTTATTTAAATGATTTTGCGGTGTGAACCATCTGTACTAATCTGTGGCTGAACAGGGTTTGTTTATACTTTCATCAGATACTTTTGGAACAGACCATACACTGTGAAGGTAAGAAATGTTTACCTGGTGAGTCTAAAATGTCTTCGTTTGGCATGAGCTTGAGCGGCGCGCGTCCAGCGGCGGCGAGGCGAACCTGCGCCTGGTCGCACTCCTTCCGAACGCTTGATCATCGTTCTGAAACATTATGATTACTATAACTATCCTTTACTACCACACCTTCAATGAATTATGCTTTGGCGGTGCATAAAGAAAGCTTACTACACAACGTGTTCCTTTTTATATAACTTAACTCTAGGGCATTAATGAGACCATGTCAAAGAATCAAGTGGCATATGAATTATTTTATTGTTTTTCAATGTAGTTTTTTTTTTTATAGTTACGCCATGTCCGTCTGTCCGCGGCTTAGCTCAGAGTCAGTTAGTACCAGAAAGAATTTGGCATGGGCAAACATATAAATTACGCCGACAGTGGTAAATAAAATCGAGAAAAAAATTTTTTTAGGGTATCTCCCCTACAAGTAAAGAGGGGATGGTTTTTTTTTCTCGTCTGTCCCATGGTGTGGAATGTCGTCGTTCAAAAATATTGTCGGAGTGTGAAAACTAAATATAATAAAGAGCAAATTTAGTTAGAGTCAAGTGTGTCGTCGTCGTACAGGGTCCCCCCCCACCACTTAAATGGTTGTCCTTGGATTTGTGAAAAAAATTAAAAAGAGTAGTATATATAACGAATTAAAAAGGAAAACTATCACGGCTAAGTAGGATTTAGAGGTTTTGACTACGGAACCCTTCAATGTGCGTGCTCCGACACGCACTTGGCCGGTTTTCTTACAAAATAATTCGACAAAGTAACGATTATTTATGTAAAACACCATTACGTGAAACATAAAAATAAACAATCAGTTCAGACTATTTTTGTCAATAAAGAAGAAGATGACAACGTGGCATTTTCTTAGCTATAAATATGAATTATTGGTTTCAATGAAAACTATTTACTCGTAGGTACTTATCAATATTTAGATACACACATCGATAGTCTAGTGTTATGTTATCTTCGAAACTATGTTATTTTGGAACACTTGTTCTAGGACTTTTTGTATCATTTTTAGCATATAACCGAGTTATGGGACATCAAAAGGAACACGTTTTACATGGCGTACATCAAAACCAGCAATAAAGGTCTTTTTAACCTCAGAAGTGCTATGTTCGGGACGGTACTATTCGGCACAGGACGGGCGGCAAAATCGAATATATACCGGGTGACTGGTAATTAGTAACCTTTACTTAAACACGTGACTTTACTCATCATTATGAACAACTTTTACTACGGGACCAAACCAGAAATCGCGAAAAAATAATCTGCTGTTCCCTACAATTTATGTTCGCATAACTCGTCAAAATTTAGGGATCAGCTGTTTTTGTTTCGCGATTTCACGTTTGTTCCCCTAATAAAAGTTGTTCATATTGATGAGTAAAGTCACGTGTTTAGGTATCGGCCACTAATTACCAGTCACCCGGTATATTTCAGGCCGGATGTGCCGAATAATGCCGTCCTGTACGAGTGTAGCACGCCTCATGAAACACAGTAAAAATTGCCTGACGAGCACAAACTGCCGACATTACACTGACTGACAAGTACACAGATTAAGACTATAAGTACATACATACCCCAATCTAATCCAAGAATGCAAAAACAGTTCAAGATAATGTTAAATCTTTGTTGATATTATATTGGTTCTTATTCTCTTGGCACTTTATTCTGACAAAATCGTCGCCATTTTCAATGAGTATAAAATATAATAAGCTCATTAACCTTTTGAGCGCCAGGGTCACAAATACGTGACAAGCGAAAACTGTCCCTGAGCGCCAACGACACAAATATGTGACAAAAACAGCGGTACATTAAAACACGAAATAAACTATTTAAACATTACTTTAATGCCTATTTATTTATATACCTGTAAAATAGAAGGTCCAAAATTTATTTATTTCCATAAAACTAATTAAATTGCATTATAAATATTGAGAAATTTTACGTTAAAAAGAAAGAAATAAACTCTGAAAAAAGAATGTCCTCACACGCCAGAGTCATAACTGCGTGACCGCTAGTGATGTAGCGCATGTTGGATAATATCATTATTTCAAATCAAAGATCGATTCGAAACTTTCCTCTGGAATATATTATTTTAGGTATAATTTGGTACTAGGATAAAGCAGCATTAATTTTATAAAACCAGTCTTAAAAATCATTCAATAAGCTACATAGTCAAAAATAAAATTTGGTTGGGTCGAATTTCGATATTCACTAATCCCAACTCAAGCGCATCCCTAACGCAACCCGAATTATCAGTACCCTGTACGCCATGGTCACGACTAGACGACAATATCGTGACGTCACAAGCGCGGCGACCAGAAATTAGTGAAGTGAATGAATAATATTTATGATTAATTTACTTGTGATATCGAGTTCAAGATTTATATTAAGTGACTATTATAATGAGTGGGAATTTAATGACTACGGAAGAACTTCTTCGCATATTAGAAGGAGTCTCAGATGACGATGATAATACAATGCAGATTTTGTATAATGTTGTTCTATTATTCTAAAGATTTATTAGTATAAGACTGATTGGTAACTGTGATAATTATATATAATCGTTAATTGTTTTAATTTGTTACTTTTTATGCCAGGTTTATAGAACTTATTAAAATTTTCTATTTTTTCATAGTTTTTATTTACCTTCTTAACCTATTTCAATCATATATTTTTAAGTACCTGTTACATTCGGAATTATAAATCTGATTTAAAAAACGTGTTTCATTTATTATAAAATAATATTGTACTAGAACATCGATAAACGAGATATTACGTTGCCACATCCTTATTTCGGAAGCGAAGTAGTTATTAAAATGGCGGGCCGTCCACGCCATGGTCACAATATGAAGACAGCAGATCAAGAATAGTGTTGTACCTACAGTTATTATATTTAAATATATTGTAGTCTCATAGCTGTTATTACGGTATTATACAAGTCTGTAAATAGTGTATAACTATTACTTTAATAGGAAGAAATGTAATGTTGAATTAAATTTCAATGTTATAAGGACATTATATTTCGAAATTAAAGACGAAAATGAAAATAAAATTGATTATCGATGAAGTTTTGGAATCCCTATTTTTTTCGTAGGTATTTGCGGTGAATTTGTGGCCTGGCGTTGAGGGCAAGTTCATGCGTTTTTGCTCTGGCGTTCAAAAGGTTAAAGGGTTTAAAAACTCACCCTTCTTTCAGCAGCACGGGCGTGTCTTGTATGTTGTTGTTTTGTGTGTCCGTACTCGTGGAGATTATTTCGAGAAACTGCTTTATTGCTTGCACCTGTAATGTTACAGTAGTTGAAGTCTGTGCATGACATCTTTTTTTATAGAACACTAGCTTGCCAGCGGATTATCTTTATAAATTATAGCCTATGTTACTCAATATAAATACATAATTCTACTAGTGAAACAATTTTTGAAATCGGTCCAGTATTTTTTGAGTTTATTCATTACAAACCAAAATACAAATCTTTTCTCTTTATAATATTCGTTAGAATAGCTAAACCTTGCCACTCTATGCAGTGGCAAATTTTGTACCTAATTTTAAAATTTACTTTATTCAATCTAAATCGATTGAGTGATAATCGAGCTAAGCGACCGCCTGCGGCATAATCAATGCGGTCATAAAACGTGGAACTAGGACAGTACATAAAATATCTCTAAAACTATACTGAGTCTCGTGTTGTCTCTCTCTCACATTATATGACAGTGCCTGCCACGAACTTGGGCGTTATGTAAAGTCTAGGATAGACTAAGTTTACGTTTAGGAAAGTGTTACATACATGTCTTGGCGTGCAGAAGCTGCGGTACAGTTCGGCCATATACTCCTCCTTGCACACCTGTTGGGCTGACCGGCTGCTGACGAGGTTGCCCAGCGACTGGATGGTCTTAGAGATCAGTGTCAACGTCCGGTTTGTTTGTGGATCCTGGAAGATGTATTATAGATGAGTACTATCTACAAAGTACTGCAGTTTACTAGCTTGTCCCGATGCCCTTACGTTGCTGATTAGTATGAGTTGAGGCGATGCCGATCCGGTGTCGAGCTGATATGTCTGCGACGACCTTTAGGGTATCAGCAACATTATTTATCGATAATATAAGACATTAGAAAAAGTTTTTTTTGTTGCCTAAAAACATCATCAACTTAGTGTTTTTTATTTGCCAAAAGATATCCGATTTTCATATCTTACTTCTTCTGCTAGCATTTAAAACAACAACATTTGAATTCAGAATGTAAGATAATTATCAAGTTTTTGGAATACAAACTCAACTTCATACATGACAAAGTTCAAGTTCGACCGAACCGATTCTTTTAGGAGCTTCTTATTACAAATGGGCAATCAAAAGTGGCAAAACACGTAAATTATCTAAGACAAGCTGTGTCCCCGATGTGATTTCCCACCGGCAAAAATTACGACCTTCCATACAAACTATCATCCCCTATTTAACCCCCCTTTAGGAGATGAATTTCCAAAACTCCTTCCTTTTCACTATACAGGGTCAAATTCAATAAGCGAGCGGACCTCCGCAGACGTGATGGGTATCAAAAGGTAAAAAAAAAAAAGAGCTATTTATTTAGGGCCAACGAGCGCTGGAAGTTTTCTTAAAGTTACTTGAAGTACGAGTTTAGAAAATTTGTATGTTTTTTTTTTGTTTTATAGTAAGAAAAGATGAATGGATTGTGTGAGGCGTGATATGAAAGAGAAGAGAGTGAATGATAGTGTGACTGTTGATAGGGGAGAGCGGAAAAAGAAAACGGGTTGCGTCGACCCCGAGTAACATGGGACAAGGGCAGGAAGATGATGATAGTGTTTAGATATCGAAACCCGTCACGTCTATAAAGTTCATACAAAAAAATAAAACTGATTTTTTGTAGATATTTTAAGTGACTACTGCGGTTGATGAGCCCGGAAAAAAAGTCATCAAATGAACTTCTTTTTCATTTTATCATGAAGAAACATCGTGTTTGGGGTTTATCTCGTCTGCGGGTTTCGCTAGCTAATTTAATATGACCGTGTTTGTGCAATGTATTTCATGCTTCTAGGCCCAGCGGTTTAGGCTGTGTTTTATATTAGTGAATTATTTAAGAATTTTATTAAGTGAAATGAAATTGTTTATTCTGTAAATAGGATATTGCAATCACTTCTAAACGTCATATTAAAAAAAAAAAAAAAGTTATCTAGATGAGTTCGGCGTTTCCTATCTGACTACTCTGAGAAGAAAGGCTGAAACAAACTCAAGAGGTCACAGTCACTTTTAAAGTCCAGACATAATCTTGGTCAGGTTATATGAGGACCATGTAGATTAGTGTCTGAAAAGGTCTTTTGAGGAAAGAACCACACAGATTTTAGTGGACCTGTACAGTCAGTGCATGCATTTGTCAGTAATCGTGGAGCTGAACTCGACGAACAATACCAAAGAAAGGACATTTGGGTAGGCCTCATAAAGTACTCAAACTGCCAGACCATCATTAAAACTAACTAAGAAAGAAAATAAATTTATGAAAGAGAAACAAAAAAAATATCCACATAGTCCTCACATTCACAATAATTAAAATAATATAATACTTTACAAAGTAATCATTTCATTTTTGTCACTGTGTATATAAAACTGGTATATTTTAATGATTTTACATAATAATTAAAAAATGTTAAAGTAGATTAGATATTCAAGTATGGGTACGTTGATGAATACTCACAATCTGCTCCGTAGTGAGATCAAAGAGCCTGGGCCCAAGTATGGCAGGCGCGAAGAACCTCAGGAAGATGAAGCCCGACACGACAGAGTACCGCACCTCGGCATTGCGTGGGAAATGTCGCGCTGCACACTGTCGTAACGCGTCGAAGAGACGACACATTGCGGTAGGACATGTGGCGTATGATGAGGTTATTGCTGCGAATACCTGGTAACAGTACGATATTGTTTTTCAGAATGGTATAGTTTTAGATTGATGTGGTTTTTCTTGCTTTTTCGTGTGGCTATTGACTAACCCGGTATTAAAGTTTTTATGCCGCCCGTGGGCCTCTGACTTAGCTTCACATGCCGTCGAGAAATATTAGATTGATGTGGTTTTTCTTGCTTTTTCGTGTGGCTATTGGACAAACATGGTATTAGAGTTTTTATTCCGCCCGTGGGCCTCTGACTTAGCTTCACATGCCGTCGAGAAATATCTCGCAGGCATGCCAGTTTCTTCACGATATTTTTCTTCGCCGTTTTTGTGATAAACAACTGATAATTATACAATACGCACATGAATCCGAAAAGTCAGAGGTGCGTGCCTTGGGTTCGAACTCAAGACATATGGCTTGGCAGTCCACCGGTCACACCACTAGGCTATCACTGCGATTGTTAGGTAAATAGGCAATAAAATATATTGTAAGGATAGGCCGGGTGCAGCAAGTAAAGAACCAAGTGTTGTGGCGCAACTTAATATTTGTACTTTTAGGTTCAAATGTTTGTTGTATCAATAAAGTTTTACAATTCAATTTTTCATTTATTAGGAAGCCCTACATACTTGTTGGGTTTATATATTATCTAACTCCGCTAAAATGAAAATGACGACATTGGGATAGTAGCAAATATGTAAAAAATGTGTAAATAGTGCTACGGGTAATCTATATAATAAAAATTAGTGCTGTTTGTTGGTAAGCTTCAGAACAGTTGAAAATTGAAAATGTTTTAAATGAATCCGAATCAGGTTCTTACGGAAAGAAAAAAAATTAAAGTTGGAGAAAACTGAAAGTGCATTTAGTATGAATTATTGAAATTTGGACCGGACAACGTCTGTCGGGTCAGCTAGTCTATCTATAAATATTATAAATTTAAGTCGCTTTTCGTGTTTATGAAGGTTTATTTGTGTATAATAAAAATTAAATATTGTTTATTGGTAAGCGCATCACTTGAAAACGGCTGGACCGTTTTGGCTATTTTTTATTTTAAAATTTTCGTAATAGTCCGTATCAGGTTCTTAGGGAAGAAAAGTTTAAAAGAAGTCTGGAATATTGGAAAATTCGGGAAAAACTCAGCTAGTATTAAATTGACTTACCCGTTCAACATAGTCTTTTAAATTGGCGAGGTTGGCAGTAACGGCAGCTGTGGGCTTGACCCTCGCGGGGTCAATCTCACATGGTCGTCGCTCGGCCAACACTGCCGCCAACGTTGGCCGCAACACTGACCGCAGGTACGACGCACCGCTCAGTCGCATCGCTTCGTCCATCATCTTTGAGACGAGCGTGTTGCCTCTAAATATTGTTGTTGCGTCACTGTAAGAAATAAAAAAAAGTATTGTATTATAACTTTTTTGGTGAAAAAATCTACTATAATATTTTTCTCTAGACATTATTCAGTAATAATTAGACTGTATGAGTGTGCTATTAGGCTTTCAAAAATGTATGACTTAATTCAATCAACAGAGACATCCTTCATAAATATAGTACAGACATTTACAGGGAAAACACGTCACGGACAGGATAAGGAAGACCTAGTAGCCTAAGGTGGCGCCAACATAAACAATTAATGGTTTTATCGAACTTATAAAAGAAGAAAATGATAAATTACAGAATAATAACGATATATGACCGGTAGTGGACTGACTGGGGAGTAAATCAGCTGAGATGATAAGTGATAAGAGTAAAGATGACGTAGAGGCTTACTCATGCACCGGACGCTGTTTACAATCAATTATTATGATTGAAACTGATAGTAATGTAACATAATTCACGTGTGCCCTCAATACTAATTATGTATTTGGACCCAATTAATTTGTATCATAGCTATTCTAGACGCAATTATTCATTTTCACAGCTTTATTAACAATTACTGTATTAGACATCTCTCGATTTCTTATTGGAGTATAGCAGAGTACAATGTAGTGCCATCCATGAAGACGCTCCCCGCTCCGCGATTACTGTACTATAAGCTGTACTTTAGTACGGAGTGGAGTGGGGCGCGTCTTCGTGGATGACACTTTCTATAGCAATATTTGGCAAACTCTATAAAAAAAAATTACACACTCAAATCAGAGCATGGGATCCCAAAGAGGTGTGTTTTGTTAAAGGACATGGTCACATGGACACACGGCACTAAAATACATATTACTGGTGAAATATTAACTAATATTATTGTTGTAATTTCTAAGGAAAAAATAGAAATTACAACACGTTATCAGCACGAAGGCTTTTAAGGGAAATAAAAGTAATACTTGTTTCTAATAGTGTGTAGAAGATTTTATTTTGTGTCGTGGAATATCTTGAAGATTTTTTTTTTTCAAAATATGTCCAAGTGTGGTGATTCGGTTTCGATGAAATGGTCTTCATCACTTATACCCTCGCTCCACCTATCTACTAGAGAAGGGTATTCTTCGTGGAAGTTCAAAATGAGGAATTATTTAATACATGAAGATTTATGGAGCACAATTGATGGGTATGATAAAGTAGATGATACCTCTGAACAAGTTAAATCTCGAAACGATAAGAGAGCACTTGCAAAAATATGCTTAACAGTAGATGGCTCTGCAATAACCCATATTAGAAGTGCTAAGTCTGCTCTAGAAGCCTGGAAGGCATTGCAAGATGCTTATGAAGATAAAGGCATGGGCAGAAGGTTGACTTTGGAGAGAAAGTTGTATAGACTCTCACTGAATGATTTTCAAAACATTGAAATGTACATTAACGCTGTTTTGAGTACAGCTACAAGTCTATTTTTTCCTTAGAAATTACAACAATTATAAATGCGAAAGTGTGTTTTTTGTTTGTTACTCTTTCACGCTAAAAGCACTTGAGTAGACCATGACCTAGGTTTGGACATAGGATACTTTTACATATTCCCACGGGATTGAGACTTATGCGGGTGAAACCGCGTGGCGCAGCTAGTTTCTTAATAAAGCAAGGTACTCACGTAAGCGCAGAAATCTCAGCATCTGCAAGCTCTTTGACGATGGGTACAATGAGATCATGGTGAGTAAATAGCCTTACGAGGGGTTGTGCCGCGTCCGTTTTACTTGACACTATCTCCCCCAGTATGTACACTGCCGATGCGGTTATAGGCTGAAAATATAATTAGTTCATTATTATTGCTAGCTTATAACTTCTTCTTTTGCCCGCCCTTATCGCAATTTACATGTAGTTCTATCCATCTATCAACATTTAAATTAATTCTGCATGTCAATTTTCAGGTAAGATAATAATTATCTTGCGAGATTGTTGGCAGATAGTTTGCAAATGTACAGAACATGATTCATTATGTTCCTGCCCTGGTCCCATGTAACTTGGGCTTGGTGTTGTTACAACACCAAGCCTATCAGTCGTCACACTATCATTCACTCCTTTTTTAGGGTTCCGTAGTAAACAAAGAACCCTTATAGTTTCGCCATGTTCGTCTGTCCGTGGCTTAGCTCAGAAACGGCTAGTACTAGAAAGCTGTAATTTGGCATGGGTAAACATTTTAATTACGCCGACAGAGTGGTAAAATAAAAACTAGAAAATAAATTTTTTGATGATGTCTCCCCTACACGCAAAGTGGGGATGTTTTTTTTTCTCGTTTATCCCAGGGTGTGGGTATCGTTGGAAAGGTCGTTCAAAAATATTGTGGGTATGTTAAAACCATTTTTCAAATCAGGGATCCGTTTGCGAAATATTAAGCTTTAAAGTGCAATTTTTTGTTAGTTTCAAGTGTGTGTCCCTGCCAGCTAAATGCTTGTACTTGGAATTGTGAAAAAATTCACACCAGTATATATAACGAAGTTAAAAGGAAAACTATTACAGCTAAGTAGGCTTTACAGGTTAACCAGTAATAATCGATCAACTTAAATTTTCAACAATACTACAATGTTAAGTTTGTTATTGGGATAAATTCGTCCCAACTACGGAACCCTTCAATGTGCGTGCTCCGACACGCACTTGGCCGGATTTTCTTACACATCATTCCTCACACAATCCATTCATCTTTTCTTTGGTCTTCCTCGCCCTCTCCCTCCATCAACATTTAGATTCATCACTCTTTTAGATATACACGTTTAGAAAATAACTAGGTATTTAATTCTAAAGTTTCAAAGAATGAACATACCTTTTGATGAACACTCCTAAGAAATAATTCCTCGAGTGTCCTATAGTGCTGTAGTGGGAAGACGTGGTCCACTGTGTACTGGAGCAGTAACCGTAGAGAGCCCAGCGTGGCGCTGCCCGCTGCCGACAGCCGTGTGCCAGGCGGCGTCGCGCCCCGGGACAGGGCTCCACCGGCGCGAGATGTTAGGAAGAACCTGGTGATATCATAATATTTGTTATAAAAATATTTATATGAACTAATTCAATAAATAGTTTAGTAAGATGAATACGACGACGAAGACGTATAAAGTTTGTAAGTTTAATGAAAGAACGTTTAAGCTCCGTCACAATCTTGATCCCTGGTGGCTGGACTGAGGCAATAGTCACGGCTAGTTAACTCAAATACAAAACCATAAAATTTTAATGCATTAATGCTGTCCTAGTGATGATTGCTGGGCGATTGGACTGCCCTTAATTAGGATGTGTTGCAGTAGGCATAGTGATATTTGCTGTTTTATTAATTACATGTATATGTTTTATACAAAATTTGCCCTGAACTTTTTTTTAATTTCTATTTTATATTATTAATTTCCGAATCATTTTTTTAAATTTTTTTATTTGATATTTATTTGCTTATTTTTATATTGTGATTTTATTTATCTCGTGTTTCGTTGTGATTGTAATATGGGAGAACCCGAAATAAATGGATTTTATTTATTTATTTATTAATATCCCTTTTGCAACCCTGGTCGACGATGTCATAATATCTAATACCCGAAATATGTACTGTGACGAGTAGCAGTGTTACGAAAACTATTTTTAGAGATCCTATCCCGCCCATTACGATTCGAATCATAACTTGAAATTAGTTGCAGTATTCTTTGTATAGTATTATCTCTTACCATGCACGTAGAGGTGTAGGCGAAGGCTGTCGCAGTTGTAACCGCACCTCGCCGAGAAAGATCGGCGTCGCACCGTCATGCCACACCGACACTCTGGCTTCGCAAGCCACCCCCGCCTGGAGTATTAAACAAAATTCAATAAATATCGAATATCAGTGTCAATCAAGATTCTTTTAAACATAATCTAAAAGTCAGCGTGACTTACCGTTTGTGAGCCATCTTTATCCTTCGGGTCTGCGTCCATGACGAGATCAAAACAAAAAATTTCATCAAATTGTGGATTAACAGTCTTCTTTTTAGGTTTCGTACGTTTTTCAACTCTTCGTCCGTTCGAATACAATAACGTGACGAGAGCAAACGGGTCACACTGTCCATTCTTAGTGGTTAGCTCAGAGCATTCCAGCACTCGGAGGCGTAGGGTGTCGTGTCCTACTCGCGCTGCGCAGTGCCTCTCGGGGTCTGACCAGTAGTCAGCGGCGGTGGGGGTGGGCGAGGCGTCTGACTCAGGCATCGCATGCATGGGCGGCTTCGTCCGCGCCGCCCATTGTGCCCGATCCTTCAAACTCTCCGAACGCGACAACGACAGAGCAGGCTCCGTCGCGACCGCACTTAGCAGCTTCTTGCTCGTGGAACTCGAGCAAGAACCAAACCTCATACTCTCCTTACAATATTCAGATAATCTTACGAGGTTATTTCCTTTTGTTTTTGTCGAGCAGTTGTCTGCTGCAGTAGTAGGGTCAGGGTCGGGAGGCTTCGGTTCCATTCGTAACCTCTTTCTGGAGTCTTCGAGAGTGAGTTCGATGTATGCCTTTCCCTGGACCTCTGAGTCTGCGTCGACCGGTCGCAACGCAAACCAGTGGTCTTTATTGTTGTACCGGTGCAGATCTTCTCGTTTGATGGCAACTTTACCGAGCACTTTGTCCTGTTTGAGATGCTTGTCACGATCGAACACGTATATGGAAAGGTATCGAAATCGTCGCGGCACCTCGAATTGGAACTCCTCGCCGAAGAATGGACTGAAACAAAATAATCAAGTTATTGGTTTAATTCATACAGGCAGGTGTGATTTGTGTTGAGGTAAGTTATTCGAAGTACTGATATTTGTTGCATATTACATCCGACAATCGTTATCGAGTTTTCGACTGCGCGATAATTTATAGCCGGGTTGCACTGTTGCAGCCTAGTTGTGGACGCGTGGGGTGCCTGTCTTACACGGGTGTCGCTATTGCCACCCACAGATAAGTGAATAATATTCTGAACTTATGTTTTATTAATTCTTATCAGATTTCGTTATGGTGATGGTGCTGCTATTTTTCAAGTAGCCATTGAGATTTGCTGGTTTTGGATCAACTGGTGTAAATAATTTTATATCAAAATCAAGATAAATAGATTTATAAGCAGAAATAGATTTGCTGCTTTATCACTTATCACTCTGAGGGAAAATTTGCCAATTTGCAGAACTGATTAACACAAGATGT
The DNA here is from genome assembly GCA_949128155.2 of Xanthia icteritia. Lineage (NCBI taxonomy): Eukaryota > Metazoa > Arthropoda > Insecta > Lepidoptera > Noctuidae > Xanthia > Xanthia icteritia. The sequence goes on along the minus strand of OX421934.2, from coordinate 14,520,955 downwards.
TCAGACGAAATAATAAAACAACTTAATGAACTGCGGCGCCTGACGCCTCCAAGAAAACGGTTATAAAACTTTAATGTTGAATCTAAATGGAAAACATTCAAATGTTGGACATGATTGCTCCTGGCCCTTATACGCAACACAAACAGCTCAATTAAATAGAATTAGTATTCGAGAATCACTATCCTAGTAATGCTATAAATTTAGGTTCATTCCAATGTCTAATCAAAGACTTTCATCAGCCTATAGATTTCAAGTGCGAACCATGAGCTACCAATGAACAGAGTACCAAACGGTCGTAACAACTGAATAAAATTAAATTTGGAACAGCAGCAGCGTATTTCCTGGTTTACAGAGTATATGCAATCCCGGAAAAGCGTGTATTAAAAGTAGAAGGCAAATCGTAGTTACTTATTCGATTTTCTAGTATGTAAACAAAGCTGGTATCATGATGTAAGACCGTTGCAGTGACGTATGCGTGGGATTGCCTTGTTCAAAGGAGAAAGTTTGACATTCCCGATGAAATCTCATCTCACAGCCTAATAATAAACCACGTGCCTACGCTTGAAAGTGTATTCTTTATGAGAATGGAATGATTATTGTATTTGTAATGCTATAATTAATTTATGAAAAATGAGAACAGACAAAAATAAAGTATGGAATTTAGTGAAACTTTTTTCTGTACTTTTAAGCACAGCTATTTTTATGAATCGTGCCAATCTCCAAGCTCTTGTGCCAGATTATAATTTCGGTTGATAAAAAAATCCTTACATAAAAATGGCGTTGTCACCTTACGATTGTATATAGTTCTGGCAACCCTAATGTATAAAGAATAACTATACTTCCATACCGAACATTACGTGTAGCTATTTGTAAAACACGATAATAACTCAATAAAGGGGTTTATTGACTCGTTTGGAGTGTACGTAGGTATAAGAAGCTCGCAGTGTATCGAGTCGGTGGCAGGCTCGCAGGCGCATCCGGCGCCGGCGCAGTATTTATAAACCGGAGGCGGAACCGCACCAGCTGAGCGGGGGCGGCCCAAGCTCACTTGCCATTGCATATACTTCACGCCTCTAATTTTAATACGTTGAATTGATTAAGTAAGACCCTCATTCAATAACCCGGATACGTAACCAACAATAGCACTATTGACTTGGCTATATTTATTACACCTCGTGATGTGCCTTAATTCTCGTAAATATAGGACACGGCTGACAGTGCTCTGTTATCTATGTATTCTTGTATTATGCATACTATATTATCGCAATAAAAACTATAATTAATCAATTGATTGAATTTGCACGGAGCGTTTAGTAGGTCGACTCACGATGACGCATTTTTGAATGAAGTCCGGAACACCTTTATTCGTATACACGTAGCTGGGTCGAGAGCACAAAATAGCACATGTTAGAAACCAGAGCAATGCACTTAAGACTGCCGCCACTCCGGCCGGGGACTGCTCAGGCGCAGGCGATGATCATTTTACGTGCCACGAAGTTCCGGGACCAATTTATCACTTAAAAGCTTCCGTTTAATGTTGTGGAGCTACTGAGTACTGACGCGATTTTTACTGAGTCTCCTGACGAAGTCTCACTTGTCATATTTTTTTGGTTGCCGATCTATTGCCGCTTCGTATATTTTGGTTTTTAATATAGTGATGACAGGTGTTTTTTTTAAAAGAAATAGCTATAATTAAATTCGTTTAAAAAACCGTATGCGTCAGACTGAAATTATTGCCGGATTTTTTTTGTAATCTGATAAGGGAGTTTCTTTGATTTACCAGCTAAATATTTTTGCAAAGTAAAGTTACCTGTGGATTTTTTTGTCAACACCTGAGAATCGTTATTCCAAGGAGAACACAGTCACAAAGCATACACACACAAGCAACTAATATGTATAAGATACATTATCAGTACATAGTTAGCGAGGCACAAATAGTTTGGACAGAGGCACATAGTAAGTGCAGTGATAAGGTATCGCGAGACAAAGAACCCATTAGATGAACTCGACGAGTGACGTGACATTTCCTTCGATATCCGCCAGTCCACTGTGAGCTCACCTCTTGGGTCACAAAATCATTATCGCTTCCGTTCATTAACAAGCAAAACAGACTATCATTACAGATAAACAATAAAACGTATGGACATTTTATACTTCATCGGAGGTGTAATCATAACGGAAACTACAGATTTTAACTGCTTTATTACTTTTTGGAATTCCCAGTTCTATTTAAAACGTAATATGAAGCGGCATTCGTTAACAAATAGGACCGTCAAAAATAATCAACAGGATAAATAAATTCATAGCAGGCCCGTTTTACAGAAGCGTCGGTTTTCAATAATTTGGATTATTTTGCGTAATTTCCTAGTTATGAATGTTGTGGTGGAGGCGTGGGCCGTTCCCACAACTAATCAGGGGAAGCGTAACCGGCGGCGGTAATTAAAATCATGCTGCGGTGCGGCTGTCTTTTATTCATTCTAAAAACTGAATGGCAAAGGGGGTGAAGCGGAAGGGACGTTCCGCGTCGACGCACGCGCACCGGAAGCGCGTCCGGGACGTGGCGCGCCACAGCGCCGCCCTCCCTTACAGCACAATAGCGCCTCCCCCGAATTGTACGCGGTATCAAAAGCCGCACCGCAAGCATGAATTAATTGTGACTAATGTTTAATTGATGACAAATCATTCAACACGCGAGGCGGGGCAGAGCAGGTGGCTTTGAATAGGATGTTTTTATACAGGTTATAGAATGTTCTGTGATATATGTACATGACTTTGTTTATATTTTAACGTTGCGTTATAACGTGATGAACAGTATTTTTTCTTTCCAAAGAAATCATGTTTGAACCTAATGTTGTACTAGTTCGGTATGCTTGTTGTTCTTTCTACTTTAATGAAACAGAAACTTGATCGTATCTAACAAAAACTCTATATAACGGCTAGGTACTCATACAAATTTCCTAGTAAGTAGTCCTTCCGACCGAATTTCGGTCATGGCAGTCAATCTCAGCGGACACTAGCCATCTACGAGGGAGATATTATACTGTACAAGTGTATGCGCAGACGCAGGTGCACTCACTCTTCCCTGACTCTCATAGTCCGATGGGACGGCAATCCGACACGACCGGAAAGAGATCAGGTGCAGGACCAACGGCTTAACCTGCTTTCCGAGGCACGGGGGTATCACACCGCCACCTTCCAAAGTCTGGGCTGTTATTGAGAAATTCTTATGGAAAAACCCAATAACACAAAAACCGCCCGACTTGAGAATCCAGGACCCCAGGCTCAGCAGTCGCTTGCGACCACGAGACCAACGGGGCACACACATTAAAACGGCTAAGGTAAATGCCGAAACTTAGATTATTTTATTCCTGAGTGACACATGCTCGTGAAAGCGCCGGAAGTAATACATATCATATGCAAGAGATTAGGAGTGTGCGCCTGCACACTTTCGTGACGACACATTAATGTTTCGAAGAAAGTTACACATCGTTTATTCGTACGTAGTGCATTAGACTACAGTAAAGTGTTTCTAAACTATTTTATATCGTGTGATGGCCGGATGTTTTACGACGAAGTTGTTCGTTAATATTTCTCTAAACAAAAACAAAATTAGCACCTAAATTGTTGTAACACAGAACATTTTGTAAAGACAGACACAGAAATACACATTCTGTAGAAACAAAATTAAAAAAGAAAGACGATAAGCCTTGTATTCCAGGTACCAATGTGGAAACGAATATTTGTACACCCGTAGTACAACGTATACAATATGCATTAATTACTTCAATTAAACGTATGATCTGCCACTTAAAATACTTCATTCATGGACTAGAGAAACCTTGACCTATTAAATTGTTTGCTCTCCCTAAATGTTGGTAAACGGTTCCCACACGATAACGGGCGGAAGCGACACCGGACACCGGACAATGGATCCGTTATTATTATGTCAATTCTGGAGCGAATATAACGTTCCCGTTTTGTAGAATTCGTGAAGGGCCCTACAGGAAACTTTGAAATAGTAACGGCTAAATCAAGGGCATGTATGTGGCACAAATATGTGAAACTATAAAAAGATAAGAGTAAATTTATTATGGCATCGTCCTAAAAGATCAGCTCTCGCTGGTACTTGCTATGCTATAAAGTACTGCCTCTATTATCATAAGTCAGTCGCTGTTGAGTTGTATCGTACACGAGACTAGCCCTTATAGTATCAAAAAATGCATTATAATTATATTCGAACTGCGACCAGAACCAGAATTGGTTTTTACTAGTCGTTAAAGAACCTCGACTCGTTCGGTAAGATCATGTTAGCTAGCATACAAAACCCGTACGCGAGCTAAGCGACCTAGCCGGTAACATCGGACAACGTACAGACGCCAGCAGGTCAACCTACCCGAAACTGTCAAATTTTCCCAATCAACTTTCAACCTTATACTTTAGTGATAAAGTTGAAAATCTATTAAAGAAATTTGACAGATTGTAGTAGGTTGATGTGCTGGCGTCTGTACCACAATTGCTAACCAGATGCTTGATCTCTCTAGGCCACTAAAATTCCTCTAACCCATAATATAAAATGGCAACTACCAGAAAACTGCAGAAATAAATGCGACGAATCTCGGAGAAATGGTTAAGGTAGGACATTCACGATCGACGTAAAACCATTAGTAAGTTATTGTTATGTTACTCTTATCTCGGTAAGCATAATCAGACTGTAATATTCCGACTGCTGGGGCACAAACCTCCTCTCTCTCGAGAGAGAGAGTGAGTGGGCTGTAATATACCACGCGGGCCCAGTGCGGTTTGGTATCTCAGTAAGGTAAGGTATTTAAAATTAGAATTATCCAGAGTTTTATCAAACTCACAGCAATCATTCTAATTTCTACTTTAAAACAATGAGATAAGACTTACATTGCAATGACTTAATAATGGTTATCATTCAACTTTGATCGTGAATGTGCTGCTTGACTGTCTTGGTGGAACCCACATGAGAAACGGTTTTACTCACTTGAGGGTTCTCTCCATGGTGGATGTGCGAAATATCTCCTCTTGGTCGAGCGACAGCACGCAGTATATGTCGCGGTGGCACGCCGCCCCATGGCTACGACCTGGCAAGTTTTTTGCTTCACCTGAAACAACAAAAATTATAAATCAAAATCATTACTCATTTATTCTAATTAGGCTGAGTGACAGTCCCCCAAAATACTCGCCCTTCACCACTTCCTAAGTAATATTAAAAAAGTTTTATCGTTTAGCGAGTAAAATTATGCATCATCATTCTCCATGAACATTCAATTACTCATCATCACATCCTATCATAAATAGAGAGGTACCTAACTCTGGACACAAGACCTAGTACTATGGGGTCAAACTGTTAACACTTTATGGTATGTGCAGGTTTGAACCTATCTTAATAGGCGTATACGTCATGAAAATCTGATAATGTAAAATAGATAAGAATACCTGTTTTCATGCATCCAGTGTTTGCAACACTGGATGCATGAAAACAGGTATTCTACGGCGGTAAGATTCAATAATATTATTTAGTCAAACTCTGAACCTCTACTTAAAAATATTACATTTTCGGCTATGTCTTCACTTACAGTACCACTCCAGTACTAACTAGAACCACAGATTACTGCTAGAACTACCAACAAATTACCATTGCCATCTTCGTGCAAACGTTCTTATCTTGTTTTGTTTATAACATGATCAATGTTGACATTAAAGTTTACTAATTACTGTGAGTTTCCCATAGTTTGCATCTTTATTGCTTACTTTATAGAGCTTGCGAAGTAAGACCTTGAGTGGTTGTAATTTCAATGCACGTTTAATGCCGCTTTCTAGTTTTTTTTTTCAAGAAGTTCTGCAATGAGATGGCATATTGCATAACGTGCCCGAACCAAGTATTTTTCCCAACAAACAAAGACGTCGAATTCTATGCGTTTTCATTGCGCTGTATCCCGAGTTCCTGACTCCATCTCATTAGTTAGTGCTGTCGATTGCAAAACGTTCATAATTATGATTTTTATTATAGATTTACAGAATCATATGCAATTTTAAAGGGTATGGTTTCAATAAGAGGGGCTCGTGGCTAAGTAATAACATGGGTCGATCGATCAGGTTAAGCTAAGCTTGTCGCGGTCAGTCCGTGGATGGGTGATCATATTAATATATCGAGACCTTTCCGTGCCTCGGAAAGCACGTTAAGCCGTCACAGATGCATGCACAGTCGTTACGGGTCGTCTGAAGCCCGAAAGTCTGACAACCAGTTTACAAAGGGGTATCGTGTCCGGATAGACTGGAAGCAGACCCCAACATAGTTGGGAAAACGCTAGGCAGATTGAAGGATTCAAGAAGTCTACATATTATGCTGTATAATTGGTAGCCGACATGAAGTAAACACCGTCGAGGTTTTATAAGCGTTCACTTCACATTCTCTGTACTAAAATATACAGGTGACGAATAACCTATCGTTCAAAAGCTTAATAAAGGGAGAGTCATAAAAAGTTATAGAAAAAGAGATTCGTGAAAAGTTTCTTGTTCAGGCAGTTAGAGTCCGCGCCACCACTGAAGTCCGGCGCAAAATTGTGGAACTATGTACATTTTTTTTAAGCAATTTGATGCTCTGACATAGACACTAGCGCCGCGTCTATCAGACTTGAGTGGTGGCGCGGACTCTATCGAACTCGTCTACGATATTTTTTAATTTGTGGTTGAGCATAAAGATATTAAAGAGTAAAAACTCGTTGGTAATTACTTTTTGGATTAAAGCCTGAAATAATGATACACTAAAGATGGCGAGCCCATTGGTTGCGCAACGTGTTGCGACCTCGTCAGTTATCGCTAAATACGGAGACACAAGGTGAGGCGACCATCGGCCCATAAGTATCTAACTACTGCCCTGACGCTTACCTGCAAACAAAACCTGTTTGTCATTTTTCTTATGATATCTTTATATCTTATCAACCATATGTCCTATTAATGACTTTATTGATTGATCATTTTCTACTGTTCAGACCGATGAGTCGACCTTTACAATAGTAATTATTGATTTAAAGTAGGTAAAAACATTGATGACTGTACTTTATAAAATTCCGTTTGTACATGCGCTGCATGATTGCATACAAGATGACAAGAAAGATATTCTCACTGTTTTCTTTAGCCGCGTAGACAATACAATTTGAGTGCCATGAATGGCCCGTTTGTAAGAGGAACATGTCGAAATGTAATTCTAAGTAGCTAATACGAACACAGATGTAATAGATGGACTAGAAACTGTGTTAGAATAACAATGTATAGGTACTATTTGTCCAAAACCTCGACTCCCATTAATGGACTTCGATTTGCGAAATTCCGAAGTGGAAAGTGGTGATAGGCGGGTTGACGCTATTCATTATGCAGTCCTTTCTTGGTAGAAGCATTTCAACTAAATTGTATTTCACGTTTCGCAGCCCGCAATTTCAAATTTTTGTTCTCAACTGAAATAAGTTATACCGACAGTGCTTCTGAATTGGTTGATTAAGGCTTCTGTGTTTAGACATTTTATATATTTTAGGAGTTTTAGACATTTTGTATCTTTTAGGCTCTAGGAACTTGGATACTGAAATAAAGGGAAGGTTCTGTCGGGGAAGGTTAAGGCGGTGTCGAAGCTATTCTTCTAATCAAAAACGAATCCAGGCAGACAAAAGGTTGTTAATTGTAACCGACTATAGACCGGCGCAATGACCGAATAGGACAAACGATTGACTTCAAAGCGAGTCAATTAATCACTAAGTCCATTATTAACCTTCCCTGTGGACCTAAAACTGTTGTTATTTTTGCCATGTAAAGCAAAACATTACGTCAAAACTGAAGTAATTTCCACGGAGCTCACACAGTTAAAGGGATTGAGATCATTAATGATCAAGAGGCGTAATGGTCGTGACGAATTAAATGGAACTTATCTCGGCGCGCCTACTCATCTAAGCCTATTATAATTTAATTTATTGTCCAAGTTTAATTTACTAATAAATACATAATACGTAAACCATGCCCATGTGACGTGTCACTAACATTCTGTGGTTCTTCTTACAAAGATGACGTAATGCTTGCCAATTGATGATAATAATAGGGAATTATGTTTTGAAAACAATTTCCTGGTTTGAGGAAATAACCAATAGGTGTAATGGCCGTGACCGATACTGATATTGTGCAGCAGTGATAGGCACAGCACTTATTATTAATATTAAACCTTTGTTATAACGATAAGAAAACAGATAATCATTGTTTTTAGGTATACAAAGATACGTCACTCAAGTTTCATAGTACTTTCATGTATTTTTTCTTAAACAAATTGGTCAATTAAAACGTTGCACGTAATTGTTGTAAATTGAGGCGCGCTGCGATAGTTAGGACCGTTAAACAAAGGAAAGACCTTCCTGCGACTCTCACAAATTCGTAATTGTAGTGCTAGAGAAACTCACAACAAACTGTACATAATTGCTGATGCAAAAACAACCGTCATCATCATCAACATCACAGTAACACACGCCACTAAACTGGATCGTGGGAGAGAAACGGGATACTTTGAATAGCGCCATCAGCGACTGAGGAAACGAATACGCACCAGCTATTTAGCCACAGCCACAATGGCGATCATTAAGATGTTTCCACACGCTCGTATGCGTAGTGCAATTGTTTCGAAATCGAGAGTATTTTACCGCAGTACCGCAGCTCGTTGTCAGAGCGCATGGGAACCGTTTGAGTAACAAAGCGATCGATTTCGATATCGTTTTAAGCATTACCGGAAAATAACAAGGTCGCAGCGTAGGTATCCCTCGCTTTTCTACTGATAGTAAATGTCTTGGTTTCAATAATGCCTGGATCAAACTTAGCATGTCAATGTTCTCTTGATACGGATGTCGAAAATGTCGCTCATTTATACTGCTTGTTCAATTCTCAATTCTTGATTGTGTACCATAATGTATATAGTTGGTAGGGAAATAATTATATTAGTCACAATTATGGACACTGTCGGGCCCAACGGGATCGGGATCAAGTAGGAGAGGTGGAAGAGCACTGTGAATTTAATGTGAAACAGAGTTTCTGGGTGTTTAATGTGAAACGCCCAGGGTTAATTTTAATGTTGATCTCTCTCTCTCATAGTCTTAAATTACATTTTTAACTATACGAAAGGAAGACGATGGATATACTAGTCCCAGCAGTGGGGGCGTTAGAGGCTGATCATGATATACTAGATTTACAGCTACAAGTACAGAGGGTATTAAGTATTATGAATCATTACTTGAAATTACTGGTTACGGGGGTTAGTTTTTAGAACAAAATTTTACAAGAATCGTCCTAAATTTTAGAGTAACTTTACTGATAGAGGAAGAGACGAAGTCTCAGCTCAAACGATTTTTTCAAGTTTCCCGGGAACAAACAGCTCATCTCATGTACAATTATTTAATTCTGCGTATGCGCTCACAGGTCGTCAGCCCCGTTGTTCTTAATGTATGAGTTTTTTGTAGATGATGATGTTTTCTCAGAAAATTAATTTTGTTTGATGATTGTTTAACTACTACTGCACATAGATGGCAGTAGTAGGCTCAATTTCTATAGCCTAGTTTGGCTAACACTACTTGAATGCACATTAGGTTGATTCGTAGGTTAATTTTTTAATCAACTCGAATACGTACTTAAGGACGTGGGAGGAAACCTACGTTCGTAAAATTCGTAGTATAATATCCAGCGGCCCAAGATGTTCACCCACGCCACATAGGATACAATCGCTGTGCAGGTGGGTTGCGAAGTAGAACGCACTTTTTTGCAAAAACGTAATCAGATTCAAGCGACTAATTTCGCAACAGTGAATTTACTTGATATACTGAACACAACAGTAAATAATTTTACTTTGAGAAAACACGATTTTCTTTTATCTTGAAAGTTAAAAGTGAAAGACGACATCTACATTGTACTCGACCAGTGTGTGCATGTGTAAGTACTGTTATTACAACGATAGGTATACTTTCTCATCTCCGTGTGTGTGAAATCGCACACAACCTTTGGTGATGCGTGCCTATGTTCGTTCATACTGGTTTTCCTATTGTTCTTAATGATGGGTACCTGCATGAACCTTACACGATTACTGCTAGTAAACCAGCGTGGTGGTACAAACGCCAGCAGGTCAACCGACACGAAACTGCCAAATTTTCCCAATCAACTTTGAACCTTATACTTTAGTGATAAAGTTGACAATCTATTAAAGAAATTTGACAGATTGTAGTAGGTTGATGTGCATCCACACATCCTGTACATCCTCCTGAAGTTCTGACTCTCTTTACAAATCCCCCTCTTCGTTTTAGGTCTTAATACTGTGCACCTGTCACAAGTTTGATAGGTATTCTGGCTAGCTATTCAGTTTCAGCGCAGGCTGACAGGTTGACACTGAATTAATCCGTCAGTCAATCACTCTCTAGGATTACTTCATAGTCCACCAAGCGACATTCAATATGGCTACTCAGATTATTAATGAATATTTTAAAAGAGCAATGAACTTAGATAAACCTACTACATATAGGTACTAGTTGAAAGTAGTTTTTAAAACTTTGTACCTGCAATTACAGTTTGGTGTAATGTAAAATTTTTGATAAGACATCAGAATTTGACATTAGAAGCTAGTCAAGATAAAAAAAAACTTCTCAATTAAATCTCCAGTTTACGTTACACAAAAATAGAAACCATCTCTATTGAAATATTTATTTCATTAATTAATAGACAATGCAATATTTAATCATGCTAAAATTACAGGTATCTGCAACGCAATAAAGCGATTACCATTAATTATCGTATAAAATAAGCAATCTTATCAATGGTAATTCGCATTTATGATGCACGAATGTGTTTGATTGAATGAAAATATGATATTGGCAAGTGGCGCGGCTCACATGTGGTAGGTACTCCGCAGAGACGGCGATAACGGTGACGATAAACGAGCGCGTTTTTCATTAACGGATCGACGAGTTTCCATGAATGGGTACGTTGAATGGAAAACGCTTGGTTTGCCCCATTCACAGCGCGCCGCCGCCGCCGCCCGCCCGCCCCTCACTAGCGATGTTGAATCTGAGATAATCTATGTACGATGTACAAGGCGCGACGCTCGACACCCGCCGCCGCCATCGCGTCGCGCGCCGCTCTCATTTGTTTCTAGTAAGAATCCTGCTAATCATTATTCGCCTAAACAACTTATCTACGTTACGAATACGACTTTATACGACGCTGAAACTAATCTTCATTTGTTCCACGGATACTATACTATCGCTTAAACCATTGCTGTCTAGTCTAGTATAAAAATGTATTAGCTTCCTGTACATGAAAGCAGAATTGGGTTAAAGTTTACACACTAAATAGTATGTTCGACGAGATGATTCAACCTAGATTTGCGTTTTATGATCAAAGTAGTGATTAAAAACTTAAGTACGTATGTAAAGATTTCTAACAATTAAATTATCAACACTGCAATCACGATTTGTGAACGCGGAAATTCTACTATTTCTTAAAATTTGTCTCAAAATCGTGATTTCTCGTTATTAGTTCAATCGGCAATAGGTAATTTATGACGAGGGAGGGTTAGTAGAACTCTCCCCCTTTCTAAAATTACCGATTGCCTCGAATCAATCAATCACACTTATTTGTGAGCTAGCTGCAAAGGGCACCGTATAATAACATAATCACTATCAGTCAAATATGTTTAGGTGTATGTATCATGAACCAGCCAGTGCTTATCATGTTTGTTAGAAACAAATTGTATTATTTAACGCCTTCTATTACACAAGTAGGTATCAACACGATATCGCCACTTGTAAATAAACATAACTCCGAAGAATTGCTACTCGTCCGTTAGGCAGGCGACAGGCAGCAAAGTGAAATATACACTGCTAATCAGAAACCTCTGTTTACCCAAGAAATAAGACACGATACGTATGTACTTAGGTACGTGCGTGACTCACATTCACATGTTAATGTAGTCTTGTACAAAAACAACGTTTTAATATTGCACACAGTCGAGACGCCCGCGCTGAGACTTGAGACGAACTTCTAAGAGTGAAAACGATGCTTTATGTCGACAGGCCTCAAAAGGCGCAGGTAACCGATTCCTGACTCATACCACGCATAAAATAAATAATAGGATTCAATTAGCAGTTGCCCTTTCGGGTTCGGAACAAAGGTGTTCGATGGCGTACGTGTAGATAAGGCGCAACGGAAGTTGCCATAAGTAAGATATAGTATAAGGTTGTCACATTATCGCTTGTTCTGGACTACAGAGACGAGAGCGCCTGTGAGGACCGCGACGAGACGCCTTCGCCCACGGCCATAAACAAGGCAATCTACTAAGTACAGAAGTAATTAAGAAATTCCGTAATGGCGATATTTTAACAGATTCATAGAAAAATAAGGAATCCTTTTAGTTGGGCCTCAAATGCTTGGCACATTCTAACATAAATTGTAATGGGAAAATATTTCAACCAACATCAAATTTTCTTGCAGTTTCCAAATATAGAAAGAGATAAATAAAGCTGTTTAATTTTCAATCTATCCTAAAAATAAGTTTCAAGTGTATTTCGATTTTTCGATGCATATAGATGGAATATTTGATCAGCAGGTATAACTAAAATAAAAGAACTTTTATACTGATAGTACTTAGTTTTGTAACTACTATGTCTACAAGACCCAATAAATTTTGGAACATAATAAGTAAACCAAGCCATATGAAAATATTAATATAACAAAGCAACATAGTTAGAGGCGAAAGCGTCGGCGGGTCGCGCCCCGGAAGGCATACTGCACCCTTATCGTCGCAGACACACTTCGTGTTATCGTAGATTTATGCGCCCGCGCCGCCACCGCGCGCCGGCACAAATCAATCATATCATACATTTCTGTACCTACATATGGAAATGCATTACTTAGCTCACGTCATCCGATTGTGCATTGTACATAAGGCACCTACATACACACTGTGTCAAAATCACAATTGTTATGCTCATGGTCATTTACTTCATCAATAAAATTTGTTTCTTTTTCAAGGGTTTTTATGGAAATTCATTGCTTTTTCCTTTTATAATGTAATTGAAATGTCTCTCTGTCTGATAGTGGACTTTAGTAATCAAGAGCAACTTATCCAACTTTCTTAATTCATGTATTTTCACTGGCTACTGCATACAAATATTGGTATATGTGAGTGGGATTAATACACAAAGTACAACTTTTACACTAAGAAACTATTCATATTTGGTAAATTAATATATTAACTGAAGTAATGTATTGTGTTATGAACTTCGGCAAAATATTGAATTCAAAAACTAGGATAAGGTTAGATTACCTTATTTTTAAAAGTTACATACATAATAATTAACCAGATGCATACCCCACTTATATGTAGACGCAGAAGACCTACCTACTATTTATTAAAATTAAACAAAAACATATATTTCTTCCATTCCAGAACTTAATTTGCTAGACTTACAAATATATCTATTTTTAGGGTGAGTGCAGAAGTGGACATATAGCTGATAACCTAATCTGTTATCTAAACTATCTGATGAATTGAGCCTTTTTTTAAATAAAATACATACCTAATCAAGTTTGTTAAGTATTGGTCAATGATAGATAATGTAATCAAAATGAAAAACAAACAGAAGCAAAACAAAAACATGATATACATAATGGATGAGTACATAATTTGAATGAGTATGTGTATTGTAGAAACACTCTCATTGTATTAAGTAGTAAAACAATCTCCTTAATAAAATCTTGACAATACATTATTGAAAAGTACAAGTTAGTATCTTTCGCCAAAGAAAGCCAACAGGTGGGGAAGTCCAGTATCAAGTTCATCTCATAATGAATTAAATGAGAGTACACAGCAATATGTAATCTTATATGATCTAGGCACGATATTCATTGTATTCACGGCAATTCATCAAAATTCATTCATAAAGTTTGCGTGAACTGTCAAAACAGTACAGGACGATAACAAAGAACTAGACTCATGAATAAATGTGAAAGAGATCACATCCGTCGCATGATGTGCACTTGAAAGTATCACCTAATTTACTCCTGTGGTGATATTCATTTACATCTGGCTCAGAAAATTAAAGAGTTCTTTGGTACCACCTGTTCACCACAATGACAACAATATTTTTCTTACAACACGACAGGTGTCAAATAAAGAATATGTAATTATAAAATTATTTAATAACGCTTACTAGACGTAAACAGTAAAGAAAGTTGGCAAAACAATACGTACCGATCTTTATTTTCAATCTTTCTTCAACTCGCACTTTACGCATATCGTCCGCCATGTTAAATCCATAACTGTTTATCTCTTTCATCCGCTGTTATCTCTTTCGGAACGAGCCCGTTCGGCCGGCTTGTCCCGCCACTTCCGGAGTGTCGTAATGGTCTACTTGAGCCTGTTTTCGAATTAGCTGGGTAATTGAAATCCATACACAAAGTTCACTCTAAGAATCCACATTTTCGACGATGTTTTGAATATACATTTATTACACACAGTAAACCGAATGAATTCACGCTTGCATTGCGCATGTGCTCAATACATACATGCACTGAGCACTCTTCTATCAATGAATGAACGCACTTAGTCCAACTTCATAGTCCTTTTCTTGTTTTCAATGTAATTTTGGTACTAAACACTTATCTCACATTTCGAATAATTGACTTTATACAACACAACATGATCATGAAAATGTTTTGAAAACTTCATTTCTCAATGAATAAAAACTATGAATGGGCAATTACGTCACGTCAAGACGTTCAACGTTGCGCCTGCGCGGCCACGGGTGAATTCGTTCCAACTTCGAACACCATCGCCTCGTTCGCTGCTCTCGTCCGTCCCTAATTTAGAGAGAGAGATAGAAATATGTCTGTATCTTGCTCGTCTATACGGGATGCATAGATTATAAAAATTTCAGTATAATTTATAAAATGGCAACTTTAAAGAAAAAAAAATCGGGGTACACAATCGACTAGGTACACAGTACGCAGCGATTTTAGTAGACTTGCTCTCGATTCCAATATTATCTCACGTCCACACATAGGTTTTGACGGCAGATTGGCGCTAGCGATTTCATACAATACGTAGTAGGTAGGTACTGTATTAGATTTACTACTTCCATCACAGACAAATAAAGAGTTGAGTTGTTTGACATTGGTGTCGATTCTATTGTCACAAATGCCTCTAAACTAGACTAAAAAAATCACCAAAATTTTGTTTATTCCTGCCTGTTTAGTTTGACAGCACTAAGATGGCACTGAGTTATTAGTATAGTGAGAAAGGCATTTTGCTATTCTGAATTTGACGTTTTTCACCAACACTACTACAGGTGCAAAAACAGTACTGTATCTTTTTTTCTTTTCTTTTGCTTATATCTCGAAAATGGTGTGTCCTATCACAAAAATAATGAACATTTTGACCCCCTTTAATAACCCTTAACACCACACAGGTCCTTTTAAAAGAGTAACCGTGGATTTTCTTGCCGGCTCTTCTCCATAGAAAACGACCAATTGGAACCGTGCACCTAGCTTCTGACGTTTCATAACTGCCCTTTACATAGGTTTATGTGAGATAAAATATTTTGAATTTTTGAGTAGATGTAAGCGTGTGACTTCCATGATATCCAAAAGCACTGGGCTGTCAGATTATAAACACCAAATCTGTTGGTCATCAAATGTATCCTGTGGATACAAAAATAAGATTTCGATTATAAAGTAAATTGCCGGTTGCTTATTGGTAGTCAGCGGCAGATTTTGCTAAAAGCCCGATACCATTATTTTACAACTATACCGTGATGTTTCGTCGTTTTACTTCATACTTGTTGTAACTGTGCATTTGCACTGGCGAAACATTCACGAAAAAACATGTCTTCTATCATCTTTAGTTTCTGTCAAAGTTTCATACAATATTCGTCAGGAACTAAAGATTTCTACGTGTTTTGTTGTGATTGTGATGTTTCGCCAGTGCAAACGCACAGTTAGACTTTGGCTCATAAAAGTTGATCCTGGATTCAATTGAAACTTTTTACGTATAAACGTTTTTACATCATGACTATAATCCCCGAAGGGTATAAAAAGATAGTACAGACGCCAGCACATCAACCTACTACTATCTGTCAAATTTCTATAATAGATTTTCAACTTTATCTCTAACGCATAAGGTTCAAAGTTGATTGGGAAAATTTGACAGTTTCGGGTAGGTTGACCTGCTGGCGTCTGTACATAATTATTTCTAAAATGCATTTGTTTTTTAATAAAAGTAGTTTCTGTTTTATTATTTTCCATCTAAGGAGTTAGCGTTGCAATAGTTGCAAGCATTATACCATCTAGGAAGTGTATAGAGTGCCGCTAGCGGCACTTTATCCATGTCGGATAAAGTGTCGCTGTTTGTGGCATATTAGTAGCGCTGTCGTATGCATTGCTTTGTCATTGTTACTGTCACTTGTTATTTTGTTTGGTTGTTGAGAATTGCATTGTCACTGTCACTGTCACTTGTTATTTTGTTTTTGAGGAGAGGCTAATGTTAATTTCTTTCATCTATAGCCGGTTAAACTTAAGTGTAGACCCTTGCTTAGCAAATGAAAATGGCTGATAGGTAGGTTAAGTTAGGTTAGAACTGTGACCACACAACGCACGAGCCGAGCGAGTGAAGCGAGCGGTGCCACGGCAGCGGCCGGCGAGTGCCACGGTCCGTTTCGGCACAAGAAAATGTAATGTTTTGGGAATGTGGTGTTTTACACCGAACAATCAAACAAAATAACAAGTGACAGTGACAGTGATTGTGACAATGACAATGCAATTCTTACGGCAATTTAGCCAAGCCGAGGCAGCGCCACTATTATAACGCTAACGGCACTTTATCCCAGAGGTGTATAGAGTACTAGCGGCAGTCTATACACTGCCTCTCATCTATGTATCCGAATGAAAAACTTTTTTTTTTTCTTTTTTTTCTTCTTTGGCAACTGAGCCTGTGTTGACTATTCTGCCAGCGTCATGTGATGACGGCAAAATGAAAAACTTGTATCTGGGGACATGTATAAAAAAACAAGTGTTTCTTGTCGTGTTGTTGTCAAATCTGACAAGTGTCAGTTAGGTACCCTTGTCAGATTTGACAGCATCACGTCAAAATTGAGGCTGCGTTCTGAGTTACACTGTGTTCAATTTAAGCGTGCTAGCACCCTTTCCGAGTTAGCGTGAGCGCGATAACGATGTCCCATGAATCGTCATAAATTACCTCATGACATGCGCCATCTTGCGATAACGCTGACCATGCCGTCATCTATGACGACATCATTATCGCGCTCACGCTAATTCGATACGGGTGTTAGCACGCTTAAGTCGATTTCAGTGTAGTTCGGAACGCAGTCTAATACACATACAACCATAGTGAGTGCTGTCAAAAATTACAGTTGTGGTGTTTTGTTTTGAGTCGCATTTAAACTAACGTGGCTTTTTGAAATTGTGCTTCTGGCTACCGTCGCCACCTGACCAAAGAAGAAGAAGAAATTTGTGGTATAAGCACAAAGAAATACCATAATTATACAAGTTTTGACGTTGAGTGAACACTGTGAGCGCGTTCACGAGCGTTCCGAATTGTTGACAGCCCTTTTTTGTTTCGTTATTTTTTTGGGTGGGAAATTATCAAATAACTTCTCCCGCTCTAGGTGGAGCGGAAGGGCGTGTCAGACTCTTACTGACTAAAACCCACCCGTGTTCCTTCCGTTGCCTATACGTTGCCACGGAATCCCTTTCGGGCTTTCCTGCAACCCCGGCAGGCATCGGTCCTATCGGACCCCTTCAGTTGCTGACATCTCTTTGAGGCCCGCGTGGAACACAACGCACCGTCGACCCGGGCCTGGTCCTTATCGGACGGTGAGCTACCCATTGCTCACCGTCCGCAAGCCCGCGCCTACGGTGGCCGGGAATCGGCCTGTGATTCCCGACGCCCAGGGCGTCTCCTGCGGCGGCTAGGGGCGTGAGGGCGCGAAATTTGCCTCTCCCTTACGCGTTCTGCCTCCTCCTTCGCGAGCATTAGTGCTTCGCAGAAGGAGGTGACGGCCTCCCATGCCCTCTCGCTCCGTACCATGGCCTGGACCAGGGCCGGACGCGAGAGATCCCCGCCACCGCTCGCCTCCACGAGGACACGGCGATGCTCTGCCCAAGCCGGGCAGACCTCCATCGTATGCTCCACCGTGTCCTCCGGGCGATCCACGCAGTGATGACACCCGGGCGTTTCCTCCCGCCTGATACGAAACAGGAACCTCCCGAAACAACCATGTCCGGTGAGGACCTGCGTCAGGCGGAAGGTGAGGACGCCGTGGCGCCTCTCTAGCCACAAAGAGGGGACTTATCGCCGCAATAGTGGCGTGCCCATTGTCGACAGCCCTCAGCTGTCATTCGTGTTACTGTGCGTTTGCACTGGCGAAACATTCACAACAAAACATGTTGAAATCTCTATTTTCTGTCAATGGTCCATACAATATTTGCCAGGAACTAGAGATTTCAACATGTTTTGTTGTGATGTTTCGCCAGTGCAAACATACAGTTAACTAAATCAGAACGCAAAATATTGATGCCAGCAACTGTGAACGATGTTCTAATTCGGAACTCCGACTAGTATATACTCTTTGCTGTAGTCTATGGCTCTATGGTTATCTGTGATTCGGATAGCGGGTTACCTGAGTCACTTACGCCACAAATAATTTACATTGGAATTTTGGAAAATGTATTTTGAATATTTGTTTTAGGTTCCTTAAACTAAAGCAATAACACTGTAGTAGCAGTAAAGTATATCATAATTACTAAAATTCCTTAAAAAATGAATGATAATTACACCCATGTAGATTTCAATGTATTTTACGTTACTGAAAATATTATGGGTCCTTGCGACCGAAGTGTTGAATACGAGCAATTGCTCAATGATTTTAATTCTATCTATGATGAAAATTGCAGTTGCATAGAAATTTGTTCCCAAGCAACATGTAAGTGCCTTCAGAAATCTTGTGGTGATAACTATCTTGCCTACCAGAAAGATGGTCAATTGAAGTACAAACTTCAACCTAAATCATATCCAATTTTGGAGTGCAATGATAATTGTTCTTGTTCAATTGAGTGTGGAAATAGAGTTGTACAGAAAGGACCTGTTGAAGGCCTGGATATCAGGCATTGTGACAAAGGATTTGGTCTTTTTGCATCATGTTCCATACCTTCTGGGACATTTTTATGTGAATATGCAGGAGAAGTAATAACTCCAAACCAGGCTTCTATAAGACATCATAATAATAAGATGCAGGGAAAAAACAATTATATATTTTATCTAAGAGAACTGTCTGGCAGGCACCTTATAGTTACAATTATTGATCCAAGCATGTTTGGTAATATTGGGAGATATATAAATCATAGTTGTGAGCCTAATTGCCAAATTTTGCCAGTCAGGTGTGGGAGTCCTATCCCTAAGTTGGCAATATTTGCCTGTGGAGACATTTTACCTAATGAGGAGGTGACTTTTAATTATGGTTCAAGTGAAAACAGTAATCCTGTAACTGAGACTGATTTGACTAGGTGTTTGTGTAAAGCTAAGAGTTGCAGTGGTTTCATGCCTTTTCAGAAGTATTAACATTTATCGGTTATTGTCTTCACATATTTAACTTGCTCTTGTCTTTATTTGGTATGTCAATATTGTCAATTAACTATACGTCAATAAAAAAAAAAATGGATACCTGGTTCTAGTGATTTCTTAGTTTTATAATTGATCTGTTAAAACATCTTATTATTTTAATGATGCATTTATTTATAAAATTGCAAACGGGCAATGTTTTAAACAAATGCATATTTGGGGCAGTCGGGTAAAGAAGGAGCAAAAGAAAAACTGATATTAACAATTGCTTGCTCAAAATAAAAATAAAAAGATTGAACTAATATTAAACTAACTACAATAAAAATAATTTTGATGAAATTGATTATTTCATTTTATATTCCCTGAGGAAACTCCAAACTTTGTTTTTCTTTTTAACCGCCTTCTACAAGGAGGAGGTTATCAATTCGGATGTTTATATATTATTATTATATTTATTTTGTATGTTTGGTCATAACTCCGTCATATATTTACATATTAGACGGATTTGCAATATTCTTTTTTTGTTTGAAAGGGTATACTTTCGAGATGGTCCCATGGTCATTAGGTCAGGATCTGATGATGGGATCCTGAAGAAATAGAGAGAACTCTTCAAATATTATAGGCACAACAATAGTAAATTGAGTATTTTTTATATTAACTCATACAGTTGCTCTCGAAAAGCACCATTTGGTGAAGTGCAACTGATTATAAAGACCACAGATGGCCACCGGAACTACTCAATAATAAGTATTTCATGTGTAGCGATTTGATTACTTTCATATGTTTGCTAAGCAAATTATGCTCGGCACAATGCATATGGAGAAGTGGAGTTGATGGTGAAGTACCAGGAGAACTCCTCAACAATTAACTTCCCTGCATCGGGAAAAGCAATATTTTGTAAAAAGTGATGAGTAGTTGAGATTAGGCTATTGTAACTTAGATAAATTACAAACTGATTCACTAAAATCCGAGGAATAAAAACTTTTTTCCAAAAAAAAAAACAACGAACTTCCAAAAACAACAACCGCCTTCCTAAAAAACACTATAATGTGGAAAATAACTAAAATTTTGGAAGTTGGTGTTTTTGGTTTTGAATTTTCGTTATTTGGCACCGACTTTTTTTGTAAAAAAGTTTATATTTCTGGCTTTTTAGTGGGTCAGTTTGTAATTTATCACCTTTTACAAAATATTGCTTTTACCGACTTCCGAAATTCAGGTTATTTTTCACTTTGTAGTGTTTTTCGGAAGTCGGTTGTTGTTTTTTTTGTAAAAAAGTTTTTGTTATTTCCACAGCGTTATATCCTATGGTATTCTGCTGTGGCAAAAACGAGCTGTTCGAGCAATTTACCATCCAGGTTCTAGAGTTTCTCTAAGAGATTTTTTTAAAGGTATTGGTATTCTCACGGTGGCATCACAATTCATCTTCGCTAACATCTTATATACTTATTAGGCAAAATATGCACTTATACACTAAAAACAGTGATATTCACAATATTAATACTAGAAATAAGGACAAAATACGAGCTCCTTTTCACCGGCTTCATAAGGTTCATAACGCATTTTTTGGGCTTGATATAACCTTTTATAACAAGCTACCCTCTTTTTTGCTAGATTGCCTTTTAATGCGTTTAAAGCTAAACTAAAATCCAACCTTTGTTCAAAGGCATACTATTTTATTAACGACTAATTAAGCGATAAGAATAGTTGGTCGCTGTGATTAACTCAAGACAATGTTTATGTTCATTCTCCAGAATTAGCTTACCTACTGACAGGTTATAATATATTAGTGGCGCTGCTCGGCCCGACCACAGTGCCGTAAGCATTGCATTGTCACTATTACTTGTTATTCTGTTTGATTTTTGAGGTTAGTTCGCCGCCCTTTGTACCTACCTATTGATTGATCGTATTTGTTTTAGATAATCATAAAAACATTTTTCCAAAAAAAACAAAAACAACCGACTTCCAAAAAATCACTACAAAGTAAAAAATAACCTATATTTCGTAGGTCAGTTTTGTATTTTCGTTATTTGCCACCGACTTCCGAAATTTAGGTTATTTTTCACTTTCTAGTGTTTTTTTGGAAGAAAAAAAGTTTTTTTTTCTTGTTTTGTTTCACTCTTGGCTTTCTTCTATTCTATGACCTTAAATACAAAGTATAATATATACTCCCGAAGTCCTAAATCAAGCCACCGTGCATTTGTTATTTTATAGGTCGTTATTTTGTAGGACTTTTTAAATGGCCTTGAATTCAAACTTGTACTTAAGTGTTTTTTTTTTGTTTTTTATATCCAATTTATATCTCTTTATATTTAATGCACTGTCCTGGTGGGACATTCAGCAATAGGTAGATGATGATTCCTGATCTTGCACGGTATGAAGCCACTGCTTCATCCGATCCATACTACAGCTCATTCATGGTGGTTGTAAGTCTTGGGATGCCCTTCTTTTCAGTCTTGTGAAGGTAACTGGGTTTGACATATTTTACAGTTTAATTGCCAATTGATTTGGGTGAACTCTTAATCAGTGTTTTTGATTGAAACCTTTGATGGATTTTGATGTTGGACTTCGCTGCAGTTCCCCAAAGCTGGATACTATAGGACCAAGGACACTGCCCTGAGGTACTTCGGCCTAAATCGCACGTAGATTTGAGACCCCATTTTCCCGCCCGGACCGCAAAAACGGGTAGAAAATTGTTGGGAGATTTTTTATTTTTGTTATTAGACTTTGGTGCCATAAACGATCAAAAGCCTGGGAAACGTCCAGAAAGACTGCAAAGCAGTACCTACTCCTTATTTTCAAACGAAGTGTTGATTTTTTCCACAAGTCGATGTACCTGTTCTATAGTACAGTGGCCCATCCTGAATCCAAATTGGTGTTCAGGAATAAGGTTTCTTTTCACCAGGATCGGCATAAGTCGCATGCTATAGGCTGATAGGACGATATGATTTGATATCATTTTCAGACTTGCCAGGCTGATTATGATGATCGGCGCGACGTTCCACTGTTTGGGGACATAGGCTCGCTGCAGTATCCCAGTATTATATCCCAGTTGTTGCTTCAAAACTGCATAAAGATTTTTTTTCACGTTAGTAAAACTAACGCGCAACAATAGTATTATATAACTTTATCACAGCTCTATTAAAAGTTTTGAAAATCGGCGCGGCCCGGGGGAGGGCTCCCTGCGACGGGCCCCCGCTTTCCCCCCCGCGACACTTCGCTCTGATAGATCAAGTGAGAATGGTTGCTAACTAACTTGAAATCGTTGGTAGGTATATATTGAGTACTGTATATCCTAAATGGTCATTCAAAATGAAAAATGATTAGAGAAACAAAGATGATTTTCAAAGATTTATTCAATAATGGCATAGTTCATCGACTTCATTTTTTTTCTATTTCGCATTATTTCGTCTGGTTGTATTTAAGTTTGATTACTGTCATGTCAAATCATCAAAATCAGTCCACGCCTTTGGTCTCTAGAGCGCCACGAAGGAACAAACATACATACATAGATAGGCTGATAAACACATTACCCTCCTTTGCGTCGCGCAGTTGGGTGAAAACTGTGAGTAAACGAAGTAACGTCTCAAAAACTATAGAAGTATAGACTAATTAAAAACATAGTCCTTTTTTGCGGCGGTCGTGTAAAAGCTAGAAGACTGCACAAAAATCAGTACCAGGCCGCGCTTTGTACGGCCTGTTTGCGGTAAACAAACAGGTTTTTTGTTTTCACTCAGGCGATTTCTTATAATTCTCATAATTAATATTATATTTATTTTGTTTCGGTATATCTACTTTTCCTCATTCTGGGAATTACGTTCAAAACATTTTAGATACCCTGAAGTAAGAAATAAACAAGTTTTTATTGAGTTTGCTATTAAGTACTTACTGCCTAATTTACCGCACGTAAACGCGACAGCTTAACATGGATTCACCCAGCTTTGAAAAGCTGGGTTTGATACCCAGGTCGGGCAAAGCATTTTTGTGCCCGGTGAATCGCAATAAGATCGACGTCCACTATAACATGGGATTAAACACTTATGAAATCTGGGTGAACTACCCAACCCTTCTGAGAATACAGGCGTGGTGTTCTAAATCTCATCCGGGAGGTTTCAGCTGGTCCAGGGAAGTACTCATAGTTCTTCGTCCTACAAGGTCATTCCGGTTTAAAGTATATATATCCTATTGGGTGCCTGTAAAATTACTGTTCGGTGCACTGGTTGTGGGTCTCCTTTATTGCTACCACATAGTCAGGCACACATTATAATTTCACAAAAAAGGATGTGATTACGACCTAAACTAATAAAGGGTCAATTATCTCTCCCGGGAGCACCCAGCCCAGGGGTACTCAGCTCGCCGTTATGTTGAAATGTTTTGTCCGAAAGATAATCAGATCGTAAGCGTGGGGTGTCTCACTTTCTGATAGCTTTTGGTTTGATTAATGGCGTAGAGACAGCCAAACGCTTTCGAGAAATCCACGGGTTTGTAAGAACATTAAATTATTCCATTTTAGCGCTTATTTACAGTTCTCGTTCACATTCTAATGTGTCCTGACTGTTACTGCTAATCCACTACATGAGATTGCCTTAATCGCTTCTAATATGACATCCACAGTTCGCAGGAAATGATGCGGCTGACTATTCTCAGTCAAGGCCAGGTAGGAATAATAAATGATTCAACTACGTTTTCCACTGCAGTTGTTGTATCATCCTATTATGTATGAAGTTGAGTTTCATTAGAAGACCATTAAATTAAGTGTCCGTTTGTTTTAGCCGTTTACTTGGGATCAAAAACCTGACATCCGGGATCGAAATTGAAGCAAACAGTTTGAGAATAGTTGTCCGATTGACCCGAAGATCCACGAATACGACGCGGCTCGCGGGAAGCCCGCGACCCGGCGGCGGTCAACACAGATATGTGCACAATATGTTGTGTACTTAAGCCGTTCGCGAGTGGCGTCCTATCGAGTTTCGCTGCGGACGACGACGAGTACGCACGCCACACGCGCTCCAGTGACCATAGACCCATTGCTGAGGGTGAACGTGGAACGTGCCAGAGCTTGAGGGACAATTGGTGCAATCATCTCGTTGAGCGTAAACAAACGAGTAAGTATGGTCTGCCTTTATGTAACAACGCAACGTAGCGGCTGAGTAGCTGCCGGTGTTTGGAAATATCATTGTTTTTGTTTGTGAGTTTATGTAGGTAAAAGATTGATTCCGCGATTTACAGTTTTATAACTGTCCAAGTGGGGACCGGTCCTCGACATGGACTACACATAATCATTTCGGGTTTATGTGCATAGTTGGTTTTGTAGCACGATTTATATTTGTATATATGATATTTTATTATTTTCTAACAATCCATTAATTATGTGCCTTCAGCACATTCTTACATTTTAACTGAGGTGGAAAGTTTTGGAATTTCCTAATCTAATAAATTTCCACTTGATGCGCAACTTATAATTGGGAATCAAACGATGTTAGACGGTGTGATTAAGAATACTACTTTGTTAATAATTATATTTCAGATCGCCTTGAAGTAAAATTTGATGTTGTTGGGCATCCAAAGAATTCAAACCACGGAATTTTTGTAGAAACTTCCTATCCTTAATTGCTTAATGCCAACGGGTATTTCTTTACCTATGTTGTATAATACATATCTGACCATATATGTAGGTGTTACTTCCATATAATTACTTATATATGAGGTCTTAGATAATTATGATTAAGTATCTATGTTTCTAACTATAGGTGTTCGTCAGTTCTTAACTCGTTTCTGATGGAGCCAGTGGATGTCAAACATCAATTATTTTTTACAGATTGCTGTTTATTGGTCTCGTTATGTGCACGAAACACTTTAGTTTCGCATTGTAATTATCCTAAAGTGTTGCAATCGATTTCATAACTTGGAATTGGTGCTAGTTTTGTAAGATATCCTTAAAATTGTTATTGTCATGAATATGTACATAAAACAATCGAACGATTGATAACTCCATGTCTACCTAAACTAAATCTTCTACCTTTTTTCGTTGTTGCCGGCTTTTGACCGGTTCACAAAGTTGTTCTGCCTCGAGGTTCAATCACAGCGAGGCTAATACGGATAGGTACCGCACGGAATTCGCGCCGGTAAAAAAGATTTGCTATACCTTCAACATGTAAAAAATCCCTGTCCGATCCGTGAGGTTGTTGTTAAGTATGATACTGAGAGTCTATTTATGTGGAAATTTTCAGGAAAAAGAAAAAAAAACATCGCCTCATTTTGTTTCAATGGGGAATTTTACCGGGTTATTACATGGGGCGCGGGCAGCCTTCTCTTAGTGGGTGTCTACAAGTCATAATGATAACATAAGACTCGTGTTGAAAATATTTGTCAATTTTTAATGGACTAATTTTTTGGGCTAATTTTGGTACTAAAAATGATAATTTTAATAGTAATAACTTTTCATTTTCAATAATAATTAGATTTTTATTACTTTTTGGTAATGTTATTGCAGTACCTATGTGCCCCTTTCGGATCGGAAAGGGTTTTTTTTACGTATTGTAGATCGTATAGCTTAGTTATAGCAAAATTCTCTTTGAACCGCTAACATTGTATCAACTGGTCTAGTGGAAGTTGTTGTGTTTTAGCAGCGGACGTGTATGTCAATGTGATTGATTATACAAACACTCGCTGCTGCCCGCTACTTCGTCCGCGTGTTTTTTTTTTAATTCAAACTTCCAGGTTTAAAGGTTGTCTATGTAAGTACTTCACCAGGCCTCAGGCTATCTATCTGTCAAATTTCATTACGATCGGTTCAATTGTTTAGCGTGAAAAGGCAGCAGACAGAGGTGCTTTCGCATATAAAATAATTAATAAGTACCGATAAAATAGTGTATGGAAGTATGGATAATAGGTACGATGTGCTATATGAGGTCCCATTAAAATAGATGGACAAATTTTAACACAGCGTTCAGTACGTCTAACCAAGTATATATATCATATATCAAATTTTAAGAAAATGACCGATATTCATAGTTTAAATACCAGGAATAAACACAACCTTGCTGTACATCGCACACGTCTCCACAGAGTAGGCAACTCGTTCATGGGTCAATGTATACGCTTTTACAACAAACTTCCCATTGATATTCGAAACTTAGGTACCCATTAAACGATTTAAAAGCTGTATTAAAACCAAACTTTGTAAAAAAGGGTACTATAAAATTTCAGATTATTTAGAAGATAAAAAAGCGTGGGATTGAGCTGCTCGCTCTGCTAAGCTTTGTGATAAAACTATAAAATTTGACATTTTAATTATTATGTAAATCATTAAAAATACCAGTTTTTTATATACATATTGACATTGTTGAAAATTATATACAAAATAACATGATTACTTTGTAAAGTATTATATTGTTTTAATTATTGTGAATGTGAGGACTATGTGGATATTTTATTTTTATTGTTTTTCCTCTTTCTTTAATTTTTTCTTTCTCAGTTAGTTTAAATGATGGTCTGGCAGTTTGAGTACTTTATGCGACCTACCCAAATGTCCTTTCTTTGGTATTGTTCGTCGAGTTGAGCTCCTTAAGTTCTGAGTTGAGCTCTACGATTACTGACAAATGCTTGCACTGACTGGACAGGTCCACTCAAATCTGTGTGGTTCTTTCCTCAAAAGACCATTTCAGACACTAATCTACATGGTCCTCATATGGCCTGACCAAGATTATGTCTGGACTTTAAAAGAGACTGTGACCTCTGAGTTTGTTTCGGTCTTTCTTCTCAGAGTAGTCAGATAGGAAACACCGAACTCATCTAGCATTTTCTTCTTATTTTTTTTTAATATGACGTGTAAAAGTGATTGCAATATCCTATTTACAGAATAAACAATTTCATTTCATGCCAAAGATATCCAAGCAAAAAAAACACTGATTAAAGTGATTTGATATTGACCTAAAATAATAAATGGCATTCGGTAACCAACATTTTTAGTGTATTTTCGTTAGCTGATTTATTTTTCTTGTAAGTATCTAATGCGTTTTTCTTATATATTTTTTACCACTGTCCTTATTTTGGTGGTCTGAATGATTTCTAAAAGTTTGTCCATCTATTTTAATGGGACCTTATATATGCCTATTGCAAAGTTAAAAAAGGAGGAGTTTATAATATAATGTTCGTCTGTATGTAGGTAATTTTATTTTCGTAAATGTGTACCGATCTTGAAAATTTTATTTTTTCATTTGGTAGAGGAAGTTTTCGCGGTGGTTCCATCCATACATACCAATTTTATTAAGTTTGCTTGGGTACTTTTTGTGTTAGCTTCGATAATACTTACGTATTTAATCCACTTTGTATATCTTGATAATTTTATAATACTTCCTGTCATTGTTGTAGGTATAAATAGCAATTAGTGGTTGATATACAAAATGGTGTGGGATAAAAAAAACTTAATTTCGGAAGTTGGTTGTCTTCACTTTGTAGTGTTTCTTTTGTAAGTCGGTTGTTTTTTTTTGTTAAAAAAGATTTTTTTTTTAACAGCGCATCGTAAATTCGTAACATAAAAAATACCCAAGTTGCCGAATTACCGGCAATTCAAATCAGATAGAGATAACTTTGTTCAACTGTGCCCAGAGTCAGAGCTAAAATCGCATTGTTCGTCCGTAGGTCGTAGGGGTAGTGATTTTATTATCAAAAATAAGTACCTACTACTTATTGTAAATGATTTATTTGTGTTTTGAGATAAAATAACAACTGGAGATGCATGCAAGGCCGAGGTCTCTAAATGACGCTTTGTCAGGTGATGTAATCATGTATCGCTATGCCTTTTGTATTTAATTTTGTAGGTAGGTAACTCGTATTGACCTGCGTTTGTAGGCAAATAAACGCCTCTGGGTAATCAGGAGCCTACAGTTCCGTTTGTTAATTAATCTCTATCTACGTCTCGACACTCGATCTACTGGATTGTTCATTTTCCTTAATCGCAACAACGTCAACACAAGATGAGTTTAGTAATTTTGTTCATAGACTAGCAAATGATGTAAGTACTAGAGTTGATAAGGTTAACCTTCCCGCCTGAAGATCGTCTAGAACCTGTTCCATGTTTGACCTCTTTGCTTTAACACCTTGCAAGTTATTTATGGCCAGACCATAGAATAATAGCGTTATTTTTGTGTTGCATGTGTTGTTCTTGTTAGTTACTATGTGCCGTACCCAAACCAGTCTGCAGATTGTTTTCATCATCTTTATTTTATTGCTTGCTTTTCTAGGTGGAACATTGATTTTTATAGTTGTCAATCGGTTATAATATTATTAATACTGATTTTTTACATAATATAACATTTATGTTCAAAACCGGAGTATGTACCGTTACGGTTAACGACTGCGTCTAATGTGACTTGACTATTTATTACATACAGCAAGGAGCCTAACTGGTAGCTGGCATTAGCTCGATTTTCCATATTGTTAGTAAACCAGAAATGCATTAGGTTTGTCATATAACTCATCATACGGAACCGTATTTCTGTGAGTGGATTTTTGATTTGTAGGTATCTTTAAATCTTTCCTCTTGCTTTCCTGCAATCTAAATCTAAATCTAAAAAAATCTAAATACTTAGTCAAATCTGTGGGACTGATTTTGTGAAAAGGGACGGAAGTCTGTCACAGGAAGCAGGCGAAGCGCGCGCTATCTGATTTGACCAATGAGCGCTCACAGTTGGCTGTCAGAAACGACCTTGACGAGGTCCCGCCCCTTTAATGTTGGTTATTATCTTAATGTTGCTTATTACCAAGTTGAGATGTCAGATGTTACCCATTGTTATACTGTAAATTTAGAACGTTTTTTTTTTTTTTTAAAGTCCACCCTTTTGCATACCTATTACCTACCTAGGATTTTTATTAGCTCTGATGGGAAGCCTACATACTCATAGGATTATTGATGTGTCTTGTCTTGGCCATTCTTTGAGTGACATGCAATACTAAATAATATTTTCTTGTTTGTTTTTGTACCTAGGTGCATAAACAAATGAGCGATCGTGTTATACACATCAGTCATTTAAGACATACTTCTTGAGAGGTACCTACTTAGTTTTTATGATAGGTAACAGGAAAACAAAACATTTCGATTACTGGAACCTGTTCACACTTAGTTAAGCTCAGACATTGTGAATATTGATGTGCACGATTTGCTTCTTTTATTGCGGGGTTGGGGAAAACCATATCATCACTTACCTTATTCACTTTAGCTCATTTTTTCCTGCTCATTGACAACAGCTGATAATACAGCACAGTATTTATTTTTCGGTAGAAAAATATGGCAAAGTAAGTAAATATGGAATTCTATTCAAAATTCGGTAATTTTGTATAGAATTCCATATTTACTTGACCTTCACACACGAATGGCTTTTATCAATAGTCCCAGAGCATGTAACACAGTTTTATCTATTGTAGGTACCTACACAAATAAAACTTGTCTTTCGAAGAAGTGTTGTTTTAAATGTTATTTTGATGAAAATAAGCATACTGATACCTACTTGTACCAAGAACTGAAAGCAAATAACAAAGTTTGGTTTTCCCTCTGCTAATTGGGTGTAGCAAAACTTTGTAATAAAAACAAACTTATGATTACGTTTATCTTCATTACCTAAATTATACTTACCTATAACATAAATGCTCATTTACTTAGAAATAAACTGTTATTGTTTGTATAAGGGTTCACTGGAAGCCAGTTAATTAGATAAACACAATATCAATAGGTACCTACCTAATTAATTATTATCATACCTATACTTCAATGCTTTCGGTAACTACAGTAGGTAGGTACACTGATTCATTAGTAAATTAATGACTTAGATGTTATTTTTCGAGTTAGGTACCTACACTATACGTACCTACGTATATACCTACACGAAGGAGATTTTTAGATTCTTTTTTTTTTACTTGCCTACGCTGTCCCGGTCCTGGGAGTGGCCCTCCACTCCTTCCATCTTTTGCGAGCCCATCCTCCTTCCAGTTTTGACGGTAATTGTAATCTTACAAATAAATAAAATTGAAGGAGCTAGTAACTAAAGAAAACAGTAAGTACAAAGTGAAAAATAACTTTAATTACGGAAGTCGGTGTCTTTGGTTTTTTCGTTTTTCTGCCACCGACTTCCGAAATTAAAGTTATTTTTCACTTTGTAGTGTTTTTAATTTGAAGTCGTTTTTTTTTTTTGTAAAACTTAATTTTCACCTCCAATATAATTGAAATAAAAAATAATGTTATAAAACTAAAACTCAACTACGCCAAAAAGTCATCTAAAAAGGTATAAACACACGTAATCTATTCGATTTATGCTCTAACCCGTGTGACTTCGGATTTTTAATTTGTCTATCAGTGATGTCTTGTTTATACCTTTTTAGATGACGTTTTTGTCTGTATGAACATACGTACATACATACTGGTCAAAAACATAACCCTCCTTTTTGCTTCGCCGTAGTCGGGTAAACAAACATAGAAGTTTTTGTTGGTATACCTAGTTGTCTCTGACTACAAACATCAACTACCTTTTAACGTTAAGTCTGACGCTGATAATCTTGTATATTTATAATATTGTACGTTTGTTCCGCAGGGAAGCATCATGAGCCGCTTGGTAGCGGTGTTGGGGTGCCTGTGCGCAGTGGTTGCGCTGGCGCACTCGGCCGCGGTGCCCACACAAGACACCATAGTCGTCGCCAAGTCTGACGATACTGTGAGTTTTTATGAACTTTTTCTAAGTATACTTACGTACTTGTTCTTTTTAATGGTGTACGAGCAAAATCTCTTTGGCTGGGGTGGGCCAGATTCCCATATCACTTTGTACATCTACATAAATTGTCCATATAAGTAAACGGTTCACTTTAATTCTGGGGTGGCCCTGTAGAATTTTGGAGTAGGACATCTGGCATTCCTACTTGGTACGCTCATGCTTTGGGCTTTGAACCGGGGCTGCATATAGCCAGGCTTGCACATACCTGCTGGCAGCCTTAAGGTCGTTCCAACTTTTTAGGCATTATAGAAGATGCCTTTTTTTTTCGATTACGGGAGGAAATCCTCATGGATGTCCTACGCCGGGGAGGGATCTGTCAGACTCTTACTGACTAAAACCACCCCGGTGTTCCGTTTCACACTTGCACCGGGGATCACGGGATCTAATGCGACTTCCGCGATCCCTGGCTAGCGCCGGCCCGCCTCTGCGGGCCACCTCGAGTTAGGGTGCAGTGAGGTGTTAAACTCCCCACTTACATCATAGAGAGGCGCGCGTGGAACACTACGCGCCACCATCTTGGGTCCTAAGGAGTAGGGGGCAACGGATTTACCCAGATCCGTCGCCCCTGGACCCATTTAGGAGGGCTCGAAAAGGGCGTTATCCACCCTCCGCCGACGCCCGGTGCGTCTGCTGCGGATCGGGTTAGCGGAAGCAATATCCCGCTCCCTTTCCGCAGCCTCCTTCTGCGAAATGACTGTTTCGCAAAAGGATACCACCGCGTCCCAGGACTCTCGCTACCGACCATCGAGTCGACAACGGCCGGCAGCGACAGGTCACTGCCGACACCTGAGATGAGGGCACGCGCGGCTCCTCCCAATCAGCACACTCTGCCAGCGTGTGCCGAGCCTACGGCTACCTACTTTACTCACGACACAGAACGAAGCGAAATGAATAAGATTCAAATGAATTTAATTAATAAAAGTGTTTACGTTTCATTTTCCCCGAATGACAACAATACCAAATCTCTTCTAATAATACCTACTTATTTTGTATAATTTAATACAGATCGCGTCTTCTACACCGTCCGTAGCAGACATCACAACAGAAGAGTCCAGTCCACCAATCAAACTGACAGAAATGAATGTGGTATCCAATGTGTCGCTCCGGTATGCGCATACGACGGTGGTAGCTAAAATGCGCAACCCCGCCAAGAGGGCACAAGAGGCTAACTTCAGGGTACTGTTGCCGGAGACTGCCTTCATCAGCGGATTTGTCATGTAAGAAAGAGAAAGAAAATGAAATTTATTTGACCTAGGTTTAAGGCACACAATATAAGACACACAGAGGGAGCTCGTGGCTAAGTAATAACAGCCGCAGCACGGGTTGATCCAACAGGTTAAGCTCCGTGTCGGGGTTGGTCCGTGGATGGGTGACCATCTTTACATACCGAGACTCATCCATGCCTTGGAAAGCACGTTAAGCCGTTGGTCCCGGCTGTCATTCGTGGTTCTTTGACAGTCGTTACGGGTCGTCAGAAGCCCGAAAGTCTGACAACGTCTTACCAAGAGATATCGTATTACCCAGTTACTGAATGTAAAATACTGATATTCAGCTGCATCCGGTTAGACTGGAAGCCGACCCAAACATAGTTGGGAAAAGGTTAGGCAGATTG
This sequence comes from Xanthia icteritia, assembly GCA_949128155.2. Taxonomy (NCBI): domain Eukaryota; kingdom Metazoa; phylum Arthropoda; class Insecta; order Lepidoptera; family Noctuidae; genus Xanthia; species Xanthia icteritia. Next base: position 14,487,915 of record OX421934.2, on the reverse strand, counting down.
ATAAGAACACAGAAAAAAACAGATAAAGCCAAGCTGTTTTGTTTCATTTGTTAATGACAAAAATATGACTGAGTTCTCTGAGCCTGATTAAAATCAATATACTTAGGTAGGTATACCACTCCACTATTCATAAAATGCTCCATTTTTACAGGACACTCGATGGTAAATCCTATAAGGCTTACGTGAAGGAAAAGGAAGAGGCTAAGCAAATTTATCAGAATGCCGTCAACCAGGGAATTGGCGCCGCTCATATATCTGCCAAGTAAGTACCTAACCTACTACGTACCCACATAATGCAGTGAATTTTCCCTTACCTACATGTTAATTGAGGTAAACCACGGTAGCAAAATCACGAGCTTTCTTATCAATCACGCACGCACTTCAAGTTGAGTCATGTACCGACGTTTTTATAATCTTTGTAAAAAAACACCTAATATCTACAGTGTACCTACATTACTGAGTACAGCAAAAACTCCTTGAAATTTTGAACACGTGATTTTTCTCAAATTCGTAGTCTCATTACTTACGTCACCTTATTTGTTGCCGAAAATGGCACGAGACATTCACGACGACCTTATAAGCCACAAAATCGAAAGTGTCGTGCCTACTGTCTGTTATATGCAAAGTAGTACATACATAAGTATACAGCTGAGCCGTCCTGTGCCAATGTTTAAGTATCCATTGTTTAGAAACAACTAGCTTTTGTCAACAGCTTACTCGTGCGGAAAAGTTGTATGTTTTTGAGTAGGTTTATCTTTAAAGAAAAAACTTTCTTTTGTCCAATTGAACTTCTAAAAAGACGTGACTTGAAAGTTAACTAAACAATCTACGTTTGCTTCAATATACTACAAGCAGTAGATAGGTAGAGTTTTGAGGAAAAGGCTTTGTAGAGCGTTGTCTTTGTCACTCATAGGTACATATGTGACGGTCTCTTTCTAAAGCCGTATTCATCCGGGAAACAAAGTTAACCAATATTGTTTCAGTTTCATGTTTTTGTGTTACGAAAAATATGTTGGCAAAATGTATAAGCTTCGTATTCATGGTATAGGTTGGCCGATACCTCTGTACCGCGCCTTAGGAATGCGCAAGGAGGCGCGGGCGGGACGCCGTCGTGAGCGTTGACGAATGAGCGGCCTGCACTGCCCCCTCCCCCATCCGCGCACATACTTAAGGCGCGTTACAGGGGTATCGGTCAAACTTCAAACAAAAGTTGCGCAACATGTTCTCAGAAAGCCCTGCTATCTAATTACGCAACACATTTTCGTAAACGATTACGAGAAATTTGTTTAATTTTGATAGTTTAACAACATTTATTGCGTTATTTACGTTGTTGAGCAGATTTATTTTCGAACTTATGAAGCAATGGATTAGCAATTTTTTTCAAAACGATTCAAATTTCGATTGATCGTGTATTACGTAATTAGGGTACAGGTTCGCACGGACGTGTTTTTATCGCGGCTATTTTTATTTTCGTACCCTGTATTTTCAACTCTCGGTATTGAGCCGAGCATTGGTATATCCTACAAAGCGCACCCAGCGCGTATCCTAGCGCGTCAAGATAGCACACTGTTGGATATTCAACTCTCGGCGCTAAGCAGAGAATCGAAAATCCAATACGCGAAAAAAAATCGCCGCGATAAAAATACGCCCGTGCGAACCTGGACAAACATTTGGTGTGCAAACGAAGCGAGCTAAAAAAAGACTGTCACATAGTATGAGTGACACAGAGAAAAATAAAGCGTTATCCTCCAAACTTACAAAAAAAAAATCTAAAACCAGTGTCAGTTACGACCGGGTACAGTAAATTTCCTTTAACTTTCAGAGCACGCGACTCCAACCACTTCACAGTATCAGTGAACATGGAAGCTTCCTCGACCGCGATCTTCACCTTGACGTACGAAGAGTTGCTGGTACGTCGCAACGGCGTGTACAACCACGCCATCAACTTGCATCCGGGCGCGCAGGTGCCCAAGCTGACCGTCACCGTCAATATCAAGGAGACTGAGAAACTTGTGGAGCTGAGAGTGCCTGAGATCAGGACTGGAAACGAAATTGACGCTACTAAGGATGACGCTCGTAAGTTTATTATTAGTAGAGATTAATCTAGTTGCACATTTTGCCTCATTTTGATTATTGGCAATAAAAACCGCTGTTGTGTATGTGGCCTTCAAAGTTCATAAGTAAATTGTAATTTGCAGAGAACTTGAAGGTATCAATCGTGCGAGCCCACGATGACCGCGAGGCGACCATCACTTTCACACCAGACCTGCAGGAACAAGAGAGACTTATTCAAATATACGCGGTAAGTATCCATTTGATATGAATTCCAATTCAATTCAATATTCTCAATTCCTTATTCTGTCCTATAAAGTACATAGTTGGTAGGGAAATAATTATATTAGTCACAATGATGGACCCTGTCGGGCACAGCATAGATCAAGTAGGAGACAGGAGATTTGGACATTTTTTGAATTTTTTTTTTTTGGTTTTTTGTAAGATACTTCTTTAATCCTAGGTCAATCTTAGCATACAAATTACACTAGAAATCTCAATAATCTAAGTAGCAATGTCTTTAAAATAATAGACGAAAATGAAAATAATTGATGTATCATTGAACGTGTTTTTTATTCGATCCAGAACTTGTAAGATGTCGGAAGTACATTAGTCTCCAATTTACGTGATCATTATAACACATGCTTGATGTCAAATTTATCTACGGCCACTATCCTAAATTATGGCTAAACATTCTAGCATTAGTCTCCAATTGTATTTCTCTGGTGTGCAATAAAATTTATCTTAACCTAAGTAGATCCTTGCTTGGCCCAAATCTTAGCGTAAAATTCCCTTGTTTGCTAAGATTTGGATATAAGCAGGCTTACTCTGTAAGTTTTCAATTTCGGAATCGAATTGGTCTTGATTTCGATTCAATCCTGAACTCAAAGATGTCGGTAGTAAGCCTTCAAATTATAATGTGGGGAAACGTGAGTTTACTAATGATCGATTTTAATATGAGATCAACTCTGAAATATGAAAAATTGCAAAACAAGGTATTGCACTTTGTAGGAAACGGTAGATATTCATATTTCAGGGTTAGTCCCATAGCAAAAATGGTTGTCCCTCGCTTTGCCTAACAGCTTGTATAATATAGGTACAACTGCCCTGCCCTTCAGCCGTGAGGTGATTTTAAACTTTATGGTGTATTTACAGCAAAAGGCCAAAGAATCTGCCGCCAGCACCCACTCCTACTCGCCGTGGTCTTACTCTGAGCCCGAGGAGCCGGCCACAGAGGGAGTGCTCGGCCAGTTCGTGGTGCAGTACGATGTCGCGCGCCCTAAAGACGGCGAGATCCTGGTGAGTCGTCTTTTCATCATCATCATCGTTATTTTCTCCTGTCCTTATCCCAATTTATTTAGGGTCGTAGCAGTATGTTTTCTTCCATTCATCATTATGAATGTATAGCCGTCAACTTAGCACTCAGCCCCTTTCATATTATCTTTCACTAAATCTTGGGTCAACTATTATGTATGATTCGTTAAAAATTTGCAGATAAACAAAAGATTTTATGACTTGCTACCTCCCTGGCTGAAACCTTAGTAAAAGATTATCGTCATCAGAAGATCATCTACAAAACATTATTCATAAGGACCCGTATTCCAATTTTACCAGCGCTAATCATAATTATATATACATATTATAAATTAAAGCCGCTTTTCATGTCTGTCTGTGTGAGCGTGTTTTTCTTATAAACTACACGACACATTTTGGTGCGGTTTTCTCCATCACGTAGAGAATTTATTCCGGAAGGCTTATGTGTATAATGCATGAATAAAATTACATAAAACAAAGAAATCTCGATGTTTTGTCAAGACGTAAAAACCTTCCTAAGCAGGGGCTGGTCGCTGGGTATATATAAAGTTTAAAAATTTAATAGGTGAACGACGGCTACTTCGTGCACTTCTTCGCGCCTACGGAACTGCCGCCTCTGAACAAGTTCGTGGTGTTCGTCCTGGACACCTCCGGCTCCATGATGGACCGCAAGATCATCCAGCTGCGAGAAGCCATGCAGACCATCCTCGGAGAACTCAACGAAGGGGACTACTTCAGCATAGTCGAGTTTGCGTCCGTGGTCACGGTATGTATCTCAGACATTTTGAGACAGTGAGAAATAACTTCAGAACTCTTAAACATATCCACTAAGTGCGAATTTCACTAATGAAACTGAACGCGATCAGTACATCTAAACCGCATTCAAGAACTGTCAGTGTCAATATTCCACAGAAAATAACGACACATCGACACTGACAGCCCTTAAACGTGGTTAATGTGCTGATCGCGTTCAGTTTCATTGGTGAAATTAGGGCTAATTTCACCAATGAAACTGAACGCGAATCCCAGATTCGCACGGACGTATTTTTATCGCGGCCATTTTTTCCGTATACTGGATGTACAACTCTCGGTATTGAGCCGAACATTGAGAACCCAACAGAGCGCTTCCATCGCGTATCCCAACGCGTCAAGAAAACAAACTGTTGGATATTCAACTCTCGGTGCTAAGCAGAGCGTCGAAAAAAATATACGCGAAAAAAATCGCCGCGATCAAAATACGCCCGTGCGAACCTGAGCTAAAAGATCACATGAGCATCAAAACTTTGAGACACGCGGTAAAGGTTTTTTAATTTCTCATACTCGGAAAGTAGTGTTTGTTTGATCCGAGTAGCGCGTGGAAGACGCTGCTCCCCGTCTTTGGGCGGGAAAGACGTAGTAATTGCTTCTATCTCAAGGGCGGGAATGAATTTTAAAAATAGAACAAAATTTGGTAGTCGGCTACGAAAACAATTACATAATTGAGAAAAATTTCGATTAAAATAAAATTTTAAAAAGACTGTAATTTGGCGGGATACTAATTAATTATTAAATAGGTACTACTATTTTTACTTTCCTTATATTCGAAATGAAAAGTAGAGTGTTTAACACGGGTGAAAGTCATCAATTCTTACTCGGACTAGAGCCGCTTTCTTGATTCCTTTCGACCGTTGTATAACAATCTACAATTTTTTTTTGTAATTTTTTACTTTATTTAAACGTGCACAATGACGATACTTTATTGTCAGAGAAAACCACAATCGCTGAATCATCTGCCGACCAATGTTCTGACTGATCTCTAAAATTACGAAATTATTTTTTTTTAACTCGCCTACTGACATCTTCTTTAATGTAGGTGCACGATCTCAAAGAGGCGGAGGGCGAGCCTCCCAAGAACACGTACTCGTACTCGTTCTTCGACTACCACGACAAGGGGGCGACCCTGGTACCGCCGTCCAAGGCCACCAAAGAAAACATCGCCAAGGCCAAAGTTATCGTTAGCTGGCTTCAAGCTGCCGGAGGTAAGTCGGAAACTTTTTTACGGTTTAAAAGATACATTAGGTACAGCCAATGGTATCCTAATTAAAAAGACTACATTACCTATAACGTTATTTATGTGTGCCGTTTTTGAAGATCGAATGTTGCGTAGGTAATCTACATCTTTTTATATCATTGGGTACAGCCCTGTGAATTAAAGCTGGACAAACAGACGGCGCAGGCTGTATACCTATGGGTTCCATTTCACCCTTTCGGTAAACCAAAATGTAATTACGAAATTAGTGACATAAAATTATAGTGCGACTTTTTCGTTGGCGACAGACCATGCACAGTCATGGCTCAAGCGGTCCCGCCCGCCAGCACACTTGTACGAAAATGTCGCCCCATAATTACACTTATAGTTTTTTATGACACTAATTTCGTAAGTTTTAAGTGGTTTTTAAGCCGAAATTAAGTACCTACCTACTACTTAATTTCGGCTTAAAAATCACTTAAGATGAACTACGCATTCTAAATTCCCTACATTCCTAATGAATGCCTTTCTTTATCTTAATTACATGTTAAGATAGTACCGGTCCGTAATCTGGATTTGTCTGGCGAAATGTACGTGTACCTACTTATTATGTATATCTGTCTATACCATCGGGGAATACAAGCATGACATTCATCATCATCATCTGCCTTTACCCAACTGTGTTGAGGTCTTCTTCCAGTCTAACCGGATGCAGCTGAATACCAGTATTTTACATGGAGCGACTGCCTATCTGACCTCCACAACCCAGTTACTGGGTAATACGTTACCCCTTGGTAAGACTGGTTGTGACGACCCGTAACGACTGTCAAAGATCTACAAATGACAGTCGGGACAAACGGTTTAACGTGCTTTCAGAGGCACGAAGGAGTCTCGATATAATGGATGGTCTCCCATCCACGGACCCTCGGCAAATGTAGCTTAACCTGGTCGATCGACCCGTGCGGCTATTATTAGTATAGCTACTAGCTCCTCGAACACAAGCGTGATATTATGTTTGTTATATCATGTAATTAAATGGTATTTGAATGGCACATGTAGGCACTTAATTGTGCGTTGCCCCAACTATGTATATGATCTGTTTATAATAATATATTTGACCTTATTATTATCTTAAGAAAGTAAGATAATAATGAACATTCTGGAGTTTGTGTTATATAATGGGTACCTAAGAATTATTATCACATGACCTGCTACGGTGCAATTGATAACGTCTATGATTACTAATAAGTAAGCGCTATTTAGGGTTTCCATAATGACACTCTGGGAGGAAATAATAAAGAAAACAAAATTATTGATGACTGAATATTTTCGGTGACCATATTATTGTTCATGCATTTATGCATGACCACTGGTAGCTTTTAGGCAGCACGATTTACGGTAAAAGATATGTATTTCTCAAAAGAATTACAAATTAACTTAGAGAGAAAACATAAATAAGAATATGAAAAAAAAATTGCTGCACATAGCAAGTAGGTAACTACTTATGTGAAAAAAAAATGCTACACATATTACCTGCCATAAAACTAACAATACATACAATTTTGACTTAATAGTTTGGTATATCAAACAAAACAAATCAGAAGTAGGTAGTGTTGCGCAAGTAACAGCAGAATTTTAAGCGATGCGGGTATGCTGCATTTAAATGGTGCGCATAGACTACTATATATATATGATGATGCGTTTTACTAAGGCCTACACCACAGACAATTGTAAGAACAATTACAACAAACAAAAAATTACTTAATATTTTGTTTTATTTACTTTTTTAACTAACATTTTTGACTAGCAAGCAGAGATTTTATGTAGACTATAAAGATTTATGTGTATTTATTATATATAGTGTATTTCCTGGACACACGGCTAGCATTATTCGGAATTTCTCCCACTGGCTGTTAGTAGCATTGATCTCACTTCGCTCTTTAGTTCATAGGGTTAGGACAACGTCTATTCGAAAAGTATCAGATGAAATTGAAAACAAATCGGTCAGAAAACGTGTCTGTGGATGCCAATTTGTAGAAACAGTTCTTCTTCTTCTCAGTGTGTCGATGACACTTACAAATTTTGATTTGATTATTTGAATAAGTACTTAAACCCGAAATTCTAATTTTAAATCGCTTAAAGATGTTTCAATTACAATTTAATAATGTTATTTAAACAAGACAAGATTAGTTTGATGTGTGATTGATTCACTTTGGTCAGACTGGAAGCCGACCGCAACATAGTTGGATTGAGTGATTCAGACAATCATGCTGGCAAAAGTGTTGAGATATAAAGTTGAAACCTTGTAAATTCAGATGAATGTGTTACAATTCCTTTTAGAGAGTGATTGCATAAGAATTTAACCTGAACAGGGTTTGTTTAGACTTTCATCAATTACTTTTGGAACAGAATATAGGTACCATCAAAGAAGTTCGTATCTATACACCGTAAGGACTATTTCTGCTTGCAGCGCTCGGCCGCTATAGAACCGGGGCGGTAACAGATGTGGCCATCGTGTTCACGGGATTTTGTTTTCAAACTGCTTAGATATATGAAGTTCTTCGATAGTACATGTTTACCACTACCATAACATTGATGACTAGTGGCCGATTCCTATAATTTACGGGCCTTTATTGGTTAATAATTAATAAAACTCCTATCTTTACCAATAATGACGCAAAGACTTTGCATAGTTATAGACACATGGTAAGTAGCTATCACAGGCAAAATTAGCTCACGAACCTATTTGTATGCCCGTTATTTTTGTTATCGTTTTGCTCAACAATGGTTGCGTTTTTGGTTTTTGGCAATAATACCATTGGTAATACGATTCCGTTTTGTTTATAGGAACCCAGCATGGGTCAACTATTCTCTTATCTCTCAGTAAGAGAGAATAAAACCGTTGCTAACATGCTGTTTCCACGTTGCAGGCACGAACATCGGCAAAGCCTTGGACGTAGCTGTGGAACTGATCAACAAGGGAGTAGACTGGACAGTGGTCCCACCTGCGGGTGTGACCGCTAACGGCACTGACGCGTCTGTTGTCACCACTGAAGTAACTTCAACTACTGCTGTTACTACTGAAGCTGCTGTAAAGACTGAAGCTGCTGACAAGAAAGGTAAACTATCTTTTTGTTTTTTTTTTGTCGTAGCGTCAATAGTTCGTCGGATTTGTGGTTTACTTCATTTAAAAGGTGGAATCTTAAATTATGTTACTAATAATAATTTAAAAGTTCTAACTAGGCTGAGAATCAGCACTTTTCAAACGTCAAAATTTCATAAGACAGCCCTTCACCACTTCCTAGTGCTTTAGCTGGGAATAAGAAGTGGAGCAACAAACTCCCCAGCAGCACAGCTGTCTGTTCAGTTGAAAAAATGAATCTATATAATAGTATGCAAAATGATATTTACATTACGCAACACAAAACATAATTTAAGTTATAAATTAATAGCCATAAAAGAATAAGAATAATTTATTGTTTAATTAATTATATTCAGTGCGTTGATTCCTGGAACTCACACTAGGATTCCTAGTGTGAGAAGTGAGATAGAATGTTTTCAGTGCTGTTCTGTGTCAATACTCTAATTTAGATGTAGATTATATTAATTGTGGATTAGATTATATTGATGGAAATCTAGACCATTTTTTATTACATTTACGTACTTACCGTGAAATAAAAGACCGTATCCAGAAGACACATTATTAATTTTAAAAAATCTCCACGACACAGGGAATCCTAGTGTGGAGGCTAGCGCTATTTGAATTCTGTAATGCCCTCTTGAACAATAAAGTTTTTATTCTTCATTTTTTTATTATAATAAAATTTTAAGTTACCAACTCGTACTTGCAGAACCCAAAAACCTGGAGCCGATCATCATCTTCCTGACCGACGGCGACCCGACCGTCGGCGAGACGGACCCGAAGCGCATCATCACACGTGTGCAGGAAAAGAACTTCGGCCCCAACAAGGCCACCATCTTCTCACTTGCTTTTGGTAAGTTCGAGAGACACTATTTTTAAGCTAACTACTTTTTTTTAACGATACGGGAATTGTCCCTCTTATGCCAAAGACCGCCTCTGGGGTCTAGTGGTAAGAACACCTGTCTCAGACCCAGAGCTCCCGGGTTCGAATGTAGGAAGGACTATATTTAAAATAGTTTCGGGGAATTAGTTCACTTCGACCGGCGACGAAGTATAATAAAATTCAAAATTCAAAAGTCATTTATTCAAACTAGGCTGAGAATCAGCACTTTTTGAACGTCAAAATTACATAAGACAGTCCCCCAAAACGCCCACCCTTCACCACTTCCTAGTGCTTTGGCTGGAAAGAAGAAGTGGCGCAACAAACTCCCCAGCAGCACAGCTGTCTGTTCAGTTAGAAAAAAAATGAATCTATATAATAGTATGCAAAATGATATTTACATTACGCAACACAAAACATAATTTAAATTATAAAATTAATAGCCATATGAAAGCTAGCACACGCCAATATACCAACCAAAAACATCGAGAACTATACTCAAGCAGAAATAAAAATAACTTAACGAAAACAATATCTAAATAAAAGCCTCCAGGCATAAAGGGCGTATATACATACATTAACTAGGTCGGACTATCAGTCCGATATCTCATTTCCCTTTCGTAATTTAAATTAATGACAAATCTAATCTATTAGGTATCTAACCATTTGAATTTCTTTTCAAGCTATTTCAAGTTCTAAACATTTTTAAATTTCCATTTATTTCCTTGCATTCGCTATTATAATTTGATTTAAAACCAAGTTTATTTTTCTTGATGTTTAAATCATTGTTCGAAACTTATTTTAAACTATGATCTGTGATTTTAAACACTTAATAAAAAACATTGTTTTATTTCAAACTGTTTTAAACATTGTTTAAAATACGTGTTTTAAAACAACTTGTTTGTTTTATGCCAACCCTGGGTTCGATTCCCGGCGGGGGAAAAATTTTCTGCTGGGTTTGGTTGGTGGTAGGGCTTGTTCTAAGCGTGCCTGGCTAGCTACCACCATCTTATCTAAGATTATCGCCATAGCAACAATGTTAACAGCATTGTTGTTTCGGCAGTTAGAGGTAAGACAGCCAGTTCCTCTGTGGTTGAGAATTCCGGGTGAAGCTCGCTTCCACCTTCGGCCTGATCTTCACTTACTGTCAGGTGAGATGTAGGCCAAGAGCTTCCCCAATCAATCTGCCTAGCCTTTTCCCAACTATGTTGGGGTCGGCTTCCAGTCTGACCGGATGCAGCTGAATACCAGTATTTTACATGGAGCAACTGCCTATCTGTCCTCCACAACCCAGTAACTGGGTAATACGATACCCCTTCCAAGAACTTACCTGCAGTGGTAAAAAAACAAGTAATAGTCACATGACTATAATTGCTAAGTTGCCATTTGCCGGATACATTAAACTCAATTCCACAAACGGTTGTATACTTGTTACTTGCAGGCGAGGACGCAGACCGCAAGTTCCTGCGCAAGGTGTCCCTGCGTAACGGCGGCTTCATGCGCCACATCTACGAGGCCGCGGATGCTGCGCTGCAACTGCGCGACTTCTACCGACAGATCTCGTCACCGCTGCTCGCTGATCTGAAGTTCACATACCCGGCCGGACAGGTCAGAATAAGAATAATTTATTGGCTGAAAAAAATGTTGTTATTGAGTTAAGTTGTAAAAGTTGGTGATTTATAAACTGTCCATATTTTGCCTACTGTTCTCTTGGACTGCTTCGTTGGTCTAGTGGTGGCAAGCGCTACTGCTGAGCATAAGGTCCTAATTTAGATTCTCGGGTCAGGCAAAGTGTTCCACCTGGAATTTCTCAGTAGCAGCCTGGAGTCTGGATTTATGCCGGTTGATGGCAATAGGCTCGCCCTCTATTATTAACTGGCGAAATGTGGGTGTACTATAGCTGCCGCCTACGCCTGTATTCCTGAAGGGTTAGGCAGAGGTGTCCTCTGCCTAACCCTTCAGGAATACAGGCGTGATGTTATGTTATGTAGTAATACTTAGATTAGTTCGGCCCTGGTAGAAATAAATGCTTTTGGCCTTAATAAAAAATAAGGTTCTTGTATAGACCGCTTTTAACCACAATTAATAATAATTAAGTGCCTGCGGGCATTTGTTAAAATATTCGCGACTTTATTATTGATTAAAACAATAATAAAGTTAGAAATTCAAAAACGAGCTCGAAGATTTATTAAACTCAGTCTAAAATTAGATCTCGTTTTGAAATAAGAGCCATATTAGATTATCATACAAATATGAATAGAGATTTATGAGTCATTTTTATATGAAGAACCTATGACGGTATAAAAAACTACATATGATTCATATTGTCTACGATTATAGTTAGCAAAAAGGGTCCAGTAGTGGGGTATTGAGTTAAGACTAGATTCGGTATCTAGAATAGTCAATTGATAGTAAAGATGGAAAAAATATTAAAAAAATGCCAATGTTTTTTTATTATACATTTGAAGTTGAAATTATGAAAAAGTCGTATATAGTCATTACTCTATGAAATTGTAGATAATTCAGCATTTATTAATAATCAATTGAAATCGCGAAATGCAATTTTTTCACCCAACTTTACAAAACTTCTTATAACTCGGAAACTAAATGCCGAGAACTGGACCCTTATTCGCTTGGACGCCCACATAATATTATGATCATATGCGTCTAACCTCAAACATGGCTAAATCAAACACGGATATCGTTATCCATCTTTATTAAGTATGGTAGGACGTTTATATGATCATATAAGTGTAATACGGTTAAATGAAGAATAGCATCATTTAACTATGATCATAGAATTTGACAGATATGAAATCGTATTTGTATGATAAATATATGATAGTGTAATTGGGGCCAAGAGGGTTTAAGTTTGACTCCTTTATTTATAAACTTTGCCAAAGTTGAGTTTTGATTACCGACTGTATAACCATAATTTTTTGACGTTTAATACTAACTAATTTATAAATGCGAAAGTGAGTTTGTTTGTTACGCTTTCACGCTAAAACGGCTGAATGGATTTGGATGAAATTAGACCTGAAGAAGGACAAAAGCTACTTTTCATCCTGGATGGCAGACGAAGTGGCGATCAACAGCTAGTCGTATATAAATAAACCCCTGAATGCTCAACATTGTGTCACATCCCAGGTGCGATCAGACTCGCTGACGCAACACTCGTTCCCCACGTACTACGCTGGCTCCGAGCTGGTGGTGGCGGGACAGTTGCTGGACGACGTGCCGGAACTCGAGCCGACCGTGCTCGCCTTCTGTGGAGTAAGGGATGGATATGGCAGGGTGAGTGGACTTCTAGTTTATTTTCTAAAGTAAAATCATCATCATCATACTCATTCAATTTATTTCCTTTAACCCAATTTAGTAGGGGTCGATGGGAAATCTTCTCCCATCTCTATTAGCTTTAATCGCTCTATAGTTTGACCGCTGTACTGCGCCTTAGGTATGTGCGGCCGCTCATTCGTCAACGCTGCCTCCCGCCTCACCGCGCATTCCTAAGGCACGGTACAGCGGTCTCGGTCAAACTATAGCCAGCCCCTTTCTAGGCATATCATCAATCACATAAGATACTTTTTAGATTGAACTTTACCGCAAGCTATGGCGATTGGACGTCCTGTATTTTGATGAGGTATCACGTAGTCGTATGCAGGGACCGAAACCGGTATGAGCAATACGGGTATTTTTTCGGTTACAAAAATTTTATTTTTTACAGGTATTTTTAAAGGTTACTTTAAATTGAATACAACCAGTATTAATACCGATTACCGAAATATAAATTACCTATATCTTACACGTGCCGTCGGCATTAGTCAAAGGACGCACATCGCCCGTGTGTGTATGTAACCGGTATTAAAACGATAACCTAAATAGAGGTAACATGTTACTCCTTCTTGGTTACCCAGATAGCGGTAACCTTAGTCGTAGTAGTAACCAAAATTCTTCGATACCAGGGGCCTTATTATGAAGTTTTAATGCCATCATTATTCCACTGCGAAAAAAGGATGGTCCTAGCGGCCTTGTATAGCTCCGTCTCTCACTCACACTGGAATAATGGTGGCATTAATACGTCATAATACGGCCCCTGTACCGTAATTTATAAAGGTTTTCGGTCCCTGGTCGTATATATATTGTGAATTTGACGTAATTCAATTGAAACTAACCTAATTATCATTTTCAATTTGTAATCTATTCGACTCGTTATCAAAAGAAGAATACCATTATCCGGTTACAGGACGGGACAACATTATCCGGTTACAAGATCATAAACTAATTTCCAACAAAAAAACAAATTACAGAAACGCTACGAGATAGTTCCGAAGGTTCCCGTAGAGAAGAAGAAGAAGGCGGGCTACTTGCCCCTAGAGCGGCTGTGGTCGTACCTCACCATCAAACAGCTGCTGGACCAACGCGACGCCTCAGACGGCAGCGACACTGATGACAAGGAGAACTCGCCAGAGAAGAAGGCTCTCGCTCTTGCACTGAAGGTATGGAAACCAAATTATAACACGTTTATTATAACAACTATACAGGGATCTTTTGACGCGTACCAAAGACTAACACCTGCATCGTTTTAAGGGTTCCGTACGCGAAAAGTGCCAAACGGAACCCTATTACTAAGCCTCCGCTGTCCGTCCGTCCTTCTATCCGTCCGCCTGTCTGCCCGCGAGCTGTATCTCATGAACCGTAATAGGTAGACAGTTGAAATTTTCTCAGCTTGAGTATTTCTAGTGCTGCTATAACAGCAAAACATAAAAATTAAATTAAAGGTGGTCCTCATACAAGCAACGTGTTTTTTTTGCTTAATATTGTAAGTGGGTTTAGAAAAGCTACCGTAGGCGCGGGCTTGCGGACGGTGAGCAATGGGTAGCTCGCCGTCCGATAAGGACCAGGCCCGGGTCGACGGCGCGTTGTGTTCCAAGCGCGCCTCAAAGAGATGTCAGCAAGTGAACGGGTCCGATAGGACCGATGCCTGCCGGGGTTGCGGGAAAGACCGAAAGGGATACCGTAGCCTCTGGCAACTTACAGGCAACGGAAGGAACACGGGTGGGTTTTAGTCAGTAAGGCTTGAAACTGCGTTAAGCGGGCGCCCGCGACGGATAGTCGGACGGAGAGTCTGCACGCCCTCCCGTTCCACCCAGAGCGGGAGAAGTTATTTGATACCTTCCCATCAAAAACAAAAAAAAAAAGGTGGTTTAGAAAGGCACTCGTTCCATTTTTAACTTTCGACGCTGAGCCGAGCGTTGCAAATCCAACGCAGTTTTATTTAGGCATTATATTGAGTCGCCTATTAGACTACCATATTTTTACTGTTGGTTTCTTCTTCATGATTTTACAATTGAATATGTGATCATTTCCAGTACGAGTTCGTAACGCCACTGACATCGTTGGTGGTGGTGAAACCCAACGCTACCAACGCTGTGAACGCCGAGTCCGTAGACAAAGCAGGTGATTACCTTATTTAAATTTATTTCTATCTGTCTAAATGGGAAAAATAAATGGGCATGGTTTATTGGGTATGTGTATGTAGGATAAGCAGAGCATAATCAGTCTATAACGTGCCCAATATTAGGAGTCCTCCTCTCTGTGACAGGGAGTGGGACCACGCGGGCCCAGTGCGTGTTGGTAATGTGTTTGTAACATCTATTAATAATAACTTTATATTTACAGCTAGTGCCGGCGGATACCCCAGCGGTATTCGTAAGTACATTTCTTTAAAGTTACACATTTCTATTATTCTTATTTAAATCTGCAAGAGGCAATGAAATCGTTGTAACGTCAGTGTCGCATTAGTTGAGAAGACCACTCCGCCCTACCGCGCCACCGCCGCCGCACTCACCGAGATCATTATTTATATTTGAATTTAGAATCTCAGATAATTATCAAGTTTTGGGAAAAACAATTTGAAACATGACAAAGTAAAAATTTAATTGCTACCGAAATTTATTTAGAGCTTTTTTAATACCAACGGTCAAACAAAAATCAAACTTAGACTGCATACCGTTAAAGTACATAGTTGATTAAACTATTTAACATTGTGTATTCAAGTACAGATGTAGTATGCTGCACTTCGGGAATCATCGTCTATCTTCGGTAATACGAACACGGGATGATGAGATCTATATAGAAGTACTTGCTTGATTTTGTATGATCATGATTACAAAATTATGGATTAACAACTCTATGCAATTCCAAAAAGCTTTACACTTTTTAAAATTATGAGTCTGCGACCGGAATAGTTAACCCAACAGAGATAAACTTCATACAAACGCGCAATGATATGTAAACTATTACAAACCGCGGTAGCAGTACAAAAACTTACAAGCTTTGACTCTGTGGCGCCCGCCGTGTTAATTCGGCAAAACGAAGATTACCGAAGTGCACTTATTTTCTGGTTTACGTGTATAGTGTTATTCCGCACACCAGTACATAATAGTGTATGTTTTATGCAGCTCTATCAGTGAGCCTAGCGAGCCGTCCAATGGCGAGCCACGCTAGCCAAGCGTTCATCTCTGGCGCCGGGTACGCCGCGGCTCCTGGGTTCCCCCCTGGCTTTGCGGGCCCCCAGGGGGCGTTTGGAAGCAGTGGCTTTGCCAGTAAGTGCTTCAAGTAACAAGCATGCGCCTCTTTAATAGCTTATGGCTTTATATATGAATTTGTCACAGGGTTAAACATTACGTCATTGAGTTTCATAGTGCTTAGTTTAATCTGGTACAGTCAGCATTGAAAGTCGATTAACACCTCGGGTTTTTAAATTACAAAGGTTACACTAACTCTTGACCGTTGTATGTTGAATGAAATTCTGAAAAGCAGGTTTTCGAATAGTTTTGTCAAGTTAGATGTTATGTAAAAGCTGTGATGAAAGTCTATTTTCTTTGCTGACCGTACTATAGAACATAATCTATCTTTCATCTCGGTGTCTTCATGTTTACCTACATTTAGTAACGGAGGAAGCGATCGTCGCACGAATACGCGATCGGTCACGTGCATAATGTCATTTTTTGTTCGGAAAACCGGAAAGTGCTCTCGTCGGCGCGACAACGCGTTAACAAGTTCACCGAACAAAAAGTTCGAACGACCACGTTCGCGCGACGATCGCTTTTAAATTATAGGACACGGGGTCAGATCTCATTCAATCTTGCTACTCAGTTCTCCTTCTTTCAAACTTCTTCGTAGTTGCTCGGTTTAGTGGTTTGTTTAGCATTTTTCTACTATCTTTACATTAATTTATTTTCATAAAACATTAATTTCCCACTATTTCTGTAAGCTATGCGTGACAGACTATCTTTTACAAGGGTGTGGTGTAATGTGGTTACCTTTGCCTACTTGCCTCAAGAGGCAAGCAGCTAAAAGGTGATACTCGTGCAATGTAAATACGATCGAAACAAGTATTTTTAATGAAATTTCTGTCGTGCACCAGGCCCGGATAGCTTGTCGCCGTCTCTAGACATCATGGAGGAATCGGAAATAGAGGGAGAGGAATATGCTCTCGAAGGTGAGACATCCATTGTCTGTGTCCATAAAATAGAGAAAAAAGGGTTTTGTGGTGAATTGTGCTCTCAGAATATTCGACATGCTTTAAAATAAATCAACTTTGAACAAGATATTCGGTTCAATAAATACGGCATACTTTTAGGGTCAAGTTAATTTCATAACATATGTGTTACATAATGTTAGGTACCTATATCCAATTTATTCATGCATAAACTGTCGTTTTCATCAGCATGATATGAATCAGCAGTGTGTTACGGGGTCTCATAAGGTTGTAAAAACAGAAACTGATATTTAAAGGTTATGTTTATAATCCCTTGCGCAGAAGTTCTACAATTCCTAAATTTCGATAAAAGCTTATGACGTTGGTGATCACCAGTGATCGGAGTAGGTAGCTTGATTTTTGGTACTTGTATCATAAATGCACACAGAAAGAATAACATGGATAAGCCATTTTTCCGGAAAGCAATTCCGGTATTTCCGGATTCAATTAAATATTGTTAATGTTGGTAGTGGTATTATTTTCACAATACAGTAACAAACAAAGAAGCGCACTCTACGAACCTGGCATGTCGTCGGCGGGCGTACGCATTGTTTTGATAACCGGTTAGTGCACCACCCATGATCCTTTCTTCTGATTGGTCGTTCGGTTGTGTCAAATCGTGACTGTGTGCCGTTAAAAAAAATTATGAATAATATAATATTGCTCATTTTAATACAATTCCTACCTAATTTTTTTATTAATCAACCAATTCCGGAGGAATGTCCATATACGTTTCGGATCAATGACCCCAATTCAATCTACCTACTCCGATCACTGGTGATCACCCAAAACATTTATCTAAAACATTACTCCATTGGATGTTGTTACATGGCGGTCGCCCTCTCTCTTACCCTTACCCAGAGATGAGAGATGCCGTTATTATGATGCGCTTTTTCGTCTGTACGTGTTGACGTTAGCATTGGGTTACCGAGTCATTGCTAGTGTAATTGAGTATCCATCTCATTTCATGTCACATGTCATTTAGACTTTATAGTACGGCGGCGGCGCGGGCGGCGTACCTGTGTGATATTAAATATTAGGTACTAACTAGCTGTTTACCGCGGCCCGCGTGAAGGTCAGAAACTATCCTACGGGCACGTACTACTGGGATAAATTATCCTATGTCCTAACCAAGATAATGGGTTATCTGTGTGCGAAATTGCATCGAAATCAACACAAACAGAGAAAGAGTTACTGCCACATCTATAATTCTCATATAAACTAAGAAATTTTACCTATATAGATTTATATAATAATAATAATATTATAAAGAGGTAAAATTTGTTAGTTTTATTTGTAAGTTTGTATGTAGGGTTAATCTCTGGAACTCCCAGTCGTATATGAAAAAATATTTTTGCACTGGATAGCCTAATTCTTGAGGAAGGTAGGCTATGTACCATCAGGTTGCGACCTCAAGGAGCTGAGCAAAAAGAAAAAAAGTCAGAAAGAACGCTGAGAAACGAAGTAATTGCGCGGGCGGGCGATCGGATGCGATGCGGTGTCGGGGGCCGAAATTTCACGCGGGCCAAATAGCGGGCAGAAGCTAGTTTATAATATTAGTATGTATAGGTTCCTTAACTTTATGTAGATTGTAGGTACTTATTTAAGTTTGCATTGGTACTTGTTGAAAGACCTACACAGTCCTCCCATACCTAATAACACTGTTATTTGAAAATATTGTAAAAGTCAATTATTTAAAAAGAGTAACCGTGGAGTTTCTTGCCGGCTCTTCTCCATAGGAAACAACCAATTGGAACCGTGCATCTAGCTTCTGACGTTTAATAAGTGCCCTTGTAGGTGTATGTGAAATAAAATATTTTGAATTTTAATTTGCATAAATTTCACGATGACCATGACCAACATGCATGTATGCTTGAGTATAGATTTCGATGTTTTTTTTTGTTGGTATATTGGCGTGTGCTAGCTGACATACAGCAAATAATGTAATTCAATGTTTTGTGTTGCGTAACGTAAATTATTTTGCATAAGTATAGAATCAAGTTTTTCTAACTGAACAGACAGCTGTACTGCTGGGGAGTTTGTTGCGCCACTTCTTCCCAGTTAAAGCACTAGGAAGTGGTGAAGGGCGGGCGTTTTTGGGGAACTGTTTTATGTAATTTGGCGTTCGAAAAGTGCTGATTCTCAGCCTAGTTTGTATAAATGATTTTTGAATGTTGAGTTTTGTATGCGGGAGGTTACATCGTGCTTTAGATTTTAAAGGCCTCACACTCAATACTTGTTACAAAACACCTAAACCTTAGGCTTACTACATTTTCTATGTGATAAAAAGATAGGTTACCTACCTACTTAATATTCCACCTGAAGGACTAATTACACCATTTAATTAACAACTTTTATCAATGTGTGCTAGGATTTGGAAGTGCTGCAGGAAACAGATTCCTTAGCGGACCCGCCTCCGGTTACACTACTAGTTTTAGGCCTCACTACGCTTCTAATTCTGCTGGGCTGTACTTCGGTCAGAGTGCGTATTCGAATGTAGCAGATTACAACGATCCGATAGCAATCCGTTCTGGTAAGTTTTTAGTAAGTACAATAAACCACATGTCCATGGTACCGGTCGGTTCGGTTTTCGTAGTCCAATTGTTACTACTGTTGACATGCGGTTATCCGTACAAGTTCTTACAGTCATTTATTTCATCGTTGCCATTATCAGACCGTATTTATTGAACCGAACAATATGTTTGTGGAATTTAGACTTGTACCTATGTCTTAGCAGTCTCTTAAAATAACATGTCATGTATTTAATATCTTGAGATGAATATTGCAGTGCACAATTTAACGCATAAACAACACGCCTGTCAGGTATTTCCCGAATGGGTAAGCAAAGGTGTGTAAAAAACAAAGTCGCATGTAAAAAGGCTGCTTGATGGTCTAGTCACAGTAAAATAAAGTAGCAGTATTATGTCTCGGCAGTGACCTTGAAATAATTACCTACGGCCGCTCGGTAGATAAACCTTCCGCGTCCGCACGTAACTGCCGCGCGCTCGAGACTGTTGGGTACTGATGCGCGTCGTTTCAGCCGTATTCTATGAAAACATAATACTGTTACTTATTTATACTGTGGTCTAGGGTACATGCGAGCTGCTATTTCTTGGGTTCAGTCGGGTAAAGTGCCATTGGGGTTTTCTATAGGAATTTCTCAATAGCAGCCCGGATTCTGAATTTATGCCCGGTTGGTGGGAATAGACTGGCACCTTATTACATGTGGCTTTTTTATCATTTTAAAGCCTGATTTACACAGTATGATTTAAATGCCAGTGGCATACCATAATTAGTTGAAGCTACGACAAAAGTTGCACCGTCTTCACATCGTTTATACGACGCAACTGATCTGTTGTTTCAAGTTTATTGTCCCTGTGCCACAAGCAAAAAACATGCATCATGTAAATGAGACTTTAACCATTACCTTAGTGAAATACTTAAATATACCTAGATGCTGGCACACCGGTCCCTCCCACCGCCTTCTACATACCGACAACGTCAAGACCTGTGTCGAGCTCGTCTCGCCCCAGCTTAGCTGACCTGCACCTACAAGGCTTCACCTGGGTCGAGCCCCTGCTGGATGCCAGTGCGGACAACATCGTGCTGCCCACCAATGACACAACAGTCACCTTGAAACTTGCCAAAGACTCTGTTGTAAGTATTAATAAACCAGTTCTTTTTTTATGGCATGCCGCCGAAGGATGTCAATTTAATTAGAAAATATAAGTATTGGTTTTCAATTGAGATAACCGGAAATCATCAGGCCCGTAGCCATTTTTTTACACTTTTGTGTTGGTATTATAAAGTACCTAAATTAAATAGGTGAACCCTATGTAAAATATAATCTCACTCCCAACATGTATATTTCGGGCCACAAGAAAGCTCGACTTATGTAATGCGGCTGATTGAATACCGGTTCATATTATTCTCCTCATAATACTAATTATTGCCAAGAAACCGATTACAAAGATATGTTTTACCTTTTCAGGCCCCGAAAGAGGCAAGCGGTGACGCGGAGTGCGCAAGCGCAGTAGAGGGCGGCGCGGGCGTGTGCGTGTACCTGTCGCGGTGCGACGCCGCGCGGGACATCACTGTGGACGTCTACAGAACGACGTACTGCTCCGTCAGTCAAGGGTACGTTAGTTATATGCAGCTATCGGTTATCATCACATTAGTATACGAATCGATGGGTTTCGAAAAGTGGAGATGCGTTGGAGAGCCAAGGTAAACGACATAGCCCGAAGAAACAACTTAGTAGTCGTGTGCGCGGCACGTTGCTCGCGGAGTGGCCGTTTGAGCCAACAAGTTCGAAACTTACAGCGTGCGTAGGCTCCCTACAAAATCGACTGACGGTGACGACCTGGTGAATCGCCTTAGCCGCGTAAATCCGCTGAATGCTGGTAGTACACAACCGGTTGAAGCGATGCATTGCTAAATAATAAAGACGCAACACGTTTAAAATTCAACGTAAAACCATCTTTGAAATAATGGTGGTAGAAACCAGTGGCGATTGATAAAATATGTCACATGTATAGCGTGTCTTATAGAGCTGTTATGTAACCAATGTCATTTCTACTTTCAGATATGCGGGAGTCTGCTGCCCACAGAAGAAAGTCGACTTAACACATTAATATGTACCTATGATGCTATAAATTAAAAATAGATAGAATGAAACCATGACAATAAAGTGTTGATTTAAGATTATAGACATGGCAAGCATAAGTCACAATACATTCAGTATTGTTTTCGTATATTGTATATAACGAACAGAGATTTACCTACAGTACTAGGACCAAGTTATTAATTGCCACAAAATTAACTGACTGTTAAGAAGCAAAGGAAGAAGTATGTTTTAAGAAAGAAAACTCTTGTAGGTATATATTTCAGTGACAAACGTATATCAAGTTTATAAAGCTTATTTTTTTAACTAGGAGTAGTTAGGTACTATGTAATTAAATAAAGTTGTTTTAAACTAGTTTTGAGCAAAACAGTAATTGCAGAAAACTTAAGGTGCTAGATTAATACAATAGTGCCATTATTAGAATTAAACATGACCTACCGTTGTGAGATGTACCTAGTTTTCGTTTTTATACAAATGAATCTTAAATAAAGATAAGATTATTTTTCATTGGAAAGTTTTATTATTTTGCGAATTATTCCCACATTCACAACACTTATTCCACCACTGTTATAGGACTAAGAACCATCTTAGGTTCCCTGTAGCAGTGCAGCAGAGGGAAGGTCAAAACTGGGCAAGTGGCAGTCGGAGCCGGCGGACAGTTAGGGATAGACTTACAATAAATAAGCAAACGAACACGAAACTATCGTTTTTGTTTTGGTTAAGTATCTCTATTGGCCAAATAGGTCCCGAGTTCCTAAGATAAAGCTTGGCCTATTGTCCTTTATGCGGGTCATCATGACTCATGCATAACATATTGACATGTAATATACCTAAAGTTGTAAGCTGTGGCCAGAAAAGGACGTTGTGTGGTGGAAGTGGATCCAGGATTGTCGTTTGGGAGGGGCTTGATCCCGCTGGGTAGGTTTTAGCAAAGTAAACACCATTTTACAAGCCTCCTCGAATTACCTACTTTTCGCAAATTCCTCATTGACTTCGTTAGGTTGTAGACTTTCAAAGATATCTCGGTGAATATACATGGCGGCCAAACCGGGCAGCGTGAGGGCAAAATTCGTCACGTATTGAAAACATCATAGGTTACGAGTAATTATTAGCCCCTTAGCTCCCCCCCCCCCCCCTCTGGATCCGCTACAGTTTGTAAGAAAAAAACAAAATATAGTCTCGCAAGCCTATCTGGCTCAAGAACGGCGCTGGCGGTGGAGAAAAATATACAGACAATTAGGTACGTGAATGTATTACGAATATAACTATTAAATTAATGTGAAAATAATAGGTGCCTATGCTAGTAACGTATGTGTTAAAAATGCATTAATAGTGTGTTATATAAATCTATGGTATGTTGTACTGTGTTCACGATCGTACTAAACTCGTACTTAGGGCGTGTCGGAAGACGCACAATGAAGGGTTCCGTAGTTGGGATGAATTTATCCCAAGAACAAACTTAACATTGTAGTTGAAAAACATGTTCTCCAAATGTATAGGAGAACATGTTTTTCAAACTGCAAATTGAAGTTGGTCGATTATTACTCGTTAACCTGTGAAGCCTACTTAGCTGTGATCATTTTCCTTTTAACTTCGTTATATACACCGTGAAATCTTAATGGTTCCCGCAGCAGAACAACTTGCCATAAGGAGTACTTTCGAAGCATAGAGAAAAAGTAAAAAAATAAAGATGTTTTTTTTTTAATAATTAAAAAAATATTCATCAACTCGACAACATGAGAATCAATAGTAACAGGTAAATCGTAGGTACTACTCGAATCGCACGCGCCGCTGACAAAGGGAACAGCGATGCATAAATGTTCAAAGCAAAATAAACTCTCGCACGTGGTAATAGCATAAACTAGTTTGCACGCAAAATTTGTTTCTAATATTTTATTTGTTTATATAACGATTGTATTACCAAGACAAAACCATTTCGCTGCGGGAAAAAAACCATTAAGATTTCACGGTGTATACTACTGCTGTGATTTTTTTCACAAATACAAGTACAATCATTTAGGCAGGGGGGGGGGGACTCTAACAAAAATGAGCACTTTAAAGCAAAATGGTTATCACACACCCACAATATTTTTGAACGACCTTTCCAACGACATCCTGGTGTGGGATGTCGTTGGAAAGGTATGTGTACACGTAACGTGGTTTTTTTTCCCATGGGATAGACGAGAAAAAAAAACCACGTTACGTGTAGGGTAGATAACCAAAAAAAAATTTTTTTCTTGATTTTATATTAAGTACCACTTTGTCGGCGTGATTAATATGTACCCATGCCAAGTTACAACTTTCTAGTACTAACAGTCTATGAGCTAAGCCGCGGACAGACAGACAGATAGACAGACAGAGAGACGGACATGGTGAAACTATAAGGGTTCCTTGTTTACTACGGAACCCTAAAAATTAAAACACATTGGGGCTAACGCTGCATGAGATACTTTTTATTATAAATCGAGTTAGCATAATATAAGAAGACCAAATGGTTCAATATTTGTTTGTAGATTTTCAACTAAATGGGGATAATATTATAATGACATTACGGGTGGCGTTATTGGTTAATATTTTAAACTGCATCACAAAATTAGTTACTGTCATAATCACTTTTTCTTTTAATATTTGGATAAAAAAGGTTTAAGATTAAAAGGAAAATAAAGAAGCATCAAAACTTCTTGAGTAGAGTATAGTTTGACCGAGACCGCTATTCCTAAGGCGCGGAACAGCGGTCTCGGTCAAACTCGCGCGCTCGGCGCGGCAAGACGCGGTGCAGTGCAGGTCGCTCATTCGTCAACGCTCACGCCGTCCCACCGCTCATTGGTCAACGCTGTCCCCCGCCTCGCCGCGCAGTTTTAATTTAGGCTTAAACTAGCTCACCCTTAGGTAAGCTAGTCGGTCATTCTTCCACACAAACTTAGTATCATGATTACTAGTCTGTTTGACGGCGTACGTTCAAAACTAAATATGTTATCAATTTGTCTTGTCATTATCTAGCCCTGTATAGAAGTAGAATTGGAAAAAAAATATTGATTTGGAAGTTATGAGCGTCGCAACTTCCATATTTCAACATTAATTTTAACTCGTTTTTGGGCGGAAATAAATAATTTATGTAGTAAGAAAATGGCAAAATCGAAACCGTACAGGGATAGATAATTTATTCAATAGTTCAAATTATTTTATTTTGAGTAAATACATCCAGAAGTTTTTTCTTAAATCTATACACCCAAAGGTCTGATCATGGAATTTTACTCGTTTTCGTTATAAATCATCTCGACTATTTCACTAAATAAATAAATAGATACAAATTAGATAAATAAATACTAAATAAATATTTAATTAGACTAACTAGCATGCATATTAGTAATTAGTCACCGAGTTCGAGCCGTCGCGTCGACTAGTGTACCCTTAAGGCGCGGAACAGCGTTCTCGGTCAAACTAGTGATATTTAAGTACCTATGTGTTGTTGCTATCTCGCTCGTTCAGATGAACCAGATTTTTGCAAGGGGTTAAGGGACTTAATACCTCATCACAAGGAAAAACATTAAGTTCATTCACGATTTTTGTTATTACGAAACGCATCCAAATTTATTATGAATTTTCGATAGC
The DNA here is from genome assembly GCA_949128155.2 of Xanthia icteritia. Taxonomy (NCBI): domain Eukaryota; kingdom Metazoa; phylum Arthropoda; class Insecta; order Lepidoptera; family Noctuidae; genus Xanthia; species Xanthia icteritia. Next base: position 14,462,740 of record OX421934.2, on the reverse strand, counting down.
TACATGTTGTTTTTGCTGTATTATAAACGACAATATTTGTAATATTGTTTCAGCAGAAGCATAGCTTATATTATCAAGTTACAAATTATCGAAAAAAATATGGAAAGACGAAGTTTTCATTCATAATTTTTGGTAAGTATTACGGAACACATTCAAATTTATCATACTCGGTCCTACTGCTCACTGTAGGTGTACTCTGTGGTAGGTGTATATTGGGTGTATATCGCTCCAACAAGCACTCACAACACTAGCGCAAGGTGCTTGGTTGGAATTCGTTCGGAGTATTTTTTATCAGTTTATACGACGAAGTAGGTACTTTACTGTGCTGTACGTTGTGCGCACTTATTTGTTTGCTAAATTGTATTAAGTATTAATTAATATTTCAGACACTATTGACCTATTTTACTTTTATTTTTATTGGAGTCTTTATATACGATTGTGGAATATCCATCACGAGGACAGCGGTGGACACAATTGGATAATCTCGTTGGTACTGTGTTACGTACTAACTACCCGTCACAAAAGGTTCAGCTTTAATTCGATTTACTTGCTATACACAATTATCTGTGTGTTTTTGTAAATATTTATACTTCACTGTTGCATATTATCTGGCTCCTGTTTATCATTGCACCTGTTATCTAGAATATTCGCTCAACTTGTTGTTCTCTTAAAATGTTCCGATTATAAGGAGGCTCCCTAAGTTGTGTGTTAATTTGTATTATTAATTGGTAGGTACCTACTTTTATACGTCTAAAGAGCCTCCGCGAGCTCATGACTGATAATAATACAGTACTTACATGTGAAGAGGAGCAGTAAAACCTCAAATTATACCTAAGATATGGAGCTCGATTTTCAGACCACTGTGCGGCGCTACCTAATAGGTCCGGTCCGTCCGTACGGCAAAGGAACTATTTGATGAAACGCACTGTACCACCTGTATTTGAACAGTTTTGTATCAGCATAGTTGCATGACCTTTTACGAGCACACACTTTAATAACACGTAGTGGAAGGGACACTTGCTCAGATCATGCTCTAATAAAAACAAACTACCCCATCACTACTGTGGTACCACACACAACATTAACAGATCATTATCCGGTTCTATCACGCAAAACGGTTTAAAACACGCAAATTGGCAGTAACTTCAATAACTAAAGTTGACAATGTAGGCTTGGAGCGAGACCTGATAGAGACCAATTTTGGCCCAATTTACCTCATAGCAGACCTAAATGTATCCATAAACTACCTTACTCAACATCTACAATCTGCAATTGCTAATAATACCAGGCAAACTACTCTCGCTAAACGCCATAGAATCATAAAACCCTGGATAACACAAGGGTTGCTACGATGTATTAGAAATAGAGACAAGTTCCATAAAATTAAAAACATCTAATGACATCTTAAAATTAACATACACTCGCTATAGAAATGTCTGTAATACTAAAAAGGGTAAAACGATCCTTTGAAAAAAACATACTTAAGTCTGCAAACAAAGACGACAAAATACTGTGGAAAGCAATAAAAGAGACCACAACACGTCTAAAAAAATAAACCATTTAAAAGAACTGCTAACGATATCAACCTCTCCGTAAATAAACGGTATCAATTCACTAGGTTTAAAAGTAAAAGTGGGTGTGCCACAAGGCTCGATATTGGGTCCATTCCTCTTTTTAGTGTATATTAACGATCTACTCCATTTATTAAAAAATCAACCACAAATGGTGTTATTTGCTGACGATACTTCCTTAATGTTTAAGGTAGATAGACGTGCTACAAATTTTGACGACATAAATAACGCCCTACTGCAGGTCCAAAATTGGTGCACTGTTAGTAATTTAGTATTAAATGGAAACAAACTAAGTGCATAAAATTTTCTTTACCAAATGTTAAAAGTAGTAATTGTGAGATAGTATTGAATCAAGAGAAAATAGAATTTGTCGATAAAACTGTTTTCCTGGGGATCACGCTCGACTCAAAGCTACAATGGGGTCCTTATTTAACATCTCTTGCAGGATGGCTAAGTTCAGCAGCATTATGCTGTCAGAAATATCCGTCAATTTACTGATGTAGATAGCGCGAGGCTAGTCTATTTCAGTTATTTTCATAGTATCACGTCTTATGGAATTTTGCTGTGGGGACGGGCTGCAGACATCGAGTCTATTTTTATTCTGCAGGAAAAGGGCTATCTCCGCAGGCGCGATTCTCTAAGGGAACTGTTTAAGGACATTAACATCATGACAGTACCTTGTCAATATATCTATGAAAACATCATGTACGTAAGAAAAAAATTACATCTTTTTAGTAAAAGAGGTGATCTAGACATAATTATAGTACAAGAAATAGGGACCTATTAGTTCAACCAGGTTTCAGACTGGCTAAAGTAGATTCATCTTTCATGGGGTACTGTTTAAAATGTTACAATAAAATTCCTCCCCACATACTTCAATTGAATGAGACGAAATTCACATCTTGTATAAAACGCACACTATACAGGCAGGCATATTATAAGTTGGGGGATTACATCACTTATAAAAATAACACTAAATGAATAACATTTTTTAAAAACCTGTTGGAGCTGCTGAAGATTGTAAGACCATCTTTGTATTGTATAATTGCATAGCACAGGTGTGAGTACTATGTACAGACGCCAGCAAGTCAACCTACCCGAAACTGTAAAATTTTCCCAATCAACTTTGAACCTAATGGGATAAAGTTGAAAATCTATTAACGAAATTTGACAGATTATAGTAGGTTGATGTGCTGACGTCTGTACTAAAGAGCTTTCATTTACCAGGTAATATGTCTTTCATTGACTTGAATGTGCCCTGGCGGCTGTGAGTATGTAATGCTCACTCAGATGTCTCGCTGATGGTGGCGTGTGTTATTTAGCTCCCTTCAAAATGATTGAGCTGAATGGTGCTGATCCATGCGTCATGTTCGTGAACGGGCGCCGTCAGTTGGGACTGGCCATCTCTTAGCTGCCATGGGTTATTTTCAATTTTTGAATGGTTTTTAATTTTTTTATTTTATTACGGACGCTTTTACAAACGTGCACGTCTTTCTACATTGTTCGCACATGCATAATTTCAACGTGAATGATGTAACCAATATTTTGTATCAATTTTTTTATTTAAAAGAGTGTCCTTTGGTGGTGTTTTTTGCCCGTTCTTCTCCATAGATACCTACTACGCTTTGGAATGGGCAACTAGCTTCATATTTCTGACTGACCGACTTCTTGACAATTCAAAAGCGCGTGTAAATGGTTTAATTGAAATAAATGCTTTGAGTTTGAGTTTAAATAATTACTTTATTAATGTAAGAAGTTCTTTAGCTAACAAGATTTATCAAAAAAATGCGCAAACGTCTAACATCATAAATATACCCAATACCCTCACGAGTGTCGTCAACTCGTCAGAGATAGAACGTCTTATCCTGGCCCTAAAAACCGATTGTGCCAGTGGCTGGGACAAGATTTTCGTTAGGAGTGGTACAAGCAAGTCTTTAAACGTTGTAAGAAAATTGGAGCTACCAATTTTCTTAAAACGTTTGAAGACTTGCTTGGAGTGTTTTCTGACGCCCTAAAAAAAGCAGAAATGTGTTTAATACATAAGAATGAAGACAGAGAGTATGTCGAAAACTATCGGCCCGTTTCTATTTTACCATCCCTATCCATAATACTGGAATGAATTATAAATACAAGACTTATTAATTATTTAGAGAAAAACAAATTGCTTTCTGTTAACCAATATGGCTTTCGGCAAGACAAGTCCACTGACAAGCCGTAAATTAACTAATAGATAGCATCACTACAAATTTAGATTAAAAAAAATGCCTCGGCATCTTATTAGATCTGGCCAAGGCATTCGATACGATCTCTGTCTCACTCCTATTGGACAAGCTCGAGAAGCTGGATATAAGAGGTACGCAGCACAAACTCTTAACAAGCTGTCTAACCGGGCGTTCTCAATCTGTTCGAGTAGACAAACACATAAGATATTACCTCCCTGTCACTCACGGTGTTCCACAGGGTAGCATACTGGGGCCTACGTTATTTCTCGTTTATAAAAACGATCTCACAGATCTTAAACTTACCCAAGGAGAAATCATATCATTTGCAGATGATACGGCTATCTTTTTTTCCGGTAATTCGTGGCATGAGGTTATTTGTGCTGCACAACTGGGTTTTAACGTTGTTGGAAGGTGGCTCCAGAGTAACATCCTTACATTAAATGTAGAGAAAACCAAATACATCTGTTTCGGTATAAGGAGTGTAAATTTGGTCACAACTAACGGTAATTTCGGCCAAGATATCATAGCACATCAGTGTCACTCTAGAGTTGACTGCGCGTGCCGTTCACGGGAACTTGTGCCAAATATTAAATACCTTGGTGTTACAATAGGTAGCAGCCTAAACTTCAAAGAGCACATACGACTCCTGAGCGGTAGGATAAGAAAGCTCAAATATATTGCTGCTGAAGCAAATTTATTACGCACTCTGTCAGTCGCTTCTTGTATATTGTATATCTTCATGGGGAGGTGTGGTAAAACCATTAAAGATCGCCCAACGTGCAACCACTTTATTTTACAATACACTGTATCAGCTTTAAACAGGAAATACACAGATACAAAGCACACACTCATGTAGTACGTCACCACATTTTATTTGATTTTGTATGAGTTTGTTTTATTTTATTTTATATTACCTTTAATTTATTTATTATAACGGACAGACACTTCCCTATGTTTATTATTCTAGCATAATGGCACTCGTGGACATTTGTTTTCTGTTTTTATAGTTTTAAGGTGTATTTTTTGTAATGCCAATAAACGCATTTTTCTTTTTTTCTTTCTTTCTTTGTGGAGTCATGAATGTTAGAAAGTTATTTATAATAAGTATAATTCTGCTACAGCATAGCAAACAGGTATATGTCCCACGAATCCTTCAAAAACGAAGAGCAGACTTGGTTTGTGGTAGAATGACCTTCTTTAATTAAAAGTAAATTTAGCCAACGCTTCGCGAACTTCATTGGACCCATTCTTTACAATAGATTAAACAGGGCGATAAACAACTCACAAAAAAATTCAATGCAAAAAAGGTGTCTCAATATTTACAAAAGCTAAATTATGAAGAGACTGAACTTCTACTACATATAGCACAATGATCACGTTAGCATTAACTTGTTTGATTGATACTTTCAAAATTCACACAGATCAGACGCATAAATAACGCAGTGCCGTACGGAACTTTGCCGGTTAAACTTCCAAATATTTAACTTCTCATGGACTACACACACCATATAATAACACTAGGTACTATTAGTTATCCTGTAAAAATTAATGTTGTAAAATTATTCGAGGGGCAGGCGCTGATAGCCGAAATACAAGTTTTGCCTAGTTCGGCTACAGATGCTTAACTCATTTGCACTCAAAACTAGCCTAGGTTTAATTTCTAAAGCATTTGTAAAACATCTGTAAATCGACAGGCTTCTGAGCCGAAAATGACACATTTTCGGGTTTTGGATTTGTAAACAGAATAGAATAGAATAGAATAGAATAGAATTTTATTTTGCAAATATGGGTAATACATTATAGTTCTTAAGATTACATTTAGCTCAGCCACATTTTACCAATCGGCATGCAAACATTTGAAAATTATTTATATCACTATTATTACACTTATTTGGAATTACTATATAAATTTCTAAATAAATTATACAAATTACTATTATAAAATTACTATATAACTATATAAATTACTATTATAAAATTTTAAATCATCAACTTAAAAATATATGTAAGAGCGGGAGGGCTCGGGGATCTCAAATGATAACGATCAGACATCTCATAAACACTTTTTATGATTCACAAACAAACCAACAATGATTCACACAACTTAATTTTATAACGAGGTGCACACAGTTCAAAATACAATTCAATACTGATCGCTCTGCCACTAGAGCGAGCCTATTTATACTTTCAAACAACTGTCAACGTGAAACAGCAACGACTTCCGGTGACAGTTGTTTTACAATAAAGTTTAGATTTCATTTAGTAAAAATAATGTAATTGCGCACAATATTTGATTTGTAAATTAATAACACTTTTTAAATACTTAAACTATAAATTTAGTTAGGTAACAATTTAAATGAAGTAACAGTATTCCAATTTCCATTTTAGAGTTTTAAATTAATACTTGAATAAAAATAGACTTTAAAATTAACAATACTTAACTTAATACAATTTTATATTGTAATGCAAAATCACTTATTTATTATTTTAATGCACTGATTCGTGTTTCCGTTACGTCAACAGCCGTTATGACGTTTGTCTTAGTCTGTGGCACTGTTTTTATTTGCCAGCGCTATCACGGCCATACTGACGAGCGGGCCTTGCTAGGGCCAGCGAATCTCTCTGAAAAATACAGAAAAGTTAAAAAAATGCAAAATCTTTTAGACCAGACTCAGAGGCAGCATTGCTGCTTAGTCTGGTGAAACTGTCAAACTCAGAGGTCGCGGATCGTGGCTTGATCATAAAGATTCAGAGGCCCGTCTTTGACTTGGCTTGACTTTAATTTATTTAACCAATCAACTGAAACCCTGGCCATGACCAAGGCCTTTGAACACAACCATTTTGCCAATTCAAAATCAAACTCAGAGGTCGCAGATCGTGGCTTGATCATAAAGATTCAGAGACCCGTCATTGACTTGGATTGACTGAGAATTTCTTATTAATATATTTTATTTTATTTTTTATTATAATTTTTGGTTTTTTTTTTTTTTTTCAATCGTAAACAATTTAATACACTGTTTCTCAACTTTATTTTTATTTTTTATTTATTCTTGCTATCACGGTCTATTTACTCAGTTAAGTTAGGATTAGGTAGGTACCAATCTCATGTGTTCATGTGTGATTACAGTATTTTTATTTCGCAGAGATCGAAGGTCTTTTACTTCATATCTATTATTGTCGAGGACTTTTATTATTTGATAGGGTCCCAGATATTTTGAGCCTAGTTTGTTACCTGACCACTGAGTGTCTTTACAAAGAACAAAGTCTCCTTCTAGAAAGGGTTTAATTTTGGCGCACTTAGAATCGAAACGTATTTTATGTTTTTCTGCTGTTTCGGCCATTCTGTGCTCAGCGTCTAAACGAATTTCATCTTTGTTAATGTCTTGGGAGAGCATCTTTTACCTAGCAGGAGTTCTAAAGGGGAATATCCTGTAGCTTTAGATTTCGTACAATTTAATGCTAATTGCAATTCACCTATCTTATTAACCCAAACTCTCGATTGTGTTAGAGAGATGGCTGTAAGGTGATCTTTAAGAGTTCGCATTTGTCTTTCAGCTTGACCGTTAGCTCTAGGTGTACCGCGGGCAATAGCACGATGTTCGATAGAGAAAGATTTAAAAAAATCTTGAATTTCTGTTCCCATAATAGCCGATTCCCTGTCAGAAATAATTCTACATGGGGTGCCAAAAATATTAATCATTTCGCGGAAGCTTTTTAATATTATGTTAGTACTTTTATCTTTCAGTGGATACAGAAGTATAAATTTAGTAAATGCGTCAATAGCTACCAGAACGTATGCTTTTTTGTTTGTGCCGGTAAGGTTACCCATAAGGTCTACATGTACTGTATGGAAAGGTATGCTTATTGTATCAAGGGGGTGCAGTTCCATTTGCTTTTTGCCTGAAGGCTCTTTGCCAATTTTGCATTGTAAACAGTTATCGCAAAATTGACGTATACGTTTTGTCATGTGTTTAAACCAAAACTGTTCTCGAATTTTATCCAAAGTACGTTCCCACCCCGTATGCAAAAGATTTTCGTGGTATCTATTTATTAATGAACAAACAAGTGATTCAGGGACTACCATACGAGTTAATGATTCTCCTTTTTGGTTTTGTATGGTTATCATCAAGAGATTCGATCGAATACAAAATTTTCTGTCATAGTCATCTTTATTCTTTATGGCATCGAGAATACTTTTGAGTTCTTTGTCTCTCTCTTGCTCAACTATAATCCACGCTGGATCTTTTGTTAAAATATTGACTTGTGGATTTCTGCTCAAAAAATCTACGTGGGCCATTTGTTCTCCCTTACGGTAAATAACATCAAAGTCAAAATTTTGTAAGTATGCCCATAACCTATGAACCCGGGGTGTCAGTTCCTTTTTGTGTTTTGAAGCCTTAAGGGCATTGCAGTCAGTTACAACTGTAAATTTGCGGCCATATAGAAAATGTCGAAAGTGTTTTATTGCTCTGACAACAGCTAAAGTCTCCAATTCGTATGAATGGTACCTTGTTTCAGCGTCACTAGTGCGCATACTAAAGTATTCAACGACTTTGCGACGATTATTGTCATTCTGAATGAGAACAGCCCCCAGACCTTTGGCGCTAGCATCTGTATGGACTTCTATTGGAAGAGTTGGATCAAAAATGCAGAGTATAGGTTCAGAAGTTAAAAGTTTGATGACATATTGTCTTCTTGTTTCGTGATCGGGAGACCATACAAATGGCACGTCTTTTTTTGTTAGGCCATACAGTGGAGCCATTAGTTGGGAAAATTGAGGGATAAAACGCCGAAAATAGCTTGCCAGACCATTGAATTGCCTAAGTTGCTTAAGTGTTTTGGGTGGTTCTGAAAATTTAAGTGCTGTTAATTTAGTAGGATTAGGCTTCACTTCACCATTCTGTATAATGTTACCGAGATATTCTATTGACGTTTTGAGGAATTTACATTTTGAGTGATTTATCGTAAATCCTGCGTCTGATAGTCTTTCTAATACAAGGGCCAGCCTTTTTAAACCTTCTTTCTCAGTAGATGAGGGAATTAAAACATCGTCAATATATACTAGTGCAATATTGTCGCGATAGTCACCTAGAGCCGCATTAATGGCGCGCTGGTATACTGAAGGTGCGTTACTTAGACCGAATGGCATTGATAAGTACTCATACTGGCCATCAGGCGTTACGAAAGCTGTTTTTTCAATTGATTCTTCTGAAATACTTATTTGGTGGAACCCTGATTCCATATCAAGGCTTGAAAAGAATCGCTTACCAAGTTTATCAATATGATCTTGAATCAGTGGCAGAGGATAGTGGTCACGAACTGTATTTGAATTTAGTTCGCGGAAATCAACACAAAGTCGGTCATCACCATTTTTCTTTTTTACTAGCAAAATAGGACTTGCAAAAGGTGAGCAACTATCTCTAATAATACCCTTAGTTTTAAGATCTTCAATAATTGTCTTAACTTTTTCTCTCTCTACAGGTGCTAGTCGGTAGGCCCTTCTTTGTACTATACGATTTGGATCTTTTAATCTGATAGTTAATTTGCCCGTGCTCACTTTTTTAATTTTATTGAATGTAAATAAATCAGTGTGTTTTTCGAGGCTACTTATTAACTGAGACGTATCCTTTAAATCAGTGTCAATATTAGCCAAAGATGAAATTTTGTAATTAAAAATATAACTTACTCTTTCTATTGAAGTTCCTTCGTTTGTAATTGAAATTTTAATCCCCGGTATTTTGATAGAGTCTAGTCCTAAAATGACATCATAATTTAAGTAATTAACGACATGAAGTTTCACTTCGAATGTCACACCATTAAATGTGGCTACAGTGTTTATTGATTCACTTGAAGGTATGCTACTGCCCCCAAACCCCCGTAATTGCAAAAGTTCTATTTGGCGTTTACCCTTAATTGACCCAGAAACTTTTTTCTTAATGAGCGAACATTCGGCACCACTATCAATTAAACAAGAAAGAAAGATATCACCTATTTGTAATTGAACTTCGTTAGGCGCCTTTTCCTTCTGGATCGTATTGACTTCCCGGCGTGAAAGTGGTGTAGCAGCTGTAGCAGGAACAGAAGTCTTCTCGGATTGTGCTTCGCTTTTCTTTTTATGCCAGCAGCGATCAGATGGGTGACCTGTTTTCTTGCAGATTTCGCAAACTCTGTTCCTGCAATCACGAGAAATATGCCCTGGTTTTTTGCAATTATGACACGTCGCAGTTGTTGGAAGGTCAAGCCTTGGCTGTTTAGCACGGGGTTCATCTGATACTACATCGGCAGGTCGTTTACGATAGTTCGCTAATGTGGCAATCAGTTCAGCTTGTGATCTTGGTGCTGATCTGAGAAGTTCAGCTTGGTAAAACTTTGGTCTTATGCCGGATATTACGGCTTCCACCATGAGCTCAGTTGGAGCATTCGGAGAAATTCTTGAGAACAAACTCCATGATTCGGCAACATATTCCGAAAAAGATTTAGCCTGATTTGAGGTATATTCCCGAAATGCATTGACGTACACAATATACCTAGTTTCGCCACTAAATTGTGCTATAAGTTCCCTTTGGAGTGAATCCCAATTAGCAAGAGAATGAGCATTAGTATCTGCCCATTGCTTGGCGCGTCCTTGCAAGCATGCTAATCCCTTCATCATAGCAACAAACTGTGAACAACCTCGCATGGTGATTAAAGAGGTAACTTGCTTACACCATTCCTCAATTGTTATTTTATGCTCGTCGGGATCATAATTAGGTAAATAAATTTCACTTAGCTTGGGGGTACTTGTATTTTGGTTCCGGAAAACCATCCTTTCCAGCAACTTGATCTGGCAGCGAAGTAAATTCAGCTCTTCCGAATTTTCTGGTCGAGAGGTCGGCAGGGTAGGCGAGTACGTTGATGGGTCCAGCTCAGGCTCGGGCTCATCCCTTTCTTCTGATGTAAGAGCGGGAGGGCTCGGGGATCTCAAATGATAACGATCAGACATCTCATAAACACTTTTTATGATTCACAAACAAACCAACAATGATTCACACAACTTAATTTTATAACGAGGTGCACACAGTTCAAAATACAATTCAATACTGATCGCTCTGCCACTAGAGCGAGCCTATTTATACTTTCAAACAACTGTCAACGTGAAACAGCAACGACTTCCGGTGACAGTTGTTTTACAATAAAGTTTAGATTTCATTTAGTAAAAATAATGTAATTGCGCACAATATTTGATTTGTAAATTAATAACACTTTTTAAATACTTAAACTATAAATTTAGTTAGGTAACAATTTAAATGAAGTAACAGTATTCCAATTTCCATTTTAGAGTTTTAAATTAATACTTGAATAAAAATAGACTTTAAAATTAACAATACTTAACTTAATACAATTTTATATTGTAATGCAAAATCACTTATTTATTATTTTAATGCACTGATTCGTGTTTCCGTTACGTCAACAGCCGTTATGACGTTTGTCTTAGTCTGTGGCACTGTTTTTATTTGCCAGCGCTATCATATATGTTTGTATTAAAAGGAAAATATAAATTATTATCATTAGATTATATATCATCATTTAAAAAATGTCAGAAATCAAAATGTCAAAGATCAAAATGTCAAAAATCAAAAATGTCATACATGAAAATTTCAAAAATCAAGATGTCAGTAATTATCAAATATTTTCTCCGATACGAACTCAGTTACACTGTAGTACGTTTTATCTACCAAAAAATTCCGTAATCTACTCTTAAATTGTGCTGTATTTAAAGCTTTCCAACTACTCGGTAATTTATTGTAAATAATTGGGGCCATGCAAGAAATGCTCTTACGCATTAAAGTGGTTCGACATGGCACTTGACATAATTTGCTGTTGTCACGCCTATTCCTTGGGAATACAACAGCCAGGCGCTCAAAACGAGATGGATTTTGCTTGACAAACATAGCTACTTCAAAAATATAGATACAGGGAAGTGTCAAGATTTTATGTAACTTAAAATAAGGCGCGCAACTGTCTGTCGATTTAAGTTTTAACAATGATCGGAGACATCTTTTCTGGGCTTTAAAAGCTATATCTCGATCAGTTGAGTTCCCCCAGAAAATGATACCGTAGCGCAAGTGCGATTCAACTATTCCGTAGTAAGCCGTAAGAAGTGTTTTGACATCTACTATGGAGGATAATTTATATAACACATATGCGGATGAACTCAATTTTTTACACAAACTGTCTATATGTGCTTTCCAATTTAAGTTGCAATCTATTTGCAACCCTAAAAATTTGGTATCCTCTGCTTCCTCAATTTTGTCATTTTTATAATGGATGTTGAGATTAGTTCCGCCGGGAGTACGTTGTCTAAAGTGCATTACCTTTGTTTTACCTAAATTAATATTTAAATTATTTTCGTCTAGCCATTTAATTAGTGCGTCAAGAGAATTATTTATGTCATTTTCATATGTATTTGTACTTTTACATGGGATTGTTACAGTGCTATCATCTGCAAACATAGTTATAGGATATTCAAGGGACTTGGGCATATCATTAACATAAGTTATAAATAAAAACGGGCCTATCACGGTTCCTTGTGGTACACCGTATGAGATTTTACGTTCTCGAGACCTTATAATGTCTTCGTGTTTGGTAACTTTGTTAATGTTGCTAACTTCGGTTATTTGTGTTCTGTTTTCCAGATAAGATTTTATAAGTTCGAGCACGTTACCTCTAATGCCATAGACTTCTAATTTATTAAGTAATATATTATAATGGACATAATCGAACGCCTGGGTCATATCGCAGAATATAGCGCATATGGAGGATCGTTTATCTATGCTACTCATAATAGGATTCAAAAAGTCATAAATTGCCATATTGATGGTTCTGTGCTGTCTGAATCCTTTTTGTTCTTCGCAAAGTATATTATATTTTTCCATATAATTATATAATTCCCTGCAAATGTATTTTTCAAAGATCTTCGAAATAACCGGTATGAGCGAAATAGGTCTATAATATTGCATCAATTCCTTATCTTCTTTCTTAAACAAGGGTTTTATGATAGATGTTTTTAAAGCATCTGGATATTTACCCGTACAAATAATAAGGTTAAGTATGTGGCTTAAATGTTCGCATATCGCGGTTGAGACAGACTTCAGTATCTTTGTGGCGATTCCATCAAAACCAACACTGTTAGTCTTTTTTAGCGACATTATTATTTTATTCAAATCGTGTGGTGTGCTGGGTGCCATAAACATTGAGTTATGTTTCATGGACGAGATGCATGTTTTCGGCTTACAGTCAACATCTATTTTCGGACGTATTTTGTCAACGAAAAAGTCATTAAAAGCACTAGCGATATCATAAGGTTTGTATAAAATTTGATTACCAACTTTAATTTTCTCAATTCGGTGTCTAGGGATATTGTACTTGGTCTGATTAATTACCTGCCATGTAGTCTTTGATTTATTTTTAGCTTGCTGTATTTTGTGGTTATTTTGAGCTTTTTGTGTCAAGTTAATTATTTTATTATATAGTCTAGAATAGGTAGTGAATTTCTTTTTGTTTTCATGGTTGGGTTTCAACCTGGATCGCCACAAAAGTTCTCTTTTTTTCCTACTGCATAATTTAACGCCACGTGAAAGCCATTTTGGTTTATTCATTAGGTTTATTTTTATTTCTTTATACGGAAAACATAACTCGTAAAATAACTTGAATATGTCGATAAATTCATTGTAAGCTACGTTGGGATCGTCAGTACGATATATTTCCGAAAATTTGAGACTACTTATGCTATTTTTAAATTTCTCTATATTATCGTTACTGTAATCTCTTCTAGTTATATACCAGGATTTGATATTATATACATTAGGAACTGGACATTGCAGTAGCTGTGCTGTATGGTCTGATAAAGCAAACTCAAGTACATCTGTCTTACAACTCTTCTTAAAATTATGCGCAAAATTATCTATACATGTCCCACTAGCCATTCGAGTTGGCTGTTTTAGAGCAAGTTTCAGATTGTAACCTAGTAAGAGATACTCAAGTGCAACTGAATTGTTACTCGGTTTTAAGACATCAATATTAAAATCGCCCGCAATTACAATATTCTTTGAACGCCTGTTAGATATCTCTTTAAGCAAAGTTTCAAGTTTATCAAAACAGTAATTTAAATTCCTGGCGTTTGGTACTCTGTAAATACATACAACTATTAATTTATAATTAATAAGCTCGACAGCACAACATTCAAAAACCCCTGGTGATGACAGCTTTGATATTTGAGGAATTTTCCTCCATTGGTGACAAGTATTAACAATTATACATGTTCCTCCTCTCTTCTTTTCCTGTCTACTGTAACATGCAGCTAAACTGAAATTTGGTATGCACAGATTCTTTTCGTGACCTTTCATGATGAAATGTTCGGTAATACATATAATATCTACATTTAAGTTTGTATCAGATAGTTCATTCAAGCATACCGTAAGAGCATTTGATTTATTTAGTAAACCTGCAATATTTTGGTGTAAAATGTTAATGTATTTACTAGAGAAAAAACTGGTTTTTTGATTCACTTTCTTCGAGAGCGTTTTCTTCTAAGATTTCCAATCGAAGGTTGAAAAGGTCCTCAAAAATTACTCTCATGGCGCAGTCTTTTACGGTTCCTGACCTTATGTACGTTGAATGATGATAGCTCAAGTGCAAATTGGAGTCCAGCACATACGAATAATTATGTGTAATATTGTCCATACATAGCATGTTGTTGAACATTTCCACTCTTGAATTATATAAAATATTATAGTCATTATTATATTTATATGTTGGCAAAGTAATAATTATATTTGTGTTCTTTATGTTTTGTAATGCGTTTCTCATGTATGAAATTATGTCAAAGTAACATTTAGTCATTTTAAAGTCTTCCTCGCCGATCATTATTATACAAAAATCATTCTTTGTGTAATGTTGAAGTTTTACTTGTAAATCCCGTAGAAGTTGCATAATATCCACCTTTGGTGTTAGGTAATGACATATTTGATAATTGTCTGTAAAATATTCTTTTGCCAGAGTTAATATATTATTAGTTTTATTCGTACTTAATATACATAGCTTATTTTTCAATTTATTCTTGTTCAATTGTATATGTTTTTGTGGTGTCCCTTGCTCATTCGAAGGCAGTGGCGCCATCTGTGGACTGGAATGTGTAGTAATTGTTTTTTGTTGGTCATAGTTTTTGGTAACTTTTTCTTTTACTGTTATTTCAGAATCAGTCTGTGTTTGTTTATTTATACATCCTGCTTGTTTTGAATATTTAGACCCCCTTTTTTTAGGCGTATTGGTAGGAGATTGTGTCGGACTAGTCACTATTTGTTTGTAGAGTGAGTTTTTACGAATCAGATTTTCATTTTCCTTCTTAAGCTTTTCAATTTCAAGGCTTAGTGAGTCAATTTCTCCATTTGCACTACTGAGTTTATTGGTGAGATCATCAATATTTTTCTTTAATTGAGTTACAGCGTTTAGGACTCCTTCGATAACATTGATTAATTTTCGATTCGGCACGGAAGCGTATCAAATGGTTATGAAAAGCTATTCAGATAGTCATTATAACTAACAAGTACAGCCTGAGCGCCCACTACCGTAGGCCACTGGCCAGACAGATCAGAACAACACATTAGAGAAACTTCACACATTAGTTGATTTATCATAAAAATCGACTACGATTTACGATATTACACACCTCTATTATTGACGTTTGAAACTTCGTTTGACAGATTTTTATCAATATTAGTCGAACTCGTCGTTTTGCGGATTTCTTCAAGGAATATTTTTTGTACAGTAGAAAATAACTGTAAAGGTATGGTAAATTTGGCCGACGCGTTTATGATAAATACGGTGACGGACGGAGCTATGAATTTGTTACGTCAAATTGTAAGTTCCGACTACAGCTTTGTAATAAGGAAGGTTCTTCCTATCCGATACAAGGGTTCATTGTTTGCTGTCAAAATTAATCACTTTGTTTCGTACCACAGGGTATTTTCAAGCCGCAACAAAGTCCTCAACCACCTGTTCAAGTTATGGTAAGGATGCCGCTGTGGCAACTAGCTCAGGAAGCGGGGCCCTTTGTGCGCCTCGCTGGGCTGAGCGGTGCTGCTGCTGTAGTGCTCGGTGCAATGGGCGCTCACCGCAATTTTCCTGAGCCCGAAACTAAAGAAGACTTGAGGAAAATATTTGACACAGCCAACAGATTCCATTTCTTACACACCCTCGCACTTGTCACAGTTCCTCTTTGCCGGAGACCATTTATTGTAAGTCAAATAGATCTTAATTTCTCTAGATTTTAACATTTTGCAAATTATGACATTGAACTTTGTATTTGGTAATTAATACAAAGTGACAATGCTGCCAGCCTTTTGGGCATTTTTCCTATTGACAGCGATGCAGTCAATTTTTTTTAAAATATGTTCTTTTTATTATTATTTAGTGTATATTATCTTGTTTTATAATATAATCAATATTTTACCATAGTAATTACAGAAGTAATGACAAGTCACGAATTTGATTAGCATAAAGGATTACACTGATATTGTTATCACAATGAATTTATTGATCAATGGTATTCTTTTGCTTAGTTCTGATATAGTAAATGTATTCTGTAGCAGAACAACAGAATACTTTTGAAATATAACATGAGTAGGAATTAAAACTGTATTTTGTTCTTTACTTTGTTGAAATGTTGCACAATAAAAATCTTTTTTCACATTTTATTTATTCCACACAATAAGTAAATCTTATTTTCAGGCTGGTGCATTCTTCATTGCTGGGATGAGCCTGTTTTGTGGCACATGCTACTACCATGCCTTCACCGGTGACCGCTGCTTCCGCAGGCTCACTCCCATTGGTGGCTCGTGTCTCATCCTCGGTTGGGTTGCAATGGTGCTGTAAATCCTTGTGACTATTTCCTAGATGTTCTTATTTTGATAGATGGTCAAGTGTACATTCTAGTGTAGGGTTATTTTAGACTATTGCACAGTTACTTTTATTATTAACTGCTATAAATTAGTTTTAGAACTACAATTTAGAATTTTAATATATAATTCCAGTGTTTTTTGATACAGGTGTATGCACAACATACTCGTGTAGTCCGAAATATGCTCTTATTATTTCTAGATATTATTATTATTGGTGCCAACCATTAATAGACATTTATATTCATGTTTAACTATGTGTCAAGTAATTAGATATTTAATATAAATGAAATATAAGGGTTCAATGAAAAGTAACATAATCAAGTTTTTACATGATGTGTATTTTGACAGTTTGGTGGCAGTGTAAAGTAATATAAAGGTTAATTATTGTTCAAAATCTATGTTGTGTTTTATTTATATTGCAATGTGTTGCGAGAATTCATAAAATAATATGTAAAAAATTATTTATAAAAAATGCCTAATTATATGTAATACTGGGTCCATACAAATTTTAGTTGAACAACTTTTTGTTGTTCAACAAAAAATACTTTGAATTTGAAATCCAATTTGATGGAGTCTATTCAGACGGTTCAATTTACTTTCAACTTAGCAGTTGATCAACTAAAATCGGACCTTGTGAACCTAGTATTAGATGATGCAATTTGTTTCGTTTTTATAAGTTATCAGTTTCAATATCTTCAACAGATGGAGAGTGAAGGTTGGCTGGACTTAATTCTAGCATCCTTAACACTATTGCCTTTATGAGCTAAAAGCTGTTGGATATAAGAGAAAAAGGTGAAAAATGAAACCCAGTGTTGATCAATATTGTTTACATGGTTTTATTGAAATTGTTACATATTAAATTTTGCACTTTTTCTTTACTCATTTATGATACTTAAAACATACACCGTTTGGTAATAAATGCTATTATAATTCATAGGACTCTCAAACAAGTTTTAGTGGTCCTTCAAATAGCTTAAATATTAACGTGCCAATCTAATCAGAAATAATCAACTGCAGTTGGTATTCGAGGAATAACTCGCGAAGTGAAAGTGAATGGGCACTCTATTATTATTATGTAGGTTCAGCAGACTTGGCAGCATGGATGGTCAGTCCCGTGGCTTGCGGCGCGACACCGATTCGTGCAGTCTCGTCTTCATATAGTGAAGCCAACAAAATCCATCCATGTTACATATTTACCATAAGCTTTATATTGAGAGTCAGCAGATCTCTGATGTACAGAGAAAGTAATATACAAAGTTATCACATTAAATTAACACAAAATATAATATAAACATATTTCTGTAATCTAAAAAGAATCCAAAGAAAAACAAAACTATAGAACGCACAGCACTTTGAGTGTCTGTCACATTTAGGTTAATAAAATCACTTTGATTGCACATAAACAGCAGTCGTCCGGAGCGTGCGCACCGTCAATATAACACATATTATAGGGTTCACTAACCGCATTCACACGTGTATAAGGGGTCGATAAGTAATCACAGTAGTGGGGAGAGGACACGTGGGCGTTCACGACAAGTGGAACGAGTGCTGGCCCTCGGAGGCGGCCAGGCGCAGCTTGGCGCGCATGACGTCCGCGCTGGTGTAGTCCGGCAGCTTCAGGTAGTTGACGCACGTCATCACGGACGGCAGGTACTCGTCCGGGTCCAGCGACGACTCCAGCGACTTGCGCACCACCGTCAGCGGGGGGTTCAGAGCCTTGAAACCTGTGGGAACCACCATTGTCAAGAAAATGCTCAGTTTACGAAGGCAGACAAAGTTATTGACTGGATAGGTTCCTGTAAGCTATTTTAGTCATTTATTTACCTCCTGTGGGTAGCCTCGGGCTTCCAGTCACGAACTGCAAGAACAAACGCTGCTCCTCGCGGTAATAAGAAGCTAGTATGTCGATGAGCATGCGAATGGCGCGCGACTCCGCGTTGTAACCGTGGTCGGGGCGGATGCACTCCGTCAGCATGCGCGGCTCCCAGCGCTGGTCGCGACCACCTGCAAGAGGCAATAGCTTTATAATCATGTTGTTTTAGTCACTACGTATCACGAGCGCGTGTTATGTGAGTTTTAAATCGTGACAAAGTTTAAATTGTAATGACGCATGCTCGTGAAGAACCTATTATTTATTAATTACTGTTGCTAACTGTGGTGGTATACACGGCTACATAATTATCAAGCTATAGATTTTCAGTATAAGATGATCTTGCATTGTATAGGATTTCCGTAAACGACAGGTCAGCTTATACTGGAAATGTATAGCTTGGTATGTAGCCTTGTGTACAAGAACTGTAATTTAATTAATTAATTAATTTCATTTATTTAATCGAGTAACAAGGACTCATTAATACACACACATAATTCAATAGATAAATAAAACACACACAATACATTAAACATTCCAATATAAAACCATACACAAAACAAAAACACAAATTTATGTAGATAGCCGACGACTGTAGGTGACGTGCAAGTCACTGCAGCGTCTAATGTATGGACAGTCGAGCCTGTCGGCTATCATCATCAGCACGCTGTTGGAGCTGCCGCGAACCCTGCGCACCAAGGACGCGCTCCGCTTACGCATCGTTGCATAGAAGCAGTCGACGCTAGCGACGGCGAACATGCCCGAGGCACTACAATGTCGCGGCAGCCCCATCAGCGCTCTGAAAGCGTTGTTATATTGGACGCGGAGGGCTTCGTATGCTTTTTGGGTGTGATTCACCCACAGGCTGCACGCGTACAGAGAGGTACAATAAGCCCTGAAAAGGGTCTGCTTGACCGACCCTGAACAGCGCGCAAACCTGCGAGCTATCATGTTACCTCTTACAGCCAAAGCCCTCCGCTCCCTCTCAATATCAGCGTCATCTCTGAGACCGGCTGTTACTACATGCCCTAAGTATTTAAACTGGTCCACCCTGACCAAGGGAACCCCATAAAGTTTGATGGGAGGTACTGCTATAGGACATTTAGAGCCGGCCTCAAAAACCATGACCTGACTTTTCGTCACATTATATTTAAGACCGTGTTCTTCTGCATATGTCTCACAGATCCGCAACAATGTTCTCATGCCACAGACCGATGCGCTCAGCAGTACCATGTCGTCCGCATAGCTAATATTATTCAAACAAGCTCCATCAATATGACAGCCGACATGATGACTGCTGAGCGCAACAATCAGAGCGTTGACATATAGGTTAAAAAGTGCTGGGGAGCTCAACCCCCCCTGCCTCACCCCGCACTCCAACCCATATGGTTCCGACAGTGAACCAGCCCACCTAACACTATTGATCTGGCCCCCATACCAACATTTAAATAAATTTATAAGTTCTGTGGGAAAGCTAATGTCCTTCAACTTCTTCCAAAGAATGTCATAGGAAACCAGATCAAAAGCCCTGGACAAATCGAGGAAGCACGCGTACACCGGCGTCTGCCTGTCTGTATAGTACCTGACGGCATGCTTGAGACACAGTATAGCACTTTCTGTGGACAGTCCTGGCCGAAAACCAAACTGGTTATCGTGCAGATGTAGAAATTTATTTAACTGTGTATCAAGCAAACCGTCAAGCACCTTCGCAATAACAGTCGCTAATGAGATGGGCCTATAATTATTCTTATCGGACAGGTCCCCTGTTTTACTTTTAACAACTGGTACTACTACTGTCCTAACAAACACAATTTATATGCATAAAACTCATTTGTTTTGGATTAGAATTGATATGTCATAATATAAATACATAGTAGGAATAAATATCTTACCGGACGGACTGCCACAGAAAACTTGTTCCAATTCTTCTGGATAAAATATTTTGAGGTTGGCTAGTGGGAATACTGACTCAAAGCCTTCTCGGAATGCTTCCATTTGTTTGGTAACACCTGTGGGAAAAAATAATCCATCATAAGCATTTGTACCTTTTTCCTTCTTATGATATTATTGAATGCAATGTAAAATTAAGCCATCGGTCTACTTTTATGTTATGATGTATTTTAGTCTGGCATGGAACCAAATATTTGTTCACCATTCCGTTTGTCAATCAAAGTACTTATGACGGCTCATTTCAACAATTCATAAAGTAGCCAAATTGCCAACCTCATGTCTAACATATGGACACTTTATTTATTTCATTTGTACTACCAGGGCTCTATTTAATATATCTGACAATACGACATATTTGTAAAAAAAAATGATATAGTAATCAAATTTTCTTCACGACAGGCTACTGTTTATCATCGAAACGCTGTTCACAAATACAAAACCCCAAAATATTGTCAATTTTAATCAAATAGACGTCCGCTATTCTTCCGACAGCTTTGTAAATAAGGTAATCGAAAGTAAAGATCAAGCTGCTAATCAAAAATAATTCATTAATTACCGACCCAACAGCCTGTAGAATGAATGTGAATATCTATGCTGCGGTAAAGTAGAATGTTACCTTCATAAAGCAGCCAGTGGGTAACGAGATCAATGTAGTTGTGCAGGTTGTGCGCGGTGACGGGCAGGTCGCGCCCGCCGCGCCGCAGCTCCGTGCAGCCGTCGCCCGGCAGGATGAAGTCCAGGCCCAACTCCTCGATGGGACACCCGTCCAGCTCCAGGGCGCTTATCTGTTACATACATACATTGAATATTATGGCGAAAGTAGACGCATCTTTCATGGGGTACTGTTTAAAATGTTACAATAAAATACCTCCCCACATACTACAACTAAATGAAACGAAATTTAAATCTTGTATAAAACGCACACTATGCTGCCAAGCATATTATAAGCTGGGGGATTATATCGGTGACAAAAATGCTTGGCTCAACGCTGGTCCAGCTCCACAAGGGCGCATAAACTAATTTAATTTTAGCATTCGAAAATATTGTCGGAGCTGCTGAAGATTGCATTAATTATCTTTGAATTGTATAACTTCAATCTCGTAGTATTGTATAATTGCATAGCACATGTGTGAGCACTGTGACCATGTACCTTCTATGAAGCTACCATTTACTGGGTACGTCTTTCATTGACTTGAATGTGCCCTGGCGGCTGAGAGTATGTCATGCTCACTCAAATGTCTCGCTGGTGGTGGCGTGTGTGTTGGATCGTTAAGTTCCCTTCAAAATGGTTGAGCTAAACGGTGCTGATCCATGCGTCATGTTCGTGAACGGGCGCCGTCAGTAGGGACTGCCACGGCTTATTTTAATTTTAGAATTGTTTTTATCTTTTTATAACGGACGCTTTTTACGTGCACTTCTTTCTACATTGGTCTCACATGTATAATTTCAACATGAATGATGTAACCAATATTTTGTAACAATATTATGATTTAAAGGAGTGTCCGTGGAGTTTCTTGCCCGTTCTTCTCCATAGGAACCTACGCTTTGGAATGGGCAACTAGCTTCATATTTCTGACTGACTGACCCCTTGACAATTCAAAAGTGCCTGTAAATGGTTTAATTGAAATAAATGCTTTGAGTTTATGCTAAGTTATGGAATCAGGCGTTACTTTGAGGAAATCCATGATGGTATACTGTTATGTCAAAATATTTAGTTTGTATTCCACAATAACAAGGCTGTTGAACCCTCTCCGCCATATGCACATGCAGAGATAATGCTTTCATGTACTATCGAACAACTTCATATCTAGGCAGTTTGCAAACAAAATCCCGTGAACACGATGACCATCTGTTACCGCCCCGGTTCTATAGCCGCCGAGCGCTGCAAGCAGAAATAGTCCTTACGATGTATAGAAATTAAGTTCTTCGATGGAACACCAAATAACATAGCCAGCAAAGAAGCTAGAAGCTAGTGTCCGAACATGTAAACATATTATTATGTGTATTTGAAAAATTACTGTGATTATGTTTAGTTTGCCCTACTACTTCAATTTTTTCTTTCTTGACAGGCATTCCAATAATTTTCAAGTTGAGAAAATAACATCAATTGGAAACAGATTTGAATAGACTTCAGTTCTCTATTTCACTGCGTTCATTTTTTTTTGCATTTTATACACTTCTATAAGGATCATTTGGCGCTAGAATGACGCTAACACGGGATGCTGTTGCTAAACATTTGTGCAATATAGTCTTGTGAAATGTATTGAAAAAACAAGATTCTGGCGATAGTTTCAATCACGTTAATTTAGGCTACACGCCACAAGAACCTTGTAGCACTATGTGTGTGACGTACCAGCTGCGTCTTCTGGTCGGGCGAGTGCCTGGTGTCGGCGGCCAGCAGGCGCGCGCGCTCGGCCACGCGGCGCAGGCGACACAGCGAGCGCCACAGCTCGGGCGCCACGTGCCGCACGTCGCTCAGCGACAGCCACTTGTCCTCGCTCACTAGCCAGCGGTACATCGACACCGATAGTGGGATGTCCACCTGAAACACGACCATGACTTTAGTATACAGCGGCTTTAATAATGCTATCCGAGGACAGCATTACACTAGTAATTCCTCCCACCAGTTCTCCCATTTTAAGAAAACGACATCATTTTAACATTTGAAGATTGACAAGATATTTTCAGCAGTAAAGCCGTAAAGCAAGGTTTAGACTTACCATTCTGGAATCCATAACCGCTTTAGCCATAAACTTCCCCAGGAAGCGGAACTTGGCCTTGACCCTCGAGACGTGGGAGGCGCGCGCGTTGCGGCCCACGGCCTGCGGAAACAGGCCGCACGGCCACGACACGTATGTGGCGTCGGGTGCCGGTGACGGGATCGACGTCTCTTTCTCGAGCTCCGACGGTTCTGGGGAGCGTTCCTCGTCGAGGTTCAGAGCATCACGGACCGAGGAGGCGAGACGTGCCGCCGCGTCCGACGAACGGTCGGTCACAACCGGCGGTTGACTCTTCACGATCTCTCCGCCGAAGGAAGTCGGCTTCTGCTTGAAGTTCTCCGAGCCGTGCCACAGGTCCAAATCGGCACGCTGCAGTTCTTGTGAAACCAGCGCGTAGAACTCGAGCGTGGGACCGAGGCCGGTGCCGACTTCGTTCTCATACTGTATCTCGAGGAGGGCTTTGGAGTGCGCGAACTCGTGCATGACGTGCTCGGCCTGGCGCAGCACGTTGTGGCGCTGCACGGTGCGCTTGCGCCGGTCCAGGCGCGGCGCCACGCGCTCGTCGGGCCCGCCCGCGCCGCCCGCGCCGCGCTCGCCGCCCGCCTCCAGCAGGCGCTGCAGCGCGCGGTCGCGGTCGAACGACACCACGTAGAACAGGAGGTGTCGGCACTCGAACGGCAGCACGAACGGACTGGAACATCACATATTGTTACATTTAGACGCCACGACACACTATTATACCTCATTTGGTTTAATTCAAGTTTCTCAACGCGATAGCGTTTTTAGAACAGTCTGCAAAACATAATGACTTACCATGCGTAAGCTATCTTTTTCAGCCACGGTGGGAGATTTCCGGTCATTATGACGAGCGGATCTTGAAGTTGGCGATTGGCTTTGGCGGCGAGCTACAACAAATTTTAACAATTAGCAAGGTTTTTGAGAGGGGTAGTCGGTCGTAGGACGTTACGCTTACCCGGCATGTAATTTACATACGTAACACTATACAATTTAAAACCTAATTGAAAACTAGCATCAGGCATCGGTCCGTTTCGGACCGTATTCATGCTGAATTAGACCTATATTGCGCTGTTATGGCTATTGCACATAATAATGTTTACAATTAAAAAGCATTTTGTTTTTAGGTAATAATATTGGAAATAATTATGGTGTCTGTGCTAGATAAACATAATTGCAAGAATTCATTTATTTGCATAACACAGGTTTATAAGATGTTACAAAAGATTGGAATAGGTATTGTATTATAAACAAAAAAGGTTTTCAAATATTGTTAACATTAACATGTGTAGTAAAATTTTAAATATTGTCATACGAATTAAATAATGTCAGAATAATTGTTTTTTTTATGTTAATAATAATAATTACATCAATTACTTTAATGAAATTGAAATATTTTTTTATCTTTTATGTACTCTTTAACATTATAACATCCATAGCGCTCTACACACCTTGGCATTAATAAAGTCCTGGTTGGGCACCAGCGGGCGCAGGTCGGGCAGGCAGGCGGCGCGGTACAGCGTGTGCCAGTGCCGGCACAGCGCGTGCAGCGCGCGCAGCAGGCTCAGCGCGGCCAGCGACGCGTCGCGCAGCTCGCCGCCCGCGCCCAGCGCCGCCGCGCGCACCGCGCCCAGCAGCGGCGACGGCCGCGCGGGCACCATGCCCTCTGTGGACGGGCACAACATTCATTACTATAAACATGTGTTATGACCATCAACTAATAAAACCAGAGACCGCAATAGGGTACAACTGCCTAAACTTCGTAGAAGTATATCATAGAGTGGATTATATCTCCCTCAGAAATTCTAGAACGATAATCATATAATTTTCATCCCCATTTAAAAAAATACGAATTATCTATCGGACTTTCAATATATTGCAGCACTGGAGTGTGACTAATTTGTCAGATGATGAATGAAAGAATATTTTATTTTTTTGTACATTGTATTGTATTATGTTGACTCCATTTTTCCTTTTTTTTTAATTTTACTGTACAAAATTTATTTAAATCTGGTATGTTGTGCACGTATATCTTAAATAAATAAAATTGGTAACAAAGTAATTTCGAATAATATCAGTACTAAAAATGTGCCAAATTGAAAATGCTTTTTGTACGACACACTAAATTAAAAAGAAGTAGGCTTGTGATGTAGTTATGAACACCACTAAATGAGCTAATCTATTTTTTTTGACCGAAAAGAAAAGATTTTGATAGTTTTGTACACTCATATATACAATAAACATCATCATTTCAGCCAAAAGACGTCCACTGCTGGACATAGGCCTTCGCCAAACACCGCCACGTCGACCGGTTCTATACTTCTCGCATCCAGCGGATTCCTGAGGCCGTCACCAGATCATCGGTCCACCTTGTTGAGGCCTATACACAATAACTGAATACAATGCTAACATACCATTCCACAAGAGGTCAGGTTTCCGGCGCGAGGACAGCTTGGTGGGCTGCCCCTTGCCCTTGCGCGAGGCGGCGGTGTCGGCGCGCGGCTGCTCGCCCGCCTCCACGGCGCGGTAGTAGATCGTGTGCGTCTGCACCCAGATGCCCGCGTTCGCTGGAAACATAGTAACATAATATGGTTTATTTATTAGTTTATAGGATAAAGATGCTGTGAATGTATGTGTGAAGACGATTACCGTCAGAAGATGAATACCGACAGCACATAATACAAACACACATTCACAGCGTGTTCGTACACTTGTTAACCACAAGTAAAGCGCGCGTCGCTTCGTGAGATAAAAATACTGTATAGCTACTTACCGAGCGGTGTCTCAGTGTCGGTGTCGGCGTCAGTCTGCTCGCCGAACTGGCGCACCGCCTGGTACACGGTCATGTTGTACGGCAGTACTGTATCGCCGATCAGGAACTCCAGTTTGTGGTCAGAACTGGAAAAGATTAGTACTCTGTGTAAGTATAGGCTAAAATAATGATTATATGCTTATAACATTATACCTGTAGAGAAAATAACCGTTGAGAAGTTTGGACGGTGACAAAAAATTAATGGAAATGGAATAAGTCGAGTTTTTAAGGGGCCTGCGGAGCATGCGTATTTCATACAAACGTAATACCAAAATAATTTGTAAATCAAACATATTCTTAAGGTAGTGTGTATTTATTCCGATTGGATTACAGAATATCTAGGCTCCCAAATATATATTTTGAAATGACACTGATATAAAGACGAAATATGAGGAATTTCAAATTTCTATAGAAAGCTTATTTTTCTCATAACTCATACGTTTGTATGAACTACGCATGCTCCGCCGGCCCCTTAATCAACCTGTATAAGGTAGTATCAAGGAACAAAATCCACAAAAATACCAAAAGCACATGTTCGTAGATTCAAAAATGGCATCGCTTTCCGTCCAAAAACGGCGCACGTATCGTTGTAGTAATGCTTGGGAAAGGTAAATTATGTCCAGCGGCAAATGACTTTTACAGAGTTAAATAGTGTGACGTACTCAGTAGGATGGTGCGGCGGCGTGGCGAGCGAGTCGTCCACGTCATCATCGGACGCGCCGTCGTCGTCCGAGTGCGGCCCGCCGCCCGAATCCGAGCGCGCGCGCCCGCTCGCGTAGCCGCGCTGTGCTAAATACCTAAGGAACAATCATCACACTTTGTAAATGATTTTATTTATGTAAGTTGGTTAGCACAAACACTTTAACACGTCAATCATATTTTAAAAACTTGTCGAGGTCGGCGTTATCTATCCTATCCAGGCTGGAGTTGAGCTCTGAAATATTGACCTTGCATTTCATAATCAATATTTTAGTGCACTATAGAGCAATATTTCACATTTCCATTAAGTAATATTGACAAATGATTAAATACAGACAGCTATTTGCGACGTTGCCAACATTATTGTTATCAGTGGCATCTGGCGTCAGCGTCAGAGACCACGTAGGTTCGGAATATTTCCGTAGCAAACGTCTCGGCGCGGCAAGACGCGTATAGGGTCGATCACTTCAATAGGAGACTTCACCTACATCAGACACGAGATTAAAATATGTAATTTCATTCCATATTGGTAAGATATGCAGAAACAGAAATATATTCATCCCTGACATCCTCTTTGTTCATATTAACTAAAACATTCTGCATAAATCTGGAAACTAATTCACCACACACTTCATGAATACTTTCAAACAAATATTGTTGCATAGTTGTTTCATAACATACCTTTCGATGGCCTGAACTAAAGCTAGCGGATCAATCCGCACTACGCCGCCCTTCCATTGCTTCAGATTTGAGCAACTTGGATGACGTTTGAGATCACACTGTAACAAAAGAACAAATTGATTACCGTTGTATATAACGTACAGACAGATTTTTGTGCATAATTTTTTGGTTACGTGCATATTTATCATTATACGAGGCATAAACAGTAAATATATAACCGGACTTCCACGGCGCGCGATTTGGCGGATCGTACGTATCCGTGAAATCGCGCGCCGTGAAAGAAGCGAATATCCGGATTGCTAAATCGTAAAAAAAAGTAGGCATCGGCCAAGTCGTTTATCAAAAGTGGGAGGTATCCGCAACGGTTTACTGACCATAAGCTGATGCGTGTTGAAGAACTTGAGCGCGGAGGTGGCGGGGCGCGCGGGCAGGTCGTGCACGCGCACGGGGAACTGCTCCAGGTGCGACACGCACGCGTTGACCTTGCTCACCAGCGCCGCCAGCGCCGCGCCGCCGCCCGAGCTGCTGCCCGCGCCCAGCGCGCCCAGCGCGCCCACGGCCGAGCTCCACTCCGCACTGGAAGCATTACATTGTTACTATCTAATAGAACCATACAGCAACGGAAAGTCTAAAAGAGCCTAATCATCTGATGCAAGAGCAAACAGTCTGACATAGTAAGTATGACGGGCGGTGCAAGCATACGGCAGAATACGGATTCGTTCCCTATAAATTTTAAGTCCTACATTCTCCAAATTCACGCGAAACATTATACAGACTGGATTTATGAAAATTGGCCATTTTCTTGCCGACTATTTTTTGTTTTTCTACCTATGATAGATCCATAAATTGGTGAAAAAAAAAACACTTACACGTCAAAAATAAATTATGTATTTGTTTTAAAGATCAGTTCAGAGGTTGTTGCGATCTGAGAATGCTGATCAAAAAGTTAAGAACAGTCTCCTAAGACCGTTTTACTGTATCTACAACAGTTAACGTTCCCTAAAAATTTTGAGACAGGGCTATCTCAAAATCCATTCCGTATATTCGTCTATCTCAGCACACTGTTGGCTGCCACGTGGTGTTTAGATTGTAAAGGTAAGCACAATCTAAATGTTATTTTTTTAAGAAGTTACTTAGTTAGTTTATTTGTTTGAGTCTTTGTTGACCAAAAACTAAGAAAGATTACTCACTCGATAGTTAGCGGCATGTCAGCGAAGACGTGCAGGAAGAGTCTCAGCCTGTCCTCAGCGGCGGCCACGTAGTCGTCGCGGCCTTCGCCGTCGCCGTCCCGCACTTCGCTCCCCTCGCCCTCGGGCTCCACGCCCGTCAGGAACTGTAGCAGAGCGCCGAGCACACCCGAGTGGTTCACCTGGGGAGTAAGTGTTGCAAGTGAATATATGGTTTATTGAGTCTGTCGATATTCTCGTAATCCCATTGTAGGTGAAGTATGTGTTTTGGTATTGAATAACGCACCATTGAAAAATTCACCTCAATTATTTTGCAATTAATCTTGATTGCGTGATGCAGGATTCTTTGACGTTACATAGTGTTATCATCTGCTACTTGTAGTAGCCGAATTCCTACGTAGTTCGTACGTCGATGTGAAAATTTCACTAAACATTGTATACCTAAAAGGGCGGACGAAGGGTACTGTACACTCACTCACTGTACCTCTCGCACAATTGCCCTGTAGTCTATCTCTATCTCGTATCCCCGCACGTCTAGGCGGCGCACTAGCCGTGTTCGATGCCAGCCTGTATAGTGGCGACGTACCTCGAAGGGCGACACGTCGTGGTGCAGCAGCGTGTCGCGCAGCGTGTGCAGCGCGGCGCGGCGGTGCTGCTGGTGCGGCAGCGCGGCCGCCAGCGCCGCCAGCTGCTCCAGCGCGCCGCCGCAGCCGCCCAGCGCGCCCCACTCGCGCACCACGCGGGCTGCCGTCCACTGGATCCACTCGCGCACCTTCTCTCTGTACACATTACAGATGCACGTTTAGTGGTAGAACAGATGACAAACCACTTACGCGCTGAACTGACGATGGGCAATTTGTCCGCGACGATAGAACGTATGGAAATCTATTCAATAACGCACATGGAAGACAAGACGACCATGCCACCGATGCTTACAGGACCCCTCCCGCGGTCATTCGGGGTCAAAATGTCAGCCGTCTGCTGAGCGTCTCAACGACGTTCATTTACATGAATAAAAAAGGATGACCCCAAGGCCATCCACTGCATTTGGCAGACGATCGCGACGAAAGCAACGTGGGCGCGGTTTACTCTTTGATTTTCAGAAACAGAGGACACGCGCGGGCTGCCCTTCGCGGAAGCCCGCCTAATTCAGCGGACCGCCTAAATTATATAAATAAACCATTCCAACCACGTAAAAAGATTGTCATGCAAAATAAACATTTAATGTTTTTGATCTCTCAACAATAACGTCTTTTGTGCAGCGCCTAATGGTGAGTACACATATTATATGAAACGTAACGAATTTGTTACAATGTGAGTAACACTTCATGTTGCTGACTTGTAATTTAACGTATTCCTTCTAGGTCGTGATAGTGTGGCCCATTTGCAATAATTAAGCACCCCATAAAGCCTAGGCGAAATTCATGGGAATCGAGAAAATACAATCTTTATGAATTTTTAAAAATTACCCAGAATTCTTCGCTACATAACAGTTTTCTCTAAACATAAAATTAATGCCCTCTATTGCGATTCCATTGAGTACCTACTACTTTAATAAACCTTTCGATGTAAACAAATTTTCTAAAACTTTGAACAGTAAATAAATAAAGGAAGAAGTTTATTAACCATTTTCAAAAATCATCTACAATTTTCACACCAGTTATCTCAAAATTTTACAAAATTACGCGTAAGTCATGACTATGTGTGCCATAAAACAACAGTCTGCAGCGTAATTGTTTATTGGTAACTTATATAAAAGGAAAGGCAAGATCGCATGAAATCCAAGTCATGCCTTGTACTGTCGTGTGCTAGGTTTATTAACAAGTTCGTTATCTCTATCAAAATAACATATATTTATCACTTATTATGTCTCTCTGGTAGCTTGTTTTAATAAACAAGCTACCAGAGAGACATAACATCAACAGAACTATGATGATGTTGGTCAACTTAACCTAAATGACCCGACTTCTGACCCATGTCAAGCATTCTAACATGTATGTATACAATAATGTAATTGATTGATAATATATTGCAGATTTGCTTACGCGAATTCACGAAGATTATAAACCTTTTAATATGCATTAGAAAAAATGCTTCTCATAAAAACATTACAAAGTTCAAGAAGTGCCACTATGACATTTAAAGAGGGTGCAAAATTCAATAAAAACAATGTTTGCCTCTTGTTTTATTGTCTATGGCAGCTAGGAATGCGGGTGGAAGTTCAAGTTTATTTAGTATTCTGACATGTTCAAACATTTTAACGCCCGGATATAGAACGCGGTCATTAACAGGGTGCGTGGCACTGTAATCCTAACTTAATTATCGCTTTCACGCGAAAACACCTGAACGGATTTGTATGAAATTTGGCACATGGGTAGACCATGACCTGGAGAAGGACAAAGGCTACTTTTCAACCTGGATCGCAGACCAAGTCGCGGGCAACAGCCAGTACTGTATAAAACTGCCGTGTGATGCCACCATAATACAGTAAAATATCGTACAGTTCAACGGCGTGTGAACGTAGGGAGAGAGCTAATTGCCATCTTTTTAGTGTTAAAAATGTCGTTGTTTCAACATGGTCAGAGATCGCACAAGATTTAGTTTGGAAGGACAAAGGGGCAGCCTATTCCCACCAGTGGGACACAATGTAGGCTGACAAAACAAGAAGTGTGTACTAACTTGTTCTGCACGGTGAGATTGGCTGAGGTGTGCGGCGAGGCGAGCAGGCCGCTGTCCTTGTGCGCGTGCGGCGACCGGCCCCAGCGCGACGGGTTCAGCGACGACAAGAACGACGACGTCTTGGACGCGCCGCCCACGCGCGTGGCTGATCGGGCTCCTACTGATACCCCTGAGCCTGCGAAATGTCACGGTTACATATAATCAACTCCTGTTTGTATTAGTGTGTTCAGACATCACGACCAAATATTGTGAATACGTCTACTAGCAATTCTTTTTTAAATGATCACCAACTTAAATCAGGCCGTATCCACATCGCGGTTTGATGTGAGCATAAACACGGTCGGGCATAACGTCTTCTTAACATCTGTTATAGATGTGACGAGTCATTTGCTATATGGTGTGTCATAGATAGCAACCGAATACGAAACGGAACGTACATTTCTGCAACGAGGTTCAGTTCAGTTTATTTCGGCAGTTGTGTCGCTACACTTAGATCGAAAGAAAGTGACATGAACGAGAAAACAAAATGACAAACTTTGAACCACTCCAAACACAAGCCGTTGCGAGAAAGGGATGGCGCTATCCGTCATATGTTTCTCTTGCACTGGAACAGGCCTCGGTATACAGAGCTAACAACAGTGTGGTGCACATACCATGTGGCTGCGCATGTGCCTGCGCATGCGTGGCGTGCGCGGCGTGCGCGGGGTGCGCGAGGTGCGCGTGCGGCGGCGGCGCGTGCGCGGGCGCGGGCTCGTCGCGGCGCCGCGCGTGCCGCGTGCCTGCTGCTCCGGAGCGCTTTACTGCGCGCTTGCGCTTTAACATCTCTGCCAGTTGTAGGGGACTGCCGGACCTGATACAAAGGCGAACAATGGTAATGGTTGAGTATTGTAACTGATAGTATCTTTCTAACAGAATAGAAAAACCTTTGGTTAGAGACAAAGGGAGGCAAACTTGGTTAGCCTTTACTAAAGGCAATAAAATTACAGTATAAGGCATATCCACTCTTAGAAAAAGTTCGAAATTGTATAACATCGTCTTTGCCACTAATCTGTGTGACAAAATCTTTCTAAAAGACTCAACCTGCCTAGCCTTTTCCAAACTATGTTAAGGTCAGCTTCCAGTCTAACAGGATGCAGCTGAATAACAGTCTTTAACATGGAGTGACTGCCTATCTGACCCTCTCAACCCAGTTACTGGGTAACACGATACCCCTCGGTAAGACTGGTTGTCCGACTTTTGTGCTTCTGACTACCCATAACGACTGTCAAAGATTTACGAGTGACAAACTGGACCAACGGCTTAACGTGCTTTCAGAGGCACTTTCTAAAATAGTATGTGCCACTATTAACGGGTATGGTACTTGCCGATTATCTGACAGTCAGTTATATCGTCGGATGAACTAGTAAATGCCATTAATATATGTCATAACATTACTCTCACCTGTGTACTGAAGTAGCAGACATCTGCGCGTGTGTCGACGCTGATGCTTGGCCGGGCTCAGAGCCGCTTCCGTCACTGCCAGTAGCTAATAAAAAATTAAAAAACATGTATAATACAAAATAATTTACAATCCAGTTACAAACTTAGTGCTACAATGATCTTTTGAAGTTTGAATGAAATTGACATGGGGCGTTGCTGGTATTGTAGACATTTTGCGAAATTGCATTGAAAAAATCAAGATGGCGACTTTAGTTCCGAAATTAGCCACGTGCCACAAGCGAACTGTACTTTCGTGATAGAACGGTTAATAAAAAAAAAACTGATTGCATCAGTCATTGGCACCGCTTTAAAAATAAATACCTAAAAACTCATCGCTACAACAAACCTTTTTTCCCATCATAATTATTACCTTGATAAAATAATTACTTACGCATAGTACTGGCAACGAATGATCCCGAAGCGGAGAACGCAAGGGACAGGTTGTTCTGATGCTCCAGCGATGTAGCCGATGTCGAGGCTGGCGGAGACGACCCGCCCGAAGAGCGGACGCTACCGCCTGGCGACTGTGAAAGAATGTGAAGAGATTTCGTCAATATAATTAATAACCATTTTTGTCAATGATGGATGATACGGCTCAGTCGCAAAATGACCACTTCTCGAAATGCCTCCCGGACGCAAAATGTCCATTTCTCAGAATGTCTCTTTCGCAAAACAAAAACAGAAATTAGAGATGCGCCGAATTTAGGTTCAACCGAATACGAATGTTCGGCCAAATATTCGGCCCAAAGTGTACCGAACCGAATATTCGGCCGAATCATTCGGATCAAT
Source organism: Xanthia icteritia (assembly GCA_949128155.2). NCBI lineage: Eukaryota > Metazoa > Arthropoda > Insecta > Lepidoptera > Noctuidae > Xanthia > Xanthia icteritia. Next base: position 14,429,128 of record OX421934.2, on the reverse strand, counting down.
TCTGCGCGGTAAACAGGTTTGTACGGCGCTCTGCAAGAGCCGGGCGACGTTTGCCACCACCCTCTCTCTGCCCCGCGCTCAACTCGCGGCCCCTCGCGCTAGCACGGCTCGCTCTTTCGGTTACATATTGCATTTCTCGCATAATATTGTTTAAAAATTATCTTTAATCTAAACGTAACGTAACGTAATATATTATTACGTCGATGAACGTTTTTGAAGATGAGTGGACGTAAAAGATCGCATGTGTGGATTTTTTTTAATGAATACGAAAGTGACAAGATAAAAGTAAAGTGTGATTGAGTAAATGTGTGGTTCAATTCACGGGGAACGGGGTGAAGTGCTCCTACCTCGACATTAACATACACACCCAAAATGTTTTATTAACAATAATTTAAATATTCGGTAATTATTCGGCAAATCAACCGAATATTCGGCCGAATACGAACATGAAATAATATGCCGCATATACCGAATACGAATATTCGGCCGAACATTCGGCGCATCTCTAACAGAAATTAAATCGTTTGCGAGATTTATTTATTTAGGTGATGTTCAAGAACAATTACAAAAAATTACAAAATTCAATTTCTGTCCTTTATTTTTATTTGTGTGTTTACTCGCACTTGACCGATTTTGTACTTATATGAAGGATTCAATGTGCATTGGAAAAAAGGGACATTTTGCGAAAGAGACATTCTGAGAAATGGACATTTTGCGTCCGGGAGGCATTTTAAGAATGGTAATTTTCCGACTAAGCCGTCTTACGTCTTGTCCACCGCAGCCGTCACGTCACCGGCATGTCAACGAGAAACGAGATTGTTCAAACCGAACGTGACATCCCGGTGACGGCGATCGTTTGTCCACCGCGACCGAACTCGGCGGTTCAGTATGTTATGATGATAGACCAAAAACCAAAGCCGGGCGAACGGCGCCGCACAACGGATTTTGTATTCCCGGCTCATTGCTCTGATCCTAGTCATATGTTCGTTTAGACTAAACCCACCTAATCTTCTTAGTTATAAAATCATTTTGAAGTCTATTCGTCCCTATTATTTTATCTTTGACTTTCCAAAGTTATGCTCGTTTTCATTCGTTGACTTACCTTGACTGGATGATGCCTGGGCGGCTGCACGGGCGGCACCCGCTCGGCAAGCTGCGCCACCTGATGCAGTACTCCCTCACGTCTGAACTGCACGCCCATCTCATCCGGCAGTCGCTGCATCAAGATCTCGGCTAGTTGCAGAGATCCTACCACGATGCGTAAGTCACTTGACGCCATCATGCCGGCGATGTGGGAAGATATTACCTGTACCAAGAAATTGTATAGTGTTATGTTTGATGATTATGAAAGAAACAAACCACATAGTTGTGAAATTCCGTGTATTTGATGTGAATGGTTGAAAAAACAACAGTCGGTCATATAAGATACTAGCTGTGCCCCGCGGATTCACCCGCATAACTCTTCCCCAGTGGGAATATCGGTAGAAAAAGTATACTGTCCTAACCCAGGTCATGGTCTACCCATGTGCCAAATTTCTTCCAAATCCGCTCAGTCGTTTAGGCGTGAAAGTGTAATAAACAAACATACTTTTTTTTTTTTCTCTTTATAATTTTAGTTTAGACAAGCTTTTAGTATAAGGAGTACGAGTAATTCAGGTATTTGAGTCAGCCACCATAAAGATTAGCATCTCTATTTAAATGCGCTATCTTCCACATAATAAAGAATCAGAATTTGTATAAAATCATTTTTCACTACCTCTTGAGTAATGTTTCTTACCTGCATCTTGAGCACTTGTCTCAGCAGCGACGCGTCAGCATAGTAGACAGCGCGCAGTATTGCCTTGAGTGCTTGCGAGCGCACGGCGGGCCCGGCCGAGCTCCAGTACACCTCGTGCAGCACGGCCAGCAGCGCGCGCGCCAGGCCGGGCTGCGAGCGGACCATGGCGATGCGCGGGTCTGGGCAAACAGGACGCGATATTATGGGTTTACGATTCTGATAGAATGATTTTACAACTAAACAATTTGTTTTAAATCATGTGCAAATGAATATTAGGAATGTAGCAGGGACATTTTAAAAATGTAATAATAATCTATTTCATTTTTGTAAACGCCAACATTGAAATGGTTTATCTATTATTTTTCACAATATAATGTATTCCAATTAATTGTAATCCATCTAACTTTATCTAATCAAAAAAACTATTTTTTTTTATTGACCAAGCTACTTTGCGCTTTATATGTCTCGGGGTGAACAGTGTTTGGACCCGCCTATTAATCAATTTATTGTGACAGGTTTTACAATAAGTTGATTAAAAAAAAGTTTTTTTCACAACAGACAGTAAGTTTGAAGTAGAATCCTCCATGTTGTATGCGTTTATATTGCCATCGAGTGCTGTACTGACCGGGAGCGGGCGCGTGCGAGGACGCGGGCTGGTCGGAGGGCGCGGGCGCGGGCGCGACGCGCTGCACGGGCCGCGCGGTGCCCGTGTGGTCGTTGAGCTGCTGCATGGCCGTCAGGTCCACTGTGTACGACCGGCCTAACGTCGTAAGGCACACCTCTTCCTCTCCGGCTGATGCGCCGGCTTCGAGGGCGCGGCTCTCGGCCCAAGAGTATGAACGCCAAACGCCTGCGTAAATGAGATACTTTTAAAGTTATACCAAACATAACACAACATGGTACGTGCGTATAGAATCAAATATAGAAGAGAAAAGTTTTGATTTAAAAATCTTGTCAACTGATATGTTTTTATCGTGTCTTTATTTTAGTCTAAAATTAGCTTTCATGAAAATTTATATTGTGTCTCAATATATCATTCTAAAATGTATGGAAAATAAGAGAGAACAATACAAAAATTAACATACGAAATATTATCAAGATATTTAGTGATTAGTTTAATGAAGATTAGCGCAAACACAGTGTGCTTGTAGGCTTTACTGTCGTGTAGTGTAGGCTATTTAAACACCTACGAGTAATATTAGACTTATATTCTACAACAGTTACAGTAACGTCTAACTTACCTCTATCATCCCGCCACTGCCAATGCGCAGTACGTTCTGTGGTGGCGGACCAGGGTCTGTCGAGATGCGAGTCGACCGCGAAGATGCCGTCAGTGGGCAGGCGCGGCATGAGCTCGCCGATCAGGCAGGTTATCTCGTATAACTCTTGAGGGAGACGCGGGATTAACTCCACTTGCTGTAAAAGATGGCTTGTGTTAGAAAATATATATGCTTGCGGAATAAAAAAATATTAATCTCTGCGACATAAAGCGCTGATATGATAATACTGAAGTTAATTATCTGTCACTGTCTGTCATTTCATTTACAGAAAGTCCAAAGCACTTTCTGTAAACTCACTAAACACGGACGATGAATCCGAGCATTTTCGCAAAGCAATTGTGCAAAGGTTGCGGAACTAAAGTACCAAACTGCTTTAATGCAGTTTGGGACATGCTTTATTAACCGAGCTATGCGCGATGGACGCCCAGGGCTAACGGTGTGGCTATTTTGCTTGACGGTGATGAATGATATAATTTGTGTTGTCCTGTGCGGGCGCTCGAGGTACCTCCTGGTGCAGCGCGGAGCCCGTGAGCAGGCACAGCAGCGTGTCGGCGATGGAGCGCTGGTGCAGCGCCAGCGCCAGCTGCGGGCAGGCGCCGCACATGAGCCACAGCAGGCGCAGCACCGTGATGAACGTGGCGCCCGAGATCAGCGGCGGCTGGACTACCAGCTGCAGAATAACACATTCATTAAGAGGCTGCATCCTAAGATTTGGCAACGTCGCAAATAGCTGTCAAATATTTTTCTGTTTTTATTCATTTGTTAATATTACTGTATGGAAATATAAAATATGCACCATAGTGCACTAAAATATGAATTATTAATTGCAGTAATAACACTGAATTAGATGTTTTAGGTGCAAAAAGGGCACTAAAGAAAGCATTTTTCAAATGCTCTCGTGAGCAATATGGCACTCGTGGGTTGCAGCTGAAAATCAGCGTCAGGTGGTATACTTTATGCTGTCATCTGACATTATGCTAAGGTGAGGCTTTTTTGGCATTATAACAATAGTTTTATTTTTTATAATTTTAATGTGATTTTTTTTGCCATTAAAGGCATTTTTCTTTCTTATTAGAACATTGAAGACAAATACACAAGACAAAATTAACGCTCACCAATTGCTGCAGATTAGTAAGTAGTTCCGGTGTTGCGATCTCCTGGAGGCGCGCCGGGTCGTGTTGGAAGCTGTCCACGAGGCGTGAGAACGCTAAACACACGCACTCCACGGATTTCTTGTCTTGTTGGGTAAGTCTGAAACAAAATATAACATAAAACATGTCGGAAAGATAAATGGACGCGAAGATTCTTTCACATTTCTTTGTTGGTCTAAATAACCCGAAACTCTGTGAATTGTGAAACATAATTTGACCCTTTTTGGTGTTGTTATTTATTGACTGCCCCTTTCTTGCCTTTTGGGCGTGTTGAGTTAGTGCTTTCATGCTTCTTTTTAAATGCCACAATTATTTGGAAAAGTTTGAAACATCTGGCGGATGTAACACTTAGATATCAAACATCACTTGCATTGCTTGTCATGATTACTTCACATGACAAGTGATAGGTAAAATATGAGTGCGTGAACAGTGTGCGCCGTGTGATAAACTCATGACTAGACCTTCTGTTAGTGGTCGAAACTCGGTAAACCCTAAACATAAACTTGAATAAAACTTTAATAAAAGGTAATAATATAACTAGCATAACTCTCGATCTCGTCGGAATATCGGAATAAAAAGTATCCTATGTCCTAACCCAGGTCATGGTCTACCCGTATGCCTAATGTCGTCTAAATCCGTTCAGTCGTTTTAGCGTGAAAGCAAACAAACAAACAAAAAAAAACATTTCTCTTTAAAATATTAGTTTAGATTAGAAGAAGTGTTTTGTTACCTATTAGCTAGTAGTTGTAGCGAGTCCCTCACTAGATGGAACTCGTCCGGGGTGAGGTTCTGGCAGCAGTTGGCTGTGATAGACAGAGCGGCGCGCTGCGCGTTGATGGAGAAGAAGTCCAGGTACGTCAGGCACGCTGATACCCCACGCTGTAATTATATGTGTGACGTCAGAGAACCACGACGCTTCTAGCATTTTATGTCAGCAATTAAGTTTTATTTTGAGGTGGATGAATAAGGTGAAGTGTTTCTGCAATGGAATGTTCAGGCAGGTGATATGACTGGAGGGCCACTGCCCAAAGGTTGTTGTTAGGCATCTTTTCTGACTGCGGTGGTAGGCACTGTCTGTAAGATGCAAGATTGTGTTGTCGTCATCTGTAACTTGTAACTCGTTAGCTAATACCGCCGCTCCGAGACTGGAACTCGATAGCTTTACGAGTCAGTGCTAACATCATGTGATGCTTGAGTTTGTTGCGCCACTTTTTCTTCCCAGCTAAAGCACTAGGCGTGGTGAAGGGCGGGCGTTTTGGGGGACTGTCTTATGTAATTTTGACGTTCGAAAAGTGCTGATTCTCAGCCTAGTTTGAATAAATGAAATTTGAATTTTGAATTTTATGGTTCCCCGTATTCAGATTATTTCTTTCTCAAACATTCACCATGCCCCCCTGCTTCGGCGGGTGACAATGTTTTGACAAGTCGTAAAAACCGCGAGAAGCAGAACTATATTCATAGAAGCATATCTAAATTGTATTATACAGATAAACTTTCCGGAATTAACGCCGATAACTCATCTCCGCCGCGAAACCATAATTGAACTACAGTAGTTCAATTCAACTGGCTCGCGTCATGTTCCGGTACTTGAAATTCGAGTAGCGGAACATGGCGCGAGCCAGTTGAATTGGACTACTGCAATTGCTGCTATGGTTTCGCTGCGGAGATGTGCTACCGGCGTAAGACTTTATATGATGTTGAATCCGCATCAAAATCCGTTGCGTAGTTTAGAAGAACAACGCAGTTACGGAGACAGACACGAAAAGCGACTTTAATTTATAATATGTATAGATGCTTGAAAAATAAAGTAAGGTCTGGCTAGATAGATCAGACGTAAATGCTTACCGCCTGCAGTATAGCCTTGGAGTGTCGTCGCGAGAGCATGTCGAGCGCGGTGAGGCTCTGCTCGGCCACGTCCATGCACGTGATGGCCTGCAGCTTGTCCAGGAAGGCGGGCACGGCCAGCGCCACGGCGCCACTGCTGCGAGGGAGCGCCTCCAGCATGTATGTGAGCGCACGACATGCGTGGTTCATCTGGGGGAGAGGAAAAAGATTATCTTTACTGAACAATCATCTTAAATTCACTCACTGACAGACAACGCACAGCTTAAATTATTACTGAATAAACTTTATTTGAATAATAATAGGGAATGTTTTGTATTACGAGAATTAGACAGATAATTGGACAAAAACGCTAATTGTATGGCAGTATTAAAAGTACAGTACGCGCCGCCTAAAGCCAGAGATAGTCTAGACTCTCTAGGTCAGTTATGGCTGTGACAGTCCCTTCTAACTCAATGTTCCACATTAAAGCGAAAGCGTCAAGGTAGTCCGCGAAAAACAAATTTTCTTATGTTTTTTGCAATTTGCAGGTCAGTGTCAGTTTGTATGTTGTTCTTAATATGATCCCCCTTAATGCTCTGGTTTTGTAGTCGAGGATAGGAATAATATAGACTAATGCTATAGACGGATAGCAAACATACCTATTTACTGAATAAAGAATATTTATCAATATATATATATAGAATATTTTTTTATGTAAGTAAAGTTGTACAGACGCCAGCAGGTCAACCTACCCGAAACTGTCAAATTTTCCCAATCAACTTTGAACCTTATGCTTTAGACATAAAGTTGAAAATCTATTCAAGAAATTTGACAGATTGTAGTAGGTTGATGTGCTGGCGTCTGTACATTAAACTTTTGGCGTGTGGCTAAAACAAGAAATAACGCCGCCATCTTGTTAATCTCTTTTTTTTTTAACCATGCTTTTGTACTAACCATATCAAAGTTATGCTCAGCCGCGAGCAGGTTGACGAGCGCGGGCACGACCTGGCGCACGGGGAAGCCGGCCAGCGTGTCCTCGTTGCCCATCACCAGCAGCTGGCACATCTCGATGACGGCCTGTAGCTGTTGGCCTTCGTCGCCTGTCGCCTGTAGGCCGGCCAGCAGTTGCGCGGCTTTTGATGCGGCTGTGAATGAGGAAATAAATAAAATTATTATTGAGTGTTTGAGAAAAAAGTCTCATCAACAAGTCTTTATTATGCTGTTTTTTTTCTATACAACATGTCGCGGAATTAACGCACACCACCAAATTATGATATGTATTATGTTGTAATCATAATACATAGTTACACTGAAGTTTTACTATTATGTAAACAACTTTGTTTATAATTTATACTGACTGTAGGAGAAAATTGTGGTCAAATTACAAATCTACGCACACAGTCGCACACGTATAAGGGTCTAGCGTAGTGGGTACTATGTCCATTTTGGTTTGTTTTGTTTTGTCAGCGGAAGTGTGACTGTAATTAACGTAGTTTTCATTATTTATGGCATAAAAAATTACCTGTAAAATGACAGAAAACGATTCAGTAAACGATTCTGAACAAACTGCTAGTGATAGTGTGTCAGTCATACATTGTACAACTAATACAAATTTAACACTTTACCGTCCGTTTTTGGAGTTTTCAAACAAGTGTTGAATGTTTGAAGCTGTATTTGGGCAAATGACTAAATGCATTTAGCACTAAACGAATTTAAAACATCGTTCTTTCTTTCAATCGTTCGAAGATGACAGAGAGAATGATGTTTTAAATGCGTTTAGCGTTAAATACATTTAGTGATTTGTGGTGCAAGTGGGCCTAAATATCAATGATTTAAAACTGCTAACAAATTTTAAGTAACTTTCAACCCACCCGAGTTGGCAGTGACAGTCCTATGTAGCAGATGCTGCATGCGCGGCCCGAGCGCGCCGAGCAGATGCGGCGGCAGGCCTCTGGCCTCCAGCAGCGCCTGCAGGCGGCCGACCTCGCCCTCCTCGGAGGAGGACTCCTCGGCGCCGGCGCCCGTGGAGCCGCTGCCGCCCACGCCGCTACCGCCGCCGCCCGCGCATTCTTCTGACGATGACGACGCTGTGAATGAAATGTTTGTTGAGCAGTAGTAACTGCATCAAGGATACGCTTTGTTCCTTGAAAAAAGCGATAGAACGACTGCCACAGAGTTACAAATCTCATACATTGTGAGTTGTATAGGGAACTGTCAGACACAACTAAATCATTCTAATATAAAATTATAGAAACATAAGATTTTTTTGGACTAAAATCATTTTGAATTCGGCAAGAGACTATCATTGAAGTTTGAAGTATTTATTTTAACAGAACAAGAAAGAATACAGAAATCATTAAACTTAGTTAATTATACCTATGAAGATTTTCAACGGGTGCACACTTACCTTTGCCCTTGGGCTTAGCATCGCTGGCTGCGTTGTCAGGCATTAAAGCGGACGCTGAGGCTGGCGGTGTGGACGATGTGGATGCCACGGCACCCTGCCAAACAACATTTACCTTTAATATCCTGCGCTTTATTGTATATTTTACCTTACTTATCTTTTTTGGTAAAGAAACACGATTCGAAAATTACGACTTTTCACATCAAGCATAGATGTTAAGACTGGTATGAAAAAAAGTCTTGAAAAAAAACACGTACAGTATGAATTACATAAAAACCTGCTTGGTATTAACCTTTTAAACAAATTAATATCAAAATCTCAGTTCGCCGCATTTGTTTACAAAATAAGTTAAGGGAAACACTATAGATAAAAAGTATGAATAGAACAGATGGATTATTTATTTGACGTGTTCTTTAGGTAAGTCTAAGATGTGGGTAATATTTACCGTTGTTAGTGGCTGGGGGTGAGACCGGCTGGACGCACCTCCAGTACTGGCACACGAACCCAGGCTGCTTTTACCTGCCATAACAACACAATTTAATATGAATGTACAGTAAAATAATGTATCATTGTAATGCGTAGTTTCATGGTCTATTGCCCACTGGATAAACATTAGGTATTACAAAAACTCTAGGGCTGGTCATAAATGCTACCCAACTATTTGCAATTCAGCCGCGAAACATACATGGCAACAGCCGATGCTTTTATAAAATGCATATTTTTTCACTTTCCTTACACCGGAAGCAAATATGAAAAGGATGTTTTGTTTGGTGTTATTGCGCGTACCGGCTTATACCAAACCTTGGCATATCATACGATGCAAAAATCGACGTCAAAAATGACGCTTTAACGACGTAATAACAAGTGATAAAGACATCAACATCAATCAATTGACAAGTAACGAGTTTATTGTGACAAAGTCCACAAGTGGTGCGTTTACATGAAGCTATGGATTCCTACAAACGCAATCGGCTCCATACAGCATTTTGGCGTACGCCGCGTCAAGATGATTGCAATGTCAATGCATTGATGACCTAGTGTAGTCTCTTTGAAATGAACACAGCAGGTTAAAAAACTCTAAGAACTGGACGCCAGATGTCACCATTATCTGAAGTGATCTATTGCTGTGCCTGCCCGCAAATCTTCCCGTTATTGAACGCGAATGAGGCAACTGCAGCTCGGACTGATTAAATATTCCTATGCAAAATAAACGAAACCATAATCCCTTACCTTGCCTAATTACCTTGTTTTCTTCTTCAAATCAAGGTCGATTTAAAAAAAAAAAACAAGAATCATTTAAGAAGTTTCGGGCTATGTCTGCAAGTTTTTCTTAATTTTATTATATATCTCTCCCCGCGACTTCGTCCGCGAGAACGTACAAACAAACAAATTTTACCTCTTTATAATATTAGTATCATGTTTGCCAGAGATGTCTGATTACGGCGGTATAATCGGACAATTCTAATAAATTTTGAAAGTTTCTAGTTCTTATAATAATACATTTATGGATAAAAACGTAACAGGAATAGTGGTAGAAAATTAACATAAGGTAAAAAAAAAAAATTGTTCTATTGCAGGAAAAAATTGTTCTTGTTCTAGTTCCCAGTGTCCGCGTCCGCGGCGCCCTGGTGCGCCGTAGAGAGTAAAGAGGTGCTCAGTGAGGCGCTACTCTTTACCATTCTCCGGAAACTAAACTTATGTATTTGCGGGTATAAATATAATAAATAATTCAAATCGAGCGCGCTGCATACGTCGCTCACTCGCCTAAAGTTACTTACGCTAAATATAAAAAAACTGCGTTTCATATTGTGATGTTTTATTTTTTGTGCCTATCTACCCATCATCAGTATGCCTATCATTGTACCCTATTTCGATTAACAAGGGCGCCGAGACAAAATACTAAAACTGTAAGTGCGCCGCGAACTGAAAATGTTTGGGAACCCCTGCTTTAGTGACATTATCCAGGGAGGAAACTGAGGAATACATTCGTAAGGACTAAACGCCGCGCCGTCCGCATACCCTCTTAATAGAAGACCACCGCAGGTGATATGTACCTCGTTTGTCTCGACGCGTGGACGCTGGCTGCGGCTGCGGCATGTCGCGAGCTCTCGCCCGCCGCCCGCCTGCCGCGCTGCTGCCTGCGCTCTCGTTGCCCGATACCTGGCGACACAACATTACTGTCAACACTGGCTCTACATTCATCCTTTTTTGTTGATGATCGTGTAGTGGTTAGCACCCTACGTTGCATTGTGGGCCTTCATTCATCGTCAGCCTTCGAAAAGCCACTGCTGGACATTGACGAAAATTGTTTCTGCATAGGCCTCGATCTTCTCAGACCGCGTCCTAAACAAAACCGATCGTCGCGCTCTTTTATATGACATACTCGTACGATCGATCAAATCGCGACTGTACGTCATAATTGATACAAACGGTCGCGTCAATCGCATACTCGCACGACTGACTCTTTCGGTTAGGATGCGGGGTCAGAATATATTCAGTTAAAAAATGCAAACACCAGAAATTACGTGTTTATGTAATTTGGTATATTTTGACCGAGACCGCTGTTCCGCTATTATGTTTTATTCAACCTGACCACTATTGCAACAACATTAGGTACAGCTATTTAAAAAGGTACGAATATGCAGTTATTGTGCAAATAGAATATTATTTGTCTTCATAAATAGCAAACTGCAAAGCCAGTGTATTGAAGTACTTTCTTATCTACGAAGCGTAACCTTAGCATTTATATTTTGAACTTATCACTATATTGAACAGTATTTGATATTGTTTGTAGTTAGTTTACAAATAATTCGGACAAATCTATCAACGGCGACAGAAAATGGGTCAAGTATTGTTGCAGGAAAACAATATGGCTATTATCAAATTCAACTTGAGGAAATATGTTAAATAAATATAGAAGTAAAAATAAAATACATTATGACATTAGTATTATAATATCAACCAAATACACAAGTAATATACTAAAAGCAATTCAATTTATTTACATTATTACTATCGTGTGCGTGGGCCTAAAGATCAGCAAGGTTACACTTTTATGGAGCAGTATGAAACGATCAATATGTTTATAGATACCTGTCTTTTAGACGCAGTGTCTTGTCGGTGACGCTGCGAAGTGCTGGCTCCCCTCGTCAAGCAAGCACCCAGGGTCGCCCCCGTCGCAGCTGCGATACTCTGCACACAACACAACTCTCACTTACACGCTCACAACACGTCGCACATATTTACCACCAAGCAATGCACATATGAATTATTCATAATGTAATCAATCAGGAATAGGTATATTATATTTTCGCGAAGATATCAGCTCTGACGTCTACGTCAAGACCGAGCGATCGCACGACTAACACTGATAATGATGTGCGATACAATGTATTTATTACTATTGAGATTGCGTGCCGGTTAAAAACAATCGTGGTATTTTTGGGAATTAATTACTACAATAATAATTACAATCATTAAGTACGACATAAGTAAGAACATTATCAGTGCTTTAAGTAGTTTTTAGAATGGCCTCATTAGCTAAATTATAAAGTAAGAATAAAGAAGTTTACCCTTCGCGCGTTAGTTTGACGCAAGTAAGGAAGATCTCGCGGAACTATTAATAATTTGCTCGCCGAGCCGTGTGCCTTGGACGAACTTGCCTCTGTAAACAAAAACATGAACCCATTACATGAAAAGATTATTACGAGTGAATAATAATCGTGATTAGTAATGATCGATAACGATAATCACCTTGGATATCTTTGTCTGGTAGAGGGGGTGTACTGGGGGTACTTGGGAAACTGCCGAGGCTCTCGGAGGCACTACTGATGCGGCCCGCTACTGTTTGACTGTGTACCGCGTCGCCGGGCGGGTTGGCTGCAATATCAATATGCATTATCTGCGATGAATGACTGCGCTTGATACACGTGATAACACCACCCGATAAGCTACGGCTCGAGACCTACATAATGCTCTAATACGTTTAAATAGACTAGTACGTAATTAATTCATCGCTCTCATTTCAAAATATAAGCAAACTTCAAACTCGCTAATGGAATTACATGTAAACAAAATACCCAAGGCTGCAATTAATCAAAAGGGAAGAAGTAAAAATTACCTGAATGATCACTAATGACCGTAGCGGTTGGGGGTCCAAGGTGGCTGTGCCTGTTCCGCAACAGGTATGTGCACGAAGTGAGAGTGGACGACGGAAGTTCGACTTTGTCGAATTCGTGTTTGGATGACCTTCCGGTACTGCTAGTATCTGTTTCGTCTTTACTGTGAGAATCTATTTTAAATTTCTTTCTGCACTCGTCTACGTTGAGCAGACAACTGCTCTTTCTGCTCGATAGAGAGCGATGTGCTGATCGCTTTCTCTTCTTGCCTTTTCTTCGACTAGCTGTCGGACTGTATACAGAATAATCCGAGTCCAGTAACTCTGTGACAGTGGAAGAGCTGTATGGAGAATAAGCAAAGTCTCTCTCGTCAAGCGGCAGTAATCCTCCCTCCGGCTGAGTAGCTTGAGCGGAAGTAGTTGTGAAGTTCTGATTCAGGGGCAACTGTGTTAATGTCTGTGGTTTTAAATTATTCGGTATTTGCTCACAAGCACTCTCGCTGGATTTAAGAGCAGTCCGTGAGCGTGTGCAGTATGCGACGCACTCCTCTGCACTGTTATTCGATATAGTCTTGCGTTTTTTCCTGTCATGCGAGGAAGTCCGTCCGCGTTTCGGGTGAACGCTGGATTTGTGGGCGTCACCGCCCTTGAATTCGGTGGTATCACAGCGTGTCTCGTATACGTCTGTGCCGTAGGACCAGCGCTCAGTGATGGAGTAGTCAGACCTGGGCAGTGTGCTGACGAGGCGCGAGCTCCGGCGCAGCTCGACGTGCGCGTATGGCTCGGCGTCGGACACGCGGCTGCTGGAGTGTCGGCTGGTGGATCGCGGCAGGGGCGACGTCACGTTTCGTCTACTTCTACGGCTGTGGCTCGCTCGACGCACCTGACGCAACCACCGACCGCCCACCACCCTGCTAGGAGAAGACCTGTCACACAACACACACTTCGAAATTATACTAATTTAACCATCAACATTTCTTACACTGACAATTACATGATAAAATAAGGGTACTCTAGTTATTTTTACTGCAATTTGAGACGGGGTCATAATCCCTAAACCATTGTAGCTAGTATCCCCACAAACTACGAACACCTGCATTTATTTTGTAGATCTATCTGCTATAAGCCTTATGCGAGAAAAAAAAAGCCCAAAGGTTTAAGAGGTAGCAACACCAACTGATATGTTTTATGTGTTTTGTCTGCCGTTTCTGTTTGTGTTTGTTTTCTGTGTGTTTGTGCAGTTCACTGCAACATAGGCAATAGGTTCCAAAATACCCTGTAAATAATGTGACTGCCAATTGTGAGCATAACTCAGTTCTTTATCAGCCTAGAACTATTCCTGGCAACAACAGAAATGCCACAAAGCTCTTCGAAGCACCTCGCGATCCCAGTCCCGAAAAGTACATTCGTTTCATTAAAATTATCCAATTAAGTGCAACACCACAAAATTAAAGACTATGTTGAAGGCAAGGATGTTTGTGCAATAACTCCCTCTACACATGTGGCTGCCCTGGTCCCTCATTAACGTATGTTTAATAAGATCGTTCATACAAAAAGTTGGCAACGTCGCAAATAGCCGTCAAATATTTACCTGTTTTGATTAATTTGGCAATATGGAATAAAGAAATATAGCTAACTAGTGAACTAGGATATTAATAATGAATTGTAATTATAACACTGAAATTGATGTTGTAACCGTTTTAGGTGTAAAAAAGGCATTTGTAAAGTTTCCAAATACTTTTTTACATCTAAAACTAAATATTCGGTGTTACGATATTAATTATTGCATTTCATAATCAATATTTTAGCTCACTAGTTAGCCATAATTCTTATTTCTATAAAGTAATATCGCCAAATTAATAAAAACAGCGAAATATTTGACAACTATTTGCGACGTTGCCCACTTTCTGTATAAACGCTGTATAAACTGTATAAACTGCTCCTAAATTACGATGTTTTTTTAAATCTTATTCTTTTACATTTCTACTACTATGAGGCCGCGCGGACTTTGGATGCGTTTTCGTACGAATTCCACTCGTGCGTACACGTACGACCATGGTCGTACGTATTGAGTGCGCACAGTCGATACGTTTTCCTCCGTCAAATAGCTAGTGTTCCGGTGATATCGCATTGAACGCACGAAAAATCCTGTTGGGATTTTTCGTGCGTTCAATGCGATATCACCGGATTTGTTTTTGGACGTTAGAACTTTATGTACGTATACGTACGACTAAGTCGCACCCAGTCTGCATGCTCCCTTTGTCTTGGAAGGTCGGGATTGTTCGTACGTGTACGCACGAGTGAAAATCGTACGAAAACGCATCCAAAGTTCGCACGGCCTGACACAACCTTAGGTACAATGATTTGACATTATATACTATTCTAATTTCAACTTTCCATTTAGTGAGTTTTGTTGACATGATATCCACTCTGACTGTTACAGTTGTAAAGACAATCATGTTATTTGGTTTAAATAGGTTTTATTATTATTTTATTTATCTTTTACATAGGTTCTTTTCTAAATGTGTGCACGTTGTAGGCCTTGTAGACTAATAGATGTTTCGATTTGTTGGCCAATTTCTATTCCTGGTAGTTATTGACAGACCTACTTTGTCTTCCTGAACCTATTGGGGTTTATTTATAAACGTTGTTTAGAGTTAATAAGTATAAGTAATGATTAGAGACTGTTTAACCATACATTTTTGACATTTGAATGTCACTTAACTTCAAGCAATGAATTACCACATCCAGAGCCCAGAGCCAGAGGACCTGATCACTTCCAGCCCTTTAGACAAGCTGAATTTACTCCATGGATGCATTCATGCTGACTGATCATTTGATTAGATTTGGAGGACTGAAAAGTTTAAATTTTTATATTTTATTATTCATTAACTAAACTAACTTTATGCCCAAGCATTATGTGCATATTATACAGTATTTTGCTAATGTCACCCATCTATCTTATTGACCTCTAACTTTTTCTGTTATTTTGGGTGTATAAAATATCAGTCACCATCACCATCTAGAGCTGGGAAGTACCTAATGTTTGCCAGGAAAAACAGTCAGTTTGTCACAATTTTCTGGAGCATGTTGCTAGACCACCAGATGCTATCATTTATGCAGATAGAAGAATGTAATGAATGCGATTGTGTGCCCTAGGTTTTCATAAATTATTAACCCCCTCAAAAAGTAAAAGATGCTTTGATTTAATTAAATGATTTCCTTAATTATAA
Source organism: Xanthia icteritia (assembly GCA_949128155.2). Classification (NCBI taxonomy): domain Eukaryota; kingdom Metazoa; phylum Arthropoda; class Insecta; order Lepidoptera; family Noctuidae; genus Xanthia; species Xanthia icteritia. The sequence goes on along the minus strand of OX421934.2, from coordinate 14,413,342 downwards.
GCTGTTTATATACTGTTTGTACTTTTATGCCATAAAATAAAATAGTAAAAAAACAAGATGGAGAAATGGGGGTTTTCTGGGTTCAACATTACTTCACGTCCATTAATGATTTATTTATTTAAACTTTTGGCACTCAAAAAGGTACAAAGGCGGTTTTAATGCCTTTGGCAATCTCTGCCAGTCAACCAAGGCTGGTGAAGAGTTAAGATGGCAGGTGCTCTGTTTGAGAGGAACTAAGACAAAGGAGATTGTCCAGAAACAGTACTCTTGAGGAATGTCTTATATCTCAAAAAGTTGAAACTTAATTATTATTTATAATGAGATAGTTTTCTTTAACAATAATTTATACTTTTAAGTTTCCGACTATGAAGTACGCCATTTTTTACTATTGCCTGTCAGTACTAGAGATGTCCAATCCTTCGATAGCGTATAATGTGTCTACCTACCTAAATAAAATATAATGATTTCGATTGGTTATATATATAGATATTAGTACAGGTAGGTTAGGTAGTACATTTATCTTTTCTATTTTCATTGAAAATGTGACAGTGTACGGTGAGGTAAGTGAAAAATAAAGCTATTAACCATACCAACCAAATATTTAACATTTATTAGCCCGTCTATAATATTTTTGCAATATGTCATTGTTGTCAACCAGTATGTTTATTCTGCTGGTTTTGGTACGGTTTGCGTCGAGTTTGAGCTTTTTTGTTCCTCTGTTACTGTTGCTAACCCATTGAAAATAAACATACTTCCAATGCGACTGCACCGTGCGTGTTCTATATTACTAAAACAGAACTTTTTGTATTGTGGTATATTGACTATGGCGAGTGCGACCGTGGAGCGATGTCTCAACTACTCTGAGATTAACGCCCCTTATGTAATCATTCATTATTTCATTTATTGGAGTAGAGTGTAGCTGTTTTCCATCCCTTCCTAGACCATTTCATGATACAAACTATGATTTTAGTAGGATCTAGATATAGCACTGAGCGATTGACTATCAAGTTATGATTGCTTCCATGCTTTGCATTTCAATGAAACGCGGGAATAAGATTTCGAAGCACGAAGATGCTCAAAATCGAAATCAAGCAAGATTTGGTGAGGTGGTCATAGGTGGTCACCGTAACTAGCTACCTGACATATCTCAACCGCTACAGATTTTACACAAATGTACTTCAAAGACAAACCCATTCAGACCCTTTCAAATAGCTTTTTCAATTCATTTTTTGATCGAACATAACTTCTAAATAGTAATTAATTTTTTATAAATATCTCGGAAATGCCATTGTAGTTTGTGTTGAATTTTTTGAGGAAGTGTTTAGTATTTCATCGAGTATTTTAAAGATGATTTGATGAAAACACAACAATGTTAATTAAAGGAGATTGCCTTTTTATTAAAAATATATCATAACTAAAATAGGTACAACAGTACATAAACAGGTTATAAACTACATACATATTTACTATAATATATACCCATATTATATATATACATATATATACGAATTCAAGGGAGAGAGGTAATGAGATGACTCGAACTATTTACTTTGAAAATAACTCTACAATTCCTGCTTAAATGCATACTGACTGGTGGCCGTCCTGATATCAAAAGGAAGCACATTCCAAAGAAGAATGAACTGAATATGAAAGGAAGAATGAGCAGTCAGAAGTATGAGAAGGACAAAGTAGAAGATTGTTAGAAGAATGCAGATTCTTAGTGTGTGAAGAACATAGATATTGGAAGTGAGACAGACACAAGATGAGAAGGAGGAGTGGGAGACATTCACCACAACTTGATTTATGTGTGCATTTAATTAAGTCTTGATTGGTAGACTTCTTAAGTCTGAGATCGAGATGTACAGTAAAAGTAGAATTGTGATACTTATTACTATGCTATGGACATTAATGATCACCTGGACTATGTTACTAAGTATTTTGATAATCTGTTAATGAGTGCACTTATTTTAATACAATTCCATTGGTATTATGTTTCCATGTTTGAAAATACAATAAAAAATATTATTTACTATATTTTACCCGCGTCTTCGCCCGCGTGGATGTCGGAAAATATCCCACGGGTACGCGTGTATTACCGGGATTAGATACCTAATAGCCGAGGAAAAGTCATTGACTCCTACCGCTGCAATCACGTTGTCGTCAACCATAATTATTTTGTTACGCGTAATTTTGATTCTGTGATATCTTTTAAAGCATTAATTTTAATATAATGTCAAGCCATAGGTAATAGGTAATACGGGCTGGTTTCCGCAATTCCACGTCAAAGCGCGTATTTTGCATACGGGTGGGAAAAATCGGTTATTCAATCCACCCCAGCACCTCAAAGAAGGCTAGCAACGCCCTGCTGTTACTGGCAATCTCGCGTAGGGTACCTGGGTTACCGAAGTACTTTGCCCTGATGTCAAGCCATACTTTAATCTAAATTAAATGCCCAATTTAAATAACATATTTTATTGGATGAGGATAAAATGAATATGATAAAATGCAACTTACTACACAGTCATTACAAGTCAAGATGGTTCTGATATTCTTTAAATTTTTTATCACACTGAGTTGATTGCATTCACAATTACAGAGTTATTAAAAATATCAATGAAATATTAATATATTGATGAAAATACATTTATAAAAAATGGTTATCTCATATTGATTGATTGATTTGATATTATTGATTGAAGCTACATCATGTTATGATTTTTCTGAGAATTATTGTATTTGTTTACTGACACATACCTGATTCATAATAATTGTAATAAAATTCTGTAAATTTTATACCATGATAATAATATTGAAATCATTAGTAGGAGGATCTTTATTTTTATTATCTTCAGTCAATATTCTGTTTTTTTTTTCAGTGCAGATATAGCTTTATTTTGATTGTATTTCTTTACTTAAATAATTCAAGTACAATTCTACTAAAAGTTGTCATCATTTGTCTATATATAAAGACTGCACAAAAAAAATTTGTTAAAGCAAATGAGAGCATGAAATATTAAATAGGACAAATCTTTGTCAATTTGAACAGTTATAATCAACATTGGTAATGCTTCATTGTAGTCTTGATAGCCTGTTATTTCTGTAGTACATATACATTCTTTGTTTTAAACAATAGCGACTCTAAAATTTTCTACTAGCACTATAAAAGTACCATGTGTAAATGTCATAGTAGTTACATAAAAAAGTACAAGTACCAAAAGGCTTTCGGCTAAGTTATAAATAAGTTTTTTAGGTATTTTTTTTTGTAATGTGCATTTAGTAGAGCAGAATAAACATTTTTTCTTTCTTTCTTTCTAAATAAAATATCCCATTAAAAGATGTCAAATAATCTCAATAGTAGAATCAAACAAAATTTTGACATAGTCCATCCTAGATAAGGCAGAGGTGATTAAGTACGAAGTCATTTGTTAAACACAGGAAACCACAATATAAAATTAGGGCAGTGTTGTTGCTTGTGTACACATCATGTCATTGATAAGATAAATATTGAGTATTGGTATCACAGAATTAGGCAATTCAAGGTTGTGTGCTCAAAAACAATCAGCTGATGAAGCCTAACAGTGAGTATGTATGATTATTGTTTATTTTGTAAATTATTTCCTGCTCCAAGGCATTCTCGCAATTGGGAACCTGTGTATTTCATGTGCAGTATAATAGAACCATCTGATTGAAGGAATAGTTACAATAATTTGGGAGTATATATTATTATAGTTGTTACCCGCTGGACTCTCTCGTGAGTGCAGAGTGCGACGACGGTGTGATGTGTTGCTCGGCCATAGACGACGCTGAGGGACACACGCGGCTGCTTGTGTGGGGCCTGCGCAGGCCGCCCGCGCGCGCTACCTGCCCGGCACCATGCCAGGGCGAGCGCTACGACGCTGTCTCCGCATCCACTGCGCTACACTGACTCACTACCACATCAACAGTCCACACTAGTCTGACCGTCCGCTTCGCACTTGCTGTCCGTTTTCAACACGTATCACCAAACGACTAATGACACACCGTGAAGCTATCTGGAACAAAAGATGAAATACACAGTCAGCGATCGAACAATGCTGCGTTACATAAACATTTTAACAATTAGCACTACCTGTCACCGAAGCAGGCAAATTGAACAAACTAATAATCGGGCACTAATACACTGATAAATAAACACGATGGTTACTAAGAATTTCCAGAGTATCAAGCAACACGTTTTATAGAAATTATTGTAATGGATGACACATCAAGGACAGAGCTACGATTTTCGAGTTATTTTTCAATCCATTCCACACAGCTGGCTGGCTGTCATGTACAGTATTGCCATTAAACATAACTGAACTACTACCATTTATTTTTTCTTTGGTAGGATATTTATGGTAACTTTTCATTCTCGCTTAGAAAAATATTGTTATAAAAAGGAGTCTCCGCAGGGCTACCACTGCGGAGACTCCTTTTAGACTAAATTCAAATTTTCTTATATTTTATGCAATTTTCAGGTCAATGTCAGGATCTTGATCAAAATATGATTCGCGACTCTATCTATCATTACGTAGAGTTATTAGAATCATTAATACGCCCATGATTTATAACATTTACTCAATGAAATCCACCTTTAAAGCATCATAATCATTGTAGAAAATTTCAATTATGAATGAAATAATAATCCGATATAATAAAGAGGCCTGCATTTTATTACAACTACAGCTCGAGACTTGAGGCATCCCAAGCGTGTTCATTTGCTAGTAGTATTGATGCGTGAATACGAACTTGCGCAGTTTTATAATAATCGTCCGAATCAAGCAAATGCATTTTAAAAAGCGTTTTGCCACAATTTCGATGGATAAGCTGAAGCTGCCGATGGTTGCGCTCTTCATATTTAATTTCCGTAATTGAACATATTTCGTGAAATAAAAACTGTTTTTACTTCAGATGCATTGAATAAGAAACATAAAAAAAATACCAAAGTAGAAATTTTGAACATGGCAACATTTTAGTAGTTATTGGAGTTATGTAGTGCGAGTGAGTAGGAGAGATAACAACAACAAAGCGAACGAAGGAGACGGATATTCATATTTATTTATACAGTTTATACTGAAGTTTGTTAAAAATGCTTGTAGAATTGAGTACAGAAAACTTCCGCTTACTGTGTGAGTATAAATAACCATTTGTATTATTCATGAATTATTCAAAATACTGGTAGTTTTTTATTTTTATATTTGTTTACATATTGAAATGGCTAACATAACGTGTTCATAAAAAAACTTAAGCATGAGCGTCTATTATGTATCTGTGTTTTGGCGAAAGATTTTAAAATAGGAAGGACCTCCACCTTTGTAGAGATTGCCCTAAATAAGAAAGTCTTTTTTATAAGGAACAGATGGTCCGACAATAACTAAATTATCTCGTTTTATACAAAGTATTACTCGGCGAAAACGTTCGGGAGTTCAGAACTCGAGTCTTGCTATGCAATAATGCAATCGAAGTCTCGCAGTCTTCTGCTTAGTGGTGGATGGTTTGCCCGCCTATGGGCTGAAAGAGGAAATTAAATCACCAGACTTGGTAGTATTCACCAACTATCGATTCGCGGGAATCGCTGGGCAAACTGTACGCGTGAAATATCTACGCGCGCTAGACTTTGTAGGTAAGTGTTCGGTCAGTTCGTAGCCTATCATCATTCAACTGAATAAAAATAATTATTAATTTTATATTTGTGATGATATGGTGCGCCTTATCTATACGTAGGTATAGGGGCCAAAGGTAAATCTAAAAAAAAACGCGCCTTCTATTTTTTTATTTTAGGACATTCACCCTGGCTGGACATAACGCACGCACATAAGTACATACACATCACTCAGGGTGTTCCTTCCTAGTCCTAGGTACCAAGTTATAGTAAAATTCTATCAAGCGGAAGAACTTCTGAAAGGTCGAGTGGCTATGGACCCATAATGGACTGGTTGTGGAAATACAGGGTCAAATTAAATTAGCTTGCGAAATTGCGCAGACATGATGGCCATCGGATATATAAACATTTCATTGGGGATTTTTTTGGGGTCATCGACCGCTTATAGTGTTGTTACTTGAAGTTGTAAAATCTGTTTTTATTTTAATTTTATCGTGTTTTGATATACCCATCACGCCTGCGAAGTTTTTATTTTTATTTATAACTGACATATTATTTCAAGTACATACTGCGGTAAAATAATCAAAATAATTTATTTTTTGCTTCATCGTGTTTAGATAACGATAGGTACCCATCAAGTTTCAGTTTCGCTAGCTAATTTAATTTTACACTGTATAAAGTAAATAAGTACCTACCTGATACAGACAGATTTTTTCCTGCACGCTTAGCATGACCACAATAGAAATGGTTTGTGTCGATGGAAGAATAGACAAAATGACAGATAAACAATCACAATCTGTGATTTTGTATATTCTTCCGTCGACAAAACCCGTTTCTATGGTTGTCATGCTACGCGTGCAGGTGGTAACAAGTAGGTACCTAATGCAAACAAAGGTTATCTAATAATCACTACGTACTTCCACATGCATGATTTATTGCACTCAATCGCGGAGTTTTATTGCTAGGTATTATGTTGTTATGATCGTAGAAAATTCTAACAACAAGCAAGGTCAGAGGCAACGATTGATTTAGAGTTGAATAAGTGGTAATTATCAAATGCAGATGGAACTTGACGAAATTGAAACATTAATATTTCAGGCGAGAAAATTTGCTAGGTTTACTTATATACCGGGTGCATATTTGCGACGGGTAATAAAGGGAGGTACCTTTACTGCTGTAGCTACAACAAAATGCTCTTACGAGACTTTCCTTAAGTTTTTGAGTAATTGCTAGGTTTTGGAAAAAAGATAGTCAGCTAGATGAACGTCATTTATAAACTTTTATCTTTATGATGCCTATCGATGCAGTTTCGTAGAAGTATTAGACTCTTCCAGACCAACTAAGGTAAAAAAACAACTTTTCCTTTATTATCATTTTCATAACATAAAAATGTCAATTGGTGACTTCCTAGAAACATCAAGTCAGACGTGTGCTCATCACAAATCGTGCAACGCAGTTTGTAGGTGTGCTTAGTGATCAAGGACGTCATTGTCTGGCGCATGACCTTACTAGTCCCCAACCCAAATCTACATATTATTATGTAAGCTTTGTAGACAACAATTATTATTGATACAACACGAACACTGAATAGTTTTTAAATTTTTATGGTCACTTTCACCATTTTAAGTTTGCTTTATAGGTGAGTGGGTAAGGACGTAAGTACGAGTATATGAGCTATCGCGGTTCCGTAGGCGGGGCAAAGGGCCAGTGGTGAACGACCGCGCTGTCGCGGTGTCCACCGTCCGGTCGGACAGGCGCGGCCGCTCCTCGCTAATATGGAATAAGCTTGAAAATGATTATGTATACAGTGGAAACCCGATGCAAGTACGGCGACGCGTCATAGTAAACAGGTAAGGTCTTTGTTATAACGGTAGGTGATTAGTGGTGGCTGAACTTTGGTGATCAGCTGCACACAGGGCTGTAATGCAAGCAGCCCACGGCAGTTAAGTTTGCTGACTGTACCCAGAACCAGTTCGCAGGAAGTCAGATAGTAGATAGAGGTAGGTTTTAAATCCAAACGAGTTCTAACTCCATCGAACTTGAGGTAGGACTTGTTTAGATTCAGTGGAGGCTTTAAGCTTCGTGCAGACTAGCGCGACGCGACAGCGCGACGCGACACCGGTTATTGTTATACCGTGAAGTTTTTTTAGAAATTGTATTGTTCGAGTCGCGTCGCGCCGTCGCGTCGCGCTGGTCTGTACGAGCCTTTAAGGTTCTCAATCTGACTAACCTGGCTGTTGCCAGTCTTTCGATTCATAAACAACTTCAAATGATGTAGGGAAGTAGTGTAGAAGAATAAAAGAATTAGGTATATTGATCTGTAGTTTTTTTCATCTCTAGTTTTGTCAAAAAATGCAAAAGAAAGCATAAAAATTATAGGCCTATAGGTACCCTAATTGCGTAATATACGATTTATCAGAATCCGAATTGTTTTGAAACAGATTGCCAATTCATTGCTTCATAAGTTCGAAAAAAAATCTGCTCAACAACGTAAATAACGCAATGAATAGTTGTTGAACTGTCAAAATGAAACCGATTAGTCGTAATCGTTTACGAAAATGTGTTTCGTAATTAGATAGCGGGTCTGTAAATGGATTCCTGAAAACGCACTGAAGTTGGTCGCTTAGTCAACATTTGAAAAGGAAATAATGTAGGTACCCTAGATATAATTTTTAGTTTTGAACGTATACCGTCCAACAGATGAGTAATCACCATACTACGTTTGTATGGAAGAATGACCGACTACCCTTAAATTACAAGCTTAATTGGAGCAAAAACAAAAAATTCAAAATAATTTAATCAATAAATCAGAATCACAATCAGAACTGTAAAAGTAACGTTCAAACCAAGCAACAACAACAACAACACTTGTTCGAAATAAACCTGTCTATATAGGTGGTTATAAAATAATTCTATCGCATCTCAAACAACTTGCTGCGGGGCGAAAAAAAACCAGCACTCACCAGGTGCTGTTGCCAGGTAGCTAGTGTAGCTACACAAAAATTAATTCAAGTTTACGTTCTTTTGAACTTGTGAGCTTTTTCATCACTCAGGTACACGAACTCGGGGTGCACCAACTCAACATGTGGATCACGTGAATATCCTTATTATTGAACTGCGCGAGAGTTGACCAAATAAAAAAAAACAACGCAAATCGGCGTCGTCGTCGCCACTCGGTGCAGTAACTAATTTGTTATTCCAACATGACCTTCCTTGACTCCGAACGTTTATCCTCTCCTCGGCTAACAAAAACGTTACCGGCTCATTGTCTTAAAACGTAACATTGGGCTCCGTATACCTACTGTAAATGTCACGGCTGGATTGTTACATTTTTAGGGTTCCGTAGTCAACAAAGAACCCTTATAGTTTCGCCATGTCCGTCTGTCTGTCTGTCCGCGGCTTAGCTCAAAAACAGTTTGTCTAGAAAGTTGTAATTTGGCATGGGTATACTACATACTACTATTATATATTAATCACGCCGACAGTGATAAAATAAAACTAAGAGTATCTCCCTTACACGTAAAGTGGGGATGTTTTTTTTCCCCTAGTCTGTCCCATGGTGTGGGTTGTGTCGTTGGAAAGGTCGTTCAAAAATATTGGTAGTTTGTGAAAACCATTTTTGGATTCAGGGATCCGTTCGCGAAATATTAAGCTTTGAAATGCAAATTTTTGTAACAGTCAAGAGATCCCCCCCCCCCCCTGCCAGCTATTGTTGGTTGGTATTAATGGTTGGTTCCGGATATGTGGATAAATTCACAACAGTATCAGTAGTATATATAACGAAATTAAAAGGAAAACTACCACAGCTAAGTAGGCTCTACAAGTTAACGAGTAATAACATGTAATAACATATATTCTCCCATACTTTCTGTATGGGAGAACATGTTTTTCAACTACACTGTTAACTTTGTTCTTGGGATAAATTCACCCCATCTGCGGAACTCTTCATTGTGCGTGGTCCGACACGCACTTGGCCGGTTTTATTGTTTGGATGCGCTGGTAAATATTATGTATGTATTTTATTTGTTACTAGGCACAGTACCTACGGTAGATATGAAATAATCACTTCGCTATAGTGCTATTAAGATGAAACTAATTCTGAGTAGGTTCTCGATACCGCGGCATGGATTTAGTTTTGCGAATTTTTATTCTGAATCAGTTTTTGATTGATTGAGGGATCGTTATGCGAATATGTGCTTTGGTAGAGGTTTGGTAAGGCCTATTTTGGTGTGATTTCGGATGCGTATCGAGGGGCTGTGCTACAAGGCCGCGGGTCGACAACCGCGGTGCTGCAGCCACGTGCGAAACCAGCTCACCTCGACAACGCTGCGGAGCCTGCGGACAGCGTACTGCGAAACTGAGCAACACAACACCCATGATATATTCAGGTAAGTATAGACAACAGTTCATTTCATTTTCTATTCGTGAGATTCACTTTTTTGAATCATTCAAAATAGCAGTCTTGTTTTTTGCCAAACCAAAATAAGTATTTTAGGATTTATTACATAAAGTTAACTTTTTAGTATATCATACTTATGAGAAAAGGTACTTACTTACTTAAGTTAGAAATGAAGAATCAAAAATCCCTAAATATTTTTTTCATACAATATAAAAATTATAAGCTTGTCAATGTGTTATTTTGAAATGTGTTCATTTTATAAATAAATGAAAAAAAGGATGTGTGTTAGAAGAAAATTATATGATCAGCTGTTTTAAAATGAATTGGGGTAGCGACCGAATCGGTGGCCGGTATACTCAGGTAAAACATCCGGTATCATTTTTTTTATAGGGCAAGTGCAACTTTGCTCTCCAAGACTCAAACAGACGAGGGTTTTGCAAAAACTTAACAATGGAAGTTTCTAACAACAGTTAAGTACGTAGTTACGCATAAAGATTTTTATTGTTGGCAGGGGACAGGCTGGGGACCCTGGTACAGGGGACCATGAATAAATAACAAGAAACGCAATTATTAATTAGACAACAGAACAACAGATTAATAGAATGTAAGGAGTACCTACCTAACGGATTCTAATTCACACAGAGAGCGCATTAAACGAGAAAAATCCTTATTAAAATTGCGAAAATTGATAGTTGATGAATACATTTAATAGTCAGCGGGAGTGCAACTAAATGAATGTGCAGTTGAATTGGGGTGCACGGTGCACCCTTGGGGAGTCAACGACCGACCCAGTGTGGCGCCCGCGCCCCCGCGATCAAACATACGCGACTTCTCCGGCGCCCTAGCAGTTCAACGACCTTTCAACGAACCCCTTGTAAAACCTATAGCGAGCCAGACAGATCAACTCCCGTTCATAAACAATCGATAGGCGGCACAGACAGACAGGTATGTAACTGCCTACCTATTTAATATGATATATAGGTACAGACTAGACATGTGCGATAGCTATAACTACACTGGTATAGCACAATATAGCCAGTGTAGCGGTCACAGGGGAGTCACGCGATCTTTGTTTTCATGGAGACGGAACAGTTTATGGGGAACGGACATTGTTTGTGTAGATGAAAGTAAGCATTGTGCGTATGCTTATGTTTGAGGCCTTGCAGTTTACAATGCACTTACGCATAATGCAAGATCTAAAATGTTAGAAGAACCAGCTGAGATTCAGTAGGTCGGCTGCATGTAAAAAGTTGTGACTATTTCTGTACAGCCAGTAGCCGCCACGGGCACACTACACGAGAAATAAAACGGCGCCCGGCGCCGTTCACCATGTCGTCGAGCGGTCCCAACAAGTTTGTGTGAATGTGTGTTGCAAGTACTGTGACCATCCATGTCCGTAAACATCAGTCTTACCAAGATGGAGCCATGTTTTAAAGCGACGATGTAAACAACATGAAGCGTGAAGGTATTTGTGAAGGAACACGAGGCAGAGCCGAGGCGAGGTACGAAACTCGGTAAGCGTCGAATGCCATACCACGCGCGACTGAAATAAACTGCGCTCAATGAAATCGATTTGTACATAATAAAGTTCTGTTACAAGCGGATCATTCGGATATTTGCAACGGACATAAATTAATATATCATTGTATTGAACTTTCTTATTTGAAATAAACCGTGCACAGTTAGGGAAAAGGTGAATCACGGACTATAACGTAGACTGCACATTTGACCCAATTAACTCCTACTTATGAAATGCAAACGTTGCACTAAGAATGCAATGCGGATCTAAACAAAGAAAATAATATTGTTTTCATAATGTAGAACATTTATACAGAGTGATCTGTTGTTGGCAGCCAACACAACATCTGATGGCATATCGTCAATAAAATATTGATCAGCTTAGGAATAGGAGCTAGAGATCTAAAACCAAATAAGTTATAGCAATAAATGTTGTGCTCTCCACTAGCACAGAAAATGAAGCGAACGACGACTGTAGTGTGTATATCTGAAAAACTATAAATATCGCTTTCTGTTCGATACGAGCGGAGAAAGCTATGGTGTTGCAACCGTGTCGGCCGACGTGTAGCCAAAAGGTTTCGTGACGAAAATCTGTGACTCTTGCATAATTTTCCGCGTTCACCACGATCACGATCAACCTCTGCGCGGCTTAACATCGAATATAAACGATTTCTCCAGTGGGGAAAAGTAAAGATTGACTGCTCTCACTGAACTAATTTTTCATCGTCGATTTTATACACGTTACAGGAGCAACATTTCTAGGAAGTATAATATTTAATTACCTACTTAAAATACATTCAATACGTTCAGTATTTATGGCAATATCCGAAAAGAATATTGAGGACGTACGAACTACTAAAGTGTGTCAGAGAAAAGAATGAGTTCAAGTCTACGGCCGTTTACGCAACACGCGCAAGTGGGCCGATATTGTATCTGTATCTGTGGGCTTACTGGGCTTTATACACAGAGAGGTACTTGCCACACGATGCAATATAATATATTCAAGCATGGGGAAAGATTTTATTGTAGTTTCCGTAATATTGTAATTGAAAATGGGATTTCTTTCTTCCTACTAGTTCCAATCGTTACAAAATGGTGGTGAAGAAGTAATGGATTGCTTTTTGTTTTTACCCAACTAACTATAATATGCATGCCATTTTAATTTTGTAGGTATACATGCATGGCTTTATATTATGTTTCATACTTTTTAGAGCGTGATTTTGACCTTTTTAGTAGTCGGGTTTTAATTTTAGAACTTAATTTTTTTAAATATTCATTGTCTATTAAGCACTAAAAATGTTCAATGACAATTTGCAAAATTGTGCTATGTGCCAATTTTGTTCTATATTGAAATCTGCCCGTTAAAGCTACTAGCAACAGGTAAATAATTTGTTATCAGTTTATCACCGAGCAGTCGCTAAAGGTATGATTCCTCCTACAGATAAGTACGTCATTATAAAGACAGAGGGTGTTTTGTTACATTCAGACATAGACAGCGGACGTATTCCTGCATGTCGGATATCATGTCAGTAGCAGACAGGTGTTGTGCGCCTATTTCTGTAGCGTGTGATGTTACGTAAGGACTTAAGTACCGCCACGTGCTGTGCACACACAACAAACCAATGAACCGTGTATCAATAACACTGATATTGTGTTTATTTTATTTCCATAATATTATGGATTTATTTAAATTGCGTAACAGTGAGACTGTGTCACTCACTGTGTTATGTTTGGAACTTTAAGATGGGCCAAAATTGCGAGATATTTCTTTGAGCTTTTTCACATCATTCAGCTGGGCAGTAATGAAAATTTCGAATGCATGGAAACTAGAAACGTAGCTTTCCTATTTCCATTTCATTTCCATGCAAAATGAATAATTTTCTCGAGCCACAAATTCCAGAAGAACAAGCAGATTTCGTTAAAGGCAACTACACGCGGGATCAAATCCTGAACGTTCGCCAAATCATTGAAAAGAGCCGGGAATTTAACAGCCCTGTGTTGATGTGTTTCATTGATTACACCAAAGCCTTTAATTCTGTGGCGTGGGACAAGCTATGGGAGGTAAACTGCTGTGTGTGCTGTGGGAGTCTAAAAGACATGGGTCCGCCTCATTATCTTATTGACCTAGTCCAATGCCTCTACATCAACAACCGCTCTTTCGATAAAATAGACACTGACTGTCCAAATGTGTTCTCCATCAAGAAAGGCGTTAGGCAGGGATGCATCCTCTCACCTCTGCTTTTCAATGTGTATGGAGAGTATGTAGTTCGGAAACTCTTGAGCGCTGGCCAGCTGGGAAAAGGGGTTTGCTGTTTGTGGAAAGCGCATTTCCGTGAGGTACGCTGACGATACCGTTCTCCTTGCTACAACATTTGACGACATGAAGTTGTCAACGAACGAACGATGAGCAAGAACGGTGAGGGAGATATTACAATAGATTGGAAGTGGAAAGTGGCATGTTAGGGCTTGCAATAAATAGGCAGAAAACCAAGCTTATGGTGATAGATCATGCGGGAAAGCTATCGGGTGCCTATAACATACAAGGTATCTGCATCAATATGAAGGCAGCTGCATCTCAGAAATAAAAGCGACGGATGGCCATGGCCGAAGATGCTGCGACACGCCTCCAGAACATCTGGAAAAATCGTGGTATAAGTTATAAAACCAAAGCCCGATTGTTCAGAGCACAAATTTTCCCAATTATCCGCTATGGAGTTGAGACGTGGACAATCCGAGCAAGAGAAAGACAGAGGATAGACGCATTCGAAATGTGTGTGTGGTGTAGAGAACGCACAAATGTATCTGTCCTTTCCTAACTCGATATCCCGATTGTCTACAGTTTTCCTACAGCGTATTTTGACCTATTTCGGCCACATAATGCGAAGGGGAGATAGCAGCCATGAAAAGCAAGTCATTGTTGGCAATACCGAAGGAAAGAGAGCACGAGGCCGGTCGCCAACACGATGGTCCGAGTGTCCGACCAAGTAAAAGAAGCTACGTCGTCAAGCAAATTTCAGCAGGTGGTGATGGCAACTTTGGACCGGAATTGATGGAGGCAGATTGTCCGCTTAAAGGGGTCCAGTTACCACGATCCAGAGTAATGAGGGACCGATTAAAGAAGAGATTAATGGATTCGTGAATGAATGGATGAATTATAATATAGGATAAAGTGGTCAAAGTTCCTTTGTCCTAATACATATTTTGTAGTTTTCCAAAATCGAGCCCATTATAGGTAGTTAGTTTGTTTCGATCGTCTTAGCTGTTTGAACTACTACCCGTTGTCAAAGAAAAGGTCGAATTCATATTCATATTCATTTATTTGCGTTCTACAAGGTAATGTATGGTGTTAACAATAAAAGCTTATAGCTAAGAGCCGTTGTAGACCCTGTCAGGGCATAGCAAAATACTTACAAGCTAAAATTCATATAAACATTTTTAAAATATAATTGAAACAAAATTAAATAAATTCGCAAACACAACAAAAAATAGAGATAATTAAAAATAATAATAATAATAAAAAATGTCAATATCCTGAATTCAAGGGTGGGTGCTGTAAACTATGTTTTGATGCCTCAGCCATAGTTCTTTCGAAATAATTATGAATAAGGTAGTGGAGAAATGTCCAGTGGCACGATTAACAAAGCAAACTCACGTACATAAATAGTTTCAAATGTTGCAATAATTGTTCAAGATATGACATGCTACTTGCGGTTGGACCGAACACTAATGTTGTTTGTTCAAGCCACTAAGGCGTTTCTGTACCGCGATCATCAATAGCCCATTATGTATGTAGGTATAACCGCTAAATCAAACAAGTGTTATGACTTGAGTTATATATTATAACCTTGTATTCATTTAAGGCTCCCTTACTTTTTGCAGTACAGACAGCAAGTGGAAGTTTTGCAAACCCCAAGACAACCAAATTGGGGTTTGCCACACTTATTTATTAATCATAATTTTTTGCGTCTGTGCAGTGAAATTGGACAGTTCGCATTATCACTATATATATACACCCGACAACTAAGATTAAGCTTCAAATGATAACGCGCATTACATTTTGTAACAAAGGAAAAATGCCTACGCAGTTGCAGGGTTGACCTATAAATGACAAAAGAACGGCTCTGATTATTATTTATATTTCCAGAGACGTTTGTTTGCATGAAATCTAATCTTTTCAAGATATTTATAACGTTTGCCGGCTACCGTGATATGCGGAATGTGCGTGAACGATAACTCCAATATTACCTATATTCAGTATCAATGTCAGTGGGTTAGACGTCCACAATAACAGGAATACTTATTCAAATGAAATAATTGTATAATGCATGTAAATGGCACTGCTGCATTGTAACAGTAGGTAATGAGAGGTGTCGGGTGAGCCGCGTCCGGGCCGCCCCGCCGCCGCCGGATCGATACGGACGCGGCTGCCACCGCCACTGCCCTGCCACCTTGTACCCCTGCCAATTCACCAGACCCCGCTCAGCTCCAGACAGACGATCAAAACTGTATACTAAAGGGGAATAATTGACGAGTGACGACAATAAAAAGTTGGACAAACAGGAATATTGGTAAACATTGGCATATTTCATCCAGAACTACCCGACAATATTAGACTTATAACTTGTTTTCAATAACCATTATTATCTCGAGGGGCCTGTCGTTAAACTGACTAAGATGAGCAAGAATACTTAGCATAATGCTGACATAACATAGGTAGTTAAATGTAATGAAACCGTGGTTTACGTTGACAGTCAGTTGCAACGTGGCGCTGGGTATTTATAGGTAGGCATTATATCTCTGTAAATTCGGTTCACACTCAGCAGAGGTAAACAAAATGGCTGCACCGCTGACGATAAGTTATCGCTTCGTTTAATGTGTCGAGATACGTCGGCGAGCGTAACGCGGCGAAATGCGTCTTGCCAATCATTCGATGACAACGTTCGGGTATTCGAGTTCTTAATATTCAATGCTGGCTATAAAAATTCAATAACGACGACAACAATTTTACACACATCTGTGAGCGCATCAAAACCAGGTGATACTTGGTTGGTTAACAGACAAAAGCCACAGCATAGCAGGGCCGCAATTCAGGCCTGCAATTGCGAACATTTTCAACGGTTACCAAACTAAGTAGAAGGATTTTTGGGAATACAAAGAACATTTTGCTCTCGACAAGGAAGGCGACGGCGGCGTACGTGATGCTAGGATGAGAAAAGAAACGTCATAGGCAAATATCTTTCCCATGTACTGCGTTACTTCACTTTAAATTGCTTTTTCTCGCCAATTATTGTAGTATTGACAATCTTCTTTTTCGCGATCCGGTATCCACAGCTTTATAAGTACTTTTCTGGATGTATTCTGCAAATGCGGCTCGTCCGCTTCCATTTTAGCCTGGCAGACTTGTTGCCTACATCGATTCGCGATACCGGTCTCGAAGTGTATCTTTACAAATCCGGTCTGCTTTATTTTAATATCATACGGTGCATGGCCCTGTGCAACTAGAGTTTCAGATTTCTGAGACTTGGTAAAGACCAAATATAGGGATCATAGATAGGTCGGGTCGTCGGGATAAGCAGATAGACATATTGAGATGTCTATCTGCTTATCCCGACGACCCGAGAGAGAGAGAGAAAGCTAGTTACTTTAGAAAGTAAACCGCAAAAAGGAGTCTGTTTAAACTGACTCCTTTTTTTCGAGGAACGTCTGTCTGTTATACGTATGTTTCAGGAGACATATATAAGGGCATATACTGTAAAGGTAACAGCCAATAACGACAACAGGGGCGTAGCTACCGCCGTATCAGGCGTATCAATGATACGGGGCGCCCAAGCTGCAGGGGGCCCCCCTATGTGTGTACGCAAAACCTCAAATTCTCATTGATAAGAATGAAGACCTAGCGGCTTCAACAGCCGCGGTCCAATTTCAATACGATCTATTTAGTAAAACCACACACGATATAACCTATCCGAGTCAGGATGCTCCAATTTTCGAGTACGCTTCGCTCTGTCTTGCATTCTCTTAGTTAGGCCACAGTGCCATAACCACCCGACTCAGGATGCTATTTTATTTGTAAAAAAATCAATTCGGGGACGCCACTGAACGACAATAACGCAACCCTCAACTAGCCGAAACTTCGCGATGCGGTGAAAAATTTACCGGCATGCCATAATTATATTATGTAGATAAAATTGGCACTCATCACTTAGAGTAAGTATGACGCAGCTAGGTGGTCGTCATGTGCGAAATAAACGTACATAATATTTAATATACCATATTTTGTAAATGTTTATGAGGGCAAACTGCCTTAAAAAGGGCATATTGTGGATTTTTTTCATACTTGAATTTATGACCTGCTTCCTAAGCTGGAATGATGGTACTCGGTAGCTGCAGTAAACCGATTGTGGCAGGGTGAGGCTAAGACCCAAGTGTTGTTTATATTGCTATTTGGGAGAGGTAAATACTGGGTTATGAATTTATGACTTATGTACGAAAATTTCCTGTACAACACATAAATTACCTGTGCATATCTTTTCGTTTTATAGAAAAGAATTTTACATCTTATGTTAAAATGTTTAATTATTGTAACACTCATAAACTTGTTTACATTGTTTATTAATTACTTTAAAGACGATTTTGTGCAATTCCGTGACTGTTATATTTTTCCTGAGCACTATTTATATAAGAAAGTAAACCTTGTTTAAGCTTTTGTGAACCTTATTAGAGGTAAAATTATTTATTTGTTTTTAAGAGGTGATCTCTGAAAGTACTGATCTGATTACAACAATTCTTTCACTGATAGAAAGCTACACTGTTGCCGAGTGCCATAGGATGTTTTATTGTGTAGTTGACTTCCTCCATAGATTAATACAGATGGGACACTCCGCAGTTTAGGTATGAAGCTACAAGTACGCGGCGCGCCCATCTTGCTGGGCCAAATCAGTGAGTGTAATGTAGTCAGAAGACCTAGAGTTACGCGATAGAAAGAGAGGCAACTTCTAGGTGACTATAACTGTAGGTAATTAGCGGTGTTCGACCTGAATTGCACTTTATTGTGTCGTAGCAAGAGTCGCTTTTTATTTAAATGATTTTGCGGAGTCCCATCTGCATTAATCCGTGCTTCCACACGAAGGAAGTCGCGGGCAGAAGCTAGTTAAATATTTGTATAGTTTTGCCAACTAATTTAATTTAACTCTGTAGTCAAATTAAATTAGTTGGCGAAACTAAAGACTCGATAATTATGGGAAGGTGCTAAAACAAAAAATAAATAAATTAAACGCATAATTTCAAAGGGACTCTGCTCATAGGTACTTGTAAGAGTTAAGAAAACATCCTTTTTTCTTTTATCATTACAATCAAAAGTAATTTTATTTCTTATAACTTTAAACTATTTTTATTAAGAAAACTTGTGTAACATTGTTGCACATTATTTCAGCAACAAATAAACTTGTTGGGCAACTTTGGGTTATCACCAATAAATATCAAGCAATTTTTTTTTTTCGTACTATTAATTTATTTCTCTGAAAAAGGTACAATTTGATTCATAGCATCAAGTTACATTTTTAGTTTTATCCTTTGTGAGATACAAGATGTTTTTCTGTAAAAAATAAAGTCAGTTCCAAAAGTATCTGATGAAAATGTAAACAAATAGATCAGAAAACATACCTGTGGATGCAAATTTGTAGTGTCACTTACATATTGATTGCTTTGATTTGAAATATTTGAGTAATTAAACCCGAAATTCTAAATTTTAAATCACCCTAAAGATTCCAAATTAGGTTGATGATTTTTTAATTACAATTTAATACTGATATTCCATAATTTTTTGAAAATATATAAAGTTATAACCATCCAAATACAGTTTCTTGCTCCTTAAAGTGAGTGATTGTATAAGAATTTAACCTGAACAGGATTTGTTCATACCTTCATCAGATAGTTCAGATCTTTGGTCATTGTCCATAAATTCAAATATAATAAAATTATATTGTCACTGCTAAATGGCAGAAAATTCTGTAATGTCCAGTTTAAGCTAATTGAATGAATTTTCTCAAAATAGCTGAACTGTCCACCTAAGTGAGTTTTCATGTGTGCCACACTTCAAAAACTTCACTTAATGACTGAAGTGTGTGCCACACTTCAGTCATTATAAGAATGAGTGCATTAATAGTGTCCACGAGTGGCCATGCCTGCCTCAAACACAGCCTTAGCAGTTAGCCTGTCAACCAACCTGCAAACTGGGTAATCTAGTTACCATAGCATGACCTATTATTGTGTAGCTCATGCCAAAACAATGGAGGACAACAATATAAGAATAGGCCTGGCCTTGACTAGAACCTTAGAATAATATTCTAAGACTAGAACTGACTTTGCTCTTATGAGTCTGCATATACCATATAACTATACCTAATGTGTCACAACTTATGTTAGTATAAGCTGACAATCATTAATATCATAATTTTAGTGAGAGTTCAAACCAAGTTCAACAAGAGTTTGATTGAAATATAAAAAAGTCACCTCAGTTTATCATTTTATTTCATGAAAATTATTCGAGAGCAATGAAAGCTTTTCACCATAACTATCTTATATAATTTGTTCCTAAATCAAAATTACTTAATGCTCCAAATAAAATTGAATATTACATTACATGATGGATTCAGTAAGTTGATTAATTCAATAAAAACAAAACAAAGGATTACCTTTGGCAAACAATTATTTGGCATATTTTAGTCTTCCCATTGTCTTTGCAACCAAATGATGTTAAAATCTTCAATATTGTGCTGGTCAAAAAGCAAAATCTTTTGTCTAAAACAATTTCCATTTTGTTCAAGTACAATATTCTCCATGTTGCAAGAAGATGATGCAGTGTGTACATGTAGGTAGGTACCTACATATAATAAAATTGATTGAGTAAGGTCTCACAACAATTCTCTACAGAATAACGAGGAAGTCATTTAAAGCCAGGAGATTTATCATGACCTTCCAATAATAGTATTCTACACGACACAAACGTAGGCACTCGTACAATTTTATGGAAATGAAATCAATAACTAAGTTTTGAATAACCCTTACAATAATCAAATTACTTACATTTTCATGAAATCCCGTTGCAGCAATGAAATGGACACAAAAACTTAGCCTGATGGCCTAAATCAACACATTGTAATGTACTTCAAATAAGACGCAGAATAAAATCACTAATGCAGTCCATTTATCGCGAGTGATGTTTGACAAAACTTCAAATCGATTACTTTTTCTACACTACATGAATTTACAAGAATGTTAATAATTTCACATTCAGTTCACAAAATGTCACTGACTTAGGATGAAATGACACTATTTAATTTTGATTCATACTGATTTTCACCAATTTTCAAGCGCTTCGAGAACAAAAACAGCTGGTTCCTCATTTATTGTTTTTTTCTGCCACATACAGCAAAGCAAGCAAAAGCATAGTGCATTAAATGCCTTTTCAAGTTAAAAACCGATTAGAACCGGAAATTATACGGTAAAAATAAAAATATTTTTCATTACGATTTATATTTCTTAGTCCACAATATTAAATATTTATTAGTCGACAATTGTTCATAAAAAGAATCTCTCAAAGAAAAAATCAGTTGTTGGCTTAATTGACACAATCGAATCGACAACAATAAAAAAAAACATACACGTAATACTTTTTTTTATTAAAGCGTTTTTTATTTTTGTTCTATTGTCATTTAATTTTTTACTCGTCACTAGCCTAAACTTCTCCTTTTTAAAAGTTGGTTAGTTGGTTTAATAAAAATAAAAAAATTGGTTACCTGTAAAGTCGGTATACGGGCGAAAGTTTTACGTGACAACGACTTTGCGTGCCTTTCACTTTTTATGTCTGTCTCTCTCGCTCTTAGGCGGGCTAACCATGCCCGAGTGGAAGGGACGCGTGCCTCTCACTCGCTCTCATTGTGAGCGCATAACGTGAGCGGAGCGTAACGCAGTTTCTTGAAGTGTCACCCGGCAAACCAATTTATAAGACGTTGTCACGTCAAAACTTACAGGTATTCTGACTTTCTGTTTTTGAAAAAGCCAAAACGTATTATCCTTTTTGTTTTGCCCAGCCTGTCTGTGGCCTGTCCAAGCACTCAACAGCAAATAAGTGTTCAGAGTTTGAGTCAAAATCGCCACGAAAAAAAAAAACACGTACACACGGCTACACATCAAACTAGGTATACATTACCAGTACTCTAACTGCGTAATACACGATCAATCAGAATCTGAATCGTTTTGAAACATATTGCTAATCCATTGCTTTATATATTGGACAAAAATTTCTGCTCAAGAACGTAAATAACGCAATGAATGTTGTTGAACTGTCAAAATAAAACAGATTAGTCGTAATCGCTTACGAAAATGTGTTACGTAATTAGATAGTAGTGTATGATGATCTCGCATTGTATAGGATTTCTGTACAATAAAAGGTCAGAAATATACAGCTTGATATGTAACCTGCTATCACTGTTGGTTGGTAAGCCAGGGAATAGAAATTCTGTACCTTTGTACATACCTAC
Source organism: Xanthia icteritia (assembly GCA_949128155.2). Taxonomy (NCBI): domain Eukaryota; kingdom Metazoa; phylum Arthropoda; class Insecta; order Lepidoptera; family Noctuidae; genus Xanthia; species Xanthia icteritia. The sequence continues at coordinate 14,391,264 of OX421934.2, read as the reverse complement.
GTATGTATGTATGTCTATGTATGTACCTATTTATGTGGGAATTATGAAGAAACATAATAATATCTAACATTTTATCATTACTTAATGTATTTATTTTAAATTAACATAATTCAAAGAAATACATTAAAATCTTTGCACATTTCGTAGTTTTTATCTTCATCTGTTTGCTGAAGAATCCCAATGTAGTCGTCTTCTTTAGATAGGCACAAGTTCTTAAGGATTTCTGAAGGTGATGGCATGTTCTTATCTTGTATTGGTATGGAATCTATTAATTCTTCTATATTTTGGTTGAACATACCGTCATCACTTTTTTCAGACAATGCAGTATGCATATTTCCCGGAGTAGCAGACTTATTACAGACTCCATTGTCATTAAAAGATTCAGCAATCAACGAAAAGTGTTCGGATTCCATGTCCTCCAATGATAACTTAGCTCCGCTGCGAACTAACTCAGCGTTTGCTTCAGAAACATCGTTATAATTCAAATTTTCTGTCATTGAAATATGTTCATCAGATGACTTTGGTTCACTATGTTTCTGTTTAAGTTTTTCCACAAGTTCCCCTGTTTGTCTTACCACTGTCCCAGGTGGTTGCGCTTGGCATTTGTGAGTTCTCTGTGATACCTGAAATAAGAAACAACTACATATAAGTTAATATGTTCAATTCATAGACGTATAAAATTATACGTCTATGGTTCAATTATATGTACTTTTTACAACAGCTTGAAGTTATAATACATACCTTGTACCGAAAATTTTTTTGGCAGGCCGTACATTTGTATGGCATAACACCTGTATGAATGCGCCTATGCACGAGATATGACACCCGTTGACGAAAACATTTACCTGCAAAATATACACAAGCATTTCTATAGGTAACTGATTTTTAATTACTCATAGTTTCCAGCCAAATGAAAATGATTGGTTTTTCATTTTACCACAAGTTTCGCAAGAGAAGGGCTTTTCTCCTGTATGGATACGTTGATGATTGTGAAGCGTTGATAGCTCTTTAAAAGCACGTCCACAGTAAGTACATGAGTGAGGTTTCTCATCGTTGTGATACAGGAGATGCTTATGATATGACTGCTGAAATGTAAACGTTTTGTTACATTGTGTACATGCGTACGGCGTTTCACCTGTAATAAAAAGAGATTATTAGTGAACAAAAATTACATTTTTCATAACCTAAGTTTTTCTTAACTTATGTATATTTTTAAACTAGCCTTTGCGGTGGTAATGTTTCGAAAGCTAAAAAAGCAAAATAATAGTAATTATTGGTATGACTTGAGCTTGAGCGTTATCATTAGAGTTAGCCAATGTAAATAGTTATTTAACCGAATATGTATAGTCGATATCATAATGCTGTACCACTTTTGACAACAATTTCTGGTAAATTGAAACTTTACTAAGGTTTAATGAAACTGTCTTAGTGACATATACCCGGAATAGACCCTGTGCTCTTATTGCACAATACACGATCAATCACAATCTGAATCGTTTTGAAACAGATTGCTAATCCATTGCTTCATAAGTTGAGAAAAAAATCAGCTCAACAACGAAAACAACGCAATGAATGTTGTTGAACTGTCAAAATGAAACAGATTAGTCTTATCGTTTACGAAAATGTGTTACGTAAATACCATCTGGTCGCTATAATAAATTATGACATGCAATTGACACATTTATTCAACCATAGGGTAGTAAATCAATTACGAGGTCGACAATACCATAAGTAGCGATAATGGCTTGGAAGTCATTAAAAATGTATCCGGCTCCCTAAATTAAATTTGAATTATTCTGTTAGTACGAATTACCTCAACAACTAACACCAATTATTATTTTAACCTGTATGAAGACGTTTATGTTTCTTCAGGAAATATTTGGTCGTAAAACATTTACGGCATACTTCGCATTGCCATTGTTTATTATCATTTCTTTCCAAGTGAGACAATTTTTCATCTTGTTGATCTGGATCTCCAGTAGTTTTGTCTATATTAGCATCAGAATTTGAATTTCCAGACAAAAATCCAAAGTGTGCTACCCTCAAATGGACCATTAAAGAACCTCTCATTTTAAAGTTTTTTGGGCACAAATGACAGTGATAGCGGGTAAAAGTTTGATTTGAATTTTCATCAATATTGTGAATTAAGCACCTGTGCATTCTCAAAATGTTGGCATCGATAAACTGTAAACCGCAGATGTTGCAAGTAGTGTTTCTTTGTTCTAATGTTGTTTCCGTTTTTACAAACATTGGTGCACTGCCTTGAACACATTCTTTACTTTTTGATATATCTAAAACAGGGACTGTGTTTACAGATACCACTGGTAATTTCGGATAAATTTTCACGAATTTAACAGGAGCATTTGTTGCTGATGACGGAGTTTTATTTTTAACCACTGACGTTTTCGGTTTCTTCTGCTGCGCTGTCGATTGATTTTCCATATTACTTTTTTCATTTGAACCTGTTAATCTTTCTTTTTCTTTGCTTCCTTTTGTTGTCAATAGTTTCACATGGCTAAACAAGTGTATCGTAAGTTTGTCTAAACCAAAAACTTCTTCCTGACATACTGGACACAGCATTTTATTTGTTGACACATGTATTAATCTGTCTCTTAATGACTGCACTGATTCAAAAACACCAATATGCGCACAAATTGGACAGGGTAAAGAAGCTGCATTAGCACTCATTCTAATAAGAAAAATGAACTTCCTCAATTATGACGTTAATGAAAACTAAACAGTGTTAGCACGCCACATGTGAGCACGATAGCGCGAAACTAAAGCTCTGATGAGTTATTTTTGGATGCTGCTATGGATGCTACGTAGGTACTCTAATCTGTTGGCGGGTTTTCAAGATATTTTATAAAACAAATTTATTAATTTTGTGAAGCTGTTTAAATGCTTGTTTTGTTTTGTCGATGAAAGGAAAATGTTTTCAAAACCATATTGACGTTTAGTTTATTAATAATGGATCAATATTATGTATAAATTGCTCATAAAATCTCTATCTATCTATCTAGACTGTAATGCCCCACTGCTGGACAATGGCATCCCTTTCTCTTTTCATGAAATATTTAAATGTTTATATTTTCCTAAATACAATCGTCCTTTCAAACTGCAAAAACCTATAAACTATTTATATTTTTACGTCTCTGTCATTTCTCGAGTCTCTGTCATTTTTCAGATTTCTCCAAAGGTCCGGAAATCTAGGGTAGATTTTTGGACCTTTGGAGGGCGTACGAGGGGCTGCAATCAACTCGCATAGGTCCGTTAGATGCTTTTAATGAAATGAGACACCAACTAACACGATTGTCCAGTGTCGGATAATCGTGTTGGTTGGTGTCTCATTTCAAGGACAACCCCCAGTTGGTGTAGGACTTGCAGGTTATGGAAACAAAGTTGTAGGACTATGGGTTTGAGTGACTAAAGTGGACTGGTTACCAATAACAATGGAAAGATTATGGCCTCTGCCTGATCAATGTTTTATTTAAACACAGATAAAATGGCAGAGGGTGACTTGCACACTCAATAATGGGTCCCCGAAAACTGTCGTACTGACAAAAGGGTATATTCTGAGGTGCTTGCGGAGAAGAGAGGTAAATAATACAAAATAGTATAAAGAAAGAGGCCACAGAGCACAGAGCATGTAATTTACACAGAGCATGTAGAGAGGCTTTTGCCCGGTTGTGGCAAAGAACTGAGTGCGAGCTAGAAAAAAAAAAAAAGAACATCTGTGAATCTAGAAGAGCATTTGTGGTCCCGGAGAGGTAACTTTTTAAACGTACTTAAAATATTTATCGGAATTCTACGGTTTGTCGCATTTCTTTTTATTAAAAAATCAAAATCATCAAAATCAAAACTTCAATAGTCTAGCCGATGTCATTTTGTTATTGTTTGAAAAATGGCGGCGAATTTGTTTGTAAATGTTATTGATGACGATGCCTAGTGATATACAACACATTTTATAATATCGATTTAACAGTATCGTCTTACTTTGTTAATTCTGTTTTGGCTGGCTGCTCATTTTGTGTGATACTTTACGTTTTTTTTTTGCTAACATGTCTGAAGGAGCAAAACCTCCGGGCTATATGGCTCAACTTTTAGATGCTTTAGGATGGAGTCAAGGAACCCGAATTCCTTTAGCAGATTCAGCGAACAAGGAACTGGAATCTCTATTAATTGACAGGTATACTATAGAATAAAAGGGTCGGCGGGTTGTCTTAGGGGCAGAAAAGTATTTGATTTTAATAATCTTTGTACATAATTATTTCAGACAAACCGAGTTACAGCGCCTGAAAGAGGCTTTAATTTTGCAAAAACAGAAATGCGATGACCTCAACAACTACAAGACCCATGTCCTTACAGAATATCAGGAGAATACTGTATGTATTGACAAAAATTCTAGAAATTAATGCAATTTTTAAGTTACAGATATTCATTGAGGCACAAATGCATATTATTATTAGTTAGTAAAAGGCTTTTATGCTTGTTTTTAGCGTTTACTATTTGCACACAAGCAGCAGATGGAGCAGGAAGTGAAACTGCGGCAGTTGAGTGTCAATGAGGCGGACTCACTTGACAGAGGTGTGGTTGAGACTTACAAGCAGAACAGGGACATCGAGACTAGGATTGACAGGTTTCAAAGTAAGACCTGATGTTTATGTTGTTGATGTTTACCACTGTCTTTTGTTTGGTTTATTTTGCTGGTTTTTATTCTTTTTTTTGTGTCGGTTAAAAATTATGGACGTAGATTTGGTAAGTATACCAAATCTACGTCCATAATTTTTAACCGACTTATTACAGTAATTACACATAATTAAGTTTTCTAGATAGATAAAATAGCTGATTATCAATAAAACATATAAATGCGAAAGTGAATTTGTTACGCTTTCATGTTAAAACGGCTGAACAGATTTGGATGAAAATTGGCACATGGGTAGACCATGACCTGGGTTTGGATATAGAATAGTTTTTATCCCAGTAGTATGTTAATGTCCATGGGATAAATTCCAACCGCCATGCGGGCAAAGCTGAAGGCAAAAGCTAGTAATATAATATCCCTCACTACCAAAATGTCCTAAAAGCAAATGGTTAGTTCAGTACTTTAAGCAGACGTGTTATGAGACATTTGGCAGTTGGAGTGTGCTTTCCAGCAAGAACCACTGCTCATAGGTATAACATATTGTGTTTATGCTACTCAAGAGGATTTTTATTTACAGAACTTTTCATATGAGTTTGTCCTATTAATTTTTACACGATGGATGTGACCTTATTTCCTTATTTCTGTAGGCACGACTCTGATCAAACAGAAGATACAGAACATGCTATAAAATTGGGAATAAATTAAAAACAATCAAAATAAAACTGAAAACAATGAAAATAACTCTGTCGGCATGCAAAGATAACATGTAATTACATTTACACTCCTCAAGTAATCATTATGAAATTTGCCAGATAAATTGGCTGGGACCTGGAGAAGTACATAGGCTTATTTTCATCCTAGATACTTTTACAAAAAAAAAACCACGCGAAGTCAACAACAGACAGGAACATAGCCCTATTAGCATGTAAACTTATATGCTAATAGGGCATCTTAAATGTTATCCTTACAAAATAAGTCTTTAATAATAAATTAAAACATCGTTTTCAGAACTGATCTCTAACCTCTTGAAAAAGGCCGATTCTATGAAGGCTGAGGTGTGTGGTGAGCGTGGAGCCCTAGCGGAATGGCGAGCAGCTCTAGAGAGATTTGCTTGTGACATCACAGCTATTGAACAGTTTACAAAACAAGATCTTTCCAAAGCAAAAGTAATTATAAGTAGAAATTAGAAACTGTCTAGTGTTATTTGCTTAATCATAATCACATTTTACATTAATTTGTAGAATCTGATTCATAATAATAATCTCTCTGATTGATTAACCTAAACTCGGACAAGATACTCCTTATCCCTCGGTCTCACGTACCGACACAGATGAATACAGATAGTTCACTTTGCAAAATCATTTAAATAAAAAGCGACTATTGCTACGACACAAAAAAAATTAAATTGAGGTCGCTAATCGCTAATTACCTACAGTTATATTCGCCTCTCTTTCTATCGCGTAACCCTTATGTCTTCCGACTACGTTACACTCACTAGCTGCCCCTACAACTTGTAGCTTCATACCTAAAATGCGGAGTGAACAATTTAATCTGTATTCTTCTGTGGTACCGAGTAGATGGGCGAGACAGTGCTCAGTACCGAGTGCTCGGAACGTGTAAACACATTATCACACACTTCCCCGCACCGACTCGCTTGCCCACTCGGCAGGTATAAACATGTAAGCACTCGCCACTTGGCACACTCATGTCGCCCGCAGCTCGTTACCGTTACCCGCGATTTTTGTGATAGTATTTTCAACAAGTTCTCAGTCTCCAGTGTTAAGTTTGCTCAAAAATAGGTGTAAACACTTACTCCTCCACCCAACTCTTTCGGTCTAGTATTATTTTACTGTCTCGCCCATCTGCTCAGTACGTGTGATCAAGGCATTAAGGTGACTTTCCCACATTGCATGATTTTTTAAGGATGAGTTTGGGGTCGTTCATTAATTACGTGAGGCATTTAGGGGGGGGAGGGGTCGAGCCGAATCTCACCCAATCTCACGTGGGTAGAGGGGAGTTTCGGCAAATGTCACGTAATTATTTTTTCCGCAAGACGTGTTGGTTCCAGTAGTCACTCTTGAGTCCCCGTAGACTGAATAAGAATGAATATTCTTTTACGAATTTTAGTAGTTCCTATTTAAGTATTTTATTGTTCGTTTTTGTCACTGTAATTCTAGACTACGTTCTTAGTAACTAGTCTTAAAACATAATTAATCAAGTAATGTTTTTAAAATAAATCCAACGCAATCAAGCACAGATTAACGTATTCACACAAAAAATACGTTTTTTGAAAATCTCAGTGAGATTTGGGTGGATTTGGGGTCGAGCCAAATCTCTCGACATCTCACCAGGGGGGGTTGAAAAATCCTCAAAATCGCCTCACGTATTTGATGAACGACCCCTTTGCATAAATATGCACTTGCTACAAGTTATGTGTTACATGTATAGATCGAAATTGAAGATCCATGGGCGTCAGCAGTTTTGCGTCACTCGACTTGCTATTCCGTACTTTATTGGTAGTCAATTCAGTGTAAATTTGCTTGTGATGTGGTCGGGTGTTTCCGTGAAATTTATAAAACGCTGCAGCTTGTAATTTTGTATTATTGTAAGAGCAAGTAAATCATTTAAAAAAAAAAAAACTTTATATTTTAAACTTTTGTTTTGTAGGCATTAGAGACAAAGAGACAGAAGCTGAAGCTGGAACATGATCGCATGCACGACCGGCTGGTGCATTTGGTCTCCAACCTCAGCGCCGAGGAGCGCGCCTGTGACAGGATCTCTGTTCAGGTACCACCACCAATTCCACTTCTGCGGCAGGGTGACAAGGGCAGGTAGAGGTTCTGCCTGCAAGCGACACATATTTACAAGGGCTTGGCGCAAAATGTTACGTTACCACCACACTGTATGTTCTAAAATTAAGGAAAATTGCAAAAATACTTATCGCTTTGATTTATTTATTGATTTGATCTCTTCCTTCCTGCAGAACTATTGTTAGGTACAAATTATACAGGGTAGTATTTTCGAAAAAAAATAACAAGTTCGATGCCTGACTCTTAGTCATTTAAAAAAAAAATCGAACTCATAGTAATTCCTTTGACCAATTCTCTTTATTTCCAAAGTTTAGATAATTGAATGTCATCAGGTGATGGAAGGCATGGCGGAGAGGAAACAGATCATGACCATGTGGACATCCGCTGTTGAGAACTTGAGGCAGCGCGACAAAGACATCAGGCACGTCCGAGAGGTAAACAATTGTCAATATCTCAGAGCAAGACTGATGATGGCGGGAACAGACGAGTCCTTGAGTGGAGACTGCTAATCGGTAAAGTGTGGACCTCTACGACCTCAAAGTAGATGGACTGATAACCTTGAAAAGGCGGCTGGCATAGACTGAATGCGGAAGCCACAAAACCGAGTGTTCGCTGGTGTGTAGCTATATTTAAAAAAGCTACCAGTCTAATACCTATATAGGTAAATAATGTACAGTTAACACTTACAAATGGCACATACATGTACCCACGTCTCACATAATGCTAGTAAAACACACCTTCCAATATATAAAGAAAATACTTAGAAAACGGCCTTTCCTTTAGTGTCCCCCTTTAAACCTAACAGACGAAAACATGGGAGACGTCAAAGTCCTGCAATCAACTAATTAATTAATTAGTTGATTGCTTTTTGCTGAGTAGGCAGTTTTTGTTTTGTCGTCAACCAACAAAGAAAGACCTTAGAAGCGGTTCTCCTTAAATCATTTATGAATTTGAACTATAGCTTGTCCACTCTGAAATGACGCGCCCCACTACCGCAGTACCCGCATAACCGTGTGCGTAAATGACGTAGTGGGGCGCGTCATTTCAGAGTGGACAAGCTATACTGCTAAGCAGCGTTGCCGGGTACCGGTTCGAAAGGCTTCCGGTGTAATTGCGGACACTTAAAACATTTCAGCGTTGTCATGGGGATGGCAACATACCTGGGTCCTTTTTACATGATTTCGTTGTGAAAAAGGGATAGTGCTATAGGTTCATGTATAGCTCCGTCTCTCTCTGACACTGGAAAAATGAGCATTAGTTCTTCATAATATGGCCCCGCAATGCTACTCTGATATCCATAGTTGTCCTTGTCGGCGACCACTTACCTTCAGGGGCTTCAGGTAGCTTGCCATCGTATTTCTGGTAGCTTGCCATCGTATATAGAAAGGAGGCTTGTGTCCTAGCAGTGCTGTAGGAACATTATAGGCTGATTGATTATGATCTTGATTATTATGTTCCAGGACTATGCAGTATTGGAGAAAGAATCAAACAATCTTGCGGAGAAATGTCGCGAGCAACAAGCGTTCTGCGATCAACAGCGCGGGAACAACAATGACGCTTTACTTGAGAACATGGGGCTCGCCAATAAGCTCGGTCAGATCCGCATGTCTTACCAACGACTGCTGGAGATAAATGCTTCGCTTGACAGCGAGGTAATCTCCTTTCTAATAATACTACCCACATATAAATGGCACGGTGTAAGGTAGTACAAACGCCAGCAGGTCAAACTACCCGAAACTGTAAAATTTTCCCAATCAACTTTGAACCTTATGCTTTAATGATAAAGTTGAAAATTTATTAAAGAAATTTGACAGATTGTAGTAGGTTGATGTGCTGGCGTCTGTACATCAAGGCATATTTTAAAATATATCGTTCCTGTCCATTCAAAGGTGGAATGGAATCGCATAAGAACAATTGTAAACTTAAAAAAATAAAATAAAAAAGTTGTTACCCGTATTTGTGTTAAGTCACGGACCGTGATTAATAAGCAAATTGAACATCGACTTTAATTGTCCGTAAATTCAAATCTCAACTGTCATATTTGTCAGTTGTATGAAATGGATTCCGGATAATTGACGTAGAGTGTCAATCTGCTCAACAATCAAGTTCTCCGACTGTACAAATAAACATGGTCGATCAATATTTTTATCAAAACTAAAATAATTAAATCTTGTGATAATATAGTAACATAATGCCTATTGTGTGTTCCAGGCTCAAAGTTTTCAGCGAGAACTGAGTTCCATGCGCAATATGCTGGAGAGGCTGCACTGCGAGAACCGATCTATCATGAACGAGCAGTTCCGCAAGGACACGGCGCTGCAGGCTATTGAAAACAAGGTAGCTTACACGTTATCAGACTTAATAAAAAAAACTTCTACAACCTCTAGCATACTCTGATAATCTTAGTCTTATAGTTTGACTGGGACCGCTGTTCCGCGCCTTAGGAATGCGCGCTGAGGCGGAGGGCAGCGTTGACGAATGAGCGGCGGGCGGGATGCCACGCGCCGTGAGCGTTGACGAATTAGCGGCCTGCAATGCCCCCCGTCTCGCCACGCATACCTATGGCGCGGAACCGCGGTTCCGGTCAATCTATAGTCAACTATATTGTACAGTAGCAGAACGAAAAGGTTATGCAATTTTTTAATACTATGCTTCCCCGCATAGAGTCCATATACCACCTTTTCGAACTGTCAGTTTCACTTATTTTTTTTTTTTTTTTTTAAATAAAACGTTGCCCACACTAGGAATTTCTCCTGTATCGTGGGTGCGTTTACAAACATTTATACTCACATACACAAACAGCTATAATATTATAGTTAGAAAGAAAACAAGTAATAAATGCTCTAATTCTTAAACTTTCAGATCAAAGAAAATAAAGACAAAATGTTGGACTCCTTGGATAAATCAAAATCATCAGAGAAGAGGGCTAAGGAGCTTGAGGATATACTAAATGTAAGAGTATTTCATAACTTACTTAAATATTCATTTATTTAGACAAAAGACAGCTGTCAAATATTTACCTGTTTTGGAATACCTGGTACCTGGTATGGAAATATGAAATCTCGCTAACTAGCGAACTAAAATATTGATTATGAAATGCAATAATTAATATCGTAACACCGAATATTTAATTTTAGATGTAAAAAAGCCTTTTTGACACCTAAAACGGTTACAACATCAAATTCAGTGTTATAATTGCAATTCATTATCAATATTCTAGTTCGCTTGTTAGCCACATTTCATATATTACACACATATTTGACATCTATTTGCGGCGTTGTCAACTTTTAGGATAAGCCCTCCTAATGTTGAATCCTCGCACACGAGATGAGTTCATTCTTGTAATGTAAATTTGTAAACTCTGCGACAAAAAAGGGGAATTATTGGTGACTGATATTTTTGATACGCGATAGATGTTCCGGATACATAAAGGTGAGATTGGGAGGTCAACTGTGTTTCCAATAGCAGTCACGATCTTTGTGAGGTCGGCAGTTGACTCTTTGTCATTGCAGGGAATATTTCGCACTTCGATGCTGGATGATCGAGACTTGTATTGCAGATCTTTTACTGTTTTCCACAGTGACTCTGCTTTACGTTAATTAATTATTGGTTTTTTTGACATATTGAGACTGAGATTAGAATGCGAACGTTTTATTGCATCGGACCCCTTCAATTGCTGACATCTCTTTGAGGCGCGCGTGGAACACAACGCGCCGTCGACCCGGGCCTGGTCCTTATCGGACGGCGAGCTACCCATTGCTCACCGTCCGCAAGCCCGAGCCTACGGAGGCCGGGAATTGGCCTGCGATTCCCGACGCCCAGGGCGTCTCCTGCGACGGCTAGGGGCATGAGGGCGCGAAATTTGCCTCTCCCTCACGCGTTCTGCCTCCTCCTTCGCGAGCATTACTGCTTCGCAAAAGGAGGTGACGGCCTCCCATGCCCTCTCGCTCCGTACCTTGGCCTGGACCAGGGCCGGACGCGAGATATCCCCGCCACGGCGATGCTCTGCCCAAGCCGGGCAGACCTCCACCGTATGCTCCACTGTGTCCTCCGGGCGATACACGCAGTGATGACACCCGGGCTTATTGCCCCTCTGCTATTGAATTTCCAGATGTTCATAGGCGTCGATGACTACGATACGTACCATCAAGTGGGCCCCTTGCTTGTTGGGCCATGTGATAACAAAAGAAAGATGTTTAAAATCATGATTTGCCAATAAGCATTGGGCATCGGGCGTTGAAACTAACAGATGGCAAACTTCCCTATCTACCCTATTTTATTAGTTGGGAGAGAATTATACTTTTAATACGCACATACTTCGGACACGTCCAACATCACGCTATAAGTCTAAAGAAAGAGAGAGGGAAGAGAGAGTGCACCTGTGTCTGCGCACACACTTCTGTACTATATTATCTCCCGCCCCGAAGGCTAGTCTCCGTTGAGATTGGCCGCCGTGGCCGAAATACGGTCTGGAGGACTATATAAGTCTGCCAAGCTTCCTGGTCTATAATGCGCCCAGTTTCGCTTATACACAAAGTGTTATTTTGTTGTCTCTGACGGTGACTAGCAGAGAGCTCTTGGTCGTAATAAGATGAATTCATTCTTTTCAAAGTCAAAGTCAAATCATTTATTTGAAATAGGCCCTGAAAAGGCACTTTTGAACGTCAAAAATTTGCAAAAAAATTGAATTGATTCTAGTTGCCCCTTCCAAAAGGTAGTTTTCGCATGGAGAAGAATGGGCAAGAAACTCCACCGTTACTCTTTTAATTATTTTTACAATAAGTATTTTGTATAAGTACATTAATTAATTATAATATGTGAGGACGATGCACCTAGAATAAAATTATTATACCACAATAGGTAAAAAGAATTAAGAATTAAAAATGAAGCAACAACAGATAAACTAATTATGTGATAGATACACGGTGCTCACATATTTACTTTTATTGTAATAATTAGGAAGAAGAGCGCTACGCCAATCATATCACGGCGAATCAACAACGCGCGATGCACTGCTCGTTCAACGAACAGCAGAAACTACTGGCGCTACAGAACGAAGAGAAATTGTTTCGTATGCAACTCAAAGGTAAGAATATTATTTATTTGCAAGAATATGAGTAAGGATAATAAATACGGAATATAAGTACGGAAACTTACTACGTATATTTGTCAACTTATTGAAGTTGACAAATATACGTAGTAAGTTTCCGTCATATTCTACCAGGTATTATCAGGTGAGCAAATCTTAATTGAAGACTGGAACTAAAATAATAAGTAGTAGGTACCTACAGTAAATTTTAAAAAGAATAAAAAAAAAATGACAATCAAAACATAACATCATCAATGATGCAAAAAAAAACCGAATCTAAAAACTAATTAATTCAATTCAATTCAATTCATTTATTAATTTTGTGAACATAGGGTAAAAAAAAAAAAAAAAAAAATATACAGGTGTTTTACAAAGAAATATTGGTCCATACTATGTCCCGCCAGAAGGCATACAAAATTTGTTGAGGTAATCATAATGTCGCATTAATAAAATAAAAATAAAAATATAAAGTCAAGAAAATAACATGTCACAATTTCATGCCAAATAAAATGTCAATAAATGAAGACGGCACATAAACAAATAGGTAGTAAGTATTTAGTCATAATTTCGTATACAATAATAAATTAAATAGTAACATTTTAAACAAACAGACATAAAATTAAAAAAAAATTATTTTAATTGGTCATTAAGATATTCATTAACAGAATAATACGCCTTGTTAATTAATAATTTAAAAAGCTTATGTTTGAACTCATTCATGCTACTTTTTCTCAAAAGACCATTTCAGACACTAATCTACATGGTCCTCATGTGGCCTGACCAAGATTATGTCTGGACTTTAAAAGAGACTATGACCTCTGAGTTTGTTTCGGCCTTTCTTCTCAGAGTAGTCAGATAGGAAACGCCGAACTCATCTAGCTAATTTTTAATTACTTATTTTTTTAAGATGACGTGTAAAAGTGATTCCAATATCCTATTTACAGAATAAACAATTTCATTTCATTTCATTTCACTGCTTGATACAATTTCATCAGGCAATTTGTTGTATAGTTTTGGAGCCATTGCATATATACTATTGTATAGAAATTTGGTTTTTGTGCCTAACGGGTGCAACTTTTTTGAGCGTCGTTGACTTTCGACAGCTTTAAATAAATACATGTTGTTTTTTACAAAGATACAGGCTTCATAGACATAAAGTGATGGTACAGTCAATATTTTTAAGTTTTGGAAATGTGGCTTGCATGAATCCGTTCGTTTGATTTTACATATAGCTCGAATACATTTTTTCTGTGCTAATAATACCTCCTGAACTTTAGTAGCATTACCCCAAAATATAAGGCCATATCGCAAAGTGGAGGCAACATACCCATGATACGCTGTTAGGAGCGCTGTCTTATTTGCAATTTTGGCTAGCATATAGAGAGCATAAGAAAACTTACTTAGCTTCCCACATACATTATCGATCTGACTCTTCCATGACAAATCATTATCAATAAGCAGTCCAAGAAATTTCGTTATATTAGTTTCAAGTATTTGGTCTCCTTTGTAGCTTACTTGAGCGTGTGATAGTACTTTATGTCTAAGTTTAAAATTCATAATTTTCGTTTTCGTGAGGTTAATTTTAAGGCTATTATCATTCAGCCAGTCAACAATCGTAATAAGACTAGTGTTTATGTCATCTTCTATTTCTCTATTATTACCAGTGTTATATAAAACTGTGCTGTCATCGGCAAATAAGGACATTTGATGCCTGATTACTAGGGGAAAGTCATTAATGTAGCAAATGAACAGCAAAGGCCCCACCACAGAACCTTGCGGAACACCGTAACAAAGAACTCTAGAGCTAGAAGAATAAACTATTTCAGTTTTGGACTTAATATCCACTTGACTTATCTGAGTAATTTGTTTTCTGTCCTCCAAATAAGATTGTATGAGCTTAAGCACGTTACCTCTGATGCCATATCTATATAGCTTAGTTAATAATACTTTATGATCCACATAGTCAAATGCTCTGGTCATATCCATATACATTGCCATTACTGGTTTTCTATTATCCATGTTGTCATGAATTTTTTCAAGAAAATTGTAGATGGCCATATTAATGGTTTTTGTCTTTCTGAAACCCATTTGTTCCTTGCAAAAAATATTATGTTTTTCAAAGTAATTATAAATACGATTATAAATGACTTTCTCAAATACCTTTGAGATAATCGGTATAAGAGCTATAGGTCTATAATTATCCATCTTTGTTTTGTCATCTTTTTTATGCAGTGGCTTGATAATGGAAACCTTTAACGTTTGCGGAAAAACACCATCTTGAATACAGTTATTTATAATGTCACTTAATATAGGTGCTATAAGAGGAGCCACTGCTTTAACTACTCTTGTGTCAATATCATCATATCCTGTACTATTGGTATTTTTCAGGTTGTTTATTATAGTAATAATGTCATTTGGTATGGTTGGTTCCATAAACATAGATTTATGCGATCCTAATGTATTAATATTATTATTCGTTTGAAAATTATTGGCATTCGGTTGAACTGAGTCTACAAAATAATCATTAAATTTCTCTGCTATCATTTTAGGATTTAAATGTTGGTAATGTTGGTTTTGGTTGTTGGTATGTTGTTGCTGTTGTGTTGGTTTGTTGTTGTTTGTTTGTTTATGTAAAATGTAAATAACAAAATCCTATCAATACTTTGTCTATTAGAAACAATAGCATAATAGCTTTTTTAAAGAATTATGCTCGTAACACCTCGTAGTTTCAAAAGTCGGCGTAAAAAGTGTAAAGACAACAAAACAATAGACAGGCATCATCATCATTCTGTTGCGCTGTATCCCCACAAAAAAAACAATACTATTAATAAACTTAAAACTGGTATTAGCGCCATCTATATTCTATAGCCCAGCACTACGCGAATCAACGCGCCTAAAGATGTTTTCACTTTAAAAATACAAAGCCTATGCTTTTAATTTTTAGTAGGTATTTATTATATTATTAGTAGGTATTTTATTTAAAAATAAAAATATTGTACCAGTCCATCTTTACTTTGTTATCTCTCTTTGTTATGTACTAATCCTAAGATAACAAAGTAAGTAAACTACAAGTTTTGTTCCACAGCCTCCAAGGCGGTGTGTAGTAAGCTGGAATACAAACATAAGAGCTTTCAAAGAATGGCGCAGTCTCAAAAGGAATCACTCTATATCATTGTAAGTAAAATTGTATACTATAGTTTACCATATAATAATAGTCTTCATAATATAATAAATAAAAGAAAAACCGGCTAGCTGACACAGGTGCGAGTCTGTAAAATCGAGCAAAAAATGCCGAAAAAACACATGACTTGTATGGGGACCGCCTTTAATAATTAATTTTATTATTTTTTGTTACAACGGCAATAGAAATACACAATTTGTGATAATCTCAACTGGCTACCTATACGACGGACGGCGGGACGGACAGCGAAGGCATAGGGTGCATTCCGAGTTACGCTGTAATCGTATATAAATTCGTAATGTAAATTTACGTGGGCACGATAGCGATCTGTCTTGAATCGTCATAGATGACGTCATGACATGCGCCATCTTGCGATAATGCCAATGCCGACCATGCCTTTTACTAATATCACCGTTATGCTTACTTATTGACCTTCTAATGAAGTACGCTATTTTTAAATTAATGAACCCTTGAATACACGCCAAAAAAAGTATTTCTTATCGTTTTTGAGACCGAAAATTACGACTTCACTTATCCTGCAGGTAATTTCATCTTAATTTTGTTTATTTTTTTAATTTATCTGGTAGGAACTGTGCGTCTCCGGAGACTGAAACAGGTATACATAATTCTAGGTCAAATCAAGAGCCCTATTATATTTTTTTACGCAAATTCATGTTTTTTGACGCTGTAATTTTCAGCAGAAGTACGATATTTTAATTTTTTGATTATGAATAACGATAGTGCCATTCTCTTTCTTGTAAGTTGGAGTTATACATTATTTTCGTGTATTTTGCTGAATTGACGCGGAATATATTTATTGTAATTTTGTCTTATTATATTGAGAAAGGAAAACTAATGAAACGTATTCATTGTTGATAGAAGTTTTATATCATATTAATTTATTTGATAAAATTGTGTTTATTTGGAATATAATGAACGCTGAATCAAGACATTGCTTTTCTTTACGATATTTTCCGTGAAATCTCAAGGAATTTAGAAATTCTAGAACTCCAATAAACAAGTAAAACGCTCAAATTATCTTTTAGTAATTTTAGCTTTTATTAGAATTGAATGAAACAATGTGGATTTGAGCGTCAAAGTTCCATCGCCGACGGTTTTTCTTGTAAACTGAGTTTGTAATTTTTTTATAGTAAATTACAATAAACGAAAACTTAAAACGTGTAACTCCAACTTACAAGAAAGAGAAAGGCACTATCGTTATTTATAATCAAATAATTAAAATATTTTACTACTGCTGCTGAAAATTACAGCGTCAAAAAACATGAAAGTTGCGTAAAAAATGTAATAGGGTTCTTAAATTAGGTGACATTTCACAGACGTCATCATTATTAGATATCGATAGACATCGGTATAGATTTTGTACACAAAACTATCTTGTGAGATTATTGATCGAGGTATCTATGTCATATTTTAGTGTTACCAAGTGGAGACGGTCGGCGCGCGAGTGGCGCACATGGAAGGCGCTCAGTCTGAGCGGGAGTGCTCGGCCGAGCTAGCAGAAAAAGAGGACAGGTAATGTAGGACATCATATTTTTCTTCATTGTGATCTGTGTGCACATCTAGACAAACTTGCATTTTTTATTTACGCTATCTTTGATATGAGAATTGACCAAATTTTCAATATCCCTCATCATAACAAGTAACATAACATCACGCTTGTAATCCCCGAAGGGTTAGGCAGAGATGTACCTATAGTACACCTACAACCGGGCACAAATCCGGAATCTTGGCTGATACTGAAAATTCCTGATGGAAAAACCCATTAACATTTCGCCCGACCTGAGAATCGTACCCAGGACCTCATCATGTGCCTAGAATTTCCCTAACTATGTGAGGGTCGGCTTCCAGTCCAAGCGGATTTTCGACATCTCCTGAAACCTTGAATATGATACACTTGAAAATTATTTTCTTAGCTTATCTTATATTAGAGTTAGAAATTAAGCATTTTCGATATCAAAATCTTCGTAAAACTATGTTTTTTATTTTTGTATTTTATGGTCGCCACGGTGAACTCATTTCCAGCATTAGCATCCTTGACAATATTAGCGGTATTTTGGAATCAGTAAACAAAAACCCTTAGGCCGAGATTGATAAACGTTATATAGCACTTGCTCCGGCTGAACATTATTCCTGTCCCTGTCGCAAAACCGTCAAACGAAAAGTGCCAGATAGATTTACCATGTTAATTTAAGACCATAGTCTTCTTATATGTTTTCCTGTAATCTATAAGTAAATAAACATTCTCTGCATTTTTTTCAAAATTTTATGCTCAGTAGATTCGGAGATAAGGGATTTGGTCAATTTTCATAAATTTTCTTAAATATCTATAAAAGTATTTGTTTTAAAATTATAAAAAAATGTATTTGGGATCCTCGCAACGAGCCTTTCATTTGATATGTCACGCAATGTAATTTGCTGCCCAAAAATGATCCCTATATTCAAAATTCATTTATTTATGTTATACGTCCGTGATTGTGTCACATAAATACATATCTGTACCAAATTTCAGCTTAATCGGTTCATTCGATTCGGAGCAAATTGGCTGTGACAGACGGACAGACAGAAGGACAGATAAGACACGAGTAATCCGACAAGTGATAAGGGTTCAGTTTTTTTTCTTTTGAGGTACGGAACCCTTAAAAATTCATTGTTTTCGTATGGGGAAGAATGGGCAAGAAACTCCACCGTTATACTCTTTTAAAATGTTTTACAATAATATTTTTGTATACATTAAATATAAGTCTATGTACTACCCGTGCGCGATAAGTTGGGACCTGAGCGCGGTGACGGTGGACGCGGCGAAGGTCCCAACTTATCGCGCACGGGTTATAAGTATATATTTAATGTCGTCTCTAGACGCGATAATTCCGTGCCCCGTGTAAACAACGTTTATCGATGTAGTGTGATGTGTGTATTGTGTACAGAATGAAGGAAGTGTGCGGGCGGCACGCGGCGCGCGTGTCGCTGCTGGAGCGGCACTCGGCCAAGCTGCACGACGACATGCGGCGCCTGGCGCGCGAGGTGGACACCCGGAGCGTCGAGCTCGCCAAACTGGTCACTATCTACTCTGCACTATAGCCTTATAATGTTCCCACTGGACACAGGCCCCCTGAAAAACCATACCGATTTCCTCACGATGCCTTGAGAGCAGTGGTGAGGAAATAAAATCCAATGCTTACTCTAAAGCTTGGGTTTAATATATATTATATTATATTAATCAGCGGTTGCCGTTACATAACGGAGACACGGCCGTCATGTAAATGACGTCACCTGTGTGTTGACTTTATGGTGTCTTAAAAAAAATCATGCTTTATCCATGAAAACATGACATCTGCACGCTTTTTAAACACTTCCTATCCGTTCACTTGAGCAAACATAACAAAACATCATTATATCACAGCAAAGTCGTCTAAAAACCGCGATGTTGAACGTGGAAGGCGGCGAAAAGGAGCTGGCGTCGTCGCGCACGCTGTGGCGGCGCATGCGCGTGGAGGAGGCGCTCCTGCGCCTGCGCGTGGCGCACGCGGCGCGCGCCGTGGGGCGCCTGGACGACGCCGCCTTCGGCCTGGACGAGCAGCGGCTGCAGATCGATGCGGTACGTATCTTTGAAAAAGATAACATACTCGTCACGGCTATTTTCCCCGAAGTGTTGGGCAGAGATGTACAGAACATCCACAGCTATACACACAAATCGATAATCCGAGCTGCTTCTGAGAAATTCTTAACGGAAAAGCCCAATAACACTTTGAACCGACCTGGTAATCGAACCCAAGGTCTGACGCGTCAGTGATCCATCGAGGCAGTAATGACAGTAATGGCTCAAAATCAGTATTTTTGTGATCACAATGGGAATCAAATTAGCTGGTATTATGAAAAAAAAACCATCAACTTTTAACCTAGTCTAGCAACACAAATCATTGCGACTTCTTTTCAAACGATTCATAAATGCTATAGCATTATCTGTCTGTAAAATGGAACTCTTATGGTGTTATGGTGAGACTTCGTCTGTCTGTCTGACCGTCTGACCGTCTGTCATAGCTACTTATTAAATATCGGATTTGAGTGATTTCATTATAATGAAATAACTCAAATTAAATATCTAATAAGTAACGATTTCCAGTTCTCAATGATTACCTGCCGTACTTTCCCAAATGACTGGGAATACTACTATAGTCAAACAGCTTAAATGAGACGTTTCCTGAGGTAGCTGCGCGGTTCGGACGGGGTGTGGTGTCGTGATGCGAGAGCTCAGTGATTCGTCAACTTATGACAGCCTTCACCTCTCCCGCACGTCGCAGCTACCTCAGGAAACGTCTCATTTAAACGGTAGGCCTATAGTTCAGTAGCATAATAAACAGTGCCACATTGTGCGAGTAGGACACACTACTGTTCTCCATTTCAAAACCGTTCTTTCCGAACGTCCATTGGTAATGCAAAAGAAACTTATTGTCTATTTACAATATGAAAGACAGCAAGCACTGCAGATTTATTTTCGGTCCTTGCAAAAAACAAAAAGATTGATAGTAGTTGAGTGAGACATACTATACCCGAGTCGCTTTAGCATGGCAGTAGCGGTCATTGCCCTTTCCCAAAATATCTTCGTAGGAACCCAAACAATAAACAATGTATGGTTGTTCGTTATTAGAACATGTTGAAGATCACGACAGATATTGATTCAGTACGTTAACGGACTTTATAAAGAATGCTAGAAAAAGTAGTAGAAGATAAGTAGGAAGGTAAAGTAGTAAAAGTAGTAGGGTCAATAACCCATTGATTGGAAAGCTTCATCAGTCTAGAACTTTGTTGGGGTCGATATTCAGTCTAACCGGATGCAGCTGAATATCAGTTTTGCGTAGAGCGACTGCCTATCTGACCTCCACAACCCAGTTACTGTATAACACGATATTCCTAGGTAAGGGCGGCTCTTGATTTCGGGAAAGCTTCTCGAATTATCAAGTCCATCTTGACGCAGTTCCAATTTCGAAATCCTCTTTCGTTCCTTCCTTGATACTAAATGCCATTATAATTTTGTCGTCACTAGGCGATGAACGAGCGCTTAGTGGAGATAAGCACCCGGCGCGAAATGTTCAGCGTGCAGAAGCGCGCACTGTTCGAGGACTGCGGCAAACTGCGCTCCGAGATACGAGAGCGGGAGCAGCGCATCGATCAACTTATCAAAAGGTGCCGGAATAAATTCTCTAAATTATGGTGAAAACCACATCAAAACCCGTTGCGTAGTTTATAAGAACAACGCGGTCTCACTGACTGACCAGTGTCAGTGTTCCTTTCCACATATAACTCGTCTGCCTTCAAAGCAAGAGTGAACAGGCGTTTTCTGGGCACGCTCGTACCATCGTAGACCTCATCCATCGCTTACCACCAGGCGTGATCGGGTCAAGAGCAGGCCCATTCTGTAATAAAAATAATAGTAAAAAAACTGACACGAAAAGCGACTTTAATTTATAACATCGCCGTCGACGAGTATCGCAGCTACGGCTGTAGTTGCCGTTGGCGCGTGCCGCTCCTGTATATGAGCACTAATTTGGCCAAATTGGGTAGACCTTAGACCCATCTCGGACACAATGTGATTTTGGAGTTCCTTCACAGGATATGTCACACCTCCTTTCCTGTCCGTCACCTTTCAGGATTAGAACGAGTCAAACGACATAATGTTATGTTCGATGTCGATTGACTCGTTCTGCATTCCTCGCCTGTATTTTCCGAAAGGTTATGCAGAGTTGTACCTATAGTACACCCACATTTCGCCGGTTATGTTCGAGTCCCACGTTATACGGCAGGGAGCGAACCTATTGCCAACAACCGGGCACAAATCATAACATTTTCCCCGACTCGCGAATGGAACCTCATGCTCACCAGTAGTGCTTGCGACCACCAGACCATCGAGGCAAACGACGTCTATCCTACTATAATATGTTTTGTGATGAAATAATGCGGATACCGATCGACCAGGGTACCAAGTTTTATTAAATTCGGCTCGTAAATTTAGTTCTGCAAACATTAGGTACTAAACGATTTTTTTTCATTCTTTAGCTCATTTAAATCTGCGGGATTTGGTATTTGATATTTTTAATCTATGTTTCAGATACGAAATATTCATTGACTCTCTGGGTAAAGATGATTCTGGGCAGCAGCTCACGGTGACTTTCTTCAAAATCAAGGTACTTAATTTAATCCTATTAGTAACATTATATATTTACGCTCTTGTATACTATACATATATTTTTTTTTTCATTTAATGGTGAAGTTATATTTTCTATTTGAAAGTTTCATATAACATAACATGCAAAGCTCGCTTCTCATGGCGCGTGAAATAATGCCGAAGCAAGCACCCAAACCGCGATTGTGCCTAACCGAACCGAGGCCACGGATGCGCCTCCACGTCAACTATTGCCCTACTAATAAGGCCGCGTTCACACCAAACGAATAGTCAGCCGCCAACTGTGAGTGTTAAGTTCAAATGTATGAAAAAAATAACGTCAGCCACCGACTGACTGCTGATTGTGACGAGCGGTACGTTCGGTGTCGACGCGGCCTGAGTGTACACACGTACAGTTCGCGGCCGAGCGCGCGGAGCTGCGCGAGCGCGGCGCGGCGCTGGACGCGGACATCGGGCGGCGCGAGCGCGACGTGTCGGCGCTGGAGGCCACGCTGCGCGTCGTGCACGCCGCGCACCAGCACTTCATACACCACATCTCGCCGCTCGACGAACAATGTATGCTTACTATTTAAAAATTCTAACGTCTTGACTATAAAAGAGATCATGACCTCTGAGTAAAGATATTCAAGATACAGTCAACACCGAGTTTGTAACGGCATTTCTTCTCAATGATCAGTCTAGGAAGTCCCGGCGCCATCTAGTTTTAAAATATTAACTTAAAGATTGATGTGTAAAAGTGTCTTAAGAACGTGGCGACGGATGATTTGTCCGTACAAACGTAATACCTAAATCATTTGCAATTTGAGCATATTTCCAACATATTATGTTGATATTCGGATTTATACAATATTTATCTAGGCTAAAACTTACCTAAAATGAAGTACATTTTGCGTAAATGACATGTTTTCATATTGTTTTTTCTGTATTATAAACATACATAACATATTTGTATATTTTTTTATGCATATATAAGCATACCTTATACGAGGCCGACACTGAAAGTTTTTAGAACTGGCCACTTGTAAACAATATAATAAAAAAATAAGTTAAAATTTTGAAAATGGTACTCGCTGCCAATATTATTGTGTATGTATTTTATTCATTTGATATTTGTTTACAATTTGGCGGCAAATTAAAAATTGTCTGTGTCACGTCAGTATGAATTTACCGCGAGAAAATTTTGTTACAATGATTTTTTATGACTTTCGATGTCATTTAAGTCAACAAGAAAGTTACGATAGCCTTTCACGATGAAGCCCCATCTCGTGCCACTGTTTACAACCGGTTTAATGAGTTTAAACGTGGTCGCACTAATCTCACCGATGATCTGCGTGAGGGACGGCCTTCTGCGGCAACGATTGAAGATAAAATAAGTGTTGTGCGGCGTATGATAGAGACTGACAAAAGAGTGACTTATCAGCAGATTCGGACAAGCTTAGGCATTGGTATGATTCAAGTGCACAAAATCCTCCATGAACATTTAACGGTCAGGAAGCTTTGTGCCCGGTGGATACCTCATAATTTGACAGAGGCCCAAAAACTCCGTCGTGTTGATTGGTGTCGTGAAATGGTTCAAAGATTTAAAGGAGGTGACTCAAATGCTGTGTTCGATATACTTACGGGTGACGAAAGCTGGATTTATTGTTATGATCCTGAAACTAAGAGACAGTCTGCTGTCTGGGTGTTTCCTTCCGAGGAGTTGCCAACTAAAGTGAAGAGAGGTCGAAGCGTGGGAAAAAAGATGGTGGCCTCTTCGGAAGGACAGGTCATTACGCAACAATTGTTTTAGAGGATCGAAAAACAGTTACTGCAGAGTGGTACACTAACAATTGTTTGCCACTTGTCTTGGAAAAAGTTCGGGAGAAACGACCTCGCAGTAAGACCCTCCTTCACCACGACAACGCCTCGTCGCACACCGCCAAGCAAACAATCGACTACTTGGCGCCGTCAGACGTGGAATTACTGGGTCACCCGCCCTATAGCCCCGACCTCGCACCTTGCGATTTTTATTTATTTTCGTAAATATAAGTAAAACTTCGAGGAAAACGTTTTACGGACAGTGGCTGCGTTTCAAAATGCCCTCGAAGAGACGAAGTGTGGACGAGTGAGCAAAGTGCTTTTCTCAGTGGTTCCATCGGATGCAGCGATGTATTGATGTAAATGGACACTATTTTGAAAAGATATAATAAAACTAATAACTTGCTAGTTTGTTCAGTTTTTGATTTTCTAAGAACTTTCAGTGTCACCCTCGTATTATCCAGTTACAAATTATCGAAAAAAAAGTAGAAAAACATTCAGTTTTTATTCATAATTTTTGGTATTACGGAACACATCCAAATTTATCATACATTTTCGATAGCTAGTAGTGCTATCGCGTCAAGCAATAATTGTCAATGTGTGCGTGGTCGTACTGCTCACTGTAGGTGTATATCGCTCCGACAAGCATTCACACTAGCGCAACGTGCTTGGTTGGAATTCGTTCGGGGTATTTTTTGTCAGTATTATAATATTTCTGAGACTATTGATTGACCTATTTTATTTTTATTGGAACGACACGCACCCGCCTTGTCTGTCACCTTAAGAGGGAACAGGGCCTGCGAGGAATTTTAAAAATAGGTATTTGAAGAAACTATTGTCGTCGCCTTACCTCAAGTCTGCCTCCGTAGAGTGCGATAGGGACAGCTGCAGCTCAGACTGATTATACCACAAAAAAAAATTGACGAGAACGACGTTTCATATTTCCCTTTTTCTTCCTCGAAAACTTAACTTAACTTAATTTTTTCATTAAAATTTTAAGAAAGAGTATGTCTAGATTACTATCATTTTCTTTTATGATTAAAACTTTTCGAATTTGCTTTGGTAGTCCTCTAATCACGACGGTAAAAGTGGGGCATTTTTGTAATTTTTGAAGGGTCATATTTTCATTACCGGTATGTTGCTGAAAAAAAGGAAATAACAGTAACATGTCTTCAGCAGATCTTGATTTTATGGAAAAAAAATGATTACTCTAGAGGCATTATTCAGGAAGGAAAAAGGGGAATACATTTGTATGGAGAATCGCAGGCCCTGTTCCCTCTTAACAGAAATAAACATAATTTCATCATGAGTGACCGACGAAATGTTACAGGCTAGTGCTTAAAAAAACTGTGCTTCTTGTTTTGTCTAAATAGCTGCTAATAGAGCGTTAATTTCTCAAACTAAATATTAAATCTCTTACGGCATTTTTCTAATATTCTTAGCATCTGAAATAGAAGAGTTGAACAGCTTAAGGAACCAGTTCTACGAGCTGCGCGCGGAGCTACAAGCGCTGCAGGCCAACAGCGCGCGCCTCGAGGAGTACAACCGCGACGCCGACGCGCGCCTGGTGCTCATCGCCGAGAAGAATAAGCAGCTCGATGCTAGGAAGTTCGTGAACATTTTATTTTTGTTTTGGGTTAACGCAAAGCATCTATACATACATTTAAAAAAGAAGATTACAAAGAAATGAGAACTGAATCGAAGTGCCAATTCTGAAATTTAACTATGAAGAAAAGTGGACAGATGAAACTACATGTTATTTTTTCGTAACAAGTTTACAGTCAGTTACTGTACTCTGTTAGTATATGGTATGCATAATTAAAATGTTATGTCATCAGAAATGAGACGGAGCAAGAGTTGGAGACGTCTCGCGAGCGCATGGAGCGGCAACAGGTGCACCTACAACACGCGCGCGGTATCGTCTCTACCAACGCTAAGCGCGCGCAGAAACTGGTGGAGGGAGTCGACGAGTGGCGACTGTTCCAGGTCAGTCACGACAACACCGCATCTACTCGCTGACCAATTTAATTACGCAACAGCGGCGGAAACGAAATGGAGTTTATGTTTTTTGTTGGTAGTTATGCATGTTTGTCTGTCTCTGTACCTCTAGAAAGAGGCAAAACTAGCGTACGGATTTTATCAAATGAGTTATCATTGGATTCGTATTGTTGTCACGAGTGTCACTGGCTATATCGATTTGGCGGATGTGAGCTGCTATTAACAGAAGCCATAAACAATATATTTTAAGTTACATGGTTTGAAGAGACAAATCTGAAAATATAAAAGATTAAATAGCAGACAGTAAAAAAAAAAAAAAAAAAAAAATTATAATTTTAACCTTTAAATGGCTATGGCAGGTGGCACTGTGGACCCGCGACTTCGGGGAAGCAGCCCTCAAGGCGGTGACGTCGCTGTGCGAGATGGCGGCGCAGGCGGGCGAGGTGTGCGTGCGCCTGGCCGCGCTCGTGTCCGGGTCCGACGTGCGGCAGCATGTGCCCAAGCACATGCGCCGGCTGCACACACTTCTGAACAAGTAAGTATCATCCATCATCATCACTGGCAGCCTTGTTCCAACTTCTGCTGAGTCAAAATCAAAATAATTTATCTATATGTCGGAAATACGTTACTGAGTTGACTAATCGCGGGACGCCAGCGCCGCCAACGCTCGGATCGGCTGGAGCTAAGCAGAGTTCATGGATGGCGGTCAAGCAGTGAAGACGTTTAGAAACTGTCGTGCGTTTCGAATAGTTGTGTCGTGTGAAACAGTGTGTGAAATGCTGGTGTGATTAATGTGATCGTAAATTATGATTCGATCTGATCTGCAAACGGTTTTTCTATTGCGCAATAACCAACACTACCCATAGTACGCCCACAGTAACAGAAAGAAAAACCACATAAGTTAGTCTTTTAAAAATAATTGGCTTTTATAATGGTTTCAAATTAAAACACTGCTAATAGGTATGGGAGGACAGTGTAGGCCTGTCAAGCGCCAGGTACTTAACAAAATAGAAAATGGTCAAGAAATTGAAACACGTTCTCAAATTCACAAAATTGAAACTATATAAAAGAATAGAAAAAAAAAGGAAATATATCATTATGTATTAAAGAGTACATGCGTCCTCCCTTTTATGTGTGGTTTTTGTGGTCTGTAAGATGCTGGGTAAGTATTCATTTCTCTGCCGCGTTCATTATTTGTCACTTTTTGTTCGGAAAACCGGAAGGCGCCCTCTGTCGACGCGACCACGTGTTCTGGTTCACCGAACACATGACGAATGACGCATAATATTTAACTAAATCCGAGCTAAATAGTCGCTAAATCCGAGCAGATACCAGGTAATATTCTTTTATATATTTGTACATCTAATAGTTATATATCATGCTGGGTTATATTCAAACACAATGAGAATTGTTACTGAACAAATAAATTGAAATAAAAATTAAATTGAAGCGAGCGTCGCTGAGCGAGTACTCTCGTTGATAGCTATTGTCGCTGCGACAAACGAGTACTCATCGGCGGTGTGAACAGTCAGCGATCGACTATTAAAATATTACCTTTCATACCTACGTTTCTTGAGCGAGAAAATCGTTGATAGCTATAGTTTGATCGAGACCGCTGTTCCGCGACCTGCACTGCCCCCCTGTCTCGCCGTATATATACTTAAGGCGCGGAACAGCGGGTCCCGGTCAAACTATAGTCGCTTCATCGTCGGCAGTGGGTATCTGTGGGTACCTTCGTTTGTTTAACCTTTAATTGTTATTAAACTAGCGCATGCTGCAACTACGCGTGCCACACGTGTACAATTGCACATTGCGTTGGCACTACGGCACTGGTGGCGCTGGGGTTCCGATTTTCGTGATAAATTTTCTAATTCATTGATATTAATATGTTTTGTGGATGTGTGTTAGTGAGTTAGAATTAAATGAGTTATCGTTATTTTCTGAATCAGTGGGCGGAACCGGTATCCGATATCAGCAGTGTTAATATACGACGGTACACTTTCGAACGTAACGATTTCTAAATCAATGTTGTATCCATAAAACAATAATTTCTTCACGTTGATAATGTTTTACAGCTGTCGCAGAATTTCGTATAGGAGCTATACTGTGCGTATATTACGCCTCAAAACTTTAGGGTAACGGGAGTTTTACTACTAGGTATAAGAAGTATTATTTCTTTTTCTATGTCTAGATCGTATATATCACGTGTTTTTATTTTTTCGGTGTATTCCCGTTGTCTGTGTGGAAATTTCACCGTTGTCCATGTACGCTGTCCCCGTTATTTTATTGTAATATATGGACAACGGGGACAAAGGGAAGGGTTTATTTTTTATTAAATTCCCTTTGTCCGCTGAAACGGGAACATTTCTAAGGGGACAACGGGAATACACCCCTGTATTTAAAGATAATCCGAAAATTTTAAGATACCTACTTTGTACCAGGAAACTACACGTGATTTTGGAAAAGTGCGGAAACCAATCCCAGTAACATAGAACTATTTTTGTCAAGTTTCAAGTTTCTAAATCCAAGGAATTGATGAGTTTTTATACAAATTGTTTGTGCTGTTTGTTGCTATTTGGGCATAAAACATAATTTTATTGACTTAACACAAAATTTAGAACAGTAGTTTGCGTTTTACTTGACGTTCTCTGAGCCGTATATTTCGAGAATCGTTGATTTTTCGAAGACTTTTTATTACAGAATTAAGTTAGGAAGAAACTTATAACAACTACAAATATTTAAAGAAATACATACATAAACTCACGCCTTCTTCCCATGGGGGTCGGCAGAAACTACAGGACACCACCTGCTACGATCCTTACATACTCCTTTGGCTTAGTTTACATTCATACATCTGGTCATACTCGCACGCCAGTTGCGAGTAGGTACCTACTACGCAAGTCGCATAAAACTGACTTGTCGTAATGGACTTTTCACACAGTATTTCTAATAAATAAAGATAATTCCAGTGATAAATCTTCACTAGGATTCAATTCGCAGAATTGCCTTCAATTGAACTTATTTTCTTGTTGATAGGCAGTTAGGCACTCGTTTTCTCGACCAACCGATCACAGTTGCTGACATGCCATATGACATGAAAGTAACTTATCAAACCTTCTTTTGCAGGATCGTGACGGATGCAAATATTGACGTCAAGAAGGAAACCAGCTTAGAACCTGTAGGTAAGATTTGTGTAGAATGTTTTAATGTTACACAAGCTGACCTCGCATTCTATAGGCTGTCCGTACAATGAGAGTTCAGCTTATACTGGAATTGTATTGGGTAATGTATCGTGGAGCGCGTACACAATGACCAAAATCGTATCGGCACAGTATGTAAAAAAAAAGAATCAATGCCCACTAGACCGTTCATTTAGCGACCAACACATGATGAACTTTATGCCACCGTTGGTTCTGCGCCTGTTCTCTGGTCGTGTTGGATTGCCGTCCAATTGGACGATGAGAGTAAAGGAACAGAGAGCGCACCTGTGTTTGCGCACACACTTGTGCACTATAATAATATCTCCTGCGTAGTGGCTAATCTTCGTTGAAATTGGCCACCGTGACCGAAATCGGTCGAGAGGATATTATTATTAACTTTTTGAAGGGAGATTTTACTGCCTCAGTGGTTGGTCAATTTGTCCTGGCTTCCATACCTAGGTCGACCAAAATGTTGTTGGGTTTTACCATTCGGAATTTATCAGTAGCAGCCTGTAATTGTGGTTGATGGAAATAAGCTTGTCCCCCTATTACATGGTACTGGCAATATGTAGGTGTAAGCCCAGGATCGCACTGCGGGCTTGCGGACGGTGAGCAATGGGTAGCTCGCCATCCGATAAGGACCAGGCCCGGGTCGACGGCGCGATGTGTTCCACCCGCGCCTCAAAGAGATGTCAGCACAACGGAAGGGGTCCGATAGAACCGATGCCTGCCGGGGTTGCGGGAAAGTCCGAAATTGATACCTTGGCTCCTGGCAACGTATAGACAACTGAAGGAACAGGGTGGGTTTTAGTCAGTAAGAGTCTGACACGCCCTCCCGCTCCGTCCAGAACGGGAGAAGTTATTTGATAATTTCCCATCCAAAAAAAAAGCCCAGGATCGCACGGGTGATTATTTTTCGCGCACTGGATTTTCAACTCTCCGTATTAAGCCGAGCATTGAGAATCCAACAGAGCGCATCCCAGCACGACAAGAAAACACACTGTTGGATTTTCAACTCTCGGCGCTAAGCAGAGCGTTGAAAATAATAAAAAATACCCGTGCGTACCCGGGCTAAAATGCAGCAAGCCTATCTAGCTCGTTAACGGCGATCCTGTCGGTGAAGAAAAAAATTACAGGTCCTTGTAGGCATGTATATGCCTCCGTGCCATAAAAGCTTGCTACACTATACTGGTATGCCTAATCCTTTATCTTTTGTGCACAGAGTCAATCTTCTCGTCTGAGTCGTCGTCTTCCCGGAGCGGCGTAAGCATCACTAGCGGCTTCACGAAGCGGCTCGTTGGTTTCCGCAGACACCTCGCACCCAAAGTACAGGAGGATGTTGTATGTATTACTTATTTATTCGACTTTTCGCGTTGAATAACAGCTGGCAAAGGCTTTGCTTTTTGCAGCGCAGCTCAGTTTTTGCTGGCAAACATATATCAACCTTGAACTAGCACTAGTTGAATCAAGTTGAAAATAAATAAACATCAAAGCAGACGGATGTGCGCGGTTAAGGTTATTCATTTCCAACTTTTTTTAAGAGACGCTTCTTTGGCAGGGAAATATGCGCCCGCGCTGGCCCTAACAGTTTAAAAAATATTTCTGATTGCGTCATCCTTCTTCGAGATAATAATTATTGTGTCAGAAAAAATTACCAGGTGTTGATGGACAGTCAGTAGGCGAGGTCTACGGCGTAATTACACAGTCGCATTTAGCGTTGTCCCCATTTGATTAGATTGTACCTGAAGCGGTCAACCTGACGCCACCAGACAATTTATTGTGATTTCCAATAATAATGAATATAGAAACTTCAAAGATAATTCGATTAAGAGATTTTTTTTAAGTGACGTCACACGTTTTTTCGATGACTCGTTGATTGTAGCGTCAACCGTCAGCTCAATGTAGTAAAATGCGAGGAAGAGTAAAACTGGTTGTAGACTGGATTTAAGAAACATCGTTATTGGGTTTGGGAGTTATAATGTAATTATCATTAATCCAGACGGAAAGAAGCCTAATAAAATTCAGAAACTCGATACCTAAGGCCTAGACCTTGTAATCGATAGCCAAGTACAAGGCTAAGATGCCCAGTAATGGGTGAAGTCGGGCTGTGAATGATAGTATGATGAAGGACTTACATAGTTACATGGCATGACAACTCTTATGATTGAATGACCATTTCTTTCAATTTTCTAACATTTTGTGTACAGTCACGAGCATAAATATATTACTAGTTCAGCAATCATATCATGTTTAATTCATTCATATATGATCTGAAGATGACATATATACAGTACGTTAACTAACGAAGGGCGTTCCCGCTAACCCAAAATAGTATAGCGTCCATACATGCAAAAAAATGTATTACCTATTAAAGTTTTTTTTTTTGCATTTATGGACGCTATTGTATTGCGTGTTAACGGGGCCCTTCGTTAGTTAACATACTGTATCTTCGTTAGTTAACATACTGTATAATACTTCGTCGTGACTGTACAAACATTTCCAATGATTCTTCAACAGGTATTATTTTGTCATCGACTTGACTAATATTTTTCTTTCTATTCCAGTTGATTGACGACATTCGTGAAGAAGGTATTTATAACATTCTTATCATAAATGTAATGTAAATAATTAAGTTAACTTAACCCTTAATTCGATAATGTGGTATATATTGGACATCAACTTAAAAAAAATATACAATAATTTTTTAAAACTATATTGAATTTATTTTAATTCCATTATTTTATTTGTAAACTAATATACTGTATATAAAATTACGCGTAAGGTGCGCGTGCTCATTGCGGGTTAGTCGCCGCCGAAATGTCTGGAAGGAAGCACGTGCCGCGACCGCTCCCGGTAAGTCCCGATTTATTTGTTATTTTACTATGCAATAATTACTCATCTTTTCTAAATATATTTTATAAAATCTATGAATTTGTGAACATAAACTAAAATTATAATAGCTGTTACGGATTTACCGTAATATTCAATGAAATTAGCGTGTCCAGTATATTTCCCATTGCCAAGTAGGTACTGTTTTAGTGCGATTTTGGGATGTGTAGTATTTTGGACACTGCCAGTTAGTTAGAAAAGTAACTGCTAATATGATTTTATAAACTAAGATGCGTATTTAGTAATTATGTGTAATGTTTTTTTCTAACAATTTGTATTATTTTCAGGTGTTCAAACAAACATCACGTGCATCAAAGTTATTGGCACTAGTGCCGCCAATTAACGCTTCATCAGATGTAGAAAATCAAACAAGTTCGGATGAAGAGGTTGTTATAAGCACATGCCGCCAAGACAGTGACGATTTGTCCTCTGAAGCACCATCTATACCGTCGTCATTAGAAAACTTGAATATTTCCGAAGACGATGAAGATAGGAATAATGCTTCTGGTGATGAGATACCCAATAGCGAGCCAGAAGATCAAGAACTAGCAGTGCCTCTAACACCAATTATCAACCAAGTGTTGCCGTCGACCAGTCAGGTAAATTATGATAATATTCCAACTTTGTCGTCCATTCAGTCTATACCGTCTGTTCAAGAATCACCGATACCCAATGCCGTGAATACCAGGTCTAAAAGAAGGCGCTATGTCAACACCCACTCTCGTGTTCATAATATCAGGCCCAAAAAACGTAAACACACCGACTACAAATGGAAAAAAGGCAAATTCCTGCACAAAGCCGAAATAAGTAATTGTGAATTTAAGAATAACTTACATGTCGATTTCACGCCTATAGATTATTTTTGGAAATACTTTTCTCTGGATATTTTACAAGATATTGTACATAATACCAACCTTTATGCAGTTCAAGTTACCGGCCGATCCATCAATATCTCTGAGGACGAAATGAAAGATTTTATTGCCATTTTATTACTTATGGGTGTGGTAAATTTGCCATCATATGTAGATTATTGGTCAAAAGAATTACGCTACCCAGCTATTGCTGAAATCATGTCACTGAAGAAGTTTGAAACCATACGCAGATACATCCATTTTGCTGATAACTCATGTCCAGATTCAGATCGCTACTTCAAAGTAAGACCTTTTGTAGAGAAGGTGAGGAGAAATTGCTTGGCCACCGAAGAGGAAATGAGATATAGTATTGACGAGATGACCATACCGTATAAAGGCAAAAAGGCGGGTAACAGGAGACAGTATAATCCCATGAAACCCAATAAATGGGGTTTCAAAAACTTTGTCCGAGCAGGCATGTCGGGAATTGTATATGACTTCCTGCTTTATGGAGGTGAAGACACATTTAGATATATCCAGTTTTCACAAGCCGAAGAAACCTTAACCTTAGGAGCTAAAGTTGTCGTTGCTTTATGCAAGACAATACAGACAAGAGCCTGCGTCGTGTATTTTGACAATTATTTCTCGACTCTAGATTTGGCAATACACCTTAGAGACGAATGTGGTATCTTTAGTTTAGGCACTATACGCCAAAACAGGCTAAAAGGTTGTGACAAACTACTGATGAGTGATAAATCTTTAAAAAAGAAAGGTAGAGGTTCTTATTGCCAAGTCGTGGATAATACCAATAAGATAGCAATAGTAAAATGGTACGACAATAAGGTAGTCACTCTAATCAGTACGTACGCTGATGCTTACCCTGTAGGAAAAATAAAGAGGTACAGCAAGGAAATGAAAGCCCGAGTTGATGTGGACTGTCCAGAGCTTATAAAGCACTATAATAATCACATGGGAGGCGTCGATCTCGCAGATATGCTGGTTGCGTTGTACCGGACTACCTATAAGAGCCGTCGTTGGTATACTGCAATCTTTGCTCAAATGCTCGACATTTGTGTAAACAACGCATGGTTAGTTTATCGCAGAGATTGTAGTAATCGGGCAGTGAAGCACATGCCTTTGAAGTCTTTTCGGTGCCAATTAGCAAGAGAGTTACAGAATAAAAGTAGATCTCGTATATCTGTAAACAACAACTGTCGAACAGATGACAGTGTCCGCTATGATAGTATTGGCCATTTCCCTAGTTTTGGAGAGTCATACGGTCGCTGCAAACTATGCATCAAAAATAAGACTGATGTTTATTGCGTAAAGTGCAACCAAAGACTGTGTTTAGTACGTAAGAGAAATTGTTTTTATGAATATCATAGTAAGTGAAAGTTTCTAACTATGTTGACTGATTATATAATATTTTTATTTTTTTATTTTATCTGAAATTCAGAATAATAATTGTTACGTATCTTTTCATTCAGACTGATTATATTGTTGATCTCACTTAGAATAAGTCAAATGTTCCTCATTACATTGATAAAAAATAAAGATTTTATAATACAATACGAAACATGTCATTGTTTTTTCGTTTTATTATATTTTATTTTATCACTTGCACAAAATAGAAATAAGTCCTAGAAAGTAATAATTCGGCAATGTGTAATATACAGCACATCAAAATTATCGACAACTTTATGGCAAACCTGGCAAGGTCCAGTATACTGGACATGCATTTTCAGGAAATGAGGTAATACCGGATTTTTTAAATTATTTTTTCATGTCCTAACAACTCCTAGTAAAGCTGAAAATGTGAAAAAAAACATGAATTTAAAAAAAAAATCCTCTTGCCAAATTAAGGGTTAAAATAAATTGTGCTGCAAAATCAGCCTGCAACGTTTCAACTACTGGGAGGCAGGCCTCCTGTCTGTAATGTGTTGACTTTTTAGAATATTCCCGAATCCTGGGTAAGCCTCTACAGCTTACCAAGTGCCATGCGGTTTTATACTATGCGCATCCAACTGTTTTCTATCACCTTGAAATGCCCTGAATGATTGTAGTGGGACCCTGTAATGATGAATTTTCTGTCCTCTAGCAAAGCGTTCCACTGTGTCACTGCACGTCATTACCATGGGGATGGAGTATGGTAGCCTGGGTGGACTGACGCCCGACATTAAGTCCCGCACGCAGTGCACACGCAAGGATTTCGTGCCGAAGTGACCAAGTTAACAACATTGTTGAGTAGCTTTTACTAACCGCCTGTACTTGCTTAGGAAAAGATATTGTTTATATTTTGATTTTGAATGTAACTGATTGTGGAATGGGGATCTACATCTATATAGTCTATCCACTGTTATAGTGGCGTTTCATCCAAACGACATGCAGGAAATTTATGCATTTAAAAAAAAAATTGCTTGTACTGATATACGTCGATGGCAGCATGTTGCGTAGCACACGTCATTCGGTAGTTTCCAAAGGCGCCAGTATTTTAGCGGATAGACTATACATATTAATCTTAGTTTTTACTTGCATTTTGATAATTGTAACTTTTCTATCTAATTTCACAAAAAAAAAACACTAATAGTTGGTGCTATTCGTGTGCATGCGTCCTGTGACTTAATGAATATTGACATAAGGTTTAAATTACAATGATCGACGCTCGCTTGTGAAATTTAATGACTAGGTATCACTGAATGACTTCGAGGTTTTTTGATAAATGTTACTACTTACTTATTTAAAAACGAGGTGGGATTTTTGGGAGACTTTTGCATGCTTGTAAAATTTGCCGTGCAAATAACATGCAGTTTTACCTCTCCCAATGAATGAAATAAACACTATCTCAATTTTGTTTTCGTTTTATTTATACTTTATAAATCTTTAAACTCAATCCTTTTAAATTCCCTATTATTGATGAAATTTTGCACTCGATACCAATCACTAGAAGGTACAGTCAGCCGATCAGCGTTAAAAATATCGGGCTGACCATACTGTTAAAATAAATCGGAACTCACACTGAAACAGAAATATCTCGATGACACAAGGATTGTTTCAGAATGAACACAAAATATAACATCTTGCATTCTCACATGTTTTATCCGATTGGAATATAGACCAGCCTATTACCTACTGTCGCACTGCAGGGCACAGGCCTCTTCTCGTACAGAGACGATATGAGCATTGATCACCACGCTTGCCCAAGACTGGTTGGCGACTTGGCGTATGTATATTGGTACTTACCTATAATTTTCTGTGTTGTTCAAATTATTTTGAACTGTCTGTTCGTCCCGATAGTTTTGTCGCTGACTATACATCAACGAAGAGCCCCTGAACACAGATAGACTCGTCAATGACTTCGAATTGGGTGCCAAACAGCAGTGGTACCTTTAATATGTACACATTTAGGGTTACAATCTG
This sequence comes from Xanthia icteritia, assembly GCA_949128155.2. Lineage (NCBI taxonomy): Eukaryota > Metazoa > Arthropoda > Insecta > Lepidoptera > Noctuidae > Xanthia > Xanthia icteritia. The sequence goes on along the minus strand of OX421934.2, from coordinate 14,355,191 downwards.
TCCGGATTTGGGATAGTTAACTTACGAGATCAAATCTTCTCAACTCAGAGCGCAAATACTCGAAAAGAACCGTAAACTCGGAGCATGTAGCACTATTTTCAGGGCCGTCGTAACCATATTGGGCACCGGGGTGCAAAATCAGATTGCGCTTATTTTTAGGGTTTCGTACCTCGAAAGAAAAAAACGGAGCCCTTTTTTTTTTTTTTTTCATTGTGAAATTATCAAAAATCTTCTCCCGCTCTGGGTGGAGCGGGAGGGCGTGTCAGACGCTTACTGACTAAAACCCACCCGTATTCCTTCCGTTGCCTGTACGTTGCCAGGGCCACGGTATCCCTTTCGGACTTTCCCGCAGCCCCGGCAGGCATCGGTCCTAACGGACCCCTTCACTTCTGCTGACATCTTTTTAAGGCGCGCGTGGAACACAACACGCCGTCGACCCGGGCCTGGTCTCACACGGCGAGCTACCCATTGCTCATCGTCCGCAAGCCCGCGCCTACGGTGGCCGGGAATCGGCCTGCGATTCCCGACGTCGAGGGCGTCTCCTGAAAAACGGAGCCCTTATAGGATCACTTCGTTGTCCATCTGTCTGTCAGTCTGTCAAGACCCATTTTCTCTGGAACGCGTGGAGGTATCAAGTTAAAATTCAAATCAAATACGTAGGTAAGTCTACGGTCCCTTGAAGCTCTAAAACAATTAATCTAACTCAACGCGGCCATTTATGCGACATATTTTAGTACTCGCAAATAAATCAAAACATTCAAATCCTAAAGGGTGCCTACTTCCCGTTGACCTAGAATCATGAAAATTGGCAAGAAGCAAGGTCTCAGCACAAGTAAAGGAAAAAGTACGAAAATCGTTGATTTGTAGTTTTTTAACGCTTTTTTTTATCACATCTATTAAAAAGAGCTAGTTTATTCTTCGTAAACAGGGACTAAAATAGCTTTTTAATCCCTAGGGCCTAAAAGTGATTTGAACGTGGTTATTGTTAGTAAAAGTTCCATTCACCAAAGAGATCAATCACGAACATTGTATGAACAAGCAACAGGCTGGCAGAAAGTATGAATTTGGTCAAAATTTAAATCCAAGATGGGGGCTGCGAAAATTTTCAAATTTTTCTTCGTTGGTGTCGTTTTCATATTTTTCAAGGGTGCTAAAGCCGATAGTGAGGTCAAAATGTAAATCCAAGATGGCGCTGCGAAAATTTTCAAATTTTTCGTCAAGGGTATCGTTTTCATAGTTTTCGAAGATGCTAAAGTGAGGTCAAAATGTAAATCCAAGATGGCGCTGCGAAAATTTTCAAATTTTTCGTCAAGGGTATCGTTTTCAAAGTTTTCGAAGATGCTAAAGTTAGGTCAAAATGTAAATCCAAGATGGCGGATGCGAAAATTTTCAAATTTTTCATCATGGGTATCGTTTTCACAGTTTTAGAAGATGCTAAAGTGAGGTCAAAATGTAAATCCAAAACGAGGGCTGCAAAAATTTTGTTTTTGTTTTTAATCATACGTGAGAAGGTCGGAACGCACACGTTTTTTTTTCTCATAGAGGGAGATAAAAAGTAGAGTGCTCACCTCGGGAGCAATAATATTTTAAGCTCGAGTGACGTACAGACGCCAGCACATCAACCTACTACAATCTGTCAAATTTCTTTAATAGATTTTCAACTTTATCATTAAAGCATAAGGTTCAAAGTTGATTGGTAAAATTTGACAGTTTCGGGTAGGTTGACCTGCTGGCGTCTGTACTCCCTCAACTCTGAATCCCTCATTGCGCTCAGGATTCTACTTTAGAATCCTTCGCTCCGCTCTGGATTCAAAGAAACACTCTCCCCTTAAAAATTGTTGTTTGCTCCCTAGGCAAACAATCTACTATTTTGCGATTAAAAACTTACATATTTATTTGCTGCCGTTGGGGAATTGACCGTGACGTATATCGATGTATGGGAGGAGAACATTTTTTTCAACTACAATCATGGACGAATAAACAAAGTAGGACAGTGAGTGATAAAGCTCTTTACAGTGAAAGAGCTAATCACTTTTTTCTGTCCATTCAGGTATTTCGCGCATACCTAATAACACCATTAAAACCACCACAAAAATTTTGTTGACACAATTTGTAATGGTGACTAGATAGGTACTCGCTTCAAGCGGGGCGGTCGGTGATATGTCAAAAAGCGGGCGACGTGTATCAAAGGGCGCGTGCGCACTCACTTGTAGCCGCATCCTCATTAAATTTGCCACGTGTGTAGGTATATAAATTCAATTCTTGTATATAATAAGATCTAAATTGGCTGCACATCGCAAGTCGCGAGGCGAATGTGCCGAAAGCTGCATGAGGCGTATTTTGCTAACAATATTGGTCCCCATATTTTTATAGGTATAATATGATTGTGATTCTGATTACTCATGGTATGTGTAGGTATAAGGCGATCGTCTGGTGCCCCCTAAGACCTTGCGCCCGGGTGCCACGCACCCCTTGCACCCCCAGGTAAAAACGGCCCTGACTATTTTATCATCATATTCCCTCCGACCTGACAATGTGTAATTGGTGAGGAGTGCGTAATGTAGGTACGGGAGGGGGTGTACCAAATATTCAAATGTACAAAAACATTTAGCTACTATACATTTTGTGGTAATTTAACACTAACCTTGCACCTAGGAGTCAAAAATTTCCTACAAAAGCTAATAAATACATACAAACTTCTAAATCTTATATCGTAGTACCTACTAGAAAAACAAGATTTGGTTGATGGCCGCGAGAAAAAAAAAGAAGTTAATTTCAGGCATTGGCTTTTCGAATTGTAACCTTATACACAATGGATTTCACCTTTGATACCACGGACTGGATGGCGATTTGAGCATCATTTATTTCAACTGGCGCAAAGTCTAAATTGGTTTGGCATTGACAACCGCGCTGCGTTACGCCCCCTAGCCAGATGTGCGCCAGGAGCACCTGTTCTGCCTACCCCAGTACCCCTTCAAGTAATACTGGAGATGATAAGTGAATGAAAAACTACGAAAATATTACTTTCAATTTTATTACAACATTTTCATTTTTTCATACTTAATTCAGTTTTACAGGTAGGTCTTCACACATACTCATTGTCTTTATATTTTGACTTAACAAACACTATTGGCAAGAAATCATTCTTTCATACATTAAACAAAATCATAATTTTTGGTGGGATTGTCATTTCAAAGTTATTGTCGAAATACTAATTACGATTAGGAAACTATTGCGCAAGTCACTACCTACACAAGCATCTGGCTTCTACTTTATACTATGTGCTAAATTCAGTAAAAATAAGTACATTCTGTGCTTCCAAACTTCAATAAGTCTAAAGATTTCAAATACATTTATCAATTTTGATATTTACAAAGGAACACCTGTGGTTCTTCACATAAATATTATGGTAATTTATGTGGCAATTGACTAAGTTATTTTTAACATGTTATAGACATAACATTACACAGAACAAAACTATTTTTTTTTACACAGATGTAGTATAACGAGAAGGAACAATGAAATTATTTTAACACAAGTATTTAAAAAGTTACCAAATGCTGAATGCACAAGGTTTAAATGAAATGGACATTTCAAGACTTTAAAACCTGAATAAGTAATGTATAGACACAGATGGTATGGAATATGAAATATCATCACTGTGAAATTACTTTATGATGATCTACCTTATGTAATATTATATAGCATTACTAATTTATAAAACCACCACACAAGCTCCAATCTATAAATGAGCATTGTCATGTTTCAAAAACATTTGGTAGGTACCTACTTCAAAAGCTCCAGTCTGCAACTTTAATACAGCTAAATTAGTACCTAAGTGATCATAAGTGTACCTTACATTGGGTGTACCGTGTAGGCCATGGCCTACAGAATAGGTGCCAATACCAAAGCCCAAAAAGAGTATTATACTTTTGAAGGCCAGTTTGCGGAGTGCTTTTTACATCATTTAAAATATGATTAAATTCTGAATAAATAATATACACATATTTCAAGTTTACAATGAAACTCAACATTACACGCAATACATAATAATAAAAAATAATATAACATAATGGAAATTACTTAAAAGTGACATATCTTGTCTGAAATGAAATCACAAAGTTATTTTATATAAATATATAAAAGTAAAAAATAAATTAAAAACAATCTATAATTTAATAATCAAAACATGAGCCATTTCTTCCCATAACTAAAAACAATAAAAGGAATAATATTACACATTTTCATTCTAACACTGTTGACCAAAAATACTACATACACAGGACAATTCACCACAAATTTAACATTCCTACATTGAAATTTAGCTATTCGACGAAAAGGACACAATGGCTGGAATAGTAGCTGCCCAGACCTATTGGTATTGGGAATTCAATTGAGAGTAGGCTATTCCTCATGGGCCTGTGTCGTGGCTTTCGCTTAACTCTGCGTCGCCTTACCTCACGTCGCCAATTAGGCCTTTCATCAACCGCAAACAGTGTTAGAATATCAAAGCGTCATAAGTCAGGGAACCGCAATGGGTCTTCTATAAAGTCATCCGGTATCACAAATAGATCAGGTGCAATATCATTACGGAAATCAAATTTTTGAAATGTTATTTTAGCTGTTACAGTTGGCAAAATTGGTATATCAATTTTTACAGGAAACCCCCTTGGTAATTTCATTGCAACAAATTCTCGTAGCTTAGCAAAATGCTTGAAGGGCGCAATCACTTCCAGCACATTCAATAGCATATCAACACTTAGCGGAAAATCATCACTCATGGCAATAGTGGCTCGGAAATTCCTTGATGATTCCTTGTAAACAAGCTCTCTTCCCAGGCTAGGGTAATACCCAGGGGGAGATGATATGTATGAGGGCCAATCAATACTGCTCTCAGGGGGGGGGTTCAGTGATGCACGGCGGGTAGGCTCCCCATTTGTATCCAAATTTTGTGTATTTCCTTTGGTAAGGCTTTCAATGATAGCCTTATTTTTTTGGAGGTCATCAGTTGATAAATGTTCTCGTCTTTTACGTGATTCTAATACAAGACCAGTGATGGTATAAATATCGCTCCTGTATATTCCTGCAACAGTTTCTTTACGATCTTCTCTGAATATCCAACCAGATTGAGCCCTTGTAAACGAAATTCCTTTCGTAGACATCTGAGCAGCGAGTATATCACTTGACATGAGAATATCTACTTCATCTTCAATTTCATTTTCTGTTTCTTCATAGCGAACTCTTTGGTACACGTTAGCTTTGTTATCTAAAACAGTTAGTGACTCACTAGGAGGTTTCTCTCCCTGAAAAATAAAAGATATGTCTCCTCTTTCCCATTTCATGTCCGTGAAATCGACTAATGTGGTGTCCAATCTGATTCCAGAACCTGATTTGTAAATCTTGCATACGTCCGATGGTAATATTCTGGAGACTAGAGGTACCCATGAGTGGAAATCCCATTTTAGTTCCATATAGAAATCTTGTATTTGAGCTAGAGCTCGAATAAGATCAGGTCTACGAAGTTCCATCTGTTCCCGTGCTTGCTGTTTCAATTTGCGTACTAGTGATGATATAGTCTGACGATCTCCGTAACTGATGGCTTCAGCCAGTGGCGACCAGCCTGCGAGGTTCTTAACTTTGACAGGCGCGCCGTGCGCGAGCAGCAGCTGCACGCACTCCTTGCGGCCCAGCATGACGGCCAGGTGCAGCGCCGTATTGCCATGTTTGTCTTTTCGAGCCACATCATGATTTCTTAGTAACGACGAGAGCTTGCGAACATCACCAATAAATATACACTCGTGGAGTGGATACCCATCGTCTTCTTCGCTACAGTTAGAAATAGACATCTCGCACACACGGTTGTTGTTTCTAATTCATTACTCTCATTGATAACTAATTCTATAGGAACTTGAAGTGGAAACAATTTTTGATTATAATCTAATCAAGAAGATAAGAAAACGGCTTCATATCATATTATGACTGTTCTTTACTGTATTGAATAATTTCCTAATTAGTTCTGTAACAAACCCTTTTTTGAAACCATAATATTTACTCATTTGTACACTAAACAAAATTATTATTTTCTTTCTTTTACGAAAAGTAATGTGTCCATCATCGTTTTTAGGTTCTGTTCCAATAGTCAGGACGAAATTTAAATTTTTTGTCATCTGTTTACTGTTATCACTTTTACTCTTGGATAAATCTATGTCTTGCTGTTCTGCTGTCAGAATGTAACATGCTAAAAGTTGATAATTGAACGTGTAATGGAACATTCACGCTTTTCTTTTTTTATTAGGTGCAAATGTATGCACGTAGTCGATTATTTTACAGAATCGATTGTCTTACGAATATATTGATAACTCTTAAAATTTAATAAATATATTGTGTTGTTGTATGTATGTCTATTTATCGGTGCGGGCAGTACTTAAGGGTAAAATAATAAATCCAAACGTTCAATGAAATCCAAGATATTTTTTCCTGTATTATTTAATTAACAATTTTATCACAAAGGTGTTTTTAAAAAAAGCCACCACCGTCTCCTAAAAGCATCAATAGAAACAAAGGATACAAAATATCTCGACTGCGATCGTTGTCACGGCCTCTAATTACTATAGGAGGTCCGGGATAACACGGTGGCTCTACCCCATTATTGTAGCTAGGGTAGCAAGTGATCGAGGTGATCTGTAAAAATAAAAGACATAAACATTTTATTTAGAGATAAAGAGAGAGAAGGATTTTAGGAACTGCATATAAGCAGTTGGATGCAAAACTTCTTTCTAATAACCACTTTGCAAGATAATTCGTAGTTACTTATTTTCTAAAAACAATGCAAAAAATTTTTAGAAAATAAGTACAGACCGAGAACCTTATTCTTTAGTAGTAAAGTTGAAAACCTATTAAAGAAGTTTGACAGATTGTAGTAGGTTGATGTGCTGGCGTCTGTACCTTTATTACATAAGTATAGAAAAGACAACTGTCCTCCTTAACGTTATCAATACGGATTAATAATTAAATAACCCCACCCACGAGTATCGTTAACAGGGTATCAGAAACCTAACAATAAGCACCGTGTCCAAAAGTACGTACCTACAGACGCCAGCAGGTCAACTTACCCGAAACGGACAAATTTTCTCAATCAACTTTGAACCTTATTGTTCAGGTATAAAGTTGAAAATCTATTAAAGAAATTTGACAGATTGTAGTAGGTTGATGTGCTGGCGTCTGTACACAAATCACGGGTTATTTCCCGCCAGTATGAACACCATACAAGTTTGTTTGACACCAATTTGACACAAGGCGCAACCGAATTTCGTCCCACATGACGCGCGGATTTGCGTTAGTTTGCGTTTGCACTGGAAACATTCTCATATAAACATGTTGGAATCTCTATTTTCTGTCAATGTTCGACACAATGTTTGACTGGAATTGAAGATTTTAACATGTTTTGAGGTGAAGATGACCCACTGACCGAATGTTTAGCCAGTGCAAACGCACAGTCAGATAGCCATTGGGTCAGTGGCTATGTGGGCTATATCGACAGCACAACTATCACAGAGCCTAAATCCTACATCACAACCTTGCGAACCAAGTAAAGGGGTCATACTAATTTTATTATTACATATCATTATGCCTACTATGTATATTCCCCGACACAGAGCATGTAACTTTAGTGTGGCCCGAAGTGTTGGCCAGGAGGAACAGAAACTCAACCCCGGGTATTTAATTTTTAAATTAACGAAGATCTCACAAGCTACAGCTCGATTCAAACTTAATGGCAGCTCGGAACATGATGCGAGTCGCTGCGCAGTAACGAATTCATGTGTCAGCGAGTAGCTAACTGCCGAGCCGCCATTAAGTTTGAATCGAACTTATATACCCGGTTACACTGGAAGCCCGAAGCCGACTGCAACGTAGTTTTGAAAATGCTAGACAGATGATGATGTCGATGATGATAAACTTAGGCTTTGTTATCAAATTAGCTTGAACTACTTACATAAAGTGTCAATAAAATTGAGAGAAGAATTAAAACTTTCGTCGACATTTCGTCGAAACTGATGGCAACGCGTGAGCAGCAAACACAAAGATCACTATAAAAAGTGTTTGATTAATAAATAAAAAAAATCTGCATCGTTTCATTTTTATACCAGTATTGTCGATGTTGTTAGCGGCTACTGATTGCACCATAAATGACACATTATTACTGAAATAGTTATAGCTTTATTTCAAAAGTGATAGATAACGCTTGAACTATTAAATACACGTTCGAAAGTACAAACATTCTATATACCTACTAATAGTTATGAACGTGCATAGTAAAGTTACAACAATTAGAGATAAAACAGGAAACATTTCAAAATATCCTTACTTACCTTATTACCTACCGTTGACTCCATTTTTTTTTCGGCCTCGGTGTCATTCTGCATTGCGAATCTATTTTTTTTTTTAATAATAACATTTAAACAAATAATCCTCATCTATTCCTCTATAATTATTAAGTTTCAGAGAATGAATACAGAATGACGCAGCGGGATGACAATGATAATTTTGTTCCATATTTTGCCGCTTGCCAAAATATACCGATCGCTACGTGGTACCAACCCATAAACACAAGAACATTTTCGTTGTCGGGTGTATCAGTATGTCGTCGGGTTCGGTCTATTTTATTTCAGACAGGTCTCACTAGATGGCTCGCATAGCATTGTTTTGATTTTGATCGAGTTTGATTTGAAGCGCAGAAAAAAGTTGACAGATGCGCGCACCAGTGAAACGCCTCGAAGTCTTTCAACTTTTACTCACTTTTCTATTAAAAATAGTAGTCATTCTTATTGTTCATTGACATATTTATAAAATATATGTTCATTTTCTTTCCTAATAATTGAAGTGCGTAATATTATATTGGTATAAACAGCGCTGCACTCGGGACTGACTTTGCTCGATTGTATCGGTATAGTTTTAAAGATAAGATTAGTATTGATTGAAAATTCTGTTTGATTTTTATTACCGTCGATTACTTGAAGTCTGTACTTAAAAAAACAGTTTATGCTCTATAACATAACATTGCATTGTCTGAGACTTAAGTTGTTATTGTGACTTGCGGCGTCACAATAAATAAATAAATGAATTGACTGTACACCTAACGTTTCCGGCTTATTGCTCCTGATTAAGGCGAGGAAAATTCTCCATTATGTGAGTATTAATTTGTACTATGTATCTTGTAAGAGAGTGGCATGCCCACTTGCATACCTAACTGTATTCGCCACAAACCAGGTATGTATGTTTAACAATTCTCTAAGGTTTCTACTAACTGTGCAACTAGAATCATTGTACCAAGAACACAAAATTGCAAAAGAAAAAAAAAAACAATATGTCAACATAAATATTATTTACAGTGTAATTTGTATTGAAAATAAGTATTTATTGTACCTACCTGATTGCTGATCCTGAATAACTAAAGAAAAGTTAAATTATATTTGAATTTTATCCTTGCATTGTTTGCAAGTTTGTTACCATCAGAAGCAAAAGATTCTACAAGGAATGTTACCTTGAAAATCCGAGCAAACATTAGACTATTTAGTTTGCTATGTGTTAAGAGCTGGATATTATTCAAATTAAAATATAATTATTTTTGATACATAGGTATAAAGCTGTGGTACTATGATGTTATAAAATTTAAAAAAATGTATCACTGCATGTGCTACCTCGCAAGGCATACATAAATATTGTTTACAGTATTAGGTGTACATGCCTATAAAATTATAAAAAATACTGCTAAGTAACCATCCTAAATCTTAACTGTATCTTAAAAAGTCCTCTGGAGCTAGTACTTATACTTCAAACCTATAACTCTTGTTTGATGTCTAAATACATTAACCGTTCAGTATTTCATCCCATAATGACTCAAGCACAGAAGTGGCATTTGTAGTGATATCCTTTAAACTGTGCATACTAAGCCAAGGAGACAATAAATTCCTTTAAAAAAAAAGTGCTTCGGCCCATGTAAGGTGGCAACATTATTCCAAAAACAATAGATCTGTCTCAGCAATAAGTCAGAAGAAGTCCCTTAAATACTGTGCTTATGAGCTTGGAAGCATGACCATACAATAATTATTATGAAAAGGTGATGCCATTTCTAAAGTTATTAGATATTATCATGCACATGTGTTTATGAGTTTCCTTTGAAGACTAACAATAGCTGTTTTTAAACCTAAGCTATTGTCTGCCAAGTATTATATTGGACATCATTCTTGTAATATTGTTAACAACCCATAAACAGCCTATTAAAATGTTTTATTTCTTAAATCTGACATGTTTAAGATTTTATGATGGTATTGTATCATTAAAACTTAATGTAGGCACGTTGTTGTAGATAATTTATAAATTTATTTACTATAATCTTCTAGAAAATATGAATGTCAGAAGACTTCTTCTTCTTTTGTTCCTGTTAACTCCTCAAAGAACCTCTTAACCAGAGGGCTATTGATGGCTATTGCTGCTTCAGTAAACATGTAAGGTAAAAAAACTCTATCTTTTCACTATTTCTCATAATCCTAAATAATCCATCATTACTTCATATTTCAGTAATATTTACTCCCATTTTCTGTGTAATTTGTCCAGAAAAATCCCTATTGTTTCTTGTAACAAAATTGGGATTGGGATAAAAGCATCTAAGCCTCTAAGCGGTTTGCTTAGTTAAGACGAGTTGAAGTATAGTTGAAGTATATCATTCTGGTGAAGTGGTATACATGTGACATAACATCCTATAAAAATTAAACATTATTATTCAAATCAGAATCTTGTATTCTAAACCTTAACAACTACTGTATGTAACCATGTGTGGTGTTAAGAATTTTAAACATAATTTTAAAACATTATCCTATTCTGTTGTGAAATCACATCATCTACCTGTATCTGTGAATGTTGATTTTGTTGTATCAATACATCGTGTTAAGTTCTTTTTGTACCAATAATACAATTGCGTAAGATAAGTGGAAGCTGTACTCTCGGCGAGGGTTCCGTAAATCATTTTCATCATCATAATCACTCTTCGATAATCGGATGTTGACCTTAACCAAACATCCTTCGCCACAACAACCGGTCCTGCGCTTCCTACATCCATCGGACTGCGACCTTGTCCAGGGGCATTATTATGAAGTATTAATGCCATCATTATTCCACTGCGAAAAAAGGATGGTGCTAGCTGCCTTGTATAGCTCCGTCTCTCACTCACACTGGCATAATGGTGGCATTAATACGTCATAACACGGCCCCAGGTCGTCGGTCAACCATTTTGGCGCACCAACACGCTGCGCAGTTTTGTAAGCGGTCTACTCCAGCCAGTCCAGTACTTTTCGCCCCATTGGCCATCCGTTCAGCGAGCGGTGTGCCGCAAGAACAGTCATGTCAGTCATTCTTCGGGTTATGTCGATCCTTTGACACTCCTGCGGATCTCTGCATTTAGGATTCGATCGCTCAAGAATCGCCCACCCTACAGCATTACCTTTTAGGTGATCCTTATAGTCTCATGTAAGGAATACCCAATACTTACCTACCCTAAAATTTTACCAAATACGTTGTAAGTTTTATGCTACTGCGCTAAACTTCTTGGTCTGAATATGCTTGCACACTTGCGCAGAATATACATAATATATGCATTTTATTGGGGTGCCGTCACACCCAAAGACGAAAGGGTTTTTTGGTTGTGCTGCGTCAACATAACAATATAATCTACTTATCCTGTATTTTCTCTACTAAATAAAAAAGTATCTTGGACACAGTATACTTACAGTTATTTGGCCCACGAAAAAATGTAAATACTGTTATAATACAGTAGTGGCTACATATCAAGCTATACATTTCTAGTATAGGCTGACCTCACATTGTACAGAAATCCTAAACAATGCGAGATCAGCATAAACTGGAAATGTTATAGCTGGATGTGTACAGCTACACATCCAATGTGAAATGAGGAGCCAAAACAGTTTATCCTATAAAACTATAAATGCATGCGAGGTGTCGTCATTAACCTAAAGTCAAAGTTCAAAATTGTCATGGAGCGACAAAAAACGTCCACAACTCGATATTACTGTTGTGGTACTTATAAAAACAGCTAAAACGCGTTGCGGCTGACTCAGAAAGGCCACCAAAACGAAATTTGCTTAAAAATATACGATTATCATGCTGTGGACAATTTTATAAAACATTACATTCCTTTTTGGGCAGTCCGGTTAAAACCAGGGACCGAAAACCTTTATAAATTACGGTACAGGTATCGAAGAATTTTGGTTACTTTTACGACTAAGGTTACCGCTATTTGGGTACTTAACCGAGAAGAAGAAGCATGTTACCTGATTTAGGCGATGCGCGCCCAGTGACTAATGCCGAAGGCACGTGTAAGATAGAGGTAATTTTTATTTCGGTAACCGGTATTAATACTGGTTGTATTAAATTTAACTAACCTTTAAAAATACCTGTAAAAAATATAAATGTTGTAACCGAAAAATACCCGTATTGCTCATACCGGTTTCGGTCCGTGGTAAAACCCAACGCGTTGTAGACCTTTTGGCTTCGCTTCGAGCATATTGTTCTCGTGAGCCTAACATATCCAATTATACGTGGTGCCACAAGGACAGTGATATATTGAATGTGGCACAGGTTTATGTAAAGGCTTTTTTATTTTGATATCATGTTATCAATATATTCATTCGTAACTATTGGGATCACTTATACTAATCTTGACAGATGACAGATGTATACCTAGACTAAAGTAAGTAAATGGTAAGTACAGGTACGCACGGCCATAATTTTATCGCGGTGATTTTTCGTTACTTGATTTTTAACTCTTGGTATTGAACCGAGCATTGAGAATCCAACAGAGCGCATCCAGCGTCCCCGCGCGTCAAGAAAAGACACTGTTGGACATTCAACTCTCGTCGCTAAGCAGAGCGTCGAAAATCTAACTCACGAAAAAAATACGCCGCGATAAAAATACGCCCGTGCGTACCTGGGCTTACTCGTAAGGCTATTTGCCTTTCATTTATCTCCTTTACTTTGTAGCTAAACGAAAACCGAACAGTAATCTCTTTGTTATTATTGGGTCTTGCCCTCTTAATTTTTATTCAGGTGTCTCTTCTGGGTTCTTTGTTAGTGCAGCCGGACAAAAGGATACTGTATTAAAAAGTATATTTTGTGCTGTGGTCTTTATCATGTATTGTTAAGGTCAGTGTAAAGATTACAGTGAATGGAGTTATTTATAAATTCAACATTCGTATTCTTAAGACAGTTAGTTAGTCTTATTCAAAACAAACTTATTGACATCATGGACAGATTTTGGCCTTATCTCGGCATAAATAAAGGGTTATCTACAAAAATAACTTATCAGTACTTGTTTTCTCTTCGTTACTGACAGACTGACAGTTTATTGTAATACATTTTGTAGTGATATTTCAAAGATACACCTGTGCGGTTCACACTTCAACTGATCAAGTTCCCCGAGCGTGAAAATAAACGCTAGCTCATTTTATTGATTTATTGGAGTCATTGCTGTTTAAATCATTCTGTCCATTGCCTTAGCAGTAAACTGAAAATAGCCAGTAAGTAATCTTTTGAATTATTTAATAATTAATTACCTATTTATCGTAGAATTACGCTAATTGTCTTAAGACGATTAGTATGCTATAACACTAAAAGGCACGGTCTGTCAGTCAATAACCAAACGTTTAAAATCTGCAAGGACAAATCATAAATGAGAATTGAACATAACATTTTAAGAAAATACTTAAATGTGTTTGTGGTGTCAATTAGTCTCAGATGTATTTATTGGCTATGTATTTAAAGTGTGAAAACCTGGACAGACAGACGGTGCGCGAATAAACATAAAAACATAGACGAGGGCCAAACTGCAGACACCGCCTGGGATAACATATGCGTTGATAAACATGTCATTGATTGTGTGTCACAATCAAATGATTCGTTGCATTGAAAAAATATTTTAAATATGAATAGTTTTTTAATCATGTTAGCGCTAATTTAGTAATCATCTTGACCAGGAACCACTCACTGTTGGATACGGGCCTCCTTGCTTTCCTGCTAGCATCCACGGTTTTTGCGTCCCTCTTCTAGGTGTTACTTGCCACTTTGTCTTATAATCTCGTCAATCCATTGTGTCTTCGTCTTCTGTGAGAATTGCTTGTATTGTTGCGCTCTACAGATTTCCACTGTTTATTCGTACCAACAGGACCTATCCTAGGTCCCTATACATCGGGAAATAGGTAGTGGCTACTTCAGTAACTCATTTAAGATGGAACCGGGCTTGCGATTCTGTATACAAATGTATTCCCCTTTTTTCTTCCTGAATAATGCCTCTAGAGCAATCATTTTTTTTTTCATAAAATCAAGTTCTGCTGTGGACACGTCCCTGTTATTTCCTTTTTTTCAGCAACTTATAGGTAAAGAAAATATTACCCTCCAAAATTTATAAAAATGCCCAATTTTTGGCTAGGCTACCAGACAAATGCGAAAAGATTTTTAACATAAAAGAAAATGATAGGAACCTAGACGTAAATAATTGAATCGGCTCAGTTTTCCAGGAGAAAAAAGGGGAATACGAAACGTCAATCTCGTCAATTTTTATTGTGATATAATCGGTCTGAGCTGTTGCTGTTTCTATCGCACTCTATGGGGGTAGACTTGAGGTAACACGTCGGCAATAGTTTCTTCAAACACCAATTTTTCAAATTCCTTGCAGGCCCTGTTCCCTCTTAACCCTACGAAGGCGTAAAATATGGCGGCGCACAGTGGATCGAAAATCGGCTGTAGAAGACATAGGATCTCGATTTCTTAAATGTTATTTTTTTTGCTGGAAATGACTTCTGCTGATCATTACTGTTCTATAAAATGTCATATGAAGTAATTGTGTGCACAAATGGAAGAGTTATAATTTTTATAAGAAAAAAATGTATGGAGCTGACATGAAAAATGAGGATATCTCTGGAATCGAAAGGTTGGCCATTATATCCTTGCACACTTTTATAGTACTATTTATTTGTGAATTTTTGACATACTTAATATTGCGAAATCACTTGCGATTTTTTTTTTAAAAATCCTCAAATTTAAAAAAAATTTAATGTTTATGATATGTACATTTGAATGCTTAAATATGGCTATGCCAAGTGTAACTTACAATATTTTTTATGCTTAGACCAAAACATTCTAAGAAATCACAAAGTCGTATTACCTACTTTGTGATTTTCATTTGAAATGACATGGTAATTATGAATTACGTAATACGTAATCTTGTCTAATGCCTCAAGTCCACATTAGCTAATGATTAATAAAACTTAATACCTATATACCTAGTTAAAAGGATAAGTACCAAAATAATTTGGGGTACTCGCTAATTTAGCAATTAGTGCAGGATTAACTTAATGAAAGTAATTAGATAAATGTGATACCATCATTAGTCAATAACAATAAATAGTCAAACATTGGATTCACAACTTCAGTTCATTTAGAGCATTTCTAATACTAACATCTATCCTAATCCTACCGTGTCTTTTTACTCAGTGATCGTGAATAATGGAAAGCATCGTTACAAATTTTTATTTGTTTGTTATTCTGAGCAATCAGGATGCTTCGTCTTTCGATCATGAAATATTGTTCAACACACTTGTTATTCGACTGGGGTCTAGCCTTTCAGATGAAGACAGTGTTACCGTGAAAGAAATTTGTCGAAGATTTACACGGGCATTTCAAAAGAGATGGTTACGATCTCACAGGAAAAGTGAAGTTTTTAGAGGTGATTACAGTAATTGGCTTGAGGCAAATATTGACTGGCCAAACTGCGTGCAAACCAATTTGCTCATTCAAGAATCAACAAGTGAAAATATTTCTACAGAACCTGTACCTGAACCTGTACCATCAACTTCAACAATGAAATCAACTTCAACGATGACAAAAAGATCTCGAAAGCCGTTTGAAGATCTAAGTAACAAGCAGAAGAAGAGACGATCTGATGAACATAATTATAGGCAATGACCCTAATGAAGTAGCTTATTCAGCTGCAGCACTTTTGAAAGGAGATGGTCATGAGGATATTGCATCTGTTATTGTACATATGCTCCAAAATCCAGAAGCAGCAGGAAAAATCAAGGAAATGTTGAACAAACCAGCTCCTTCAATAATAGTTTCACCAGAAAAAGCACTGGGTTTGCTACTTTCATTAAAACTATCGAAATGGCAATATATCACATTAAGGGAAACGACTATTCGAGAAGGTTCAAAGGAGATATATCCGTCTTACTATAAAGTGCAAAAAGCTAAGCTACAGTGCTACCCTCCGAAGACATTTGTGACTGTAACGGATTCATTTGCTAAGATTGCACTACAAGCGTTACTAGATTTAACAGTGAACAGAATTTTTGAAACTATTCGTAGTCCTGATGCGATACAAGATAAACAATTGATATTAATATCAAAGTGGGGATTTGACGGTGCATCTAACCAAAGTAGATATAAGCAAAACATAGTGGTCAAGATGATTCCAGCATATTTATGACCTCTTTGGTTCCATTAAAGTTGACAGCTGACGGTGATACCGTATGGGTGAATCCAAAACCCTGCTCACCTAGGTATTGCCGTCCAGTCCAGTTTAGTTTTGTGAAAGAAACCAAAGACGTTGTCATAAATGAAAAAACTGCAATGGATAACGAAATTGAAGCTCTCGTTCCCTCAAAATGTCAAGGACATGAAATTAGTCACAAATTAATGATGACGATGATTGACGGCAAAATTTGTACATATCTGTCTGAAGCTAAGTCAAATGCGGCCTGCTACCTGTGTTTGGCTAAGCCTACAGAAATGAATAAGTTAGATGTCATTGCGTCAAAAACCATTTCTTCTGGTGTGTATGAGTTCGGATTATCATCACTTCATGCCCGCATTAATGTGATGGAATGTCTTCTACACATAGCGTATCGTCTCGACTTCAAAAAGTGGTCTGCAAGAGGAGAAGGTCATCAAGAGTTATTGCATTCACGAAAAAAACTCATTCAAGATCGATTCAAAGATGATCTCAACCTTTTGATTGACATCGTTAAGCAAGGATCAGGCACAACTAACGACGGGAACACAGCAAGGCGGTTTTTTGAATTTCCTGATAAAACTGCAGCGATCACTGGATTAGATGAAGAACTAATACGCAGATTTGCTGTGATTCTGCAAGCTATCACATCTGGAGAGATTGTAGACGTGCCGAAATTTAAAGAATACGCTAGAACAACCGCTGAAAAATACGTGGAACTGTACGATTGGTACTACATGTCATCAACCGTCCACAAATTGTTGATTCACGGAGGGGACATAATTGCAGAAAATGCTATTGTACCAATTGGAAGTCTTTCGGAAGAAGCTTCAGAGGCCCGAAACAAAGACTTTAGGAGGTTCAGAGAACACCATTCGAGGAAAAAGAATAGACAAGCATCAAACGAGGATATCCTCAATATGCTTATCGTCTCTTCTGATCCTCTAATTTCGTCCACAAGACCAAAATTAAATGCCCACAAGAGGCAGACATACTTTAAGGAAACAGTAGAACTACTGAAACTTCAGGATCAGGAAGCTCCGACAGAAGTCTTAGAAGTTATATCTATTGTAGAGCCTGATTCTCAAGTGGATTCTGATGGTGACGAAGTATAAAATAAGTTAACTTTTATTGTTTATGTTAGGTTAGGTTAAGTTATTTTTTTTTTTAATAATTTGCTTTTATTTTTAATCATACAATAGTTTACCATTTATTGTTATTGACTAATGATCACGTTTATCTAATTACCCTCATTATGGTACGTATCCTTTTAACAGGTATATAGGTATTAAGTTTTATTAATCATTAGCTAATGCGGACTTGAGGCATTAGATAAGATTACGTATTACGTAATTCATAATTACCATGTCATTTCAAATGAAAATCACAAAGTAGGTAATACGACTTTGTGATTTCTTAGAATGTTTTGGTCTAAGCATAAAAAATATTGTAAGTTACACTTGGCATAGCCATATTTAAGCATTAAAATGTACATATCATAAACATTTTTAATTTTTTAATTTTGAGGATTTTTAAAAAAAAAATCGCAAGTGATTTCGCAATATTAAGTATGTCAAAAATTCACAAATAAATAGTACTATAACAGTGTGCAAGGATATAATGGCCAACCTTTCGATTCCAGAGATATCCTCATTTTTCATGTCAGCTCCATACATTTTTTTCTTATAAAAATTATAACTCTTCCATTTGTGCACACAATTACTTCATATGACATTTTATAGAACAGTAATGATCAGCAGAAGTCATTTCCAGCAAAAAAAATAACATTTAAGAAATCGAGATCCTATGTCTTCTACAGCCGATTTTCGATCCACCGTGCGGCGGCGCGGTTTATAATCATAAACTAGTTTTCAATTTTAAAATAGACAATCATAATGGAAAAAATATTGACTCGAAAACAACGATTATATCAAATCTGCTGCCGTCATCAACAGACAACCGGATTTATATCATGCGGTTGTGCTGCGCTCTATGCACGGTAACTATTTTTACAACTTGAATAAATTAATATTTTGTAGGTAGGTATTTAGAGTCACATGACTCGTGTGTAATTCAATTGGAATCATAGGAATTAAGCGACACCTCAATTGCCATTATCCCCTAAATGAACGCTAAAAAACCACTCTTAACCTCTTCGAAGGTATACCGTACATAATAAATAGACTGCTAAAACAGGCAACACTTCTTTCCAAAATCTGTCGTAATCGGGTAAATATTTGGGTGATAGCCGCTATCATTATTTCTCTTTTGCTCGTGACGTGGCCTAAGAAGTTTAGATAAAACTGTTGTTGTTACTATCTAAAAATAAAACAATCAATCTGCCTAGCTTTTTCCCAACTATATTGGGGTCGGCTTCCAGTCTAACCGGATGCAGCTGAATATCAGTATTTTACATGGAGCGACTGCCTATCTGACCTCCACAACCCAGTACCTGGGTAATACGATACTCCTTGGTAAGACTGGTAGTCAGACTTTCGGGCTTCTGACGACCCGTAACGAATGTCAAAGATCCACGAATGACAGCCGGGAACAACGGCTTAACGTGCTTTCCGAGGCACGCAGGAGTCTCGGTATGTAAAGATGGGCATCCATCCACGAACCAACTCCGGCAAGCGTAGCTTAACCTGATGGATCGACCCGTGCGGCAGTTATGCCATGAGCTAAATAACGACAAGTTAAAATAAAACAAACACGTAAATATTCATTAGAAATATTTTTATTGACGTAGTGCTGTTTATAATGTAGCATACATCTAATTTCCTCTATAATAAGTGGAAAATGAAACAAGGAACTGTAGTCGGTATCGTTCTGCATGATCTGGACGTTGATTCACGCGATGTGCAGGATCCTGTTTTGAAAATAAAAGCAACCTTCACTGGCCATTGAACCCTTGCAAGCAATGACTTTGATGAAAAATATTTTTACTATTTATTACAAAATTCGGGTCAATTGTTTTATAGTTCCGTTTTGTACGTCTCGTGCATTTTATTGAGTCCACTTCACCCTTACTGCGATTGCATGTTTTGTAAACTCTTGTTCGTTAACGTTAAATTGTAACAAATAATCAAATATTTGACTAAAAAAGTAATTTATTTAAGTAATTATTTACGTGTTCGTAAAAGTTAAGGAACAATTAAATATTTAATTCGTTAACTTTCAGAACGTAAAATCAGATTCAGTAGGTAAGTTAAACAATTTATATACGAGAAGTAATTCTTTTTGGAATGATGTACCTACTTGTAACTTCATGTGAGTAATTCCCTGGGGATGTTGTGTTTCTGGCAAGTATTTCGAGGGCCGCCTTAAGAGAACTCGGGTCAAGGCCACGTCACGGAATACGATGTTCTACTTACAAAACCAGTTACCTACGCCTCGGCCTCGTGTATACCTTTACGCTCATAGAAACATGAAAATTTGGTATTTTCCGATTCCTTGAACAGTTTGCTTTATATTTTAATAGAGAACAACTAAAAGCTTCGTTTTATTCATATTTTATCTCCATGTTGTCTTTGCTGTGTCTGCTGGAAGGAATTGGCTGCTAGTGTTACTAACTACGTGTATAAGTAGATAGTAACTCATTACTCCACACACACATGTGGTAAATTTTAGCTATATTTCTACACTGGTTGTTTTTTAGCCCACTTCCAATTTCAAAACTTATAATTCAATTTGGAAAGCGCATAATTATACTTCGTTTAGATAATTATAACATGACCTGTAGCATTCATATTAATTATGGTGTCCTCAATTGCACGCCTTTCCAATGCTTTTCTTACTCTGCTAACCTAGATACTGCGAAAGAAATAAAAACTATATTGATCTTAGTTGAACTATCGTTGGTAACCGTGGTGAATCACTCAGTGCAATTTACTGCTATTTTCTAATCGATAACGATGTGAAGAAAATTTTCTTGTATGAAACTAATATTTTGTTACTAAAACCTAACGTTTGTATTAAGTTTTTGGTACGCTTTGCTTTTAAATCATAAAACAAGTGATAAAGCCCCGACCTTATACATTTTAATTTATTTTCGTAATTGAATTAATTCCTGCGAACATACAGTGTCGACACGCCAAGTTGGGATTTCCCAGTTCCCGTTAAACACGCACAATTCCTAGAACCCATTAACCGTGCCGGATTTTCGGTACCCAGTATGCGATATATTGATCGCATCAGAACACTGATTTGGCTTGGCGTCTACGTAGAACGTATTTCACATTTAATGCAATGTAATGTACGAAGGATTGTTTTTGAAAATACTTATAAAAGTATTTGTTTTTCGTTGGAAAGACTTCATTTTCATGTTACAATTATGCGCCAGTATATGTGAAACTAGCTTCGAACGTTATCATATTATTATTCCTGAAAATATTTAAAATAGCTCATTTTGATTTCTCACACAGAACAAATACACAATAAAACATAACCTTCCGATATATCGCTACGGAGGTGTATAGAAATTGTCCTGTGATTATATTATTATGAAGGAGGTGTCGTAGGGGTAAGCCGAGCCCGTGTTGGGCGCCAATTCAGTACGCCCCGCTCCGCTCCCGTCCCCACTTCCCGCCGCCTAGCGCTGGTTCAGTTGCACGCTTTCAGCCTTCGGAGTTAACCGCGTGCGCGTTATGTCATCCAACCTACCGTCAGCGCTTCTTCACATGAATTTCGTACTTCTTCCTTGGTTCGTTGCATATATGCATGGACCACTCTTAGACGCTTACGTGCACTATTCATTCATTAGTAGCAATGAAATTTTCATCAAACTTCACTGTTTATTATAATTTCTTCATTTCACACTTATTTAGGGTTTTTAGATCCATAATTTGCTATCACGAAAGTGATAGGTACATTGTGTGTCGTAAATCATTTATTTCGATAAATTAATTGAAACACTTGTGCTATTGCCGTGTAGGTGTAATTAGTATCACAAGATTTTCTAAATACTATAAGATGACTGTTTAAACAAATTGAGTGTAACTTAGAATTAACTATATTTTGAAACTGCGAGTGTTAAGTATAATTAATTGTCCATTTGTGATGTTCATTTGGAAACTCATTTTCCTGTGTTTTTAAGATAGTAATGAAAAGATAATCTCATAGTATTCTCTGCATTAAATAGCACCATATTAATAATGTTATCTAGTGCGTAGGTAATTGTTGACAAAAAGTAGTAACAGCTGATCGCTAGTGCCACGTTGGTGGCCATTCGGTAGCGAGCAAGCACGACGCCGCGCGGTCGCAAGGTCGTTCGTATTGAGCGGTACCGGTCAAATATTTAACGAACCGTATGCATCCGACCCTTACTTTCCTTCAGTCAAATTTACGGAACCCTTAGAACTGTCCTTATTTGTATGGCCTCCCCCGATTTGGGCCCCTCGTGGAACACTTTTTTCTAGAGTACACCAACACAGCGACCTTAATGATACAGAAAATGATTTAAATTATGGGTACATTGTGATCTTTTGTTGAATTGTTATTTTCTCCCTTGCTTCCTATATGTCCCATGCGTACCTACTTTCTGCGCTCTGTCCATGAAATAAGTCTCAGCTAACTGCTTCGTCTGGCGCATAAGAAGTGTCAACAAACAAAAAGTTTTATCCTGCAATTTACGTGCCTTGGTTAAACTTGTCGAGAATAGAAAGAATATGACGTTAAGTTAAATCTGAATCCATATTCCATCTTGTTTTACATGTAGTCATTATGAACTGTCTTGAAATTTGCTCAGTCATGTTTATGACCGTAATGTTAATTTTACTGTGGCTACAGTCATTTGTTTCAGTCTGTTACAAAAATAATATAAACTTTTGGAATACGTACCAGCACCGAGTTCGAAATACGATGTTATGACTATAACTTTGTTTCTAAGATTTTTTTTTTTTTAGATTCCTTTTGTTGTTTATGTTGTGCATTACAAAACTCGGTAATTCCACGTCACTTTTGTTTGTATTATTTTTAAATCTACTGCTAGTAACAAACGCTCAAATGATTTTTATTCATCGTCCTCTTCCATTGAAGGTGTTGGAAAACATTATATTTTTCAATTATAGCTGAAGACTGTGAATGGATTTTCAGACTCGAAATAAATAACAAAAATCCATGTTTTCTTGTAGGTAGCTTAAGAATTGTCACACATGTGTGTAGCCATATTGGCAGGTGGATGAAGGGTCACTTAGTTGGAGGAAATTAACATGTCTACGTGCCGACCAAGAATATGGGACACGGTTGTCGGAGAATTGTACCCTCGGGATATTAAATGGCAATCAATACACTTTTAGATTGCCCACGTATAACATGTTTAACATAAGGTTTTAGGGTTTAAAATTCAGTTCCTCTAGGCACGTGACGGCGCATAAGTCATATCATTCAATGTCGTGACAGTAAAATGCGTCATTAAAGGTAATCAAATAATGCATTGTTAATGTATAACAAACAGTGTACAGAAATGCGTGCATAAGGCTCGTTGCCAAGGTTACAGGGTGGGTGCGATCAGCTGGACTTACGTAAGGTGAGCTGGGACGACGGGGAGGCGCGGGGTTTGCGCGGGGAGAGGTTAGGGCCGATCGATAGCCGCTTTCGCCCCTTGCTATCGCTCTGTCCGTTTCAGTGTATTCTCAACAAAACTTTTACAGTTCAGAAGGTTCTTAGCTAGTTACCCGAAACTTCTCCAACCCAAAAAATAAACGTTTTCTATTCAATTGAGATTGGTAAATCAAAAAGGCGATAGCTACTTTTTTTACGTCCTAAAGTAATTTCCAAGTTTCCTGTTATTGGCTTGCTGTTAACGCCGAATTTCGCCAGAAAGAGTGTTTTATTGATCATCTTTACATTGAATCAATTTGAACTGAATCAAATTAGGTCAAGGTACAATCACTTTCCATTTACCCATTCATATTCTTGGTCTTTTGAAAGAAATTATATCTTTATGCTGAAAACTAAATGTGAAGTATTGTTTTGATTGCCAACTAGATATATAAATATAGAAGTCGATGCAAATGGGATTGTAACAGGCACAGCTAACCCGCTTACCTATTAATTAGTCTGTAACTGAATGTCCTTTTGACTGGTTCTGGTTTTTGTCTGCCGAAGCCAAAATTGTTGTAGGCTACTTATTCTTTGTCTGTATCACTGAAAAGATACTGTATTATTTTGGAAAATTCCCTTGAGCTTTTCTGCAAGTCTTATAGATGGCCATCGGGGATCCTAGTGAGTACACGTCCCACGTATCCGAAACTGATTTAATCGCTGCATTGTATGGAAAATCTAAGTAAAATCTGACTTTACAAAAACTAAATAATAACTTTGGCGTAGGCACATAACTGCTCTGAAAACCTGGTTACTGAATTGTTAGGCAATATCTCCGCGTTGTTTCCGATCGTACTAGACACACACTCAGTTGGATTGGATTTGAGCGATTACGATAAAAAATATCGTTGGTTGCTCAACCCCAATTCTAGAACGATGCTCCAGCATGAATATCTATAAAAAACTGACAGACTTCATAATTTGTTGATACTAAACTAGATAATTTAGTTTTAAATCGGAATTCATCCTGGAGGATAATCCTCCTCAGAATACAAACCTGTAGGTAAGACTACCGTAAAACCACCTTTTGAAATAAGGACGATGTTATTTAACTGTCGCTGTGACAGGTGCATGAGGCATGCTTGTCGCCTGATGCCACGGAGCTCGGCTGTGTCACGAAACCAAGACGTTACTCATTTCTTGCATGCATATATTATATCATTCTACTTATGATATAATAGCAACAAAATATAGGAAAAGCTTACTCATATAGTTGTTTCTACACACCATCGTCCGGAATGACAGACCTACTTTTCCCGAGCCTTTTTTCACTAGAAATTATAAAGAAGTAATGTAATCTTATTGCATAGTTTACCAGATAGAAGATATTATTGTTAGTGACACTAGGTTTACACAGCTGACAGCACTTACAATGTAAGTACTGTGCCAAGGGCGTTGTGAGACGTATATACGTATCTCTTTGGCTTTTATACGAAACACATAAGGCTACCGTAAAATACAATAATAATAACTACTGATATGAACACAAAACACGATATGTTTGCTTTGAGCGGATTTGTTATATGGACGCCTGATGAAAATGTTATTACAAACTCCTACCTCGTCGTTACTTTTATAAAAGTACTAGGCGCACAAATAAAATAAGCACTCGCTTTTATTTTTCTATTTAATTCAGCTACTATATTATAGCGTTAAATTCCAATGCTTTCAATTTCATTAGTTCGAACTACATTTATTTACAGGTTTCAAAATGACCAAAAAACTTATCTTCTTTCATTTTTGAAGTCGTTTTGAAAGCTGTAGTGGAAATAGTAACAGATACCGAGCCCTTTAAAGGAAGTTCCTGTTCACTTTTATACAAATGATGTTTTTATTGACACGCTGGTCAATACCTACCCTTATTTTCCACCTTTGCGCGATGTACAGTCGACCGCTCGTCAGTTGTAACACTTTGACCTTGAGCTGACTTACCGTAGTACAGAGTCTCAATAGAATTAGAGGCCAGCGTATACTGCTATTGTTACCACTGACGTCGGCCTACCGTACCTACCCTTATTTGCCACCTATGCGCGATGTACTACAATTTCATTTATGTGAATATTTAATTTTGCAAATTATATTTTGCGCTCATCGTATCGCTTTGCTTTATTTATTTATGTGGCTTTGGTTGTTTTTGCTTTGTTGCAGCTCGCGTTAGTAGTGCAGTGGTGTCATGTTGAGGGCGCGGTGTTAGTGCGCGTACGCCGCGTTTCGTAGTGATGTCGTCGCCGGCGCGCGCGCCCCCGCCGCCGTTGCCGGTGCCGGTGCCGGCTGGCGCGGGCATGCTGCCGCCTGGCCCCGGCCCTGCAAGACAACGCTCCTTGAAGGATCGACTTAGAGAAGGCATTACCGGACCCTTCCACTGGCAGTGAGTGCTTCTTTTATTTTCCTTTCAAGAAAATTCCAGGTCTACGCATCAACGGCCGGATGAATAAAAAAAAAAATTAAAAAATTGTAGCTTATTTAAAAAATATTGCATGCTTTTTATTATTTTTGGGTAACAACACAGTATTTATTGTATTGAAGGCGCGTTTCGACTGTGCAAGTAGCTTGCTTGCAAGTAGGTATAACAACTACAAAGGTTGTAATGCGCTGCGTAGACGGCGGACATTTTGACCGCTAATGACCACGAGAAATATCATCGACGGCAATCATCGGCTCAGCGGTCTTTTGTCCTCCGTGTGCGTTATTGCATAGATTTCCATACGTTCTATCGTCGCGGACAAATTGAACAACGTCTGCAGCGCCTAACTTGCGGGCAAGTCAATATTTCCACCTTGCCAGCTACTTGTTATCTGCAGGCTGCACCTTGCGAGCACGCCACTTGCAAAATGTAATTAGCTTTATTATATTATTATCGTGATTGGATTTCACTGATATAATATTTGTGCGTGACATAGAATATGGCCGATATAATTTGGCAGTTCTGAACATAGGCACTACGAACTTTCGCGCATGTTCTCTCACTCACACTCGCCTCATGTCACCATTTAGTTCCTAAAAATGTTATTGCGCATCCTTCTGCGCGAAGTTCGGAACTGCCATGTTATATCGGCCGTAATTGCTGTAAATTATGAACAGGCAGTATACGTATTGTTGCGTGCGACTTGCGGCAACGCTTGATCTCTAAAACTGATGATAATTTCATGGAAGCTTGGCTGACTTCCCTTGCCATTTATTTTGTGAAGTTTTGTCATTTTAAACTTACCTAATAATATGTTTTATCGGAGTGGTAGATTTATAAATTCCCTGTGATTGTAGGCAAAGCAGTCGTTCAGTGCCGAAGATAAGAAAATTAGCCATTAAAGGTCAATGTCAAGCGTAAACCTTTAAAAATGTAGAATTGCCTTTTAGATTGTATCACTGTAATTTATGGTGATGGTGTCGTTTCTGACCTTAAATTACACAAAATTGATACAGAAGCGGCCACAAAGTCTATATCTATTAAATTACATCTTGATAGGTCGTTTAATGACAAATGAGCTGCCGCGCTGTCTCGCTGTGAGTTTTCAATTTCCTGAAAGAATAGGTATCAGGTTACTTTATGGAAAACCTCGGTTAAATAGACGCAGTGCTCGTTTCCTTCACATTTCTCCTGTATTGCCATTTGTTAACACATCCTATTAGTTCGTCTGTATGCGTTAGATATTTGTCATAATGCCACGATTCTGGTATAAAGTGGTATGACGTGAGATTCAGTACTTAGTTCTAATTTTCATAGAGTTGTAGAAGGCGTGCACGAACACTTATAGGTAATTATTATATAGGTACTAGATTGGCATATTAAGTACAAATAGTAGGCGACCAATATCCGTGTGTTGGATTGACGTTAAATACCTGAAGAGATGTAGTGAATCCGGCTATGTGCTAGCATCTTTTTATGATAAAAAAGTACGTTCAAAAACTAAAACCTGACTACTGAAAAATCACGCTCTAAAAAGTATGAAACAAGAATGTAAACCACTAACTAGCACCATACAAACTTATTTACATGTAAAACGAGACTCATGCATCTTTTTGAAACATTAGCAGAGAAAACAACACAAATCTTAAGTGTTCGATCACTAGAATGATCTAATTAAAAAAACCGCATACATTGAATAATGGTGGTGGGTAAAATATAGTTACTGCAAAGTCATGAGAGGACGTGGCCGTGGACATTGCTCGCAGAATCATTGAGGTCGCCAGAGTACATGAACTATCAGTTACTGTTATTTAACCATTTGATACTTTTATAAAATAAAGAGCGAGTCATTTAATAAACAACGACGTATTTATTGTAAGGAAATGTAAAATCGAAGAAAACTATTAACTTTTTGTCTCTGCGAACAATGGAAGTTGTCAAGTTGCAACCGGAAGACATGTGTTTTTATCGGACGGAGCGAAACAGGAAAACTTAAACAAAGTATAAGTTGAACACTGTCACTGTCGTGGGCTCCCGACATCTTTTTCAAACTTTAAAACTGAACGCTGTAACCCTGCACGCGTAGCATGACCACAATAGAGACGGATTTTGTCGACGGAAGAATAGACAAAATGACAGATAAACATTCACAATCTGTCATTTTGTATATTCTTCCGTGGACAAAACCCGTAAAAAATACGATTCTATGGTTTTCATGCTACGCGTGCTGTAAGCATTGTTGGACCCGGGTATTTACGAGTATGCATAAATATAAACTCGATATGGAAAGATGGATTGATTATGCAAAAGATGATGCGGCTAGGAAGTAAATGAGGGCTGAAAGAGATGTATTTGAGGAAAAGTACCTGTGGTGGAAGGAAAATAAATTGGGCATAAGGGTAGGAAGATGATAGAAACGATGTAATACTTACTCTATGATGCGGAATAGGACCGCACAGTATAATAAATGCCTCAAAAAACGGTGATGACTTTTTTATTCTATTAATTGAAAGTATCAACTATTTTGAATACGAGAGCAGATCTCCCAGATCTTAAATATACTTTAAAACAGAGAATTTCAATTAGATTTTTTTTGATTTTCCAAGAAAAACTCAAAATATAACGATGTTTTGCAAATATTTGAACATTAGTTTTTGAAGTTTATTAACATTATTTACAAGGTATTATATAGGCGAAACAGAAAAGATGTCGTTATGATAGAAAATAATTTTACTACCAAAAAGAAAGAAAATCATTATTATGTATTGTATTATATTAATAAAAAATAAAGATTAAGTTCATAAAGTCAGATAAAATAAAAAAGGGGAAGCAGCTCAACTCTCCCAAATATAATTTTTTTAACTGGTGAGCCCAAGTGGCTGTTGGACCAGTATTAAGCCAAGCATTTTTTTACTACGATATAATCATCAAACTCATAATATGCTTGTCTACATAGTGTGCGTTTAATGCATGTTATAAATTTCTTCTCATTTTCTTGAAGAATATGGAGTGGGAATTTTATTATAACATTTTACACAGTACTTCATAAAAGAAGTGTGTACTTTAGACAATCTGAAACGTAGTTGATCTAATTTGTTCCTATTTCTAGTGTAAAATTATGCCTGTCACTTATCTTACTAAAAAGATATAGATTTTTCGAACATACATAATGTTTTTATATATATACTGACAAGGTACCGCCATTATGTTAATTTTGGACCCCACTGTAGTCTTGAGTCAAGCGTGATCCCCAGGAAAACCGTATTTTCGACGAATTCTAGTGTCTCCTTATTCAATACAACGTGACATTCACTATTTCTAACATTCGGTAACGCGAATCTTATGCATTTAATTTCTTCCCATTTAATACCAAATTATTTACACTAAACCAATTATGGACCTTTAGCATAGCGTTATTTACGTCGTCAAGCTCCTGTGCATGTCTGTTTACTTTAAAAATAATTGATGTGTTATCAGCAAACAACACCATTTGTGGTCGGTTTTTCAATAAATGAGGTAAATCATTTATATATACTAAAAAGAGGAATGGACCCAATACTCAGCCCTGTGGTACACCCATTTTGACTTTTAAACCCAATGAATTTACACCGTTTATTTGACCTTGCTGCAGTCTATCATTCAAATATGATTTTACTAAGCTAAGCAAGTTTACCCAGTCCGTAATGCTCAAGTTTCAAGAGCAGTGTTTCGCGATTCACGCAATCAAATGCCTTGGATAGGTCGCAAAAGATGCCTATTGCATCTTGTGCCTCTTCCCATGCGTTAAAGAAATGTTTTAATATAGTGAAGTGTAATAGATAATAAAGTGACACCGGCGTCGGTTGTACAACGTGCCTTGGTAAACCCATACTGTTGATCGTGAGGATGTTATTAGGATTAAAATGATTGAGCATTTGACTTAACATTACTTTTTCAAACACCTTGCTGAAAACCGGCACAACCGATACGGGTCCATAATTATGTGTCTTTGCTGTCCCCGGATTTGTAAAGTGGAATAACTTTACTTCATTAAATCCGGGTGTACCTCTTGATCTACACACAAATTAAAGCTAAATAGGGTGCAATTGTCTCAATAATCGATTCACAAACCTCAGTAAACATGCCCCACAGACCTTCGATAATTTTGATCTTAAGTTGCTTAAAAGCCTTTACAACAACCACAGGGCTTATAATATGTTTAATTTTACGAAACATTCGCTCTTAATAAACCAATAGCAAGTAACCCCTTACTTGCTATTGATTGACGGGGAAGAATTTAAAGTTTCTGTAGTTTTAATTGGGATATTGGTAAAGAAATTTGCAAATTCATCGATCTTATCGCTAATGAGACCGCGGGAAGTGTCCAGTGTGTAATTAGTTTTATGTATTTTGTTCTTGTTCGTTTCATTTTTAAATATTAAACATTTCCAAACTGTCTTTATTATCTTTTCTGCTGATTTAATCTTGTTGCTGAGGAAAAGCGCTTTTGCTGCTTTGCAGATATTTTTAAAAGTTTTAGAGTAAGTAGCAACATACTTATTAAAAGTTTCTGTGTTAATATACGGCTTATGGCCATACAGTTCAAATAATCTTTCCCTACTTTTCCTGATGCCTTTAGTTGCCCAGTCTCTGAATAAAAACTAAGGGCAAATAGTTTTAGTTTTTTTCTTAAAAGAGTTATTGAACTCTGTTGAACAATTATTTTCATTAGTGCAAACTAATGAAAAGAATTGTACATACAAAATATTTCCATTGGACATATTTAGACCCTGACTACTTAACTTGCTAATTAAGAAGCTATTAAACTTATTTAAATTTCCCGATGTTATTGGTCTAATTTGAATCTGCACTTTTTGTATTGGTGTGTTGGACTCAAAAATATCGGTTTGACCGCTGTTATCAGAAGGGAGATAATTTACAATGGCTTTATCTAAATAATCGCAGCAAAAAAAGACATTGTCAATATATGTAGCAATTATAGTCGAAGTTATTCGCGTTGGTTCAAAAAACACATTTAACAGATTAAATTATTTAAAGAGGCTTAATAATCTACTGCTATTTGAATTATTTTCTAAAATATTAATATTAAAGTCACCACAAATAATTACTGATTTATTATCAGTTGCAAGTACTGCCAAAACATCTTCCTTTACTGACACAAATATAGAGTAGTTTTGATAATTTGGAGGTCTGTAAACGCACATAAAATGCTTATCTAGCTCAACACAGGACAGTTCAATGCTATGTTCCATCGATAGTTCTACTATGTCATCACAAGTGTTAGATTTTAATCAGATGCAAATCTATCAGGACATCGAAGATATTATGATTCTATTGTTTTCAAATTGTTCTCTGATCTCTGATCAGATTTTTCGCCGAACGCAGTGTGAGCCACACCGCCACAACCCCACTTACATAGGATCACACACACACAGCGTTCGGCGCTTGACGTGGCAACACGTCGTGTCCGGGTTTGCAACAAGTCAATCGTCATCCTGAGGATGCCTCGTTGAGAGGTGAAACACGTGTCGTTTTCTTACAGGGTCATTTATGTCTGTTTAAGAACAGCTAAGCGGATTGGGTTAAATATACGTCTATTGTATTTTATAAT
Organism: Xanthia icteritia; assembly: GCA_949128155.2. Classification (NCBI taxonomy): domain Eukaryota; kingdom Metazoa; phylum Arthropoda; class Insecta; order Lepidoptera; family Noctuidae; genus Xanthia; species Xanthia icteritia. Next base: position 14,323,997 of record OX421934.2, on the reverse strand, counting down.
GACTATCCGCAAAGTCGCGCCTGAGTCAATTAACTATATAGAATAGGTAAGCTTTCCCTGCACCGGTACTGCTAGAAAACGGTTGCTGAAGATGAATACTAAAAAAAAAAATATAGTCGTGGGCGCACGGTATTTAATTTGCTAGACTTAGAGTGGTCCGCCGGCGGTTCCGCCCCGCATTAGAGCGGCTCTGGCGTCTCGTCACCGGGAATCCAATTTGTTCCCAGCTGGGACGCGCAATTTGTGCGAATGCATCACGGATTAGCCGCTTGTTGCCTTACGTTAACGTTATTTTTCCTCTTTCCCCCGTGGAATTATTCCACTCGGTATATTTATCAAAAGGTCGCGGCGCCGGCGCTTTTCACTCGCCATTTATTTACCTATTATTAACATCTAACTACGATAAAGAAATGTGATACATGGTCGTCTCGTTAATTAATCATATTATAGCAATAAACACAGTAATATTTTCAGCCGGTTGTTATTATCCTTCATCGATAATCTTATGTTACGCCTAATATATTATGTTGTGAAAACATAAGGTCGATATATTTATGTGAGTCTAATGATGTGACTAGAATTACAATTTCTTGTGTGGTAGCTTATTGTTAACTAGTAGATTAATAATTATTATTCTATTATTTATACCATAGTTAATTTTCGGCTAGAGTTGTTTGTTTAATAGTCGAGTGTAGTGTCAGAAAGCCTGGAACTAGCATCTCTTTAATTAATAACATGTCTGTCAGTACGCACGTTTAACGGCAGCCGTCGGTTGGGGCGCAAATATTTGCCTTGTGCAACATTCTCTATCTTGGGTGTGTACATTACCTCCACCTACTGGCTCCTTATCTCCTCTCGAGCAGCCTCCGACGGTAGCGCTGGCCTTACAAACTAAATCTCGCTTGTTTACCGCGCCCCTTTATAACGTCATTTAATTAAAAAGCTTGCGCCACGCCGTCCGCGCCGTATACTGAGAAATTACACCGTGTTGTCGACGTCTCGCTGCCTATCTCCTAAGTGCACTTTAATATATTATCATAGGACTTTATACACTTTTTGCTTTCCTCGTTTGACGTAACTTGCTACGTATGTAAAGATATCAGTCAGTATACACGCACATTTAATGCTAATGTAATCAGTTATTTGATAAAGTTCCCAGTCTGTCTTTCATACGTTATTTAAAGATTTCCTTCTCATTTTCGATCTGCTGAACATAAGCAAAATCAACAAAAATATAAATAGGCTGATAAACAGAAAGGCAGAAAGAAAAATACAATTACTCAAGCCAACACTCGACGAGAGTAGAACATTGGAACAATATAGAATAGTCGACTAATAAAATTATTTCATCGTGAATCACAAACTGAGTGGCTAGGCTTCGTCGACCCAGTTTCGGCGAGCTAATTCATTCTCGTCAGTCCCGCATATTTGGTGAGCTGGTGGAATCGTTGCAGTGCTCAGTTCCGCTGTGCATGTCGCAGGCCGTCCTTGGCCCATATAAAACGTTTAGGCGACAACACCATCGCAGTGTGGGTGAGGGTGGACGGGGGCGCCAGGCCGGATCACCCCGTCATTGTTTCCTTTTGTGCTATCTATTCTAAACCGCCGGCGGAGCATGTTTGCGGTTGGCTATAGCCTCTTAGTATAGGATGTCTGGCTCTTGTTACTTACAGTTGCGATAGGCCCTTCCACTTGTGTCTTGAGTTTTTGATTGCACAACCGTATTGATTTCGGTTCGAATCCTTTACTAATAGTGCTTAATCTCGGCTTTTTGGGAACTTTTAATTTCGATGGATATACAGCCGATTAATAGTTGATTATTATGAGAGTTGCATCTAGTCTGAAATGCATGTCAGTTGAGTCACCAATATATATAACGTGAGAATATATATATTTTCTATTTCTTTGTTACACACAAAGATAGAACAAATAAAATGTAAATGTGTTTTAGAGGCATGAGGAACACCCGGAGGACACGGTGGAGGTCTGCCCGGCTTGGGCAGAGCTTCGCCGTGTCCTCGTGGGGACATCGGTGGCGGTGATCAGGGCGCGTCCGGCCCTGGTCCAAGCCATGGTATGGAGCGAGAGGGCATGGGAGGCCGTCACCTCCTTCCGCGAAGCAGTAATGCTCACAAAGGAGGAGGCGGGGCGCGTGAGGGAGAGGCAAATTTTGCGCCCTCACGCCCCTAGCCGCCGCAGGAGACGCCCTGGGCGTCGGGATTCGCAGGCCGATCCCGGCCTCCGTAGGCGCGGGCTTGCGGACGGTGAACAATGGGTAGCTCGCCGTCCGATAAGGAACAGGCCCGGATCGCCGGCACGTTGTGTTCCACGCGCGCCTCAAAGAGATGTCAGCAGAACTGGCGGGGTCCACTAGGACCGATGCCTGTCGGGGTCGCGGGAAAGTCAACGTACAGGCAACTGAAGGAACACGGGAGGATTTTATTCAATAAGAGTCTGGCACTCCCTCCTGCTCCGCCCATTTAACCCACTCAAAAAAAGAAAAAAGGAATGAGGAACAGGGTGTAGTTCACTCATCCAAAAAGGAGGATCCTCCCACCAGACGGGTGTCGTGTCTGACGGGCAACTGCCCAACGATTGATGTCGGATAGTCTTATATATGTCGTTCGCGCGGTAAACTCTAATTGCGCGATGCAGGATTGGTGTGTCGTCAGGATTTTTGTGTGATATCAGGTCTTTGATGCGAAATTCGCATGTGCCGATGTAGATGCCGCCAGTGTTGTTTGGCCCCTTTTTTTCTTCTTTATTTTCAAAGATTTTTCTGATTGAAACCTCCCAGGAATTTGCATTCACTCTTCAGATTTTTAACAAGAATTATTGTTTTTATAATATGCAGAGGTTACTCATCAAGTTTCATTTTCTTACATTTCACATTGCGCGAGCGTTCTTCAATGATTAAAACGACTATTAATGTGAGACGTCTTGACAATGTACCAAGTTTCATTGGAGTATTATGTGTGTGGACGGTTGGACAGGCAGTACTATAGTGTTTTGCAGACTTGGATCGTGACGGCGATGGGTGCACGAGGCCATGTGATATTGTGCGCGTAACCGTGCTGTCACGAGTGGCCCGCGACACACACAACGCATCGCTTTGTCGTCGGATTAGCGCGTACAAATCAATTTCACAGCCTAACGTTTGCTGGCTACAAACGTATCTATTTTGCCTTTTCTTAGCATCTCAATGTGGGTCTATAGGATGGCAACTATTGTCTCATCATCTTGATGCAGCTTTCAGGTTGAACACCTACTTACACTAGATATAGTAGGCACATCCGTCGTTCATCACGGTGTTTTCAATATTTCGTCAATGAGGTCGGTAAGAGTTACTGTTACATTTTAGAGTCCGACCGAATTTCGTTTTCGGTTCTTACCCGACTACGGCAAAGCCAAAAGGAAAGGTTATGATGTTAGCAGTATATGTATGTATGTTTGCTTTTACGTATGTTCCACCGTAGCGCTTAAACTACTGAACCGATTTTGATGAATGAGGTATCAATAGATTCGTTATAATAATCGGGTGACATAGGCTACATACGTTTTCTCTAAATTTAATATAGTGGACTTTATACATAAATTTCTAACCTCGAACAAAAATTAATTTGAGGTAATCATGACATGTTTGGTATCAAAAGAAAGGTCTTGACGAGCAGATTATAAATATGTATAAAATAATATTTTCAAAGTAAATAAATATGTTTAAATTGTTACAAACTAGCAAAAGTGAACTCAAACTCGAAGCATTTATTTCAATTAAACCATTTACAGGCACTTTTAAATTGTCAAGGAGTCGCTCAGTTAGAAATATGAAGCTAGTTGTCCATTCCAAAGTGTAGTAGATACCTATGGAGAAGAACCTGCAAGAAACTCCACGGAAACTCTTTTAAATCAAAAATTTGTTACAAAATATTGGTTACATCATTCATGTTGAAATTATACATGTGAGAACAATATAGAAAGACGTGCACGTTAAAAGCGTCCGTAATAAAAATAGAAAAACAAAGAACCATTCAAAAATTAAAATAAGCCATGGCAGCTAAGAGATGACCAGTCCCAACTGACGGCGCCCGTTCACGAACATGACTCATGGATCAGCACCATTCAGCTCAACCATTTTCAAGGAAGCTAAATGATCCAATACACGCGCCACCATCAGTGAGACATCTGAGTGAGCATGACATACTCACAGCCGCCAGGGCACATTCAAGTCAATGAAAGACATATTACTCGGTAAATTGTAGCTCTTTAGTAGATAGTACTCACACCTGTGCTATGCAATTATATAATACAAAAGAGATTGAGTTTATACAATCCAAAGATGGTCTTCCAATCTTCAGCAGCTCCAACAGTATTTTCAAATGTTAATCAATTAGTTGTGGTTGTGGTGTGACAGTGGTGTGACCAGCAATGAGCCTACCATTTTTATCAGAGATGTAATTCCCCAACTTATAATATGCCTGACTGCATCTGCATAGTGTGCGTTTTATACAAGATTTGAATTTCGTCTCATTCAATTGAATTGTGTGTGGAGGAATTTTATTGTAACATTTTAAACAGTACCCCATGAAATATGAGTCTACTTTAGCCAGTCTGAAACCTGGTTGAACTAATATGCCCCTATTTTTTGTACTATAATTATGTCCATCAGCTCTTTTACTAAAAAGATGTATTTTTTTTACTTACGTATTTGATGTTTTCATAGATATATATATATTGACTAGGTACTGTCATGATGTTAATATCCTTAAACAGTTCCCTTAGAGAGTCGCGCCTGCGGAGACAATTTATATGGCTCTGATCGCTCTTTTCTGCAGTATAAAAATAGACTCGATGTCTGCAGCCCGTCCCCACAGTAAAATACCGTAAGACATGATACTATGAAAATAACTGAAATAGACTAGCCTCGCGGTATTCACATCAGTAACTTGACGGATTTTTTGACAGCGTATGCTGCTGAACTTAGCCGTCTTGCAAGAGATGTTAAATGAGTATCCCATTGTACAAAGTAAACATTGTTGACAAATTCTAGTTTATCTTGATTCAATATTATCTCACAATTACTACTTTTAACAATTGATAAAGAAAATTTTATGTATTTAGTTTTCATTCCATTTAATACTAAATTATTAGCAGTGAACCAATTTTGGACCTGCAGTAGGGCGTTATTTACGTCGTGAAAATTGGTAGCACCTTAAAAATTAAGGAAGTATCGTCAGCAAATAACACCATATGTGGTTGATTTTTTTAATAAATGGAGTAGATTGTTAATATACACAAAAAAGAGGAATGGAACCAATATCGAGCCTTGTGGAACACCCATTTTTACTTTTAAACCTAGTAAATTTATACCTATTTGAACTTGCTGTTGTATATAATTTAAATAACACTTTTTACTAAATTGAGCGCAAGTTTTCCAAGTTCGTAATGCTCAAGTTTCAAGAGTAAGTTTTCGTGATCGATGCAATCAAATGCCTTGGAGAGGACACAAAAGATTCCTATTGCGTCTTGAGTCTCTTCCCACGCGTTAAAAATGTGTCATAATAAGGTTACACCGGCGTCGGTAGTAGATCGTGGAGGATTTTATTTGTGTGAGATTGCGTTACGTACGGCGCGAGATGATATCAACGCGCAGTTAATAAAATCTTAATAAATAGTAACGATGTTACGTTGTCGTAACGTTTATCAAGCGGGAAAACAAAAAGGATAAAATAAAAAAAATAAAATCGTTTAAAAACTGTAACCCCACTACGGCCAACCCGACAAAACAATATTTCAGACACAAATCAAGGCACGTACAAAAATGGTCAGGGTAAAGCCGTTGTCGCATGCCTTTATAATTTTGTAGGTGTTCCTGGCTGGAACCTGCTGTTCCTGGTTACAGGCATGCGACCACGGCTTTATCCTGATCATTTTTGTGCCTTGATTTCTGTCTGAAATATTTTCTTGTTTCGTATTTTTTACATACTTATCTTTTATTTTCCCATAGTCCGGTTACAGTTTTTTTTTTTTGCAATACTTTCATATTTCTTCAGAGAAAATGCATAACAAAAAGTTTATAACAACTAAAAGCACAATAACTGAGTAATGCAGAAAAAAATGCTTTTCTTGTACAAGTTTGTTTAATTATTGATAATTGTCTTTGAGAAAAGTATATGAGGTTTCGTGTGATTTAAGTTTAAATGGTTAAATATAATGATCAAAAGATTGAAACTGGATTTCTTTTACCTTTACAAAAAACAAAAACTATCATTCTAGCAATTAATAGGTTTAAAAAAAAAATTGTGTGCAAATTTTTTTTTGGTTTTCGGTTTAGACTGCAAATGCAAATCAGCCTGAATTACGTTTTCGGCCGAAAAAAGACCTGTTTTCGGTCTGACTAGGTTAATATACCACATGAGTTGATATTGGAGTTTGGTATCCGATACTTATCAGGTTATTGGTGTCTGTGTCAAATATACAGATACCCGCTAGAGTAGGAAGCTTAGACTGATAGTATTTATCATTAGATTAATCCGACACTCATGTAACGTCGTCAAGACACTCACTTGAGATGTGTGAAATGTTCTCAGAATATGACAGGAAAGTGATAAAATATTACACAATAAATGATTTCGATTTAATATTACTAATAAAAACAAAAACACATTAAATGATGAATTTCTTACAGTTTTCCTTCCTGGTTTCATTTTTAGTGTTTATGGTGATTCAATTGAATTGTTGATTGATAATTTGAGGAACTGCGCAGTACAGAGAGACAGATAACAGACAGATTGTCTTACATTTAGATAATAGTCGAGCCCCCGCTTTGTGTTTGTCCCATCAAGTTGCTGTTTGATGTGAAAAGGACGAGATAAGTTTGTTTTTTGTTAACAACTATCTTCCTAAATGTTGTACCGTCATATGTCACTTTTGTGACTATATTATACAAATATTTACATGAAGCGAATTACTGGTAAATTTTTCATCATTATAAATAACTTAACTATTTCATAGGAAGTAATTCGTTTTGTATTCGTATTTTTTTTTATTTTGTATTCGTTTTACTTTCAACGCATTTTCAATGTTACCTAGTTGGAGTTTTAAGTAGAATTGGTTTTGAGACAAAAGCACTGGCACAATACCATTTTAATAGTGTTTATGTGACGCCAAATGTGCGCAAAAACCTTTTATTGAATTTTAATGTCCACGCTGCAGCCCGTGATCTAAAACGGAGCTCAAGAACGAATCTGGATCGGAGTATAGATTAGTCTGAAATCTGTCTGCTTTAAATCGAGATTCATGCTTGAGCATCGTTGAAAATTCTAGAATACGGTTCTAAGAAGTTAACAAAGAGTGGAACTAATGTCTTGCTATTTGTCTCGAGTCAATTGATGGAAACTGTTTCCTGTTTTCAAAGTTTGTTTTCCAGCTAGCTTTAACAGTTTCGTTTATTCGCCTGGATCTGTAAACTGGCTTTGGCAAAATAATTTGACTTCATTGACCGAATTAGCCTCTACGCACCTTGACGGATGCACTTAATGAAGTGACGTAACGGTTCAAATGATCGCTCAAAACGCACGGGCGTTTATTAGTACAGTTTTAACATTGTTGAAGCGAATTCCGCAATTGAATCGTTTATGCTCTGCATGTAATTGGATGATTGGCGGCGGCGCCAGCTGGACACTTGACGATGTTTGATGCTGCACAGAGCTGCATCCGACAGTAATGCATCACATTGTTAGCCGCGACTCGAGTACATCCCGTTTTACCTTGTACATTTTATGGAGGATGTCCGATTCAGAGATGTACGGAATTTTTCAGCATTTTCCACTTTAGCTAGTTACTTTTTTAGAGCGCACACTGAAGGGTCAAATATTTCTATCTCAGTTAAGTTATGTTCTAGAAAAATCGGCCCTGGTCCAAGCCATGGTATGGAGCGAGAGGGCATGGGAGGCCGTCACCTCCTTCCGCGAAGCAGTAATGCTCACAAAGGAGGAGGCGGGGCGCGTGAGGGAGAGGCAAATTTTGCGCCCTCACGCCCCTAGCCGCCGCAGGAGACGCCCTGGGCGTCGGGATTCGCAGGCCGATCCCGGCCTCCGTAGGCGCGGGCTTGCGGACGGTGAACAATGGGTAGCTCGCCGTCCGATAAGGAACAGGCCCGGATCGCCGGCACGTTGTGTTCCACGCGCGCCTCAAAGAGATGTCAGCAGAACTGGCGGGGTCCACTAGGACCGATGCCTGTCGGGGTCGCGGGAAAGTCAACGTACAGGCAACTGAAGGAACACGGGAGGATTTTATTCAATAAGAGTCTGGCACTCCCTCCTGCTCCGCCCATTTAACCCACTCAAAAAAAGAAAAAAGGAATGAGGAACAGGGTGTAGTTCACTCATCCAAAAAGGAGGATCCTCCCACCAGACGGGTGTCGTGTCTGACGGGCAACTGCCCAACGATTGATGTCGGATAGTCTTATATATGTCGTTCGCGCGGTAAACTCTAATTGCGCGATGCAGGATTGGTGTGTCGTCAGGATTTTTGTGTGATATCAGGTCTTTGATGCGAAATTCGCATGTGCCGATGTAGATGCCGCCAGTGTTGTTTGGCCCCTTTTTTTCTTCTTTATTTTCAAAGATTTTTCTGATTGAAACCTCCCAGGAATTTGCATTCACTCTTCAGATTTTTAACAAGAATTATTGTTTTTATAATATGCAGAGGTTACTCATCAAGTTTCATTTTCTTACATTTCACATTGCGCGAGCGTTCTTCAATGATTAAAACGACTATTAATGTGAGACGTCTTGACAATGTACCAAGTTTCATTGGAGTATTATGTGTGTGGACGGTTGGACAGGCAGTACTATAGTGTTTTGCAGACTTGGATCGTGACGGCGATGGGTGCACGAGGCCATGTGATATTGTGCGCGTAACCGTGCTGTCACGAGTGGCCCGCGACACACACAACGCATCGCTTTGTCGTCGGATTAGCGCGTACAAATCAATTTCACAGCCTAACGTTTGCTGGCTACAAACGTATCTATTTTGCCTTTTCTTAGCATCTCAATGTGGGTCTATAGGATGGCAACTATTGTCTCATCATCTTGATGCAGCTTTCAGGTTGAACACCTACTTACACTAGATATAGTAGGCACATCCGTCGTTCATCACGGTGTTTTCAATATTTCGTCAATGAGGTCGGTAAGAGTTACTGTTACATTTTAGAGTCCGACCGAATTTCGTTTTCGGTTCTTACCCGACTACGGCAAAGCCAAAAGGAAAGGTTATGATGTTAGCAGTATATGTATGTATGTTTGCTTTTACGTATGTTCCACCGTAGCGCTTAAACTACTGAACCGATTTTGATGAATGAGGTATCAATAGATTCGTTATAATAATCGGGTGACATAGGCTACATACGTTTTCTCTAAATTTAATATAGTGGACTTTATACATAAATTTCTAACCTCGAACAAAAATTAATTTGAGGTAATCATGACATGTTTGGTATCAAAAGAAAGGTCTTGACGAGCAGATTATAAATATGTATAAAATAATATTTTCAAAGTAAATAAATATGTTTAAATTGTTACAAACTAGCAAAAGTGAACTCAAACTCGAAGCATTTATTTCAATTAAACCATTTACAGGCACTTTTAAATTGTCAAGGAGTCGCTCAGTTAGAAATATGAAGCTAGTTGTCCATTCCAAAGTGTAGTAGATACCTATGGAGAAGAACCTGCAAGAAACTCCACGGAAACTCTTTTAAATCAAAAATTTGTTACAAAATATTGGTTACATCATTCATGTTGAAATTATACATGTGAGAACAATATAGAAAGACGTGCACGTTAAAAGCGTCCGTAATAAAAATAGAAAAACAAAGAACCATTCAAAAATTAAAATAAGCCATGGCAGCTAAGAGATGACCAGTCCCAACTGACGGCGCCCGTTCACGAACATGACTCATGGATCAGCACCATTCAGCTCAACCATTTTCAAGGAAGCTAAATGATCCAATACACGCGCCACCATCAGTGAGACATCTGAGTGAGCATGACATACTCACAGCCGCCAGGGCACATTCAAGTCAATGAAAGACATATTACTCGGTAAATTGTAGCTCTTTAGTAGATAGTACTCACACCTGTGCTATGCAATTATATAATACAAAAGAGATTGAGTTTATACAATCCAAAGATGGTCTTCCAATCTTCAGCAGCTCCAACAGTATTTTCAAATGTTAATCAATTAGTTGTGGTTGTGGTGTGACAGTGGTGTGACCAGCAATGAGCCTACCATTTTTATCAGAGATGTAATTCCCCAACTTATAATATGCCTGACTGCATCTGCATAGTGTGCGTTTTATACAAGATTTGAATTTCGTCTCATTCAATTGAATTGTGTGTGGAGGAATTTTATTGTAACATTTTAAACAGTACCCCATGAAATATGAGTCTACTTTAGCCAGTCTGAAACCTGGTTGAACTAATATGCCCCTATTTTTTGTACTATAATTATGTCCATCAGCTCTTTTACTAAAAAGATGTATTTTTTTTACTTACGTATTTGATGTTTTCATAGATATATATATATTGACTAGGTACTGTCATGATGTTAATATCCTTAAACAGTTCCCTTAGAGAGTCGCGCCTGCGGAGACAATTTATATGGCTCTGATCGCTCTTTTCTGCAGTATAAAAATAGACTCGATGTCTGCAGCCCGTCCCCACAGTAAAATACCGTAAGACATGATACTATGAAAATAACTGAAATAGACTAGCCTCGCGGTATTCACATCAGTAACTTGACGGATTTTTTGACAGCGTATGCTGCTGAACTTAGCCGTCTTGCAAGAGATGTTAAATGAGTATCCCATTGTACAAAGTAAACATTGTTGACAAATTCTAGTTTATCTTGATTCAATATTATCTCACAATTACTACTTTTAACAATTGATAAAGAAAATTTTATGTATTTAGTTTTCATTCCATTTAATACTAAATTATTAGCAGTGAACCAATTTTGGACCTGCAGTAGGGCGTTATTTACGTCGTGAAAATTGGTAGCACCTTAAAAATTAAGGAAGTATCGTCAGCAAATAACACCATATGTGGTTGATTTTTTTAATAAATGGAGTAGATTGTTAATATACACAAAAAAGAGGAATGGAACCAATATCGAGCCTTGTGGAACACCCATTTTTACTTTTAAACCTAGTAAATTTATACCTATTTGAACTTGCTGTTGTATATAATTTAAATAACACTTTTTACTAAATTGAGCGCAAGTTTTCCAAGTTCGTAATGCTCAAGTTTCAAGAGTAAGTTTTCGTGATCGATGCAATCAAATGCCTTGGAGAGGACACAAAAGATTCCTATTGCGTCTTGAGTCTCTTCCCACGCGTTAAAAATGTGTCATAATAAGGTTACACCGGCGTCGGTAGTAGATCGTGGAGGATTTTATTTGTGTGAGATTGCGTTACGTACGGCGCGAGATGATATCAACGCGCAGTTAATAAAATCTTAATAAATAGTAACGATGTTACGTTGTCGTAACGTTTATCAAGCGGGAAAACAAAAAGGATAAAATAAAAAAAATAAAATCGTTTAAAAACTGTAACCCCACTACGGCCAACCCGACAAAACAATATTTCAGACACAAATCAAGGCACGTACAAAAATGGTCAGGGTAAAGCCGTTGTCGCATGCCTTTATAATTTTGTAGGTGTTCCTGGCTGGAACCTGCTGTTCCTGGTTACAGGCATGCGACCACGGCTTTATCCTGATCATTTTTGTGCCTTGATTTCTGTCTGAAATATTTTCTTGTTTCGTATTTTTTACATACTTATCTTTTATTTTCCCATAGTCCGGTTACAGTTTTTTTTTTTTGCAATACTTTCATATTTCTTCAGAGAAAATGCATAACAAAAAGTTTATAACAACTAAAAGCACAATAACTGAGTAATGCAGAAAAAAATGCTTTTCTTGTACAAGTTTGTTTAATTATTGATAATTGTCTTTGAGAAAAGTATATGAGGTTTCGTGTGATTTAAGTTTAAATGGTTAAATATAATGATCAAAAGATTGAAACTGGATTTCTTTTACCTTTACAAAAAACAAAAACTATCATTCTAGCAATTAATAGGTTTAAAAAAAAAATTGTGTGCAAATTTTTTTTTGGTTTTCGGTTTAGACTGCAAATGCAAATCAGCCTGAATTACGTTTTCGGCCGAAAAAAGACCTGTTTTCGGTCTGACTAGGTTAATATACCACATGAGTTGATATTGGAGTTTGGTATCCGATACTTATCAGGTTATTGGTGTCTGTGTCAAATATACAGATACCCGCTAGAGTAGGAAGCTTAGACTGATAGTATTTATCATTAGATTAATCCGACACTCATGTAACGTCGTCAAGACACTCACTTGAGATGTGTGAAATGTTCTCAGAATATGACAGGAAAGTGATAAAATATTACACAATAAATGATTTCGATTTAATATTACTAATAAAAACAAAAACACATTAAATGATGAATTTCTTACAGTTTTCCTTCCTGGTTTCATTTTTAGTGTTTATGGTGATTCAATTGAATTGTTGATTGATAATTTGAGGAACTGCGCAGTACAGAGAGACAGATAACAGACAGATTGTCTTACATTTAGATAATAGTCGAGCCCCCGCTTTGTGTTTGTCCCATCAAGTTGCTGTTTGATGTGAAAAGGACGAGATAAGTTTGTTTTTTGTTAACAACTATCTTCCTAAATGTTGTACCGTCATATGTCACTTTTGTGACTATATTATACAAATATTTACATGAAGCGAATTACTGGTAAATTTTTCATCATTATAAATAACTTAACTATTTCATAGGAAGTAATTCGTTTTGTATTCGTATTTTTTTTTATTTTGTATTCGTTTTACTTTCAACGCATTTTCAATGTTACCTAGTTGGAGTTTTAAGTAGAATTGGTTTTGAGACAAAAGCACTGGCACAATACCATTTTAATAGTGTTTATGTGACGCCAAATGTGCGCAAAAACCTTTTATTGAATTTTAATGTCCACGCTGCAGCCCGTGATCTAAAACGGAGCTCAAGAACGAATCTGGATCGGAGTATAGATTAGTCTGAAATCTGTCTGCTTTAAATCGAGATTCATGCTTGAGCATCGTTGAAAATTCTAGAATACGGTTCTAAGAAGTTAACAAAGAGTGGAACTAATGTCTTGCTATTTGTCTCGAGTCAATTGATGGAAACTGTTTCCTGTTTTCAAAGTTTGTTTTCCAGCTAGCTTTAACAGTTTCGTTTATTCGCCTGGATCTGTAAACTGGCTTTGGCAAAATAATTTGACTTCATTGACCGAATTAGCCTCTACGCACCTTGACGGATGCACTTAATGAAGTGACGTAACGGTTCAAATGATCGCTCAAAACGCACGGGCGTTTATTAGTACAGTTTTAACATTGTTGAAGCGAATTCCGCAATTGAATCGTTTATGCTCTGCATGTAATTGGATGATTGGCGGCGGCGCCAGCTGGACACTTGACGATGTTTGATGCTGCACAGAGCTGCATCCGACAGTAATGCATCACATTGTTAGCCGCGACTCGAGTACATCCCGTTTTACCTTGTACATTTTATGGAGGATGTCCGATTCAGAGATGTACGGAATTTTTCAGCATTTTCCACTTTAGCTAGTTACTTTTTTAGAGCGCACACTGAAGGGTCAAATATTTCTATCTCAGTTAAGTTATGTTCTAGAAAAAATCGAGTTTTGATTTCAGTTTTATTAAAAAGCATTAATAATGCAAACTATAAGATTATGTTTTCTATGATTCTGTTACTATATAACTACAATTTCATTCCAGTAAGACATTTAAGGATAATAATTATGGTATTTAATGAAAAACAAAATATCGGTACAATTAGGTAATCAAGTTTTGTTATCATAACTAATTTCGTATTGGTAATGTTTCCAAGATAAGTGTTGGTTCCTTCGATACCTATTATTGCGGCAGTTGATTGCAATGCTTTGCTGATACACTATTGTTCCAATTTTAAGTTGTCGTGGTGAATTCCACTGTGTCAGTGGCCCTATTTTTTGTGTCAGTTAACATTGAGGAGTGCACTCGTTCTAAATGAGTTTTTTTGGTTTCTTTACCAGGTATGTACTGCATTTTTCTTATAATTACGTATGTTCAGACATGTAATGTAATTTGATTGATACAGGCAACGCTGAAAATATCTTAGATTGTATAATATTCTGAAGTTTTATCTGATAACATTAGGTACCTATTCAATATATTAATGTTAATGAGCAACCATTGTAAGCTATGATATGTCACGTTCACGTTTCATAAGAACTCAATTCTGATTTATTCGTGTAAAGTCACAAAAGATTTAAAACAAATTGCGCTGTCCGCTGTTCACGTCGAATGAACATTTTTACGTCACGAACATTGAAAACATGAGTTATTGAGCCAATTAAATGTACCATTGTTAAAGATGCGTTATAACACTTTTATCTTTCAAGAACACCAATTTTGGTTGGAAAGTTATTTATGCGTTATGTTCAGTTAGTCGCGGGAATTATTCTTTTGTCAGAAGTGGATATTCATATAAATATGAGCGTGCGCTTAAACCCAATCAATATTAATTGATGATATCATCACGCATGCAGACCTTAAATAAACCTTTTTTTTCTTTCTTTCTTTTCTTTTCTTTCTTAAAATGCACCATTGCAGTATGTTAAACTCCAAAGAGAGAATGCTTGATTGAAATATGAAATCGCTTTTCCTCACTTTGCATATTTAAGATTAATTTAAGCAGTTAGTTAGTTAGCACGTTAGCAGCTCATGTCGCCGTTTTTGTTTCTTTTTTCGTCCTTTAAAGAATCACGACACTCACGCCTTTAGCAGTCTACTGAACAGTCCAGCTTGTGAAAACATTCGACCAGGCATGTCTCGCCACTGTGCAAACCTCCTGAAATGTTACTCCATAGAACTTTTTCGATACAAACCGTAAACTTTTATGAAGACGAGAAATAGCAAATTTTTATAAATAAACATAGCATCGGCATACCTATTTTCAGGTGTAGCGTATATTCCAGGCGTGAAGAAGGATATCAAATGTTTTATTAATTATTAAAATGCAAGAAGAGGACGAAGATTATTTGTGGAGTGCCGAGATCGAGTGAGTACTCGATCGCATTGTCATAACACTGAAACCACTCGCTGGCATACCGTATCTGACTTTCAATTGCATTCATTGTCAATAATAACACGTGACCTTCTTCCGATCATCAGATAATTATAATTAACATAATATCAGTTTAATTTTGATAATAGACTAGCGTATGTTTCTTAGAAACTTATTTATCACATTGAAGTAAGTAAACCTGTCAAGATAAAGTTGAATGTTTGTACATACCGCGCCGCGCTGCTATTGTTCAGCTGCTGGGTACTGCATCTTTATTTTAGTCATGTCATGAAGATCTAAGGAAAATATGATTAACATAATTTTTTATTGTTACACAGCAGAATTTTAATGCTAATATACTGTTTTGTTCGAATATAATTAATATACGCTACTGAATAGTTTTTTGTTCGGCGTTCATTGTCTTGGGTAAACCAGCGAAGCCCTTCCTCGGGCCTCTGACCGGAATCCTTATCAAAATCAACGAACTCTAGCCGAGCTCATCGCTCACACGTCATGTGGACGTGTTTACAAGTCACTTTTCCATCAACCGAGATATCTCTTCTCTTCTTTGTATATGTTTTACGTTCAGTTCGTAGTATTCAAATACATTTCATGTCATCAATCTCATTATATTTGGGAGCGAGCGAGTGGTCTTCTTCTCTTCTTCGGATCGCAATGAAATGCAAGTTTGTTAAAATTTCAGCTATGTTACTCTGTCGCCGCCGACGACGCCCACGCCGTCACCAGCATGGCTCCGTCGCTCCTCTAGCATAGCGTACGTTTGCTTTACTGCCACATTGTCATGAATATTCATATCGTCAACTCGTACTTGCCGAACAAATAGGTAAGCAACAAATATTATTCACGAAGACGAGTGAATAAAACAAAATTCACGAGGCGCTTGTGAATCTCCAGATGTGAGTGAATTTTCACCGATAATATTAGATTTGGGCACATTGTACCGTCGAAGTTCTCATTTTTTTTACCCGTTGATATAAGTACAACCTTTGCCGTCGTAACGTTTTCTGATGTAAGAATTTTCCACCTGAATTTCTACGAGATGTGTGTGTACACACGCATCTCGCTTATAGAATTTATTGCTTCGGCAATAAGGTCGAAAAGTGGTCAACCACCACTGTCCGCGATGGTACATGTATTTGAGTCGTCAGTTAAGTGCGTCGCGACAGTAGTTGTTCAAGGATGGTTTACAGTAGGCGAAAGTAAACAAATGTGTTGCAGTCGCACAGATGACTCGCAGTTGGAGTCTGTTTATTAAACATTTCAGTCGTTCTTCCTGATCAGTAACAATTGCGTTTCGTTATTTACGCACCCTTCGCAACGTGTATGTGATGAGAGCAGTGATATGAATGATTAAGACTGTCAACACGTCGCATTATCTAGAAATAATGCGCAGTAGCGGAATAAGGAAAACATACAAGTAGTAAAGGTGTTAGGGCGCCTTCGCATTGGGCGTTGGTCCAGCGCAGACGCCACGCGATTGCTGCGAATGTACCCACAACTTTGTGCAGACGTCACGGCTATGCCACGTTTTCTTAACCACATTATATTGAAAAATCGTGAAGGAAATTTTTCGAAAAAAAACGTACTAAACATAGTTATAGCTTTTAAATGTCTCCCTTCCTTTTCGTAATAAGTTTGTGACGGCTACGAAACTTCTACGAGCTACGAGACCTTAACTAGACGTCTGGATCCAGACATTTCGTAGAAATTTCGAATGAAGATGTCTTCTATGGGCCTACGAGACGGTTACGAGACGTCTGGATCAGGCGCCTACGAGACGTCTACGATGGGCCTACGGGACTGCTACGAAACGTCTGGATCAGGCACCTACGAGACGTCTACGATGGGCCTACGAGACAGCTAAGAAGAGAGTTTTCTTTTCTATGACAATGCTGTTACGAGACCTCGACGCCAAGTTTACGAGACCTCTACGCCACAGTTATGAGGCTTCTATGATACGGCTAGGAGACCTTTAAGAGGCGGCTACACGAGTCCAAGAGACACCCACGCAAATTCTATACATTGTCGACGCGATTTCTACGTATCTCGCTTCTACGCTGGATAAACGCACAGTACAAATAAACTTCAGCAAGGACTTGTGCTTAATAGTCCCATTTGGATGGTTTTTAGGAAGAATTAGTGTCTAATCTTATATTGACTACATGTAGATTTTTTTAAAGATTCTTTAAACATTGACTTTAAGCCAAAACGCCTCTAATACATACACATAACTTACATCAACTCACGCCTTCTTCCCATGGGGGTAGGCAGAAACTACAGAACGCCACCTGCTACCTTCCTTACACACTCCTTTTGCCTCATTTACGTTCGTTCGTTCGTCTCTAATAATCTACCATAATTTATTAAAGCGAAAGCGTCAGGGTAGCCCGCGAAATGCAAATTTCTTACGTTTTTTTGCAATTTGCAGGTCAGTATCAGATTGTATGTTGATTTAAATATGATTCGCGGCCGTATCGAATATTTATTTATAGAATTATGATCTTAAAAATCATCAATATAACTCTCAAGTTCATATAATCCTATTGAATGACTATTTCATGAAATCATAACATTTTAGGATTATAGAATAATCCTAAAATATAATATGATACATAAGGAGTTGTATTGTAACAAATATAGCTTTACAGAATTATAATCATTAGCATTATAATGATTATAATTCTGTAAAGCTATATTTGTCGCTATTTTATTTTAATCCAGATACAACCTGACACTAGCCTGTAAATTAACGTAAGAAAATTTGAATTTCGCGTGCTACCGAAGCGCATCCCAGGCGATGTCTAGAGACACCGCCAAGACGACCCCACCCCGGGACACAGCGTCCCCCGTCGTGAGGGCTCGCACGCGCATGATGGCGTCCACCGTAGAGCGCCCCCTGCGGAAACCAAACTGGCTCTCCGCCAAATCCGGCCCCACCCGCACCAGCCGCCCGACGAGGCGGTCTGCAATGACTCTTTCAAAGAGCTTGCCCACCTCATCGAGCAGCACGATGGGCCGGTAAGCGGACGGAGAGTCCGCAGGGCGCCCCGGCTTCTTAATGAGGACCAGTTTCCCCGTCTTCCAGCGAAGTGGGAACTGGCCCCTCTCCAAGCATGCGCTTAGGAGCCCCCTTAGTCGAGGCCCGAGAGCCTCCAAGGCCAGGACCCAGGCTTTCCCAGGTAAGCCGTCGGGTCCTGGGGCGGTATTTTTGGCATTCAGCCTACGTACCGCCACTCTCATCTCTACCTCGGTCACCTCCGGAGCATCGTCGTCGTCGTCGTCGGCGGTGTGATCCGCATCGGGCACCGCAGTAGGCGGAACCATGGGCGGGGAGGCATGTTCCCCTCTCGAAGGGAACAGAGCGCTCACCACGTCCCCCACAAGCTGCGGCCGGAGACTCTGCGTCAGCGGGGGAGCCCATGGGCGGAGTTTCTTCCGCACCATCTTGTATGGGCGTCCCCACGGGTCCCTGTTCAGAGTCTCCAGCGACTCCTCGCGGGCCACTCCCCTGGCCCGCAGGATCTCCGCTTGGAGGGCGGTCTTCGCCGCTCTGTACCCCTCGTACAGCTCCGCCTGAATGGCTTCCGTATCCGGAGGACGAATACGGAGCCTGAAGCGCATCCCCCTTAAACATAATTATACTCGCCATTAGATTAATATTATCCTATTGAAGGACAAAGGCCACTTTCGTATTTCAGATCTAAGTAGTTAAACCGTTCTCATTATGATGTTTTCCTTTACTGTGAAAGGAATAAAATAAAAAAACAAAATTATATACATTTTTTTTTATCTACAAATTAGTTCTTACAATAGTTTACACGAATTATCAATTTGCCATTATCAGTGTCACTTGTTCCTGTACTACAAAACGTACCTACCTACTTCTAATTATGAAAAGTAGGTAAACAGTAGGTATAAATAAAGTCGCTTTTCTTGTCTGTCTGTGTGACCGCTTAGTTCTTCTAAAATAAGCAATGAATTTTGATGAGGTTTTTACCATAATTTAGAGAATGAATTCCGGAAAGTTTGTGTTTATTAAATTCATAGTAAACTTAAATATAATAAATAAATCTTGATATTTGATTGAGTCGTTAAGAGGGAACAGGGCCTGCGAATCACCGTACAAATGTATTCCCCTTTTTTCTTCCTGAATAATGCCTCTAGAGCATTCATTTTTTTTGTCCCTGTTATTTTCTTTTTTTCAGCAACTTATTGGCAAAGAAAATATGACCCTCCAAAAATTACAAAAAATGCCCCTTTTTTACCGCCGTGATTAAAGGACTACCATACAAATTCGAAAAGTTTTTAACATAAAAGAAAATGATAGGAACCTAGACATACTGTTTCTTAAAAAAAATATGTAAAAAATAATTGAATCGGCTGTGTTTTCGAGGAGAAAAAAGGGGAATAAGAAACGTCGATCTAGTCAATTTTTTTTTGTGATATAATCGGTCTGAGCTGCAGCTGTTCCTATCGCACTCTACGGAGGCAGACTTGAGCTAAGACGACGACAATAGTTTCTTCAAATACCTATTTTTCAAATTCCTCGCAGCCCCGGTTCCCTCTTAAAACCGTGTGAAGCAGGGGCGGGTCGCTAGTTTCATAATAAAAGCAACGGTCGATGATTTAACTTTTTGGGGCTTAGCCAGAACATCGCAAGGTTTGAAGAGGACGACGGACTGCGTCTCGCAATTTGTAAACTTACAGTACTTGTTATCTGAACACGAATTTTCGGTAAAAGTGGAATAATTAATAATGTTCGTTACTTTTAGGGAACTAATAGAGAAGGAGACGATGACGACGGTGAGATGACGGTTGATAGAGGCGTATGGAAGTATACATGTTGTACCGACCCCAAATAAATTAGCTGTAATTTGTGAAGTATATTTCCATGTAGTGACGTCAAGTTCATGGCTAAGTAATAACAGCCGCACGGGTCGATCCATCAGGTTAAGTTACGCTTGCCCGGGTTGGTCCGTGGATGGGTGACCATCTTTACATACCTAGACTCCTCGGAAAGCACGTTCAGCCGTTGATCCCGGCTGTCATTCGTGGATCTCTGACAGTCGTTACGGGTCGTCAGAAGCCCGAAAATTTGACAACCAGTCTTACCAAGGGGTATCGTGTTACTCAGTAACTGGGTTGTGGAGGTCTGATAGGCAGTCGCTCCATGTTAAATATATACTTACTCGTATTCAGCTGCATATGGTTAGACTGGAAGTCGACGCCAATATTGTTGGGAAAAGGCTAGGCAGATTGATTTCATGTAGTGAAAACAGATATGACTCACCTATTCGATCTTACATAGAAAATTTCCTGTTTCTGATAATGGCGTCACGCGAAACCGCGATAATGCAATGAAACATTACACCGCGTGTGAAATAGATTTATCTTTGATTCAACACTAGAAGCCCTTGTTGGAAGCCGTACTTAAGTGGAAGGTTAGCACTGCGCCTACACGATATATGCACACAATATAGTAACGCATGCAAGCAACGTAATAGTGCGTTTTCTAATTACTTCAGTGTACTTAGAAACTGCTCATAAAAATACTGTTTCCCGCTAAACGTGTTTAATCTTATATACAGTGAATGCCATTATGCTCATGTTTATTTTTCTATCACTATGTGTGTTGACAGTAAGGCGAAGTAAATATGCTTAGTGCGCATAATATAATCTGAAGCAGAAACTGTAGTGTTAAAACTACTTTTCCGCTCTCAGTTGCATCTCTTGCATAATACTTTATTCATAGTTACTCGTAATTCGAAAGGTTATTAATTTATCATAATCATACTATTCATTATCATATACAGGGCTATTGGTTATATTTCGGCATTCCATTAAGGGGATGTAGGAGAGGTCACTTACAGCCATATTACCCCTTTTGACTCCAATGCAAATGTCAACAATTTTCGAGTCATTTGACATTTTATATTTTTATTCCATACATTTAATTTTACAACCAATAACCCTGTATACAAATATGACCTGACCGACTACACGTCGCCGCTTCGTAGTCACTAAGTTTCTCTGTAACATGACTTGCCTTACACTTTTGTGCATTATAATAATGTGCAATAATAAATATGAATAGACTGTAATTTGTCTATTTCATTTCACTTTGTATCCTCGTTTCGTTGCTGATAAATACGAATGTTGTCTCTTACGTGATATTTTCCTTGTCAATTTACATAAATAGCGATTGGGTTTTTGATGTTTTACCTATGATGCACCAAGGTACCGTTATTTAGGGTTGTAATAAAAAAAAATCCTGACAGTCAATACTGGTCATCAGAAGTCTGACAATCAGTCTTACCAAGGGGTATCGTATTACCCAGTTACTGGGTTGTGGAGGTCAGATAGGCAGTCGCTCCATGTAAAATACTGTTATTCAGCTGCATCTGGTTAGACTGGAAACCGACCCCAATATAGTTGGGAAAAGGCTAGGCGGATTTATTTTGATTACAATTTTTCCTGTGAACCTTCCTGATGTCAATGTGGTTGTGTATTAATGGTTCATGGAACGTATAACCTGAACTTGAGATGGGTTAAGTTTTCTCGTCACCTGGCTACCAGTCATCAGACATTTAATTTAATATTAAAATAGATTCTTCATGAGATGGTAGGTCATTGAATAGATATGTTACCAATATTAAAGTTCTATGGTCCGTGACGGCCCCATTAGTTCAAAGTTTTGTTACAATCGGAAGTACCGTTGCGAACACTTTCAATTGGAAGCAGCGCACACCACAAATACACCGTTATTCATCCGTGACGTGGCACTAGTCTCGATTAGGCAAATTAGTCTTTGTGCTATTATTTACATATGCTTTTGTTCAGCGAGTAACCACATTGTGCCTAGTCTTTATGCGCTAGTTTCAGTAGCTTACGCGTATCCTGTCATGTGAGATTATTTAGAAATTATGAAATTAAAGTCAAGGAACGTAATTTACGGAGCAGCTGGACCATGTATAAGAAACATATGGAAGGCTCTTGCATCACTGTAATATGTCAAAGTCAGATGAAAGGGCAAGGTTTGCGCAATATGCCAGTTTAACCAGGGTCTACTTAAAATTATGATGTGCGAACTTTGAGTTTTTATATCCACTACGTTTCATGTGTTTTTTCGTTAATGTTTATCCACTATTTATCAGTAAAAACAACATGGAATTTATGAGTGCAGTGTTAAATGTGCAAAAATTATTCAGATCAGATTAACCGCAATCAATTAATTTATGAGAGATACCTAGTTATTAAATGCGGTCATAAAATATGACTGAAAATTGATGATTAAAGCGATGCAACTGTTCCGAGATTCATTTTGAAGGTTTTTTAAAACCGAGGCATTCAAAACTTTTTGCCATTGTAGAATATTACCTTCAAGAAAACTACATTATCAGCAGAACATTCCCTGTATTCACCAGACAACTACAGAATTTCATGATAAAAATTAACGCACAATTGCTCATGAATTTAAAACTTGCTGAAACTATAAATCTAATCACTAAATGTATTATCATAGATTTTTGCCTACATGTAAACTAAGTGCGCATTATACTAACACCGAGTCGTTATCAGGCTCCCGAACGTTTTATTATGTCATCGACCGTATTACCTGTAGTGCACCCTACGATAAACAAAAAAAAACCGGCCAAGTGCGTGTCGGACCATGCACAATGAAGGGTTCCGTATTTGGGATGATTTGTCCCAAGAATAAACTTATCATTGTAGTTGAAAAACATGTTCCCCTATACATTCCTACTGCAAATATTAGTTTTTACGCAAAATATTAAGTGATTTACCTTGTTATTTTACGACCATACTCTAATCTATAAGAATAGAACTATACTCAGTATTTAAAACAAAAAATTGGCTCTGTAGAGAGAGATAAGGATGGGAAATGGCAAATTTTCATCTATTTTCTTAAATAACTTTAAAATTATTTATTAAAAATTTGCAATATAAATATTTGAGATCCTCACAACAAGCACTTTCATTTGATATGTCACACGGTGCAGTTTGCAATTTTTTTTAATAATTGGTCCAGTAGATTCGGAGCAAATTGGCTGTGACAGAAGAACAGGCAGCCAGCCAGACAGACACACGAGTGATCCTATAAGGGTTCCGTTTTTTCATTCGGACGTACGCAACCCTAAAGATCACCTTTTATCTTTTCCTACTTCATGATTCACTGGAATTGTTTGTTAGATGCGTATATAATCATAGATGACCGCGTTTCGGTTATCTATTTTCTACTTTATTGTTAATGTACTATTTTTACATTCTATTTATCACATTGAATCTGTAAAAATAAAAATGACAGCAATGAAAATGTTGAGCAGGAAAATACATTCATGGTAAATGAAAATAGTTGTCTGCGGATGTCTTAAATTTAATGTCGTGCTAACGAATACTACTCTACCGAAAGTTTTATTATGATGAGCACACATTCCACTAGATTTGTTACTCCATATAAAATCGACGAAATCGATAAATATTATTTAAACAACAGTATTTGTTGTACAAGAAACTGACCCAGTAACCAGCACATTTATAATTTGGTTGGAAAATCAATATCGCCTTCTGTTCGATTTCAGTGCAGGCCGTCAAACAGATCGATTTGCGCTATTATTTAATAATGCAAAGGTAGGGCACCCTACGTCGTGGGCCAGTCTGCCCACTCGAGCAATCTACAGAAATAGGAGCAAATGTAATTTGAATACAATATGCGGTTATTGTTCATTCACTTGTGTGGGTTGTGAAATTCATCAAACCTTATGTTATTAATTTATTACGGTTTAACGTGATATAATTAAGATACACCGAATTTATTAAACGATTTTAACTAACATATATGCTTACTATGAATAAATAAATTACTTTGTTTTCACGTTTCATAAAAAAGTGGTCCCAAAAAATTATTTACATATTCGTATATTTACTTGCGACACTTTTTCTTACTGATGACTCAAAATCTGGGACACGAGTGACATCAACGATAAAGAAATTGGCGCAAATGAGCGTAACGAATATCTAGGCTTTGAAAACAGATAACGCTGTCAGTAGTGAGGGGTAGGTTTCAGTAGGTATATTTATTATCAGATGTTGACGATAGACATCCAGCTGCCCCACCATCGGCGAGTGGCGGCCGGCGTTTGTCATCAGTAGCATTCACAGCGGCGCGCGATTCGCACGCTGCGCACGAGCACGCGTGTACGTACGGTAGTGAAAGTCGCGCGCGCAGGTTCCGCTACGATTTCGTACGCCGACATCTTCGTCTAGATATTCTGTTTGTTCGTTGCGCCAGTGCAACGGGGAAAGGAGGTCGGTGCTTGTCCAAAGCCCGTAACACTACCGTGATTTGTGATACTGAAGTTTTAAATCGATCCCATGTTCGTGTGACACTTTACAATTTTTAATTTTATTTACCCTTCGTAAACCTATTTTTGTTAGCGTACATTTTGAAAACATTTTTCCAAAATTTGCCAGAAATATTTTCAATGTTGTTTTCGACCTTACCTTTATTTTGCAAAAGTATTTTCAAATTACCGTCTAATGTTGTACTTGAAGAGAGCACAGAACGGTAACTAACAAGTAAGATAAATAATTGATGACAACTTATGAAAACGTAAATACTACGAGCTCACAGAAATCTCGTAGTACGTAGATACTTGTAGAACTTGCGGCTTGTTCTTGTGGAAACTCGAACGACTGTCTTGGACGACGATGTTGTGGAGAAACAACAAGCGGCGAGAAGTTAGCAGTTGTCGGTAGGCGTCAGTTGGACGGTGGTGGGCTGCCTCAAGTTGCACCCACAGACATGCAAGTGAAAACGAGAACCGAGTGTACGTCCGTGACCCTTACGCCTTTCCCACATTACGCACCTTTTCATTAAGTTTTATTCTTTCATAATCATATTGACAAATGAATAAATTCTCAGTAGCTAAAATGAATGTTCTACTTCGTGGTTATTAGGTTTTTGATTGTTCTTTTTTTCTGGTCCCATTACTGCTGAAAACATTAGAGGATTACAAAAACATACAATACATTATAAATATAAATTAATGTTTCATTAGAAAAAAAATAACATTGATTTGTAAACCGTAGCCAGTCAGCCTCGCCAGGTAAAACCGAAACTTGTTCAATTAAGTACCATTCTGTAGATCCCCTTTTAATTACCTACTTGTTTCTAGCCTTTGGTAGCTTGAAGTCGTAATAAACGTATCTGTCTTCCGATGTTCATAAATGGTCTAAAAAAATATATTGACCGTAACAAAATTATATTTAGCTTAGGTTATTATAACTTCCTTGCATAATGATTACCAGTTGCCATTTATGCACATGATCCGGATGTTAGTGAGATTTAAATTAATTCCTTTCTTGACCATGAAATCGTATATATCGATTTAGAGCCGATAACTCATGCAGCGATTCAATCTAACTCAGATTCGATGTTTTATCTAATGGCCGATGTACCTACAATAAATGGGCGAAGCGTGATTATTCTAAACAGTGGAAATATCGAAAGTTTGTTGTTGATTTGCCATTGGCAGTTAGAACTAAGTTGTGCAAGTCCCGCTGCGCTTTGAAATCGGACACGACCTACATTTTTCTCAGCAATAGACGTAACTTGAGTATTGTGTTATGCACAGCACCGCTCTTGGTTGCAACTTGCCAGGTGCCAGTCTGCCAGTGCTGCTCTCGATAAATTCCACACAATTTAGTCTATGTTGTATTTCGCGCACGTAGTATCTTTTTCTCTCTAAGTATAGTATCAAGTTTAAGAATGTGGTCTCCTCGTGCTCAGATTCAAGTCTCGTTTTCCTTAAGTTCCAAAACATGTTTGGTAGTTTGAACACCAACTTAAGTGTGAAGTTGATTAGAGGAAGTAATCCACATGATTTCTTTAAGTATCTAATCAAGCGCGCTTGCGTGTATCTAAAGATCAATATGATATGTTATTGAGGACACTGATTTATTGATCAAGTACTTTGTCCTGCACAATTGTGTACATTGTTTGCTTCACTGTGATAAGAATTCTGTTCTTGCTAAGTTTGTAACTTGTAAATTATGCATGAATAAACAGCAGACAAGGCGTGTTACTATATATTCCAATTTTCCCCAATTATGTTTGCATTTATAATTACTAAGTATAAAGTATATTTATGTCTTTCACGTATCATTTGGACGAATTTCGGCACGATTATTTCTATAATATTCCATCCTTAATTCAGAATTGGGTCACTGCGGATCCGAACGCGACAGCCATGAAATACGAATATATGTCTTTAAATCACCTGAAGCGGTTACCCAAAGCTTGATGTATTGAACATAAAATCGATAACCCAAATGTTATTTATCTTAAGTAATAAGTATTTTATAAGTATCAATTAGAGTTGTTGCTCAAGTACGTTATATTAGATACTAACACTTCACAAAGTGTGTCCGAGTAATCGTAAGATTTTATATTTTTGAATACCTTTCCTGATATAAATAATTCTAAAATTAGCTGTAACGTGAAGCGTATAATAACTATAAAATATATCATTTGTAATTGTTTCTCTTTGTCTCGAGAGAATCCATCTCAGTGTCAGTTCATTATTTTGTCAAGGAATTAGCATACCGAAGATCTTTAATCAGTTCTTAAATTAGCTAAACGAGAAGTAAATTATCTCTGCTAATTTAATTTGCAATGCATTATTTTCGTGTTCAACGTCAATTGTTTTAAAGGGTGTGGCTAGATTGGCCGATAAAGGGCTGGCGAGTTACATGTCCTCTGCTTTACATATTCGTTTTTGCCAGAACTAATTCCGCATACTTGTTATGATATGTAAATGAAATACCAGTAATGATTTAAACAATATGTTGCATAAATGTTTGGTTAAATCCTAGCGTACCGTGTATATTATCTCTGTTAATGTCGCGGAACCATTTCAATAATACCTTGTTAGTAATATCAACACACCGACTCATAAAATTGTATTAAAATTGAAAACAACGACGGTATGTTATTAGCGTCAATTAGTGACATGGTTGGTCAATGTTATAATTTTTTAAAATTATCTATAAATGTATTTACCGCAGCTTTTGCGTGACATCAGGAAAATTTAGCGCAAAAAAGAGCAGCTAAGTTGTTCGTACATTGGAAATTTTAATTAAATTTGTTTAATATCAATTACACTATTATTAATAACCAAATCATTCATGGTAAAAAGCTCTTAATCGAATGTAATTGGTTTTGATTTATGTCATTCCGGTGGTGTTAGATAATATTAGTTTCCTCCTAACGGTTGCACATGTGGCCATCCTGAACGTTTCCATTTGCTGTTTTGTTTATATTCATCAAATTAACGCTCACGTCATATAATCTCAAATGTTTTTGTTGGTTCTAGCTCATTAGTCATTCATGGAATAGTTGGAATCATATCTGTCTAGAATATCCGATAATTTTGTAAATGAATGTTTCTCGTCACGTACGCAGTATCGATGCCGCCGCAGTGCTGAACTTCGTTCTCCCAGTGCTAAAACGTTTTGGATTTGTCATAATTTTTTTAGCTACGCATTAGGTGTATCGTTTTTAATATTTGTTTTCATAGAAATATTACTTCTTATAATATTTGTTACGAGTAGTATGATTATTCATGTGATCACCTTGTAATAAACCCATAAACTTTACCATGGGGTCTACGAACTATTCAAAGGCCAATTAGTTATCTCAAAATCATCACCAGACAGTTTTAAACCAGAATCTTTGTTCACAACGTCTGTATTAATGAACTCGGTATTTTCTTTGTCTGTAGGTTTATTTATTGTTACCAATTAATCTGTATTCAGTGCGTTTGCTTCTTGCTACCATCTTATTATACATGCGACGTTTGTTCTATACGTTTCAATTATCATTGTTTGTGTACATGCTGTTGTATCTAGCTCTTGTAAATGCATTCTTGTTACATTGAAACTAATGACCCGTGACACGGACTTATCTATTCTCCTTGCATGTTTCTGTAAAGATAAATCTGCATACAAGTTAATTAAGAGAACGGTCTTTTGTTATATCATTCGGTAGATATTTCACGAACACTTCCAAATTATTCCACATCTACTTTGATTTTTTCTTCAACAGCTCATAAATCTTGGTCGATTCTATTATTCTTGCCAATTTAGTAAATCACATGTAATAAGATAAAGTTTAGAAGAACAATTTAGTTAAAATGCTATTACAAAATAACTATTTACTTATCTCCCTAAATGTCCTGTTCACTCAACGATCTCGCCACTTAAATTCACATTTATATAGTTTAAAGAGACATCATGATAATTTCTCAGAAGAAATCGTAAGCATATCTAAACGAATGTTTGTCACGGTAATCGTGCTGTAGAAATTCACACGAGCTTATACTCTAAAATGGTAATTTACATCCTGTATTTTGTATAAATCGTATATTTTGGTATATAGAATGAAATAGATCTAGAAAAAATGGAACCATATTCTACAATCTTAATGCTCGAACTTCGAAATTTACAAATATCTTTTTTTATTAACCATGCTTAACGTATATCTTTGAGAGCTTTCATTTAAGTACATTGCATTAGTTGGAATGTATCTGATATAAAATCTGACTTCGCCGCGTGCGCTGACCCCTTTGTTTACCCGACGTTTTGACTTTGAGATCGTGCATGCTTTCGCGTCGTCGTGACCCATCGACGTGTTCGATCGTATCTGCATCGATTCCTTTGTTATGACTTATCAACCAACATGAAAACGTACTTAGTTTTCAAGTTTTCGTTACTATTGATTGATGTACTACAAGTACAAATCTTTCAATAACCATGCAGATATTTAATTTGGCTCAAACTCTGTTATCATAATTGTTGAAACCCATTGGTAGTTACATTGATTGTCTTAAGGTTAGACAGACAAACCTGTTATGAATATTATTTTCTCAAAGCTGATACAGAAGAAGGTCTCTAGAACACGACGTGAGATAACTACGAAGTAGCTAGAACAGTAATGGTGCCACAACACATTTATGAGCGTTTGTGCGTGCTTTATCACCCTTTACGTTATTAACATAAACCGCGTAATGATTTAGCTAAACATTTTCCACTGCGATTGAGACTATGTGCTGTTTTCAAGGCTTTTCTATTAGTCCCACCCTATATGTAAGATATATTTAATGTTTAGTCTGTAATGTGTAGTCACGTGTGTATTGTTTTAATTGTGAATGATATTATCATATCTCTTATTGAATGTGATTTCAGCTATCTTTCACCTCCTCTACTTATTAAAAACAGGTTATTTATAAATGTAGGCAAATAGTTATGCAATCACGTTAGTCATGTATTACAGACAATTAACTATGGGCCAAATCTATTTGTGGCGATTAATTTTGATCACCAACTTTCAGCAAGATCTTATTCGACTTTCTGATTGGTGAATTCAAATAACCAAGTAATTTCATCAGAAATGGGCTCTTCAAAGGAAGTGTGGACGATCATCAAACATCAAAGGTTTAGATGAATTACGACAAGTGGAAACAACATGGTTTTATAACTTGTTTTTACGTTTTATCTCTCTTTTATAAACAACAATGATTTGTATACGTCAACAAGTAGCAATGTGTTTTATGGGATGACCGTTTGTCTCGTTATAGAGAGTCAGGTCTCAATTAGTCAATTATTTTATGGTTCGATCGAGTTTCATAATTACCGAGTATCCTTGTTTTGAACTGGTACGCGTCGAATAGTTTTGATTAGAAATTGTGATATGAAAGGGTCGGATGTCGAGCCCTCTCGTGAGAGGTTAATCTCCTCGTCGACATTGAGCTAACATTTCGCCGCTTGATTGACGTTAGTGGGTTGACTTTGATACACATGAGGTCATATTTATACTAATTCTTAATACTATATTTAAATCAATTTTTTTTGCTTCATCATACACACTACTCGCGCCCTAGACTAGTATTCCGAGTCTCATTAATACGTACTTACTTGACCCAGATACCGTGTTGCGAAATGGTGGATTTGATTTCCTGTGCAATGTTTACTTATTGTACCACCTATGTCGTAGAATGTATGTGCGCTCTAGCTAATTTAAACATTATGGTTTATTAGATTTAATGTTGTTTGTTGTTCATTGCAATGCAACCTTGATAGTGCATGCCGGAAATCCCATGATGTGGTTTATATATCTTTCGTCATGTCAGGACGTTGTAGCATTCGGTAGGTGGTACATAATCAAAATACATAGGGTAAAAATAATTAATATATTTATTGTCTATTCAAGGTAAAACAGCAATGAGTAGATACAAATGTGTCTACGAATATATAATTTATAAAGTTTATGAATAATGACTGCGATGGCACTGGTTAATCGTAAAATCTAAAACGGATTCGAAATTTTGGCTACTATCCAAGTTTTTTTACGTATAAACTTTATAAGATCAAAATCAAAATGGTAATAAAATCGATGGTGATTATATGAGATAGTCAAAACGTATTTATGCAAGACGGTGGCAACTTTCCCCGCGTTCTGCGGTGCCTGTGTGCGCGTGAGTTGATGACGGACAGCGCGCTGTTACGAAAGCTGCAATCACCTGCTTATATGGCGTAGCGCCGACACTTGTCGCTAAGGTTGCTTACTATTAAACGACCACTAGCTATTTATATACCACAGCTTGTTGTTTTCGCTACACGTTCTATAAACGGCATATTATTTTCAAAATAAGGAAAATTTATAACTAGATTACTACGGTTACATTTAGGTATTGTTTATGCCAAGTAGTGTGATGTCACGTAATGTTCTGCAGATCTGTCTTCATGTCGAACATTATTTTCATTCGATGAATTTGCAGTAAATTATTGTTGTTCGTTTATTTCGGTTGCATTGCATATTTTTATTGCTGTTCTGTGTGTTCGTAATATTTATTTACATGGTCGACTTTCGCTGTGCTGCGGTGGACTTCTTATAACTTCTGTCTACCAGGACACCATGGGCCCAAACGTATTTTTAGGATTCTGTATGTCCGAATAAAAAAACGTAACCCTTATAGGATCACTCATGTGTCCGTCGGTCTGTCTGTCTGTCTGTCTGTCTGTCTGTCGGTCTGTCGTCTGTCCGTCTGTCACAGCCAATTTGCTCCAAATCTAATGGATCGATTAAATTGAAATTTGGTACACGTCAATTTCTGTGACCCAAACACAGATGTGTTGCGTAAATAAATGAATTTTACATATGGGGGTCACTTTTAGAAGACAAATAAACAATAATAAAAAAAGTTTTGCACACTGTCCTACCGTGTGACATGTCAAATGAAAAGCCTTACTGTGAGGATCTCAAATATACTTTTTTATTATTTTAAAATAAATAGTTTTAAAGTTGTTTAAGAAAATTGATGAAAATTTACCATTCCTTCTCCATTATCTCCGAAACGACAAAGCCTATTTTTTTTTAAACACAGAAAATAGTTCTATACCTACAGTTTACAGGAAAACCTATAAAAAATGTATGGTCTTAAAATAACATGGTAAATCTCCCAATATTGTGCGTACAAACTTACATTTGCAGTTGGAATGTATGGGAGAACATGTTTTTCAACTACAATGTTAAGTTTGTTTTTGGATTTTCAAATGGACTGGTGTGTTTTTATCTTATTCGAAAACATCTTAATTGACCCTGCGACCAATAGGCACTTTTATTTTGTCTATGGGTTGCCAGTACATTGCATTATACGCTTGTTTTTGTTCGTATTTTTCATTGCCGATTCCAAGACAGTTTCCTAGGTCATCCCGTTTTTAGATTGGTCGGTGGCCAGTAGATTTGATTTTATATCGATTCGCGAACTCGATTGTTAGGCATACATACATAGGTGTCACGTGAATTGGGATTGATTTAAAAACTTGTTTCCTTTATGGAATTATAGTATTGGTGAGCAATTAGTAAAAAACAAATATAAATAAAACAACGACTTATTGAACAGTGACCTGATTTAAAAAAAAAAACGATGAAATGGGTCCGAAAATGAAGGAGCCGTGATTGTCATGTTGGCTTTCGTAAAGTAAAAACAAAGTGTGACAGTTTACGAGTTCTAAGTGCTTTGCAAAATGAGTGTTGAACCGACATTGACCGAGTCGCCGGTGCCGCTGGCGCTGTCGCGTTTGCAGACGCGGCCCGGCCGACAGCCGCGCGGCCTGCGCACGCATCGCCCCAGCCTAACGCTCGCCAGCTTGCAGGAGTCCGCCGACGAGAGTCCCAAGCGATACAGCGGAGAACCATTCGCTGCCGACACGGACGATGACGAGGCTTTCGCTGATGATGTAGTCTCAGAGGAACCTCCTCTATCCACGTCCAACGGACGTAGAGCGTCCGAAGCTAATTTCGCCGAACGATACAGACAATTGACCGATTTTGATGGTCCTCCGCCCGAAGTACAGCGACGTGCCTCCCTGGCTGTGCCAGTGGGCGCGGGAGGTTTTGCTCCTAACGATAAAGGTAGACGCCGCTCGTGGGCCGCCAGACTGCAATTAGAACGCAAAAAAAGAAGAAAGTCTGGAGGGAACGACACCGACGAAGAAAGCGACACTCCGATATACGTCCGGCAAAAACGACCCTCCTGGTGGAACGTGTTCGTGCCTGATAACATGCTGAAGAACAGGTATCGTTGTCAATTAAACTTACCCGTTTTGTTTTGAACCATTCATAAGCTACTCATTTCTTTGGTTCAACATCAACCCTTAGAAAGAAGTCATTGATTTAAAATAACCGAAGCTAATCTATGCAATGTGATATAATGTTCGTATTCCTTTTACGGGATTAGAATGTGTAGGTATAGGTAGTTGTGGGGCTAGGGCACATGATTTCCTTGACCCAATGCTCGGAGTCCGATTGTTTGTTTGTGAACTAAGTGTGCAACTCTCATAGTAACTCGACATTGCGGGTGGTACTACGAAACCATTTTATTTATATCTATTAGCCATCATCATCAAATCATCTATGTATATGTCGCAGTCATTTTATAAACGGCGCCGTCCGTTTACAAATACTGGCGGTTTTGCAAAATGCCTAAGGCATATTGGCAATTCGTTTAAACATCAAACACAGGTTGGATAAATCATACTTTATTCCAGCAATCAGGTACCTATTATGTTACCTACCGTAAAATTGTGATATATTGATTTTGTAAAATGACGAATCAGACAATTTGCCTGCGACATATATAGGTGTTATCTTAGAGCAGTAGTTCTTTCTAAATTCGCCGTGTTATGTAGTTTTCCAACGAAATATTGTACCTTACGTTATTTCTCAAGGTGCTAGGTAATCTCTTCGTGCGTGTGCGCACTGTGCGTATACGAATGAGTTTGTAAAGCCGTAAACAATAGGTTATTATTTAACACCGAAAAATTCCATTATCTACGTAAAATTATGTACACAGGGGAGGTGACAAATTTACAAGTATTTTGCTTTGATAAATCAGTAACAAACACTATCTAGATTTACGTGTATATTACTTTTATCAGAAACAACATTTTTACCTACAATATTACCCAAATATTTGTTGAATTTATAACTCTTAGTATCATTAACGTTGAAACCGCTGAAGCCCGTTCTGTTTGTTTTGTATCACCTGATATCACGGCGCTTATTCCACCATAGATACCTATGTACGTTCACGTGAAACTACGGTTGTAAGGACTACGTCCTCAACACGTATATACAGGCAGACGTAATATTTCATCAATCAATTTCTTAACTTTTGCATTCACAAGTAGTACACGTAGGCTTACACGTTATCGTTTAAAGTAAACTTGCGATATCGAAAAAAATAATTTAGATTTTATCGCTTTCCGTGCTTATTTAGTCTGAAGAATTATGTAAAATATTGCTGTAGTATAGTCACGAGCATAAATATTACTATGGAGATGGACAGCTCGGCAATAATATCTGATTTCATGATTCATCCATTAATATCTGTCTTTAAGATGACGGCAGCTATATGTGATCATTTGTGAAATGCATATACAAGTGGCAGCACAAATTTATGTGACATGGAAGGAACACCAAAAATCTGACGCCAAAATATAGGATATCATCGTCTTCAATAAAATGTGACCTCTTAGAATGCAATAATATCGGACATGTCCTGCGTTATAAATATCTGCCTACTCGGCAAAAATTAAATTCAGAAGAATGTTATACCTCTATGAGATCAAAAATATCTGACATCTGAAAATTTACAATAGTTTTATTTATTTACAATAGATTGTGCTTGAGAAACGTTTTGGAAATCAAGTCTGAATGTATCGTACATTTCAATCATTACAAATAATAATATGTGCACAATGTATTTAAAGGTTCGAATAGCTTAGATAAACATGGTGAGTGAGGCATCTTATGTTAAACGTGTAATGTAAGCCCTGAAAACATCAAAAGATCTGTCACGTTTCGACTGTTACGAGTTGACTGTTAACTGTGAGAGAATCGATTAAAGTCAAGCATTTACGATTTAGTTTCTCACAACAAATATCCCGAAGTATCTCGGAGACTGAAATTCAAGAAATGAATTAAATTGTGCGCTTTATAATTTTTTACGTGACGATATTATCGTGGAAGACCACGGCACGGCACCACGATAACACAAGGAAGTAAAATGTATGGAAATATGAAGACGTTTTTAAATTTCCGTCCACGATAACGTTATAACGTGCATTTCCACACATTTTATGGACGTGGACGTCTACGATAATATCATTACGTTACAGATTATAAAAGCGCACAGTATGTAGATATTAAACTAGAAATACATACAAAAGTAATAACAGTTGATAGTACCTAGTAGTAATAAAAAAAAGTCAAATAAAATGTTCAGCACTCGTTTTTAACAAGAAACATGCCTACATGTTTTCGTATCGTCGAATACAAATAGGACAAACCATACCTATATCTTTTAGAGAGATTATGAAAATAATCTTTCTAAAAGATTCATGAGCTTCCCTTATTTGTTGAATGTAATACCGATTCATGTCTTGTTATTTATGACATAAGACTCTTTGTAATTAATAAAGTACGTAGATATTACATGCTTTTTCAGTACTTCTGAATTTGCACATTCTTTATCTTCTACTAGATATCTTGGAATTTAATATGATCGCTATTTATGACCTCCTGATTTTGTTATTATTTCGCTCGTCATTTGTCATCTCACATGATTATTAAAGGTACAATTCCGTAGCCGACCGCAGGCGGCAGCAGCAGGCAACATCGATTTCATAGAAATACATAGAAACTAGTCGTGTCGCGGCGACACGTCGTCGCCTGCTGCTGCCGCCTGCGGTCAGCTACGGAATTGTACCTTTATTATTGTTGCTCATCATCGTCATCTTCCTACCCCTGTCCCAAGTTACTCGGGGTCGACGCAACACGTTTCTTCTTCCATTCTCCCCTATCAACAGTCACTCTATCATTCACTACCTTTTCTTTCATATCATTCCTCACACAATCCAACCTTCTGTTCTTTGGCATCTCCATCCATCAACATTTATCATCATATTCATCACTCTTTTTAGTCACATGCGTTTCCTGCCTCCTCATCAGGCCCATACCACGTCAATTTCCTTTCAACTTTTCTGTCACTGGCGCCTTTGGCTGTTGTTATTGGTCAACAAATCACAACAGCTTACATGACAGCAATTAACTAAGGCTTTTAGCAAGGTTAGTATCATTTAAAGCTAATCGTATTTTAATTTTAAATATTGTATGCTGCACTGATCAAGATATTGTAGGTTTACTTAAGTTTTAAACAAACTTAACACTAGTGCGATTACTGATGTGTAAATTTTGACCATGTCATGTTGCCTTACAGTCTGTCGATAGTTTAGTAATTCCATTAGCGCTACTGTTGACTCACGATCTCTTTACATCACCAGATATGTGTCGAATTTACTCGGATATACTTACAACTCGTAGAAGTAGAGGAGCTCGTGGCTAAATAATAACAGCCGTACGGGTAGATCGAAGGTTAACTGTCGATTACAAATAAGACCATGTTTGTGTGTTTATTTCGTTGAGACTTTGAAACTACTTGATGTGTATTGATGTTTTTCTTCATCAATATTCATTAATCAGATCATTTTTTCTAGGAAGTTTTAAGTCATCGTTACATCACATTGATGTCTAATCGCCCGAACCCGACATTGCTTCGTTTACAAAATACGATTCAAAAGTCAAAATATTAATAAGTTTCTTTAGTACTGTAGCTAAAACTTTGTCATGTCAGTTTTAGCGCTTGCAATTTTTTTATTTGCATGCGTCGAGAGTTCGTACCCAAATATTATGTCCTGATTAAATTGTATGTTGGTATGTTTCCTTTGTACAAAATTAAATAGATATTATTTGATATATTATGTATTTGTAAATAAAAATTTAATGCTGGCCGTTGGCTGTGCCTTTGGTAAGCGTGTCACTTGAGATCGGCTGAACCGATTAATAATTAAAAGCGATTTTTTTTGTTTTAAAGTGTTCATAGTAGTCCAACTAAGGTTTTATGGAAAGAAAAATTGGAAAAGTTTACCGGGAAATTTTCGAAAATGCTTTTTTTATGGGATTTTTGTATGAATTATTGTAATTCGTACAGGACAATGTCGTCTTGTGGGCTTGTAACAAATGACTATGAATATAAACAGAAGGAAATTGGAAACCTGTTCTTCCGAGTATTTTCAATAACGTTACAAATTATAAAATTATACCTACAAGCGATCCAATCAAATTCATAATTGCTACTTTGTAGCGACCTCTTATATCTACCTACTCGCGAAATATGTTCCGCAAACACCCATTTACCAACCGATTGTGGACAGTTTGATGATAAACAGAAGTAAAAGGTTGTGGCGTTGGCGTTGTATTACCTACTCGTTTAGTCTTAGTCATGCGGAAGTCAGTATTAAATTATAAGAACTAGCTGCTCCCGGCGGTTTCAGCCGCAAAAAAGTTTCGATCCCGTGGGAATATCAGGATAAAAGGTATACTATGTCCTTCTCCAGAAAATGGTCTACCCATATGCAAAATTTCATCCAAATCCATTCAGCCGTTTTAGCGTGAAAGCGTAACAAATAAACAAAATATTAAATATAATATATATAGTTAGGATATCGTTTTATACGCGTCGCAGTCGTCGTAGACACCGCTCTACGTCATGGAGCAAGGTGGTTTCATCATGCTCGTCATGCAGCCTCCGCGCAGCTTCCGCGATCGTACGTTCACCTCTGTCTTTCAAAAGTCAAAACCCTTTGTTTTGTCAAGTGTCTTTTTAACCTTCCATAGCATATGGAAACAAATCGTTCAAAAAAATTGAGCTCTCATATGCAAATGGTGCTAAATTTGATTTACAGTTATGCACATGACCTTAGTAAGACACAACGGACGTTTCGCATATTACCGGAAACGGCCAGGCAGTAAATGTGTCTTATGTCCCCACTTGATATTCTCTCAACACATGGCTTATTTACATTTAATGTATTTGCGAATGCAAGATTATAATTAGATTATAATTCTCTCAAGTGTTTATGGACCATAAAGACAATGATTAATGTCGTCAAAATATTCTTGTTTTTTTAGTTAATGGAGATATTTCGTTAAAAATTATGATAGGAAAAACAACGACGCGGTCAAACGGGATATGTTCTGTGTAGTAGGTACACAACAACATAATCCAAAATACCATAAGTATGTAGGTATGTTCTGTAGGTGTTATACAATTATTATTCTTACGAATTCGATACTAACCGCGCGTTTATTGTACAATAATAATAAACTTCTTAGCACTACAATATATATTATTCTTGTGTCCGTATTATCTTGGTGCATATCGAGGAATTTTGGAAAAATGCCAATTTCGTCCCACTGTAAACAACTTAACACGATGACGATAATGTGCCCACTGAAAACAATGCGAAACAATCGCTGAACAAAACATATGAAATGATGTCAATGAGGAAATCAATTATTTTTGCTTTGACGTTTTTTTGTAAGGTCCAGTGCTATAATTCAAATATTGAATTAAATTAATTTGGACGCACAACCAAAAATTTTTGGAAGTTTGTAATTTTATCCAAGTTCTAGAAATCCCTGTTAGCCTACATACCTACCTACTAACTGGTCGACCACAGAATTGTTGGATTTTCCAAGTCTCCTCTTCACCCATCAAAACCCAAGGGTTTTCCCCAGATGATGTCCAATGTCTTCTGGTGTCACCAGACAATTAATGAAGTACCTCCAAATTCGGAATTGAATCACTCCGTGTAAAATAAAGAGGGATATATAGGAGAAACCTATTCATCCGTGATGCGATGCGGAGGTTTTGAGTATATATGATGCGGATGGGATGGCGGTAGGGAAAAATCTAAGAAACAATAGGATTGTATGAAAGATGGTGACTTAAAAGGGGGTGAGAGAAGTTTGGAAGAAGAAGGAGTAGGTATCGCCGACTAAATAACTTGGGATAAGGCTAGGAGGAGGGAAACAATCAATCTGCCCAGCCTTTTCCCAACTATGTTGGGGTCTGCTTCCAGTCTAACCGGATGCAGCTGAATACCAGTATTTTATATGGAGCGATTGCCTATCTGACCTTCACAACACATTTACTGGGTACAGATCGGTACGGAGTGGGTTGCCGTTTTCCAAGCAATCTCTCGTAAACCTCAGGACGAGTCACATTGTTTTGTACGTTAACCTTTTAATCATTGAATTAACAGGATAAAGCTATTTCTATAACGACTATTCATAAACATAATCTATAGTTGGTGGTAAATAATTTTCCTTAATTCTTAATAAGTGCCCTTACAAGTTTAATCTATGTCAGGAAATTACAATATTGATGTGCTGTTGCCTATTTATTTACAGTTTGTTTTAATTCTCATAATTTGTAATATCACTCTTGTAAAAACGCGTATTCTTAAGACTGTTAACTTGACTCGATGTGCGCAGTGCGCTGGACTAAGACTGCGTATTTGTTAATATTTTTTCTGAATAGCAAAGCCTTGAAAATCTTTTTAATCTACATCTCAAGGCTGGCTAGCGGCCAGAAGTACACGCAGTCGCGTCGCCTCCACCACATCGTGTTGTTATTAAAAACTATTCCCAGACAAACACATGAGCGTCTGACAACTGTCTCGTACCGCACATTCGCGACCCCGTGCCCCGCCGCCCATTGTTGTACAATTTTTTTGTCATATTCATATCCATGCACACGATTTTACTTCTTTTAAAATAGATATGGGAATAGTAGATTATCAATTTCAAAGGATGTTTGATTCAAACATCAACCTATCGCATGAATAAGATCTATTTGTATAGTCCAATTGATAGGCAACAGGCATTAGATACGTTTGTTCAATGTTTTATTAGATTTATAAGCCACTTAACTAATTCTATAAATATAATGCTACAGCGTTACCTACCGTTACCTACACATATTCTTATTTGCTTACAATTAAAGTGGTTCTCATGTGTTCTTGCCTTTTTAATTACTTTTCGCTGGCAATCATTGTAAACTGATATGAACTTTTGTATACTAAAAATTATATTAAGAAAATATGACAAATCTAGAAATAGCGCATATACGTTTTTGTAACAATATACAAATGGTACATCAGCAAATAGTGGAAAACAAAAATCATAGTGCACATGATAGCCTGTGCAAATAGTAAAGACGATAAAAAAATAAAGAAAATTTTAATGAGTTTCGTTCAGTTTTATGACCAGCCAGTAAACACGTAGAGCGTTCTTGTTTTGAAAATTGACTAGAAGAAAAACCGATGATGACGGCACGCGAGATCTTCCTATGTTAAAGTCACGTAAAAATGTACTTATCAACGCAAAGATATAGCTGAAACTTTTAGTACACATTACATTGCTTATACATAAATAAATTGTTAAATATGTGATGTTACTGTTATTATAGCACTATAAATTTCCGACATGAACATAGTAATATTTGTTAAAATTGATAATACCTACCTACATAGTAAAATATATTTGTTTTAAGGCGTATCAGAAGTAATAATCTGCTGACGGTCAATACGTAATGACCACGCCCACTGAGAGGTAGCAGACGTGGTCACAAAAACATGTTTAGCTAATTCAAACCAGCTTTATTTATTATACCCATTGGCTTATGTTATATTAATATTGACAACCGATCAGCTATGTACCGCTCCAACTCTGTTCTGAAACTTCTGTTCTACTACAGTTCTGAAAACAATTTAGACTGGATTTTATTAATCGTTTCATAGCCATATTCATAGGCTGTCGGTAACGAGTTGTCCTCGAAGGGGTTATATTATTATATGCGAGTACGGCGCTCGGGAATAAAAGCTATTAAACAATATGGCAATATCCTTAGCTCTCCGCACAAACCAAAATTGCCTCCACCTTATTGGTTTCAGCGATTTTTCGCTCCCTGCTGTGCCCTTATTTCCACTCGTGTTCCTGCCACTCTCGTTTTATTCATGCCATATGTATTTTATATTTTCTATACGATTCACCTATTGTACAATATTGCCGATCTTATTTTACATATGCCACTTGATAGTTGTAGCTACTTTTTCATAGAACATACCTGACTATATTATTTTGTTGAAGTTGCATCTCACAATCTTGAATCGCTTTAATTTCCACAATTTCTTATCTAATTGTGAAAAAGCTTGAAATATTTGAAACTATAAAACTAAAGATTTCGTGGCGCAAAACCATTCGTGTCAGTCACAGCACCTGTTAATAGTTTCATCGCTTTAGCACTCTCAAAAAAACAGTTCGTCGCCTTTGATTTACTTAGTGAAGAAATTGATTTTCATAAAATAAAATTTTGATGTTATTTCAAGACAAAAGTGATTTTTAAAATTCAATGTTTTGTAAAAAAATAGTAAAACATACATCATTGACATATTAAAAAAAAAAACTTTTTTTTTTATATTGATGCTGAACAAAGTGGTCTTGCCACTATAGTAGACCATATGGGTAATGATGTTGATAATATTTTTTCATGTTCAAAATCACAAGTATTTTCTTGTAAAAGATGATCAAACGTTACTCTCGCGTAATTTTTCGGAATACTAGTTAAGAATATTAGTGATTTTCTATTAATAATTAAATTATTTGAAAAAACTAAGAACATGACTTTTCAAATCACAAACACATTTGTTTAAATATTTTCTGCCATCCATTTTTTTCGATTTCGTGCATGGCCCGTTACTTAACTGTTGCCTAAGCATTTAACTCCATTCCTTTGATAATTTGAAAACATCATTGAATCAAACATTAA
The DNA here is from genome assembly GCA_949128155.2 of Xanthia icteritia. Taxonomy (NCBI): domain Eukaryota; kingdom Metazoa; phylum Arthropoda; class Insecta; order Lepidoptera; family Noctuidae; genus Xanthia; species Xanthia icteritia. The sequence goes on along the minus strand of OX421934.2, from coordinate 14,282,475 downwards.
ACCATACAATAATATCTAATAACTCCTAAAACCATCACAGCACTGGTTTGCGAAGCAAATGCAAACTATTCAAAGCTGTGCATAATGTAAGACGTAGTAAATCGCGTACCTCGGATAAATACAGTACGCCATGTGTCAGCATTAAAATTATACGCGTTTATCTTCGTGAATTGCTGAAGAGCTTTTAGTGTCCACGTGCAATTCTCCTTAGCATTGATTTACGCCTCAAATGATGTATTCAGCGAAATTGTTTCAAATAAATATCTTAACAATTTGCGTATCAGGAACCATTATGTCTTGGCATCACGTAATACTGTTCGCAATACCATTATCGCCGTGTCTTTGATGTCTCATGTCTAGTCCTAGGAAAATTTACACTGCTTGCACATGTCGTCTAACTCCTAATTCAATACATAGTAGGTTTAAAACGTAAAACGGTTTTAGACTATTATCTATAAAATACCATCAGGAACGTTGAAAGCGTAAAATAAAAATCGTAACAATAAATCTGGTGTAAGTGCCATTCACATCAATCCGTCCTTTGTATCAGCTGATGCACGGTGAGCCCGCTCCCTATACCCACTGTGTAACAGGGTCATCAGACAAAGTACATATGAACACAAATAGCAGTAGGATTAGATCGTCCACATAAAGCTCAATGTAAAGTTTTGTGGCTATAACTTAATGAAAACCGCTGAAAATTCATCCAGTCAATTGTTCGTGACTACCGGCGCTGTCCGGCGGTTGAGAAATAGGGAGTACACAAAACAATTTGTGTGTAAGGAGAATTTGTCTTATTCTTTTAGCAATTTAGCATCTTAGTTATTTACCAAGTAAACCGGAGTAAGAACACACAGTCGTTAATTCCTTTTGCACGTTTACCTCGTTTTCAACATGCCTGACCGTAGTTACTATCAGATGAGTGTCAATTTCAATGTTTCTAGTTTTCTATAAATGCTCACTTCCGAGTGAGGAACGGAAAGAGATCTGACCCAGATGTACGCGCAGTGCGGTGGCCGGTCGCTGCCGTGACAATGTTCTCTTGTGCAAGGACGGTCACATTCATACGCGGTTTGCTGAGATGTGTGGCGCTCGTGTTTATTTAATTTAACATACACTTGCATGGCTCCACTGCCGAACTCGTTGCGATTCATTTACGCTTGTGTTACCGAATATTGGCTTCCTTTCTTACACTTTCACTTGCACCACTTGCTAGTGCTTCGTCTTTACGCTCCTAGAATACGGATTTGGTTTATTCGAACGAATAAATAAGAATAACTATAGTTTTGTTTGATCTGAGACTTATACCGATGTACACAGAAACATTTAACTATTTAATATCAGTGCGCAGATCAATTCTCAACGATCCCAGTGGCCTGTGGCCATTATCGTCGTTGGTCACGTTTTCATTATATCTCGGACCGTTAAGTGCACGGACTACAACATACCATTTTTAGACTGGCTCCGGCGACAAGTGATGCAATTCATTTTAATGAGTAATGCACGACTTATAATCGTTTTATTTCAATCCACACATGATAGCTTATCTGTTAATCGATGTTTTATACGAGCTTTCTGCAGCGTTGAAACTGAGTGAAATCACAATGAAACCTATGTATGAATACTCTCAAATTTATTATATGTATTCGATAATTTCATATCGATATATCGTTGTTGCTCTTTCCTATCAAGAAATGGCTACGTAATACCGTATGCGAATTGGTTTCGACTCAGACCTTGTGAAATATATAATTATTTAAGTATTTATTCAAATAGAGGTCTATTTGAATAAACGATAACAACAAAATGGTTTGCATCAAGACGTTGCTAACATAATATGCACGATTGTGATTTCCTGTGGCAAAACATGACTGACGATAGATTCCATAAATCTGATCAAAGTTATTTGTTGTTCGTTTCAATTAGGTATACCTAGGGAAAAGGAAGCTAGTCGAACATTAATAAAGGAGTACTCAAAACTGTAGTTGTTTGCGCTACTGCCACTTGATATAAGTGTTTATGTGCGTATAATATAGGTGTTCGAGGATGGATGTCCATTTCCTCCCCATTGCGCCAATTGCGCTCGTTTACGGATGGCACTCAACTAATTGTAAGCTCCGCAATTAACGAACGAGTCGGATGGGCGACTGCGCACCTCACGACGTGAACGTACCTACATCCCGTAGAGAAAATTGGGCCTGTTTCATAAAATTATTACCGTGGTCCAGCCAAGAAACTATTGGCAAACGAGCATTCATGAATGAACACGACTAATACTTCAAGTGAAAGTAGAAAACATTTCATTTGTTAAGCTAATTTAGTATTTTGCGCGTCTAAACAGCGGGCAAAACGCGTCTAATGATCCGCTGGCATAGACACAATGATAATAAGCACGGCCTTTAGAGCCTGGACGTTGACAGGTCCACTGTGCGGACTGTGTCTGCCCAGGTGGGCCGCGTCATCCTTTGATGACGGTCTGACGTTTTCGCGACCAAACAAACGGTTGCTGATGAAACTAATGACGTTATTAATAGAACGCATTTCTACAATACTAACAAGTTCATATAAATGTCATGACATGAATCATTTGAAGTCTTAGATGACAACTGCGGCTTTTCCTTATAGTGGGCAAGGCCCATTAGCAGCTTATTCTTTTAGCCTGAATAGCGTTAAACATTCATTACAGATAGTAATTATTATTCATTGTTCTGAATTCTCATGTTATCTGATGAAGTCATCGCGCTGATTTCTAAGAGCGACATTTACGAATAGCAAGCATAATTAATTCGCAACGGATTGTTAAATGTATTCATGATCATCTATACTGTAATTAATTTCAGTTTGTCTGAATGTAATGAGAAGACAGAAGGATATTAATTTAAATCATGCATTGAATGCATTGTGTACTAGACTAACCTAATATGAAATGACAATATTAAGAGGGAACAGGAGCTGCGAGGAAATTGGAAAATAGGTATTTGAAGAAACTATTGCCGCCGTCTTAACTCAAGTCTGCCTCCGTAGAGTGCGATATCCCACAGATGCAGCTCAGACCGATTATATCACAAAAAAAAATTACGAGATTGACGTTTCGTTTTCTCCCCGATTCAATTATTTTTTACATATTTTTTCAAGAGTGTGTCTCGGTTCCTATCATTTTCTTTTATGTAAAAAATTATTAAAATTTGTCTGGTAGTCCTCTAATCACGGCGGTAAAAATGAGGCATTTTTTTTAATTTTTGGAGGGTCATATTTTCTTTACCAATCATTTGCTGAAAAAAATAAATTACAGGGACGTGTCTACAGCAGACCTTGATTTTAGAAAAAAAAGAATGCTCTAGAGGCATTATTCAGGAAGAAAAAAGGGGAAAACATTTGTATGGAGATTCGCAGGCCCTGTTCCCTCTTAAATGTAGTGCTCGCTCATGGGTCTTTCAATAAGGTGTTGTCGCGTTTCTCGTACGTATATGTGTAGCGTCAGAAGGCCATTGTAGTCATTAGGGTCAACTAGCATCTAACATTTAACACCGACCGCCAACGATATGGCGTTACCTTCTACGTGGAAAACTGAACGTACCTAGATACGTCAAATGTGCCTCATTGATTACAGAAAAAAAAACGTTACTGAAGCTTGAAAATTTTGAGGCTGCCACGAATTTATGGCTTCCATGAAATGATGCTGTAATTAATTTGTTTTGATCGAATTTCTATTGATATGTTTCCAATAATTCACGCTATTAAATTTACACATGATTGGCACCATGAGTAAAATTGGGTTTCTGTTTATAATTTCACCAATTTTGTTATTAAATACGAACAGGTATGTTAGTAAAGGCTTCGCAGACAGGTGCGACGCGACGGCGTGACGCGGCATGGCACCGGTAGAACAATAATTTCCGTGAAGTTTTCATAGATATTGTGCCACCAGAGAGAGTCGCGTCGCGCCTGTCTGCGGAACCTTTAATGTTCTGTAATTATGCTATAATTTTAAGTGAGAATAAAGTTCCAAAAGAGTGCAAATATCTCACACCTAAGCTGGTCGACCCTAGCACAAATTGAGCAGTGCACAGCTGTACTTGTTGCCAAAGTAACCTTAAACCTGGTTCATTATGTCGTCTCACAATACCTAGATCTGTGTATTATATTCGGTTAATGCTGTTTCATAATGAATGTAATTTAATATTGCGAATCTGCAACGCAAACACATTTTAAGTGTTTTATAATTGTGTAGGTACTTATAATTCGTTATACTCCGTTGGCTAAACATATCTACTTTGTACGCGATGCTTGCTTCAGTGAATTTAGAACAAATTGTGTCATACACGTTTAGGCTGCTCGAGATTATTTATCTAACGATCCATTGGGAGGCCTACTGTTTCAGATAATAACATTCACCTTTCTACCAAATTATTAAGAAATCACCTGGATATGACGTAAAATGCCACAAGTTTGATACCGTATCATATATTTTTATTAGATAAAAGCTTAAAGAACTTTTTTGCTTAATTTTAATGATATCATTTTAGGAGCATTACATTCAGTAAAAAAATACGTAAAATACAGATTACTTAGCAGATTATTATGTGTCGTAATGCTAACATTATATTGTTATTATTTTAAATACTAAACTACCTAAATGCGCGTGTGAACCTAATGAAACAGGTTTTAATTAAGATATTAAAAAGTTGGATTGTTACACTACATACAATACACGTCAGTGGTATCATATCACGGTCGCGCTTGTGCAACTCATGCGCACGCCACACCCACTGCTGACGTAGTACCTACAAGAAGGTGTCGCTGTCGCCGCCCTGTCTCACACCACATCGATATGTGTGCAGGTATACCGATGTGCGCTAAAATACTATAGGCAATCATGTTACTGAAGGGATTTTATTTCAAGCACCTGCGCAGAAGATCTCGAAAATGCTCTGGTCTCTTGGAAACCTAGGTACGGGTGTATCTTCTAAATTTCCACGCCATTGAAATCCAGCACCTGGGAATTATTCAGAATTAGAATCGTTTCGCAATGTATCATTGCACTTTATTTCATACAGTTAGTCAAACAATCAATAAATCTGCGAGATTAATCTTTTAACGTTGATTCGAGCACTTAATGTGTTTATACAACAACAATAATAAATCCGTAACTTTAAATTCTCATACCAATAAACCTTTCACAGAAGAATGACTCACTTTTAACTGTTAGACACTGGATGACTGTACCGACTAATTCGAAATCTCGCTTCTATTTCCGATTCTGATAGGGCGATAATGTTGCAAGTGTCATATATTTCGATCAATGTGTTGCAATATCTGATGAGCGTTCGTTGACTGGCACTTGATACGCGTCTGCGCTCGTTTAGTCCACGTTTGCACGGACGTAATAAAATCGCGGTGATTTGTTTTTCGTGCACTGGATTTTCAACGCTTTACTTAGCGCCGAGAGTTGAAAATCCAGCAGTGTGTTTTTTCAACGCACTGGGACGAGAGTGCGTCCCAACACGTTGGATTCTCAACGCTCGACTCAACACCGAGAGTTGAAAATCCAGTGAACGAAAAAAAATCGCTGCGATAAACACACGTCCGTGCGTATCTGGGCTTACTCGTTCACATTTCAAAACCACAGCAACAGTACAATGACCTCGCTACGGAATAGGTTAGTAGATTACTCCTACTTCCTCGCTGGTCGCTAGTAAACTTTTATGACAATAGATAATAGCAATTATGGGTTTAATGGTTCGACAGTCTTAACTGCCTTAACGTCTTTAGGAAAAGTCGTTGACGCTTAAAGGAAAAATTGGAGTGGAGTGATGTAGTGACGTACTATTTGAACGTGTAATCGAACGCGTAACCACCAGAAAATGTCATAGATTTAAGCGTGACTTTAAATAAAAAACAGAAGCCATAATTTTTTATATTGCGTTTATTGACGGAACACAAAGGCGATGACTGAAATAGAATCTTACATGTTTGTTACTGAGATGTTGAGAAGCGGTGACAGCTATTTCCAATGCGTATTAGAAACTGGTTGTTATTGCATATTGGTCTAATAGGTACATAATTAGCTACTTGTTATTAAAAATGCTAATTTGAAGGCAATTGGATTACATGAGTACATTTATATGTTTTATTTAGTTCGTGCATTGTAATTGCGCGGCTATTTGTAACAAAATTATTTCCGGCCCAAGTTTCGTTCCGCCTTGGCTTTAATTATAATCAAAGTATTTACATAGTACCTATGTATTACACAGAGTAATGCAATAGAAAAAACAAGATAAGTTCAAGGAGTTCTTGGCGGGAGCTTGGAAAACATTTCTTTTATACATTATTTGCTGGAAAACTACAAAGTAAAGCTGGTAGATCAAATATTGATTTTCCTTGCTTGCGTTGAACGAAATTAGTCTGAAAAATAATGATTATTTCATACGCATTTCATGACCTTGTCAAGCAGAAATCTGTCTGGAAGCTATTTGGCATGGCATCACAGGTCGTCAGGATAACTCTTGGAATAATAATGTTTAGATCAAATCGCTGGGTGGGCGAATGGGGCAATGATGTCATCGGCATAAACGAGGTGTTACTGTTCAATCATCCGTTAAAATCGTTAATTTTCCCTTTTGGCACCCCTGACATGAGTGGGCGGTATATTCTTAGGCGGGGATCTAACAAATTCATAAATTAATATTTATTTATGTATCGAAAATATTTTCGGGTATTGATATAAAATTAAAACGTGACCTAGTTTAGGTTTAAAATAATGTAGGTACCTATATATGAATAATTATAGCAAAACTGGCGGACCAACCCTAAGAAACTTTCCTTCTGCGTCATCTACCTCTTTCCATAAACTTCGCATTTATATGTATTTTAGCTTATACGGAAAACCCATAATCATTAAATAGTGAAAAATATTCTCACTTTGCATTATAAACAACAAGGATTTCTGTAATATAATCAACGCATTGCTACACACATCGAAGGCTTCTGCATAAAAGGTTGTCACAGTATCCGATGATATAGATCTTGTTACAGACACTGCTAACAACCTAGTGCCTTGTGTGAGTATGATACTGTTGAATAGCAACGTTTGCGACGAACAAGTGTTATTATATGTACATATTTTATATGTAAAAATTGGCTCACACACTCATGTAAATAAAGATTTATGAATCTTTCTTTCTTTCTTTGGATAAAACCAAAATAATAAATAAATTTAAACGTAATAGAGCGGATTAAATTCTTAGCTAGGTACCTAATTATCATGTCGCGAACGGGGTCGGCCAAGATTGATTGCAGTTTCGTATCATTAATTAATGATCCCTTGTATTAGAAAAGAATTTAATAAATTGAGTAATGGTACGTTGGTGTGTCAAGAACATAATATATGGAAATAGTGCTACGAAAAATCTGACAGGCAGACACGGATGTTAGTAAATATGCGAGTGGCTTGGCGCCCACCCAGTGTCAAGGGCGACGCTCACTCCCCGCATTCGTTTCGCTGTCACGGCCCGAGAAACAGCCAATGTAAGAAGAACCACTACATTGTTCAATACCCGCAAATACGAGCAAGGAAAAACGAAACGTAGGAGCTCGTCCACAAGCGGCCGTAGTATAGGACCAGTGAACCTCCCCGACTAACTCCCGGGCGGGGCCGCGGGGCCCCGCTCTGCTTGCATTGCGTTTATATAAGGTTAAACTTAGACGTCTTCTTTAAATTAACACTAATTATTTAAGTAATTAGCTCCTAGCAGCGGATTACCGTGAGCCTCGTAATTAAGAGACATGGTGTAATTCGACTCTCATTTTGCTTTCCCAGGTTTTTGAATGCTTTTTGATTACCAAATTTTTTATTTGAACAAAACATATATGGTTTTATAAAAGAAGGACAAATTACCTACTTATATTCCAATGAGAAAATATTACATTCTAAAGCAAAAATGCCTAACAATTATTTGATATTTTCTGTCTAGTGTAGGAAAAAATACGGGATCTTTTTCTTCCTAGACAACTAACGACCATTGATTTAGTTTTGAGTAAATTCTATCCCATAGTTTTAAATATTCTAAAATACATGTGGACCTAACGCGTTTATCGATAACCCATAATCGATGGGTATCGATCATACTAACCGTGACGTTAATTTGATCGGCGCGGCCTACACTAACCCTATTCCTGCCGCTGAGGACTTCAATTAATTTATCAAAGCCTTTGACAGTAATTACGTAGGAACAAATTAAATTTCGCAAGGTGCTACAGCAGCATTCAAGTATAGAACCACAATATTTTATATAATTTCAGTAGCTTCTGGTTTCTAATTAAGATATAAAAGGTAATAAATTGTTGGTATTACATGAAACATTAATACAGTTTTCGTCGCGGGCGTCATTACGATTATGTACATATGTGAAATATCGGCAGCGTTGAGAGATCTTGTCACCCGTCTCGATATGTCTTCAAAGTTATGAGGTCAAGTGATTTCCAGTCGCAATTAAATTCACAATTATTAAAAAAACTGTTCGCACAAATATTTGTAATGTCAGTGTCACATACATTATTCACTACGTGTCATTATTTACACATTGCATGATTCGCAAACGACCCATCGCATGGATCGATGTGGCATTTTTATGGTTTACTTTTTATTTGCTGGTGTATAAAATTTTTACGTAAATATTTTGTTTGCCAACCGCACTGTTAATTTTATTTAAGTATCCACTCTGATGTACTTTTATTTTTAGAACTATAAAATTTAATCGTACCTACTTGTTTTTGAAGTTTTTTTTATTTTATTAATCAGAGTGGAAACTTATTTATTTAATAAATGTCCAGACAGTTCTAATAATTCAGATCAAAAGTAGTCGACAACTACTTAGTTGTTCTGTTTTGACTTTAAAAGAAACATAGCTCATTTAGAGTTGTCTGGATGGTTTTAATGTTGCATGCGTATGCCTGTGTCTAGCGTGGTCTCTGTTGCATGCAGGTCTAGGCGAGCTTCGCAGCAGCTGTCCAGGAGCGCAGAGAGCATCGACCAGTCTTTCAAGAGGTATTCACGTTTTGCACATTACATTATCTAACACCTAATCTATTGGCAAGCCCATAAAATAAATCACGTCTGAAAGTACTTGGTTACAGTCTTATCCCTATCATCTTTTAAACGATACCAATAATTTGATTTTAGCAAACACGACAACACTGTTATCTTATGGACTTGCCGACAGATTAGGCACCTAGATATCCTTTGAGCATTAATTAAATGCATCATTAACTTGCTCGGGTTTTTTATTCTATATTGTTTATTTTGTGTTTTGCTTAAATTATGAAATCATTAGCACAGGTAATATGCATATATTTACATAAGGTTGTAAATATCGTTGTAATCAGAGAGATTTAATTAAGTAAATTTCACTGGAATAAACAGCAGGAGGTACAATAGTTCAGTAATGGTCTATGTCATTACATGATTATGATTTTAGTTACCAAGCACTATATATTGGGTTGTTTTAATATATACAGATATCTTGATTATCGCCTGTCTGCACAAAATATTTGACATTTCGTCAGTGAACCGTTCGATTCGGCAGATAAACATTGGCATAATTGTGTAATCCCATCGATATTCATTGGAGCAGCACAACAAACACTATCTCGCTATGATTTATGACTCATAACCATACGGTGGGCTAATAGCAAGTGATCGGCCTTCAATGGAGACACGAGATTGACCTTATGTAATGTTATTAAAATATTTAATGCAGAAATGCGAACTAGCATGAGCCAGTGCCAAAGAAATTAATATAGTCGTGACCACCTCGGGCTATGACAAACAATGGCACTTCCTATCATACTTGTGACATTATTTTTCTTCAAAGGTATGCCCAAGTTGTTTTCAAGTAAACTGGTGAAAAGGAAACTTCTAGATTAAGACACTGTTTTCATATTTTCGAGATAATATTCAACGTTTCCGTCCAGTTCAGTCCATTTACATAGTGAACACCTGAGTATATAACTACCAGTATCGCATTATTTGTGCATATATGGCGCATTTGGCCTACCCCGCATCGTATTTAGGTGAGTCGGACAGGCCTCGGCTCATTCTATTTGTATCAGTCTTACGACAGTTATTTGGGGCGACAGCTTTTGGGAGTGTGGACAATTACACGTACATTGACCCTTGTGTTTACGAACTCTGCGCATGCTTCGATGATAAACAGAATGCTTGGGAAGGACTGGACTCCTTTTAAAAATACCCAATGACTGTACAGGACTGAAAGATCAATCCCGCTAAATTCATGAAAATGAGTTTTTTTTTCAGGCAAGTATAAGTATGAAAACAATTTTTCTTTACTAATACATATTTTTTATGTTACAGGTCGAAAAGTCGTTCGGTTGACCATGGGTTCTCGCCGCCCTTCGACTTGGAAGCGCTCCGCTCGAAGGTCGAAGGCAGATTTGACGCTGTACACAGAGGTAAACAAAACTTAAATTTTCTTTATCTGGACCAAGTCAGAAATAACCTGAATAAGTCCTTCTGTACCGAAATAAATTGTGACTGATTCGAAAATGCGCATTCCGGAAACATGTTATTAATACAAACGTCATACGATTAATTTAATTAATATACTGAGTAATCAATATGCACTTACTTATTGCTATTTAATTCAAAATTAATAACTTGCCAACTAGTCAAACATATTCTTAATTCTCTGAAGTGCCAATTGAAACAAAATAAAATTCTGTACCTACTTGTTGAAAAAAGTTAATTACAAAAATATGATTTCATTTTCTTTAAATGATGCTGGCGGCACCACAAAAACTAGAATTCTAGTTATTGCTTTTAGAAACTCTAGGAAACTATCTCATTGTCTGTTAATTAAATCATCGTTTTCAATTCTACTGCACATATTCCCACGAGTTGTAACAACAAATGGAGAATAACATTAAAGCTTTGTCCATTTGTACGGTAGCACGGAGCGGCTTTATTGCCCATTCGTTGCGCAACCCCTACTTAAACCAACATTAAATCGTCGTGTTGTGACGAAATTAAAACCATGTTAAAACTTAAAACCCTTTGACTTAACACACATTACAAACTGGCGATTATGTTTAGTGCGGGGTGACGGGCCCAGGAGCAAGCGCACTTATGAAATATTGTTGTCCTTGTATTATGTAAACAGCGTTGTGAAACTATTTCGCAGAATATGTTTTGATAAATAGTTGATAGAACTATTAAACTCTACGCTCATTTAATAAATGATTTCAACACTTGCCAGCTTTATCGCTGTGCATTGAAAGACTGATATATTTTAATAATAAAATACTATTTAAGTAACGATTGCCAGTAACGGCGATAAGGAATTCGAAATATTCGTGCAGCAAGTTACCTGCCTCGGTTATCGCACTGGTCAATCGACCTGCGGACACAACTTGCACTAAGCTGAGCTCTGCGGCTGTGACCTCCGAGGATTTCATTCGTGTTTTATATACCAGACAGCCGGAGACAGTAAGGCGATTAAAATGGAACCAAGATTAAATACCTGTCTCATTTAAAAAGTATAACAGTTATTTAAATCGAATGTAGGATAGGCTGCTGATTCAAAATTAAATAGAATTTATATGTATTTCTCGTGCGGAATAGCCTTCATTTCAAACATAAATAATAAACTTCAGCAGACTTAAAAAAAAAAAACGTATGAAAATCTATTTGATATACCGTGACTTTATCGAATTACTCCTGATAGTTATGACGTGTGCCAACTTGATGTTAGTAGCCGTAATTTTTACTTGTGTAATAATAAAAATGGTATGACGAGCTGCAGCCGTTGCAGGTACCGCATACGTACTGAGAGACGTAATCCGCTACAAAGAACGATCTCTCGGAGTCACGTCATCCCCGCTTGTCGCGAATCATTCCTTGGCATCGAGTCATATTTTGAAAATAATCAGCCCGATTATAAACTAACATCCGGCTTTCAAAACATATAATTAATTAATCCAGTAAATTCTGTGAAAACACTGCACTGTTTATTTAGAATCTATTGGTACATTTTCATTCTATCATCACGTTGATTTATGGTTTCGTAACTAGAGATAAATCTTTATGAGCAATATTTTTTATACACCGATGACTGTAACATTTGGTTTGAACTAAATAAGCTTATTAAAATTCTGATGAACGGACCAGAATTTTAGCGAAGCATATCAACTTTTGACAGTTGATTTATGATAATCAATGGTTTAATGAATATGCATTTTTTTATTTTTTTTATAAATATTCGTTCAAGTTCGAACTGTTGATTGATTAAAGGGCTGTTATTAGCATGCAACCATGATCTTTGTAATCGTTTTTGACTCGCAAATAATTTATTTACTTGCTGTCTTGCTCGTTCAAGTCCGTTCATAATTTATGGGTTTAATCGTTTTCAACCTTAATTGGATTTATGACTAACTATAGTAGTTATGCTTTTTGAAAATGTACCTAAAACTACCATGATTATTGAATCGATATAGGCTAAGTTATGTAAAGAAATGAAATGAAATTGTTTATTCTGTAAATAGGATATTGCAATCACTTATACACGTCATATTAAAAAAAAGGGCTTTCCGTAATTTAGTTCCAGTAAAATACTGGAGCGAGCAAGTCTTCCACTTCGTAACCAAACTACTGAGAATCGATCACTGCAATAACTTTCGCAACAATAAATATCAATATGTTATCGAAACCTTTACGATTAACATAAATCATTTTGCATAGGTACATTATTCTTGACCAACGCCGATCATTGCGCGCAGAGCAATTTGCGTGTTGTGAACTCGCATCTATACTATTCTGTAAGGCGTTTTTTTGGAACACGCTCAGATGTTTACATTGTGTAATCAATAACCATGACGTGTATTGACTATATTTTTATTTGTTGCAGATGAAGACGAGCATGCCAAGAGACTACCGCCTCCTCCACCGATTAAAACAATGACTTATACGGTAATTTCTTTATAAAATATTGTAGTTCATTGGGCTAACCAAAGTACGATTTACTAAAATCGCAGCTGAAATACACAGTGGTGTATCATAATGACAGGTTTACAAGATACCTTCACTTTCGGCCACTTATAATGTAATCCAGTTCTCACGACTGAATGGACAGTAGGTCACTACTACACTATGCATTAACTCGATAAACATGAAAATGTGCATGAAATAGTTAGTGTAGGTATTTAGCCAGAGAAAATAATTTACGGATCAAAACATTTAATAGACTTTTTTTATAATAAGTAAAGTTTAAATCATTTTAATGTTTTGTTTACATAAAAACTCCGTACCTTTTCGAATACCCACGGTAATATATCCTAAGTTCTCCTGGGAACATGTGGGGTAATAGAGTGTCATGTATTCCAGAATACTATTAAGTTTGTCCCAAGAGAATTGGAGCGACCTTTCTTGCTTTGAAAGTGGCGTCCGGTTATTTTTTACACAGTTCATAAATAATGGAGTTGCATGCACATAAATCGGTTTCCAACATCCATTGGAGTCAATCTTATATTTAACTAGTGACCCGCCCTTGCTTGGCACGGTTTTTAAGCTTTGACAAAACATCGATTATTCTTTATTTAAGTAAGTTTAATATAAATGTATTATACAAATAAATCTTCCTGAATAAATTCTCTAAATGATGGAGAAAGCCGCATTAAAATCCGTTGCGGAATTAAGAAGAACAACGCGGTCACACAGCGGACACGAAAAGTGACCTTATTTTATAATATTTATAGAAGACAAGATGACCCGATGAACTTCGTACCACGTGAAACAAAAATTTAGATTTTCCTAATTTTCTTTTTTCCTAAACCACCCCAGTATTGAGGCAAACAAAACAAAAACAAAAATATTCATACCGGTCGAGCCATTTTCGAGTTTTTGCGAAACTAATGCACGGTAATAAGATTACAAACATATTTATTTTATTTTGCGCAGGTACGCGACCGTGACACCCTGACATCGCTAGCGGCCCGGTTCGACACCACCCCTTCGGAGCTCACCAAGCTGAACAGGCTCGCCACGCAGTTCATCTTCCCGGGGCAGACGCTCTTAGTGCCCGATAAACGGAAAGGTGAGAATTAACAATGAAACTTCTGCCCTTCGTCCAAAGGGTACTAAGTCTAGAGGCCCGTGAGTTTCTTTTAACCATCTCGACTTTACGCATCGACCGCGTTCGGCGCTCCAATTGACCCTTCACCAGTGAAGGCCAGTGAAGGGTCAATTGGAGCGCCGAACGCGGTCGATGCGTAAAGTCGAGATGGTTAAAAGAAACTCACACTAGCCCTCCAGTTCCTAATGAAGTGTGAGTGAACGAGCGCTAACGCGCAAAACGAGCTTCAGTTTATGGAACGAAGTTATAATCTCCACACTTGGCGAATAGCCCGAAAAAAGTTGAAATTTAATCGTCACGATATTTTTGTTACTATTTAAAGCTGTCGTGACGGGCAAAGCGATAGGAACTTCGTTTCAACCGGGTGTCCCACGACGCCTCTCGACTTGTTTGTCATATTAACTGAGCCTAATACTTGCTACAAGGATGACTTTCTTCAAAAAGTCCACCTATATCTTGTTTCTAAGGAACAATATCACTAGCGGGAGCTACACTATAGTATATTTAAGCCGTAGCGTAGTTATGTACACAATAGAAGTATAGAGTATTGAAGAGCTAGAGAAACCTAAGTAACTGTAAACTGGACTCAATAAATAGATCATTAAATTCGTAGTCTACTGCTTAGCGTATACCTCTCGTGACTTGCGCCATTTCGCTGTCATATTTTTGTACTGATATCCAAAAGAAACCAGATACAAACTGTTCCGTAGAATTGATAGACCTCTCTGTTCAGCTCTCATGTCTACAAATATCGACCTCTCCTGCATATTTTGAAGAGCGAAAGTTTTTTGTTGCCTGTGGTGTTCGGCTGGCAACACTGTTAGACGTTAGGTTTGTACCATACCTGCTTTCTATTTTCACAAAAAGCTACATACGTTACGTATTTCTGAAGATTCCAAAACCTTTATTTATTGGGGCATAATAGAAGAAAGAAGCATTCTTTTGAAACGAGGATCTATAAACTAAGACATGCTATATATTATTATTTGTAGAGTTATTGTGTTATTGGTATGTGGAATCGATAATAGTGTTTCCCTCTTATATAAATTTCTTGATATAAAAAAAATATTTGTCAGCAAAAATATGGTTCATTTCCAACACATGGGAATCTGCAGTTCCCGACCTAAATACCTACAACAAAATGTACCTTTTCTAAACTAATTAAAAATGGAAGTTCACGCTGACTTTCAATTACAAATTGTATATAAGTAATAAAATGCGATTGAGTCATAAATGATTGTACCATGTAGGAATTTAAAATAAGCACACCTTCGTACCAAGTATGCTTTATTAATCAAAACAAATAATAGTTACCCGAAGTTTTTATAAAATTCGTGTGGCATATTGACAGCCGGCGACTGTGTGATTTGGTTGAGAGTATCAAAACAAACAGACTTATATGTAAACACTGAACGGTTATCAATTAACAAACGATGCAGAAGCAAAACAATGAATTAATATTCGCTTCTGTGCACATGTATTAATGAATACCATTATGTCTCTACGTGTTGTGAAACATTATTACGTGAAAGCAACGTGATATTTCTCAGCTACGGTCAGGGAAAGGTCAGACATCTGTTTACACAAACCACATTATAATTCAACGACCACATAAATAATTATTTCAGTAAAGAAACATTTTGGATTAAAAATGCAATGGCCGACGCAGTGCAGCGCGCACGATTGTCTCGTTAATCGTTGGAGTCTGAAGCTTAAATATTTGATGTTGCCAACATGAAATGTTCAAACAGTTTTTCTTGAATTAAAGAATTACATAAGTATAAACATTCGATAAAATTACAGATTTTCAGCATTGCTTTTTAAATTGTATATTTTTGCAATGCTTGAAAAAAGCTAATAAGTTTAAAAAAATGTTTACAATTATGTAATAAACATTTCGAATTAAGTACTTATTTTGACGGAAGAATAACTGAGGTGCTATTTTCAAAAGAAAAAAATATGTAGGTACTAGATTAGTTTCAGAATAACGATATAAAAGAAATCCGGCAAATGATGTGCTTCGTAAACTTTATCTTTAATTTATGAACTATTTAATTATTGGGAACGGTGCAGTCATGTTTGATTTACTTATAACAAGCTAAAGTCACAGAGTAACGAAACGGAAAGAGACAAAGCTTCTAGCGTGAAAAATGTATACCTATTTTGGTAGGGTTGGCATAGGAGGATAATGTGCCTATGATATATATAATATATATTTTTACAAATTACTTACTCTGTTTTTTTCAGTAATCTTTGTTTTTCAATAATTTGTTGTGCCTTTTAATTTAATGGTAAATTCTAAATCTAACGCTGCCTTAAGCTTGTAGTACTGTAGTGTACAGACGCCAGCACATCAACCTACTACAATCTGTCAAATTAATTTAATAACTTTTCAACTTTATCTCCAAAGTATAAGGTTCAAAGTTGATTGCTAAAATTTGACAGTTTCGTGTAGGTTGATCTGCTGGCGTCTGTACCTATCACAATTCACAGCGCGGTTGTATGAAGGTTTGCCTCTGTTCCGTTTCTTTACTCATGTGCTAAAGTCAAGTGTTAAGAAACTCATAGTAATAACAGCCGGTTTCATGTTTACCTACAAATAATAGTATGTTGTTAGCTAGGACCAATAACCAGTTGACGCTGTATGTCATGTCATTACATGTCTTGTTGCATGTAATTCTTTGATAGATCTGTATTTTTTTGCAGATACAGTGGTAATGCCAGCTGCTTATATTACTTACGTTAGTGCCTTATATGATACTTACAAGCAACGACAAAATAAAGGTTGCACTTGACCAAATAGACGGCGCTAAGTCATGGATGCAATAGCTACGGATCATTTGAATGAGAAAATTCGTCTTACGAAACGCGACCTTCGATATTGTACAGTTATTTGCCAAGTACCAGAACTGAAAGTATTGCTTCTCGTTTCTTATTTAGTTAGTTTTAAACTCGTATTGTGTTATTGGTAATATTTAAAACGACAAGTTTTAATACCAAATTCTACAGAAATTAATAAATAATATTGTAGGTACTGTTACATTGAAAGTAATGAGTTTTATCTTCAATTTATCTAAATGACATAAGGACTCTGTTTAATCAATTGAATGTGCGATACAAATCTCGTGTTACAGTCTACTACCAAATAGTTTTCACTCGAGTGTTTATCTTGGAGTTTTATTTGTGATTGAAGGAGTTTATGTATTAAATCAAATATTAATTTAAAATATAATATTTATGGCGGTAATGAAATCAGAACTTATATCTTTGAAGGTAGGTACGTCGTTATGGTATCGATGTAGTTTATGCCAACATTCTTGTAACTAAGATTTTTATTCGGTTTAAAACACTAGTTCTAATTCCGACGTCCGTGTTTCGAGATCGTGTTCTGTCAATATACTTAGTTCACGTGTGCAGACGGTAATCTGAATTCTGAATACCTAATGCCGCTATTTATTTTCAATAACCTCTTGACGTCGCCAGTAATTCAGATTTTTCCACGGTCGTCACATGGTCCTATTGTTACTCGGACCACACATGGCCATTTCCTACGTTTATCAATTACATTTGAATTGAAGCATGTGGATCCTACGGTTTCAATTCACAGTTTATATTTAGATACAGACATGATAGTAAATGTCAATAAGTGGCACAGAAAATAGCATTACTAGCATCTAAAGCCTGCATTGTATGTACAAGATGCTGCATTGTCAAGGCGTGAAACAAAACAATAACATTCAGCCTTGGTGTTATTCATTCATGCATGACGTAGACATGGAACAAATTTTTCTCCTATTTGCACGGCAAACAAAAGTTACAACATTAGCCGCGCCGGAGTACTGCCGCGGCCGCCACATCGAGCGAACGCATTGCGCTCACTCATTCTATTTTAATTTGTCACTAAACTACATTTCGTCCTACATTTGTAATTACGCCACTTTAGAATCAATTCTGGCTACTCGGGTTCTC
The DNA here is from genome assembly GCA_949128155.2 of Xanthia icteritia. Classification (NCBI taxonomy): domain Eukaryota; kingdom Metazoa; phylum Arthropoda; class Insecta; order Lepidoptera; family Noctuidae; genus Xanthia; species Xanthia icteritia. Next base: position 14,264,362 of record OX421934.2, on the reverse strand, counting down.
GACTTCAACTAAGGCGGCAAGATAATAATGGATTCGGTTTATCACAACCGATAAATGTGCCGATATGGACCTAGTGTCGGTTCAGCTCGACAATGTTCAGTTTTGAATTCCTGAAGCGGTGGTATCACGGTGTGTTTTCGTGCTATTTCATGCATTATAATATTGTTGAACGTCACGGCGACCGGCTCGCGTGACGTGTAAGTAAACAAACAGGTGTAAATAACGAGTGGTGTGTCGGTTTCCAGATGGCGATAAAGACTCTGATGGTCCGTCGGAGAGCGGTGATAACACATCTGAGTCAACACAGGGCCCGCCGAGCGAGCCCGCCAACGAAAAAGGTATGAAAACAATAACATTAATGAAGGCAGAAACTATAGAAAATCTATAGATTGTTATTCTTTTGGTAAATATTGAATGCCAGTACAATAGGTAGAACAGTGGATGAATTATGAAACAGCCAACATGTAGCGATCTGTTATCACGTTAAACTCTTACGAGCGCTAACAAGTGATTGCAATATTTTTAACGACGCAAAACACTGCACAACACTGCAGGCTTACTCTTGATTTCAATTCCGATCTATCGACATTGGAATTATGATATTTCGTACTCTTGAGTTCGACGCTAGCGCCACATTGTGTTTAAATTGGGTGTCCATTTTGGGGAACTAACTGGAATCGGGATCGGGCTTCGCGCGCTACTCTCGACTTTATTTGACAGCAGTATATTGCGCCGGTATTGCGTTGGGATTGTTTGTTGATTGTGATTATTCCAATAGCAAAAGTGTAACTTTTTAGAAATTGTATTGCGTTTTATATGGTTTTCAGTAAGTATAATGTGTATAATATGACACGATTAGTAGTAATGTACAGTGTTTTAGATAATTCCCATAAAAAACAATTGAAAAAAAGACGAGATGAGCGTCGGATGATGTGATATACGAACAAAGCGTTTTCTATGAATGAACACTAATTTAAAGCAAATTATAGAAAGAGCAATTTTTTTTTGCTTTTACCTACTCTTTCTATTATTCACTCGGTCAATTCTCCAGCTGTATGTATGCAGTTGGAGAATTGACCGTGACGTATTTCGATGTATATATGGGAGAACATGTTTTTCAACAACAAAGTTAAGTTTGTTTCCATCCATCCCAACTACGAAACCCTTTATGGTACGTGGTCCGACTCGCTCAAGGTCGGTTTTTTTGCTAGTCAAATGTGATTAGTCCCAAAACACTTCAATGTTACACACTTATGTTGGGTTGTGTAACTGATGGACTGCTTATTCAAAATATTTAAACATTCCTAAGCAAATTCGAATAAAGACTTACTTGTGGATGATACTGGTATTACGTCATTGTGTGACGTGCCAGGAATAGGGGATTGGATGTTATGCAAAGAATGCAATTAATCAAATTTAATCAAGTAAAACATTACTTTAAATTATAAAGTAAGTTTAGTATGATTGTATATTTCCTTACCACTTGCATACAACTTTAATATTAGTTAAGTAACTTGAAAGGACAATCAAATTATTGTTACTAAAGAGAAACCACGCGAACAATAATTTAATGATCTCAACAAACTTGCATAACGAATTCACTTCTTATTTCTTTCTAAAACCAGTTGACATCCCTTTTTTTTGTAGTATGGCAAAGACCATACCGCATACAGCCAAAGTCATGGTTACTTTTATGATTTTAATCATGTTCTTACGTCCAAATGAATTTAATACGTTACAATTAATCAATTCAACAACTATTTATATCATATTTATTTATTAGTCTTGCTATTTAAAGGATAAAGCATTTTAAAGTGCTATTACAAGTTTATCGTAATGAGTTGATCAACACTATTGCGGGGCGTAACATAGCTAACTTCATGTGTAACAAAATAATCGCGAGGCAATCCCAATTACAATCCAATGTTGACAATATTGTTTTCAAGAGTACCGAATCACGTGACTGCAAAATTCACATTGGAATCGTATTGGCTTTAGATTGGAATTGGAATTAGTTTGAAGAGTAAGCCCCCTGGAATGCCCCATAAATCATTTTAACTTTTATGGTGGTATACAAGAATGGACCTTGCGGCTTTTATGATTAAAACGAATTGGGTACCTATTTATTAACTAAGACTGATACAGTGGAAAACCTAGACTTATTTAATGATAAGAATGATTGCAACAAAATTACACTAATTATATGCTAACAACGTACGCAAACAATTCAAGCAGTAAAGTTTATAGTGGCAGCGATAGCACATTGACTAATTAATCACCCGAAAAGCACTCTGATTGAGTTTAGTCCTCAATGATGTTTAAATAACAACATAACTTAAAATATTCCATATCTGTAATTACTTGTGGTTTGGTGAATTACCCACAAGAGGAAATAGAACATTGTTCAAGCTAATATAAAACAAACATACACTATGACACAAATCTGTCTTGAAATCCTCGGGGCAGACAATAACAAACAACTTGGTTAATCTATATAGGTTATGTATTCAACGTAGGCGGCCTGTCACTGTCAATCTCAATGAGTGATGATGAAAAGATAAAATGCACGGGAGGCACGGCCATGACAGATGATTTACCTCGGGCTCGCGGACTAGTCTTGTCCTAATTACGTTCCTCATCAAATAATACCTACAGCAAATTAGACTAATAAGTAGACTAACTCAGCTGTTTATAGTTAGCCTTCTCATGGTTAAATGTAATAAAATGCGAAACACGACTCGCGAATTATGTGAGTTCAAAGACCTAATAACTGAACTATTTGTACGTTGTATGTGTCCTTAATAGAAACAAAGGAGAAATAGGTATTAGTCCTGATCTAGATAACATAATCATTGCAGCTGTTTAGTATTTCGAACACTGCGGAAAATCTGTAGACATGCATCATGACGTCACTTTACTGGATCTTTCGATTGTAACAGTAGTTATAGATACTATATAAGTGAAGATTGACGGTCATGCGGATGGAAGACGATTGAATAATAACAACATGTTCGGGATAACCCTAGGTTTTTCAGAGCCAATTACCTGAATTGAAGTTAAATTTGAAATCCTGGTGTCTCTCGTTTGTGTTTTTATGATTAGGTTGGGTGTAATTAAGAATCACAAGAGGTAACTTGGCATTTGAAAGCGGATTTTGTGTCGATTAATGTTCAGGCAGAGAAAAGTCTGGAAAAACTCAATTACACGTTTCTTGTAGTAGTTAAACATTGGCTTGTGTTGGTATTGCAGAGATCCTGGACAGCTTACGGCCAGGGTCGCCTGAGGCAAGCAGCACCACAAGCAGCAGCGCGCCGCAGCGCTTCCTCAAGATCAACGTGAGACACATCACCGATGGACAGGTCTGTATCAGTGCGCAGTACATATACTACGGCGTAGTACTGGGACCGTTGGACCAATGGTAGACATTCGTAATTTTGTAGAACAGGCATGTGGTTTAGTTAGGAACTGATATCGCAAACTCGTCAATCTTTTAAATCAAAGATCCATCGCTTTCCACCAGGCGAGATCGAAGTCGAGAGCGGGCCTAATTTTTTTTTAAACTTTACATAGTTCCTCTTCGAATCTGGTATTTGGAGTAGCATAAAACTATTTTAAATACTAGCTTTCGCCGCGGCACGGGAATGTCCTACCGGGATAAAAGGTATCCTATGTGTTAATCCAGGTTATAAACTATCTGTGTGGCAAATTTCATCTAAATCCGTTCAGCCACTTCTGCGTGATCGAGTAACAAACATCCAAACATACAAACTTTCACATTTATAATATTAGTATGATAATGGTCTTTTTCGTTTCGACAATCATTTTTAATTATTCAATGTTGTTTGTGACGACCCGCGACCCTGTGAACATGGCAAGGCAGTGGTCTGTCCATATCAATGTCGATGAACCGCTATTTGTGGTATATTGTGTAGGTATGTATGGGAAGCGATACGAGTACATTTCATTTCTACCACCAGCACGTCATGATGCCAGTGCATACATTCTAATTGTTTGTTGTCATATTGTGCACAGATTATTTTTAAACCATACTCTTTTCGTTATCATTTTTGAAGCGTTTCGCTGATAAGGCTATTAAAATTGACACATTCCTTGCGACCAATGTTGTGTAAAAACAAATTAATGATTGGAAAAATAATGGCTATAGCATGAAACTATAACATGAATTCCAAATATTTGTTTATAGTTAGTCGTATGACTTTATGAGGCAAATATTTTAACAGAGCCAATCATTATTTTGTTAACTATCAGTGTTTGTGTATTCGGTACAGTTAGCCTCAAAAAGACGATAATTTGTTTTGGTTGATGATTTATCCAACATTGTAACAGCGAATCAATTTTCACGCCTCCCCCATAATACCTAAAGAAAAGCCATCTAAAAGAAAAGAGATAACTCATGACCTAAAGAAAAGCCATCCTAACTAATATTATAAATGCGAAAGTGAGTTTGTTTTATTTATTTGTTTGTTTCTTACGCCTTCACGCTAAAACGGCTGAACTGATTGGATGAAATTTGGCACATGGGTAGACCGTGGCCTGGATTAGGACATAGGATACTTTTTAAACCGATATTCCAACGGGATCGAGACTTATGCGGGTGGAACCGCGGGGCGCAGCTAGTAAAGAAAATAAATTAAAAGAAAAAAAAAAAAACTAAATTTCGAGGGTTAAAGCCAGTTGCAGACAGTCAAATTAGTTCTTGTCGATGTATAAAATCTTGTTGAGGCTGACTATACAAAAAAAACCTTCTACCATTTAAAAACTGTATTTATCCTCCATACATAATAAGCTAGTTGTCAGATTTAATTAGACAATCAAAATTTTAGGTGAAAAACGTCAAATTCAGAATAGCAAAATTGCCATTTTCACTAAATTATTAACTCAGTGCCATCTTAGTGCTGTCAAACTAAAATATAGTTAAGTTGTGTCACTTTAGTCTATTTCAGAATGGGAAATTGTCGTTTGACAGGAATAAACAAAATTTTGGTGATTTTTAGTCTAGTTTAGAGGCATTTGTGACAAGACAATCGGCACCACTGTATTTCTTTATTTGCCCTATGCAATTATGTCGGTCAAGTATATTTAAGCAGTCTCAACTGCAAGTATAATACCCCAGTTGTGTCAACACTATCGGTCCTTCAAACTGGCAGACAAATCAAGATCATCCAAGAGTTCTTTAGACCTATAAGGCTAAGAGCTATTTTCGTATTTAGCCCAATCCTACATATCCTTTCAATTCAGTAATCATGGCTTTTCTTGCGCCATTCCGAGGCTTCGTGCATTTTGTTTATTATTTATAGCTTTTTCCAGCGGCTTCACTTGTGTGAAGTCTGGAAGAATTAGAAAAATATTTTTTCTTAAACAAATTCGAAAAGCTTAATCTTAAAAAAAATCCGTGTACAGACGCCAGCACATCAACCTACTACAAAATGTCTAATTTATTTAATAGATTTTCAACTTTATAACTAAAGCATAAGGTTCAAAGTTGATTTGGAAAATTTGACAGTTTCGTGTTAGTTGACCTGCTGGCGTCTTTACCATTACATCCAAATTCGTGAAGGCGTCGAGGCGCGACAAACATATAGACTTTCCCATTTATAATATTAGTAAGAGGATAGGATTAATTTATCGCACAGAAAATTGGAAATAACATTAATTTAGTCGACGGAAATTAATCACTTGTTATTATTTATTTTCGTTGCAGGGCGTAGTATCCGGCGTCCTGCTAGTGACGCCGAACGCGGTCATGTTCGACCCGAACGTGTCGGACACGCTAGTGATGGAGCACGGGCCCGAGTCGTACGGCGTCATCGCGCCGATGGAGTACGTGGTCAACGCCGCCATCTTCTACGACATCGCGCACATGCGCACGCACGGACCGGACCATAACACGCACAAGTACGTAGCTACATCAAAATCTATTTCAAGATTGCGTGGGATAGGACGTCCTCATCCTCAGGCTTGGTGGAGTGTAAACTTCGCGGTGAGTTTAACCGCCTCTGTGGTCAAGTGGTGAGATCACCTGTCTCAAACCCAGAGGACCCAGAGGTTCGATTTCCAGCGGGGGCAAAATTTTCTGCTCGGTTTGGTTGTCGTTAGGGCATGTTCTAAGAACACCTAGGTACCACACTTTTATCCAAGTCTATCGCCATAGCAATAATGTAAACAGCATTGTTGTGTTCGGCTGTTAGAGGTAAGATAGCCAGTTACTCTGTGGTTGAGGATTCTGGGTGAAGCTCGCTTCCACCTTCGGCCTGAACATCACTTACCATCAGCACGCGTAGCATGCCCGCCATAGAAACGGATTTTGTCGACAAAAGAATGGACAAAATGACAGGTAAACAATGACAATCGGTAGTTTTGTCTATTCTTCCATCGACAAAACCCGTCATGGTACGCGTGCAGGTGAGATGAAGGCCAAGAGCTTTCCAGTTGTGGTAAAAAACACAAAATAAATATATAGTGCAGCTGGGTGAGGGAAGCCGAAGATCGATTTCGGATCTGTTGATGAAGCCAGCAGTGGACGGCTTTAGGCTGATGGCGATGATTGCAAGATCAAGTACGAGGCGTATATATGATATAGAGCGGCTTCCTTGAATAATTTGCGAGTTGACGAAACTCTCAAATCAGCTCATATGTATACAGGGTTGGCACTGTTACCATGGATTCAGTACATGATTCTGAATTTTTCGTAGGCTAGTAAAATGTATGGAACAGATTTTTTTGTTTTAATAACGGACGAAAAATTTCGACGCAATGGTGTTCAGAATCATGTACTGAATCCATGTTAACAGTTTTCGCGTTGATGTCCATGCCAGTCTGTATAGAATTTATCAAAAAATATCTGTAGGAGTGTATTATCACGGTATCGTCATTTTTCCTGTTGTTCAATGCAATATTGAACTAACAGCGCTGATAGCTGATAATAATTTGTGTGTGGTGCTAATTATGAATCAGGATTTTTTGTGAAACTTTTCCTGTTCAATCTCTCTCGTTTTGAATGTTTATCAAATAATGATACAATATATGCGTCGGAAATCAGAATAATTCATTTGTCATCTTCCGGCATGGATAAAATGAAATAAAGGTTAACAGATTTCTAACACCATATTGCGTAGGTAACTGAAACCGTAATTTCCACGGTTACATAACAGTTTCATTGTTTTATAATTTCTTCAACACCGTAACGTTAGTATTAGAAATGAATAATCAATTAATTTGTTTGTTTTATTTTGTTTTCAGAGCCGAAACGGCTGAGATCTACTACATGAATAAGTCGGAACTTTCACCCGGAAAGGATTCACTTCTAGTCAAAGTAAGTTCATATTCTGAAAGAAAATAAAATATACATTCATAAACTCACGCCTTCTTCCCATGGGGGTAGGCAGAAACTACAGAACGCCACCTGCTACGATTCTTACATACTCCTTTTGCAACAAAATACGTGAGACATTTGTAATAGTAAAATTATTCCATGACGCGTTAATCTACTTGTTTAAACTAGACAATGTCTGTACTTCACTTCAATAATACGCTTGCACAGCAGTTGCGTCTAAAGCCCGCTGGCACCACAAATCACTAATGCGTTTAGCGCTTAACATATCAAAAACATAATTGTGTCTCTATCGTCTGCAAACGATTGACAGAAACAGCGATATTTTAGAAACGTTTTGCGGTAGACGTATTTAGATATTTGTGGTGAAGCAGGCCTTAGACGCAACTCCCTAAGAGTGTGCCAAATTGGGTTTTAATAATAATTTGATTGGCCCTTCCAACGTACCTTATACGGACCGAAATGTGGGGCGGCTGCGGACATAGCACCCTTGGCCATCTTATTTCTACGGTCCGCAGGCGCTTCTCAATCCCTTACAAGTTAGACCATATGTGTCCCTAATGCAACTCTACCTCTAGACTCGGGCATGCACAAACACACGACATTGAAGTATGTAGTAGTAGTGATTAGCGTTATTCGCATTATTTATTATTTATGTACTCACAGAAAAATAGATACAGATAAGAAATAATCATAATCATGAGTACAAAGGAACTGCTTATTTCTTAAGAAATTTATTCCAGCAGGCCTGCGATAGGCGAAATGAGAAAGAAATGTAGTGTATTATAATTGTGTGTATTATCATTGTTAATTATTGGTTCCTTGAATGAAACAGGATGAAACATTCCCCGAGCTGCAGGCGGCGACGGGCGAGGGAGCTGAGGGCGAGTCGGCCGCGGACGCGCGGCCGGGGGACGAGGCGGAAGACCGCGGAGGTGCCGCCTTCCCTAAGGCTTTCGATAGGGAGCTCGTCACGCCCACTAATCTGCAGGTAAACACAGCACTATCTACATGCTAAACTTCAATTTTAAATCTCAGATAATTTCATAAACCAATGTCATAAAAAAAATTAAGTTTTGGAACAACAAACATCATGACAAAGTTTTATTTTTTATTTTATTAGTTAGTAGACTATATTATAACGCTTAAGTAGATAGTTGAGTAATTGGCAATGGAATGTAATTATCTGAGATTCTCAAGTTTATTTCTATCGCGCCTGTTTGTTCTCTTTGGTTAAAACAAAAGAAGGCGGTGAAGAGTTGACACACAGAGTAATAACCAACATAGAGACCACCTTATGTCAATCTAAGCCGTGTCTCTTGCGCGTGTTTTTTTTTTAGATATAACACATTTTGTGTAGATATAGTAATGAATTCCGAAGAGGAAGACGCGTTTAAAAAGTGACGAATAGTATCTCTATTACAATCCATCGTCAATTTATCACAACTATTTACAGGATAATATTATAACCTCAAAACCTGTGTTGACTGACAGTGACAGAAGTGCGCGGGGCGCGCTTCGTTTGGTAATGAAACAAACCCTTCCCCTCTTCACCCGTGCTGGGAATGTTTTCCATGCAGCTCGGAAAACAGAAACATCATGTTTGCATACACAAATGTGTATAGTCACGCCTCTTTCGTTTCGATGTTTTTATGTAATATTTCGCTAAAACACGCGCAGAAGACACGACTTCAGCTACATTGTCACCAACTCGCTACTAAGGCCGCTTTAAAATAAGTCTATATAATCGTGTTGAATTAAAATTTACCCTCTTAAACCTCGTTTTCTGTTCATTATAGCAACAATCGACTGAGGACAGGCGAAAATCGCTACTGGACCAGCACTGGGCTATACCGAGCAAGGACAGGATGTCCATTGATCAAGGAAGTGAGGTAAGGATACCATTTGAAATGAATATATTAGCAGAAAATTAGTCTTTAGTATCCTCTCTATCCATGGCACAGCCTGTGACCACAAAGGTTTAGAAATCCTTCCATGAATCCAATCATTAGCCGTGGTCACTGTCATCTCAATTTGAATTCAGAATGCCAATATTGGTTGCAATGGATTTTCAATTTTGTATTTTACGACGTTGAGGTTATTTCTCAAAAACTTGATACTGAGATTCTGAATTGAAGTTAAGTTCATTTTATTACCTTACCAGGTATCATCAAGCGCAGACGCTTGCAAGGACGAGTCTGTGGGCGGTGACGTGGACCCGGGCGCCGGCGCGCTCGCCGACGGCTCGGAGGGCGAGGCGCCCGAAGACGACGCGCAGCACCTCGTCAAACTGTCCTACCACGACTCCGGCATCGACATCCGCGACCCGCTGCTGCATGTGACTCCTGCTAATTCCAAGAAAGTTAGTGTTACATGAAATTACAGTAACTCGCCGTAAAATACTGTTTATTCATAACCTAACATCGTCAGTTTGGGGTTCAACTGTCCCACTAACACCTACTAACAAACATTTTTTCAAGCACCACTACCACCACTAATAACCCGCATGATTTTCTAGGGCTCCCTCATAGATAGTGATTGCGATTACTATCACGAAATAGATACGATATACGAGTCGACCGAGCTGGAGATCGGTCACAATTGGCACCGGGACGCTGCGCAGGCGCTGCAGTGTTTCGTAGTCATGCATAGAAACGCAGACGCACGATCTGATTCAGTTTATTCGTCGTGCGATGAGGTGAGATGTGGTGACGTACTGGTTCATGTGCGTTCAAGCCAGTGACGTCATCTCTTGGATTCTTCGTCGTGACGTCGAATCTTTCGGAGTTCTTCTGGAGTTCTGGTTTCTATGTCGATGGTTCACTGTTATTTCTGAATGAATTGGGTCTTCCATGGTTGTCTTTTTCTTCCGTTCCTGTACTTCTTCCATTATAATTAATAATAAAATAAAATAATCTTTACTTCGGCTAACCAACGTCCATATGGGTTAAAGTACCATTCCGTACCCGACCGCAAGCAGCAACTGCACGCGAAGTCTCGCAGCGTCATGTCGCTGCATTCATGATTCCGAACCCGACCACAGGCGGCAGCAGCCCGTATTCCAGTCTGTAAATAGAAGATCGCTCGGGTGTTGTCGGCACTACTGGTCTGCGGTCGGGCTGCACGTGTCGCCTGTCACTTGCCTGTAGCTGCCAACGACGTGTCGCTCGCTATGGAAGGTATTTCATAGAAATTCATGTAAACCAGTCGTGTCGCAGCTACAGGTCGCCTGCAGTTGCCCCCTGCGGTCGGGTACGAAATTGTACCTTACCTATGTTAGTAAACTTATTATCTATTTAGAAACAAGGCTGATGTTCGAAATGCATCTTCGAACAACATCACCTAACACATTGTTTTTAGCTAATATTCTCTTGCGCTCACAAATAAATAAGCTAAGCAGTCTATCTGATCATAACTTCCTTGCATATTCCTATAAATCACATTAAAACAACATTAATAGAACGTTGCCCAAAAGCACGCAATATGAAATTGTTAATTTAATCAAAATGAGCCGCAATAAGAAGTATCAACAGTTTAATTCAACGATTAGCGTAGTACTAACAACAACATCGGATTTAAGAGTCAGTGTGTGGGCCGGCAGGTGTACAGCGACGCGGACATCGTGCTGTCGGCGGACTGGGTGCCGCCCGTGTGCCTGGCGCGCGCCGAGCCGCCGCTGTCGGCGCCGCCCATCTCCGACGCCGAGCGCGCGCGCAAGCCGCACGCCGTCTCCTTCTCGCTCGACAGCTCCGTGGGCAAGGACGATGCCAAGCCGGATAAGAAGAATAAGGTCAGGACTCATTCATTATTGAACACTTTACTTTTCATTACTACATTATTTTAATAACGACCGGAAGGACAATTGAGTACCTAACGGCTAATTACTTAACTACAAAAGACCCATCAAAATTATAATTTTGGTCAAGCAACAACCTGAGATTTTTATTTATTTATTGCTCACAGTGATCCTTCTATTTGGTCTATGTTAAAGCTACTGAGCAGTAAATTATAACCTTGATACTCGAACATAAAATTTAATTATTTCATAATTCAATTTAATTATTTTATAATTCAATTTAATTATTTCATAATTCAATTTAATTATTTTATAATTCAATTTAATTATTTCATAATTCAATTTTCACTAAACTAGTCTAGGACATTTCACTAGAATTTTGGCAGAATGGGAATATAATGATCATTCGCTCGTTTGGTTTATACCGACCTTTACCCATAAATTGTTTGTATTAAACCATTGACACGAAAATATAATCTATTAGCCTTAAAACCGAGCACCGATGCTTGGTGGCAGAAATTAGTAAGGTAGTAGTAATTCCTTCACAAAGGCCGAATTCGATTCAAACTCGTAGTCAGTCTACTGGAACTACTGCTCTAAGCCATCTTACCAAGATATCTCACCTTATAAATTTGTATAACTCTGATGACATTGAACAGATGCTGAAGCGCCTCTCGTACCCGCTGTCGTGGGTGGAAGGCTTTACGGGCGAGGCCACCGCGCCGGTCTCTCAGAGCGACTCGCTGCCCACCTCTGCCGACAGCCACAACACCAGCGTGTTCTCCAAAGTGTTCAATAGGTACGTACTCATAGCACACGTAGATAGTACCGTGGCTAGATCTGACAGTGGGATTATTGGAAAACTGCAGCTGAAGCTGCAGCAACACAAATTAAACACATAATATTACTTTATGACAACCAGTCTTACTAAGTGGCATCGTATTACCCAATAACTGGGTTGAGGAAGTCAGATAAGCAGTCGCTCCATGTTAAATAATGGTATTATCCTCCATCCAGTCCAGTTAGACTGGAAGCCGACCCCAACATAGTTGGGAAAAGGCTTGACTTTTTGCAATGTTGCCAGCAACATGTTACAAGCAAAACACAAAAACTTGTTGCTGAAACAATATTGTGAATCTTTTCAACAAAAAGCTTTATGCTTGAAATGTATATGTTAGGATGGTCGAAATACTAACATCGAAATTGCTTAGGTACTAGTAGGCAAGTTGAATTACAGCCCGCCACATAGAAAGCCTTTAACTTTCGCATTTATTATTTAACTGAAGGTGAAAATGAAGTAGAGGGTTAGTTGCCTTCTCGTGACTTTTATCCCTTGCTAAATTCTTTATAAAGAAAGAGAAGGATAGACACAAGTGTGCGAGAAAAATTGACAAAGACGTCTTTAGCAGTTTGATTGGAACCTCCAGTCTTTTCCTATGTACCTATTTCTTGATTTAATGTTAGTTACATAGTCGATAACAAAACTCAAATGTTCACAAAATAGCTTGAATAAAACAACTCTGAATAATCCTAGATAACGATAACGATAGACAAATGACCAAGACTATTTTGCCGCGTTTTTACTAAAGCATAGATGACACGAAACCTGTAGAAATTGACCAATCAGATAAATTAGTGAACAGGAGATGTGGATTTTAAATAACCTGATTGGCGTCTGTTATGTATTTTCCTGCACATCTTGTTTCCTCTTCGCTTTAGTGTAAACGCAGTAACATAAAAGTGTCACTTATAAAAATTGTATTACAGCATACGCAAATATTTGTCACGACAGTACTTATTATGTTTACAATTCGACAGGTACAGTTTATAAGCGGCATTCACTACGCTGTAATACCTATTGATTGTAAACATTTTACGTTGTTTTCAAAACAGTTCACTGATTTATTCACTCTAAATACTTCAATGGAAATCGAGTTAATTGGCATGAACAAACATAAACTAAGATTTATTTGACATTAGTCACGAACAGTTTATATGTATTCTAATCTTCGCAAACAACCCTTTTATTGAGATACCTACTGAGTATTTTACGAGCATCGCGCTCATCATCTGTGTGTTTGTCCCGTCTTTACGATGTTTGCACAGACTCTAATCGCTACTGACTACTATAAACCCATGCCACGAACATGCGACACACATATACACATGCTGGAACTAAAACAATTAATATTGCAATCGTGAATTTTTCCTTTGCTACCGTGGATGCTTACCGGGACGTACCGACATTACACAACTTCGCTAAATTCATTGATAGTTCTCCAATGAACCTAGTGGAGTTCGGTACTGGTTTGTTCCTGAGTAAGACCCCTTCTGAAGAGGCGCCCCAGGACGTGTTTTCTACTTCGGGGTACGTGATGCCACGTTCCGCTGCAAGTGTCGATGTGCCCACCTGTAATGTGTTTCCTTTGACCAACTATAGACCACAGCGCCGTATATGTTTATTCTAACTTTAATATTTTGACTTTACCTTGCACTGTGAATGTTACGTTAACTGCCTTGTAATCGAAAATAGAATATTCTCGCAACTTTTTGTATTTACTTCTGATTGATGATAAATAAATACACCTATGGAGCGCGCGAATGTGTTGTTACCATAACGCAGTAAATATATATGTTTATATTGCCGATAACTTATCGTGTGATACTGATAGGTAAACATCATTTGTTATTTTGAATGCCTTTTAAACCGCTTATAAATGGAGTATAAATCTCAATGCATCGTCTTATATTGATAACATATGATTAATGTATTGACTCCACGGTGCTCCTAGTCATGAGTCAAAGTATTAAGGTGTTTGTTATGACGCCGTGGTCTCACTGTCTGGCCTTTTATTCGTTATCACTCTTCTAGGCATTTCCACCGGCATAAATGTGTTTGTTTTTTATTTACGTCTTGTCAGGCGGATTTTGAAGTTAAATTAGGGTTAAACAGGCAACGACGACATGTTTCTAATTATAAACAAACGTTGTTAGACAAATCAATATTTTACCTGAAAATCGATTGGCTGTTTCACTCTACTACTTCAAAATCCACATTTGTTCTCTATTAAAGCTAAAGAGCATGATGTATATGTGTTAGGAAGAACTTAGCCATCATTTTCCAAGATAGAACCTTATAGTCTTACAATCTGAATCATGTCACCTCCATAACTATAGGAATATGATGTTCTAGGATCACTAACACGCCCATTTATTTCTTACCGGCACTCTTTGATATGTATTATTTACTGTTTTAGCATGTTTAGCTTATGACGTCTTTAAATAAGGCCTGCCTTGCGTGTCTCTTCCAATTTGCTGTCAGATTAATGTAAAAAGTCTTTGAATTAATGATCTTGAGTTTTTGATTTTTGCAGGTGCAGGAAAGATTAACGTTTTGATTTTCCTCTATATTTTTTTTCTTTTAAAAGTAATCGTTATTTAATAATAACGAGGAATTATAATCCACTTAGGTACCTTGTCCCTGAAAAGTAATTTATCTCATTTAAATGTTGTATAGTAAAAAAACTTATTAATCTGAGATGGTTTGGTGTATAGTTAGTCGTATATTATTCCTATATCAACGTTTTAACATATAGCTAAAGCACATAAGCAGCTGGCAAGAATCTTACTTTTCTTTTATCTGATCATTCGGCTAATTGCCTGCCGCCTATGTACTCGAGCTATAAGAGCAGGTCACACCGCGACCTAAGCATAATTAGTTCAACTTTATTAATTTACAATATTGAAATTTGAAACGTAACGCGTTAGTTTAAAGCACAAATTTAAAAGGCCACGTAAGTTATGAGCTAGGTAGGCTAAGTTATTTCATTTAAAATGGCCGTTGGAATCTGCACTTTTAATAAATGCGTTACGATTGAATATTATAAATTAATTAAGCTAATCTTAACTTAACTTGCGTTGTGGCCTGTGTTTTATAACCATAGTCCAAGCTTTTGTCTAAATAACATTGTATGATATAGACGCAGCTCGCTGGGCGGGTTCGGTCGCTCGCACACCAAGTCTACTTCGAGCAGTGGAAGCGCCCCTCCGCCGCGCCTCGACTACCGCAGCATGGTGTCTGTGGATGACATGCCTGATCTGTTCGCGTCTTTTGATAGTAAGTATACCTACAACTGGAGATCAGTGGTGGCCCAGTGGTATCGGCCGCGACTTACGAGTTGTAGGTCGTAGGTTCGAACCCAGACAGGCCTTTACTTTGTGTAAATTATTTCGTCACCACTGCTCTCAAAATGGTGAAGGAAAACATCGTAAGGAAACCGACATGTCCAAGAACATATCATTCGAAGACATGTGACATCTACCAACCAGCACCAGACCATCACGGGACACTGTTCGCTAAACAAGCACTTCCATACAATAGGCATAACGGGCAGTCCTCTGTGCAGGGCGTGCATGGGGGCTGAGGAGACCGTTGCGCACGTGCTCTTCGAATGTACGGGCGTCACCCAGATTAGAACAGAAACCCTCGGGTCACCCAGATCATACACAGACGTTCTAAACAGACCAGGAGACCTAATCAGCTTCTGGAGGGAGGTGGGCTGGTTGGAATAACCACCAAACGGCCGCTATGGCCCACGCACAATGGTCCACCTGACGGACTAAGTGCGGAAACCAAACTCCCTAACATAGAACATAGAACCAACCAGCACTGGGCCCGCGTGGTGTATTACGGCCCACTCCCTCTCACAGCGAGGAGGCCTGTGTCCCAGTAGTGGCAATATTATAGGCTGATTATGCTATATCTACAACTGTACAAGGATATTTTGGCGCGTGGCAAAAAGCGGAACAAACGTCGCCATCTTGTTTTCCCAATACAATCCCAACAACGACATCAACGCCCCCTTGTCAATGTCATTCAGTCCCATCAGACTATGAGAGTGAGGGAAGAGTGAGCACACCTGTGTTTCCGCAGTGCGCATACACTCGTAACGTGTTTTTTTCTCGTGTCGATGGCTAGCCTCCGCTGAGATTGGCCGCCATGGCCGAAGATAGGCCTGGAGGACTATTATTATTACTTGACAATGACAGATGGTGGTTGTGAATCTGTCATTTTGTCTATTCCTTCGTCGATAAAACTCGTTTCTATGGTGGTCTTGCTATGCGTACAGATGGGTAAGTGTCCACCGCCGTCTTTGCGACACCAGAGACAAAGTTTGAAATGTATTATGGAGCTGTAATAACGTTGCTGGAATACAGCAAGACTGCTTGACGGCAGGAATAGGTGTGGTAAGGACACTTCCCCCCACGACCTCCTTCTGAACTATTTTTAATACGATAAGAGTCGATCTAATCAAACTGGAGGCTCAAAGCAGTTCAACAGCCTTACATAGGGCAACACTATAATTTTATTACAACGATATGAAAATATTATCACTATTACTTTATCGTTAGCCCTTAATCCAAGTGGCAATAAAACAGTTAATCGTTACACTAACAATATAAAGCCTGATTAACCTTGTGCCCCGAATATTGTTGATAACAACAATAAACAACAACCTACAATACGGCTGATATAACTTGGCAGGTCTGAACATAGGCACTACGAACTTTCGCGCATATTCTCTCACTCACACTCGCCTCATGTCACTATTAGGTTCCTAAAAAAAATTTTTGCGCAGTCTTCTGCGCGAGCTTCTGTTCGGAACTGCCGAGTTATATCAGCCGTATTGTACGATTGATCTGATTGTACCGTATTGTCTATAGATTTAAGAGATTTTCTCATTGGTATTGTGGACGGAAGCGCGACTGCTGCGTGTAAAGTCCTGGGTTCAAACTCCGGGTCAAGCAATCTGATATTGGAGTTTTCCGCCTGGAGTCGGTTAGTGCAAATATGATCCATCATATCTATCCACGCGACTTTTCATTATTTACTTCTATACCCTCTAAGCAACGTTATCAGGGATCATTTATATTTAAACTAAAAATCTCCATAATGAAACTCAACACAATATTCTTTTCCTCCATCAGAGTTGATTCCGCGACCGGCGCGGCCGAGCGACGACCCGCCGCTGTACCTGCGCCTGCGCATGGGCAAGCCTATCGGCCGCCCCCTGCCGCGCACCACCCCGCTCATGTCCTACGGACGCAAGCGGATGAAGCCCGAGTACTGGTTCGGAGTGCCCAGGAACAGGCAAGTACACTTTTGAATATGAATACTTAGTGCTTGCAGCTTATATGAATACAAGAAGGTACTGCCTGATAAACGTTTGAACATCTGGCTACTTGTTACTTTATAGAAATTGTAGGTTTTATGATGTTTTCGTCACTCATCATTATAATATCAGCCCAAAGGCAGACCTCCGCCTGTATCCTAAGAATGACCATGATTTCCTCAAGGTCGTCAATCTGCCCTATAGAAGCCTTTCCTTTAAGCGTATACACCTCAGAATTTAAGGGGTATTCAGTTAAGCAATTATTCGGCATTCTACGGCTTAGTATTCGTGATGAATTGGTCCTTTTTGAGGCATTTAATACACGAGGGTTACTCAATTAATGCAGCTGTTTCTACAATTACAATCAGTTGAATGTCATATTCATCTACCTATGATTGTTTTGTTTCGCCCAAATCCTCATTAGCGGATATGAGCGTTACGCTTATAAAATAGTCATACTAACTAGCATATAACCGTAAACCTGCTATCTAATTACGCAACACATTTTCGTAAACGATTTATTTTTATTTTTTATTAGGTTCACCAACAATTGATTCCACTGATACAAACACATAATACATTTTTAAAAGTAAAATAACAGTGCATCAGTTACTTATAGGTAAACACCACATGCATAAAACAATGAAGCAGACAAATAAGCTAACTTACTTAGTAATAAGCGCTAATATTGAAAATTTGGTAACATCGGTAAAATGTGTAAAAAATGTCATTATAAAAAAAAAATCTTTGAATTTCTGATTAAAAATTATAAAATTGGTAAAGGTAAAATTAATATTCTTCGACATTATAACATTGTTAAAACTGATAAAAATTGCATAAAAATAAAATGGTAAAACATTATAAATATTTACAAGAATTGATAAATAAAAAATTAAAAAATCATACATTAATAACAATAGGTAAATTCATAAAAAATACGACATATTTGTTTAATTTTGACAGTTCAACAACATTCATTGCGTTATTTACGTTGTTGAGCAGATTTTTTTTCGAACTTATGAAGCAATGGAGTAGCAATTTGTTTCAAAACGATTCAAATTCCGATTGATCGTGTATTACGTAATTAGGGTACTGGGTAGCAGAAATTCTTCAAATCTGATTGCTTTAAAGTATTCAAAAGTGCTGCTAACTGTAAAGCACTTTACAGCACGTTTAAATACTTCAGCATCATATAAATAAAGTGTAATATTTGTTTCAGGGTGGACGACCTATTCAAGTTCCTAACGCACTGGGTGCCGGACCGGTATGGTCCTCTGGGCGACGTCAGTGTCAACGGCTACGAGCTCATCGACAGCGACACCGAGTGGGACGACGATGAGGCTAAACCTGGACTTAAAGTATGTAATATATATCTACGCACATTTTGTTAGAGAGCAGTGGTGGCCCAGTGGTAACGGCCCCGACTTACGAGTTGTAGGTCGTGGGTTAGAGCCCAGGTACACTACTACTCTCAAAATGGTGAAGGAAAACATCGTCCTTAAAACAAAAAAAAAACGAAGTTCACATAACTTCGTTTTTTTTTTTGGTACCAACCCGCGCTGGGCCCGCGTGGTAAATAACGGCCCACTCCCTCTCGAAGGAGTGGGCGTGGGAGGCCTGTGTTCCAGCAGTGGGTGGGTACATTATAGCCTGGTCCTATACTTGGTCGATAGCCTTAGTTTACTCGAATTCGGGCACCTGTAACAGTACCTAATTACTATATCTGATTTCGGGTGAACGGCCAAGTGTGATTGCGCCATTACACTAGAATACATAATGCTGTTGGCACCAAAATGCCTCTGAATTTATACGCATTCTATGTCAACTTTTAAACAAAGATTTATCTCGTCTCCTGTCATCACTCATTATGATAAGAATTTTCCGAGCATATTTATGATGATATTTTGTGTTGATTTCTAAACTTTATAATTAATGACGAATTACTCGTAGGACGAGCGGACTGGCAGCACCGGCGACGTGTCAGACCTTACCCGCGAATCCTGGGAGGTAAGTTCTCACATTTTTATACAAAAACAGTCCTTATTTACATAACATTAAACACCTTTTATAAACTAACAAACGCTTTTTTTAACACACTGTTATATCAACGACTATGCATCTCACATCCCACATTACAGTACACATTGAACATGGATGTTTTTATATTACAAATGTACGTTTATTCAAATCCTTTTTTGGCACCGTCAATTGTTATATTTATGGATTTAATTATCATACAGACTTCGTTTAGCCGCTCTAGGACGAGACAAACAGAATATTTATGATACTCCTTATTGGTAGACGTGAAACACGTCCATGGACCAGGCTCTCATGACGCTGCAGAAGCGTTAACTGCTACTAATCATTACATATGCAGCTTGACGTAAGCAGACTAATGTTTTTGTGCCTATAAAGGTACCGAAGAGTCAATATTCTTAAGTGCGATTGCTAAATTACCTTCAGTATATCTTATTACTGAAACTCATTAGTGCCACAGTTGTGAACTATCACTGTTCAAGGTTCGTTATGCAAGACATAACACTTGTGACATATTTTCCCGTCACTGCCAAGATAAGGGTACCCATCCTGCAGTGCGGGTCGTAAATATAGCATATCTAGTTTAACAACAGTTCGGCGTCGTAGAGCGTCATCTCTGTGACTCGTACCTCTTTGACAATCTCTTTCTAACATTCGATTTG
Organism: Xanthia icteritia; assembly: GCA_949128155.2. NCBI lineage: Eukaryota > Metazoa > Arthropoda > Insecta > Lepidoptera > Noctuidae > Xanthia > Xanthia icteritia. The sequence continues at coordinate 14,244,343 of OX421934.2, read as the reverse complement.
TTATATTTACCGCCCGGGTACTGCTTCTACTTATATGTCACAACATGGCCGATTAACTGTCAAATTGCTTGTTTTTAATTTCTTATCTACATATTTCTTTATGTGGCGGATGAGATGGGGTAGCTTTGAAGTTTTGGCAACGTTTAATGACCTGTATCGTCTATATCTACAATAAAATGTATTCGAGATAATGGCTGCAATATCAGATTAACTATCCATTATAGATAACTTATCTATTCGGCACTTCTGAATTCTTTAAATGTGTTTTTTTTAATTATTAAGATCACAGTCCACTAAAACATGTTAAATAGTGGTAATTTAATTTAAATACTTGTAAACAGGGTCAAATTAAATGAGCTATTCTAGATAGGTATCGATATCTTCCCACGATAAAAGAAAAGAAAGATTTGATATTTTTTTCTGGGGTCAACGACCGTTAGTAGTGTAGTATTTGAAGTATGAGTTGAGAAAATCTATATTTTTTGTGTTTCATCGTGTTTAGATATCGATTCCTATTACGTCTCTGAAGTTTACACTAAAAAAACTGATATTCCAAGTAACTGCAGAACACGTTTAAAGACGTTGACCTGACGTTGTTTTGTTGACGTCGTTATTTTTTTATCATGTTAGATATCACGTCTGCGGAGTTTCGCTAGGTAATTTAATTTGACCCTGTAGAAACCTACAAGTATTTCCACAAAAAGTAGCGTAGGAAATCCGACCGTAAATATACAGGGTGGATTTTTGAGACGAAGCAGTAAGGGCAAGCACCTTAACCGTTGTAGCTACAGGAAAACGGTGTTAGGAGACTCCTTAACTTTTTGAGACAGCTTGTTCTGCATTCACAGATTTTGAAAAATGTATACAGTCAGCAAGAAAATGGGTTTTCACAAAAACTTTTTTGAATGTCAATCGGTCCTGTTTCAATAAAGAAGAACAAGATAGTTTGTTGCTTGTGATTTCCTACGTTCTGAGAAGAAAATGACCTCAAATATTTTAGAACTTTCAGATTTGTATACGAAACCTCATAAAAGGCTGTCCGCTACAAAAGTCAGAAATCGCAAAAGCTTTTGTTTTGGGGAAAGTTTTTTCAAAATCAACAAACTAAAGTCCCCGCGACGAGAAGCTATGAATTTTGTAAATAAAGAACTTCTACTAAGTTACGTAGCGAAACAAAGTGCTGTCGTCAAAATTTACTGGAATGGGTCTAAGTTCCAGTACCACAATATATTACACGACAGCGATTAATATCGCTAAAATATAACAGTGAAATTGCTCGTTAGTTTCGTATTACACGTACCTATGGTACGTGGAGTTGACTGAATTGTCGCTACGTAACTTAGTGGAAGTTCTTTATTTAAAAAAAATGATAACTTCTCGTGACGAGGACTTTATCTAGATTTTGTTTTCAAACCAAATAAAATTATAACGCGAATTCGTTCGAATTCCAAGTTAATCTTTTTTTGTTTATTCTTGGCCAGTCCATCTATCATAAAAAAGTATGTTGGAATCTCATTTCCTACAAAATGTAAGAGAAAAGTTTTTTGTACTCAAACCTCAGTTGGTCCGACAGTTTTTTTGATCCTTATAAGAAACCGGATCGATTGGCATCAACAAAAGTTTTTGTGAAAACCGCCCATTTTCTTGCTGACTGTACAAATTTTTCAAAATCTGTGAATGCAGAACAAAATATCTTAAAAAGTTAAGGACAGTCTCCTAAGACCATTTTCTTGTAGCGACAACGGTTAAAGTACCTGTCTGCACTGCCCCATCTCAAAAATCCACGCTGTATAATACATCAAGTTTAAGGAAAGGTTTAGTTTTTTAGGTGGTTCGTCTCTGTAACTTATATCTGTATGACAAGTAACTTTAAATTGTTCGATGTGCTATATTCACGCCCGGTTATTTATTACTTACCCGGTTTCATAAACACAAAAGACAAAACACGACGGCATACAATACAAAGCTACAAAGTCTACAAAAATACATATAAGAACTAATGCACGGTTACGCGTAGCTGCTGAAGGCGCCCTACGTGAAAATATATTCGATAATGAAGAGCCAGGCAGAGGCGCTGGGCGACTCGCTCGGCGAAGAGCCGCGCCCGGAGGTACCACGATGACCATATAGGCTGAATATGACCTTGTTACTTATGATACTCTAGTACTTGGAAGTTCTGCACACCTCGCACTGTCAAATGTCTAAAAATATAAAGTAATCAAAAGCATTAAAGATTTTCATCAAATCGATATAATCCTTGATAAGAAATCACTCTATTGCAGTAATAAAGATGAGACAATCGACTGTTAGTCAGTCTTTGGACATACGTCTCACGTCGATTCCATATTTCGGCAGTTTTGAATGACAGGAAACTGCTAGAATTTCCTAATTTATCTCCATTGTGCATGCAACTATGCCTGACCTTGACCAACCATGATTACCTTGTTCGAGAACAATATAATAAGCACAAGCCACTAACTATTTTAGGCAGGTGACATGTTTCTATAATGGAAGTCGAGATGAACACACAAAGTCATATTCGGCCTATGGAAATACCTCGTAGTGCGGTTGTGAAGCACTTATTAGTGAAATGTTAAACGCACTGTCCTTAGATTGCATCCGAAACTATGTAGCAACCTGCGATGTTCAGAATGTTCACGCTACGAAATGTTTTAGGCTAGAAATGTTAATGTTAAGCCCTATATTCATGAAAAACAAAAGTTGCACTACAAACAAAAGTTTTCTGTGTTGCGGTAAATTTGTTGCTGGCAACATTTCATACAGTTGAACTATGAAGCATGTTGCCAGCAGCGCCAAATGATGTTGCTGCTATAATACAATGTGTGTGCAACTACTGTTTACCATAAATACGAGGTTTTAGAATGCACATTAGCGTTCTTGTTTATAGAATGTTTATTAGGAAAATGCACTATCTGTTTAAGATTTTAAAAAATGTGTACATATATTTGCCTCTAAGAATAGGCAAGGTATAGTTTTGATTTACATCTCTCAAGAGAACTGCCTGATTAGCGACACTGCTGGCGGTAAGATAATATAAATAATGCTGTATGTAAGTTATTTAATCCATATGCATAGCATATAGCGCATGACTACTCGCATGTACATAAATGTTCAAAAGGAGCGCGGAGGGCTCATTTTAAATGTAGGTTTTTCTTAGCGAATACAGCATTATAAACCGTGAAAATAAAATCTGATGTATATTTTAACAAGAGTTGTGCGTTGGTTTTAAAATCTAAGCATTTTTTTTTTGTTCATGGTTCCTTAATATTCACCAAAAAAATTAAGGTTCAATTACGTATCACGTACAAGACCCCCCTGAAAACACAATTTTACTTCGTTTTACAGCGTTTTATAACACGGTTTTAAACCTAATGCCGTTGACCGTCCGCGATGGTTAAGTTTAGCGCAAACGGAATGCCGGCAACCCTTCCGGAGGGTTCACTTCCAATATGTTAAGGCATGGCGTATGAGTTTTATGAAAATGGGTGGAGTCGAAAGTGTTAAAACCGATAAAAGGGTTTAAATTTTTATCTTTTTTTTTGGTACAAAGCATGGGTCAGTTGTGAGTGTTACTCTTATTACATAACCCATTATGTTAGAACACCTATAGTTATCGTTACATTACAATGGATCGCGAACAATGCCCGAACGACTGGACGCTGTGTAATCTTCTCATTCGTGTAGTTTATTTGTACGAGTGTGTACAGTTCTAGAACGAGTAATGAACTAGTCATTACTCGTTCTAGAACTGCCCATGAAATTGCCCCTAATGTATGATGGCATTGATGTATGATCTTATCTATATAATAATTAGTAATAGGGTTCCGTTTGGCAGCACCCTTTGGGTACGAAACCCTAAAAATGAAATGCTGTTCGTTGGTAAGCGCATAACTTCAGAACGGCTGGACCGATTTGGCTATTTCTTCTTTTAAAACTTTCGTAATAGTCCGAATCAGCTTCTTACGAAAACAAAGAATGGAACGTGGCCGAGAAAATTCGAAAAACTGAATGTCCTTGTTTGTAAGAAATATTGAAATTTGGACAGGACGGCGTTTGCAGGGTCAGCCAGTTTTCAATGAAAATCAATCATCTCTGGTTTTAGGTGTAATTTTCTATAAAGAAATGTCAACAAAAAATCTCTTTAGTCACACCGGATTGTCTTATGCGTCTATCGACCATTGTTTTCAAGCGTAAAAATCGCTAAATATAAAAATTGCAAAAATGCTAAACAACAGACAACAAAGGTGTTTACTGCACAAGTTTCTTGCATCAAGTTGTAGAAAACAGTATAGTGGAAAGCCTCATTTGCATTGCAGTGCGTCACGGCGCGTTCCAATACCGTCGACGTGGTATGTTATTGTTGACGCGGCGTTTGCCCACTGCGTTACAAACTGTGTGTTTAGCACTAACACGGCCCGAAGCACGCCGCTCGCCTGCCTGATGTTACATTATTCATAACCGGCATACATCTAATTAGTTATTGTGTCTAGGTGATGTTGACATTATTTCCAATGAATATCAACAAGGACATGACATTTTTTTAACGCACAGTTGGCTAATGATACGATGGATGGACTGTTTGATAGATTATATGGTTAGAGTGACTACCGAGATGACGACTAATAGAGAATTTTGGAAGAAAAAGACACGTTGCGAAACTTCAAATAAATTACTTGGCCATGGGTAAAAGTCTAGTCGCGCCATTAATCATAAAGAAGTTCGAAACTTCTTTATGATTAATTAAAAAGGCAAGGTTTAATTTAAACCTAAGTATAAAATACTCCGTGGTGCTTGTCAAGTGGCAATAAAACATTTTTCATTAAATTCAAAATGTCAGTGGAACTGGAAGAAGAAGATAATAAAAACCCCGCAATGGAGCTAAACGTAAGCTTCAGACGAATAATATTCTTCTCTCGAATCGCCAGGAAGTATGACTATTCCTAAAATACCCTAGGCTGATAAAATACGTTACGTTTTTCCTTATTTTGTTAAAATTTGTGAAAAACGCGTACCGAATACACATACCTGTAACTTGCACAAAAGACAAAAATATGCGAGTAGCTTGCTATTACGACATAATTCAATCAGAAGCTGTTTTGGCATACTGGTACCAACGCAAGCTTCTTGTATACTTTGGTACAGGTTACAGGCATGTATATTTGCGTCTTTAAGGTCGGCTTCCTCAGCTCATACCGGGGTCAAATATTAGCCAGTCCCTGTGTGGTAGCGGGGCTGACTGCCCTAGGTGCACCGGGCTCTAAGTACCTACCTATTTTATAAAAATTTATTCATTCGCCTTTTTTCTTTAAAATCAATGAGAAATAAATAATAATAAATAGTTGTATAATGCGATAGTTTGGTCGTACCGTCGTATATACACATTACTATCGTATAATTTACAAAACACGTGATAAGTGCATTGTAACTGTATGATAACCTATACCCAAACCTTCACCCTGATTGTGAAAATCAACATCATATCGATCAATATGATGTTGATTCAATTTCATATGCCAGTACTTTGTTGTTCGGCACGATTTTGTAATATGTTTTAGAATAGAATTTCCTCAATTTGAACGGAATTATTAATAGATTTTTTATGATCGAAAAATTCCATTATCATAGATTTAGCAATTACGCTAAATCTATGATAATGGAATTTTTCGATGTTAATTTTAATATTAATTTAGACCGTCGCGTAATCGTATCTTAACGAGTTAATAATGAGCCTGGCTCTTGTTTATTAAGACCAGCTATCTAATTACGCAACATTTTCGTAAACGATTACGACTAATCGATTTCATTTTGACACTTCTACAACATTCATTGTGTCATTCGTTATTTACGTTGTCGAGCAGATTTTTTTTTTCGAATTTATGAAGCAATGGATTAGCAATCTGTTTCGATTCAGATTCTGATTGATCGTGTATTACCTAATTAGGGTACAGGCACTCCAAAGACAATTTCCACGCAAGCTCCGCCCATGCCGCCATTCCACTAGGTATGTGCAAAACGTTAACACATCAGTAATAAAGTTGAGTATCGCGTGCGCTCTTTGATCGTGTTCGAGCACGAAACTAAATAGCGTAAGTCTCAATTCTTACTTCGTTTATAACTAAAGTAATAATTAATCTAGAAAAAAATATCCTGTGGCTGGATAATAAACTATATTTTCTTACTGTCAATAAAAGACAATTTCCACGCGTTTTAGACATAAAAGCAGAGTAATCTTAATTTTATTTAAATAATCTCTAAAAAAGGGACATGATTTTAAATTTAAAAAAATCGAGCGAAAATGTTACAATTACGTAAATGTCTTGTACATGGAAAGAAAAAGATCCAATAAATCATATACTATAGTTTAATTTTGATGGTATGCATGACTGTTCCAGAATATTAAAAATTAACACACAACTTAGGGAGCCTCCTTATAATCGACAAATTTTACGATAACAACAAGTTGAGCGAATATTCTAGATAACAAGTGCAATGATAAACAGGACCCAGATAATATGTAACAGTGTAGTATAAATATTTACAAAAACACACAGATAATTGTGTATAGCAAGTAAATCGAATTAAAGCTGAACCTTTTGTGACGGGTAGTTAGTACGTAACACAGCACCAACGAGATTATCCAATTGTGTCCACCGCCGTCCTCGTGATGGATAGCTGCAGGATATTCCACAATCGTATATAAAGACTCAATTGTAACAAACCAATTACTTACTTAATGCTGGGCAACCGGAACGATATTAACCCATTTTGATATAATACACGAATACACGACGATTCGTAGATTGTAACGAATCATCACATTGTACACAAAATGATAATGATCATGGCTACAGCGTGCTCTTTTTTCGATCGCGTGTGTAATAACAATAAACAGACAATTTAATTTGACGCTGATCCGTAGCTTACTGAAAGTGTAACACATTCTGTTATGGCAGACGTTTCCGCTACAAAAATGGCAAAAATACACGATGATAAAAGCATAATACCTGCTTGCCTTGAACACTCTAAGTTAAATTATTTGCATCAGCCGCCACCATTCAAAATATTCAATCCTGCCAGACTCATGCAGGTGATCTCCTATATTAAGAAACCCCTACCTTGAAGTCTTATTAAAGTTATCTGCTAAGCAAGGTTATTAGAAATCACCTGTTATAAACGATTGATGGAGGCAATAACAATCCCATAATACTGTTCTGCTATTTCAACTGTGCCAAACATAACTTGAAACTTGAATACCAGTTTTTCTAAAGAATTAATTTCCTTAGAATCAATATTGCATAGGCTTTGAGAGTTCATAATATTTTTCCAGCTGTTGTTGACATTTTTCTATCACAAAGGAAACCGCACAGCGGTGGTTTAAATGACAGCCTTTCAATAGAATTGCAGTTAACGACATCGGCCGGCATTGCGAACGGGACATAGAGAATATAATTATATGTATTTGTATTGTGATTTGTTTTCAACACTAGTGTGTCAATATTTTGCTCAACTCCATATTTTTAACCGACTTCCAAAAAGGAGGAGGTTCTATGTTCGTCTGTGTTTTTATTTCCATCGATATTTTCGTCAATTGTGGACCGATTTTGAAAACTCTTTTTGTAGAGGAAGCTTGCGCAGTGGTCCCATATACATTTTATTTACTTTGCTTGGGTAGTTTTTGGGTTAGCTTCAATAATACTTATTTTTCGCACTAAGTCTATGTGGATGATCTGATGTTATAATAACTTCCTGTCACTGTTATTTGGCAGGTGCTATTCGAATTTATGAGGGGTAGGTACTACCACAACTATAAAGTGATAAATAAAAACTTTTTACAAAAAATTAACAACTGACTTCCAAAAAAACTACAAAGTTAAAAATAACTTTTCGAAAGTCGGTGGCAAAATACGAAAATTCTAAACCAAAGACACCGACTTCCGAAATTAATGTTATTTTTGTCAAATATTTCGGGTATTATTATAGCACCAATGCAAAGGTTACCTAATTGAAATAGGTATAAGTTACATATTGGTCTCAATTGGAACCGGAATCATATAATTCTTAAGATGTTGTATTGTCTAGTTTATCTAATTATAGACTGGCGTGGCGCTTAGCAATGTAACTAAGAATTATAAACAAGTTTTAATATTCAACGGAGCTACAAATTGTTCTTGACAAACATGTTAAGCTGAGAGGTGAGAGGTCTTATTAATGCAACAAATGCATCAAATAAATTAAGCAACATCACATGCCCGCAGATTACTCTTAATATAGCTGGTGTCGATTTCACTTCATAAGCAATGTCATAAAGTTAATAGATGTGTCACCCTCAGTTATATCGTACAATATATTTTATGGTGCGTTCATTAATTTGCATGTAGCTCTGTGTGAGACTTTTCAATTAAACGCGTCCCAGTTGACGTCGTCGTAATCGCCGCGTTTAGCCAAGATATTAATCGCGACTAATTGTAAGCTCGTTGTTGGCCCGATGTGCATAAATATCTGGAAAATTATGCAACGCTCGCTGACACATGAGTTTCCATAACGATAGACCTCAGTGAGCCACACGCTGCTGTGCACGCACGCACTAAGTATGTTGCACTTCTTTCGCGCTATAAGACAATAATAACTCTTGCATCGCAAATTGCAAGGCTAGGCGAATACATCTGCACACTCAACACACGCGAAGTCCAGCCGACCGGGCCACAATGTGACCGAGCCTTGCATCAACAGGTTTAAAATTAAAGAAATAGTGAAAGTTTGTATAGCTGACAATTTTGTACATTGATTTTGTTTTAACGAATATATCCTGAACCGAGATCGCTGTCTGCTTTTGTACGTAAGACCTTCCAAAGTAACAGGTAATGGACTCATAATATCTGAAATCATTATTATGTTTTTCATTGGACGTGCATTTTATAATTGTCTCATTCTTTACGTAATGTTTATGTAACACCGCCGAGTTAATGCGACACTATAAATAAGAAAATTCATGGATGCTTGTCTCAATTTAAATGAAATTAATGTAGGAAATAGGCCATCGAGGACTTGTCCACAAGTCCTTACAGAATATCACCACCTTGGCTGTATCACCTTTTCTTTAAAAGTATAATAGAGCCCTTCGTTTTCTTGTGTTCTGCCATATTTTGTTTATGACTTGGAGCTAGTTCATTATCTCAGTCTTTTTTAATAATTAAATTATTCACCAGTTTGTTGGAACTTCGTTCGTGTACACGGGGCACAGTATTGTTACCTTCAACCGCGGGTCGAGCCAAAGCATTGACATTACTTCCAAGGTTAACATCCCTACTCCTGAAACAGTTGATCCATTGTAACTACTATAATTACTGTTCATTACAGCTGTAGCGCTAACTGTAACCCAATTTAGATACCTGATAACTAACCAACCAAAATTACCTTATACACTTCCCTCCTTATTTATAAACGCTGCTTAAAGTTAAGTAATCATTAGCGCCTGTTTAATAACACATTTTTGATGTTTAAACGTTTCTTAACTTTAAACAACGTTTATGAATAAGAGTGTTCATTTGTTTATTAGTAGTAGAGTCGTAATGATCTCGAGTTCTGGCCAGACTTCAAGAGTTGCGTTCTTCATATCGTAAACAAGTGTCAGTCTGGTGTATTCAGTGGTGTCTTCAGTTTACAGTTAATTAGTTGTTTATAATCGTTTCCGCGCGTATGTTGCTGGTATTCGGTCTCGAAGCAGCGCATAATTGTCGCGCGCCATGCGGCGGGGTCGTCGGCAGCCGCGTGTTGCGCTCCTTTCTTTTAAACTGAGCTAGTTTCCAAGCGACGTCGCTTCGTCGTGCTCGCCTCGCGCACCGTACTCTTTGAAATACTTTGATCCAAGTATTCCAGCATTAATTACGGTGTGAGCTCGACCGGCCGTCAACTGCACATTCGGACTGTTTCCGCGATTAATACACGCTCATTGTAACCGGCTGGCACGCACAAACGAATACAAACCACATTTGTTTATAAGCAGAAGCCCGCGACGCTAGTGTTTAGTTGTGAAACCTTGTAATCGCGTGGGTGATTTCTAAATTAAGCGCTGGCAATTGTGATGTGGACGACGCGTTTTTTGAGGTGCATCGCTTGTGTGTACAAATCTGAGCGTTGATGCGCTCGAGCCTTTGTTTAGTTCGTAAAACGTGTTTACTCGATGCAGACTGTCAAGTGGATAGAGATGGTGCGGCTCGGGCCCACCGCCACCGAAAGGTCTTCCACTTTCGACGGCGAAAAGGTGAGCAGTATACCGTTAGCTTTACTTGCGCATGCGCGCTCGTACATCACTTGTTGGTTAAAATATATTTATTTAATAACAGCGGTTCAATGTCATTGTATTTACTTGGAGGTGGGGATTACGTCAACAACATATCATTTATGAAGAAACAAGTTTTATAACATATTACTTAGCATCGCGCATGAACAATAATAAATTAAATATTTGCGTTTCTGACTATGTCAACTTCATATTTGTGCTATCTGCTGATTAGAAGCATGATATTCATCAATAACTACGACATAGCATAGCACGCTCTTATCTTTTAAAGTTCAACAGGAGCATAAACTACGCGAAGATAAGTAGATTGATTATCTAATTGGTGACGAAGTTAATACCGCGTTCTTAACATTCCACTCGCTAAGCATTTCGTATAGTGACCTTTCCATGTGAGGAAAAACTGGTTGACTATTTACACATCTCACTCAAAAAAAAGTAGGCTACAAATAACTTGGTTGATATTAACTATTTCATCAAGAAAGCATGACTAGTCTAGTTAAATAATAAATCAATATACCTCAAGCAAGACTAACATAATAAGTTTCATACAATACCACATAGGTAGATACCTACACATCGAAACATTATTAAATTAAAATATTTGTAAAAACGCACCGGTCTTAAGATACTGCCTTGAGGTAGCCCCTTATAGAGCGTATTCCAATATTTTTAACAAGGTCATATAATGGGTTTAGTAGATAAAGGCATTAATATCATTATATCATGGTCTGTTTTTATGTACAAGTAAAAAATACCGCTACTCACTGGTCAAGTTTCCAACTAGTTACTAATGACTCTACCAAATTGAATAATAATAGATACACTTGCTTGTAAACTGAATACACTAACGCTTTTGGTTAGAATATTCTTATTTTTCTAGTTATTTCTTTACATATTTGATTTCGACCGTGAATCCGATGACAGTGACGCATAGCGTGTGAGCTTATTGAGCGTAGGCAGAGTTAGCCACGTGTTCCGCCAGCCACTAGCCCACTAGCTATAGCGAATCGGTGTTTATGCTCCGATAAGATTGTTTAGAAAAAAGTTCGATTACTTGTTAATAGTCTGAACGTTAATCCACACTATTGTTGATTATAATTGTGATATACTACATATTACACCTCAGAATGACATGCATACTTATTTTTAGAATTCCAACGTGTAATCAAGGTTTGCCTACGGCTTGCACGACGACAGGCTGCTTTTGATCAGAGCCTTTGTGGGCTTTATCTACTGCCAAAGTCTCGTTATCCTACTTGGTAGCAATTAGTAACAAATTCTTTTATAAATAGAGAGAGAGGCGAGCAGCCGCCGTGGTGTGTCTAATCGCAAGGTCTAGGAACTATTTATTTATTCTAACTGTAATCTATTACTCCAGATGTGCCTCTAAGGGTCAGGCGGATCATGAAACACCATGTATAGAAGCTGATGGCTCATTGTTTTTCATAATATTGTATATTCATGAGGCATGTTTATTTATTTCACCGTGGTAAAGTCACTGCAATGTCGACGTCGACGCCCTGTCCAAAATCATTGAAGCGTTTATAAAGCAGCGCAAGCGCAGCGTAGAATCATTCTTGAAATAAACTTTTCCGCTGGCTTCCGACATTAATAATAAAATGTACATAAAATACAAGGGCTCTCAACTAATTTGGTATGTCAATTATGGAAACCTACGAAGTTCATGCATTATTTATAAAAATATTCCATCGATGATATAGGCTTGTTTACAGTTTTGGAAGTCAATGTTAAATTGGTACTTAAGGAACTTATTAAGTTATAAATTGTGTTACCGAAAACACCAATAACAATTATCTAATCATCTTTTAATGGCCGCATCGTACTGAATTATTGTCCAATATAATATTATGTACTTACCTGAGTTTGAACAATAGCATCTATGCATGTGAGACGTGCCTCCTCATAAATACATTACCTAGGTATTTACTGATGATGGAAGACAATGCAATAAATTATTTAATGGCGGAATCATAATTAATACATAGACTTTTTTGCCATTCTGAACAGAGTATTGTATTTTGTTGTAGAAAGCATGGAGGCCTAAGACCAACAATGCAGAAATAAATCCAATAAGAGACGTAAAATCAATACAAAATCAAACTTAAAATACTTACATTATTTGTTTGTTATCTTAAGTTCCTTATTTTTTAACCAACGTCGTCGATCGTTTCGAAAACTTCAACATTTTTCTATGAAAATGGTAGGTAATGTTTACTTTGAAAATTCTTAGGCATCACGTACCGTACCTTATTTCTGAGCAATCAGAAACACTGGTTAGCGTCTTTCGGTTTAGTAAGAATCAAAATATGAAATCATAGCACAATTTTTTCGAACATAGTATAAAAAAAATAATGTTTGTTGTTTTAATTTCTTTTTTTTTCTGTTAAATTTTCAAATTAAATCCTTTTTGTAATAAATAATTTATTACAAAATTCCATAATGTGTCACTGAATATAATCACAACGATATACATAATATTATAACAGATACTTACTGACCAGTACCCTAATTACGTATTGAGGCGAATAAACAAAAAAAAAACAAGTTGGTCGAGCCATTTTCGAGAGACTAGACTTTTTGTGAGACTAAACCACGGCAATAGATTTTTAGATTTTTATCAAAGTTATTTTGGAAAGACAAATATAGGTAGATTTTTTATTAGGATTGAGGTCACTCAATCCTACTAATCCTAATCCTATTGTGTAGTCATACACAATAATTTGAAAATAATACAACAATATTATATAGAGCAGCTATCGAGCTATTTAATTGTATTACCTTTTTATGCTTGATGTTAATTATAACAGGAAAAAAATACCTGTCAGCGTAGATGTTGTTATCTACCCACGTAATAATATATTATTCATACAGAGACAATTTCAGCGCCTGTATGAGTACTTACGTATCTAATGAAACAGGACAATATTTCTCAATAAATGACGTTTGAGAATTGCCCATTTGCCCCTTTGACTAATAATTATCCTCCATACAACTAGTTAACTAGTAGGTAAGTTCTTGACAATTCTATTGTTTTCTTCAAAACACGGGAAGTATGTGGTCAACACTCCGTCGAAAGTTAATGAAGTAATTTTGAAGACAAATAAAAATAATGATCACGAATTTTTATTAGGACTTGCTTTTGGGACTAATTACAAACGCTTACCGTTCTCTATATCCTTCTATTCTTTTAATTATCAACCTAACAAACAAATTGTTTTGGTATATCACCCTTATGAAAATAGAAACACTATATCTAGGTACAAAGGAGTCAATTTGTAGATAATTTTAATAATTGTGGTAGCCTTGGTCCTTTTACCGCTCATTATTTTTTTATTGCATTTAACTTCTATTCAATCAGTTTCATCATAAGTAAGCGTTATTTTCGTTTGCATTCCAAAAATAGTCTTAATTCATTTCATGCTGTTGTTCTCGTTTATTGGCCAAACGGTATATTTGGAACCAGCACGAATTCAGTCATGTTTGTCACTCTTCTTTCTACGGTACTGGGCGCACGCACAAGCGCTGGGTTTTCTTTAATTTCCCATATTTTTTCCTACCTAAGTTATTTTTGCATTACGTAAGTGTAATCTATATTGTTCCTTATTTTAATTCATAAAAGACGTGGTTTATTAATCTTAGTATACTTAGTTTATGTGTTGTTGACGACACTCGCCTCTCACTTGGCTCTAGCCTATCCTCCAGCTAAATTGTTATCAGCACATATTTATTGCCGATTAGCTGCTATAGTAAATAATTCGTAATCCCAGCAGTAATCCAGAGACATTTGTGTACCACATTGGTGTTCTATGCATTAAAGATAAAGGCGATAAATTAAGTTTATGGCGACATTTCTTTTTGGACAAGCTGCCGACAGGAAACAGTTCATTCAAAGCCGCGAATGCAGTCGCTCGCAGTAGCTGCATGACCCAGAACATGCAAATAGTTTTGGACAAGTGAATAGTGCAAAAATAAAACGCCATCATGTCCCCTGTAGGTATTCAGCCTTAGCGTGCACAGTTGCACTTCATAAGAACAAGTAATCTCAAGAAGCGAAGTAACTCGGTGCCCAGTAAACATTTACCCAAAAGGTGTTCAAGGTTTTAATTACCAACCGATTAAAAAAAAACAAAATGTTTCGCCTCTTACGTCGACTCGCGCGCATAATAGCCGATAAGGTGCGGAAGATTGAAATTATTGTTTTTAATGCAAACTTGAAAAGAAGGGGGACTATACACTCAGTGTGCGACCGGGGAACACTAGGACACGCCGCGCGCAGGCGCGCGACCATACACTCCATACGAGAGGTGAGAAGCGACGACCAACATTAATAAGTAAACCGGTATACCCAAAAAAACTGATTTAGGTACATAATTCCAAGTTCACTGACAAGTTTTTATTGTTAGTACTGTCTTCGGTTTTCTTATTTTCATATTAAATAATTAAGTGTAGCACAGTCGAGAACAGTCTCATTATGACATATATGTTAATAGCATAGTGATTTGACTTGTGTTGGCCAATTAACATTGCAATGGAGCTTGTGTTGAGTAATTATATTGAGTTTAGTAAACACTGGTAACCAGTGACCGGTAGGTGCTAAGCATTCTCGCTACTTAATTAATGTTTAACAATTCACTTTATAAGAATACCTGTGTATACCTAATTTAGCAGCTATGTGTTCATTGATATAAATTGTACAACTTTGTAAATAGTTTAACTCCAATTTTAATTTTCTGAAAGCCTGAATAGGATATCTGCTGCCAAATCCTAACTAATATTATAAATGCGAAAGTGAGTTTGTTTGTTTTGCTTTCACGCTAAAACGGCTGAATGGATTTGGATGATATTTGGCACGCGAGTAGACTATGACCTGGATTAGTAGAATACTGTTTATCCTTGTAGTACGTTCCCGTGGGATAATTTCCGACATGCACGCGGCACGGGTGAAGCCGCTGGTAAAAGCTAGTCTAATATAAGCTGTTGTGATTGGCTGGCGGCGCATGACAACGGATAAAATTATCTAAACAGGCTTTCAGGAACCTGCATCCTAATTGCATAAAAGACTGAATGAAAATCCCTTTCATTTGACATTTTAACAGCATCCATTGCGTTACTGTTGCTTTATAGCACAGAAATTACGCATTGTGTTGATTGGGATTGTCATTTTGAGTGTGAATATGCAAGGGATTGTATACTACCCCTATTTGTGCATTTACTATCTTACTTCTGTATTGTAAATAATTGTATGCCCACGACTAAGAATTTCCTTATTCCATAAACTACAGAAGCTTTCGTAGGTTTTCAAACACACTTTCATAGGATTTTTATTCCAATATTAGTAGATAGTATTGCAGCAAGAAATAGCGGCGAAACACTAGTGTATGCTAAAATTGTTAAGGATCGTTGGACACCGGTTGTGTTGTGTACTTGTGTATCATAATGATTGTAATTAGCTGAAGTAGTGCGCACGAACTCGCACTGTTCACTGTGAATGTTGAATGTGAACTGTAGATCGGGAATGCATCACCTGCTAGTGCATCTTGTCGACTGTACCATGGAATTGTTCAGTGTTGCCACTTTTACGACCATTTTATTACCATTTGGTCTGATTACAGTATCAGTAGAAACAAAGTTTTAGGATCCAAAAGTGGCAACACTGTAAACGACTGTTCACTTCACAAATCATTGCAATATTTTTATCACATTTATACGCATTCAATTTTAGCATGACTTTAATATTTTCCATATAAAAATTATTATAAAAGTGCAAGCCTCATATTGTCACATAGTCTTGAGTCCCTCACAGACTACTTTTTAAATTCATAGTCGATTACTCGAATTTCCGAAGTGTTGATAAATATAAGCAATTTCTTGTTACTGCATTTGCATTCACCTTATCTTTCATTAAATAGTAGTTGATTTAGCACATTTTATAAAATTAACTTTTTCGTTTCATTATGCAATCTGAGGGGGCTATCATTTCCATAATTGATCCCGTTATTTCATTATACTAGTATACTTCAATTCTTAATCTCAGATAATACTTTAGGGTTTTGTATTCTAAAGTAGATTTTTTAAGTGACCAAATTTAATAAAAAGTTTTTTTTGGCGTTATTGTATTTTAACTTTGCTAAGTAAGACATTGAGTTTATTGTTCCAAAACATAATAATTATCTGAGATTCTGAATTTAAATATATTAGTCTGTATCTACCCACTGTTAGTATGTAAACTTACGTTGTGTGTGTTGTGTAGGTGTTGTCCATGAGCGATGAGCTTCGCCGCGCTCTGTACTCGTCGGGCGCCTCCATCGATATGGAGTTCTCTACGCCCGACCTCATCGGCACCTCGGAGATATTCACCATGGAACACAGGTAATTATCTAAACATTTACGTGAAACCTATTAAGAGTACAAAACCTGAAATTGCTTAGCAGGATCCGCCGTTATATCGAAAATACTGCAATATTAATTTTTAAATAAATATATGATAAAGTTGAGGATTAATGTTAATTTGGTACTATGTTTAACGAAAAACGATTCCATAAAATTTTATCAACAGAGAAAAATTACAAAGTTACCTCCAAACCGAATAATAAAACCGCTAGTATTAAAAATATACTTCAAATCGGATCATGAAACTTTGCTTTAATAACTGAACTAAATATAAAGCAGATACGTTTTTTTATTGACGATTATTTTCACCGTTAATAGAAATTACCTAAACTATAGGCGCCTCCCTGCCATCCAGCACCCCACTCAGTTTCGCTCTCAATCGGTCCGCGAGCAGTAGTGTGCGTGCGAGATAAGGAGTGAATTTGAGCGAAGGGATTATGGACTTTTAATGTCATCGGCATCAAGATGCTTACTATGAGAATATACGCGACGACTTTATAAAGCGATTTATTTCCAGTGTAAGCTGACCTACAGAAAACCGCGAAGTCGGCTTACTCTGAAATGTATAGCTTGATTCTGGTCTTGTTTACAGTCAGTCTCAAAAAGATGTAGGTAGGGATACATCAACTAGAATTATTTTTTGATTGTCTACAATTTGTGTTCCATAATACTGTATGAACGTGTAGCTAGCTACAAGATGGTTTTCATGAAAATTCACGCCACCAGTTGGCACCACTTTGAACAGAACAACTATTTCAACAGTGAATATAAAATATATGATGGATGACGTTCATCATTCAGTCACGACTTTGACACTTTTGACAAATGCCCGGATCTGACGTCTCGGTGCTGCCGTATGAGAAATCCCTCATTAAGTATCCAATGTTTAATGTTTTGTGGCTACACTTGATTAATTTGTATACATCTTTTTGAGGCTGACAGTAGTAATGTGGTCTCTTTGAAACGCTCACTGCAACTTCAAAAATA